>JAMJEY010000026.1:0-1340668 GCA_024713865.1 Morchella sp. 2016-72 | reverse complement strand
AATTCAACCCTAACTAACCCTAACTAACCCTAACTAACCCTAACTAACCCTAACTAACCCTAACTAACCCTAACTAACCCTAACTAACCCTAACTAACCCTAACTAACCCTAACTAACTAACCCTAACTATTACTGGCCAACTATGCGGAAATACATCGATCGCTATGTCCGGAACTGTCACACTTGTCGACGAAGTAAAGCAAATCATAATCCATTACAAGGCATGCTACGACCCTTGTCCGTACCTAAGGGACCCTGGACGGATATCACGATAGACTTTGTAACAGGACTTCCGGAGAGTAACGGGTTTAACGCTATTCTTGTGGTGGTGGACCGGCTAACGAAGATGAAGCATTTCATCGCCACTACCGAAAATGTTAATGCCAGGGAGCTGTCTCATCTATATCTAGAGCAGGTATGGAAACTTCATGGATTGCCAGAGACTATTGTTTCAGATCGAGAGACACAGTTTACCGCTGAATTTTGGAAGACTCTTTGTGATCGACTGGAAATTGCGCCTCGATACTCCACTGCACCTCATCCCCAAACTGACGGTCAGACTGAGAGGACCAATGCTATTATGGAACAATATCTGCGCAACCACGTATCCTATCAACAAGATAATTGGATTGACTTCCTTTCAATGGCTGAATTCGCGGCTAACAATCATCTTTCCGAAACAACCAATATGTCCCCTTTCCAAGCAAACTACGGAAGACACCCCCGGATGACCTTCGGACCCTTACGGCATGGAGAGACAACGAATGAGGACCAAGCGAACAGGCTGGCGCAGGAAATGTCGCAGGTCTTTGATTTTCTAAGGAGCGAAATGTTTAGGGCTCAGAAAATACAAGAAGAGATGGCTAACTTACACCGAACTCCGGCACCTCGTTATGTGGTCGGCGATCCTGTTTGGCTCTCAACTCGAAACATCGAAACTAAACGACCCTCTAAGAAATTAGACTGGAAACAAATTGGTACCTACATCGTCAAGCGGATTGTGAGCCCCTATGCCTACGAATTGGAGTTACCCTCATCTATGAAAATACACCCGGTATTTCATGTTTCACTCCTCACGCCAGCGAGCGATGACCCTGTCCCAGGACAAATTGTGGAACCACCCCCGCCTGTGGAAGTTGAGGGAGAAATCGAGTGGGAGGTGGCGGAGATTTTAGACTCAAGGAAGAGAAGGCGACAGGTAGAATATTTGGTGAAATACGTAGGGTATGAGGAGCCCTCCTGGCAATCATCAGACAACTTGGAACACAGTCCTGAGCTTCGGAAAGCTTTTCATGATCAATATCCCTCGAAACCTCGGCCTATCAGGAGCTAGGCCCTAGGAAGGGACCTGATCTGTCCCGGCGTCTTGGCATCGGGCCCGACAGCTCGGTAAGAGGAAGCAGGTTACAACAAAAGAGGGATTGTTAGGCGAAGGATGGTCGGGGGTGGGGAAATGGTGACGTCATCGGATTCCAGGAGGTTCCATGGCGTGATGGATTTATAATGTAAATACAAGAGATGGTGGGGAGAATTACGTAGTGTGGCTACGGTCAGATTCTATGGGTTTCTCTGGACGGAGGTATGAGTCATAGCGGATGGCAAAGGAAGATGTTAAATAGAGCGAGGAGATCTTTTCTTTAGTTCTTTCTTTCTTTTCTCTTCGTCTCGTCTTCCTGTCTTCTCGATATATAGGAATATACTCCTATCTCTTAAATCATAGCCTCTGAGATCCCAGAACCTAGCTTCGGGATCTATCCTCGATATCATCATCGTTCTCGTTGAGGTCCATCCGATCTCCCCCGCCCCTGCCGTTGCTGCCTGCGCTCTCGCGCGGGCGCGCCTGTGCTTGTGCCCGCCCAGCAAGCTCTCTGTCTTCGTCGGTGTCCTCGTTGTTGGCTGTGTTCCTCGAGTTCCTCTGCGTCATCATTGTCGTCTCCCCTCGTTCGGTTCACTCCGTCACACCTAGATGTAACTCTGGGTATGTCCGTGGCATGTCCTAGGTTTCACTATAAGCGTGTCCATGGCGTTGATTTAGGCATATCCTAGGTGTTGATTTGGGCGTGTCGTGGGCGTCGTTTTGGGCGTGTCCATGGTATGTTCTGAGCGCCATTATAGGCTTGCCCATGGCGGCGTACTCAGTAGTATCTTTGGGCGACGCCTCCAGGCATAGGCCTCACTAGGTGAAGTCATGAAATATTACTCCCTCCTATAGCTCGCCTATCCCTAATGTCTTAGCCATTGATTTAAGCGTGTCCTGAGCGTGTCCATGGTATGTCCTGGGCGTCGTGTGATGACCCAGGCGGAGATGGGGCCTCCTAGGAATACCGTGGCATGATGACTTTGGCATGAGCGTAGGCGTGGGCGCGGGCTTGGGCCTGGGAGTGGGCGCGGTGAAACCCCGCTAAAATAATTCCGGGGGCGGAACCGCGGGTAACATTATGTCACTGTCCGGGAAAACTCCGGTCGGGCGACAGATATATACAAGCTAGAACTTTGATATATTCCTGGTTGAGCGATAGTACCACTGCATTAATATTTTGAGTCGTTTGACAGATAGGCTATTCTACAAGTAGGGAATCTTTGATCGATCGACAGATGTGAAGTTTACTAGCCAGATCGAATTTACGTTGTTCGACAGATTTGGTTGATGAAGATTAGGACAGTTTTTGCTCGCTTGATAGCCTCTGAAAAGGACATGGAGCAGAAACTAAGATCGGCTGGTTATATTACCAGATTGATGGATAATGTTTTGAGAGTCGCTCGATGGGCTTAAACCGGGATGAAACACCGCTAAAATGATCGCTCGGTCACAAGATGAAGGAATCAGAATGAGCGAGCTTTGTCGATCAACAAATGTAGGTATAGGCCATCTTCAATAGCCTCTGTCGATCGATAAATATAAGCTTCGACAGTTTATAAATATCTTGTAGGGCGATAATTGGTGGATTAGCGACATGTAGTTTTTCAGAGCGTGCGATAAAGTTTACATATTGTATTTTCCTGGAATCTTTATGGTGCGACTCTGTTTATTAATGGAGAGATCATGTTGCGCTATTGAACGATATACCCCATTGGAATATGTAACTTGAAATATTTAAACTATTAAAAACAATATTTATAAATACTTTGTCTGCGAAACAGAATAATGACTGCGATAATTGGCTTTGTAGTGTGAAAAAGATGGCTTTGAATAGTCAGTGAAAGAGGTATCGAGCGACATAATGAGGCAATAATAGCTTGTGCAAAAGCTGTCGTACGATGATCCTGCTGAAAAATCAATTTTTTCTGAGTTTTGTATATAGGAATAGCTAACTCTAACCCGGGTCACAGACCAGAAAAAAGGCATATAGTTATATATCACAGCGGGTTGGCTCCACACTGGCATTACGATTGAATGGGGTTTGCTCTGTGCAGTATCCTAGATATCTACTTTAAAAGTGGAGACGCTACTTTGATTTCTAAATTTGAAAATCAATGGAGAATATTGACGAAATGATATGTCGTCTATGGTAAACCTGATAATTACTACCATCACTGTGGAATTTGGCCAATTATTTGCAAGCTCAATAACTTGTAGCATGATGATGTGGAAAAAATTTGTCGATATGTTCAATGCTTCCAAAATTAAATGGGGTAAGGTGAATAGACGTGTTGACATTGTTATACAGAAACTCCAAAGAACCAAGCACAAGTAGACGCCGAAGAAATGACCTTGCTTGCCCCACCACCTTCCCTATCTCTTTTCTCGGAATCAACAATGTGCTCCAAGTCTTCGGAGCCAAAACACAGAACACTACTCCCAAAGTTTTCCGGGCATTCACGATATTCGAGTAGTTTCAGATGCACACATTGTGGGGTCAATCAACCCACAATAACTAGCGCCCGTCTGTGGAGGTAAGAAGATCGCGCCTTTTTATACTCCCTCTCTCCGGCGCCCCGTACTAAGATCTCCCACTTGTCTACAGAAAACATCTCTCCGCTGATGTCGCGCCATACATGTGTATCCGGAGGGGCTGCGCCTGCAATGCCATGTTCTACACTTCAAAGAAATCTTGGGTTGCGCACGATACTGTCTCAATACGTAGCCTAAATGGTGATGTTCGAGTTACAACAAAGAGTAAATGTCCCTTCTGTGCCAAGGAGTTTAATGGAGACATTGCATGATTCTATAGCCATGTTGCGCACCACATGGAGGACATCCGTCTGTTCGCTCTTTTACCGATACTCCGTAAATATGATGTTAAAGCCCATGAGGATATCTCAGAGTCAGGGGGCAGCAAAGAAGTCGATAGCCGCGTGGAAGGGAAGAGCGTTGAGGGGGGCACGAGCGTGTTAGGACAATATGTCGCCGCAATCCAGGCGGTGGGTGCCGGTTTTACCAGGGAATGGGCTATTGGGGCACTAGGGGAAGCGCATCTTGATCTTTTACCCCAGAGAGCTATCGGTGGCCCCGGACAAACTACTCACTCACATATTTACGAGCAGCGGGGCAGTACATGGGGCAGTGGCGGTGTGGATGGTGTCATGTACTCTTCTTACGAGCCGGGGGTTCCTAGTCCTGGGCAACAGCAGCAGCAGCAACAGCAACAGCATCAACGACAGCCGCCTCAGCGGTCAGGGCCACGTTCAGAACTGTTGTTGGCGCAGGCAAGCAGCAAGCGCAACAGCAGGTGCAGCGCCAAGCTAGTGTGCAACAAGGTGTATATGAACTACAATCCACAGCTATTCATACTAATGGAGGTACCGGCTGGATTGATCGTTCCTCAAGGTCCAGGGACACCTGCAGGTGCTAACGACGCCAAAGCGGGAAAGGGCCCCATCGGGTTCGACCATGCAATTAGCTACATAAATAGGGTTAAGGTAAACCTTTTTCATTTCACACGCCCAATTTGGTTAAATTCGCCCCTCTTGTGAAAACCTACTTACAGCTTCCTAGGACTAGTTTGCACAACACCCGGAAATTAATAAGTGATTTCTTGAGATTTTGCAAACATACGAACGGGAGTCAGCGCCAACCAGAGATATTCACTCGCTGGTTGCAGAGCTCTCCATGACTGCCGAAGACCTCTTGGATGATTTTAAACAGTTCATTCCTGAGTCTGTGCTGAATCTGCGGCCCGAGGTCGAGCAGTAGCCGCAGCGAAGGCAGCACTTGTGGAGCTAGACACGGTATATCAATCCGGAGGTTTAGGGCCTCCGGGACCTACAACTATTTAGGGTTAGCGTTATGGCTATTTGGGAGATAATGGTTTATTCAGGGGTAGGCCGAGGGACTTCAATTAAAGTACATGTTTAATAGGATGGGCCACCTCGTGACCGCGGGTTGTTTCCGTTGGATTAAGAGTATCAAATAAATCTTAACACTAAGAAGCCCTTGATAGAGGGAACTTCTTCCACCCCCCTCCCCCCATCTCCCCTCCACCCGCTCCACCCCCTCCATCCTTTCCGCCGCTCCTCCACCTTCCCTTCCACTCCCCTCAATCGCCCCTCCACCTCCTCACCTTTCTACCGTACCCCATCCACTACTCTCCAACCCCCAGTGCTCTTAGTGCGATTATTTAAGTAAATTCATTATACTCGCCCGTTAATTAAGTAGTCGGAAAACCACGTGGGGTTGCAACCATCGCGACCTCGCAAACCTGATCGGTCACCCACCGGTCCCAAATATGGCCCGTACCCGTAGGCAAGTAAAGGGGACAAGGAAAGGACACCAGAATTCTATACTGTCAACCGTCCAGTCCGATAGTGGCTGCCTGCAGTCCAATATGCCAGGCCAGTCCATTGACTGAGTTGGTGGACTACGTGATATGGGCGCCATGGCAGCTCTTGGCAGTCCGTCCAAACAGTCAGTCCAGCGATGGAATGATAGAAGTCTTAAGACTCTGGCTATTAGTATAAGTGGCAAAAAGGGTATAGTAACTTCACTCTAGACATAGAAATTCATCATGACAACTCAGAGGAATAGGGGCGGTAATCGTACTTTAAAATTCTGGACCATTTTTTCCAGAGTTTTATTCCCTTTGACGGTGCTATACTAGTAGAGCTAGCTACAACAAACCCTATAGCTACGTCAACTCCGTGCCTGATTTATGTTAGTCATTAAACATGAGAACGGAATGAAATTCTGACACAACCCCTACAGCAAATTTACTGAAGGTTTCATGAGAAAGAGGTAGTTGGGTTTGAAACATGGTACTATTTATCAAGCAGCAGATAGAAAATGAAAGTCGGCCGAATGTGAAGATGCATCCAGCACGTAAGACCAAAGACAAGTACCAAATTAGCCAATAAACTATTACCGCAAAACAACCTATAACGGATAGAAGGGGCAAATTAGATTAGATGAGGATACGGGGGAGGCTGAGGAAAGTCAAAATATATGGGCTAGAAGACAACTTGGCGAGGTCGGTTAGCAAAGTGGCTCGGTGGTTTCGGATCAACGGCTAGGAGAAGTATTTAGCTAAATGACCATTTTTCGGACGCAGTTTACACTTGTGAAAAAATGTTTTTTTAAAGTTTACCCACCATGACACCTCTTCGCCCTCTTCCGCTTTTATCACCGCAACAACCAGTACATTTATCATGGTAAGTCATTAGTAGGTCTGCACGCCCATTAATTGGCGTTGCCACTTTCACGAAACGACTCCCACTCAGTGATCTAGTTAGTCGTATATAACTTACTCCTAGAGATACAAAGAATGGATAGGCGGCACTGACAAAGCGGAATTAGAGACTTTTAGCCACGGGTGTGAAAGGCAACGAACAAAAAATTGTCAACTCCCGAGACTATGCTGCATGTGTTTGCCTCTTGGCGCACATAAGGGCTCACAATTACTCTAAGAAGGAAATCATAGGCATAAGGATTGAACATATCTCCATGCGTACCCTCAAGTCTTGTAGTTGAAAATATTATATCACATCCTACCTGCATGTCTTGGAAGTCTTGGGAATAAATAAAATTTTGTCCGTTGATGGCTAAAAGACTCTATTGCCCGGACCTACACCTCGTTTTATTTTGGCTGCATGCTTGGCAGGTCAGTCCATTAGATGGACTTCCTCGAATGCTGATTGGCCGGAGTGAGAACCCTAGCCCAGCATGGCAACCAGCACATTAGGTGGTTTCATGCTTACGGGAATCAATTTTCAGACAAGACAAATATGAGTGTCATAGATGCTCTTTATCAATATATACTTATCACTTAGGCATGGTAGAGAGGTTCTACACGATTGTGTTGTATTGGGTAGGGTATTCGTAGTTTAGTCAAAGTGTAAATCCTTTAAGGTAGAGTAAATGCTACCCAGGGCCAGGGTAGAAATGATATCAAAGTACAGAACCTAGCGACGTCTAGGGGTAGTACTGCTCGACCAAAACATAGGCTAAATTGGGCCGGGTCATGGGGGTGAAAGGTCTAACTTGGGGGTTGGAGTGTAGGGGTTGGAGTGGGGGTTAGGGGAGGGGGCGGGGAGGGAGTGGAGGGCGGGGGTGGAGAGAGAGCTTTCACGCTCTTATGTCCGCGCTACAACCCGCTATTCTCCAGTCCATATCAACTAAAGCTGGAAGAGAGGAACATATCTACATACATGCAACTTTACAACCTGATATTAGGTAGCACCAATTGCAACCCGCAGCCGCGAGGCGGCTACTGTTAGTTACATGAGACATACTAGCGCAGTTTTGACAGCGTGCGCATGTGGGGTGACCACGAACCGATCTGCTAACAAACGCCCCCATGCCTTTATGGTCTCTAGTACATAACCGATATACATTAACACCAATTTCCGACATCTGCTCTATCGCCAGTCCACATATACCTATCTCTTTTGCTGGTGAAGGCGCCAACATTTTAGGAGGACTCATAGTGCACCGTGCACCCGTAAATTCCTAGAAATACACCGTCCGTACTTCTGAGAACTAGTTTATGGTTGTCACGGTGGCGAAGGTGGCCCTTCAAAGGTTGGCAGCATTTAATCACCAGCGGAAGAGATAAGCCTTGTTGGACTCCCAACATCTCTAGAAATATCTACGTGCCTACTGTACCGCCCGTACACATATCCGTATGAGACTAATTAAGATTTAGATAGTTATAAAAGCCTGGTATAATCATTTTATCAAAATAGGGCTTAATTGATCGAGCCTAGCCTGGAAATTATACTGATATTTGGCACATAATTGGGCCCAATAGGGCTCAATTAATGTTCTTTTGGATAGAGGCATGTGCGTAGAGATAGTTATTAGAAAAATCCGTAAGCCTTTGAGGGTTAGAGCACATCAGCAAAAGGGGAGCGGCGTCCAGACGACTATGGTCTGGGTGGACGGGTGATGTGTCGGCAGAATGCGAACTGGATCGGGGCTGGTCGATAGGGGCTAACGCATGTCGAAAACGTCATCCTTGGCACCGTTTCCGGGTCTTAAGAATCCCCACGCCACCACTTCTGTTTCTCCACCTCCACCTCTCCGCCTCCACCTCTCCACCTCCATCTCCACCTCCATCCCCATTTCGAGTATCTCCCTACCTTCTACCTACCTCCATATTTTAACAACTATGCTAACTTCTATATAGCCTCCTAATCCACGCCCAAATTGACACCGAGGACATGCCCAAATCTACTATCACGCAGCTAAGTGCAGGGGCGCCAATGGGCTGTAGCACAAACGGTGAAGTCCGGGCTCACTTTGGGCCCTTCGGGCTGGGCCTTGAGATAGATAATATGGGCCTGGCCGGGCCCCATGAGGATCAAAGCCCGGGCTATTTGGGCCCCCTTTGGGCCCACGAAGAATCAGTATTCTTCGTCGGGGTGTTGGAGGTGTGTTCTTTCGCAGCCTGACCCCTATATCTAGGTGCCCCTGGCCATGTACTTGTATAGGGCAGGTATAACATTGGGCTATTCGGGCCCCAAGCCCGAGCATAACCGGGCTCACGAACTCGGGCCAGGCTTAAGGCAGCAACACCGGGCTTTGGGCCGGGCATGGGGTATTTCAAGCCCAGGCTAGCCCATTGGAGACCCTGGCTAAGTGAAGGCAAGAGCCAAGAGAGCCCGGCGGAGCGAAGGCTATGGATAAGGTATGAAGGAGAACTAAGCGAGGCGAAGACTAGGGCGGAGCCTCCCGATAGAATTCGGCCCACCTAATAAGGCTAAAGAGCTGTCAGAAAGAGATGTCAGGTTGGTCAGGCTACGACAGACGAGATGTACGGCATTGTAAAATGAAAGTTCGGTAAGGACCTTGCGGCGGCTTGGGCGCTCCAATGAGGTTGCTGGGACTGTTCTACGGGTTATATCTGTAATCTCAACCACCTCCTCTTGCACCCCTGCGAGAGAATCCATACCGGGAGTCTCAGGCATGGAGACAAGGAGTAGAGAGGTACCTTCCAGTCCCTTTTCACGGACGTACGTGAGAGCTTTGATGGTTTGTGTGTACAACTAAATAGCACGACTTATTATTACGATTTGAGCGAGGGGAGTAGTCACCAGCTGTGCAAAGTGGGGTGGAGCCGTTTCAAGAAATCCTACACCAATCCACCAAACCTGGAGTAGTTCGTTGTGGTCTTCAAGTGAGCTCATCAGTTGTAAAGTATTGAGAATAGGCCCGACAGCAACCTCTAATAACCAAAGAAGAGGTTTCTTCATTTCCTTATCTCATTGCGCATATCTACAATGCTTGTAATTTCAGGGTTCACCCCTCCGGTATTTGTTTCGACGTCACTATAATGCAGATGCGGTAGGGGTGGATTGGGTTTACCGGGGGTGGTGGTGGTGAGGCATCACTTCGCGCGATACTGCAGTCTAGAATCACAGTGGGCCCCGCGGCTGACATCTTCTGAAGGATACTATCATGTAAGGGTGTAATTTGAAACTTTTTAAAACCCGGTAAGATCCTGATACGTTCCAATGTTACATCTATTTCACGGACAGCCTGCAAACGTTCTCAACTGGTAAATCTATCCTACCTGACTCGTGGATATGAATGGATATCAATGCTTTTTTGTGGAAGCTGAAATGCGTCACCCATATTAGGGAACTTTAGAGCAAAGCCTAATCGATCACTCTTGCAATCGATTACAAGTCTAAGCATTATCCCCCAATCAAGTTCTAGCACCCGGAGACAGTCAGATGAATCCAGCCATTTATTCAATCCGGCAGCGGCGACATTCGAAGCCAGCATTGGGTATCTCAATAGGCTCTCCTGATCCTTGTCATATATCGTGGACTGACTTGTGGTAGAAGCTTGACAATCCGGCTCAGAGTACCACCAAGCCCATATGTAGTAGCACCAGGTACTTGTCCCAAAAATTACAATATACTACAAGCAGGATTGATACACCCTTGTGGCGGCGCATAAGAACTAAATGCATCAAGAAGGTAATCGAGACCATTAAGATTCATGATCATACCATCCATAGCCATAGACGTCGGATACCAAGACATATTTTCCACCTTGCCAGACAATACTTTGGCCCGGAGGGATCGTCGAGGGCACTATTATCTCATACTCCTTCATAACCCTAACCCTGTCCTCAGGCTTCCCAGCAGCTTGTACCTGTCAAATAGCTGGTTGCTTAGTCAAAAGGTGTAGCAATTTGTTTGCCGGGTGAGGTTTGGTGGTGTATATTGTAATGCTGGCTCGACGCATTGTATTGCCATTGTCAGGCGATGCTGGTTGCCGTTTTTATCGTACATAAAGAAGTATGAAGACAGCATGTCTAAGAGATCCCAATCCTCATTCTCAATACATTCTTGGGGAATCACCTTTTCTGTAATACCATAATGCTCTCTGGAGCCAGCCCACTCCTACCGCATCAGATACGATAAACCCAGTGACATGAGCTACGCGCGTCGCGTGATATCTAGCGTTGGGCTTTTCGATACCTCTCTTTTTAAATTGATTGATCTTTCGAGACTTTCTACAGTAGTTATTTAGTGAACCCTCACTTGTTGTATTATAGCGAGATGACTTGCGACGGGGGATGTAAGGGGAAATTATTTAGCGAGATCCCCGACCTGCCCTTCCAACTATCTGGCATGGTCAAGAGCTTCCTGCCAGTGGCGCCCTAGTCTGCTATACCTGCAAGCTACAGAAGACCCTAAGAGTCACATGCAATGTAGCTGAGATTCACCTGAGAGTTCAGAAGGTTCCAAGGGAGATACTGGCATCAACCCCTACCTACAACAGTTCCACCGCCTGCCCTATATCCAAGTGATCTTGAGATTCTTCAAACCGGACGGACAGTAGAGAGGCTAGACGTACCTGAATGGCTTCCAATCGTCCCATGTTGTACAGATATGGTTCCATTACATCAACAACCAGCATCTCCGCGCCCACTTCAATCCCACGCCCCCTACACATATATCCTCCTCGGGTTTATGGCATAAGGATTCAAATAGGAAATTTAAATGCTCACCCCTGCTCCCCCAGTCCGCGCCCCCACCATTCGTCTAGTTTCCATATTCTGCAGGTACTGTCGCGAGCACCCTTTCATTAGGTTTGTTCAAACCCTCCAGATCACCGATGTTCCCTAGCTATTCATATCTAAGAAATAATGAATAACCCAAAATGCTCAACGCACTACACTCTCGAGGATAGTTGATAGACTCAGACGCAATGATAGTGTCCACAAGTCTGGTTGTTCGTTGGTGGCCTCGCCGGCTTTCCGTGAGCTGGGAGCGCTCTACTAGTCTCGTCAGCGAGAGGTTTCTAGCCGGGTCACACCCTAAGTTTTCATCAGATTCCCAGGATATTGCGGCCTAATATGTATTACCATCCATCTGCATCAAAGAGACGTCAATAGCATCACCTGGCTTTGGCAATAATTGTCGCTATCGTCCAACTATTACCTCTAACTCCGTAGTGGTAATTTATACATCTTCTCGCGTTATAGACAATAGTATTTGTACTTTTCTTTGGATATAAGTATAGTCGCAACTCTTTCATGCAAGCATAGATTTCAAGAAAGCCCACCCAATCATATAATAACCTGTGCCAATTAATAAGGCTCTGGGAGAACGTACTCACCATCACTCCAGCTGACGTGGAGATACTAATACCTGTCCTAGATTACCCTACATATGTTGTACCTGTCGGATAACCTGGTGCAAGAGGAGATCGAGGTTTACTTTATCAGGCCCACCAGCTTACGCCAACACCGTTGAGCCTGAGCTCCGAATATGGTGTTGGGCTGGAAATGGTGATATCATTTAGGCAATAACTACAAAACCCCTAAAGAGCCACTCACCACTTGATTACGCTTGCATTTCTTTGCAGGTAACCATGACAATATCATGTGCCTATTTGTTCTCTGATAGTGCTATACAAATAAGGGCACTGATTTCATTCAACTCCTCGTATTCAGCGGCTGTTAAGAGGCCCTGTATACAATCACTCCGGGCGGACAGTCAACTATAGTATATCGATTCTAGGCCAAGATTACCCCAATGATTGGGGTTAGGGTAGATAAATCATTGAGAATTATGGATATATACGGAAAAGGGACAGGGACCCTCGTTGGACTCTAGAGCTTAAGGCGAAGGCCTATAAGAGTACATGTATATGTAGAAAGAGGGTTGCGCTTAGACACACTGAGATGTTATAGCCATCTAAATAGGGTGAGTTGGGTCAAGGGAGATGTTTTACTATGTTAATAAAAAGGGCGGAGTCATGCTGGAGACCTTAAGGCTGCCCCATGGTTATTGAGGTTAGGCCTAGGAAATACTAGTCATCTAGCTTCTCCTAAAAAGGCTTGACAGTATCTTGAGCGCATATAGGGTCGTGGCGCACAAGGTGGAGGCGATAATGTTGCACCTCAGTCATTTCCACACCCCTAGTAACTACTTAGTAGGTGCAAGCCTTCCTCTCTTGTGATCGTGGAAAAGGTATCCCACGTTCTTTTATATAAATAGCTAACCCCCAGCTATTACATTTCAAAAACAACAAAGTAGGGAAATACTTTATGCATGTTCTAGAGTTGCCTTCTCGTCGCGGGAGCCAGGGGGATCCTGGTCTTGGCAAGCGTTAAAGTTCCCTATCGCCTAAACCGTTAGGACAAATTATTATAATAATTATATAAGCGTGGGGAATGAAAATCTGTGACGACCATCACCCGTACTGCAGGCGCTGATTCCACCACGCTTTCCGAGAAGGGTTTCAGTGCCACTGATTTTTATTCTGACTGATCGTTCAAATAATAGCTATGTGGTTAGTTAACTTGGATATGCCCTCGAGTCTCTATATACCGTAGATGCGCGAAAGATTCCCTAGCGCCGTTCGCACCAAGAGGTGCTCAGGTACGCGCGCCTACCCCATTACATGTCCCCATACAAGAACCTTTTGGCAGTATCAAACTGTTCCATATATAATGGAAGGCTTGTCTCTCTCCGGTGTTCCTCTAGTAGAACAATCTTAGTACATGCATTGGGGAAAGTACTCATACACCTATCTCTACTAGCTGTCTACCGCATTTTGACCATGAGAGGAAGTCATCTACTCAGCAGAGTATTGATTTTTAAATAGACGAACGAATATAGCTAACAAGTAATGCATCAACGAATATAGCTATCAGGAAATACATAAATGAATATAGCTAGC
The DNA here is from genome assembly GCA_024713865.1 of Morchella sp. 2016-72. Lineage (NCBI taxonomy): Eukaryota > Fungi > Ascomycota > Pezizomycetes > Pezizales > Morchellaceae > Morchella > Morchella sp. 2016-72. Next base: position 1,327,088 of record JAMJEY010000026.1, on the reverse strand, counting down.
AATTCCCCATCATAGATCATATTGCCACATACAAGGTCTGTCTTCCGATTTGCGGCCAGTCGGTTTCTCATTGGACTGGGACGTGCCTAGTGGTAATATGTTTGCCTGAAGCGTTTGTATAATCAACTGTGAGGTGGAGTGTATGATCGCGTGGGCTAGTGTGGGCACCGGAGCCCCTGATGTACGTAAAAAATGTGTTAATAGCGTGGTCTTTCAACGTAGAACCGGTGCCGTACCGTATTGTTGCCGCGGTTGCACCAGGTGGTGCAGGAGCAGCTTGGACGGCTGCTACATAAACAGCCTGGGCCCAACCTGTTGGCTGCCCTTGGACGTAAATGGTGTCTAGGTAGTTCATATTGAGCTTTAGAGGCCGCGGGATGACTTGTGAATATCTTAAAGGCCCCTGTAGGTTTGCTGACTTCAGATTGAACTCTGGTGTGCAGTAGTGGACTGAGGGGAAACAGTAAATATATTACGGACCTTCTATATGAACTGTCACCAAGACCAGCCACACGATCGGGGCGTAAGGCCTTTGCGGGGCATGAGACTCTGCAATTTTACAAACGTCAGGTTAACGTCATTCAATGAGCTGACCACTCAATGTCCACGTTATGGTGTAGCGCCTGTGAATAAGCTGGAACACACGCGGAGGGTAGGCTAGCTTGAGAACGCGCCAGTCCACTATTATATGGCATGCAATAGTAGCACATTTTTGAAAAACTCCAGTAAACTACGAGTATTCTACTCTACATGTACCTCCATGTACCTCATACCCGATATTTTAAGTGGCTGGCCCGGCCAATAGGACCATAGGAACCCGAAAATGCAGGTGCCAATACCTGTACGGGGCCAAGACAATTCTCCATACAAATTCCCTCTCTTTGTCACTTGCATTTCCAGGTTCTTATGATCACGCCAGTCTTATTTGTGACCTGTCATTTTTTACCAGAGGCAGCTTCGCCAGTATTCCTTGGCCGTCAGATAACCTGGCACAGACCATCACCTCGTTCTGCACCACCCAACCCAGCTCGCACCCGGGACTGAGTGCCGGCGCATACAGCTGGAATAATCTACCTACTCTACACGCTTACCAGCATAAGAACCAGAAAATGCAGTTGCTCAGGGAAAGGATAATTTGTATGGAGTGGCGCTGTTCTCATAAATAATCCCTGGTTCTTTGCTGGTAAGCGTGTAGAGTGTGGAAAAACAGGTTGGGTAAAACGTCTGTGCACGACTGCGCGACCACTGTACTTGCCCGTCTTTGCCAAGGATTTTCACCTGACCACCCTCTCCATAGGTTCACCACGATATTCTCCAATAAAACCTCAGAGTGTGAGTCACGTGAAAATCCTTGGCAAAGATGGGCGAGTAGACTACTGACTTACCTCTACGTACACTCGTAGTACTACGGGTGTAGGGGTAAGTCTATAGACACCTACGGCTATTGCAGCCATGACCACTGTCTACAGACTTACCCCTACCCCCGTAGTACTACTGTCAAGGGTAAGTGAGCAGACGTACTTGCCAGATTTTTTATTCTGTCCGATCCCAATCCGGAAAGTGTGCGAAGTTCGTTGAAAAGCAGCCTTTTCCCCAACTCCAATTGGCCAACCGAATGAGGAATCGGACAGAATAAAAAATCTGGCAAGTAAACCGCACCGCCGCGTTCTACTCAACACCGGAGTACATTGAATCGTTCAATGTGGCGCCACTTTGTGTGTGTGTGGCGCGGACTGCACAAACATACCCAATCATTCCCCCCCTGTTATAATCTGCAGTCGGACCATATTGCTATCCTTTGTATCGTAGATGTGAATTTTGATTGATATTCTTCAGTTGAGGTTAGCCTCACTCACCCCATATCAGCTGGATCGTCTATAGGTCGGGATCCGATTCGTGAGAGTGGGGAACAGTTCAAGTATCCCCTAAGCTAGTGGGGCTGGCGGAATCCGAGACTTCCTGTTCGAGCTGTAGCAAAGTCACTGAGCCCGTCGCTTTCTGTGGGTGTTTGTCAGAGATTGTTAGCGTTTGTTAGCAAAAAGTGGCACTATTATTAGAGTCTTTTAGCCATCAACGAACAAAAAATTATTTATTCCCAAGACTTCCAAGACATGCAAGTTGGATGCAAGTAGGATGTGATATAATATTTTCAAGTACAGGACTTAAACATACCCATGGAGATTTATTCAATCCTTATGCCTATGATTTCCTTCTCGGAGTACTTGTGAGTCCCTATGCGGGCCAGGGGGCAAACGCATGCAGCATGGTCTTGGGAGTTAATAATTTTTTGCTTGTTGCCTTTTTACACCCGTGGCTAAAAGTCTCTATTACTGAAATAGGAAGTCCTGGATTCTGCAGGTTTCAATAGCTCAGGCCGGGGATAGTTGCCGGTCGGGTTTCTTGGGCCGAAGCTAGGGATTAAAGTCCTCGACCGCAGCGGTATTCCCAAACCTTGCTTTCTTTCATGGGTTAGGGCCCGTTTGGCAACCAGACAAAATGGAGTTTCCAAGGATCCAGCCCTAACAAAAGGATCGTTCTGGCCTGTTTCCAGACAGGCCCTTATATTGAGCCACCGACTACAACGCGGACCTCACTTTGACCTTACGACTCAGGGCAATTGGCAATTGCACGTCCCTGATAACGGAAGAACGTATACTCGTTTTTCATAATCAGGTCAGTGAGACTGATCATCTTCCTGGATAAATGCGTTGCCCACCTTACAGGCCATGATCGAAATGACGATGTCTTTTTCAAATGTTCAACATCACGACGGCACGGACAACTGGTCGCGAAGGCTGCAACAAGAATACATATAAGCGGACGCAATGTAAAAACGACGTGCACAATAACAAATATACGGCTTGCAGACGGCAAAGTCCTTGAATATGCCCTTGCCCGACTCAATCCACACACTGGAGACTTCATGGGAGCCTGACCACAAGCGCAGAACACATGCTGTCACTCCCGGGTCCCCATCTCCCGCAGGAGGAGATGAAATCGCCTCAATCCGTGATTGGAAAAGAAAGAAAAGGGCCCGGCTTTCAGCCTGTACTATTGACGAATATGATAGACTCCAAACAGGAGATCATTTTGAGGGACTATCTGATGGACCTCTTCAATACTGGGTACGGAGACACTCTGATCCTAGGAACTCCTCTCTGGCCTGTATGGGTATAGAAATCCACAGCATACCCGCCATGTCTGCAGATACTAAACGCCCCTTTAGTAGGGAAATTCCCTCCTCTATAATGAACTCATTCGGGTTCTGACCTTACACAGCCCAAAGATTCTACTGCCAGATAGGAGAAATAGATACTGTCGATATGCTAGCGACAGATGTCACTTGCTAACAGCATCACTGTCATGACAGAGGTAAGAAATAGGATCTCGCCAACTATGTATAAAGCCATTCATGTTCCCTGGTTCACTCTCCTAAACTAAACAAATCCTCCACACCATTCAGCCCCGAATCCATTTCCTATATAGATTCATCACCCCATACATCAAGACCTAGGAATAAAACGTGAACTCCCACTGCTTTGCCTTATCTGGCATAGTCTCTGCCTCTGCATTCACCTTGATTATAACATCGTTTCCGCATCCCCCACATGCACACCCCATAGCACCGACCTTTAAGGACGGGTCCAACACACTCTTAATCTGGAATTTCCTATTCCTTTAATCAGCCACCGCTCAAGCACACCCTCACCCTCATTGCAGGAGAAGGCACATACCCAGGCCTCACCTCCTCTAGGGTCCACCTCTGGTTGGGCCCGCCATTCCTTTGCCAGAGGAGTACCTGATTGCTCTTCCTCTCGAGATCCACAACAAGGCCGCTGTTAGCGTGCGTGATTATATAAGAGTCACCAAGGAGCTCTAAAACCCAGCGGCAGTGCGCGCCGAACATGATAGCGGCGTTGCCATCGACGGAGATAAGTTCGTGATTGCCGTGGAGGACGTTGTTGATAAGGTACGTTGCTGGTCTAACGGGTGGGTTGGCCATGGCTAGGATTAGGGAGGAAGTTAGTGGGGATTTCCCCAATAGGTACGTGGAGTGGGGGAGGGGTGCCCTACCTTGATTTGGTAATTGTTTGTTGCTGGCTGTAGTGTTGAGGTGCTTCTGTGTGTTGAGCGCTTGGTGATTGTAGATGTAGGGATAAACGGGATACTTTATAGTTGGCTTCAAGGACACTTCCTAGCTAGGCCATTAGTATACATACCCTCCACATCACCCGCACGGAGTGAGTTTCTCGTCTGCGGGATAATGCACCGGGAAACAAAAAGCATCAGCTGGACGTATGTAGCACGGCCCTCGAGTAACCTACTTTCAACACAGTAATATCAACCCAGCACCTACCAATGGAATATCTTAAAGCCTTTGTGTCGACTAGAACTCCTGGGGCGGTTTCACCTATTGGTCACCTTGCTTGTGGCTGCCAATGGAGCGGCCGTCATTGATAGGGAGGCGTCAAGCAAAAAGGTTTTGGATGAGCTTCAGCATGACAGGCATTCACGGGGAGTGGGGACACCATCCATGGAGTGTATTGTTCAGGTTATCTCTGGGCCTGGGACTTTGTAACTTCTTGCAAGAGGTGAAAAGGTGACTTAAGACCAAACGACGTTTAGACAATATAAACTATTTATTACGGCAACTACAGGGCGCCTCCCCCCATAATCACTACTACTACCTAGGACTACCGTCATTTCTACTATATTCAAAAAGAAATAAACCAAAGAATCAATTTCCCAGCAATTTCAAACCGGGCCTTGTTTATCGTAACTAACCTGCATGATATCTTACCACCTATAGCAATGGGTAATGTCTTGGGCTACCAAACAGGAAAACCACCGAAAAGGTTGCTGGGGATCATAGTAAAGGGACACTGACACCTATAGGGTTATAATGGAAGGCATCATGCAAAAGACATCATTTGGGGAAATTTCCCAAAACTCGTTTTGTGAGGGAAAGAATCAAATGATTGATTTCTATGGCTAGTAGAGCTGGTGGTGATGTCCGTGTGATGGAGATGTTATTGTTTTTATGTGGTACGTAAGGGGAGAGAAGAGGGGGTGCTTATGGTAGTGACCTGATATGAGGAGGGCGAGAAAGTAGTGTTTCACTAGTGTGATGTCTCAAACGTTTCGTCCGGACAAATACTACTCATCTAGCCAAACGATTCGCTAGTTAACTAAACCACCCATCATTGTTCTCTAGAGCTATGTACTCGTTATCGTGCAGGTGGTTGGGTAGCCTGCAATCCCCCCGCCGAAAAAGATGCTTGGTTTCTAATTTACTGATAGAGCACTTGGTGCTCCTGGAGCTGCCCCGGTCCGTCAAGGAATGCCTTTATTGAGGAAGTCTCCAATATGGCGGCCGCCAACTGTAGACAGTTGTATTTAACGGAAAATCTTCCTAGAATTGCTTTCTACTGGCTCTTAAGAACGCTATTATATTTTTGTGTGTTTCTTAAGTCTTTGGCACAGTTCAGCATGGTGGGTGACAGTTGCCAGAGCGTATATGCATTTCAGGAAGGGATGGACAGAGTACGGGCGCTGTCCAATAAGAACCACGTTCCACCAACATCAACCAGAGTCAGGTTATCCCAAACGGAAGGGTTGCGGCTTGACTTACCTGCACATAGTATCTGGGGCTGAAAGATACCCCAATATAACCAGGCCTAGGTGCTACTGGCTCGCGCTCGCTGCATCAGAGCGTTCCTGGGTCAGAGGCGCTCGCGTATGAACTAGGAACTATTCAAAAGAGTGCACGTTATCAGAGAATTACCCATGTTTTGCAGCGATCATACAGGCGTGTGAGCCCTAATCCGGTATACGGTACGAAAGGCCAGTAATTGCTACCCGAACTTGACGCACAACTACAGCAGACCTCATAATAGAGGACTTATCTGAGGGGGAAGAGTTACATATATAATTCTTACATCGTGAGACCTTGCGAAACGATAAATCAATGTTTAATGTCCTCTATTCATTGCGCCGGCTTGTTCAGCCAGGCAGGCCCTTTATGACCTGCCGTAATTAAAAAAGAGGGAGGTGAGAGAAAAACAGCCCGAAAATGACGTAAGCCGCCGCCACTGAAACGTGAATATCACCGATACTATATAGGGCAAGAGGAAGAGATTACTTTACGTGGGCGTAATTTTAGGTGTGCCGATTTAGGAATTGGGTAATCAGGGGGCCACGGGGGATCGCTCGGCCGCTAGAACCCGAAGCTTATTATACAACGGATTCAATCTGTGGTCTCCAGATCCTGCCGTATCTGTTGAAATTTGGATTTAATATTTATGACAGGTACCTGTAAGGCATAGAAGTAAATAGTTACGCCTTTCAATGTTCTCTGCAACTGGGAAACTGCGTGAGATAAAACAACCTCACTATATTTCACTAAGATTATCTAGTTTTACTCATGTCCAATTATAGCCTGCTACTTGTATGCACAAAACTGTTGACGATTTATGATATTACAGAAGGACTGCTGGTGGCCGTGGGGGACTGGTGGAGTGTCCTGGGCTGTTCGGTCGATCTTCTCAAACAGATCTAAATTCTCTACTGCCTTCTTAGCGAATAAGATGCTGGTGTAGCACACGACTGCTGAAATGATCAAGTCCGGTACCGAGAATGAATGCTGGACACCATTCCGAAGTGGGCGTGACAAATAAAGCCCCTGGAATTCAAATTATTGAGAATACCGATGTGATCCTTATTATCTCCTGGGCGTATGAGACCTTTGTGAGATCTCTCTCATGCATGAAAGTCATGTGATCTTCATTTTGTGCTGCAAAATATGTCCAAATAAGCTGTTTGCTGCATTATCGTCTTGAGATCACTTGTGAATTGCCATAGACTTCGAAAGGATGGTTTATTCTAGTTAATCACTTGCTACATAGGCAGCGCTAATGCATGAGAGAGATTTCGCGAATGTCTCATACGCCCTAGAGATAACAAGGATTCCCTCTTTGTACCTCCACTTTTACCATATCATGTAAGGCAGTTGATTTCTTATAGATGTAGAGGGCAGGGAAGGTGGAGATGGCTGTATGCCGGGGGTCTCTTGATAATACTAGGGCACTTTATGATCAGCGACTTCCAGGATGTATGTACGTGAGCTACAGCTAGCTATATATACTAGCTATTTGATATTGAAAGGACCCTTCCCTAATGCCACTGTAGTGTTAAATCAGACTTGGAGGAGCAAACGAAAACGCCAGTAATGAAAGATGACAATGCGCATGTTATTACCTCTGTATTGCCATAGCCTAAGGGCTGGATACAATTAATGAAGTAAACAAAAAAAATATTACCACTGTAGCATGCCCACCCTGTCCTGCCTGTTTTTTAAGCTTGAGTATCTAGGGTGGCGGACAGCTGGCTGACTATCGTAATAGAGCTTGGTTAAGAAGGTTTTAACCAACTAGTATTACGTTGCTTATGATATCCATAGCTGCAGGGTCAGGAGGAACTGTGGTACTTGGCCTGCTAATGTCGGAGTATACCTGGAATATCTTGGCACAGATACTTGGTAAGCATAAGACTCTAGAAATTATGATTTCTAGGGGAGGGTCACTTCCTCCCTCGCATTAGTTTCACTCCCTCCTATCCCCCCAACACCAACCCCGAAGGCGGTGCGGGTGGAGCCATCCGGGTGCGAGGTAACACGCAGCCTTGGGCACGCACTCGTTTCGTTACATTGGCCACCCTTAGGTTTTGCCTGTGAATGTAACGAGACTCACTTGATTGACTCTAGGGTAAGATAACTGTCTTATATATCTCTTATATACACATAAGAGGGTCACACAATATGCCTATGTATTAGATAAATAGTCCTAGGCGCTTAGGGTAATCTTACTTTTCGTTTGGTAGATGCAGGATTAAGGGTGAGAGACTACAGGGATTAAATCACCTTACAGTCTCATTAGACCTCTGCCATAGTTTAGGGGAGTGTAAATAGATATAATACTTTCCCACTTAGAGCTAGCTTGGCATATTTTGCATGCTCTGCTAGGTTTGTAACTAGGCAATTAAGATATTATGAAGGACAATCTTTCTAGACAGACTCTTGATATCCCGTCTGGCTAAAGGGTTATGGGTGGTTGAGATGTTGTCACCTTTAAGATTAGGCGCCATATATAACCCTCGGGTTGCATGCGTGTATTAAGTAAAATATAAATATGCCGGGGTGGGGGATGGGGATTGAGAGAGCTCTCGAGATCTCCCGGGGTTTTCTCATAGATCTCCGAGTGACGCAGGGTTGATGGGTATGTATGGAGCAAGCAACTGTATCACATCCAGCCTCCGTAAACGAATCAGGGAGTAACCAGTGAAAGCCGGGAATAATAGCGGGCATGAGATGAGAGAGGGCTTTATTCACGGTGGTCTCGTTGTGTGTAGTTATGAGGACCATGTTTTGCCAGCCTCGAGACAGAGCGGCGCCTTACTTGTACACGCCTGGTTAACAGCCTGGAGTCTAGTCTCATAGCTGGCCCCTGTAGACGATAACTACGAGCATCGATGGGTAGTCAGATGGGGGATAGAGCTGGGCAGCTCAGTGCCGCGGATCGGGTAGGGCCGCAGGTGATAGTTCGGTACCACAAGGTTGCACCGCAGCTTCACACTCTCAGAGAGACTTATTTTGAGGTGTTTGTTAGAAATTGAGTAACGTAGCCTCAGAGCTTGCTTATCTAGATGTACGGTTACTAAATATGTTGGTTTGTGACTTGGCGGACAATGGTTTCATGGTAAATACGTTATCACACAGGGGCAGTGGTCGCCAACAAATACGCGTAGGTAATAAGGGCATAGTGAACGCATGTCCGGGATCAGTAAAGATTTGAGTCTCTGATTATTACCTTATTCAACCTTCCCTACTTAGCTATCACCTTCAACATTGTCCTCCGTATCACCATCTACCCCTGCTGCACCCCCATCATCCGTCTCCACGGACCTCGGAATTACCGCTTTCATCCCCTCTGCGCAGGGGGCATCAGCATCCGCTCCATTCGCTGCTTGTGCCCAAGAGAGAACCGTTGATCACGTCGCGATAGCACGTATTCAGCAGTTCCTACATCCTCATTAGTAACTATCACGTTGTTAGGAAAATGGGAACAAACACAAGTTGTGTGTGCAGCGCCGAAACTCCGCGACGACGACACCGACAACTTGCAGCTGCCGGAGTTGGGACGTAACCCTTACATTGACCAACTTTCGCAAGCACATTCAACGCGCCGACACTGGGCTTATGGCTCGACTCGCTAACGAAAGACGGGACCTTGCGTTGTCCAGACCAGGAACTGTAACAGAGGATGGGGGGCAGCCGCTTGACTATTGACGCTTGCGATGATGACTCGCCGTCGGGCACCTTCAAGGTGGAGGTGCTGAGGGGTGAAATAGTCGCGGATCGACCACTCTTTAACTTTGGTTGTGAGGAAGTAGTTACGGGACCGAGTGTGAAGAGGGGGACCCTACAAGATGTTATCTGCCTAAATGTTGGGGGGCGGGCTTAGTCCATGGTGGTGGGTGGAAGCGGGGGAGCGATGAAGTCATCGGGTTTTAGCGCGACCACTGAGGTATTATGTGGCTGGTTGTGGCACCATGGTGTCAAGCCACCACCCACTCGTATGGCACCCTGAGTTTATTAATCTAGGCCTAGTTGAATACAGTTTGTTTCTCCAAAAACACGCATTCCCGAGGAGCAGGCAGCCTTATGGATTTATGGATTAGGTACTGGGCGCCATACCTCACACCCCTATCCCATAAACCATCGTTGCTGACACCCCTCATTTGCAACCAAAAGCCACACCAACAAGTACCATAGAATTTAGTAGCACTAGCCACTCGTTGGAATTTTGGGAAGGGGTGCCAGCATTGTCTCGACGGTTTATGGGATAGTAGCCGGACGCGGGTAAGTAATATGTACACAAGTATCTTTAGTCAGGTGTATTTTTATTAAGAGTAAAGTTCACTGTGGGATATATAGTTCTTGCCCTTTCAATACCTTAGTTTTGTTTACATCATATCAATCTCATTGTATAGGATTAAAACATTCCCTTAAGTTCTACACTTTGATGCAGAAAAATAAGGCTATCCCTAAAGCTGTCGGTAAATGCTGACCCCCCCCCCCCCAGGAAGAGCAAAAGTTGCCAACAGATCTTGTTATCCCCATTATCAAATAAATAATCTCTTATACCCTCTATTGTAGCATTGATAGCTTAAGATATAAGCAATAGCAAATTCAAGGCGTTCCCGGGCAAGGAAACCTATAGATATCGATATCGGCCTCCATTTCTAATAACCCCCAGAGTGGGTCCTAACTTGGAAATGTACAATGTCGGCTGGTGCCTCGAGCTTCCTAGATAAAGGAACTAATAAATTATATCGAGAAAATAAGGGATGCTAGATTTACTCACGCCGCGATATGGGCAATCCAATCATTCTTATATAGATATAAATATAATTACACCTGGCTAGGCGCTTAAGCAAGGAGTCCCCTCCTTTAATATTGATTTCAAGGTTGAAAACTAGGTCGCAGTCAACCTTTCTACCAATTTACTCAACCTTTATATATACGACAACACATAATTGACCCCTAAATGCGACCTTGGCATGCGACACCTAGATGCGACTCCAGAATTCTGGTCAAAAGATAAGTTCCCCCACTGTCCTGACGTGTCCTCACACCCTCTATAGAGCACAACGGTTGCTAAGATGAGTATTACTGTGTGCATGGCCCATTAGGTCAAGCAATATATGGCGGGCTTGTGATATAAGCAGCTCCTAGTTGATTCTTTGCATCCCTTATAATATATCACCTTTGCCGATCTCGTAATCAACCTTTACCTTGACCTCAGCAGAACCCAGTCGGGATCTTCTCTTCTATAATGTTTAGTTAGGGTTTGACAATCTCATGTTAGTCAGGTTTGGTTCGAGGGGTGATAGATACGTATAGAGAGGTCGCAGCCGTAGAGAGGGAGGAGCTCTATGATGTGGTATACTACCAAGGGGACTTACGCGGACTATTGGTAGTGGACAGTATTGGAAACTCTAGCGCAGCTGGCGAGGTATCGGGGGCTTTTTGACGACAAGGGACATCTGAAGGCGGCCTAATTCGTGGGGGATCGAATTGGTATATAATTTATCATAAATTTTATATTTCATACATTCATGTATATAGATATATGGGAACCAGTGACCAGTACAGAACAGATGGTAAAAAAAAATTATAATGAGTCGAGTAGCTCTGCTGTTTGTTACTATCCCGTGCTACCATCGGATGTGTGCGGGGCAGGCGCATAGAAAGAAAAAGGAAACAAGTTATCCAATGATGACATCTCACGATCAAACCTTCAGTTAGGGTTTGATCAACCACCACCCTGATTACTGAAGTCTATCCCAGCTACCTCTCTCCAAGTGCAAACCCCCGACTCCAATAGTATCCAACTAAATGCCCACATTGCCCCAGCTACATGTAACTACAAAACATACTCGCAAAATTCACACTTTCGGTTTCCCTCCCTTCTAATGCTGACAAACTGTCTATTGATTATTTCGTCACCTTTAGGCAACCCGGAGGTTATGACGGGGCAAATAATTATATTAGATAATTCAATCTAACTAAATTATAAAAACAAAGCAAAACAGAATAACTATTGTAATCCAGCGCAGAAGAAACTATTGTACGCCAGCCCCTAGAAAATTACTGTCCCCTTCTTCAATCGATTTCTTTGTTCCCTTAAGTCTCCCTACCCTATTTCCAGTTCTCGACCTCCGTCTTGCCAATACTTCCCCTTGTGATCCTGTTCTTCCATCCGAGTAATTAGTCGTGATGGAATAGGTTACGGTATTCTACTAGGAACTGTTTAGAGTTTATTCGTTGAAGTAGGTCCGTCAGTAGCCCCATATTAACAATAATCTTTGCAATCTGACCGGATATCCGCTCAGGGTGCGGCGATGGCGACTGGCCATGAGAGACTGTAACCGAATTCTAACTCTACACTTTGACCCAATAGAGTATATTTGCCAACAACCTTTGTGCCTAAATATTTAGTTCTTGGCGACCGGTTTTTGGTGTGGATAGCCCGCCAAAATCACTCAAAATTTGAAATTATGGGTATGGGCAATACACTCTGATAGTTCAGAGTTGCCCCTTCCTAAAACCGCTTTGTATCCCATCTCAACGTTGATTCAAGGGATTGGACAGGTAGCGAGTGATGATCCGATCTTATTTATCGCGTATCATATAGTCTTTAGAGAGATGTTACCTACAAATAGGCCAGGTTTCTTAGGCTATATAACCTAGTAATCTTTTCTTTTTGGGGGGGAGCCTTTGCGCGGGGTGCTGTTGAGCTAACGCTAAGTTCCTAGAGGGGGCGTCAGTCGTGCCCCATCGCTTAGGGGAGCATGGAAATTACTGCTCCGTATAAATCTAAGCTGGTTATGTATTTGATGGTCCATCAAGCTGTTTGTGCAGGCGGGGATGACATTTCTGGGGTTATTCTCGCGAGCCTGGGAAAATATATCCTGACTGTAATAAATGTGGCAAGGTCTAGACCACTCCTGTGTGATGTCACTACTGCTTCTCGCCAAGGCAACTACTGTTACTAAATCCCCTCCTGTAATAGAAAGTGACATGACAAGAACTATATCCCCTGCTAGGGAGCCAATACCTATAACAGATTAGTCGTAATTTGTGTTGCTTCAGTCAACGATTGTGCCTATAGTAGGGCTCTATATCCTGTACACATACTTATATGCGACTGTCTTATATACCTATATATATATAAGACACCTCCTTTGCACTCAATAGGCCCTTTGCGCAAAAGACTCCGGAGTCCTTTTCTGCTTGTATGATTGGTTGATGGGAGCATATATTAGGCACCAATTGCAATAAGGTTACCGAAAAAAGACTCTGGAGTCTTTTGCGCAAAGGGCCTAATATCGAAGAAGTAACGAAGTCTAGTATATATATCTTGACTATATATATTTCCTCCCCTATATCTTATTTTAGGGTAGTGAGGTCGAGTGATACGTGATGATCGGATCCCAGGTACATTGATTGATTGATACTTCATACATGCATGCAGCCCGTAGGCTATCTCCCACTTTACCGGAGGCAGGGCAAATCTTCCTCGTCAAACCAGAAAACCACAAAAAAAAAAAAAGAAAGAAAACATAAGGAACCTAGCAAACTACACAATTTATTCTTCTCCGTCACTTTCTCTTCCACTCTCCCTTCTATTCCTCCTCTCTCTTCAGCTCCCCCCAACCGTACTGCATCTCCCTTCCCTCCTCTCTCCTTTCTCCTTCCTTTTCTCCCTGTTCGTGTCGGTGTTTTATTTACTCACTCCATATCTTTAGGCCGGTTTCTATGCCTTCCGTGCTCCACAGCAGGTGCTCCAGGTTCTTTTCTGGTGGTGGCCCCGTATTTCGAATTTCGGGTTAATATATGGATTTCAGGTACATACATATAGGGACGAATTACAAAGTGCACGACATGGTGAATAGTTCTATGAGGCCAGAAAACCAGGTAGATGTCTTAAGGAGAGCCTAGTGCGAACTGAGGTGTGTGTAAGGCGAGTCTGGTTAATATGTTGCATAGGGTGGGGGGGGGCAGGAAATGAGCGGTAATCCAATCTCGCTTATCTGATGTTACGTACCGAAGAAACCCATGACGATACAGAAGCTGGCTCCGTCTATCTCTGCAGCGGAGGGGGGGCAGCATACCTTTACTATCAGAATATCATCCCCCCTTCTACACGTCGATTGACGATTGCCTCCCTTCGCATACGCCTACCTGCAGGCCTGGCACTCCAGGAGCTCAAAAGATGGGCTATCTCTGGCTAGTGATTACCGTCAGTTCTCAAAAGAACAGTCGGTCTTCAAATCTTAAATTTCAGCCGGCCTGATTGGTTGCTTTACGTCTTGCCACCACCTACTGCACTATTTCTCCGCCTTAGACCCTAGCCCCTATTTCGAGACTTGAAGGTGCCTGCTTAACGGTCGGTTGAGCGATGTAGACCGCTAATCTCTCGAGCTGTGGTAGTAATATTTTACCCACCATAGGCAGATGGTAACATTTAGCACGGATGTACTGAATTCATAACGTATTCGTGGGCGGTTTATATTTTTTTTATCGCCCTACATTGGGGTCGGAGCCAACTCACCTCCGAATAGAATACAGGTGTGGGTAGGGTAGTAGGTGTGAGTAGCATGGACGTATGAAGAGCAGATTTATATAACAAGTGCCAGTGTGGTGGGGTTGGAATTTTTTGAGTAGGCGGGGAGGGTGGCTTTGTGCGTAGTGCGGGCGTTCGCACTCTAATTGTCCCAGGTTGTCTAGACTAGCAGGCGGCGAGAGGGGCGTTTCGCTTCAGTGCGGGCCGGGGGTGACGTGTGGGGTAAGTGGGGAAGGTAGGATGGGGTGACCCGAACCCCACACCCCAAAAAAAACCCTGTTCAAAAAGAGGGTACGATACCCGCGGGGGTACGCTCAACGAAAGTAGGCCCAAAGTCAAGCACCGGGGTACAGTACTTGGGTGGGGGTGCATCCATGGGAGATATGGTGTTATGTTGGACACTTGCAAGACGGGTCTAGGCTACGGTCCTATAGTCGGCACTGCATTACAGTCAGTGAACTTGACAGGAAGCCTGGTTAAACAGGAAAGCCATGAAGCATTGGGAGTGCGGACAAACTCCTAAGATGAGCTCAATCACATGTTGGACACCTCTGTTTGGTAGGGAAAAGGTCGCATAAGCCGCACATATCGGTGACCTCTATGGAGTCGTAAGTGTGGAGGCCGCACAAATTATTTTAGGGCCGGGAATTATCCGGCCACCATGCCGGGCGTCCTTACCGGACTGGGGCTCCCAACCAACCGCTTAAAGGAGAACGCTTGCTAGCTCTTGAGCGCAATGCTTGTCGTGGACGGAGTGTCTGTTCCTTTGCCCTACTTATCTGCATCCGTCCTTTGAAAGGTTTGTTTACTGGCCTTTCCCGGAGATGGGGTGCTGGATACCGTCATACCCCGCGCGCTCCATACAACAAACAGCCTGACGCTCCATACAACAAACAGCCTGACGCTTCAATCGATCACAAGCTCTTAACAATTGATCAATCAACCAATAAATCTCCCAGGTGCGTTGCACGAAATCAATGAACTGATAACAGGCGGCAAAGCTTTTGAAAACCAATGAATCAAACGAGCAACAAAAAGGCCATATGTATGAAGTATAAATAAGTAAGTAAGCGACGGGGGGGCCCTCGAACCAGTTCGAGTGGTATTACATGACCGAGTGAGTATGCATGATTTCAAGTCAATTCAACCACCTGGTCTCCCGTAACCCCTCAACCCCAAAGGTATGATTACTCAAATCACACTCTAGTCTGCCAGATCTTTAAAACACTGAGCTGTGCAATATATCTATATATCTTCTTTAATAAGAGGCGTCAGCAACGACGAAAAGTATTATATCGGTTAGGTCCGCCAAGGTGAGTCTGGATTAGTCCGATGGCGCTTACAAACCATGGGCACACCGTCCCAAAAGTTCATAATCAAGGCAGCCAAGGGTGAACGCCGCATACATAACTAAAATATATACATGCCATGTAATAAAAAAACATGCGACGGGTACATAAAAACTATCGAGTGATAGTTGCAAGTACAGGGATTTGGTATGTAGATCAGAGGGACTATAGTAGAGAAACTAGGTACCTTTGTGTTATAATTATCTAACTATTCAGTCTCGTGCCTATCCCCTATTTTGGTGTGGATGTAGTATTTTATGTAATAGTCCACACCAGTAGGCACACCACCTGAAGAAATACCGGGGAACAAGACTAGACGCACCCCTGGGGGTATGGTTATTCTGGGGGTACGACTAACTCCTCATAAATTTGAAAACCAAGTTCAACAAAATAATGCTCTTGATGGGTGCTGATAATTAAAAAAAAACGTTCTCCATATTCTTATAAAGAGTACTATCTGTTCTTAAGAATTTCGTCTAATTCACTACTGAATTTGGGTGGTATTAGTCATACCCCCCGTCTAACCACCCCCAGGAGTTCGTCTACTAACTATTACCTAATCCATTTTCTGGGATTCTTTTGTTATCATTAGATTGTTATATGACCTTAACCATTATTACTAAGGGACCGTTTAATTTGGCAACAGGCCAAAACGGAGTTTTCACGGGCCCTTGTAAGCTCCGTTTTGTCTGGTTGCCAAACGGGCCCTAAGTAATGATACCGCCCCCCCTCCTGTGCTGCTGCCGATCATCTGGGGTCACTGGGATACGTACTTTATTGAGTAGGCCTTAATGTCAAAATTATGGATTATAATAAATATCCCCGGGCGCTCAAGCTATCATTCTTTTAGGGTTTCTAAGCCGACAGGTGTTAGATGAGCGAACATATTTCTAATCCAAGGGGATTTTGTATTTAACCTACTGTTATCCTCATCTAAAATCCTTCTCAAATATAACATCATCATATTCCTGAAACCCTTGTTTAGTATTATCTACAAGGAAAATATTTATAGCAAAATTTGAAAACACCCCTCGTTATTCATCGCGTAGGGAGCTACTTCTAATTAAAGGTCTACCCACCCGGTACAGCTAGTAGAATACATATACGAACTATAAAAACAATACCAAGCCATAGGCAAATCAATAAAATCCGCCCTCTATATGTAATTGACATTCATCTATCTAGTTACATACATGTATGGATGTCGACTTGGTAAAAGGGCCTTCTACATAGGTACTTGACAACGCAGCGAGGTTTAATTACTAGCTCACTACATCACTCTATAGCCCCTAGTTAATGGAACAAATTGCCGGGGGTTGATTAATATTCCGAACCCTCTCTAGCTGGGGTTATCTAAACCTTAGGGAGATTTGGAGTTCATCGTCTGTACTGCGCCTTCCCGGCTGCCCACTACTAGAGTACCTACCTGCAGAGGCCGCTAGTAACTACATGCAGGCAGCAGAGTGCCAGTATGGAGCTAGAGATAGAGATCATTGGCTAAACTGGGCATCGCGCCGGGGTTGGTGCGCACTGGTGCTGGTCGCACCGATATGCCACTTTTTTACGGGCTAAAGACGACCTATCGCTTTTTAGAAATCCAAGACATAGCCCCGAATTGCTCTAAACTTGGTAAACAATACTATTTGGTGATTAATAGGAGATTAGAGGTTTATGTGGTGCGGAGGCTTAGGTGAAAATATCGTTATTGTATATGGCGTATACTCTAATATCTCAGGTTCTTGAACATGTTGAATAGAAACATGAATTATATCAGATACTAGGTCTTTCAACTGAATCTTCCGTCTAGGAACTAGTAAACCTTTTCCATGTGTCCATATATCTGGATAATCTCAAAAGTAGACAGTGACAATATTCACAACACATGTCAGATCTGATGGAGGTTAGCAAAGGGCAAACGCTCTTTATCAAGTAGAATATACTACTTAAGATGGTACTACCGCTCGGGGGACTGAGTATTTTGTTGCCCGCAATGCGTCTGTTTTACTACAAGTACTGTTGCCTATATATCCAACAGCCATGGTTACGTCAATCTATAAATTTTGGTCTTCTTTGGGTTCTAGTCAGAATTCTATGGCACGATTCTAGGGCCCTTTACGTGAATTTTATCTACTGATCCTTTACTACTTAATTTGTTCTATTGAGTATGAGGCTGGTATTTATATTGTCGTCTAAATAAGCACTTATCAGACACTTCTGTGTTGGCTGCATTGGCAAGATGGGGCTCGGGGGTTTCGTCTGAGCAGTTGATGTGAAAGCACTCTGATCTAAGATCACACAATTTCCGCTGGGCCCGGTGACCACCAGTGACCTTTGGGGGACTTCACGACATCTGAATCTTCCTATGAGAAGAAGAGGAGCTCAAAGGTGCCCCCTACATCATGTGAGCATGGCACTTAGTAGCTAGAAATTTAGATTCAAGATCAGTCCCAAGACAAAATCAATACAACAGACACACTAACAAACTGATCCAGCCTAAGACCGCAGGTGTTTCTACCTCTCCGGTTTGTCAAATTGGCGTTGAGCCTCAATCACGGCTGCCGAAAGAGCACTCTATATTTCCTGATCTTAACCAACGAGAATGCAATAATGCAGTGCAGCCCCGTCTGTTATCAGTTGTGTGTTGTCTAGAATTCAAATGTCGATCTTGGGATTTTATTAGCCTTCTTTGGGAGGGGCTACATCCAGCCAAAACAGACTCGAGCATGAAAGACCTAGTAAAAGTGAATTTTGTTCGGGCTACAAAGGCTTCCTGCTAAACTATCCTGGGCTTAGATTATACTGTAGATGTTTCGATCGGCCATGATCACTTCCTCCGATATGGCCATCTCAAGCGGAGGAACTGGTATTGTTTTTGGTTCTGTGCGGTCCGGTTAAGGCCTAATGTAGTCTGATATGCCTCCTTGATTAGGAAAAGGCTATGTTAAATTAACCTAATATTAATACCAGACTTATCTCGTTATACCCCGCACCACAAACCACACATTAGGTTTCTTTATCTCGTATACAAATTGCAAAATGGTTATCACAGGGCGCTTTGGGGTTGTTGGGCGCGTTTTCTTCAGGACAGTCTCGATCCATAACTGTACCTACATCGTCTTGTATTACTAAAATCTACCTGCCCGGGGTCGTTAGTTATTATGATGATCACAATCTGATAATAATATAGGCGCTAGACTAGGCTGGTGTCTCGTTTTTCATCTGGGTGAATACAGACATTAATTAGGGCCGATGGAACCTTGAGATCTTCACAAGGTCCTGCGCACCATTGCATGGGATGTGGGATCAGCTAGGTACATACTTGCGCACAAAAGAGTACTCTATTCTTTTAAGCGAACCAATATAAGCCTACCAGCCCGCTTGTTCAAGAAGAAGATATCTCTTTTTTCTTTCTCTCACTAACCGTGAACCCCGGCTGCGACATGGCGCGGGGGCAATCGACCAATTAACACATGGCCAGGGCCATGACCGCTAAGTTACCCTTGCGTTATGGTGTTGCTAGCTACAGGGTGAGGTAAGTTTATATTGAAAGGGCCCACTAGTTGTTGGCAAAATCATCCACCCAAAACATGCAGTGCGCCACATTCTGAGCATGTTTCGGCCTGCCAGGTGATACAATCAATAATGTACCCTTCGCCTACCTCAAGCTCTGATAGGAATATGAAGAAGGACGTGTCCAATACGGTACGTATCCGTAAAACCTGCCCCCCCCCCCCGAAAAAACAAACCCAGATAACTTTTGATGTTCCATAGCTCCCCTATCATGATTGGCTTCTCTTGAAAACTCTCACTCTCTTTCATATATAGGATATATACGTATTATGCAAGTAATCCCAATGGCGTAGCCGCGCAATGCTCTATCCCACGGCACTAGCTAGATCTGTTGAGCATGTTCCTTACTCCTTAGATATATGCAGTAGGCGGTACGAATGGCGATACCTTGCATATGTCGAGTAGAATCATTAAAGCACACTTATGGTTGGCCTATGTGAGTGGTCCTTTCATGCTGGTTATCAGCCTTTGCTAAGAGCGGGGCATGCTCGACTGTAGCTATGGAACAGTTGCAACACAACGTGGCGAGGAACCTAGCCACAAAATGTCTCATATTCTGTCTTATCTGGAAAATTCGCGGAGGAACCAGATCAGAAGGTTTTGTGTAGAACATCTCTTTTCCACTCTTAGATTCTACAGTAGTAGTAAATATGGTGCCGCGCACGTTAAAGGTGACATAAATTGCATCGCTTATAACTTTTTAACCAGACAAGATATCAAAAATTTGTGAAATCGAATTGTAGATATAGATATGATAGAGATTTCCATTTCATAGATTTTTGATATCTTGTCTTGTTAAAAAGTTATAAGAGATTGGATTTGGCTGTTTTTGTATGTAAAAAGCGCCAAGACTTAGTGAAGTGGAACAATATTATACCCATTTATACCCCTATGTTGCAAACATCAAGCCAGGATTTAGTTTTCAGCCGTAAAGTGGCTGGAATCGAAAGCCCTCATTGGTTCACAAGCAGCTGGAGTGGCTAAGATTGTTCCAGCTGAGATACCGGCATGTCACCTTTAACACGCGCCGCACCATATATTCCAAAAGAAAGCCCAGAAACTACGTTTAAAGCTGCAATGCCTATCTAGTATGGCCGTAATCTGACGGAAAGAATCTCTATCCTGTGCCACACATCTCTAATCTTCAAGCGCACAATTGGTGAGTTGGTGCCTATTTTTCATTGCAGGGGTTTAGATATTAATATAAATCATGTGCTCCAACCACCAAATATTGCTCTGCTTAACTTTCAAGGGTGGATATACAGATTCTACTCTAGTCATACTTAGGTATATGAGGAAGAGGATCGACACCTACGGTCCAAGAAGACCTAGAGGGCGAATGTCAACTTCAGGGGAATTTCTTTTGTACAGGGCTCTGGCATTAATTAAATGCTTGCATATTGTGCGTTGACAGGTGAGAATTCGTTCACCCACTCAATGCCAAAGCCATGTACGTAAATCAGAGGAAATGCCAGGCTAGGGCTGGTCTAGGCGCTACAAGCCGGTACGTACGCGGTACGATTATGGAATAGGTCTCCCAATTTCTATCCCTTAGGAGGATAAAATGGTCAACTTCATGACCTAGTCCATACTTCCGCTAAGACTAGCAGCTTTTCTACCCGGCCCTCGAGAGCTGAGCAGCTGATCATATGTTGTCAATTGTTGCCCAGAATGGATATGATATAACATTTTGGGTAGGTCGCGAATATGACCATTTATCCTACCATCGATAGCTCTGCATGAAAGTCACATATCTCTTGGGATCGCAGTATGTATCTCTTCCGCACCTATGTTCTAGATTGACCTTTAATTTATGTCCTTTTTGAAGTCACTATTAAATAGCCCTGGACACAGGTACATTTTAATAGGCCCATTCGGAGTTTGAGTAAACTTTAGGATATTACACATAGGTCCAGAATTTACCTGCGTACTTGAACAGGCTCTCACTTCGCCGATTTTTTATATCAACCACTTCCTCGCATTAACTATGTCTATGCGTGACAACAATCAGCTCTTCAGTCTTCATTATCCAAAGTAATCCTCTTCTGTTCTTCCCATCGATATCTCAGCTCCTAGTAAATATCAAAGAAGGCGCCGCCAGATTTTTATCACTCCTACAACTCGCTTCCACCACTTTAATTTGATTGAACCGAACCAAACTGTGAGACCTCAAAACCGTTCCTATTAACCTATACAGTTAACAATTCGGCCAGCTAATTTGAATTAACCATTTCCAGCTCAGTACTTGCAATGCTCCCAGACTCGGGCCAGGCGCCAACCACCCCTCCACACTCTGTGGACCCTGCCCCTCCGGATAGCTCCTCCCCCCAGGAAGGGGCAGACAAGAACCAAAATCCTACAATCTACAGAACAGTTCGCCACAATATCATATGGCATACATGGACAATCATTTCCGTTGCAGTCGCAACAATCCTCGTTTACCTCAACCTCACTCAGTATATAATCGGTCCAGAGCTTGGCCGGACAAAGGCAGACACCAAGGCAGTGCTGAACATTCTCCAATTTGTTGCAAAGGCCCATGAGATAACCATGGTTTTGAGTCTTGCCAACCTAGCCCGTCACTTGATTCAGAGCGCACTCATCAGTAAAAAAGGAACGATACTGGCACTTGTCGGTGCGGAGCAAGTCACTGCCTCTCCAAGTATTCTAGTCTCCAACGGCTACACAGCCGCCATAAAGTATGGCTTGCATTACTTCAGTCGCTCCAGTAAAACGGAGAATGAGATAGTTAGGGGTAGGAGGTTGGCAGTTTTGACTACATCGTCGTTTCTTCTGGTCGCAGGCCTACTTTGCGCAACAGTTGGTCCTTCAAGTGCGGTACTCTTGATTCCGATTCAGCGCTGGAGCAGGTATCAGGAGTTAACGCACAGACAAATAAACGACCTTTATTCTTGTCGCGGCAGCGTCGACGACACAACGGACGACTGTCGCCCGGGGTTTCCTTACATTTTCATCAGCCCCTTGCAATTGAGTATCGACGGTGTCGACGGCCTCAACACTACCTCTACTGTGTACTGGAACATTACCGACTACTGGTACCAGTTAAGGACATTCGAACAGAAACAAGGCATTTCGAGTCCAAACCTACCCCCCCCTGCCTCTATTAATAGAACTCACGTCTTCGAAGTAGCTTCGCGTCGGGTGTCCGTGAACAGCACCGTGGTGAACGAGCGCGAGAGGGCATTGGTTATAGATGATAACCCTGAGCCGACGGACGGTACAACTTTTACAAGCCTCATGTATGATGATGTTACTTACGTAGGGGATGGAAACATGACCTATAAGCCCAAGCCTTCGTACAGCCAAGCACCAACACGTTTTATATCAAAACTGACCGCCCTAAAATCGGCAACTGTTTGTAGACGCAGGCGTCGGGTATCCTGCGTAGACCGCCGTCAACTCACAAGCTCAAGTAATACCACCGAGTGGTGTTTTCAAGCCGTCCATAGACCCAAAGAACCCAGCGATGAGCTTCTTAGAAACCGGGATCTTTTACTACTCCTCGACAGCAAAACGTTTAACAGGTCCAATGATTCGTATACATCAGAGGGTCCTTACAATACTGATATCCCTCTCCCCAAGTTTTATATCACCGAAGGTCACCGTCTCCCATCGAACAAAGACTTTACCGATTCCATTGTATTTTTATTTGAGTTCGAAGAAGACCTCATCGTCTGTACCAATACTGCTGCACTCATATCGGCAACTGCAACGCTCTCTGGTGCTCTTTATGATGTCTATGAAGTCGATTATGACACCAAACTATATTATATCAATAACAGGACTCGGAAGGCCGAACCTGCACCATTGTCTACAGACTTTGTCTTCCGTGATGGTTGGTTGGATTATGAACATTTATTTGGGGGCTGGCTGAACGAGTCGGAAACCCAATACTCATATACGTATAACCCAACGATGTATGAAAACTACACCCGGACCACTCTCAACAAACCCCGTAGCGCGCGTGGCGAAACGAGAAACAAGCTTTTACAAAACTGGGCCAGGAACATTGTGGAGTCCAAAAATATTGACGATAACTCAATATGGAGCGTCCCCGGGGCCCCCTCGTCGGCGGCCATGGAAGGAAAGATTGAAGCCTCAAGGGTTGAGAATGTAGTCGGGGGGCCCTGGATCACACTCTTGTTGTTTATAGACCGCACTAGAAGCCAGTACATGATCAAAAATTGGACGGTCCTACCAGAAGCGGCGTCATTCGATCCGAACTCACTTATTCAACCCATCCAGGACTACCGTTATAATGTCTACCCGTCCGTTTGGGTCTACCACTTCATTTATCGGTATTTGATTAGCGTGACAGTGATACTCGCTATGACAGTAATAATTGTTTACATGTTTGTCGCGTGCTGTGGGTCCCTTTGGCAGCTTTGCAGGGGTGGTAGAGTTATATTAGCCTGGGCATCTGTCCCTGAGTATCTCTTATTAGGAGAAAGTATCGCTACTGAGCTAAGAGATCTGGGGTATACAGAAGATGGAGAAGCCAAGAAGCAATTTCATTGTGGTGTTAGAGTTAACTGTTTGGATGGCGGAAATCGTTTTGGTGGTATTAAGTTGGGAGATCCGGATGCTGGAGCGGTTCATGTCAATGAGCAACATACGCCAAAATAGTGACACATCACTCTCATGTTTGCTAGGTTCCCTTTGTATTGTTTTCTTTTTTTTTCATTAGTTGGTGTTGGCTGGGTTGGGGTAAGGTTTATCAACGAGATTGCGAATCTTTCCTTTTTTCTATAGTAAGATAATCAATTGAGGTCTCCTTTCCTGATAATCGAGAAGCGAAACAACTACATATATAAAGGCAACCGGGAAAATAAAAGGTACATGTATTTATGCGAGACTTGCCAGCTCTCTAAAACCCGCTGGACTGGGGGAACAATCAAGATCAGATAAGCCCCTAAGACTACACACGGTCTACGTACAAGTTAATTAGCCTACTCTTTAAAAACCAATTTTATGAGCAAACAGTTGTCTCGATCGATCTACCCGCTATACAAGTACGTTGGAATATAATTGGTTTAGATTATATATCGAAATAACAGGTCTAGATATCTTCTTAGTTGGATGCAGAACGAAGAGGGAAAGCTGTGTTTGTTACGCACGCACGCACGTATAGGCGTAAAGAATAAAAAGCTAGCTATTATGGTATACCGCAAAAGCTCGAAGAATTTGCTATCTCCAGCATGGAGTACCTGCTTAACGATTGGCTCATGAACGGTGTACACCATGTCTGCTAATTGTAATTCCGATCTCGTATGCAGGCCAGCTTTGCAATTAGGTTATGGCGGTCCTGATTGCTACTCTAAAACCGGAGATAAAGCAGTGAGAAACGAAAAGAAAACACACACTGAATACACTCTAATAGTCCAATAAATGTCTTCTCCCATGCATACTAAATAAATTAGTAAACGAACTACCCACATGCAATGTCTGACATAAACGTAGTATTTATATACGCTTTTGCCCAACGATCCCGCCAGCAAAACTATTTGTAAAGTGGTAAAAAGGTGTCAAGTTTTCCCAAATATATGTCCAGAGTTAAGCTAAATTGCGGTATAGCAAATAGTATCCCTTAGTCTGTCAGGAAAATGCTGACCCCCCAGAAAAAGCAAATTTTGTGTGGCTTTACTAACAGCTCCCAATATCTCCTTCCATACAAATTTAATTCCCCTACTATAGGGGGGTCAGCATTTACAGACTAAGGGATAAGTTCAACTCCCCATAGATAAAGTTTTTCCTCACAGGGTTAGGGTTTTCTTAACGCGTATATATAAAGTTGCCTAATTTCTCCAACTACACGTTTCCAGATTCATTTGCAACGATTCATATACTAACGACTTTACATACTTTACTCCCCAGAGAACACTTGTCTTAGTATAGAGCAAAAACGAAAACCGAGAGTACTGGCAACCCGGAGAAATACTAGAAGTACTACCAACATAGAAGGAAAGACTCCAGATTTATAGGGAGGACTAGAGACATGATTTAGTCCAAACCTCCGGCTGTTTGGGAAATCTATACAGATTGAAAGAGTTATACTTTCACTTCAATTGATCAACTGACTAAGTATGTAAGTACCTTCGTTTTCTATTTTTCCATAACTCCTCATATACCTATTTTACGGAGAAGCAAAGATATGCAACAACGTCAACGACGATACTATCTACACTGCACCAAACACAACCTCAAGCCCCCGTATGAATAAACGGCGCCCAGGTAAGCGGCCTATCAACACAACCTGCCCTCACCTTCCTCACTGCCTCATGCAGCGCCAAGCTAACCGCCAAATGCCCGTCCTCTACGTGACCCCCGTCCTCATCACTGTCATAAAGCTTAGTATAAAAGTCCCTTGCCACAGCTTTACACGCTTCATCTTTCGACTGCCACAGCGTAGCAACCACATGGTTGAACCCCGCAAGCTGGAAAGCACTCGCCAGATGAATCGTCTCGTCCGCTAGCTTAAACGCGGCATTGTCGGCGGTGCTGCAGGCCGAGAGATATGCCAGTTGGGCCTTTGAAGACATGGCTGTCGATATCTGCCGCACCGTCAACCTGTCGATGCCACCTTGCTCCCCAGGCCCGCTAGAGCGGTTCAGAAGCAGCAGGCTGCTGTTAGAAGGGTCTTTGGCGTCGGAAACGCCGTGGCAGGCGAAATGGACTGCATCAAACTCCGGAAGCTCCTCCATGACAGTCCTGGCATCTGGCCGCTCCAAGACCTTAGTTTTGGCGGGTTCAGTGCTCTCGGCGCCGTCTTTGCCTGCAACAATACTCACGAGGGTGGTGATCTCTTCTTGTACCCCGGGCAAGGCGGAATGCCCCGGCGTCAAGGGCATGGTAACTAACAGGAGGCGGGTGCCAGCTATTGAGGTCATGCTCAACTTTCGCTGCCGGGCATACATGAGGGACTTGACTGTGGGGATATAGGAAGAGATGACCTTGCTCATTGTATATCTTGCAGACCCCTTCTTGTGATGTCCGGCTGCATGGAACGGCGCCCTACTCAGCTCCCCAATCCCGATCCACCATATCCTCGATGTTTTCGACTTTAACTTCACCTTGTCCAATACTGGCTTCACAGCCTCGTCCCAAAGCCACGCAAGATGCTTGACCATTGTCTTGTTTCTTTTATCTTGGGTTCCGAAGCTGCCCTTGACTAGGTTTAGAGACATATCCCGCATCTTTGCCTTGGCATCCTTATACAGCAGTGTTTTGAGTTCAATAGACTCTATCGCGGACCTTGTGACGATGATGGCATCGCTCCGGAGCGAAGTAGTACATATAATCACAATTGCATCGTCCTGCGCCATCTCCATGAGGGACTCCTCGCTCGGCGGCAGAAGAAAGCTAGCGTACTGAGGTATTTCACGGATCTTTTGCAGAAGCTCCTCCATTTCATCCAGTGCCAACCTCCGCTTTGCTGCCGGGGAATTCAGATGGTCCGCCGGGATCCCCGGGCTCTTCTCTGGTAGTTGTGTGTTGGCCTCCGTCCGTAGGGTGACCAATGTTTCGTATAGAGTCGGATGTGTCGTTTTTAGATCCGACATCTCGCTGCGACTGTCGATTGCAAAGCCCGTGATGATGCCTCGCCCAAGCTCAAGGAGCTTCAGAGCCGTATACGCACCTCGGCCGGCCTCGAGGGCAAAGGAAGCTGCCAATGAGGAGAGACCATACAGATGTGATAGTAGCTGCTGCTGGTCATCCCGCTCCAGGGACCGCAGACTAATCTTTGGTAGCATCTCGACCGCCTTCTCGAGCAATATGCTAGACTCCTCCAGCGAGACGAGCCCATGCGAACCAAAGAACCCGACTGCGCGCCAGATCGCCTGCACACGGACGTTGGGGGGCGCGGCCTGGCAGTTCCATGCGTCTATGAAAGCATTGAAGGCCCTCGTCCGATCATCGTCCGCATTAAGGCCGTCTTTAGACTTCAGTTTGTGCCTCAATCTCAGATTGGTCCCGAGGCAAACAAGCCTGTGTGCGCGAGACGGCATGTCCAGAGGTGTGGCTAGCACAGCCTTCTGTTCACAGTCGATTGCTGCATCGAGGTCATTCATGTTCTTGTCAACGGCATTCGAGTTCTCGAACCGGACATGGTAGCATTTCCCTAGTGTCAACAACCTGCCCGGACGCTCGGGATCGTCCTCCGCAGTTATTTCTAGGGCCTTTTCGATATATTGAATGGCCTCGTCTAGATCACAGGGAGTGTGCTGTTTCATGTATAGAGTTGTCAGGTTGTCTGCCACGGATTCGAGTTTATCAGCGAGGGAAGGGTCACCGGGCTTTGTTGCCTCAAGGCGGGCCCGACTATGCCGGATTGCGGCCTCGAGGTCGGCCGAGTCACCCAACCGGGAATAACGAGACCCCAGGAACGGCCCCAGGCTATTGACTATCCGCTCCCTGTCTGGATGATCCATCGGTGTCTCCTGTACGGCCACCTTCACGTATTCAATTCCTGCCTCCAGGTCTGAAAGAGCTCCAAACCGACGATATTTGCATCTGAGCAGCCCACCCAAATCAACAAGGCTTCTTGTACGCTCGGGGCTTCCCGGCACGGTATCCTCGAGACAGGTGACTGTATGGCGGATCGCCGTTTCAAGGTCCTCCAAATCCCCGAACCTATCGAAGCGGGCGTGAAGAGCGGCGCTCAAATCGCCGAGCCTGCTTTTGTAATCAGGATGCTCCGCCGGAGTGGCTTTTGCAGCTGCTTCTGCACACTTTACGGCAACGTTAAGGGAGCCCACGGCGTCCAGTCGTCTGTGCTGCCAGCGGAGCAGAGCGCTCAAGTACGTCAAGTTCTCGGCACGCTTCGGGTCATCCTCAGGGGTCAATCTCAAAATCTCCTCGACATGCTCAATGCCCTCCTCGAGGTCTTCCGGTGCCCTGCGTCGACTGTAGCGGGAAACCAGGATAACTGCAAGCTGGTTCAACCGAGTAACGCGGTCAGGGCTGCCCTCGGGGATCTCTTTTAGGCATTCCTTCATGTAATCTGTAGCTGAGTTGAGGTCGTTTAATGTCTGCTGTCTATTGTAACGAGTGATGAGGAATCCGCTTAGATCATGGAGGAGCTTTGGGTGGTCAGGGTGGCTGTGCGGCAGCTCTTTGAGTGTTGTTTCCGCATGGAGAATGGCAGAATCAAGGTCTCTGGAGGAGTTGAGTCTTTGGCTGCGGGTGTGGAGTAGGTGGCAGAGTGTGAGGGCAGCTTCAACAAAGGCGTGAAGACCCCCGGCTCTTGTCCTTGTAAAGTTCCGGCTTGCTTCTAAAGCTTCCCCGGCGTACTTGATGGCATCATTGAGGTCGTCTACCGCTTTGAGCTCTCTGTAACGGCTGTTTAGGAGAGACACCATATTTCCTAGAATGTTGGGGCGGTCTGGGTCCGCTTCATGAACCTTCGGTATCACATCACTGAGGTTCTGGACCCCCTCGTCTAGATCGCCCACCTCACCGAGCAGTTGAAAGCGAGAAATGAGGCACGCTGCTAGATTGCTCAAGATACTGGGTCGGTCCGCATGATCAAGGTTTTCTGCCCCAATGCTTTCAATAGCAGACCTGCTGGCACCGACAGCCTTCTCGAGGTCGTCGGCATTGTGAAGAATCTTATACCGCGCATGGTAGAATGTGCATTGATTTGTGAGCATACTAGAGAGATTTTCTGTCTCTCCAGAAAGTTTAAGGGTTTCGATAGCCTTTGTTACATTCTCGATGGCCTCATTCAGATCGGACTCAGAAGGCCGTTCCTGGTGCCTGGCCATGAAAAGTGTGCTCAGATTGCTCAGTCGTCCAGAGCGGCCAAAGTTATCTTCGGCTATGCTATGTTCGACGGCCCTTTGACTGTACTGGATGGCCGTGCCGATATCGGCGAGATCCTCTTTCAGGTTGTACCTGTTTTCGAGCGCGGTGCTCATGTTCTCGGAGAGCGTCACCACCAGCGGATGGCCCGCTGGTATAACCTCCAACGCCGTCAGCGTATGTTTCATGGCCGTCTCAAGGTCATGGAGATCATGTAGCCTTTCCCATCTCTGCATCACAGAACAGCTCAGGTTATAGAGCAACGGTCCCAGGAACGGATCGCCCGCCGGTGTCACCGCAACGGTAGCCTCCATGAACTTTATGGCCGACTCTAGATCCTCCAACGCCCCGAGACGTTCATACCGGATATCAAAGAACATTGCCAGGTTCCCCAGCATCACCGGGCGGTTCGGGTCATCCATCGGCGTGTTGATCCTCCCCGCGGCCTCCTGTAGATGCTCGATAGCTCCATTCAAGTCCTCTATCCCCTGTGAGTGTCTGTACCGCTGGTGCAAGACCCCGCTGAGCCTTTCCAGGAACTCTACTCGCCGGGGGTGATCTTCGGCCGCCGCCGCCGATAGAGCGGAAGTCATACTCTCGGCGGCCGCATCAAGGTCGGCAGGGTCCTGAGCCCGTTGAAAGCGCTCCCGTAATCTGTCACTGAGAGTGGCGTAGACCTGTGCACGCATGGAGCCATCCAGCACCGTCATCTCGAGCCCAGCTTGCAGGTGAGCGATGGAGAGCCGAAGACACTCCAGATCCCCCTCCCGGCGGTAGCGCTGGGCCAGGCAAGCGCTGAGCTGGCTTAGAAGGTGGGCGCGATGTGGCCTGTGTAGTGGGGTGACGGCCAAGGCGGCCTCGATGCGCTGAATGTCCTCCAGGAGAGCAGCGGCGCTGGGATCCGGGGGGTCCTTGGGCTTTGCTCCCATAATCCGGGAGAACCAAGCGTTGAGTTTTCCCGGGGAAAGAAATCGTAGTATTGAGAGAATATTTCCCATTTCGGATGTAGGAAGTAGTATAGTATAGTCAATCGATTTCTGTAGTTTTTGGCGCAAATAGGTTTGATATTGTGGAATCTCTGCAAATGTTACTCTACCAGCAATGCCTAGGTAGCTCCCTTGAGGGTGTTTGATAATTAACCCCCCAGGTGCGTACCTGTAGGCCTCCCTAGACTCAAGAAAGGAATTAAGGCTTCACTACAAGAAACAAGACACGAATAAGATGAAACGTACTGCATAGGATAAGAATGGTCACAGATACGACACATGCACATGAGCTGTACCCAGAAAGTGATTCAACCTTTGGCCTAGAAACGCGGAAGACACTCAGGATCTCGGTTTTTGGCACGACACAGTGCTTGCATGTAGGTACGGGATGGATACGAGTCTCTGGGATAGAGTTTGTGTTTCCCCAGGTCATTAAAAGGAGGTATGACAGCTATCCATTCACATTAACCTCAGCCATAGCTTTACTCCCAACCTCTAAGCTGCCATGTTTTTGGACCCAGGATGTACGTCGCAAGGTTATGATTTATCAACCACCAGATGGTTACATGCCACATGAGCATTTAGATTCTTTTTGTGGCCAGGGGCTAAAACACTGAGTCTGTTACCAACTCTTTCCTGTAATCTTTACCATTCATTTACTACCTTGGAGCACTGGCCCCTATGAAGCAAGCACTTAGGGCCCGCCCAAAACGGAGCTACGGGGGGAGCTTAAAACTGCAAACTCCGTCGATTGTGTTTGGCGACCCATTTTGGGGCCCAGGAAATAACGTCAACTCCATTGAAATGGAGCTTTAATGAGCACTTTTCGCTAAAAAAAAAAAAAAAAAAAAATAACAAAAACTCAGTTTCAAAATTTCCCCACATTCCACCCACCAGCAGAGTTTAGTACTTTGTTCAAATGCCGTTTTCTCCTGGGCCAGCTCCCAAACAGGTCCTAGATATTTGTATGTATGTACATACTAGGCAGTAGAGGGAGTATATACTCGAGGCGTTGGGGTATTTGGGTACATTTGGGCACCTCAAGTGGTACGTCTTGGTGGTAATAAACCCATATTAAACTAGCCTTCTCCCCACATACAAGTATCCTTCAGAGAAACAAGGTTACATCCACCCAGACCCAGGTTTTCTCTATGAGTACATAATTTTTTATGCCATGGTGAAAAGCTTTAAGGATTCAAAACGAGGTGTGGTCTTAGACCCGAGCGCCATACAGTCGCAGTCACCTTGTGGTGGATCCCAGAATACGCCAACCACACAGCGAGGTGTGGCTGTAAAGAGTTACCACCCGTCCCAAACCACGAGGGGGCCTTAGTTGGAGAAGACTGTAATATCGCTATTACGGTCATGCCTGTTAATCTTCAAGGATGGTAGGACGGCTACAGAACCAAGTAATCGCACCACACACAGCAGAGCACACCCCCGGCAAAGATCCGAGCCTGGATAACAGGTACAGCACTACCCGACCACCAGGGCAGGCGTGTACCAGGTAATAGGTTCATGTATTATGGTGGCGGACTCGATCATGCAAAGCTCCGGGCCTTGGGCACCAGCGAGTGATATCTGGTGATTCTGCTCTATCTGGCCGTATTTCAAACCGGCCTTGACAAACTCTTTCTACTGGCCTCGCACCAGCAGGCGGGGTGATATCGGAGAGTAGTGAATCTGTTCATCCCATGATGATGGTGATGATGATGCCAATTAGATCTCGATTCCACTTCACTCCGCACTTCGCACAACCACCACGGTGATAATAATACAGATCTGTGTGTTTGTGGATCATCGACGAGCTTCTCAGGCCCAGGGATCTGTTATCAATAATAGAGTCTTTTAGCCAACGACTGTAGAGAAGTCCAAACGGAAAGTCCCATGGAATGAGAAGTCCCACTCTACATGTAGGTTGTGTGTGATATGTCACTTTTAATCAAGACATTTCGAGTCTCCAATACTTCCGAGACATGCAGACAGTAACACGGGCCCTGTCCACCCCACCAGCGGTGGTCCTCTAGCCCCGGCACATGCGGGCCCTTCTCTTTTCGATCAGCTCTGCGTAGAAGTGAGACGTGCGTAGTGCGCATATTTCATTGGAAGACTGCGCATTGAAAACTGAACCATCACCGCCCGCGATCGAGAAACACACATTCTGATCGGTGATGCTATTATTCTACATACCCGGATAACCATCCTATTCGTGATATATCAGGGCTAAACCTTTATCTACATTATACGGTTTATACCTACATTGATATCCCACTGAGACATCCCCCCCCCATCCGAAACACCATGGTGAAGAGCATCCTCCCCACCACCCCGCTTCCCCTCACCGCCATCAAACTCGGTCGACTCGTGACCAGCACCCGCTACCCGCACCAAGACTACACTGACCCACCCACCCCCTCCCCCGCGCCGGAGAGCACCCGCACCGTGCTGCACGACTTTGAGGAGCTCCGGAGCTCGACGCGGGCCTCGGGCCTGCGCACACGCCTCGCCAGTTTCCTCTCTCTGGCGCTCGCAACCCACGGCGAGACCCACCTCGACCTCTCCGCCGCCCAGTCGTACACCTACACGCTCACAAACTCGGGGGCGTGGTTCGGCGCGGCGTGCCACTCACCCGATGCGCGCGCGTGGCTCGAGGCCGCGATCGAGAGTGGCAACACGGTGTACCTGGTTGTGGGGTACCACACGCTGGTTGATGCGCGGGTGACGGAGCGGGCGGCGGTGGCAGGGGCGGCGGGGGTGGGCGCGGGGATTAGTGTCACGGGTGTGGTGGGCGTGGCGGGGGTTGGGGGGGTCGAGGTGACGACTGAGGCCGTCGCGCGTGTCGGGGGTGAGACGGTGTATCAGAGGGTTTTTGCGACCCGGGGGGAGTGCGTCTTTGCGGTGCAGTATCGGAAGGTGAGGTTTCGTTGGTACTCGAGTCGGTGTGTCGAGACGGCGTTCTTGGAGAGAGGTAATCGGTGGAAGCCGTGCATGGGGGTTAGGGGGCAGGATGACGACGGCGTAGACGATATAGTCGAGGCCGAGATCTCGGAGGATTGGAGTGACGGTGATGATGAGGAGGAGGAGGAGGAGGAGGAGGAGGAGGAGGAGGAGGAGGAAGAAGAGGAGGAGGGGGAGGGGGAGAGGGAGGGAGGGACCAAGGGTCCTCATGTAACAGAGACATATCTTACAGAGAGCGGCGAGACAGAATTTGTTTTCTGAACTCGGCTCACTTTTATAGACCTCCGTAGCTAGTAGACCTTGGAATAAAAGTGCAATCTGTGAAGCCGCACCGAATACCATCACACTGTCTATATGAATGATATATATATTCTGCCAGCAGCAGCAGATACCTTGTAACCGTAGACAGCCCGTACCACCTATCCGCATACAGCAGCAGGCTCCCGACATGGTGATATTCGTATGTGATATTCGATGTGATATTCGATTTGGTGATATTCGATATGGTGATATTCGATACGGTGATATTCGATATACTGACACTCTCGCCATAAGGCTACAATTCACCAATCCGCAAGTGCCATCTTGCTGGTATCCCCACTCCGTATAAAAATACATATCCCCGCCCCCGACAGCGAGAACATACTGCACCACCACAATGTCCGCAGCAACAAACCTAGCGGACCAGGCACCTTCCGCCTCAAATCAGGGCCCACACACCGCATGGGGGCAGGTATATATACCAGCCACCGGCTTTGTTGAAGCACAGACAACCAGGAGCAAGCCGTATACGGGCAGTCGGCACTCCTCGGCGCTGGAGGGCGTCGTCGGTGGTGGTGGGCGTACCACGCCTGCGGGTCGGTGGGGGGTGGAGGGCCCCTTTTCGTAGCTGTTTGTGTAGAGATGATCGGGTTTCGTGGACTGGGGTTTCCAGAATGACCGGCCGCCGCTTTGGTGTGATGAGGGTTGGAATTAAGGTGCTGGAAGATCTATGGTTGGTTGGGGGTGCGTGGCTTTATGTTTGTAGTGGCAGTACAGGAGGGGTTCTTGTATAAAACCTTTCATATATCCCGATATTATACAGCTAAGTACGTGGGGCGGTCATAAATACACCAACCACTCTTTCTACGGCTGCAAAGATCACCAATGACCAAAGCAGTTAACCTCCGGAAATAAAAATAGGCATGTCTTTTGTAAAAGAAAGCGGTAGTCATGCACTAACATAGCTCTGATTAGTTAGAGATTTATAATTTCCTAAATGACTACATTTTGTAGCCTTTTCTTAGACTTTGCGCTG
This sequence comes from Morchella sp. 2016-72, assembly GCA_024713865.1. NCBI lineage: Eukaryota > Fungi > Ascomycota > Pezizomycetes > Pezizales > Morchellaceae > Morchella > Morchella sp. 2016-72. The sequence continues at coordinate 1,292,920 of JAMJEY010000026.1, read as the reverse complement.
GTGGAACATTATTTCTCTCGGCCATCTTCTATCTTTCCCCCTTTCTCCCGCGGCAGGGCGTTACCATCGCCGCCGCCGCCATCACTGCACCCCACTATCAGGGTAGATCGGATCCATCGTGGTAAAGTAGAGCCATTACTAGTTGCTCTAATGGTGGTAGTAGTAGCAGTAACAGACCCACAGGGTACAGCTGGGTGGCAGGTATTTTGGGGGCATTCGGGATGTTTGGTGGTATATCTACGTACATGTATTTATGTGCATAGTTTCCTCTCCTTATACTATTACGTGATGTAGACATACTTCACTGGAAATATTGGGAGGTTTATCACTGGTTTGAGTACGAGAAAGCAAAGAAGAATGCGCTTCAAAAGCAGGTAGGTACGTACTTAGAGTTAGTCAAGTTTTATATACAGGTAGCGATCAATCAACAATAGAGGGATTTGGCCAATCCGGCCCTGCTTTTCAAACTTTGGGCTCAAGTTGTGCGATATCACAACAAAAACTATCGCCAAGGAAATCTAGATCCAGAGGTTATTAGCCAAGTCGCTCTAATGAGGGGGGTTTATATTTTGTCATAACCTTAGTTGTGTGAGGTATCAACGTGCAACCAACCAGCTGCAACCAGTTAAAAAACCATCAGCCAATCAAGTTTTATCACACCCTATCACTCGCCTGTGAGGGTTAGGGCTAGTTATCTACCCTGTTTTTTTATTACTTCATACATGTTATCTACCCTGTTGGTCCTTACCTTCTGTCAGTCTAGGCATGAATTCATTTATAAAATAACATTTTAATCGATCAATGATACTATACTTCGGGGTTACGGACTGTCAACCCCCGCTACGCTTTCAAACACGAACAGCTAGGAGAATTGAGAATTAAGCGGGGGGGGGGGAAGAAAAAAAAAATCGCGGATGGCGATCGTGCTCGTTACGCTATTAATTGAGCTATTGTCGAGCTAGCGATGAGCACAAGACAAGACAAGACGAGAGTTGATGTTTCTTCGGAATTGCCAGTATCGAAGCCATATATTATTTATCTAGGTATGCATTTCCAGCGTTTCCTAGGGTTAGGGCTGTATCGTTGGTCCCTTGCGATTCTGAGCAACAGCCAAGCTGCGTGATCTGCCATTTTTTGAAAAAAGATTCTATTGGCCCAAAGTACCCTGTTCATCAACTGCAGTATCCCTCAAGCGACAACGAGATAACCAGCGGGCATTATCGGTCAAGATTTGAATCTTTCTGCGGACATATCAATATTGTATCTGGACCAACTTTCACAGATACTGCCATTAGGAAAGCGAAAGTAAACTCAATGCAGACAGAGTTGGAGGCAAAATCCGGGTTTTCCGGGACTTTATCGCGAGCAATTTGCAGTACCTTGAAAACGACAGAGAGAGAGAAACTGATCAGTTCAGGCAACATGGAGGATTCTCGACTAGTTTTATTGAAAAGGTGTAATAACATGAGAGATACCGGCGGTTGCGGTCGGTGAAATAGATACAAGAATAAACAGAAAAAAACGATTCGTAAGTCATTTGGCCTAATGATCTCATAGAATTGACACAAGGTAAGGAAGTTATAGCGGAGTAGTCTGATTAAGAATGGTCACAGGTTAGCTGGAAACCAGATTGAATAAAGGATGTTAATAGTGGAATAGAACTAACTTTAGTAATTATGACGATATTTCCTGGTTAATAGTTGTCGTAGCCGTATTCATCGTAGCCGTCATCATAGCCTCCATAGTCACCATCACCACCTTCGTATCCGCCTTCGTAGTCTCCTAAGTACTAGTAGTTTGAACCCCAAGAATTAGAATTGAATATGGAAATCTAATTAATCATTGTAGGGGAAGTGGAGGGAGAGAGAGGGAGGGGGGTGGGGGGATAGAATACCACTTCTTCTCCTACTTCGACATGGGGTTCAGGTGACATGGTGCGTGGAGTTGACGCCCACCCATAATCTTGCACTTCCGCGTCGTCGTTGCCGTCGCCGTTACCGTTCGGTGGTGGTGCGCTAGAGAGATGTGATAGTTGCGTGGTTATTTCTAGAGGGGTTCCATCTTCTGGTAGTGCAAGGTCTCGAAGTAGGGTTTGTGCTCGAAGTTGGGTTTGTGCAGAGCCTGATGAGTGGAGACTATCATCGCTCGGCGCAATATCCTCAGGAGTTTGTGTATATAATTGTGAATGAGTACCACCCTCCAGTATTACACATAATCTGATATCATCATTGGGCGGTGCAATATCCTTAGGAGTTTGTGTGTATGGTTGTGAGTGTGTACTATCCTCCAGTATTACACTATCGCCATGTGATGATTTTTTAAATACGCGGAGCACATCCTCCGGCATCACTCCATGAGATGTTTCAATGATCGTTTCTGTACGGACAACATCTTCTGGTGACACGTTATACGATGACTCGATGAGCGCTTCTGAGTGTACATAATCCTTTGTTCGTGGACTATACGATGGAATTTTGAAATCTAGTCGATGGGCCTGGGAACCCGGAGTCCTTGCCCCCTATTTCATAATAGGATTAGTCGTATGCATTATAAAGGTACGAAATGAACGAGAGTGAGTAATACCTGGTGGGTATCGTTATCGTGAGTTTGACTGCGTGAGATTGATACAACTTCCTTTGATTGTGATGTCTCTGCGTTGGATTCCTGGTCCGGATACGGCTCCGTCTTGACCCTATTCGGCTTGTCCTCTAACATGAGCTGCGAACTCCTGGTGTCCTGTATCTGGAGCTGCGAAATCCTTCGTACTTCGATGGTCTTAGGAGAACTGTCGTACTCTATTAATCGTTGCCGCCAGATGACCTCGTCATGGCTGGCACCATGTTCTATCAGGAGATCCAAAAATTCCTCATATCCCTTTCGTTTAGCCATCTCGGTCGGTGTTATCCAGGTGTACAACCTTCCTTCGACCTTAGCACCTCTCTCAAGCAACAACTCAAAAACATCAATATCCTGGTCGAAGATCGCCGCATGCAATGGCAGAAGTCCCCGATCGTCTCTCTCATTAACGTCGTTGTCATGTCTACCCAAAAGTCTCCAGTACCTGGCTTCGACCTCATCCGATTGGCCACCCACTAAGATACGTTCTCTACATGAAATTCTTCTGGTCGTCGTTTCGGTTTGGGTGCGCGTTCTCTCCATTTCTGTTCTCGGAGACTTTTTAGTGGTTCTTCCAGTGGTTATTCCAAGACCATTCTCAAAGCCCGAGACTATCTCCGCTACTTTGCCTTGAGATGTGCGACGGTCCCCAAGCCCCTCTATAGGTACACGGCGGTTGTTTTGTCTGCGCGCCCTGGTCTTCCAGGTAGTGTTTTCTCCACTTCGGCTGATGAATGGGGAGTCGCAGACTGAAGTGATAGTAGTCCTTCTGGAGGTGCTGTCTTCGGAATAATCTTCCTCATTCATGCTAACCGAAGAGTGACTACTGACACTTTCTGTGCCAGCAAAAACTCTATCACTTGGCTCTTCCTCGCTTGCAATGACCGGAGAGACACTTCTTGATTTATGAGGTTTTTTCTTGATTGTCCTGACGATGTTGACTCCCTCCCCCTCCTCTTCCTCGCTTGTAATGGCAGGAGAGACACTTCTTCGTCTATAAGGTTTCCTGATTGTCCTGACAGTCTTGACTTCCGCCTCAGCCTCTTCCTCGCTTGGAATGGCCGGAGAGACACTTCTTGGTCTATGAGGTTTCTTGATTGTCCTGACAGTCTTGATTTCATCCACCTCTTCCCCGGCCGAAGATTCACTTGGTCTATGAGGAGTTTCCTCGATTTTCCTGACAGTCTTGACCTCATCCACCTCTTCCCCGTTTGGAATGGCCGGAGAGACACTTCTTGGTCTATGAGGTTTCTTGATTGTCCTGGCAGTCTTGATTACATCCACCTCTTCCCCGGCCGAAGATTCACTTGGTCTATGAGGAGTTTCCTCGATTTTCCTGACAGTCTTGACCTCACCCGCCTGTTCCTCGATTGAAAAGACCGGGGAGACACTTCTTGATCTATGAGGTTTCTTCTTGATTGTCCTGACAGTCCTGACTTCATCCACCTCTTCCCCGGCTGAAGATCCACTTTGTCTACGAGGTTTCTTTGTGGTTTTTCTCGTGGTAATGCTGGTTTCACCTTCCTCTTCCTCGCTTATGCTGACACTTGATCCACGCCGCAATTTCTTTCCGATAGCCGTTACTGTGGTAATGTGACCATCGATCTCAACAGGGGTTGCGGCTTCTGGGTGCTCCTTCTTCTCTGGCGCCTCTAGTATCTTGTTCGCACCCCACTCGATCAAGAGCCGGACAGTTGTTTGATGGTCATTTTGCGACGCAAGATCCACTGCCGCATGCTCGTTTATGTTTTTGGCGTGTATATTTATTCCGTTCTTCAAAAGCACGATGACTGTCTCGTTGTAGCCTCCTCTGGCTGCATAGTGTAACGCCGTAAAACCGTCCTTGGTTGCTGCATTGATATCGAAATATTTCGTCTTCACGAGTAGAGTCACTATTTCCGTATAACCGCCCCCAGCTGCCATATGTAATGCCGTTTCCCTGTATTTGTTCGTAACGATTGGACCGGTGAGGACCATGTTTTTGAGGAGAACCTGCACAAGAGCCAGGTTACCATTCCGTGATGGACTAAATAAGGCTTCTTGGGGAAATAATGTTTTCCCTTGGGAGTTTGTTGTAAGGGTGAGAAGTCGTAGAAGCGCATTATCAGGGTCGTACTCGTCCATCTCGAACATGTTTTTGTAGAAAAGGGTTGGGATGACATCGTTGTCCTCCCAAAGTGCTTCGTGATACGCTACATCGAATCCTGTCTGGCCACCCTTGGACTTGACACTGATATCCAGTCCCGGTAGTGAGAGACAAAACTCCGTAAGATCCGCCAATCCATTTTTACAAGCCCAATGTAGTGCCGTCATACCTTGGTTGTCTGTGGCGTTTACGTCGGTCTCTTCGTATTCTGCTAGGGTCTCGGCGAGCTTGAGATTGCCATCTATGACAGCTCTAAGGAACGCAGTTCTTCCTTCGTCATCTTTCGTCTTCAGATCAACGCCTTTCCAGATGGTCCCTAGCCTTGTCTTCTTCGGGAAGCCATAGGGATCGTAATCGCGGCTCTTGAACCACTTTGGAATATCTTTGAACTTGATGACCGCAACGCTAAGCTCATCATCAAGCCGGGAATCTTTTACAGTCACGCTCTTCACAAGCCCCTGGAAATCACCAAACTCCCCTGAAGACCGGCTTCTTGGATTGGCTCCGGTATAGTGGCTGACATCGAAATCAGCCGTTAAAGTGCCATTCGCGAGAGATGCGAGGAAGGAAACAAGACCATCGCCCAAAACCCCACGTGGAATATCGTTTACGAAGTAGGTCAAAGATTTGGTCATCGTGGCGACCTTTGTGATTTTCTTTCGCAGATGAACTGAATGCGTATGGAGAGAAGCTACCTGACAGCGGATTGCCAGAGGATGATGCCTTGGTAGCTATATGAACGACGTTGGGGTTAGGTTGCAACCATCCAACGACGTAAGAAGAGGATACTCAGGATAGTTTGCATGATTAGCAAGCGTACGCGCATGCGCAGGAGACAATACTCGACTCGGTGAGTACATTTATCGGGCTATGCATTCATGGAGAACCACGAGAGTCGATACCCATAAGGGTTACACAAACATATCCTGGTATGTCAATATGAACGCACACGTTTGCACGAATCTAAGGACAGCATTGAGTTTTGTGCGAAGAATTACATGAGACATGCAGCATTAATAGGCACAGAGCACATTATATACATACAATATGTAGGTACCTACATATATTGCCAACCATGGTTGTCTCTACGTGCAGGAGTTTTGAGCTATGGGTCGACATGATCAGCCAGCTCAACGATATTTCCTCTCGTAGCTAGTTTCTGTGGGAGCCTAGCTGCATCTTCATGGCTTTACTGTGACTCTAAATAGAAACTAGGTCGACTTCAACTCACACACTACTAGCTGCGTTCTAACTTACAACACAGGATGTACGTTCGATAGCTAGCTCGCCACATGAATTAATATATCACTTAAGATTTCATAAAGTGAATGTCTTGAACAATTGTAAATATCGATCGATGAAACTATTAAATTTGTTGTCTCCTTCTATGAGCTAAAAGTTTCCTTATTAAATTGGTAATTTATGATATAGTTGGCTCTATGGCCTAATATGTAAGAAACCTACCTGACTACATGTAAGTTAGTGTGTGGGCCAAGTCGATGCGTGATTGAGAATTTCATACATCCAAGAGATCTATAGATCAATAGATTGTTGTTGAGGTGTATAGTATCCCTCCCCTATAACAGCAACGGGTAGTCATAGTTCCTATAGAAGATCGAGATCAATTGAATAAAATAGATAGTAAGATTCGTGAGAAAAAGCTACTAGTTCTTTTTACTAGCTAGCAGCTAATTGGGGATACCAACTTAACGACCGGGACCACTATAATGACAATGACATAACTGCATCTGTATCAAAGATCCAATTACGTTTGTTGGCCAATTGACTTGCTAATTGGGTACTGTTCCGGCGATCCCCCCCACAAGCGCTTGGAGGGTAGGCTTGCGCATTGTATGACATGTGTAGCCCCATCCCCGGAAGTTTCAAATGTTCAGCCGCGAAAAACCTTTAAGCAAATGGTGTCAACCCACCTAAGAGGCCTCCATCACCCCCCTCCATCGCATCTCCACTTCTACCAGAAGGATTTTGATATCCTTGCCAATGGTTAGCGATTGAATTGAACTTTGTTGTCACTCTTAATTAAATTAATTAAGGCCGATTGTAATTTGATACTGATCTGACGACGGTACGTTACAATTAATTGATACATGAAAGGAAAGATATCAATACTCAGCCAGCATATAATTATAAGGCTAGCTATTATTTCCCCTTGCGGGATTGACAACCAGCCGTGTGCCAGCCTGAGATATCCCATCGATCAGAGCGAAGCTCGATGACTAGCTACAGATGGCGCAGTATACGCAATATCAAATGGATGAAAGATGAAACGAATAGCACTCACAGATGAGTCCATCTCCTTCCAAAAGGAACAAACTTTGCATATATATATCCAATTACAAGTCTGGTAGGATTATATGTCTAGTCCTGCGGACCCGGCCTTATCCGAAAGCCTTGTGAGGCTGTTAACATAGTCTAAGACCGAGTTCTGTGCAGAGTTGTTCATAATAGGGCGGTTTTTCTTTGAATTCTATAGGTTTACACATACACACATACACACCGTATGTAGTTATCTAGCGCTGCAGTCTTCGCTGCATGGGAATTTTCTGCGCGTGACCATTAATTCGCATTCGCGCACACGTATCTTTCTCTGTGAATATTGGGTGGGGTGTGCAGCACAATATTTTTTGATCAACTCTAGTTCATACGTTGTGATATGTACGCTAACTTATGTAGAGTACGCTAATGTATGTACGTACATGTATGCGGACGTATTCTACATGTAATCATTACAGCTGTTTTCATAATACATACAGCAATAAGCAAGATTATTCCTATATCATTGGTTATCTCTTCTGATGTCTCAAAACAAGTTTTCGGCGTTGTCAGAGCGCTTGACAACATGTAGGTTTGTCCAATTCAGCAACCACTAGTAGTAGCCATTGAGTACCACCCTAACGCCAGGTTGAATCTTCAGACACACCTGCGTGATCTGGCTCGAGCCTAATACCATATGCAAACACCTGTAATGTTAGAATATTAATCATATGTACATTAGGCTCTAGCTTACATGTAGTTACTTGAATTACAGCCACCAATTCAATTATCCGACCCCCCCCCCTCAACTGTAGTTAGAACTCAGTAATCTACTCGGCCGGTACGTCCCGGAGGCACTGGCGAAATCTCTTTATGCATTAGTGTGGACTATATATGAAGCAATTAAGGGTGAGTGCTGGGCGCGACTATACTACTAGCTGCGTAAAACAATTATCCCAGAGACAAGGTTTCCGTTGGCTAGTATTACAGGTATGTATTTACTTGCCACGAATAAGACATGTATAAGGCGGCGAGAATACGGTGGCAAAAAGGAAGTAGGATCAGCAGGTATTGGTACTACGCGGGTAGGGGTAAGGTAAGTCTGTTGACACTGGCCGTGGTTGCAATAGTTCTCACTGCCAACTAGACTTACCCCTATAGTACCTACACGCATAGTACATTGGCTCTGTAGCCACAGAATATTGTAGAACTTCGGAAACCTAGCAGGCTCGATTGTGATATTCTGCCAGGAAAGGTATTTTGTTTTGGTACTAAATACATGGAAGCTCATGGATACAGACTAACTTATAATTTGAATAATTCTTTAGAGTACGTGTGCAAGTGCATACATGTACCTACATGTACCACAAATCTGGCTTCATTCGGACGATTGCCAAGAGGACAATTTTGCAGAGGAGCTGAAAAATATCACCCCTTAAAGGAAGAGATCAGGGCCTATTATATGTACAGCCAGCGTCTGAACGAACTCGGATTTTGTGGCACTTGTATGTAGTTAGACAATATACACGCCCCGCAGAGGGTTGCGAATATTGGCTATTAAGTACTACAAGAATTGGCATTCTGGGGGTTCACTACTTAGAAAAAATCTTAAAAACAATTATTTGAGCGTTTAAAGTGAAGTGTATTTTGAAAATTATGCGAGTACTCAATTTATACGTATGGCTTTGTAAATTCACCCCATTGCAAAAATTAAATTATTGTAGAAACAGCTGTAGGGGTCTAAAAACTGGGCCTGGACCGTGGGCAAACAAATAGGAACTTTCCTACGCTTCTTCTGATATATACCCAGCTGTAAATGAATTTAGGGTCCCACCCCTGTGAGCACAGCTTAAAATACTCTTTTACTATATCTTTATTTCAGCCCCACAAGAATTATTATACCCAGGGATTAATTAATCAAAGGAATTTAATTTCATAAACGGTGTGTGCTTATGTCCATGTGGGTTGTACAATCATGTACGTACAATGTAGTTTAAACTTCTTGATCCCTAATATAATGCGCCCACAAAACTACATCAATAGCTTTTGCTCGACTTGACCACTATCTTTTGTCCCCTGCCGTTAAGAATTTCTATGAATCTAGCTTGTCGGCTCCGGATTTCGATTGCTAATAAGATGCAAATCTTTTGGTTGCTATGTAACTTGGATCCCTTGTATCGTCCCCAAGCACGCTGTCCTATTCCATGGGTTAGCTGTAATCTAGCTGCTTAATCAAATAATGCCAAGCCTCTTGCATGTACCTTCGTGTCTAATCTCGCTATTGGTGAACTTTGTCTGTGATCCAATCTTGTCCAAGATGTACCATAAGACACCCCCAGTTTTCTCGTATATGGGCTCGGTGACACCAGTGGTAATTTGTTTACTTGACTTCAACCTGTACCCCTTCTTATCTGGCCTGGGACGGTAGACATCGTCTTCCTCGTCATCGCTGCTGTCATATCGATCATCCCTATCGGAATCTTCATCATCCGGCGACGAGTCGCTGCTTAGGCCAAAGTAGCGCTGGCTCTGTTTACCGTTTGACTGCAATACTTAAGTTTCATGCCGGATTACAAATAGATTTACTAGGCTCTTACGTCTGCGTGAACCGCGAGGGTGCAGTGTGTGATTTTCTATTATATATTCCAATTAGCCCATGACCTTGAAGGATGGGAAGTTTGGAAGTAGACAAATATTACCTTGTCAAAGAATTGAGTCACCTCATTTATCAAAGGGTTCACCTTTATCTTTGAATGTTCTTTCCGCTGTTCGGGTGACATGTACCTTCTCGTATATTTCCTTTTTGGCTGTGTGATATGGTGAGTGTCCGCCAGATCAAACCAACGGCCCAGCTATTGTACATACCGGAGCTCCCCCAACCGACTCACTAGGTGCTGACTGGATCCGTATGTCAAACTTTCTTTTGACTCTTTTCGATTCCATTGCTAAGTGAGAATAAAGAAAATTATTCAGAAAGCGTGTACCGTAGCTGAGGACACCGAGATGTTATAGCGTTATGATGCAGAGGACCAAAATATAGGAAGGAAAACTTGAGAGAGTTCTGTTGTAATCCCAGTGCAGCTTAGCCTATGGGCAGGAGAGACGTATTATCTCTCAGGGATAAGGTTTGTAGATATCCAGAATTTAAGGCCAGTGGCCATTAATTACGTCTTATGATTATATATATATACATCGAGGGCAGGATTGTCCAGATCCAGTAGTCCAGCTGGGCCACCCAATTTCCTTTGAAAATAAAATTAGAGTTGAGCCTATGATCAATTGTAATAGTGTAGTAATTATTCTTAACTCCTCCAAATTAGTATGCATATCAATGATATAAATGCACGCGCAAGCATACACTAGCCTACTCGTTTACATGATTGATTCATGTAGGGGTTCAGAGCCAGAAGTGATCATGATCCAGTCCACAAACGTCATGTCAGGAATCATATCTTGTCCCTCCAATTAATTCACCTCAGTGATCTGTATAAGGCGATTAAATACCTCGTAAGCGGGCCATGTCCGGACAGCAGAAGTAGGCTACAGCTTGTGGTAAAGTACAAGGTATTATATACATTATAGAAGCGTTGGAAAAATCCTATTGGCCTGCCGCCCGCGATTCAAACTTTGTTTTTAGTACATAACTACATGTATATAGCCAAAGAAGTAATAACTAGGCATTTCTGTTTCGATATAAGTTAAGACACGGAATATCTTTCAATAACTTTACCTTCCGTGGTCGCAGTATGCTTCGTGAAGCATCTAGGTATGTATCTCCGCTTCAATTGGTACCACTTATGAGGACATCCCATGACACAACCAGCGAACAAAACTTGTGATGTTGCTGGCAGTGATACGTGTATCGTAGGCTCGTTTCCAGCCGCTCTCTCGGCGGCTGGATCATGTATGTATGCTAAAGAGCTCTATACAACAAATTTATCATCATCGAGCCTAACCATCGGCCGATGCTCGTGTGTCATTCATTCAAACCTATTCTTCAACTTCATTTGTAAACTTAGATATTTGATATATGCATGTCAGCCCTCTACAAGTTGGTGAAGTCTAGTAGACAGAAGACCCTGCTAACTATGTCAATTTTGGAATTTCAACCGCGTCCGAAAGGCTGAGCAACGCATGGATACCATGGTTCTTCATTAGATTCACCATATGCTTTGTACACATGCGCAGTGCAAGTTGATAATTGGTATATACGTACTGCTACTAGCTAACTACATACGCACGTAAATGCATATCATATGCGGATACAACAAACCTATCAGAACCACTAGGGTAATGTTTGGGGCGCCACCGAATCTGAACCTCTCAGGGAAAAACACAGTCATTGGAAGGTAAAAAACACGTACCTGTCATCATGAGGCTTAAACGTCTGATGTGTCGCTGCATGCCGTGAGGTTGAAGAGCTTTACCCTGCCTTTAACCACTTACGAATACTGCGCACTCGCTTACGCCTACCACTCACCCTAAAACCTGATATATGCACGAAGGTACTCGCAGCAGGTAACAAGTACCGAAAAATGCAGCTACATTGCATTAATGTGTTTTCCACTTTTAAATCCAATAGCAATTGCATTAGTACATGTACTTACATATCCGGGTACCTCTTACATGCTGCGAGTATCGATCATCAATTGCAAAATATACGTCGCACCATTACCCCACATCTTTATTAGGCTATGTGTCCGCATCAACACCATCATCACATTTGCGTGATACATACATCCTTCGGTCCTAATGGTCATAGATAAAGAGATTTATGCTCATCCCATTCTACTCGGGGAGAATCTTAGGAGCAAGTTGTCAATTGAGTTCTCGGATCGAATTCTACGAGTAAAAACGCTTTGAAGTCATCCCTCCGGTTGGGCGATGTGGCCCCAGGTTCAGCTGATTGTGCAGGGCCCCACGACGAGGAACGATCCCGTGTAAAATTCGATGCCTTGTGGAGGGCTGTTTTTTTTTTTCCTCCTCCACCTTTTACTTAAGATAATGTTGGTATACGTGCATTAGCCCATTTAAGGGATGCAGCATATACTGCTAACATTTTTGAGGCCAAACTACGGATGTTGTGACAAAATTGAACAATACTAATAACAATCTTTCAACGCTATAACACAAGGTGTAATCATTAGGCTCTATTATACTCTACATCGATCTTCTATAGCTAGTCTAGGTCTACTGGGATATATAAGAGATTAAGCCATTGATCAGATAGTACAAGTCTAGCAATATAAAGGTTCGAATTTCAGGCAGCTCTTAATATGACCACGGAAACATTCCCATCGGCCTTCTGGGGGATCTCACGGCATCACATAAAGTGAGTAGCTAGATCAAGATTCTTCTCATCTCCCTCCGCACTTCAATTGGTGCTATGGACATGCATATCATGTAGTTTTTGATATGTCAGGGTAGCCAAGTTCATTAATACCACGCGAGTGCGCACGGAATACGCATTAGAGTATTCAATTCACTTTGTGCATATAAATTGTAAATGACATGTCACCTTTCGACATTAGACCAAGGAAATATCTTAGGTCCTGATACTTAGGACTGCTCTTCAAAGGTATTTCTGGTACTATGCGGCCAAGTCCTGCTAAGAAATGCACATTTCATTTGGCGGTTGGTAGCTAGAAGGCTCTATTAGATATTCTGCTCATTTTACTTCTCATGATCCGATGCGAGATCATCGTATACGCGTAGTAATTTCTCGTGCTGAATACATGCAGGCTATTCTTTCATACTACATGCTGTACACTAGCGCATGATCTATACATGTACGAAATGAACAAGGCCCCCATATTCCTGCAGGCCCAGGATAACACTAAAGAGCTCATCTATTCAGTTGAAGTAAACCACAGTAAAGAGAAACCGCCAGTTCCTCGACCCTATTAAATTAACAGTGTTTGTATTAATGATTTTAGAGATGGGATATGAAAATTGTCAAATCCGTGATCTAGCCCTGTCGTTACCAAATCGGCTATTTGACAGAATTTTAGGTAGGCCGAGAATTTGACAATATTCATGCGTGGAAGGGATAATCGATGGATGCACTTAGATCTAGGAAATCCTACATGTAGCCTTGTAATACTTTTATATGGTATGGTTACTGGTGAGACGGTATTGTGGATATAAAAAGCGTCAGGTCCTACGCTCTTTACATAAAGGCGCCAGGGGAATGAACTCGAAACATAGATTGCATTACCTCTTTTGACCTATCACAACCGATCCCGAGCCCCAGCTAGATCTCTATTCACAACTTTGAGAAATCTCTTCACCAGTGACCTAAACTAGGTTGCAGGATCTCCTCATCTTCCTGAGTGGATTTTTGCTCCAACGCAGATATCCATATTCACTCATCCCCGACAGCTCCAGCCTTCCAAAAAGCTCCTCCTCAAGAACGTTGTTTGTAGGCTCCCCCATTTCTCGAGCTCAAATACATATATATATATATACTGATAGTAACCACTCGTAACTGTCTAGCCCATCGTATCCTAAATCACTCGCCGACAAGCATGTGGAGTAGTTCATCCAGAAAGCAGTACGAAAAGTTCCGACGTCTTGTCCGATTGTCGAAAGGTGCAGATGAGTCAAACGAACTTGCGCGGGGATTTCACCCAAGTTACGCCACAACTTTGTCGAAAGATGGCTTTACTTCTCCCATCTCAATTCTAGCTCTACCGCTACCTACTTTCGTTTCTCGTGTCCAGCATGGCATTCCCGAGAAGGACGCAACGGCCATTTACGACCGTGCAGCTAGCATCTATGAGACCAGGGCTGCTACATCATATGAAGCTGTCCAAGGAACCGGTTTGGCTGCAATCGAAGGTCCTATCTCGGCAAGGGAAAGAGTAGAAATGGTGAAGGAGGCTGGAGAGACCCTGGCCGAATTTGGCCTAGAAAATCTCTTCGGTGATATGGATCGCGACCTTTGTGATGAGTGCAACTCATTTACCTCTCCGGCCGCGTACCTTGTAGAAATATTGCAATTCCTTCGAAGTAGGGCTGCGGACTCTGGTCTTAAACAAGAAGGACAAGAGCTTGTCCATGGCACTGCACTCGCTTGCCTTTTTGCCCGCCGTCCTGACCTGAGGAAACTCGAATTGACCTGCACAAACACCAAAACAGTCATACCCTATCTGGATCTCGTTAATGAGACTATGGAGTCGTTTGTAGTCTATTTATGGGATCACGCGCACCCCCAATTAAAACGTTCGAAAAATGGTAAAATCCAGCCATACCATAACCCAAGTCCCATTTGCCGTGAGATCTCAACGCCGCCAATCCAGGTAAGATTCTCCCAGTTTTAGCACTTTGCCAACCTTTCTTTTTAGTGTTTCTGGGACCAATTTCTATCTAACACTATATCCAGGAGATAAACGATGATGCATACTCTATTCTTGCTGAGGCAATGTGCCCTTTCAACAAGCTCTCTTATCATCAGCCGCTCGATGAGATCCGGGCATTTCTCAAACATCTCCAAACCTCACGCTATGAGCTTCTTGACATTTGCCGCCGAGCATTCCAGTCTGGAACAGTTGTGACTAGGGGCAAGGAGATTTCAAGCTCAAAGGAGACATTCGTCGCTGGACAAGCCAGGGCTGTCACCGCTGAATACCTGAGCCTCACCGAGTCGGAATACATCTGTCTTACGGGAGAGGACTACCTAGCCAACAAGTATGATGCTATCAAGGACGACGGATCTACTACCCACCTGGAATTGGGAATGCCTGCCCGACTTCAAGCGTGGTGGCAATACTGGGGCTACAAGAAACAAAGCGATGCCCGCCAGGTGAAAACTGGGCCCGAGATCATCAAAACTGAGTTCCTTAGAAGGACCGGGCTTAAATCCTCAGACCTCGTTGAACTGCTGAAGACTGAGTTCGTAAACCCACATGTACCCCGAGGAACCGGGCTCTCTATACTCGAGAGTAATCAGTTCGGATTTGTTTCACTCAGCAGTCTTAAACCCAAGGAAGGTAGTATTGAAGAACCCGTATTTCGTTATAAGGCTCTCATCAACTTTATGGCCGCTCAGCAAACCAGATCTACCTCAACCACTAGAACTGGCGAGTTTAGTCGGAAGCAGATTGAAGAGTGGGTCAAAGCCAATCACACCGCCTTTGACAAGATCATTGTACTAGATAATCCCCACATGTCAGAAGGATGGCATGTAGGCGACGCCCGCCTCACTCACCTAAACGAATCAAGGTTAAATCCAACAGAGCTTATGCGAATTCAACAATTTTTGCGGCTACGGTCAAAGTTGGGGTGGACTATCGACGAGCTTGATAGGGCAATATCTGCGCTATCGAGGCACCAAGCAGAAAAACCACAGCCCGGTGCTCCCACCACTATCCCAGTAATTACAGCAAAGGTCCTTGATCAGTTGGTCTGTGTGTCCAAACTAATATCTATGACCGGCCTGGAGCTACCGAAGCTTCTAACCTTTTGGTCCGCAATAAGCACTCGGGAAGAAACCAGCCTTTACACTCAATTATTTCTTAAACACAGTTTTCTCTTCACCGATCCAGTCTTCAAACCCGATGAGCAAGGTCACTATTTCAAAAACCCAGAAAAGCTCACAGCGCATGCGTCTATCATTATGGCCTCGCTTGGCCTTACAAAGGATGGTTTGGATGCTTTGTTGAACGCAGATCTCTACTCAAAAGGCAGCATGGCCCAGCAGGACATCTCGATTGAAAATTTGAGCTTTCTCTACCGCCATAACCTGATGTCAAAGATCCTACAAATCACACCATCCAGTTTCTGTCAAGTAATTGGTGTCTTTGGAAATATTTTTGAGAGCCCCTCTCAAACACTCGACTTTTTTGTGCAATGGAAACGGATGGCAGATGCAGGAATATCCTTCGAGCAACTGAACTATATGATCAAAGGTGTTGAAGACCCACTCAATCCGGTAGGGCTTTCAAAACCAAAGATACTATTGGCAATAAAGCCCCTTCTTGACGGAATTAATGTTATTCATACTACCCATCCCATCATAAAAAATGAGGAAGAGGACGCTTTGACAAAAGAATCCATCACAGAGAAGCTCTCCTTACTCTATGATAGTTCTCAGGTCATTGAAATTCACCAATTCCTAGAGGGAAAAACAGCTGAGTGGGTTAAGGGGAAATTGCCCAGTTGGTTGGAGCTTACGCTCAAGTTCATCAAGGAAGACGATAAAAAAATCTTATATGCAGCAGAGTCGACATTGGCAAAGAAACGATTTTACTTCCTGAGATCATTTGTTCCGCACTTGCGGCAACAACTCGTTGAACGGCTGGTGATCTCTATTATGTCAACAGAGTTTAGTATACCGTTTGAGATGACGCGAATGCTCCTGACTGATGTTTTACGTGTCAAACCTGAAACCGGAGGCGGGGACGGGAAAGTGGAGGTTTCGGCACTCGATGCTATGAGCAGTATCTGGTTACTAGGAGAGCAAAAAGACAAAACAGGTGTGCAAGGGAAAGTGGAGGTTTCCTCACTCGATGCTACTAGCAGCACCCAGGTACTAGGGGGGAAGAAAGGCAAAATTGTCGAGACGAAAGTGGAGGTTTCCGATGCTACTAGCACCCAGGCACTAGGAGAGAAAAAAGACAAAACAGATTTCGACGGGTACCTAGTGCCTAAATCCGATGATCTATACACATTTGTTAATTCCCCTGAAGCAAAGTCTACCGTCCTTATTAATGACCTCAAACTTGCATTTTCCAATCCAGAACTACCTTCAGCTGAACAGATACACCTTGAGGGCGGGCGCACATATCTACTCAAGGTTACCAACGATGCCGATCAGAAGTTTCAATGGAAAACACATGCCTCGCCGCTTCATTCACTGCCAGATAACGTCCTTCTCCCCCGGTATGCCGAAGAGCGGTTGGCCCCTATATTTATTCAACTATCTAAGATAGCATTGATTGTCAAAAACTGCAAACTTTCTACCGATGAAGTCAAGTTCATAGCAACCTACCCGCATGGAGCTCCAATTCTTCACTCTGGTCCCTTGTCCTTAGAGGGATGGAGACAGCTATTAAACTACCTTGGACTTCGGGACGGGTTACCTAATAAGCCTAGTCGAGAGCTAATCAATCTTTTTAGGTGGGCCTCAAACCCTGAAGATGTTGTGGCGGATCCACGAGATAGGACACTTTCGGAAAGACTAGCGGGCCTGATGCACGTTAAAGAGAGCACAGTTAAAAGTCTTCTTACACATTTCTCATGGAACCAGCGCGGGTCTTTCAAAGGTTGGGCAAATTTTACAAAGTTGAAAAAGGCATGTGATTTTTCGCAGAAGGTCGATATTGATGTGGATACTCTGTTCTCATGGGCCGAGCCGTTCAGGGAATTTGAGAAGGTTCGTAAGCTGGCCCATGAGATCCAAGGGACCATCAAGGCACGCTACTCGGCAAAGGATTGGGAGAAGGTAGTCAAGCCAATAAGATGCCAACTCCGCTCCAACCAACAGGACGCACTTGTGGGATACCTTCTCAACCAGCCAGAGATAATCAAGTGGAAAATTTCTGATGCCCGCTCACTCTTTGGATTCTTCCTGATTGATCCGCAGATGGGACCATGTCTTGATACGTCAAGGATCAAGCAAGCAATTTCTACAGTGCAATTGTTTATTCAGCGGTGCCTATGTGGACAGGAGGAGAAATATGGGGTCCCAATTCACACGTTAGATAGGAGAAGATGGGAGTGGATAAAATGTTACCATACCTGGCAGACAAATCGGAACATATTCATGTACCCGGAGAATTGGCTTGAGCCTTCCCTACGTGACGATAAGTCACCTGTGTTCCAGGCGTTCGAAACAGGTAAGTTGATCTTGATTGAGTCCTTTGAGAACAGAAGCTGATTATCAACAGATATTATGCAAGGTGATATGGACCCAAGAAGTGTCCAAGACGCAGTAAAAAGATACCTTTCAAGGCTAGACGAAGTGGCGAACCTCCACACCTTATCAATGTGCTCAGATACAGAGAAGAATGTTGTACATATCTTTGCCCGGACACGCGGGGCACCCTACTTCTATTACTATCGGTCCTACAACTCAATGGAGGGGGCGTGGAAGCCATGGGAGAAAATGCAGCTTGATATTCCTCATTACGAAGATAACGACATAAACTCAGCAAACAATGGAGGGACGTTTCTGAAACCTGTTGTCTGGATGGGACGCTTGGTTGTTTTTATCCCACAATTTGTGAAACAGGTTGGAGGAGGGAGGCTTGCTGGGCTGGATAGAGACAATGAGCTTAAGACAAAGTCCTCACAAGATGGTACAAACTATGAGTATTGGGAGCTCAAGGTTGGGTGGACTGAATATCAAAACGGCAAGTGGACACCGAAGCAAACGACATCCAAGGCCTTTCGTACGGAATCAGGCCCGAGGGGTGTAGGAACATTGAGGGAAAGTGTTTTTACCACTACATTCTGCAATGACGACCTCTATCTGTCTGCCCAGATTGAAGAGCGACGTACTGCTTGGTTCCGGCTGAGTAAAGGGCAATTCGATTGCGTCGAGGCAACGGATCTTCTCACCCAAGAATATGCAGCAGCTACGCCCCGCCTTACTCCCCCCAAACCCGGAATTCATCACGAATTCGGCACGATAGTGGACAAGGACATCGTTTTTGTTTCAACTGTGGATCCCACGGCCAGCGATGCACACCCTTCTACCTCTAACAATATGCACCAATGCACGTGTTCGAACAACGCCCACCCGTCCGGTCACACCCCTGGCGGAGGCCCAACTAAGGTTGAGTACAACCGCCGTAATCCCACATCTGCTGTTTTCTCAACCTCCCCGAATTACCAGGCGCCATTTTACCATGAGTTCTCCGGTCATCTTCTCCGTCATACAAACACATACAGCACACTAGACGATCTTTATTGTGACCTTTCCTCGGAAATTTCCAAGTTCAAAGAAAATGCGCTCGGGCATGCTGGGACACCCTCCGGCGTTGACACTGACATGACACAACTCAGTTATCACGAGCTCAAATCTCCATACGGCATATATAACTGGGAGCTTGGCCTTCATATACCAATGCTCTTGATGGATAAATTCAGAAGCTGTCACCAGTACGAGCAGGCTCTCAAGATTGCTCATTATGTCTTTGACCCCATGAGCCATCACTCGAAATATGGCAATGACTATTATACAAAAGACGATGGCGGGCACTCCGAGGTTGATTACCCGAAAAGAAGTTGCGTCTGGAAGTGGGCTCCTTTCAAAGAAATATCCGCACAAAATGTCCTTGGAAGGCTTCTAAACAGTCTCAAGGCTAGCCCTGCTGAGAGAATTGGCGGGCACGGGCAAATAGAGGGCTCGAGGGACGCTCCGCTTCATCCTCATGTACTTTCACGGTCCCGACCGGTGGCGTATATGAAGTGGTTTGTGATGAGCTATATCAACATTCTCCTCGACTATGGTGATCATTACTTCCGTCAGAACACGCCTGAGTCTGTACCCCAGGCCTTCCAGTGCTATGCTTTAGCTGCACACCTATACGGATCCCCAAAAGAGAAACTTCAAAAAAGAGGAAAGAGGCATCCAGGGACATATGAGACTCTTGTGCGGTATTCCCCCGCAGTATTAAGCGGCGAGGTGACCTGCCAGACTACATTTCCATTCACTCACTCCACAGCCTCCATCCAGATCAATCGCACTGTTACTGCCCCCACCTTGCTTGATGGCGACGTCTCTTTATACTTCTACGTCCCGGAAAATGATAAGCTCAAAAGCCTTCGTGCAAAGATTGACGACCGATTATACCAGATACAGTATTGCCAGAATAACAGAGGGCTTTCCATTTGCAAATTTGACCTCCCACCTCCAGTTGATGCATTGGCTTTGGCGCAAGCGTCCGTTGAAGGGCCCAATATCCACAGCATTCTTCAAGGCCTAAACTCCCCAATGCCCAATTACCGATTCAATTACATCCTCCAAAAGGCGTTTGGGATGGTTCAGGAGCTAAAGTCATTGGGAAACGCGTTCCTCGAGGCAATGGTAAGAAAGGACTCCGAGAGGTATAATCTCATTAGGGCCGGGTATGAGACCAGCATAAATGCTATGATACTTGGAATGAAAAAATTGAGCCTTGAAGAGGCAAACAAAGCTTTGGGTAAGTTGTCGTTATTCTCCTTGGGGTGCCATTGATGTAACTGGATATCCTATAGTTTCGCTCCAAGAGGCGCGTAAAGGCCCAGCGTCGGAACTCGAATATCTCTACCGCCTCCTGGGAGAGAGCGAGAAACGCTGCCCATCTGAGGGTGAGGAATTTAAGGGGCTCATTGCACCCATTGTGAGGGTTAATCAACATAGTGGCTACCGGCTTACCGCGTCTGAGGCATCAGAGATTGAAAAAGCTGGAGAGGCGACCGAGTTCATCGAAAAGCGCAACGCTGCCGAAACAGCCGCTGCTCTATTACTCGGACATCCGGCTATTTCAACCTCCGCAATGCAAACCTCAAACTACATGGGCAACCAGATTAGATTTGATTCTCTCAACCTAGGCGAAGCGGCTTCTGCGTACGCACGTGCTATGGCAGCACAGATGGACCTCCTTCAATCGCAATCCATGGGTGCCGCTAGGAAAAGCACTCTGTTGTGTCAGTACCAAGATCGCATCCAAAAAGCAAACTCCGTGGGCAACGAGATCAAGCATATCGACAGCCAGATCGAGGAACAGAAAATTCGCATCAAGATCACTACTCGAGATATTGAGTTACAACAGAAACGGTTGGAGTTCACAGCACGCTCGGAACAATTTCTCAAAACGAAATACCATAATCAGGATCTATGCATATGGCGAGAGAAACAGCTCCGTAGTCTATACCACCAAACATATATTCTTGCATACGACCTAGCTAAAAAGGCTGAAAATTCATTTCATTTCGAGCGTGGCCCAGCAAACTCTTTCGAATTCGACCATGGTCCTGCAACCACAAATTTCATCCAAGGAACATGGGATACCAACAAAGATGGGCTATTCTCAGGGGAACAACTCCATCTAGGCCTAAAAAGACTTGAGATGGCCTATAACGAGAACCGCGGGTATGATTACGAGATCACAAAGCACATCTCACTTAAGCAGCTTTACCCACGAGCATTACTTGAACTGAGAGAGCTTGGAACTTGCGAATTTGATATTCCCGAAGTCATCTTCGATCTGGATTACCCTGGTCATTATAAACGAAGAATTCAAGCTGTTTCTTTTACATTCCAGCCACCACAGCCGCCCGGAAAGCCTGGACCGTCACAGGCAAAGCCGCCGGGATCGCCTGGGCCGTCACCGGGACTCAGACCGGGAGGACCAGGACAAAGGCCACCGCCACCTTCACCGCCACAAGGTGTGAGTTGCACAATGCGGCTCGTTAAGCATAGTTACCGGGCCAAGATTCCTACAGACAAACTGGCATACGAGAAAGGATCTTCGGGTGAAGACAGCAATGGCTTTCATACAGATGTCATCCCGATCGATCATTTTGCTACCACTCACGGTCTAATGGACGGAGGAGTATCCAGGTGTGGCATCAGCGCTGATGAGAGATACTTGCCATTTGAGGGTGCCGGCGTAATTAGCAGATGGAAACTTGAGCTTCCTCCCCATTATCGAGCCTTTGACTACCGTAAAGTACCGGACGCGACCGTGCATATTCGATACACCTCCGTCTATGGAGGTGACACATTGAAACGCATTGCGAATGAGTACGTCGATATGTATCTATCCACTATCAAGGCCGCCAGAGGGGGAGTCTTTGCTCTCTTTGATCTCAGATCGGACTTTGGCCAGACCGAGTGGGGTAACTTCTCCAACGGGGGTGTCCTGGCTATGAACAATCTAACAGCCCTTCTCCCATTTTTCACAAATGGAAAAGCTCTTGTGGTAAAGGAGATTCAAATTTTCACGAACTCTAGCCTCAACGAAGCTAAACATTGGAGGTTTAAGGTCACTAAAGGAAGTGACGAGAAACCGATCGATTTCCGGGAAGTTCCAAATCAACCCTTAAGATACCTTACCTCAGGGCCGGTCGAGTTAGGGTTTGGAGGCTGGTCCATTGGCCTAGCAGACAAGCCTGATAAAGATCACCTCCGAGATTTCTGGGTTGTGGCGCATTATACGGTCAGAAGAATCATGCCTAAACCTCCTAGCAAGGCCTAAGACTTTTTCTTTATCGATTTTTTCATTATGTATTTGGCTGTTATGGGTGGGGTGATTTATATATTCTATCTTTAAGGTTTCTAACATTTGCCCGCACTGCGCATAAATTTTCCTTTTTTCCTTTTCTTTTTTTTTTCTTCCTTTTCTTTTCTTTTTTTTTTTTTGGACTGGGATCTATTCTTCTATGGGCATGGGTTGGACTTGAACGCATTGTATTCTCTTAGGAAAATATACTTGTAACTACATGTATCTACATGTATACATGTACTTGTGAAGAAGCTGCATTGGACTGATATTTAACCCCACCTTCCCTTTCCGGACTAGCTTGTAATCATACCCCACCATGAGAAGTGTTCCTGCATAAGCGAGTCTCGTTCCTGCATTA
The DNA here is from genome assembly GCA_024713865.1 of Morchella sp. 2016-72. Lineage (NCBI taxonomy): Eukaryota > Fungi > Ascomycota > Pezizomycetes > Pezizales > Morchellaceae > Morchella > Morchella sp. 2016-72. The sequence continues at coordinate 1,270,311 of JAMJEY010000026.1, read as the reverse complement.
GTTCAGGATAAGAGCGATAAGAACAGGGTGAGGCTCAACTTAAGTACATGTATGTAGATGCATCAGCAAGGCAGCCCAGACGTGCTGAGAGGGGACCCTTATTGATTTACCTGGTAAGTGTTTACATGTTCCAGTTTCACTATTAAACAACATCTGTTTCTACTACGTCTTCTTATACTAGTACCGTCTATATATCCTCTTACAAAAAATTAGCTCCTTCAAGGCTTAAAGGCTACACCCCGCGCACAATCCGGCCTTCATGGGCACACGCAGAGTTTGTCAAGCTATTGGTGCAAGCAACCTGAGAAATTATACAAAGATGCATACGGCAGTTATGCAAGCGGCAGTATATAAGTAGTACATGAACAGCTTACTGAGACCTGTAAATGACCTACATAGTGTACAAAATACAATTCGTCTCAAGTGATGGAAAGTTTATCCCTTTAATCTCATCATTTTATAGTATTTATAGACAGCCTTCTGTCGAGTATTAAGTACAGGTCTATGTCTTTCATATTCTTGAGAAAGAGCCTTGGCGCACACTTTGTCACTCGTTTGAGCCTCGCGTTGCCCTGGACCTCACACAAAACTACCGTTACGGAGAACCCCTTCTTAACTCATGATCAAGGCTCGATGATACATAATCTCGCCCCAAGAGAGATGTAAGCGACCTAAAAAGCTTTTTCCTCTACTCCCTTAAATGAAAACTAAATTGTTGAAAATCGTTCACATATATACCCAAATCTCTCTCAGCCTTATACGTAGTTACATGGCCTGACAAAGCTACTTTTAGGACATTACATGTACAAGTACTTAGTAGTTGCGATATTTTACAACTACATAGTAGGTCACGGGACCATGGAACCGCCTGATTAGCTGGTTCACCTTATTGGTCGTATGTGCAGGCCAGCAAAGCTACCCCGCTCCCCTCCGTTAACATCGCCTGGAACATAGCTCGCTACCTCTACAAACTATACTCAAGACACTTGTATTTTTTCTTTCCCTTTTTTCCTTTACCATCTGTCTTCATATATAATACAATCTTCACAGATATGTCGGCGATTTTATTGCCGTTTCTCAGCTTGCCTGGAACCTCTACCACTACTGCTACAAGGTCGCACGGGGTGCCCCACAGCTGTTTCAGCTACTTCTCCAAGAGATTACTTCATTGTCTTCATCCATCTGACTGCTCCAACTCGAGGCAGAGGATCCGGATTCAATTCTATCCCGCTCCGGCGAGGACCGCGTCCAATTGGTGAAGGATATGATGAGCCGTGTGGAGGTAACGCTGAAGGAGCTAGAGAAACACGCCAAGAAGTATAAGAAGCTGGGGAGTCCTCTCAGTCGAAATTCAGAAAACAGCTATGGTCAAGGTTTAAGTGGTCCACTGATGCCTCGGAACTGGATTCGTTACGTAACAAGGTGCCTGATATGCGACCGCCCTTCCTTCATCATTACTAACTCGTTGTAGTTGGCCTATCATAATGGGATTATAAACTTGTTGTTGACATCCTGTGCAAAGTACGTCTAGAATCACCTGCCTCGATTTTACGCGGTTTGGCACTACTAACATGTTTTTGTGAAGTTCCTCGTTGCAGCGCATTGAGTCATCAAACCAGAGGCTCGAAAGGAGATTCAGCGAGATTGGAGAATTGATTGAGAAAATTGGAAGTCCGGCCAAAACTCCGGAAATATCTGCTGTCAACAACCGATTACTGAAAACAAAGCTTCTCAGCCCAAGGTTAATGGAGAATGCTAAAGTTGGACGGAGAAGATGGTCGGCCATTGGGGTGGACGAATGGATTCAAGCTGGCCGATGGTGGCTCTTGAAGGTTGGTTGACTATTGGTTCACCTCCATTAGCCAGTTCGTTCGGTTAATTTTTTTTTTCGCAGTCTCAAAGCGACAGTTCTGGGGTTTCGGCAGATGGACATGTTTCGCACCAAACTTATACAAACCTGATAAAGGCCTCTTGGATACTAATAGACGTCATTGCAAAACACCCGCAATTTAATCTTCTTGACCCAACTATCCGGTATGATGCCGAAGTGCTTGCAGATGTTAGCCCCCCGCCTACCCCCACTTGCAAAGCTTATATCTTGGAGGCTACATCTAAAAGGTCCCATTAGGCTATCAAAGACCAACTTAAGAGTATGGAGAGCTCAGGATCTCAAAATCCCACCTTCGAGGATGTTTTAGTCTGTGACCTTAGTATTTGGGAGACGCAAGCGAAGGGAGCTTCGTTACATCCTTCCAAGCGATACTCCAAGTCAGACCTAGATCAAGGGCACCACTCATGGGAGACTGAAGGGGAGGAGGTTCTATTTCAGCGGTAATGCCTATAGTTCTTGGATGTATATCAATCTGTCCTAACATGAACTCTAGTTTCGCACACTACTAGGCTAACAAGTCCTCAGTATCAACGTCCTGCATTCTTCTTTTTGCTGCGCAGAAGGCTTCAAACCGTGTCAGTATCATTATCAGAGACCAGAGCTGGACGACGCTGGCAACTTTTGAAGGTACAATTCCTTCTCTTCCTCCAAACTGCATTGGCGGTCGAGTTTTCTTTCCCTGACGTGTCTATGGTGGGGAACACATTCCCGGAGCCTGACGGGAAAGTGATCGCAATTGGAGATCAGCTGCAGGAGATTATGTCACCCACCCATCAAGGTAAGAAATCATGGGATCCTCGGCCTCGCCAATTCTTATAAGTGCTGACCGGCTTCAACCAAATGTAGATGCACAATATCTGAGTGTTCTATGGGAAGCGATTGAGGAATATGTTCTTCACTGTACCAGAGTTGAATATGATCCTGGAATTTTGAGGACGATTGTTTTTCTCTGTGCAATCCGAAGGGGTTATAGTACGCTTGTCACGTCGCTTCTTACAGACATGCGACGCCAGGATAAGGAAACGAACACACAACGGCCGCCCCACCTGTGGGCTTAGGACGACCAGCCACTGGATTGGCGGCGTTTGGCGAGCGGCTTTCACCGGCCCCTCCAGGGCTCAACATGGATCGTTCGCTTTTATTGTGGGCTGTAAAAAATGGACACGACGGAATAACATCATACCTCCCGGAACGAAAGGGCATATCGAAGACTCAGCACCCATGTCCTATCCGCCTCAATTCATGAGTTTATCCGCCAAGGATATGGAGATATTACTACGATACTCTGTTCCGAACGAGGATTTACCCTTGATGAACGGGGGGATCGGCCCATCGAATTGCAAGAGGCGGCTGGAGGCAGGTACTGGGTGCTAGTCGGCAAGCTACTTGAGTTCGGTGCCAATGTCAATGCACCAGCTCGTGGTAAACAATTTACCGCATTGCAGGCAGCGGCTAAGGGGGGGCACGAGGCAGTGTTCGACAAGCTTCTTCAAGCTGGAGCTGATGTCAACGCAGACCCAGCAATTGATGAAGGGCTTACAGCATTGCAAGCAGCAGCTCAGGGGGGCCATGAGCTTATAATTGAAAAGCTACTCCAGGCTGGTGCTAATCTCAATGCACCAGCTAGCAACGGAGGATTCACGGCGCTACAAGCGGCAGCTCAAGGAGGCCATGAGACTGTGGCTGATAAGCTGCTAAAAGCTGGAGCTGACGCCAACGCAAGCCCCAGCTAGCCGCGGGGGGCTTACAGCATTGCAAGCGGCGGTTGTAAGTGGTCATGAAGCGGTGGTGGACAAGCTACTACGGGCTGGAGCCAAAGTCAACGCACCAGCTAGTCGTGGAGGATTTACAGCCTTGCAAGCAGCAGCCCAAGGAGGCTTTGAGGCAATTATTGATAAGTTACTCCAGACCGGGGATGATGTTAATGCGCTAGTCGGTTTTGGAGGACTTACAGCATTGTATATTGCAGTTGAGAGTGGTCACGAGGCGGTGGTGGACAAGCTGCTACGGGCTGGAGCTAAAGCAAACCCACCAAATAGGCGTGGTGGGTATACAATCTTGCAGGTGGCAGCCAAAAGGGGTCATAAAGCGATCGTTGATAAGCTGCTCCTGGCTGGAGCTGATGTCAACGCAGAAAGGGGGGGATCTCGGATCCGAGCGCACAGCACTGCAAACGGCGGTTGAAGGAGGTAATGAGGCGATCATCGATACCCTGCTAAAGGCCGGAGCTGATGTTAATGCACCACCCGCGCGAGGAAGGCTTAGACCACTGCCGTTGGCTGTCCTGCACGGTAATGGGGCGGTGGTTGAGAAGCTGCTCAAGGCTGGAGCGGATGCCAACGCAGAACGAAAGAATCGCGAACTTGTACGGACAGCATTGCAAACGGCGGTTGAGGGAGGCAATGAGGGGATCATAGATAAGCTACTAAAGGCCGGAGTTGATCTCAACGCAGCACCCGTGAGAGGAAGGTTGAGAGCATTACATTTGGCGGTTGCGGGTGGCCACGAGGCAGTGGTCACAAGCTGCTCCAGGCTGGAGCTAAAGTCAACGCGAGCGTGATGGGCGGTAGGATTATGGCATTGCATATCGCAGTTGAAAAGGGCCATGAGGCGATAGTCGATAAGCTCCTCCAAGCTAAAGCTCATGTAAACGCGGAACGAAAAGATCAGGACAATAGGCCTATGCCATTGCAAACAGCAGCCGCCGCAGGGCATGAGGGGATCATCGATAAGCTGCTCCGGGCTGGAGCCGAGGTCAATGCACCAGCTGTCTGAGGGAATAGATTCACAGCGCTACAGACGGCAGCTGAAAAGGGCCATGAGGCGATAGTCGACAAGCTACTTCAAGCTAGGGCTGATGTCAACGCACCGGCCAGGTGTGGAGGACTCACCGCATTACAGGCTGCAGCTAGAGGGGGTCACAAGGCAGTTCTCGACAAGCTGTTGCAGGCCGGTGCTGATGTCAATGCACTACCAGGCCTGGCAAACGGGCGTACAGCACTACAAGCTGCTGCCCATGGTGCCCACGAGGAGATTATCGATAGGCTGCTACAGCTCGGGGCCGATATCAACGCAGGGCCTTGCTCGAGAGGTGGGCTCACAGCACTGCAAGCGGCGGCTCGGCGCGGTCACCAGGCGGTCGTGGATAAGTTACTACGGGCTGGGGCCAACGGCAACGGAGCACCGGCGCTCTTTAGTGGTTTGACAGCACTACAAGCGGCATCTCAGGGGGGCACGAAGCAGTGGTCGGTATGTTGCTAGGTGCCGGGGCAAGGGTCGGCGCAAAACCATCCCTTTTCGGCGGGGTTACAGCAGCGGGGGCGGCACAAAAAGGGGGTCATGGAAAGTTGTATAAAAAGCTGAACAGATAAAGCCAGTTTGTGCAGAGCCCAATATCAAACAATTCAGTAGGGGCTGGTAAGATTGAGTGGCTATCAAATTTTTAGGGCTTGGTCCCAGGTCGAGGGCGTGTGAAATTTAGTTTGAGGACTGTACTTGGAACGAATACGCTGGTTATCCTATTTATGTGCGGTTTCAGGGTGCGTGTATCTAGTGTACTTGTAGATATTTTTGATATCTTCATGTATGTGTCACTTCAAATCAGCTTCAAGTTCCTGGGAATCTAAGCGAGGACGCGCGCCCGGGGCTCTGGGTTACATGTGTGTACCTACTCGCACACGAACACAACAATAACTCTGGTCTCCCCCCAGAACACACCACACCATCTGCAAGTCCCACCAACCTCACCTCCTACACTCGCAACAGCAAAACCTCACCAACTAAACAGTATCAAAACGGCTGTTTAATCCTACACTGCCCCCACCGGAACAAATAAGAGGGCTATTGGAACCCTAACCCTGGGTGAGTGAATCATGGTGTATCACTCGGCGCTGTGTTTGTTCTGGGGCGGTGCGGAGTTTGGTGCGGAGTTTGGTGCGGTGTTTATAGTGGCGGAAAGTGGCTTAACCAGAATAATCTAGAGGAGAATGTGTCCCGAATACATAGAGGTATACCCCACCCGAAAACGAGGCTGGAATCAGGTTTTATTGGCCCCCGCTTTACTAGGGGCGTCAACATGGCCTGAAGGGCAGTGTTGAAAGCCCCGACCCGTATCCCCCAGAGGGAGTAATAAGTTTTCGTGGGCTTCACCACATATTACCAAGACCAGCAGCATTCGGTGAACCAGAACCATCATGTGTCACAATCGACCCCGCAGTCTGCGCAAGGACGCAGACTAAAAGAATTTTGTGAGGCCAAGCCCGCGTGTGGCGTGCGTGACGTGACGTGACGAAATCTTATCTGATCTGATTGCTTCTGGTATGAGTGCTCCCAACATTGCAGTAACCCCCAAGCAGTGGCCAGTGGAGCAGTTAATGGTAATATCTCGAAGGCAGGCCTCCGACTACACTGCAAGCTGCTGTCAAAGCAAGTACTTAGGCACACCCACGAATTTCTTACTGAGCTCTAGCACTACCAGTAGAAGGCACTAGGGCTATCCAGGACCTTATTTTGAATTACAAAGGTTGATAATCCGCTAATACACACGGTGCAACCATTCCACAGGGTGCATGAGGCTAAACAACTTTGGCAGGACAGAGACAGCATAGGCTATCTCTATAGTCCGTGGGTGTGTTGAGGTAATCGAGGATTAGTTTAAGGCTGAGATTGAGGGTACTTCGAGGATGGAAGTATATAGAATGGTTGATATTCAATCTCTTGTAAGTGGTGGCTGCGAATTAGAGTTAAAGGTTCCTCAACAGTGGGTAAGGGTTGAGGTTATCACAGGCGGCAGTGGATCTCGCATCAACCACAAATACCTCTTCCTATACTCCCAATGCCCCCTACCAAGCACTCCAAAAAGTATCAACTGCCTACCGCTGAGCTGCCCTGCTGTACAACACGAGTAAGGAATAATCATCGCATACGTTATTCTCGATTGTAGTACTGCGGAAGGGTGTAATCAATTCTTTCCTATAAGATGTCATACGTGCAAAAATAGGCCGTGGCTAGGTGGGACTGTGGGTGTGTGGGGGACTTGTTTTCAGTAACCCTCACCATGATCCTTCCACCGCCAAGACAAAGAGATAAATGTCCATTTTCTGGGCGCTCCCCCCCACCCATCAACCATAATCCATCAACCATCATCCATCAACCACCATCCATCATCCATCAACCACCATCCCTCAACCACTATCCATCAGCCATCATCCACTCAATCATCCCTATCGCCACCATGCCAATCCCTAACTTCCTATCACTACCAGTAGCGACACTTCCAGCGTGTCCACCCCCACTTCCTTGCCAGAGGTAGCAGTTCCTGTGGCAGTGGCCCCGGTCCCATCGGTCGCAGCGGTTACAGTCTAAACAGGGCTTTCAGCTGTAGTTGCACTCACAGTTGCAGCAATCCCAGTCAAACCAGTCGAAGCGGTCACAACTGCGCCAGCTCCAGCAGCGGAAAAGAGAATGAGGGCATCACAGAGCTAAGCAAGGCGAAGGGCGAAACGGGATAAGGTACACAACTAAGGCAAATCGAGGACTAGGCGAGGACGTGAGACTAAGCAAAGAGGATAGGCAAAGGTGAGGTACTAGTTGGTCCACACGGACATTGATGTCTAAGTGGACCAGGCTCGGCGATCACTAACAGTTTCTAAAGTCTTATACTACTAAAGGGACAAAGTTGCATGAAGAGGAATGAAAAAAAGAAAAAACTATACAAGCGAGGAACCCTTAAAACCTAGCGGGACCATATTAGGAGTATAAATCATAGCCCCGAATCTCTTATACTAACTGAAACCCGGGCATCATAGAAATCTCTTAATAAAGAAACACCCATGACTCATCCTTTCTTCACGCAACATAGCTCAAGGCCGTAGCACTCTGTGATAGGAGGTTAGGAATTGCAGCCCTGTTCTAACGGGGCGGAGTAGGGTCCGGCAGCGACTCAGGATACGCCAGAGTACTGTACGCTGAATGGGTATTTTACCTACTAGTTAAATTGTTTATTTGTCAGGAACAATATGTTTTTTCGTCAATTTTTTAAGGTATTTGTATCGTTTTATCTATATACTATCAGGTACAGATCTTGTCTCCCAAATCCATCATAAACCTAAAAAAAAAAATGAAACACTTTAACATATGTTAGAGTACCCACTGGCGAAGGCTACGCCAGAGTCGGGACTAGTAGGTTGAGATTTAGGGATGGAATCAGAGACGAACTCCAAATAGGATAATTCACAAACAGAAGCCAGAGGCCCAAAGTATATATTTACTAACAGATAAATGTTACATAGAGAGCTAAAAGCTAAGGAAAATAGGACCTTATATACATGTATGTAGATAACCATGCCCTCCGACAGCACCGCTGCTAGCAACCCACATCACAAATACTAGAGAAAGATAAACCTGAAAGAAATCTAAGGATAACGCTATCCCTGAAACCGAATATCTTTCCTGTCACCACCCCAAAACCATACTAACGCTTACTCTCCAGCCCCGAGCCTATTCCCAACCGAGCATCACACCTCCAACCTAAACAACGACCGATCTTGATCAACAATGCTATTCTGGGGCTACCTTGGAGAGAGGCGGAATGTGCGGAGCTGAGCCATGATAGTAGAGAACTTGAATAACCCCTTCCTTACCCAACCTTCAACCTTATCCGTAATGCAAACAGTAATCACCTCATAAAATACGAGTTTCCTCAACTAGCCAGTGCAAGCGGCCAAGCCCTACCCAAGAGCCACTGAACCCACTCTCCAAACAGCATTTGGAGGCATTGGAACTTGACCCTAAAACCACCGATCCTTGATATCACGTTTGTACCGCGCGACCTCGTTCATATATTCCGACGGATTCCAAATTGCAGAAGCCAAAAATTGAGATCTCCAAGCTGCATCGTCGGGTCCTCTTCCTTCTTTTGAAACATATTCCGCATATCCATTCGTCAGCAGGGCTGTATCTGCCCCTGAAACTTTCCGGGTGTCAGGAGACTCAGGAGACCAGGGAGACTGTCTGTGACCCGGACCCGATACTTACCTATCTGCCAGTGCTCGGCGCCAGAACAGGAACGAGGCACACAACCCACAACCAGTCAACTCCTAACCCTTTCCCCCAGCTTTTAGGACACCGAGTGCCGGCGGTGCCCGTATATATATCCAAGGAAAGTAGTCTGGCCAGCTATCTCTGTTCGGTCATCTTGAAACACTTGTATTGTGCCCCTCCCATCCCCGTAGCTTGGTCACTTGGGCGACCTATCGATGCTCTCTGTCCGTACTGCTGTTCCCGCGGCCTATTCTGCCGGATGGCTCTCATTGGTATCAAGACCCACGAAGGGATCACGCAATAAAACACAAATATCTAGCCTTAGACTACTCAGGCCTGTATTACACTCGAATACCTACTCGTGTGTGATCACTTAAATGTGTCGTCAACTTACTCCCAGGCCACCTCCCAAGTTACCTTCTAGTCCTGCCAAAGCTACAGCCCAAGTGCTTGGTGTTGTGTCGAGATCTATTAGTTTTCTATTCATGAGCCGGATCGAGTGTAGAATTGCAATTTAAATAAGTATTAGGCTGCAATACAACCTAATATACGCTTAGGCATACATTCCATCCCCCTATTAATTGTATTTACTGCAAGCTTAAACCTGCTAGATAGGTTTAGCTAACCTTGTCTGATACTACATGTAAATTAGCTACAATCGCAATGTAAGAAACTATTAAAAACTAACAACCACAATCGTGTACCAGCCTCTAAGTCCAGTCACTAGTAGACAGTAATCTAAGTGTTTTTCAACACCCCCGATATTCCATCTAGATATCAATTAAACCCCCCGCATGCCTCAGTTCTGCTCTAAGGCTTATCCTACCCCGGGCCACTCCTCAGCCGATTCCTCATTGCGACATGCCCCACTTATCTCAATCTTTCCGGTGGATCTAAAACCGATCACATGGCACAGTCTCCACAGAATCTTCAATCCCTTCATCAGAGATTTACCCTTGGGCTCTCCCGGGACACCATCCTTCTTCATTTGCTTTGCTCTCTTGTAGACTTGAGTCCACAACTGAGCCATCACTCTACCATGCCACCCACCCTCCGGTATCCTTGCCGAGCGTGTAAACCCAAACCAATGCTCAATTGCTGTCCACTCTGACCACATCTTGACTTTCTGGTTCCACTTCTTGTTATCCACCCCAAGGCTGCCGTTGAGTAGTGTATAGTCCTTTTGGATGAACTGAGAAAGTAGAACAATGTAATACTTTAACACTGAAAGGTGCACAACATCATGTGGATCAAAGACGGGCTCGGCAAGAACCATCTGAGTAATGTCAATGAGGGAGATGTCGTCGGGCGGGAGCATGGGAGGGTGGATGAGTGCTGAGACATAATCTCTGAGTTCAGCGATTTGGCGTGCTGTGGCAGAGTTATTGCGGAGAGCGATAAGCCGCAGCGGTGCCTTTTGTAGAGCTTTTAGATGTGTGTAGCACGGTCCGTGATCCATCTTGGTGAAGAAATCGAAAGTGCGGGGTAGGTAGATCTTGAGCGTCGTAGGACGGGATACTACTAGGAGGATATATGGTATAAGATATGATGATTTGTCTCGATTGGCCTAGATGGATATTATAACAAGCACCGTTCAGAATAGAAGGGGAATATGAACCAGATGCTTGAGGATGGTAGTGGCGAGGAAGAAGAAGAAGGGCTCAATGACGTGGGTGTATGTAGTATTACCCATATGTATGTAGGATATATTTTAGGAAACGGTTGCCTGGCCAATCGCGGCGTTCATTACATGTAGCGTGGTTCGGGGAAACGATGCGAGGGATCTGGAAAGATAACGTTGTGTTCACAAAAGAAAACATGCAACTGAGGTTTGGAACTGCAGAGCCTCATCGAGGCAACCGATGGAACGGTCCAGAGTGCGTTCACTTGTTATCACTCGGCCACGGTATATCACTCGATGCCAAGAATTACCACTAGAATTAATTGTTTTGTTTATTCCTACAGCCGCAAACCGGTGAACACTACTATCACTCGTAAAGAAACATGAGCTATCAAGGAATCGAAGGTAGGTGCCCTAGCTGGGGGATATATGAACTTTAATTAACCTACAGTCCATAGAATGCTGTACAATTGATTGCATAGTTAACCCCGTAAACCAGATTGGAAATAAGGTGCTCCCTGTCCGTATACAACTATTCACGGGATGATATTGTAAGTTACTCGCAACAATAGTTATCTGCTTTATACCACCCTAAGAATATATCTAGATTATACGCCGTCGACAGGAGATAGAGCGGGAATAATCTTCCGAACAGGAACCATGTATTTTTTGTTTCAGGTAGATGTGAGCTAATGTGTGGGAGTAGCTTTCCCCCAAGGCCCGCGCCTAAAAACATGGTGCCAGGTGACCTAACTAATATCTTCTTTTTTTCGATGTCGATTTTAAATATCGAGTACGTTAAAAGATATGAAGGTCGCTAGTAGCTAGAATCCCTTCTCCAAGTAAATATATATATATCTAGAGCCACTTGGGCGCTTCGAGGGCCCTTAAATGCCTCACAAAAAGCGTAATTATCGACTCCATTCGTCGCCTACTTTAGCTTCTATTAATGATTGATCCACGCTCCGAGCGGGAGGCCGTCCACACAGCGGTGGCTAACTTCCCCCTCAAATCTTACCAACCCGGAAGAGAAGCCTCACCAATAGCCCATACTATCCTCCATCCAAAGCCACACAATTGCTCTTCAATGGCATGCTAGACTTGTTGGTGTGGAGCCAAGCCCTATTACCCCTCAGTCACAAATCAGGGCAACCATTTAGCTGTGCCCTACCCTCGCATCCTGCGAGTCGCTATTCAGATCTGCCCAGGCGACGCCAAACCAACCAAACCCTCATAGAAAAACGCTGAACTTCCCCCCACCATAGGCCTCTGGAGTGTTTGGCCGTATCTTTGAAGTGTTGAACCTTTGTGGCTGTGTGCACTCCCACCCGCAAACCGCGCTGCTCATGCATTCTATAGGAGACTCGGAGCCACGTGTGAGAGCTGCATACAAGTATGCATAACCCCACCTCTGAACCATGGGTGGAAGCAACCAAACATCGGGAGTTAGTATACCAATTCCGAGAGAGCAAGCCCGTACCGGCAGTAGTGTGTCTTCCCCTAACCTCTTGGCCTTCTTCCGACTCTAGATTCACCCGGCCTCATCAGCAATCACTGTGCCAAACCGACCTACAGGGCTGTAGTAGACTGCGGTCAAAGATTTTGGACTGTAGGGTAGGCAGGGTCACCGGGCGGGGTCTTGATTGTTTAAATCTCCAAAGATTAAGAATATGTGTTGTGGTTGATGAGCTGTAACCAGACAGCCCAGTCCAAAGAGTCCGTCTAGTCCTGGAGGGGCTGTCTTGCTGGGGAACTGCAGTCCATAGTCCACCAGCCCGTCCAAAAAGTCTTGGCACATGGAAATTCCAGTCGACTGCAGTTTGTTACATTTACCCCTCCTTATTAACAACACCTTTACTTACACACTTTATACATATCCCAAAACATTGACACCCATCTCCCATGCAGGGCCGCCAATCCTTCTTCTTCTCCTACTCAAGCTCCAGCACTCCTACGCACCTGCCGACTACAAAACGCACGTTGCACCGGTAAGGCGTGAAGGCTGGCCGATGAGACCTGACCTGACCTGTCTCAACCCCCCACACACCCCCGCCCCCATGAACAAACTCACAGGCGATCACTCGGCCCCCACTCCCCACACATCCGGAACATCTTCTCCCAGAAGGGGGGGGTGGCCCTTATATATACATGTAGCAATCCTTGGCTTGGAATAGTAATGACAGTAACGGAACCACATAGACACGATTATCAAGTTATTACAGCTATGTAAGTACATACAAGTAGCTAGCCAGGATACAACCTCCCAGGCACGAACAACTTCACCATGCAATGCTACTAATACACTCTTCATTCTCCACAGAGATTTGTGGTGTACGAAATGCACTAGCATTAGCAGATGAGCATGAGGAGTAATCTATCAAGGAAGGTGTATGTTCCTACACAACTACCTCAACATCTACTCAATCTGAAACCCCGCACAGCTACCCAACACACCACGCCACAAAGCCGAAAGAGACCACCATCCTGGAAATAATAATAACATAGCAACCCCCCAATGGCATAATTCACACAAAAAAATGTTATATATGTATATGGGGAAAAAAATATCAACTACCCAGCCACGGCCAGCACCACCTGCCAGCACAAGCAATGCCCCTTCCAGCCCACCAGGAAGCCTGGCAGCGGTGAAAACACAACCGCCCCGTGGCCCTTTCCCCCATTTGCCACAGCCACAAGCCCAACCTTCGTATCAGCAAACGCCTTAGCCCTCTCCGGCCCACCAAGCGCTACCCCGGGGCCCCACCATGAGTGCCGAGACGTAGCCTAGAAAATTGGGGCCGACACACTTCCACCTGAGGTATGTGCCGATGACGGCCAAACAGCTTGCTGCCATGAGCGCTGCCACTGCCCAGACGGCTCGAACGTACCTGTGCTGAACACCAAGCTGAACCTAGCTGTGAAAACGTCTCGGGAGCTCAGATATATCCCGACCGTAGCCAACCAGCGATCCTACCGTGGAGGGGCCACAGAGAAAGTACTCAGCCAAAATACCACGCCATAACCGGTGAGAGGTAGCGCCCTCGGGGCTGACCCCGCGATGAGTCGATTCTTTAGCAAGTCCCTCACATGGCCACCGCTGTCCAGAGGAGCATATTCCGGGGGGTCTGGACTTCCTAATCCCTATGGTCCAACACCAGACCAGCATCTTTGCGGAGCCGGGGGTTGGGGTGTGTGACGAACCTCGCAGAAATCATAACATTCAACGTACGTTTGGGTAACAGAACGGCCCACTGCTGCACTTTTATATACTTGGACTCATCCCCCGAACCGTAGTTCGAGACGAACCTAACAGACCTGGCAGCAGGCCTAGCGTCAGTCCTATCACGCGGGGCCGATGGTTCCAGAAGAATGTTATGTTGGGAGTGTAGAGAAGGCCAGAGTAGTCTTCATGATATCCCCAGCCCCCGGGAGTGGCCGTGTTGGAGCTACGTCTGGAGACGGGTGGGAAGATGCTAGAGGGGCGCGTTCGGGTTACTATGTACATGTCTGTCTATACAGCGCCTCAGGTCCGGCAACGGCATATTTGCGGCCGCTGTAAATGCTTATCTAATCCCAGAACCGAGTGCTAGCTTGTGATCCACGACCCGTCAAATTCCCCACCCCCTGCTACATCAATGATACCCTTCACCCTCCGAACACACCGCCCCAGTTACCACCGGCAATGGGCTCCCCAACAAGGCTAACACGGGGGGACAGGTGCAAGCAGCACCACAGCCACGAGCTGCCTCTACACATACACGCAACACACCCAGCCGCCAGGCCAAGGGTGTATATACCACCCCATCTGCGCGCGCCAACCAAAGGCGGTCCTGCATTATGTGGCAGGCTGGTCCTTACCGGTATTGCATACATAGAGTTAGACCACCTAGCGGTTGAACTGGTTGCAGTGTGGATGGCTACATGTTCGTTGTTCGTGGATCATTGACACCCGGCCCGTGAAGATCACTGAACTCGACAGAGGGGAGAAACCTCCGGAGCCGAATATAGCATGTAGATAGCAGCCAACCACTTAGTCGGTAGTAAACCTCACTCCGGGGCCTCCATGGCTATATTGGTGCCCCTAGTCTGTGGATAGCTACATTTCCTGGGCGAGCAGAGATGAGATTCAAAACCCACATGAAATTAACACTATATGCCTCATTCTACCTACATACATACATACAATACAATACAATTATATGCTTCGCCACGCTCTAATTCCCGGGCCACCACGTATAATTGCCCGTCTCCTCCGCCGAGTCCCACACGAGTGCATTGCTACTATTCGCCGGTCTCTCCGGCCACGCGTTCTTCAGCCCTGTCCACACCTTTACGCTCTCGAACGAGACCTCCCCGCTTCCCTCGCCCGCCCACAATCCCACCTCCGTCGAGTCCAGCCGCGCCGGATACACCCTGGACGTGATTCCCACGCGCTCGTTCGCAAACACCTCGATCATCGAGTTGTCGACAAAGATGTCGAGCACCAGCTTCTCGCGCTTGCCGTTGGCATAGTCGAGGAGGAAGAGCGGCGCGACGTGAGGGTATGTGATGACGTAGCTGGCGTTCAGGCTGGACGAGCCCTCACGGACGACACTGATCTCCTTTGCGGCAGGGTCGTAGACGATGAGGGTTTCCTCCTCGCCGTCGGGTGAGCGCAGCACTGAGAAGCCGACGGGGGTGGTGGCGTTGGCGGGGATGCTGATCTCTGCGTGGATGTTGGCAGAGATGTGGGCCGCAACCTTCTTGTATGTTCCCGGGGCCACGCGGGTGTCTTTGACAGAGATCTTCTCTGCACCCTTGCGGAGCGCCTCGACAACGTCAGCGGCGGGCTGCATACCCAGCGTCTTGATCTGCCAGGTGCCGTCTGCCTTGCGCTCAGAGGTCCACGAGCCCTTGGTGGTCAGGATGCCGGCGGTGTTCTTCAGGCCCTTGTAGACCTTGACGTAGAGGTGTCTGGGGAGGGTCATGACTCCCTGCCAGCCCTGAGCTGTCTTTGCCACGGTGAGGTCCTCCTCCTTGGCCCATCCCCAGGCGATACGGCGCTTGTTCGGGGCATCCCAAAAGGCGTTCCAGGCGTAGGAGAGACCCCAGTCGAGGACACCGGATGAGAGGATCTCGCTGTGGGCGGAGCCGTTGGCGGCGCGGGTGAGCGCAATCTCAGACCAGAGGGCCCATTGCGGCGAGGGGTGCTTTGTGGTGTTGCCGCCCTCGGTCCCCATAATGGCAAAGTGGTGGGCGGTCTCGCCGTCACCGCCGTTCTTTCCTGACTCGGTGAGCGAGAAGGCGCCGGCGACCTCAAAGTTGTAGGCGAAGGAGCCAGAGTAGGTCTCACTCCAGCTCTCGTTGCCGGAGCGGGCAAAGATGGGGCCGAGGTAGCGCCAGTCGGTGATGTCATCGGGAGGGGCGTAGTAGAGCGGGAGACGCCCACCGGCACCCTTGATTCCCGAGCCGAGGACGGTGTAGAAATTGCCGATCGAGGCGTCACCAAACAGGATGTCGTCCATCTCCGGCCACTTCTCGTAGATGGGATCGCGGAAGCCGGTGATGTCCAAGTTCGGGGGCGGCTGCGGGATGACCGGGTTGACGCCCTGACCCTCGAACTTTGTGAAGGTCATACCGCCGTCGGTGGAGACGGCAAGGCTTTGCGTCTCGGTGGAGTTTACGTATGGGATCCTCCAGCCTGTGGGAAGGTATTGCACGGAGGTGTAGAAGATGGCCATGATGGTTTTGTCTGTTGGCCCGCTGGTGAAGTTGAGACCGGGGAGGCCGTAAGACTGGTTCGCGGGCAGGAACTGGGCGGAGCCGGAGAAGATACCGAGGTGGTCGAGCGAGCCCTTGGGGCCGGTACCGAGGCTTCGAGCTTTGGCGTCTTGCCAGCCACGGACGTCGGCCCAGGTTACCATGTCCTTTGAGACGGCATGGCCCCAGGAGATGTTTCCCCAGTTGATGTGGTGGGGGTTCCATTGGTACATCTACGGGGGGGTGCTGTTAGCTAGGTCTCTCTCTATACACATATATCAGAAAGGATCATTACCAAGTGGTATAATCCAGTAGCAGGATCGTAGGATGGAGCACAGGGGTCATTGAGCCACGAGTGAGGTCCCTAAAGAGCATCCAGTTAAGTTAGCACCACAAGATCCGTAAACCCTCTCCAGAGCGGCAGGACAGTACCAGAAAGTGTGAGGTCGGCCTCCACCTCGTAAACAGCGTATTGTTCCCCGCAGTGGTGATGTCCACCTCCGCCAGATCATCGATCGTCGCAAAGTTCTGCGCGCTCGCCGCGCCGGCAAGCAACGAAGCTAGGGCAAAAGAGTATTTCATTCTGTCTCGTTTTCTTCTCTGCGCAATATCAATTATACTGCTGGTGCTGCTGCTGCTGCTGCTGTGGTTTTTGAGGGTGGCAGGAACAGTGTGGTCTTTATACCCAGGGGGAGGGCCCGTCCACCCACTCTGGTGAGGGAATTGTGGGGTGCAACTGACTTAGCTCTCCATGGTGCAGCGCCGCGCCGGGGATCATTGCGGAGGTTGTGCGGATTCTTCCGCCTTCACACACATATGTATGTATGTAGGTACATGTGCTACACACATGTAGTTTTTCCGGTGCAGGTGCTGGGTTAAAACCGGGAAAGGATGAATGGACGAGAGATGGATAGATGGGGAAGGATGGTGCGAGTACTGGCTGCCAAGGGACGTTAAAACAGGGCGGTGATGAAAGAGCCACCACAATAGACAGATGTTGATGATGATGGTGGTGGTAGTAGTAGCGTCGATGTCTTATCACGATATCTAGTCCACCAGGCAGGCACATGTAGTTAGTATTTACTATAGTATATCTTGGGAGTGGAATGGCCTGGGGAGAGTACGAGGGAGTGTTCTGTTCTGCTCTGTTCTGTCACGACAGGCACCTACATGTATGTAGCTCCTCAACTGTCCTGTCCCCTGCAAGTATTCTCTATCTTATCGCATCAATCAATAGCAAATCCCCCAGCGGGCGGGTGTGACGTCGCCGTCGCACCCTTGCCAGCGCAAATGAATTCATCCATCCATTCCATTCACAGTTAGCAGTAGCACAGAAGCGAGAACGCAACAACAACAACAACATCAACAACGGCGTGAAGACCGACCTGAACTGACCTGACCTGACTTGAGTGAGGGCGGGAAAAGAAAAAAGAAAAAAAACCAAGTGTTGACGGGACGGGAACCTCCCCTCCAAGAAGATACATCCACAGCTCAGCAGTACCGCAAAATCTCAACTCGGGGCCAAGGCTGTCTTCTAAACTATCTTAGGCTTAGATTCTACTGTAGAGGGCTCAACTGCCTCTGATCACTTCCTTTGAAGGTGGTGATCTCGAGATTTTGCGGTACTGGATACAAGTAGGTAAATATATGTACATTGACCAGTCCCGGCCGGCCGGGGACTCGAGTCGGCTTCTGATCACTATCCAAGATCACTAGACAGAAGACAGACACTGAATGAGCTGATGGGCATCTTTCTGTCGTCTGAGGACCTCAATTCCAGAGGATGGATGGATGTCTCGTGTCTCGGGTACGTACATACTCATCATACATGATGTATGTATGGCGGCTATCTGTATGTATACGAGGTGGGGGGATTCCTCCCACATGCATGTTAATCCCCGGGAAGTGCTGACAGCTGTACATACCACTGCTCCCTTCGGTCTACCGTGCAGACAGGACTCTTCGGCGCCCGTGGGTGGCTCTGCCCGGACAACAGCGCCGTGGTGGCTTGGCGCCTAGTAACAGCCCGACGGCGGTGTCCATGTATGTCTGTAGGTTCTTGTAGGTTCGAGGTACCGTCGAATACCCACAAGCACTGGCTGCTGCTAGTATTTATATATATATGTCGGCCATGTAAGTATGTATGTAGCACGAGCACACGAGCACCCCCACTCCCCCACCACCATCTGATGTAGGTACAGCCCAGCGGGGGCGAGTGACCGTGTGTGAGTCGAGGGCTACATACCTACATGTATGTAGGTAGAGTACAGCCACGCATCAAGAGTGTTCGCGACCCGGATTTGATATGACAGGTCAGCCATCAAACTGTTTGAACCCCAAGCCACCGAGGCTAAAACCAATATGGTGCTCCTGCCCTCTGTTGCCAAGCTTCTACTTTACAGTTCTAGATAGGGTTCTTGGTCCAACTCTGTAAGCCACACCGAGCACTGACCACCCATATCATGTATGGATCACAAACACCTTGAAGGCTGGCTGTACATAGGCACATGTGGGATGGGATGGGTTTTTCGGCGGGTATGTAGCTAGGGGTGGTAGGTACATGTAGGTTTTGTTTTTTTGTCTGCTAGTTGGCCCCCCACCTCCCTCCTCCCAGAAAGAAGAAGAAAATATCTGTATACAATATGGTCGGCGGATCATGAAGCCGTGAGAGCACGAAAAAAAAGAAAGGAAGAGCACAGAAAGAAGAAAAGAAAAAAAACAGAGGGGGAAAAAGAAAAGATATCAAACTGCCCCCGTGAAAGAAGGAAAAAAGGAAAGAAGAAAAAAATACATTACTACAAGCACAGTAAGCCAAGAGAGAGAGAGAGACCGTCACAGAACATACCTACAATGATGCCAAGTACCTAGATTCCTAAGCTACATGATAACCAGCTCCCGTCACAAAACGCATCGAAACAGTACACACGCGCGCGCCCCCGAACACGCAGAGCAAAGTGATAAAGATAAAGATAAACAAGGTACTCCGGAATAAACATAAATATCTGAACCCAAAAGTAGCCACCCCAGGGGAGAGACAAATAAATAAAAAAGTAAATAAAAATAAAAATAATAATAAAAAAAAAAAAAGACAACTCATACAACCATCCCATACATCATAAACTTTTGGTTTTCTTTCTTTTTCTCGTCTTGGTTTTTTTTTTTTTTTTGGTTTTATTTTGTTTTCCACCCACCTCAACCGTGCTCATTCCCAGTTCCCATACCCATCTAGCCCACCAAACGTACCCGGCCCGCTCGCTGCCTGCGCATTCGGCGAACCCTCACCCTGCGTGACCTCAACGGGCTGTGGTGTTCCGCCAGCCCCGACAGCGGCGGTGGCAAGACCCCAGTCCATCCCCATGCCCACGCCTAGCTCGCTCGCCAGCTCCGTCTGGTCTCGATACCACCAGTCCTGGTTAAAGCCATCTGTATTCTCTGGTGTGCTTGCGCTTGCCGTGCTGGGTGATGGTGCGTTGAAGCTCATGAATGGCTGCTGGAGGGAGGTGAAGAAGGGTTGCTGCTGCTGCTGCTGCTGCTGTGGAGGACCGAGGAATGAGGGTGAGGGGGCACTGGCCGGCACGGGTGCGACGCCCGGCTGGGGGGCCTGCTGTTGTTGCTGCTGCTGTTGTTGTTGCTGCTGCTGCTGCTGCTGCTGCTGCTGGAAGTATGGCTGATATTGTGTCTGGGGTGCGCGCGCGGGGGAGGAGGCGGCGGCGGCGGGAGAGCCTGCGGAGACGGATGATGTGTTGTAAATGTTAATCATGCTCGGTGGTGGTGGGCTGCTTGCACCAGCGCTTGACGGTGACATTGCCTGGTTCGGGGAGCGCTTCTTACTCTTGCCGAGCTTCCGTCCAAGAACACGTTCTACCTCTACGCCTAGGCCGAACCGGCGTCCCTCTGGCCAGCAGCGGCTGAGAACGCCTTCGGCTTCCTCGGGCAGCTCAATACGCCATCTCTTTACCAGGATGCCAACAATTACTAGAGCTCGCTTTGCGACGAGCCAGAACTCGCCAATCTCTTCAAGTGATTTGAGGCCTTGTACTATGTCCCTCTTTGCGGTTTTCTGGCCCAGATTGAGGAGATGGATCGTGCACGCCGAGTGGATAAAGTAACCCGCAACGTTACAGATTTGCCGTAGTCCATAACGACGCTTATAGAACCGGAGATATTTCGACATTGTGGTAGCCGCGCCTAGACATGCTTTCCGGGGGTCAAGATGAGATAGTGTCGATGTTGTGGCAGCAGAGAATTTCAAAAATGGCCGGAAGAGATGGATGTAGAGGGTTTGATGAAACATATGCATTAGAAGCACGCTGGGAAGACTGCCTTCCTTCGCTTCCAACTCTGGGGGCAATTTCTTGCGCCATTCTTCAAGACGCGTAAAGAGCTCACCGAGCTTTTTAAATTCACCTAGAGCGCTGTTCTTGCCTTGCTGCAAAACCTTAGCGATAGTGGCGGATGCATCGATAGAGGTTGCACTGCCAGTCGTGCTGCCGGGAGTGGGGTTGTAGAAGGAGAGAAGTATGTCATTACTGATTTCGCAGAGCATGGTTATGCGGAGCGCGACTGCGCGTATGCGGGAGGGCTGCGGATTAGCCATTGAGAGGCCAGTGTCGGTGTAGGGATGCCAATTGTCCGAATCTTCGCTAGGGAAAACATCAGGTTTGGGGACTGTTATCATCGAGGAAGGCAACTGCGGCATCCGACCCATAT
Organism: Morchella sp. 2016-72; assembly: GCA_024713865.1. Lineage (NCBI taxonomy): Eukaryota > Fungi > Ascomycota > Pezizomycetes > Pezizales > Morchellaceae > Morchella > Morchella sp. 2016-72. The sequence continues at coordinate 1,249,309 of JAMJEY010000026.1, read as the reverse complement.
AATTGCTCCAGCACCTGTTTCGGTTAGTAGATTGGCATAGAGTCGGATGAAAGGTCGCCCTTACTTGTCGAATAGATAGCATCCCCAGAATGTCACTCGCCGAGCGTCCACTTCCTCATCACTAATCCCGCTAGAACCGGAACTGGTACCAACGCCTTCTTTCAACGAACTAGGATCTAGATGTAGTCCTAGGTCCATTGCCATCCTAAAGCTCATTCCAGAATACACCCATCCCTTGGACTCCCGCCCGCATCCAGCTTCTCGTACACTCATCAACGCGAGCGCCTGTACTGTTGGCAGCCGTGGATTCTCGTGTTCATCGTTCTCATAAATTAGCCTTTTGGCCTCCTTGAAGAAATGGTCACCGGCTGTTGAGGAGTCGTTTGGATCCGCCCGTGAGCCTTGTACGGAAGTAAAATGGCATCCTAGGGTCAGCATAGCATTGACTAGCAATGGCGTACAATATACCGTCCCCGAGTGTGAGGACCCCCGCATCCCATGCACAAACTCTTTGTAAAACAAATCTTTACTCAGTGTTGTAAAATAAGGATAGTGCCAAGCGAAATACATGGTGACCAAATGATTGATTAGCTCCGGATCATCCGTAACCTGTGTCCACGTCGTGATTGGGTTCTTCTCGTATATATCCACACCATTCTTTTTTCCGTCCTCTTCTTCGTCTTCATCCTCATCTCGCCCTGTTGGCACGAACATCAGATTGCTCGTGGCCCCGATGAACCTCACTTGCCCATCCTCGATCCGCAATTGCCCCATCTTTCCACTAAGCTCTGCCTCCAAACTCGCCGGATTTTCCCCCTCGCCACCTGCAGCTGCACCATCGAAGTTCGCGCTCTCCGGCGACTCCCCTTCTGCATCGTTTGCTGCATCTGCGACGATGGCCTCTGCAAGGTCTTCGAGTGAGTCACAAGTTCGGATCTGCCGAACAAGCTCGTAAACACGATCCTCAGGGTAGTTCAATATCGCTTCGATCAACGTCTGCAACGTGCTATTCTGATTCTTGAGATTGTCGATGTCGGCTTTGTAGACTCCCTTGCGACGGTGGTCTGAATTAGGGTCATATACGCACTCGGTATGATAGACAGAGGCGCACGCGGCGCACGCCGGGGTATTTCCATCGCACTATATAACACTTGTTAGGGCTGAAAAGGTGAGAAGAGAAAACGTGGAGTTGCAGCTCGTTATAATGACAATGCAGGGGGGGGATTGCTTACCTTGGACTTTCTTCGCCGACACGCGATGCAGGCGTTACTAACACAGCGGCGTTTTAATGGCCGTGTAGAGCTGCTATCACCTGCAAGCTTCTTATCGCGGCGGGCATTGGTCGTTCCAGTACCAGCGCCAGTGCTCGTAGCCGTGCTGCCCGTGCCCGTCGCATTTCCGGCGACATGACCCATTCTCTAACGGTCTCTATCTCTCTCTCTCTCTCTTTATCTTTGTTCACTGATCTCGCAGTATCTCTTTCTTTCTCTCTCTTTCCTGCCTTCCTATTCCTGATAACTGCACTATCAGGCGAATTACCGTGGTCTGGTGTGGATCTCCGGATACTCCGGGGAGTTTTTCTCGTGATTCGTGGTTGGTGGTTGTTGTGGTGGGGCGACGGCGGGGAGTGGGTTGTGGAATGGTGGATGGGAAGGGATGTGTTTGTGTTATCGCAGGATTCTGTGACGTTTTGGTTACTCACTCGCGTGGTTATCGCGTGCCTTACTAAACTCTCTTTCTTTCCTTCCTTTCCTTACTTCCTTCTTTCTTTCTCCCTTTCTTTCCTTCTTTCTCTCTCTCTTTCACTCTCTTCCTCTTTTTCTCTCTATCTTTCTCGCTCTCTATCTCTCAATCGCTCAATCTCTTTTTTCTCTTACACAAATCTTGGAAAAGAGTTAAAGGTGCAACGGACGACGACGACAACAACGTACAGAAAGAAAGATTAGTAAAATATCTATCTCGGCCCGTCTTATTATTCAAGGAGAAGAATTCCCCGGAGAAGTCAACTTGAAATCGCCCGACGGGTTGGGGAAGAAAAAAAAAAGGAAAAAAAAAAAAAAAAAAAAAAAAAAAAGGAAAGGTGGAGATGAAGAGGAAAGGAATATAAGGATCACGAAGAGGGGAGAGTCGACAGAAAAGAAAAAAGGGGAAGAGTGAATGGTTCCTTCCAGAGCGCTGGGAACTTCCTTCTCTTTCTTTCTTTCCTCTCCTACCTATGAAAAAGCATCAGAAAAATAGAGTATTACAAATTCCGCCGCCTCTCGACCAACCTCTTCTTTGTTACACCTCTCACCTCTCACTTCTCACCAGATCTCCTGCAGCAAAAAAAAAGAAAACGCCCCGAACACCAGGATTGGTTCTCTGCACCACTGTTTAAAAAAAAAAAAGCCTTCAATCATACACACGTGAGACTGTCAACTGCAAGGGTGGACAGCATCTGGAGCAAAACACCTCCCCATTTATAATTTCCTGCCCACATGCAAATATTTCAGTCTTGCACCCCCATGCCGTAACCCCCCCCCCCTCCCAAAAGCACGGTTCGGCGCTCCCAACTCATCGGTCCAGTAACGTCTACAATACTATGTGGGGGTTGTCATACTCGTCATCATCGAACAATGTCTTTGTCGCGCCAAGAAAGGCCCCCCAACTCATCAGTCGATTGCTCAATGTCTAGCTAGCAATACCCACATACTCAATATTATTAATATAGGTATAATAATAATAAATCGCGATTCTGAAATAACCCGGTTCCAGACGTACTAAACCACTGAACCACCCGGTTATTGCTGCAGGGCACGGATATTAATGTGGGGCTTATCGCGGATGCTTTTTGATATTGGTGGTACGGTGGGATGGGTGCACATCTATCAGCACCCAGTCAAATAAATAATAATGATCTTTGGGACGATAAGCAGCGATATTATGTCTCTATATACATATGATCACCGCACCAAGCGCACAAGAGGAAATATTTTGTCAGGAAATAGTTGACGAGCACGCGACTCGGTAATAAATACAAGTCTAAGGCACACATGTGAGTTTGTCTCAGTCTAACTGAAACATCCATCAACATCATTCAACAGGAACCGTTGGCACAGCTGAATTATTACCCATACCCCTTACTTTATCGCACGTGAGCTCTCAGCGAACCATCATCCACTCAGGGTTAGGGTTGCCATCAGATTCCTGTTCGCCACAACTCCACCAGACACAACACTACCTGAGGCCGCAATACCAGAGCACACGCTAATTGACCGGGCAGAGCCAATTGGAATGGTGAGAAAATGATATTGAGACACGCAATCAATAAATCTGACATTCTAATGTCTAAATCGAACCCGATTATACACGGATTCCCACAAGTAGGCCCGAGCTGGGAGTGGGGAGCTAGCCATGTTTGTTAGATTTCGGATAGACCGGTCCACTGGGAGACCGGTCCACTGGGAGACCGGTCCACTGGGAGACCCGGAGATACAGAATTTGAGTTCTAGGATTCCCGAGCACGGTGTAGGTTCTGGAGAGGGTGGGGTGAATCATGGAGTCTCACTCGCATTTAGCTATCCTTTTGGTTTAGTCTTCTCTCTTTTTCCTATCTATTTCATTGGTACTGGTCTTGATGTATGATGGTGTATCAGATAATAGAGTTGAACGCAAGTTCAATTACAAAGAAGAGACGAAGCCAGCCCAGTAGATGGTTGTGAATCCAAGACATTAAAAAAACCGTGGTATCATTGATGAAATAACTAAAAAAAAGGGGGGCGGGAAACTTTTGTAATGAAATGAAACATATGAAATAAATGACCCTACGAAATGACTGTCGAGTCTGTATATCCCCAACTCCTCAAACTCCTCAACTTCCCAGAAACAGCCAAACCAAGAAGGAAAGAAGGAAAGACGACCCGAGTCCTGCTAGGGGTAATATTTGAGCGTAACAGTGGAAAGAAGGCGCTCCTCCTACAGATTCCTAGAATCAAACAATCTCACACCCTTATATCCCGCACATTATCGCCTGGATACCACTTCGCCCTCTCTTTGACGGTCTTAGACAGTGCCTCTGCGCACTCCTCCAATTTACTCACTACCAAAGGGCCCTTCACCCACTTCTCAAACAGCGCAAACACCCTCTCTGGTTCATCCATGAGCTCGGCCTCATATTGAATATTCGGGAGTTGAATCTGGAAGACCTTATCCATTTTGGGCACCTTCTTTAGAAATCCGTCATGCTCTTTCTCTCCCGTCCTGCCTAAGCTCCCGCTGTGGAGAGAGTTCAGATACTCGCCACCAATACGGACAACGACGCCGATCGGGCGGTGGGCGAAAATAGCGTTGGCTTCGTCGAGGATGTCGAGGATGGCGTTCGTGGCGGGGTGGGGTGAAGCATAACTACGTCCGTTAATAGTCTTGGGTGCGACGAGGTTGTCGTGTGTGAATGTTGCTTGCGCGACGTCGGAGATATAGACATTGGCACGGGAGAGTGTCGGATCGTAGGTGCGAAAACGCTCCTTGAGGGCATAAGAGCCGTCACCAGTGGTCACAATCGGGTCGGTGATCTTTTCGGAGGAAAAGAGCATGTTGGAATAGAATTTTCCTGCTTTGAGGCGTGAATAAAGTCTAGATATCTCCATGTTAACCTTTGCCAAGGCTGTATCAGAATGAGTGAAGTTATATCATACTTCATGGGTATAACTTTAATAGCGCTCCTTATGCTCTCAGCCCAATCCTTGAGCTTTTTCGAAAACCTTTTCCCTTGCGGGGCTTGTTCCAACGACGCAAGTACGCAAGTACGCACACTCTCCTTGTTGTAGTATACTTTTGAATCCTTGTCCTGCTCGTCCAACTTCTCAAAAGTTGGTTGGACAAAATTTGCAACAAATGGCCTATTTCGGTGAATCCCCAAGGCATTACGCTTTGTTCCGCCCCATGGGCAAAACTTAGACATCATATCTCGCAGTATATCAGGTGCTGAAGCTCCGGTGAGACCGAGACGACCGACGAGAAGCGCCACTATTCCACCACTTCCTTCTCCTCCGACCAGGTCGAAAACATGCCGGATCGGAGTACGCTGAGTGGTCTGTGTATGCCGAGCGACCCGGGCGATGAGGTCGTCCACCAGGAGTAGAGAGAGGAGACAGCGGAAACCGGAGTCTGGTTCAATGCAAAGAACGTTGACCGCAACTTCTGAAGTTGGATTATCCATCTACTGAAGTATACTGTTGTAAAATTTCAAGTGTGGGTTGAGTTGAGTTTCTTTATCCGAAGGTTGAATTTGTGTTTGTACTTGTGTTTCCTGTTTACCAAACTACCCGTAGTTCCTGTGGTATATATTAAATCCACGGTGCCCTTGGTGCGCACTGAGCGTAAGTTTCATGAACCACTTCCAGAAGGAAAATTTTTCGTTAGTGTTTGTTTCCAAGCGCACGATGAAATTGGGGCTCGACGGTGGCGAATCTTACATCTGCATTGCATGAGATCTATGACATCTGCAGTTTAAACATGAAATGTCCAAGCTTGAGGCCCTCCATGTAGAAAAAGAGGTGTATGATTGTTGGAGCACCGCCCGGAAACGCCCTGGAGAACGCCTTGTTACATATGGTTGCGAGATTCCCACCAACCGGGTACAGCAACCAATGGAAAAAGCTTGCTTCAGCCGCTACAGACAGTTCGGTTTGAAACCATTGGTATGCACATGTTTCAACTGGTGCGCAGTGTATGTATGACCTTTGAGAACAGGCCTATGTGTGAACATTGCTTGAAACAATGGGACGCGAGAGTAAATAGGAGTACATACAGCGCAGAAAGCTTCTACATAGAAGCTCATCCGGGATCTCGAGGGGAGAGGATGGCTGTTCGAATACCAGGATATACTTTTACCTACCAGTCCCCCATCCCCCCTCCACGTAGCGGCCAGTAGTAAAACAAATGCATTGCCCACACAGTCGGGAAACCGAGTGACGGTCAATGATTCAAGCTATGCGGAATCCAGGATATAGGGGGTGCGATATGGTTGTTTGGGATTTTTTGCGTAGCCCTGGCTGTGCAAGATTCTTCCCCTCTGCCAGCGATGCAGAAAAAAGCAAAGCCATCCATACATATGCATAAGTAATTGTTGTTCGGGAAGCGATCTATGCGGGGGTCGCTCACAATCTTCAAAACAGATTAGAGGCTCGGCTCTGAGGTGGCTGATGCAATGGTGCGCAGACCACAGTGCATGTCGATGCATGTATGTACTCCGGGTCAAGGGTAAGTGAATAGAACGCAGAACGCAAACCGCACCGCCGCGTTCTACTCACTTACCTTTGACACCGTAGTACATGTATGTATGTATGTGACACGAGCCACAGTGGCTCATTGGTTTTTTTCCGGATGTGACGCTGAGGATTGAAGCACCCGGTACATGTATGTCTTAGATACGTGTTGACACTAAGTGGAGCTTGAGGATGGCAGATATCCTCTAGAATGGGTGGGGGGCATAAGTGCCGGTAGCTAAGAATTCTGTTCCTGCGCATAACGTGTTTGAGATGCGCGTTACTTTTAATTAGAAGACTTAGTTATCAAAAATCTACGACTCATCAATGGGGGAAAGCAGGTTTGGACGAATACTTACACTGATGTCATTGGCTTTAGCTGTCTACGTGCTGTATGTTGTTTGCTGAACGGCCCCGGTTATTGTACTGGATCCGGAGCTAAATTTTGGGAGGATGAGCTGTTTAGCTTGACCAGAGATGAGGTATGTCCAGTTTCGGGGATTGTGGTGCAACATCATCGAGTTCTGAAGGCATTTTCTCGCCATTATCTATATACATGTATGTTTGATACATGTATGTTAGCTATAGGTCAGATTATCCACTAGAAGAGAGCGGAATTGAGAAACCTACACGTAGAGGTTGATGGATACATGTATGTATCACGCTCTAACGGGCACTACCAAATGCACCCAAACGGTATAATGCGCAGTCCGGGGAATGTGTATTCTTGGAGTACCGGGTTAGGGGTCCGGGTGAAGTTCCTGTGATTTGCCTTTGTCTCTCGGTACCGCACTACCGGGACGAATCCATTCTTGGTCTTAGGGAGCCACGAGTGCACTCGTTGACCTGGGTCAATTCGTGCATCTTGCATGAATTCCGGGAAACTTACCTCATAAACTGCTTCCTCCTTATTTTCAATCCTCCTCCTCATCATCAAGGCATATATTCTCTATCTTCTTCTTCGCACCTGCCGCATCCACTGTCATAGCTTGAGCACTGACTAACTCACTCGGACTCTAATCCCCATAGTCCCCTTTTGATCGATCTGACCTGGCGCTGACCGCCGTCCCGACTTCTCATAAATTTTACTCGCTATCTGAAAACCTGCGACTCTTTGTCATATGATAACTCAGTCTCACCACCAGTTGGCTAGAAAGCACAACACTATGGGATATGTGTTAAGACTATTAAGGAAGCCGGTAGGAGATATATGGGGCACTAACTTTTAGCAAAATCGCGTAGCCCAAGCCCCCATGGAGTCGGTTCGCGTCGAAAGGCCACATTCAGTAACGGCCCGCAAGGGAGTCGATGGGTGTGGAGGTATCCAGAGTAAAAGCTGCCAACGGGCCCTGGGGTACATGTCGTCTAGGAATCTGGAAACCCGGAGGATGATCATGACGGTGGGGGTGCCTGTGGAGAGGCTAGGTCCTCTAGATATAGGCTACCAACATTTGACGCCTTGTAGGGAACCGAACTGAGTGTGTGGATTATTTAGGTGCCGCTACCTGAAGTTCTTATTGATATGCAGTCGCGGAGCCTTGAGATCGGAAACTCAGGCGTTACGGAGATTGGAGCCTTGGCATGGAACCTGCTTGGTCCCTAAAGTGCATGCACTGATGTGTGAAATTAGACTCTTTTCTCGCAGGAGCTAAAATGTTTGATTTGGCAATAAGTGTTATCACCCATGATTAGTCAATTATTAATTATTGCTACCCACAAGCAGATGTATTTTCATCATTGGTCCACCAACAGTCGTACGGGTAGTCCATATCAATAGTATCCATGCAGGGGGTTAGATCCACTTGAATAAAGGTCGATCTGGAAACCATATTTGAGCTTCTCGTTGTGTGTGAGCGATTAAATCTATTACTTTGTCCTAGCACTCCTACGTGATGCATATATGTATGCACCTACATTGTGCAATATACCTACAAGAGAGGAGGCTAGCTTCTGTCAAAGTACGCACAATTTTGGCCTATGGAGAAAGATAAAGTACTACCACAAGCTGCAACACAGAGCAGAATTCATCACTGTAATCGTTACTAGTGGGCTAATAGTTAGGACCCGCGATCCCAAACGAAACCACTACAGCGCGATTCATAACTCATATATATATTCATCCGACTTTATCACCTAGCTCTATTGTAATCTCATGTCCAGTAATAACACGCGCGCAAACTTTATCAGAGATACATGTACCTACATGTAGTTAACTGAATGCATTTTAGTTCCCTAATGATATACATGTATTATGTCTTGTGGTACTCTAGCCCAAGTACGGCAGAAAAGCTTTTAATTTTAAAAACCCGAATACTGAACTCTAGTTGAAGGAGCGTTAGCCCTGTATACATTACCTAGAATTCAATTGCTAATATCCAATAAAAAAAAACTTAATCTAAATCTATGTACGTCGGTAGGTAGGGTACATATTCCCTCTCAGTTGCAGTGCCATCGTACCAATGGGAATGTTTCTGTGGTTGTACTGCATACATACATGTAAGAGCTGCACGGCCAGTTGAGACATCAATACCCTGCACAGCCTCAACTACATGTAGGTTCCAGGCCTTAAGAGCCAGCACCACATACATGCTGAACAGCAAGTAGCACTTTGCCGTGGTTGGCTGTGTGCCCGGCCAGTAGCTACAACTCTCTAGAGTAGTAACAAAAGTATCTAAAGTCACACAGTGCAAGAAAAGACAAGCCGGCTACCTAGATATCCCTAAATTCACATTATGTACTCCTACATAGGCCTTAGTATAGATGTGACTACAATGCACCAGGAAACACCACTAATTGACGCTAAGTATTTACCGAGTCACTAAAGGTACAATATGATTAGATCCCGTTTGTATTTTAAATTCTTACATGGTATCAGACTCTTTTTTTCCATTTTCATTATGTACTCTGCAGTGTTGTAATGATTTATAATAAATATAGTTAGGGTTAGTTAGAGACCTTCCACTGCCATTGATATCTCGGACCGGTGTAATGGAGGTGAGAGTATTTGATAGATTCAGCTTGCCATCAAAAAACCTTTGGGTACTAGTCTGAAGGACTCTGTAGCACATCGTTCACCCATTGTGTCAATCCATTCTCATACATAGCGAGACCGATGATTAACGCGGACATCGACCTTTACGTCGTGAGAAGGATCGGTGGGAAACATTATTTAATATTGATGGGGTTCCTTAGCGTTTTCAGCTTAACAAACGGGGCCTATGTGCCTAAGTCGTTATTGTAATACCTGATTCCCTGCGTTTTCGGGTTTGGCCCATGTGAAAAGGGCAAGACTTGATTGGCTGACTGGCTGTGGTACAAGAGAGATGTCTTGTCTTGTATACCAAGTACAGGTATATAAGATAGTTATATAAGTACAAGTATGTGTGTACCGGACAAGTAATCCTAGGCACAATGGTTTACTCCTAAACATGGAAGCAACCATATTGCAACTCTGCACATTCGCAGGCAAGTAGTCGTTCGTAATCCGTTCGGCCACTAACTATAATACGGCCTACTAGAAATAGTCCTACAAGCTAGCAACCTAAACTTTAATGGCCCTATGATCGTTACGGGCGTGATTTAATTGGACCAGCTCGCAAGACGGATAAGGAAACTTATGAGAGGCTGGGGAGAGCTGGAAAGGGGAGAGAATGGAGGCGCAAATGTTAGCCCCAGAAATATTACGACTACTTTCGCTCAACTAAAGTACAAGGAAAACTTTGTTATATTATAAGCCCACGGGCCACACTCAATTGGTTAATCGAAGGTGGGAGTTTAGCTTAAGTTTAACCCTAACCCTGACTACTAATGAGATTCTAATACGGACAGCTAAGTACGGTTTGCACAAAACAATGTGCCAAAATACACCTACTTCAATTCACTAAAACAGTTCGAACGTGAATCCCAACCGGGCTAATCCCTCGGCGGATAGGCTATTCCCTTCATCTCAAGCATCTTCTTGAACAGCACTGTGTCTATGGGTACCTCCCGCCCTAGCCATGTGGCGCGCTGCGTGTGGTCACGCAGTGGGTTATTGGTGTTGGGGTGAAGCAGTACGGAAAGTGGGCCCCGGTTGATGACCAGCCAGGGGATAAAGGCGCCGAATTGTGCGGGTGTGAAGATGTTTACTTCGAACATGGCGAGCGTGTGGGGTCCGATAGGCTTATCCCAAACCTTGTAGATGCGTAGCTCGGGGACTAAGAGGCGTTAGTTGTGCCTTGGATGGGGTAATGTGCGGGGGAGGGGAGGGGCTTACATTCGCGCCGAATGCGCTCCCAGAGCTCTTTAGCAAAAGTGACTTGTGCGGGATTATTCTAAAGAATGTTAGTAAAAGGTCGTTCACAAAGGGCCGAGGACTAAAGTGCACTTGGTAGAAGTAAATGTGGGCGTCGAAACCACCGGGGGAGAGGGTGTTATTGATTGGTGTGGTGAACTTCTCGTAGGCGTCGCTTAGCTTCTCGGCCGGGGGGTTGTAAAAAGACTTTCCATCCTCGTTGAGATCTCTAGGAGCTTGTCAGGTATGAAGGAATAGGAAGCGTGGAAGGAGAGGGGACATACGTAGGTAGTGGGGGGAGGCCTTCATAGCCGGCGAGGGGCGAAGGGAAAGTGTAGAGTTCAGGGTCAGACATTGTGGGTTAATGTGGAGCTGTATATTGAGGCTTATGATAGTTTTTGAGCTTAGAGATGTGGCTTTATATAAGATGTAAGTACTTATATACTTCCTATATGTACCTACATGGAATTCATTTCGGCCGATATAAAATTGGCTGAGGCTCGTTGGTTGGTTGCTTACCAAGTCGCGTCATAGGTGCTATTAGCAATGGTAGCGTAATAAGGCTGCGGGGGGGTGCCGAACGGGTTTATAAGCGAGTGAGATGTCTCTGAGAGACTCCAACACCTAAGACAAAACAAGAACCACGAAGGGATCCGGGGTTTTAGAGATGCGAATTTGGGGTGAGTATGTCATGTAGTATCATTCGTTTTGGTAGACATTATTGAACTTGAGGTTTCGGCTAATTGATAGAAAAAGAGATAAATTTTTACAAAAATTAGAAAAAAAGGCTCCAACACCCTCCAAGCCAAAGATTCTCTGCGAAAGGTAATAGTTAATTCTACTAAACTTAATTATACCTAAGTATATATTCCTATATATATAAGGGCGGTTTATTGTATTGTATTCCGGTTTTTACTTGCGGAAAGAATTACATGTACTTACAAAGTATCTCTAGGTCCTCGTGGGTGCACGCGCGCATGCACATGATGCGGATGCCTTGAGGTGGAAATAAAACTAGCCATATATGTACGCGTACGTAATACACAGGGCAGAGAAAGGTACGATTAGACAGTGTGAGCTGATGGCTGTAGAGGTACCATACATGTATATAGAGCTAGAGGGCCAGGTCCCCCACCCCCTTTCATCAACAACGACATCTTCCTGGCGGGCCCTTATCGATCTCAATCCCCGGAGAATGTCACCAATCATAGGCCATATATTGAACAAGGGCCGACCGACCCGACTGATCCGTTATTTCTCAGAGAGTCTTTGGCGGTTATGGTCACTATTTCATTGGGGTCATGGTTACAGGAATCACCATGGATAAGAGTTTCAGCAGTTGGGTTTATCAGATAAGATTAGATCATCAGTATGCGTTCGAGCAGCGGTACCAATGATTAGCTTGGTAGGTACAACGTGATAAGGATCATGGAGGCGTCTCAGATCTCTGCACCACAGCCTGCCTACATGTAACTTATGATATAGGAGTTAAGTACCTGTCCTCAGTGTGCTCTCTATTCTCGTGACCTACCATCTCGCACTAAGCCACAAGATATACCTACCTAGCTAACGTTACTAGCTCGAATTATACTAGAGTGCCTACATAGTCATGCAAAGGGCATGACTGAATATCACTGAAACCTTTCCTTCGACTGAAATATATGTATATCAGTCCATGTACTACATGGAAATAAGAAAAGTGGGGGGTGTGGTGTGCGAAATGACAGCCTTGTGAAGAATATATTCTGATAACGGAGCCCCGATCGAGAGCATTATCTCATCGCGAACTAAACTGGTTTCAGGCTACGCCTATTGGATCAACTATTGGTCGTTCATTCCCAAGAAATGGGAAATTACATTTCGATCTTCGTATTTCGTGACACATGTGTGTACGCGCCATGGTTCGTTGTTTCTTTTTTCTCCTCCTTACAACACATACACAGTAGCGAGGAGCCACAGCTATTTATTAATTGATACAAGGACTTCTTCTCTTATAATACCTTTCGGTATCGATCTATCTTTTTCAACTACATCCTACGAGTGCAAATCAAACGGAAGACAGCAGTCGATTCCATGGATCCGCTTTCTGTCTCAGCTTCAATCGCTGGATTAGCCACAACAGCCGCGCACATCACCACTACTCTTTGTGACCTGACTATGAACATGAAGAACACCCCGAGTCTTGTAGGTCAGATAATAGCTGAGATAGCGTTGATCAACCCTGCGATGTGTAACCTTCAAATGTTCCTGGTTGGTGGGAAGCGGTCAACTAGGTCACAAGAATCAATGATACTTGTTGAACAGTTAGTTGCTATTCTAACAGGGTGTGTGTGTACATTTTCGGAACTGGAGAAGGAGGTTGATGGCCTAAGAGATGGTTTTGAGATGGTAACTCTAGACCGATCGAGATGGATATTGAGAGAGGACCAACTCAAGATACTTCTTGAGAGATTGAAGGATCATAAGTTATCAATCGTCTTGATACTAAATATACTTGAATGGTAAATATAAACTCTACTAGGACTATTGCTATTTAGAGCTTTCTAACGACCAAATTAGTAAATCGGCCGAAGAAGCCGAAAGTAACATTCAAAAGCTCTCTGATATGGTTTTTAAGTTGATGGAGAATCAGAAGACTATATCGGGCTTTATGCAAAGAATAGAGGCAACGCCGGAATTATCATTATTGACACCTGGCAGTACAATAGCATTTTCTGGGGGTAAACTGAACAGCGAACATGCTACACTGTCGAAGGGGGAAAAGAAGCCCATGTATTTTACAGGCTTTGCGCTACGCGGCCTTTTCACTCGCCGGTCTTTTATATCGTTTCTGGGCAGTAAAGAAGATTCTGGAATTTATAAAAGCGCGGCAGACCATGGAAACCAATCTAGGCCTTTGCGCTCCACTACGGGTCAGAATAAAAGGCCTTCGACTACACGGTTACGACTGGTAGATATAGCGAATCCATCGTTTCTGTGTTTGCCGTTGTTTGCATCAGAGATAAGCAACAGTCAATGGTATGATTTTGGGTCTGGGAACTTGTTCTTAGACATGGGGAAATGGAGAAATATCAACAGTTTTCTTCCCTCCTTAGGAATCCAGAGCAAGAAAAAGATTACTGCAGTAAGTCTTTGAAGAGATGAAGTGTCACTATATTCTATCGTTTAACTAATATATCTATGCCAGGGGGTTCGAAGTGGAAAAATAATATCCGCATCTGTCGAATCCCTCTCTCTCGGAAATGAGCTAGTTTACTATTGGTTAAATGCTGCTACTGAATATAACACAACTTTACGCCTCTGTCGTCTCTATCAAGACTTTTACCAGCTCCATATTGGACTACTCAACCTATTCCCAAGCGAGGTCGGCCAGACAATCCCGTGGCTACCTTGCCCAACCCTCTGGTCCCTCGAATCAGAGTCATGTTCATCTTTTATGGCACCGGAAGATTGTCCTGATCAACTGCGACAGCAATTGGATAAATATATTATGACAGTTCTAGCGATATCGACCAAAGTCTCGAGATCTCCGCCAGTGGAGGTATTCTTTTGGATGAGAAACGAGGCACACGATAAATATAAAGATTGTATGGATAGGCAGGACTTAGCCGAGAAACCAGTGCCTAAGGATGAAATCGACCTTAGGACCCCCGGCCCCATGGCCTCTAAAACAGCTGAGGGGGATTTCCCTGAGCTCATAGATGTGGATGCAGCCCCCTGCCAGGGTCTGGGTGTCGTTTTTAAACGAAGACCTCCAAAAGTGTTAGACGCTAGATCTAGCAGCATACATTCTGAGAAGGGTAGATCCCCTTGCAGGCCTCCAGTCTACCTAGAGCACCTTTTTGATACCCCTGCCTGATAAATCAGGAAAGTGAAAATGGTATGGTAGGAGGACTTGGCTCCGGATATTTTATGTATGCGAGTGTTCTTGGTCGCTGTTAGGCTGGTTCCGAAAAACTGTTGATCTGTACCTGCTATATCCCTGTGTGGAATTATGCATATAAAGTTGTATATACCAAAAGCGAACGCTGTGCAGCAGCAAGCTTAAGAAACAAATATTAGTCGGGCACTGACCGTCCGAGGTCCTTCATTTCCGTTGTTCCGGCCCCTTGGCGGCCCGTAGTACCGTTTCAACCCTAGCCCTGCATCCGTCAGTAGTTACCCCGCTGGCCGAATGTTCGGTTGTTTCGGGTATCGACCGAACATGGTATCGTGATAACATACTTGAAAGACCAAGAACTTACTATGATTGAGCCATGGTTCCGTCTATAGTATAAATTCCTCATATATAGTAGAGGACATTACTAGTATATTGGTACACATACATCTACTCTAAACGAGGTTCGTACTATTAATAGTGACACTTGACTGATTAATTCTGATTCTAGAGCAGTTGGATGACATACTACATATAGCTACATACTTAGATACATATATGTATTATTTGGTTAAATAATTTGGCCCACTCAGGTATTAAAAGCTATAATATCCCGGGGGTGAAAGATGGCGCTGCTACACCACCAGCGCTAATTGTATGATGTACCTTAATGATTTTCGTTAGGCTGGGTGTGACTACATGTAGCTATATACGTGATCCAGCAGGGAAGAAGCCCGAGAGGCCCTTCTATCTACATAGAACAGCTGGGTGAACGGAAGTCTGTAGCCCCCTTGTACCTTTAATCTGACAGACCGTCAGCCCCACACAGTTCCTCCGGCAGAGCCCTGGGGAATCCATGCGAGCATGCATGTCGGGTATATAGAGTTACATAGGGCACCTACAGTGCACCAGTATATTTTGGGGAGGTATCCTCATGCGGAAATGTTTATAGTTTTCTTCACCTTGCTAGCCCTAACGTCGCGGAAGATCCACCTGTATCTTCCGGATTGTGGCAAGTGCCGAATTGGTTCCTGACCATTCTAACGAGGATTGAAACCCTGATATTCCTTCCAAGAGATATGGGGAACTCGCGATGAATTGTGCCAAAAATCCGACTCAGCAGAATTCCTCTATCCCAGGGGTCTTTCTTTCATATATAAGAACCCCTCCTCAACCCTCACAAGAGCTGTCCTAAGCATTCCCTTCACAACCAGCAAACACGCTAAGCCATACACCTGCATACTCCCAAGAAATCCCAATATATCAAAAATGAAGGTCTCCTCATCCATCCTCAAAATGTCCGCCGCTGTTGCGGCCATTGCTATGGCACCAGCAACAGCCAAGATTCTCATGGCTGGTGACTCGACAATGGCACAATCCTCGACCAATATCCAGGGGTATGATATGGTTCCCATTGTTCCGATCTCTTCTTTGAATCTGTGACTGATTTTCCCGCCTAGATGGGGTACCCCATTCGCAAACTACATGTCTCTCACTGTGGTCAACTTGGCCCGTGGTGGACGTTCCGCACGCTCATACACCCGTGAGGGCCTCTGGGACACTCTCGTTTCCCAGATCGAACCCGGCGACTATGTGATTATTGAATTTGGACACAACGACGGAGGCAGCGTAGCGACCTCGGACCGTGCAGCCCTCTTTGGCGACGACACCTCAACCACTACCGTGACATTGGCCGACGGTACTGTTGAGGTTGTCCAGACATTTGTCACCTACGAGAAGTGGATGGTGCAGGATGTCCTTGCAGCGGGCGGTATTCCCGTTGTGAGCTCAACTACACCTAACGGTGACGCTTGGAACGCTGCTCACACGGAGGTCAGCGAGGGTAACCGCTTCGTGCCGTACTCGATGTATGCGGCCGGAAACTACACTAGCCAGGGCGCAACCTGGATCGATCACTACGGCTGGGTGGCTGTTGCGTACGAGGATTTGGGTTACGACAATGTGTACCCGGCATTGTTCCCCAATGACCATACACACACAAGCCCCGAGGGAGCTGATGTTGTTGCAAAGGCGTTTGTGAATGGATTGAAGTGTACCAACCACGCATTGGCAAATTATTTGACCGCTGCAGGAACAGCAATCCCTAAAGTTTGCAGGTTGGTGTCGTCCTCCTCTAGCACAGTTCCTTCGAGCACTACCGTTTCTCCCACTAGTACAAGAGCTACTACTACTACTGTGACACCTGCTGAATCAACCGGAACTGTAGCTAAATATGGACAATGCGGCGGTGTCAACTACACTGGATCAACTACTTGCGTGGCTGGGTCTACTTGCACTTTTTCGAATACCTACTACTCACAGTGTCTGTGATTAGGTGCTGATGGAGCAGGGGTTGATTAATGAGAAGGTGTATAGTTGGAATGGTTGGTTGGCCTGTGTTTGTAATTTTATTTGTAATCTTATAGGTGGAGGTGTCGTATATATATCGAGTACTTTTCTATCAATGTTATTTTGAGATATGGGGACATAAAAATCTAAGCTTATAACTCAAAACAAATCGTGTTGAGGGATCTTAGCTAATTATATGAGCCGATGCTTATACTATGAGCTTCGTTGACGGATTACTTACTTGTCTCCTTCTATACCTATCCATAGTTCCTAATATAAATATTGAAATGATCTTGCAGCTAAATAACATCAAGCCCAACATGCCTGAGACCACCCCTGTGGGTTGAATAGAATGCTATTACTAGTGGCACGGTGTAAATATCCGGGCTTTGAGATATTAGATGATGAAGATTGAGTTGTATTGTGCCAGTGTACATGTGTCCCATGAAATATTCAGGGGATCACGTTAAACTAATCTCGGCTGGTTTAGATGATCGTGAAGTCCATAGGCCCTGAAGGCCCAATGTGATCCCTTCCTATGATAGTGAGTTAATTAGCAAGGGATCAGATATGAAGTTGCTCATAGCGTCTGTCTAGACAAGTACCTGTACGCAAAGTACTGAAGGTAAGATTACTCTTACAACTTACCCGCTCGTCAAACCCACAGAACAACCCCGAAATAACTTTAGTCATAGCTAATCACTCGGTGATCTAGAGTTGTCGTTTTTTAGGATTAATACAGTACCAAAAAGAGTAGTGGGATCACTACGGTATTCCCGCTGATATGCTAGCAATGCGGTAAGAATCCGGTATTTCTACAGTATTCCCCCCTAATGCTGTTTAAATTCTCGTAGTCCTATGCTAGTGATTTCACCCCATTTTTTCATACTGTAGTCCTGGGCACTTTGAACGTTGACTAAATTAAAGTACTAAGGGTGGAGGGGTAGTAAAGTACATGTATGCTCAAAAGCAGCGTTGCAACGCACATGTTCGAACTCAAGGTTCTTGAATCACAGTGCATCACTCACAAAATCACTCATATTTGTATTTCTTGTTTTTAATTTTCTTTTTCTTTCTTTACATCATTAATTGTATCCAGCCGTTAGGCTATGACAATATCACACTCCCCAGAACTACCCTCTCCTCCGCCGCCATCTCAACAAAGGAAAGAAACAAAGGGAAATCATAACAACGTCCTTCAACACAATATGCCCATTCTGCCGTCTGCTCGCTTTTCACTCTCTCTCCAGTCCTCCCCACCCTACTCCTAGCTCACTTTCTTTCTCTACCTCCTCTTCGTCTTCCTCGCCCTTCTCCCTTTTACTCTCGGTCCATTGCCTCCAGATTTTCAGCGCTTGCTCGATCCCTTTCTCAGTCCATAGCAGTTGCTTGATCGTCGTGTGGTCTGGTGCCAGTCGTCTGCTGCTCTCGGTTTGAGGGCATTCAGTTCTTGTTTTTAATTCAATTTTATTCAGTGTTATGATAATCAGTTGCTCCATCTTGTATGATACGTGTAGGTGCAAGCCTACACGTCTAGACTGACAGTTCATGGGCAATTAGTGAGTGTGACCCCTGTCCTTATATAACATTCCTCAACTAAGACGTTATAGCTTCGATTGCGGCTAAGCAGCTATAGGTGTCTTTAATTCGTTCGATCAGTATACTCCGAGTATATAAATTGAAGGTGTACTTACATGTAGGTACGTGTTTTGAAGTTTAGATTGATAGTTGTACATAACTCTATAACACGCTACTAACCCCCCCTCCCCCCTGTTGAAATTACCACCGTCCTTCCTTTTTTCTCCCTCTACATCAAATAATCAAACTCACTAAGTTCCTGGAATCACTCGATTCCAATAAATCAGCCAATTATAATCAGCAACAGCCCTAAGAGCAAGATCATGTCCCAAGCGCCCTATCTCCATAAGCTATCCGGGGAAAAATGCTGGGTCCGCATCCATCCAAGTGATGATTTATTTGGTCTTCATCCAGTTTATCTGACTGGTAAGATTCTGGTCAACCTTTGTTTCTCGGTCTGTTTAACCTAACCTAGCAACTGCCATCTTAGATCCGGAAACTTTCCAGCCGGATATTAATAGGCGCACAGGGCGAATCGAGACATGGGGTATTGATCATTTAATGAAGGGTGAAGTTGGGAATAAAGATGATATACCAAGATACCTCAAGAGGGAGGCCAAAGTATCTCACCTCTACAAGTTTTTGGAGACCCCACAGACTCAGTTTATAACACGTCTCATATCCAAAAAGGTATTTCCCGATATATGTTTTTATCCTTTTTTTTTTTAAAAAAAAAGGAGTCTAACTCCGCATAGATGAAAGAGCTTCGACGCGCAGCACTTACTCATGGAAGAAACAGATGTGATTATATATTAGAAATCAAAATGCTGGGAATTAAGGATGAGAATGGGCTTGAATATATCACGCGCAGTATCAAGGTTTCCGGAGGACTGAAATTAAACTTGTTCCAGGATAAGATTTTACAACCGGTTATGGGGTGGTAATTGTTCTGTTCGAATTCTGCTGTGAAGATCTAGGACTAAATTTCGAGGAAGGTCTCGTAACTACCATGGATATTTATTCACCGACTACAGAGATGGTGCTTTGTTTGGGCCTAGGGATTCTAACGTAGGTTCTCGTTCCCAAAATTATACAATTATGACGGCTGATTTATCAGCACGTCGATATGGTCAATATGTACAAAAAAGGCCATGAATACATTCCCGACGATATGTTTACAATTGGTGACGTCTTGGAAGGCCAGGATTCGACTCTTGGATATTTATACGATCTGGTGAGCGGATATTATTTATACAAGTATGGCTGGGAAATTTGTTAAGCATAGGATTTTCAGGGCGATGACTGGCTTCACCATATTACCGTTGAAGCAATTTTCGATCCACAAGATTCCGACGGCGCATTCGTTGTTCTTGATGGTATGGGGGCCTGCCCAGCCGAAGATATGGGAGGTGGCGATTGGCAGGATACCATGGAGTCACTACGAAAAAGACCTGTGGATAGGTATCTGCTACGTCAAATTAGTGGGGCTTTGAATAATCGAGATGCTAAATCTACGTATGCGAATAATCCTGATTATATCTTTGACCCGCATGCGTTTAATATCGATGAAGCTACAAAGCGTGTTCGAGACGCACTCAAGTCCTACACATCAATACCATCTGGTGCTAAGACTAATGTTTTCCTACCTACCACTAAAGAAGGCCATTTCCGAGAAAGCGGAGACTGTCGTGGAAACTACCCAAGGAAAACAAGGACCATTTATACCGAACATACTATCCACGGGTATACAGGGTACATTATGGAAACTATCCGTGAAGGCCAAGAACCCAAAAAGAGCGCTCTCTGTGAGGAATGCGGGAAGCCGAGCGGTCTAAAGAATTGCAAAAAATGCGGCCGCACGTGGTATTGTTCGGAAAAGTATGTGAACAAGGATGAATTCTATAATAAAATAGAGCTAACATCTCATAGATGCCAGTTTAAAAGTAGGCCATCTCATAAGGCTTACTGCCTGCCCATCGAACTCAATCCAGATGAACTATTAGCTTCGCAACTAAAGATGGTTTCAATAAATAACCCATGGCGGGTAACGAGCCACATGGGCTCATTCGGTGTGCAGACCTCGTCCGTTCGGGGGTCTTCTGCAAGGAGTTTCCCCGCAAAGAATTCCTCCGCAAGGGATTCCTCCGAAAAGGACTCCTCCGCAGAGGATTCTTCCGCAAAGGATTTCTCCGAAGAGGGCGCAGAGGATTCCTCTGCAGAGGATTTCTCCGCACAGAATTCGTCCACATTATCTTTGTCAGAGTAACGAGCTGCATGGAAAGTCTAGTCTCAGGCTACTCCTATTTTTTAAAACCGGCCTAGAGAGTGGAACTAGGTAACATGAGAAACGAGACTTCGATCGATATATAGAGCTAATGCTCTGCTCCCCTATGATACAGTGCTTTATATCGGAATGGGGGCCTCTTATAATGTAAATTAGAAATAAAACGATACTCAAGTCTCTTCACGAATTGCAGTCCGACTAATATCATAGCCACTTTCTCCACCGGGTGATATTCTAGTATTAGCGTATTATGTCTGTATTTAACTCACCGCCATGCATGAGTATGAAAACGAGGCATCAATCACTACCGAGAGGGATGGAAGTTTTATGACCTGATGATTTATATGAATGTATTATATACATGAGTATTTAAACGAAAATTAATAGTTATGAAGTATCCAAACGCCGTGGAACGCGAAATACAAATAATGGGTATAAAAAGAATTATATTTAATAACCCCCATAAACAAAACAAAGCAAAACAAAAGAAAAAAGAAAAAAAAACAAGGACCCAGAAAACAAATCATTTCCCTATGCCTTCCCACCCGTTACCGCCGCAGACGCCTTGGCCCACCTCCTCCAATTCCCCCACATGCCCCACGAGACGGCGACCGGAAGCATCAACACGGCGACCGTCAAGTTGACCTTCAGATCGTTCGCCGCGCCGTTCCCAAAGATGGTCATGAGGATGCCCCAGATGTGGTGGCTAGGGAGCAGGTACTCGACCCTGTAAAAGTTGCTGGCCAGCTCCATGGGCGACAGCACGGCCGTGACCTGCGTGATGATGGCGGTGATGATGAAGAAGGGCATCCAGCGCATCTCGAGCACGGCGCACATGCCGTCAATGACCCAGAAGTTGATGGAGGCGTACAGCCAGATTGTGAGCCAGCTCAGAAAGTACTGGCCGGGGCCTAGGTCGGCGCCGTCCTTCCACGTGTACACCCAGCCGGCCCACGAGAGGCCGATGAAGCAGGGGTAGGCGGTGCCTAGGACGGCGCGGATCAGGAGGTTGGATTTGAGTGACCAGTGGGCGTAGGCGCCGGCGCCGCCGAGGACTCCGTTGGCGGCCATCACGACGAAGAATTGGCTTAGGGGCGGGAAGACGAACATGACGGTGTTGAGGAGAACGCTGCTGGAGAAGCCGAAGGGGTTGATGTTGACGATTGTGTAGGAGATTGGTTGGAGGGCTGCGGCGATGGCGGAGGCGGGGGCGCTGGTGGGGAGGGAGGAGATGGTGGCAACCCCGTGGGCGCGCTGGTAGGTTGCGCCTGCTGCGCCGGCGGCGGAGAGGAGGTTGGAGTAGATTAGTGATATCTCGACCGTGCGGAAGCGCGCTTCGTTGTAGATTATTGTTAGTGCTGAGGTGGGGTCGTAGGTTGTGCTGGTGTTGTTGGAGGAGGATAGGGCGGCGGTGAGGTTGTTGGAGGCGGAGGGGTTCGCGATGATGGCGCCCCAGATGGGGCCGCCGGAGCGGACACGGTTATAGATGGTGTCGAAGGTGTCGTCGGAGCTGGGGTCGTAGGGGGTGTTTACGTATGTGGGCTGATCGGAGGTGCCACTGAGGAGGGCAGTGGTGGAGAGCAGGGAGGACCCGATAGGGCCGCCGTCGAGATCAACGGCGAGAATGTGCAGTCGGTGGGCATGTTCTGCTTGCTTATACTGTAGATTGTTTTTTTGAATTAGCTGATTGACTATTGCTGGGGGTTTATCGTATGTTTGCATACGCACCATTTTCCCGTTTATCCATGAAGTGTTTGCCCAGAACAGCACCAGCAGCGTAACTGCAGCACCCACAAGCTGTTTCAGTGCCACCGACTTTGGCAGCACCACGGGAGCTCCGGCAGCCCGAGGGCCAGCTTCGAGAGTGGCCGCCGCGGCCCCATCAAGGCCTTGCTTCTGCGGCGTCGGCGTCGGCGTCGGCGTTGCTAATGTGTTGCTGTCAGTACTGCTGGTGCGTTCAGGCTTTCGGCTGTTGAGGTCCTGTGTTGACTTTATACTCTGGAGGGAGATTGTCTCTGCCATTGCTGCTGCTGCTTCTGCTTCTGCTGCTGCTGCTGGATTAATCAATGGTCTTCAAGTGCTAGTTGTATGGATATATATTAGATCCTTATGATTTGATGGGTTTGGGAATATGGGAGGATTGGGGAGGAGGAGGGGCCTACTATTTGTATGAATGCCATCTTTTGGTTGTTTCGGCCGACAGCTTTTTTTGGGGGGGGGGGAGTTAGTTAATTTCCGACAGTAGAGTTTTAGCTCTGGCTCGGTTGTGTGAAAACCTTCCAGAAGCACCGCCCGTTACGGCCGAGACATGCCCTTTGTTTGTCTGCAGTCAAGCCACACGTCTGTGGTGTATGTCCTCACATGCAATTTATCCGTTACTCCCTGCGGTGTGCCTCTACATGCAAAATAAGTATTTGTAACGGCAGCTGTGAAATGCAGATAAATACTCACCACGATGACGGGCCTACACCTAGATCTGGATTTTACACACAGCTGCGCCACCAGGCACGGTTTTTCTATCCTATCGAGAGGTCTTATTATCCCGAGATGTATGTACTCTAGCGGCGGCGGAGTTTCCTATTCGATAGAGAAATAGTAGCAAGGTGTATGTGGCTGGTGAGGAGTAGAGGAGGAGGAGGAGGAGGTTGGCGCGCTTAGAGCCTTTTTATGGACTACCGGCCGTTATAATTCCGGTTGGGTGCCGATATCCGTGATATGATGGCATGACACGCCGAGTGATCTCTGGTGAATGCGTTTCGAGAACGAATACCTATATTTTACAACAAACACACGCATATCTCTCTTGGACATAGCATACCACCCCGCCATATCACCAATCCCCGTTCCGTCAAGGACCTAGCTAAGCAGTTGTCCAAGTATATCCAGTGTCACTGATCATGAGCTACCCTTAGGGCTCCTCGCTGCCAGAGAACCCTCAGCCATCGGAAGGCCAGCAAACTTCTTCTATCACCCCCTTGCTAAGTACGCACATGGCTGGCCAGAACAGCTTAGTGCTAACTCACTCGCCTTTTTATTAACAGCCTCGGTTTAGGTACCAGCTAGTGCTAGAGGACCTCTAATGGCAAAAGCTAAAAACAAAACAGCCTGGCAACACTCATGCTACAATACTGGAGCTCGATAGTAAATACAATGCATATTCGCATTCGTTTAGATATTCTGATCATCATGCATCTTAGTATTTACCAAGTGAATCCTATGTTGAGATTCGACTATATAATATTATTATAGATTTCCATTGCTATAAACACATCCATTTACCAAGAACGTAAAAACAGATCGCCAACCCCTCCCCACACTTGCAGCTCCTACAGAATCTCGCCTACTTCCGCACAGGCTGGTACTGCGGCTTGACGTACGTCTGCGAGATTCTCCTATTCTGGCCCTGCCCTTGACCCTGCCCCTGTCCTTGGGGTGGCTGTCCCCACGACGCGGACATCTTCCGTGCCGGGTCCTCCCCAGGCGAGATACTACCCGAGGACTGTGATGACCAGGTGTTGCTATGTACTGGATACCCGGGCTGGGGGTAGTTCTGCTGCTGCGGGGGGTTTTGTGGGGTTTGCGGGGTCGGGGTGGTGCGTGGGGGCTGTGGAGCGAGAGGGTTGTGGGAGTATTGGGGTGCTTGGGGGTTTACAGGGTATTGAGGTGTCTGAGGGCTTTGAGGGTATTGAGGCGTTTGGGATGGGGTTCCCTGATATGGCGCGTATGACGGTGCAGTTGGGTGTGGTTGCTGCTGCTGTTGTTGCTGCTGCTGTTGTTGCTGGTGTTGCTGCTGGTGCTGTTGGTGCTGTTGGTGCTGGTGCTGGTGCTGGTGCTGCTGTTGCTGTTGCTGCTGCTGCTGCTGTATTCCCACAAAGGCCGCTAGCTTTGACACTGCCTCATCAGCCCTCTTTACACTTTCCGCCAGCGCCGCCCTCAAACTCTCCAGCTCAGCGTTACGGTTTTTCAACTCCTCTCGACTCTTCTCCAGCTCACTGCGGCATCCCTCCAGTTCTTGCTGAGTGCCCTCCAGCTCCTCTCTACACTCCTCGAGCTCTTCATCCTTCTCCTCGACCTCCGTCTGAGTTTTTTCCAACTCCTCCTTACTCTCCCACATCTTCTTCCTCCAAGACTCAATCTCGGCCTTCCACCCTTCTTCCTCTGCTACTTCCTCGTTAGCATTAGCGCTACCTAATGCTGTCTCTAAAGGACCTCGATATTTTTCTATAATCGATGCATCAGGTCCTCCTGGCAGTGCTTCGCGTGGAAACCCACTCGCAGGTATAACTCTGCCTTCATCGTCAACGACCACTCTACCTTTCTTTGACAAAAAGGCAGATATTCGCGCATGCTCTCCATCGGGGTTAATAAGCGCATTGATTAGTAGCCAATGCTCAAAGCCAGCAATTGTGAGTGCGGGTAAATGCGGCTTCCGGCGTCCGTCGCCGGGCGGGGCTGGTATAAGGAGATACTCGGTTGAGAGGGCGTTATAGAGAGTTACGAGAGCGCTGGGGGCACGTTGGGCGCGCGCAAAGAACTCTAGATGTCGTTATATCAATACCTACAAGTTTCGAGCTTTCTAAGGTTAGGGGTAGGTAGCTACTTACGGGACTCGCGGGAGCTATATGAGGGGCTAATGCCGTAGTACATGCTCATTTTAGCGGGGGAGAGGACACATGTGGGTGTTGAGTCAACACTGCACTCTTTGTTCTATGGACAGTTTCAATCATCAAATTCCAACTACTAACAGATTTATTACATCATACAAAGGGAGATACCTACCATACAACGCGCAATACCCCTGAATAGGCCACGAAGTTCGGGCCTCGGTGCAAGTGGAATTTTACCCTGTGCCACTAATGTGGCCCAATAGGCGCTGCTATCAGGCGCATTCTGGTGCGCAGGGTGGCCGTAGGGTTGGCTAGGCTTTGTGGTACCCGCAGGCGGCGGGCCAGTGTGCGGGGGACATGAGCTTGTGTTACTAGCGTTGTGAACTGGGCTTGAATTCTGATTGTATGCGGGATGTTGGTTCAATGGTGGAGCTGCATTATTTGCTTGCGCAGGATGCTGCCCCGGATTCTGGTTATTATTATTATTGACCTGGTTATAGTTATTTCCCTGGCCTTGCGGCTTCTCTGGGGGCCATGTCTGCTGTTGTTGCTGCTGAGCTAATATTTTCTCGGGACTAGATCCATTGCCGGCTCCTGGGTTGTAATTATTTCCTCCAACTGTTTGCGGTGGTTTTTCTTGCCACTGCTGCTGCGGCTTCTCAGCCCAGGCAGGCGAGTATGCCGGTGGAGATGCGATCCCATTGTCATTGTTTTGTTGATTATTGTACTGCTGCTGGGGCTTTTGCTGGGACTGTGGTTGATATAGTGGTACCTGATTCTGCTGCTGCTGCTGCTGCTGCTGCTGCTGCGGGAACGTTGTTGCAGGCTGAATATATGCTGGCGACACAGGTACCGTCCCTTGTCCATTACTATAATTCGGTTGCGGTACATTATAAACCTGCTGTGGTACCACCGTTGCACCGCTGCTATAAGTCTGCCCACCAGTAACACCATAGGTTGTCCCCGTTGTCTGTCCCTGTACAGGTGTATAGAACTTGGGGCTCGTCGGATTCGACAGACATCCTTCCCCCGTATTGATAGTCTGCTGATAACTCGGTTTACTACTAAAGAAATTCAAAGTCTTTAGGACCCCCCCGCTCTGTTTCGGCGGCGGGGGCGGGGGCGGCGCAAACTGCGGGGCCTGATAAGCGGGCTGACCCGGAGCAGTAAGGGCCGCTGCATCGACGGCTGGCGTCGGGAGAACTCCAGGTGAGAAGGGAGGGGTGGGTGGGATCTGTGTATTAGCCCAGCTAGGAGGAGGGGCACCTGCGTGTTGGTAGTTGTATGCCATCGTAGAGAAATGGGTTTCTGAGTGAGTTTTTTTTCTTTCCCTTCTACTTCCACTCGGGCCTTTCAAGATATACGGGTGAGAATAAGAACGAAAGAGAAAGCTAGAGAAGGGGAGGGGGGGGGGGAGAGTGAAGCGCCCTTTTAGAGTCTTTTTCCTTTCACTCATTTCATTCATTGTTGTTGCTGTTACACAACTCTTTTTCGCTTGTGCGACGCAGCACAACTCAGCCGCAGGTTGTCGATAATAAACTACATGTACCTACTCTAATGTACCTCTGCCCTGGGTGCATCGGGGGGTGCTTAAGTCTCGATATGTGCATAGCTTAACTGCATGCATTCATTTGTCCAGATCGGATGGTCGAGGAGGACGAGTGATGCTCCATGATGTTCTTGATACGTGCGCTTGCTTTCTGCTTCCTACAAGTATGTAGACTCGCTCACGGGTATGTGGTGACCACGGGTACGTGGGGATCTTTCTGTCTCAACATGGTGAGTACCAAATTAAAATCAATTTGCAAAAATTCATAATTCAAGACCATGGACTACCCAAACCTCATACGCTATTTCGCATTTACTCGTTTTTATAAGTTTAGCTGTCCTGTGGAAGGTAACAAAGTAAAAATTCCCACGTACCCGTGGTCGCCACACACCCGTGAGCGACTCTACATGTATCTATTCAAAGCCATCCGCACAAGGAAAGGGGGGGGGGGGGTCCTGTCGCTATTCAACATCACCTCTGTCTAAGACTGTCCCAACGGCATTCTCCGCTTTTCCCCCTACAACAGCGCCCAGGATCCTCCTCCACACACAGTGTGCAGAGTTGAACTTGGCAAATTTGTCTTACCGTAAACCTAACCCCTTACTCCTATTTCAGATTTCCATCTAGAGGTTTTTTTTTTGGCTGTGCCTAGTAGAGTAGACAGATCTACACAACGCTAAACATAGAACAGGTCGAAACCCTTACATGGCAGCTAGTAGAGTAGAGCAGATAAGTGCGGGGAGCCTACTCTGCGAGAACCGCCATTTATTGGCTTTATTGGCTTGAAAAAAAGCTTCTTTATTGTAGGGCCTAGAGCACATCTGCATCTCAACCCGTGACATATACTTTATACTAGTACAGAACCATGACCTGTTTCTATATATATCCCCCGGCCCCACCCCCAGCTGATCTGGCTCATAGAGTATGTAGCTTTTCGACAACACCCTGTACATTTATATGGTTGAACCTATGAGTCCGCATCTCGCTAAAACTCTTAAGCCTTTCTTGCCGTGATGGCGTGCATGTTGGCATAGCCGTTCTTGGGTGACACATGGGCCAAGGAATGGTAGTACAGATGTTGGCTTAAAGGTTCGCACTGCCACGGCACTACAACATGTAGGTACTTTGGGTATAATTCCATTTCCGATTTTTCAGGGAGATAAGGGGTGTATCCCATGAGCGTACCAGTTTATGTAAATATATGTACGTGCACTGAAGGATTCTTAGCATGAGAAATCTCAGGTTGGCGCAACACAATACTTTGGAATTAAGAATTAACACTGACCATGATGCATGACAGACCAACACTATAAATAAGATACAAGAACAGTAATAGCACCCTGATTGCAGGACTTTGGCAGTGTAAAGAACCAGCCCCGTGTAACAGATACCACAACCCCAGCTGTTTAGGTATCGATTGATACCTCTGTCTCAAACGATAGCTCAAGCTTCAATCCTTCAGGCCGAGGCTCACTCCATATTTCCAAAAAGTTCTCGACAGCCATGCAATTTACGCTCTGCATAGGATCTTCTGATATAAATCCCTCCATGTCCAGGAAGGCCATGTGCTGGGCAGGATTCATAAACAAGCCAAATGAATACCAATGCATGAAGACACTCGCCTGCGCGCTGTCATACAACTCTTCCCAGGCCGGTATATCCTTCCAGAAAGCCGATCGGAGCGTCACATCATTGTCGTAACAAGGCCCCTGCACACCATTTTGCTTGCATACCCTGAAGAACGATTCAATGGTTTTGGGGGCCGCTACCATAAACGGATGGCGATAAAAGATTTCCCAACCCAGGATTGCAACAATACTGGTTGGAGTGGTTGTAGATAAAACAAGGTTATGCGGCCCAAAATCGGAGTGCATCACCACCCACGGTATCTCTTCGACATCATCAGGAATATCCATTCCATCCTCAACAAACTTTTTTATCCGGGGGAGGTATTTCTCCTTGTATTCATCTAATTGAGGGTGTTTGGAAGCCTCCAGGCGCCTTAAATTCATTTCTACCCACTCTCGGAGATACTCAACTACCGATGAAAAAGTACCACCCATGCCGAAATCTCGATAGGGATAGGTGGAGTAGCTAGGGATATCAACAGTGAAATGTTCGCTTCTAAAATACCCAGAAACGTCGAAATTTGATTCCATTTCCCACATAGCGCCGTAAGCTCTTCCAATCGCTTGGAGAACATGAACCTTTTCCTCAAAAGGCAGGGTATGGTAGTTCAAGGAGCCTGCGATACCCGGAGACATTTTGTATATCTGAATGCATTGTTCAAAGTTTGACCGCCGCGTGTCGCTATAAGTTTCAAGAACAGGAAGGAGACCTGAATAGTAAGTCGCAAGGAAGTGCATAAATGGAGCCGTTGATTCGGTGTAACCATGGCTTTTGATTTGTATAGCCCATAGTCCATCGGCCTTGTTTTGTGCCTCGATCTTACAGGATAGATTGAGTGACCCGTCCAAGTGGGGCTCTGGCGGGCGCAGGTGCTCAGGGCTGATACCGATAGTTTCCGATACTCTTTCAATTATCTCCAAAGGATCGGTTGAAAGCCAATTAGATGCACTTATATACCCAGATCTACGGTCAAGAACACACATTAAACGGCCGAGGTTTAGTGAGTAAAGAGGGTTTTGAAATATTGCTATGACGACAACAGTGTTCCTTTCGGGGTAATCTTTGTATAGTGTGTAAACAACGTGAACCTTCTTGACAGGAAGAGCCCGGCCGACCACGACATATTCTACCGTTTTTTCGTAGAATAGTTGATAGTCTTTGAGTGTTAGGCATTGCGACTCTGTGGCTTCATCGCCATCTGCTGACGGCGCCGTCGATACCTGCAGCCACCTAGCGTAATTACTAGATTTCAGCGTTAGAAAACAACGTCTTTTTTTGAGGGTGGAGGACTGGAAATTACTCAGTTGATGGCTCCATATATCTAGGAAAGCCTGTGAGAATATTAGCTAGAATAGTTTAAAGATGGTCTGCTATCCTAGACGCGTGTATGTGTTAGAGATCCCGAGAATTGAGGGTAAACATTTGGTATTGGAGATAACTGAAGGCTTAGACGAGAGAGAAAAAGTCACAACCGTGGCAGGTTATGTGTGCATGCTACCGTGTCCAAGGAGATATACCTAGATAGAAGTTTAGCATGAATTTGTATATTTGTCATAGAGAATCTCATGCCAGTTAAGTGTGGGTTGATTAAGAATACCAGCCAGCTAAGAACACATATATCAATTTTTAGTAGTAATAATGAGGGCATAAGTGCGTGAATCTTCTGGTGAACCTAGAGGCAGAGGCAATGTTGAGACCTGTAGCCTGTGCTTCATGGTAAGTGACTCCGTATCCACAACTACAATGTAGGCTCGTAGCCCCCCACCGCCAGCTTGCAGCAACCTGCTCGTAGCTATATATAGGGATGGGTGTGGGATTAGCTCGCGACCACATTGTATGGGAGATAATACTAGATGATGAGAGAAAGTCTGTGATCTTAATTGAATCTTTGAAATTGTAAACACCCGGTTGAAAAATTAAATCGGCACTTAGGAGATACGTAATCACTCTAGGCAACCGCGTTAACATGTGCTGTTAATCATAAAGCATCACTCGTTCCACCAAAGCCCCATTTACAGCTCAACAAACCATCCATTAGGATTGATATATTTTCGTTATATAGGAGGGCATTACGCGGCACTCGTATAACATATTCTGAACCTTGTGATATATATTCACTGTATTTGAACCCTAACCCTGTCTAAGCCTCAACCTAGGAAAGTTTACATAGCCTCGAGATACGCCATGGCGACCGCCAAGCCCTTGTGCCAACGTCACCGAGGCAGGCTTTGAGTTCGGTTTAACCAGAATCCGTGGGCTTAGCGAACAGAAGATACTCAAAGCTTATGATTTACCTTTCCATGCTACAGATTATATATCTACCTGTATCTACCGGTGTCCGCTCTTCACACCTCTTATACAAAACAGCCAGCCAGTTAGTGAATCACTCGATCTGAGTAATGGATCCCCCCCCACCATACACGCCGCTTCCTAGAGACTCTGAAGTTAGTCCTGACCCACAGCATCTACAATACCCGCCGCCACCCCCTCAAGCGCCTCTTCGGGCAACACCCCCACAGCTACCACCTAGGCCACCTTCAAGTCGATTGTCAGCCGGGCCACAGGACAGCAAAAGCGGACACAGTCGGTCGGCGTCACAAGTATCACTCGTGCCGCCAGTGGGTGATGTAAGCAAACGAACGTTATTGATCATTTATATCCATGGCTTTATGGGGAATGAGACAAGCTTTCAGAGCTTTCCCACACATCTACATAACCTTCTTTGTGTAACGTTAGATCCATTGGGATATCTGGTGCATACAAAGGTTTATCCAAAGTTCAAGACACGGCATAATATTACTGTTGCTACTGAGAACTTCTCTCAATGGTATGTTTATTGTGAGTTCATACAAAAATGCGAGAAACCAGCCTGACTTTTGATAGGCTATCGAAATTCGAGAACGAAAATACAGATGTGATATTACTGGGACATTCAATGGGAGGTTTACTAGCTGCCGATGTTGCATTGCTCCAAGATTACACTGGGAGGAAGCGTCACAGAATTCTAGGAACTATTGCCTTCGATACTCCGTTCCTCGGTATGCACCCCGGTGTCATTTCAGCTGGTCTAGGTAGCATCTTTCGCCCCGCTCCTAAAAGTCCAGGAGAGGATCCACAAGAGTTCTATGCCCATAGCGGAGAAGGCTCGAGCCAGAGCAACATGTCACTTCACACCATCAACTCTGGCGGCTCACAGGTTGATGAATTCTATTCCAAGCGTCCAACGAGAAACTACACCGTGATTGTACCAAAGAAAGGTTATTTGATCCCATCAGATCGCTCAGTTTATATCGATGATTTCTAACAGAAACAGAGGGGACTTGGGACTCCACACTTCATTTTATAAATAAGTATCATTCACGCCTTACACAGGCGACAGGCCAATACCTTATGTCACATCTTGAGTTTGGGGGGTGTCTCGCAGACATTATGGGTCTGAAGAATCGATACAATGCAATCCGTACACTGGAGAACGGTGTTATAAGTGCCGACGGCCACAGCGAGCGCATAAGATTTGTTAATTATTATACCTCTTCAACAGGAAGAATCAAAGAGACCGGGACAGTGGGTCCGCCTGGCTCCGACGCATCGAGGGCGTTTGATGGCGAACACGGTGCTCCGGGGGCAGAACTAGACCACGATCTTATTGGCCACGAAAGATCAAGCCAATACATCGAAATTGGTGTTGTGGAAGCGGGTAAGCCCAGCAGTAGCTCCCTAAAGCATCAAGCAAATGCCAGTGTAAGCTCTTTTAATACTGAAAGTTCAATGGAGAACATGAAGCATGTTCCATCTGATCCATTAACGGATGACGAGTTTGGAGGTGAACCGGTTGCACTCCATATCGTGGAAGTAGATGATTACTCGGTCGTGGATGGGAAACCGCCGACTGGGCTCTCCGTCCATGAGAACATCCAGTACTTGAATGATGAAAAGGAATGCTACGATGAGAATGAGGGGTACAAAGAGAAATCTGCATACTATGAGAATGGAGAATCTTCGCCCCCATCCTCACTCAACGATTTAACCCCCCAGATTACCAGGGACACCATGGAAAGTCTGGAAGAGGAGAAATCACTGGATCTTACTCTCGATGAATACCAACTACCACCAATACCGCCACCTCCAGAAGAGCCCCCTTCATTTGACTACTCCCAAATACCTGACGCCATGGTCCGGAAAGTGGCCGAAAAAGAGGCGGCAAGGGTAAGAAAGGTTTGGGAGAAAGCGGTCAAGGACTACGAAAAAGCGGTCCGTAATCGTGAGAAGAATCTAGAAAAGTTGAGAAAGAATAAGGGTAAAGGGGTAGATCGGGCTACCAAGGAGCAATATAAAAGAAAGGGGTGTGAGCTGAAGGGTAAGGAAAAGGAGATCGAACGTCGGGAACGAGATCGAAGGAGAGAGCTCAAAGAGTGGGATAAAGAGAAAGACCGAGAAGAAAAAGAAATTCAAAAGAGGCTGAAAGAAGAGGATAAAGAAAGAGAAGTTAGGGAGAGGGAGAGACTGAAGGCAATGCGAGGATGGGAGCGGGAGAAGGAGAGAGAAGAAAGAGAGATCCAGAGGGAGCTAGAAAAAAAGGAGCGTGAGCTTGTGAGGGAGCTGGAAAGGATGGAAAAAGAGGTACAGTTAGGGGGAGAGTGGAGTAAAGGAGATATTGAGAACGAAAGAAAGAATAAAGAGCAAGAGATTGCAATAGAAAAAGAGAAGGAGGGGAGGGAGGAATCGGGGTTGGCCTCGCGAGGAAGCGGGGAAGACACGCACGAGAAACGTGAACTGGAACGTCTTCGCAAGGAGAAAGAACGTATGGACGCCGAATATCGTCGCTTGAACGATATCCCGGAGCCTCCATTACAGCCCCATGCGCCAAGATCCGCACCTCCGTCGACGGTCGTCCTATCAGCGTCTTCTTCACGTTCAGACCTACCTATATCACCCCCATCTTTAGTATCCAGGGCGCCTGAGAGTAATTCTGCACCCCCGAAGCCCAAAGGAAGAGATAAGAAAAGAAGGGATCGCAGATTCTGTTGTTTGCCTAGCGATAAGAATGATAAATGTTGGGTAAAGGTCGAGATGAGAGGTGTTGATGAAGTAGGAGCCCATTGCGGCCTCTTCTTTGTCGGGGCAGCTTACGAAAGACTGGTTGGAGATGTTGCAGTGAGGATAGAGGAATGGGTGGGAGAAGAGAGAACTAAGAGAATTTTGGAGAGCTTGTAGTTCAAATAAGGAGGAACATTATGGTTGATGATATACCTAACTGCATGTACCCGTTCTTTTTTTTCTTTTTTTTCTTCCTGATTGTAGTTTTCAACGATTACATACATCTTAGTTATTCTTATGCGTATTGATCCTTGGGAGGTTCTTCTAATTTGCCTAGATCTCGTTAGAGTAAAGCGTAGCACTCAAGACTGGGTGTATTCAGTACTACAATATAACTGCACATTATGAGGCAGCTTTATTACTTTGGTATTACAATGATTAATGCGTGTGCTGGTTTCGAAAGTTTGAATCACCCTGTATTGCTACCGTGTCTAGCCTACATGTTTCATCCTCTATCCTACACGTTTCATCCTCTATTTTGGAACTGTACTTATTTACATATAGTCGGTTATAGCTTGCGCTAATGCTAGATTCTTTTCATACAAGAGCCAGCCAGGTCCTAAAAAGAAATACTGGTGGAAGGTTCTGAGATAAGAGGATACTTAAGTAGGAGCGTTAAATTACGTGACCTAGACTGTTTCTTTAACCCGAGTAATATCGCTAGGCTAAAAGTAAATCTATTAGTATATATATATATATACTGTATTAAGAGCAAATGGAATGGAAGATTCGTGCATGGTCTTATGGGAATCTTAGTGCTTTCATCTTGAAAGTTTGTTGGCTCGAGCATGTACCTACATGTAATGTAGTGTTTTAGGTTGGCCTTGGAGTAAGCGGATGCCACATACAACGGTGTTCACAAACTATAATCTCAATTTTTCTCTCAACCAAGTTATCTCTCAACCACCATCAGTACAATAATTACCAAAGACTATCAGGCCCGCTACCCTCATTATCGTGATTACCATCAGGAGCAGGTCTAACATTAAGAAAACGAATCGAGAGCAAAACATTCGTTTATCTATCTACTCAAACCGCGGACAAGTAACTTGATCGGCTATCCGCTGCGAACACTTTTTATCGACTTCCTTCAAGCTCTAGCCCAAGTGCTTAGATCTCTCAGGACCCCGCAATATTCCTGGCTTATGTCTGGTACTGATGGAGTTTTGGCAGCGCTTCTGCCCAGCTTTTCCTACATCAGATTGTATAAACGGACGCAGAACGGTAGCAGTGATCCCTATGTTCTTCCCGTGGCTGAAGTTGATACTTGGGAGGTACCTCGTCCCCCGTGAGAATGACCGCATATATTCTCAGCTAACATTTCGATAGAAACTGCTAAAATTCTCAAAGAGGATCTTCGACACTGACAGTCCGCCAAGAGTATTTACCGGAGATAACTGTCCTGTGCCCCCTGGTTTCTGGGCTGACATACTTCTTGGAGCTGGCCGGTCTGGTCAGTGCTTTTATCTTGAGATTCATCAGGAGCGATACACTGGATGCAAAAAAAAGCCCCACCCCGCAAAGGGAGCTCCCTCGTCCGCAAAGTCTCTCCCCCTGGAAGAAATAAACCTTGTAATTCTTCTCGAATATCCGGCGGACCTATTTTCTGAGCCTCCCGATGATTTAATAGTCGAACCTATATCGCCATATCTACATTTTGAAAAACTGGCTCAAAATATGAAGTTCTCACTCTTTCGAGATTTCGCTCCGAAAACCGACTTCTCCGTTGTTTTCGAGAACGCAGCACGTGAACATCTTAACCCTAAACTCACTATTGCCCAATGCGGACTCTCTCATGGACAATTGGTCCACTGTAGGCTAGGGTACTCCTCCCCGCCCCAGGCCGAAATTGAATCTTCATCCCTGGATAACTGAACATTCTGTACTCTGGGCCCAATATCAACGTGGGGGCGGTGAAAGCTACAGATTTGTAGTGGCTGAACGAAAACGAGGTGAATTACTTGAAGGAATGAACGGAATTGCACTACTTTGATTGTTTGATTTGGACTGACTGTCGTCAGTACATTAGGATAGGAGCAGTAACCCGATATCAGGCGGCTAGAAACTTGTTACAATCGAATAGTATTTCTTTTGGCAATAAACAAGCATTCAGGGGGATTTATATTAAAACAAAGTTTTTTCTTTCTTTTTGAAGTGTTAAGTCTGAAAAAATTGAAGCGCTATTAGTAATATCGCTAGGGTTTTTGTCGATACAGCTCGTATGACTTGCCAAATAATAAACCGTCAAACCGGTATGTTGGATCGTTTAGTTAACTTACATAGAGACCTTATAGACCTGAAACCCCTGCCCGCGTCAGCACGGTGGGACCCCACCGTAAACAATTATTCTGATGGATAACGAAGTTCTTCATACAACGATCAAGCAAAGATCAAAAGGTGTGGTTACCAAGACGATTAAGCTTTAGCTTAAATACTGTGATTAGGAATGGTGGGTGAGATATATATTAATTTCAGAACGCCATGACAAAAACCAAAGGAAGGTTTCTACTAAATTAATGATAACCACTTCACGCGTAGTAACATCTGCATTTATTGTTCCTCGTGATGTGAAACATGGGGGTTTGGCTTATTAGGTATTAATGTGAATCTTGGAACTTCTATGGTTCTCAAAGGAATTTGATTGAGTTCAATGGGATGAGACTTACTTTTGTGGATAAAGCGGTGGAGTCTCGAAGCATTATCAAAAGCTTCTGCAGCACAAAGAAACCTCAAAAATAGGTATGTTCTCTACACCGAATTATTAAGGCTCTATCAAAGACAATTGGGGAGCCTTAGATCTCGCTACCGGATACACAACGATCGCGACCCATGTGGTTCCTATACTTGGTTCATTTAAACCTTAACCCTGTATAAAAGAATATGTGGTAGTACGGCCCAGTACGGCTGAGTCGGTCGCCACGAGGCTGGGACGTAAAATGTTTTCGGGCCGCACCATTTCCGGTTCGTGCCTATTATTATTGTCACTATCACTGTCCTCAACACATGGCAAGGTTGTATCTTCGTTTTCCCCCACGATCTTACCAGGGACAGCACGATGCAAAAGCGAACCAACAGGGTGGCTCCGATAAAATTATTATGGGGGAACGCCATTTCAGCGAGGAGGTCTTAATTCTGAGAAACCAGACCAATGAATCAAAACCGGACATTCATTAACAAGGAGTAAAGGCCGCGAGAAGCAGAAGAAGACCCGATCCCTATCTGCCAGGAATGCGGTGTTGCAATAATTTTTGGATGATAGAAATTCGATATCTGCTTATCGTACATTGTGCAGGCTAGCAATAGAGTATGTATGGCCGCCTTAATTAGTGCAACAGTAAACCAAAAATAGACCGCAGCATGGCGCTGGGCCGCTGGCCAATTGCAATCACGCAGTCATAATCATAATCTTCATGCACTTGCTAAAACGAGGAAGTGGTATTGCCCAAATAGGCCGACCGGTAATATTTGAGTACATGTAGATATGTAAACCCCCAACCTGGTCAGCTTCTGTCCGATGTTTCTCTCCGGAAAATTGTTTCGTGATGGTGTGACCACGTTTATTGTAGCTTTAGGTTACCGAGCTCTCTAGAATGGCTTTTATGACCTAAGTCTACGGCGCAGAAGAACTACATCAATTTCGGGGGGAATGTAGAAAGTTCTTTTCTTCAACTAGGCCGCCCGCATTGGCTCCATAAATTCCGTGATCCCGCTCTACTTGATCTTCTAGCTGGCTAGCACATGTTCGTATGTCACAATAGCACATTCAACCTGGTACGTACATTGATATCACTAACACCTATTTACTGTCACTTCACATTACCATACTATAAGCAACCGCTAACAATTTCTAGCTATAAGATATATATGCCACTCTCTACACTCTGAAACCTCTGTGAAAACAGACGAGGACCAGAAATCACACGACAGTTTTAGATATTTCTTCAAAAGCAAGCAGCATGTACGCCGACGGATATTATCAGAGCCCAGTGGGCTCAATACCTACGACATCAGATTCACCCAAACTACACTACAACAAGCTAGGACGGAATAAAACCCCCCCACTAGTCAATGGATATTTCACTCCTCCACAGAGCCGTGAGAATTCTCCCTCGTTGCGTGCAACTTCTCCGAACCCTCAAAGCCGGAACCATTCCCCTCTCCCACAATCTGTGCGAGATGCTTCACCAGCCCCATCACATAGTAGCATGCGGAGGTCCCGAACAAATTCTGGGTCAAGATTTTCTAGGGCTTCATCATCGGTGCAGAGAGAGGACCCATTTGGAAGTAGACGCTTTACACCTGAGCCCATTGAGATTGCTATTCCTCCGCCTATCCAGTTTGGTGGGGAGCAGGGAACATTTGGACGCGCCGACAGTCGTAAATATCAGAAGCCCCTCGCCCCACCTACTCCACCCGAATCGGTAGAGGGTGCAAACTCTCGAAGAAGCCGTTACAGAAGATCAGATGAATCTATAATAATTCCGCTAGAGCCGACGGTATATGTACCTGGAGTGGGGGATACAGTGAGCAGCGTGGAGTCTCTTGGGGTTGAACGCGATGATTACTACTCTCTTCAGCGGGAGCGTTCGATATCAGATCGTGTCGTTCAATTTGCAGCATATCCTACACCACCAGAATCGTTGGATTCACCCACAATCAAATCACCGTTTCTACCAGTAGAGCCGGAGGTTGAAAACACCGATGCGAGGCCACGCTTTCCAGCTCCTTATCAAAGGTGTGGAATGGCGTCTACACAAGAAGAGCTTGTAGGCTTGTGGAAGTCAGCCCAAGGTAACAGAAGAGGTGTAGCAAAGCCTATCGGTAAAACCTACATCTTGAACATGTACCGGTTGGTCTCCTCAGACCCCTTTATTCATGCCAATTATTACTAACTCAACGGCCAGGCAAGCATCACTTCCTGACCCGCACCAAGCAGAACACCCTCTCGCATTTCCAGAGCATTTCACTTTTGGTGAAAATTCCCACACGCCTTTCTACAGCATTCATGCAATGCGCGAGAATCCTAGCGATGATACCTTTAGCGAGCTGAGTCTTCTACGTCGAGATCCAGTGACTGGCCTGGACACCTCAGTTATAACTCTGGGACTTGAGCCTCCTTCCCGCCGTATTTCTCCAGCAGGAGATGGGTTGATCACTCTCATTTACCCCAAGGAAGCAGTCCTCTCTGCCATGTCCCCCAAAACCCCAACAATCCCGGATAAGGCCGAACAGCTACTTGGTCCTCGTAAGAAGCGAGGCGACGAGGAAAGGGCTAGGGAAGCTATTCAAAAGGCATACGCAACTGAGTGCTGCAGACTTAGCTGGAATGCAGCACGAAGAAGATATTACTTATATCACCCTGGTATTGGCAATGGCGGCGATGCCTATCTCGTCCAGATTGAAGGCGAAGTTGGATTTGACAACCTGGGCGCCAAGGGTTGTATCAAGTTAATCAATGTTGATTCAAGTGAAACTCTTGTAGAATTGGACTTTACACGCAAGATGTTGTTCATTGATACCAATGCGGCCTCTAAGATCCCCTCAGACCATATAGTTGATGTTGCTGTGTCTACCGTCCTCACTGTTGCAACTGTTGAGGGTAGACGCATGAGGATGGTACGCCAGAGTCAATCATACTACTCGAATACTGTATCCGCACCACAGCACATAAGCAACCAATTCAGCGAAAAGCGTGTTCGTAAGCAACATGGCTTTTCAAACCTTCTTAGGAAGTTCTGCTTCTGAAAAGATCTCTGCTTCTAGAAACCCTTATATTCATCAGTCTTACCTTTCACTCCTATCTTTTTTCTTCTTTTTTTAACTACATAAATTTCTTTTGTTTTTATATAGATTGGGATAAACTGGGCGGTGTTATATTGATTACTATAAATGGGGGATACGGTGTTTTGGGGGCTCTGGGACTGTGTCCACCTGGCGTATATTTGTCTTTCAGTTATTTTCTCTCTCTCTTTTTGACGACACCTCTATGGATCATTTTCTTTTCCTCTTGTCATTATAGCTTGATTTCATACGGACCCAGGTGGCCAAATCTTTGATTCTTGATGTCTACATGTATTCTTTACGAGGCATGGCAAGTCCAGCTTGCGCGGAAATGGAATATGTCTTTAGGAGAAGGACATAAATACCTATTCGTGTTCACTTTATTCACGGTCTACCATAAATTCGATCTAATCTGACTATTTTGTCACCTAATATTTTGGGTCGATGAACATTAGAGATAGATTTATAGCTATAGTAGGCTTAATGGTTTACCCATTAGGGCAACAGCGATACATATATATATATATGCTTCCTAGTAATGAGCATCAAAAGTGTGCTAAGGTTCTAGACAAGATATTCCTCTATCTAAAACCCTTCAAAGTATAACCGCATGCGTATATATATAAGCATTTCAATAAGCTTCAGTTCACAG
Source organism: Morchella sp. 2016-72 (assembly GCA_024713865.1). NCBI lineage: Eukaryota > Fungi > Ascomycota > Pezizomycetes > Pezizales > Morchellaceae > Morchella > Morchella sp. 2016-72. The sequence goes on along the minus strand of JAMJEY010000026.1, from coordinate 1,209,388 downwards.
CGATTCATATACTATCACTCGGCTTCTAGAGGCAGAAACATTCATTTATGCCCGCCGTCGTGACACGGATACATGGCTCAAAGATTGGGCCAAAGGCGCCGAGTGTTTATCAGACACTTTCCCAACCAAGTTTCAACCCCATATTACATCTATATCTGCTCACATACCTCCCCTTAAATACAAAGTGCGTACATATAATACGGTTTTCTATCATGCAGTACCTCACACCTTTATAGCTTATCTGAATGTAGAAATTCGAACCTAAACTCTCCTTACGGTCACCTTCAAAGCCGTCTCTTGACTGAATCTTGTAACCTTGTTGCAGGGATCCAATACTCTCTCCCCTTGAGTGTTAAATATATCTGTCTTGGCGCCATAAAATTCGGAGTTGACCGTTCTTGGCTAGCAACGACTCTATGTTTGTGACTCAAGTATCGACACCTGCCATAATAGGCTCGAAGAATGTGAGTACATGTAAATTGTTCAACCCGCCTAGCCAATCTTTAAAGCTTCAAGAGGGTTGCTATCTTCCTATGATTTATGACTCACAGTTGATTGTATTATAAAAGTTTCTTGAGTGCCGTCACCTTTGGGAGTAGACCTTCACAAACCAAACCTACTTGACGCCATAACTACAGCCATAACTACAGCAAGGTAAAAAAACGTCAAACCCTTTCAATATTAACACATTGAATCAACCAAACCTAATCAAACCTAAACACTTTTTCTACACATAAAGATGTCCTCCACTAGCCCCCGCCCGTCAACTGACACTGCCTCCACTTCTAAACCCCTCATCGCCCCCACGCCGGCTGCCCCCTCAAACTCCCCCATCTCCTCGGTTCTCAAGTATTTATTCAAGAAATCGAACAGTACCACGGAGCAGAAGCAAAAGCCAGCCCCAAAGAGCACAACCCAGGGAAGCTTTGGCGGTGAATTCAGGATCCAGTAGAGGGCGCAAAGGAACATCGATCAATAAGTTAATCTAGTTAAAGCGGGCAAGAACCGCTTACTCCGACCGAAGTATGGCATCCCCAAAGAAACCAGCGTTACACTCACGGGAGAGGGGTGTACGCTGGGACATAGGGTGCCACCGACTAGACTGGCTGGGGCCCTGAGCTTTGCTCCCGATCAAACGATTACGGTTGGATGAGGGATAGGTGGTGGAGCTCTTTTTCTCCTGTATAGTCATATGAAACCTATAGTGTGGAGTTGTGTATTATTTACCGTATGAGCTTTTATCACTCATCAGTTGTTGCGTGTAGGAAGGATGTGTATGAAACTGAATTTAAGATGCATTAATCATGAAGTATCACTCGGTGTTCACCAAGAAATTCAAATGTTAAACTGGGGCTTGGAGGCGTATTTGTCCCGCATAGTCGCACGACACCCCACCACACCATCGCTGGTACACCTCAACTTACCTTCATCGACCCATAACATCAGAAAATCTATTTCCCTCTCCGTTGGCAGCTATACCAGACCCAATATATCTATATCCAGTGATCACAAATTATCACAACTAAGGCCCATTTACTCGAAGGGATATGGATAGAACCTCAGAAAATAGATACTTCGACATCCGTTCACTCGCAGCAGATATGGCTCCACTCAACTCTACGTCAAGAGCTAGCTTATGCTGTGATAGGCAACAGGGACCTAATCCTCTACCGATAGGTGAGCATAGATAATGGGTTTTGCGGGGGAAACGTATACTCTTGATAATATTTACAGCCAACAGCGCCGGGAGCGAATCACACCACCTTGTGAACTGAACAAAACCAGCCCAGAGCATAAGAGACTGGTTACTACGAATTGTAGGTTTTGCCGAATGATCATCTTGGTGTAGGCGAAACCGGAAGCACTCAAGCGCTCTCGGATGAGGGTCTAACAGATCCATTACATGGACAAAAAGAAAAGTCAAACACAATGGGGACGGTATTTATCACTCTTGGCATGGCTCCCCCTGCGAGTAAATCAAATAATGAATCTTTAATGTATACAGTATTTCCTAAAACGCCAGACCAACTCCGCACCTAACTAAACAACCACACCCCTCAACGCTGCCTCAGATAACTCAAGTAGTCCTTGCTGCATTTGAGAAAAGATATCAATTGCCTGTACCAGACGGCAAAACCAGATAATCAGCATAGCCCCAACCTATCAATTCAAGCCCGGCTAATACATACCTGCTTTAATTTGCCATCATCATCTGCCTCAATTAGTTTGGTAAATTTCTCCTCGTCCTCTAGTACATTCGCATAATCGCTCGCCTCAGGTACTGATACATCGGTCAGAACATCATACAGACTAGTATTTATAAAGCTCGTTGCATTATATTGTTCGGCTGCCAGAGCCTTCAAAAGCGTCGGCGGTACGGTGATGTGATGCGCTCCAGCTAGCTGCAATATTTCCGAAACAGAAGTCAAACTAGATATCATTCAGTACGCGCCGCCACACCGTCCACAGGAGGGGAAGAACCTAGCAGGCAAGACCTGTGTCGAATAACCTTGTTGTTGGAAATACTTCTGCGAGACTACACACAACTTCAAACCCTTTGCCTTTGTGTGGTCTTCGAATCCAGGGGTGAAATGTACTTTTAATGCATTCACATAAGGTGCTATATAGGAGCATCCAACTGCACCCGAAGCGGCGGCCTGTACCATGGTGAACAAGGTTGTCGCCAAAGTTCTAATTCCCTCCTTCTCCAGCACTTCACATGCTTTCAGCCCGGCATACGTGGTTGGAATCTTAACGCAGATCCTGTCCTGCGGAGTCCCTGGGGCAAGGAGTTCCACCAATGTCATGTATCGACGGGCATTTGTAATAGTGTCAGCGGCTGAGTTCGCATACTTCGGGTTTGCCTGGATGTGGACGCGGGAGGTGGTATAAGCGAGATATCGGAGGGAGAGCTTAGTCTCGATGATTTCAACAGTGAGCTCAGGGGCGGTGAGGGCATCTGCGTAAGGAGATTGTTTGATAAGGGTTGAAGCGAGTTTGGCGGACTCGGTAATTATGTGGGCATTTTCAGGCTTTTGGATCTCGAAATATGCAATTGCCTATGACTGCCATTAGCACTTACCATTGAGCGATAAATACTAGAGCTAGGAGCAATGAGTACCTGATTAGACGTGCAGTCTACGAACGGACCAAGGTCTTTTCCTATCGATACATCAAGGGTATCGCAATCTACAAAGGACCGTGTTCGAAGGTAATCTAAGAGGGTTTGAGTTGCCATGACTACTTGTTCAAAAATAAGAGCAAAAAATAATAAGAAGAAAAGATATCAAACGAAGATAGGAAACTACAATTGGATTTGGGAGAATGGATAATAATATACATAAGCGGGGGTGCACCTTGCGGGGAAACGCGGGATTTGCCGTTTCCCCGATCTGCACATGCGGACTGATGCAATCCGGTGGGCGGGACTGGACCGTGGGGAGTTTCATAGGGCGTCACTCGGTATACGACATACTAGTGCCAATTATTAAATTCTCAGAAACCAACCACTCAAGAGAGTGAAGATAGTGATATCCCAATTACAGAAGCTTTGTATCTTCAACGACTGAGATTTATGGAAACGCAGCCGGAACAAAGAATGCAGGTTAATCTCAAGGGTTGATAAAAGATAAACACTGCGGGTTGTTCCCCGGAGATACGCAAGGCTATTTGCACTTTTCATAATTATTTTCAATTGCAGACTGCATACTTCCTAGTGTCCGTTTCGTACAGAATTATTCCAGACTGATATTCGACAGTAGGGTTTCTCTTTTACTCGCTTAATTCTGTAGCGCCAAGACTCTGGGGTCTCTAGTAGGTAGTGGAAGCTCGAAGACGTACAGCTCCGGATCCGAAATAATTTATTAGATAAATATCGTCAGTTGATCGAATAAAGAAATACATATATCTTATTGTTTTTATCGCATCATAGGGGAAATCTGCGTGATTCAAATACGTCTTTGGAGGCCTCAATAGATATACATATATATACTCAGCACCTGGAACCAGGAGCTGTTAGTAATGTTTTGTCCTAGATAAGAACATGATAGGATAAAAACATGACTGGTGAGCACAAAATTTGCCACATCCCATTGGTTTCATGCTAAGGATTTATTATTATATGTATTTGTGGTATGATACGATGTAAGCGTTCAATAAAACTCGTGCTAGAGTGATAAGCAGTAAGAAAGGCATTGGTAGACTGAAAAGCAGTAGTCTCGGGCCATTCAATATAAGCGCTATAAAATATGACCTTATGCTAAAGCCAGCAGGGATATGATGATATCAAGGCTCGTTCTTGGTTCGCCGACTAGATCTGCCGATTAGTAAACTCGGCGGAACACTATTCCCTAGTGACTCTATGAACCCAATTTGGGGTGGCTCCGTATCTTCAAGACTCGATTTTCACCGGCGCAGATATCGCCGATGGATCTCGAGAATATGGATACATGCAGCGTTACCCAGCTGGTGAATGAAAATAAAAATAGCTATGTAATATTGATATTGGGGATTTCGCTGGCTAGATACATTTGGCTGCAGGGTATAGTTAATCAAGTAAGCTCAGAAGGCACTTTATTAGTTGCTAATATGGTCCCAGTAAGTGGGTTAGGGTTACACAAACCGACGTTGATTACGTATGATAAGGAAAAGGCTCGGCTGCTAACATCCGAGATATCCATCAACAGCTCCGCCGCAAACCTTCAACAGAGGTACTTATGTAGACCGGTATGTAGTTACTACTCTAGCAGCTTAATTCTATATCCTAGTTAATCTACTGACGTGTCAACGGAGTAGTCAGATGTACTTGTAACTGAATCCCGTTCATGATTCGGCCATATCGATCTCATGGTGGCCCTTCAGTCCAGGAAGTTTCCAGTCCAGGAAGCTAGGCCAGGAAGGCAGCCTTTCCCGTTACATGTATTAGGACTAAATACAATCCTCACTCTATGGATTCATGAGCCCTGGGCAAGAGAAGTTATCTCTGACTGTCTATTTTGACGGGTTTTCCAACTACCAGGCATGCCCAATGAAGGTTCGAGAAAGTAACTGGTCATGATACTAAATTGTCCCATGTTCCCCTACCAGATCAGGATGCTTGTACCACCGCCTTTATGCCGACAGACCCTTGTATCACCTCTGCTGTGTAACAACGGATGTGCATCGCGAATGACACCCAGCCACAAAGTACCTGTGCCCCTCTGTAGCCGCTGTCCAGCCTTCCCTGGTGTTAAACAGGTACATACACAGCCATTCTTAAGGAACAGGATATCTCTAGATATTTTCCGCGAAAAACTAACCTACAAAATGCAGTACCCCAGTGAGCAGCATAGACCTCCCCCTCTATGGGGTTTTGGGGCGCCAGCCTCTCAGAATATAGCGTATCAGCCCATACCATTACAGCAGCTACCACCAGGGCAAGGCGAGAAATACGACTACGATCCACAAGCTTTAGGGTAAGCAGAATTCGAAATCTGGTTGAGAGAATGTATACTAACACTCCGCAGTCCACCAGGCTACTACAATCCACCACCAGCCCACCACCGCAATTCGATTCCCCCACCGCCTCCTTCCCCGCCTCCGGAGCCGGAGACTAAGGCCCATGGTTTTTTCTCCGGGGGATGGAGAAGCGGGGTGACATATGCCGCCATCACGACATTCGTGGTGTTGCTTATCAACATCTCTGTGACTTTGTGGGCGAATAACAAATATGGGAACGTAGGCGGTTTAGGTGTATTACAGCATGGTATCTGTGCAAATGTAAAGAGATCGAGTCTGTGGATCCATTTCGCCATCAACGCTCTGAGTACGGCATTACTCAGTGCGAGCAATTATACATCGCAGACCTTGAGTGCACCCACAAGGAAGGAGGTTGATAGGGCTCATGCGAGAAGGAGATGGTTGGATATTGGTGTCCCAAGCTTGAGGAATTTGGGAAAGATCAGCTGGACTCGTTTTCTGCTATGGTTGTTCTTGATGTTTAGCTCTGTGCCACTTCATTTCCTGTGAGTGGATATTTTACCTACTTCGAGAGCCCAGTGCCCGCCGAGATTGTGCTCATATAATAATGAAAAAACAGGTTCAACTCTGCTGTCTTTACAACATTAGAGACGAATTCCTATAGCACCACCTCCGTCTCCGAGGGTGCCCTAGACAGCTACCTCGCAAATACCACAAACAGCGATTTCTATTATTTCAGCGACCCCCGGACCTTCGTTCGCCTCGAAAAGCTAGCATGTATGCAAGCCTACGGGAAGCAGTTCCTCTCAGACCGCCGAGACGTTATCCTCGTGACCAACGGCAGTGCAAGCGCCCAATTCACTGGCAGTCATGGCTTTGCGGAAACTGGGACTAACACGGGTCGCCAGCCCTTTGATTGGCTCTGCGATAACACTGGCGTCACAACGCGCAGCTGTAATATTGACGACGCGATAGCTCGCATCGATAACTGGAAAATGAATGGGGGGAGTGTTCAGTATTGTCTGAGTGAGCGAATGGAAGAAAACTGTAGTCTGGGGTATAGTCTCCAGATTATGGTTATAGTCATTGTGTGTAATGCTCTGAAATGCATCTGCATGCTGCTAGCAGTGTTTCTGACTAGGAAGCTGGACAACCCGATAGTTACTATCGGAGATGCTGTAGAGTCGTTTTTAAATAAGAAGGATATAACGACAACGGGTATGTGTACGGCAAGTAAACAGGATATAAAGGGTGGTGTATGGGGCCCAGTACTGGCTCAAGGGTTGAGCAGGCCGCTACAGGCACAAGTTTGGGTGCCTCGGAGGAGGTTTTGGTTCCGGGCTGCTAGTAACTGGCAGTGGGTAATATGTTTCGGACTGTAAGTTTCCTATAATCTTCCCGGTATCCAATCTCCGTAGTTTCTAATATCGATCCTAGTGCTGGAGTTGGTATCATCACCGTACTTGGATTCCTCTTTGTAGGTATCGCCAACTGGAGCGATTATGGTGTCTCTCGCACCCCCGCCTCGATGTGGAAACTAGGCTTTGGTTCTGTCAACACCCTCGCTCTAACCTCAAGACCCACCAAGGCCTCTAGCACTAGCTACCAGGCCCTTGTTTCTTCCGTCCTTCTTGCCAATTTGCCTCAGGCCATCTTCTCGTTTTTGTACCTTCTCTACAACTCAATTTTCACCTGCATGCTCCTCGCCTCCGAATGGGAGCGCTACGCAACAGACCGGCGCCCGCTCCGCACAACCACTCCTAAAGGAGAGCAGCGAAGTACCTACTTTCTCAATCTCCCATATCGATATAGCATACCACTCATGATCGGGTCCGGCGTGATGCACTGGTTCATCTCGCAGAGCATCTTCCTTGCGCGTATCCTCGAGTACAGAGGCGGACAGCTGACACCCTACTCCCTGACCACCACCGGGTATTCCCCAATCGCAATTCTCTTCGCCGTGATTCTGGGGCTTGCAATGCTGCTTTTGGTGCTTGTGATGGGGCTGCGGCGGTATTCGGGGCATATGCCATTGGCGGGTAATTGTAGTGCGGCGATTAGTGCGGCATGTCATACGCAGGAGTGGGGGGTGGCGGAGATGCCGATAATGTGGGGTGTCACGGAGATTAATGGGGGAGTGGGACATTGCTCGTTTAGTGGGGCGGAGGTGGGCAAGCCGGTTGCTGGACAGTGGTATGCGGGGGATCACAAGTGAGGGTCTAGATAGAAATAGAGGGGCTTTTTATATAGAATATTTTGGGATGTGGGGTTGGTGGGTTTGTTTGTACTCACTGAGTCTTATGTGGTATCTATGACGTTTAACTGGCTATTAGTCGATGCAGATATGAGAGCTGTTCAATGGGCCTATCTTTAGAAGGTAGTTTTGAGGTACAAGACGTATTTTGGCAGAGCGATAGTGCCTCTAGAATAAAAAAAAAGAAAAAATAAATAGAGCTCACTACTATGAATCTTCTGTATTTTGAATAGTATAAGGTAAAGAATATAAAGTAGACTTCGTTATCTTGTCAACCTTGAGTATAAGAGAGGTGACTTATATACTATATAAGACAGCTACATCTACTATCTATCTACTATGTACTAGGTTACATCGGCTTTCGCACTTTCTCGGAACTTGATTGGTTGAGAGTGACGGGGGGTATTGACTAAGCACGACACATTAAAACCTGTGAACTGAAATGCATTACAGGGGAATTGGAGAGGAGGGGGCCGAAGGCCGCCATATGAAATGTCTAACTGGCGGGAACAGGAATTGGGAGGAGGGGCGGAGGGGGAGGGGCTGAAGGCTCTCAAAACTACATGTACGTACCGTGGAGAGAGGATTTAATTGTACCGCTGTTCCCTAAAATTTACACAACTCGCGGTGGCGAGGTGGTAACCCCTAGTATATGTGTACTAGACATTAACCCTAGGCACAATGATCGACTGTGCTCGAAAACAACACTCATTACAACAGAATCGAATGGGCTCGACACTAGGTCCACTCTGAGCTGAGCGTGACCACTAACATATGGATAAGCCTCACAAAAATACCACTTGGCAGTAAGTGTTTGATCTTACCGGCGAGTGATCATCCGTGATCCATTACACTTATTGATCCACACCCAGACAGACTCGTATGGGGTTAGATTGGTGGTGGTAGCTCCCTGCGGAGACTACCGTAGCCGCTTCATCTGTTGACTAGGCGGGTGCACAACGCCTATTGCTTTTCCCGTCCGTGGACAAAAACGGAGGTGTATGGGCACATGTAGTACTGACAAGACTGCAAGACATGCAATTGGTTTCATCCACCGACGTTTCTCAAAAAATACTGCCGCACTAGTGTGGTACGTCCATTTAATTATGCTAGGCGAGACTAGGAGTTAATTTACAAGTCCGATTGACGACTTTGATTTCTGGGCCACAATATAGGGTAACTGTTAATTGTAACGATTAAGGGAGTCCTTAAGCTAGGAGTCTAGGATCCTCCATAAGACGGTTTTTTGTACACCTAAGCATGGACAGCGCATGATGTGCTACATACTGGATTCCTGCACATACAGTCTAGCGTAAATGAAAGGGGCGTGTACGACACGGCTGGCTGAGTTGTCTATATATTCGTCAAATCTGATGTACAAGTAAACGGGACTTTCCAAGATTAATACCTCCGCCCTCACTTAAAATACTTGTCCAACTAACCCACAAACAGTCCAGACGTACAGCCCCGTTCGAAAAGTCCTGGCACCCCCGGGTTAAAAGTACGAGGGTGTTTCTTCTGTTTTCTAATTCTCCCATTACTGTGACTATAATAACAGAGAGCTACAATATCTTCATTACGGCCATACCTATCAATTTTGAGTATGCGCAGGAGAAATGGTTGCTGGTGGATTAGAATTCATAAACAGACGTAGACAGAGTATAGTAGGGTGCCAGGACTTTTCGAACAGGGCTGTACAACGCAGTATCCAACTATATCTATTGGCCTAATTTTTGTATCCTTTTTATCTAGTCGGGTCTGGTTTAGCTACGTCATCAATTGAAGGCAGTGATAGTGTTATTATAGTTATATAACCACAAGGCCAGACTTTGCCTGGACTATACATGTATATTTCCACCTCCAGGAGTCAAGCAACTCACTCGGCAGATGTATTTTAGAAGGATTTATCGGAGTTATTCTGCGAACCTGTGAAATAATACCCTAGATATTTTGGTAACGTTTTTGTTGATTTCTAATTTCCGGGCTTTGTTGTTTCCGAAGACTATGTCCGGTATATACATACATGTATGTGACTGTCTTGTATATATGGCATCTCTCTTGTGCTCAAGTCAGTTGTACTGACGGGATATTGTACTACAGTACCAAAAAAGCGGGTGTATCTAGTATATACCTTATCTACCAGAATACCAGTATTGCTACAGCATTGCTATGGTATAATGGCCGAAATTCCGACTAAATCCGGAAGCTTTTCACGGTACCGTATTGCTATGGTATCTATTACATCCCCTTTTTTGTACTGTATATATGTACTTATCGAAAATTCAAACGTAAAACGCGTTCTCTCGTGACAGACGAGTGATGCCCCATGATTAATTAATTGATTATGATTATAAGGTTGTAACTTATCATTGGTTACATATTTAACCAATTCAAATGCTCCCTTACCTTGGAACCTCGTGTCTCGTGTATTTCTTGGTAAGTAGCGAGTCCATGGAGTGCCCTGTTTGGGGGTTCTACAGTCTAGTAGATCGAGCGGGTTACCTAAGCAGCAAGGTATTAGTTAAGTCCATGTGCTCTTAGTACCGATCACAAGGGTTGAAGATCAAAACAAGGTCCTCTATAGCTCTTATCAGTTGACAGATAGAGGCCGGGATGTCATCACATCATGGACCTATAAATTTCGTGATCGATTTTATAGATTGCGTCAGTCATCTCAGACGAAACATTTATGGGGTAAATCATTTGTGCCTATCGAAGTGGTTCCGGTACGTAGATGGGGCTTCCTTGCTATACTTTGGTGGGAAATCTTCCGGTAGCTAAGCACCTTTAACCAAGATCGTTGCTACAAACACGGGTATACTAGCCTATTGCACTGCACATGCAATTAGAGGCTGCTGCCGAGTTCCGATGTCGATATTCACTTGATTAATTATGAGTTCAATCACGCAAGAAGTGTCCCTTATCACTCGAACCTTTTTTATAGAAATATTACCTGTGTTTTGCTAATATATATATCAAGGACCCATTTCATTAGGGTGTATTAAGACCCTTCAACCAACCGTAGCCTTTAGAAAAACAGTTATAAAAATGTCAGCGACGACCACTACTACGCTTCCGCCTTCTACCCTTCGCCTCACCCCCCATCCACATAACAAGAATCTTACTCCCCCAATCTCCACCAATTCTCTCGATTCCTACCCACACACATTATCCACACCAGTAATTGGAACTGAGTTCCCCTCGTCGGTGCAATTGGCTACCCTACTTACCTCCGATGCCTTGATCCGTGATCTTGCGATTTTGATATCCCAACGTGGGGTTGTTTTCTTCCGCGCTCAAGTTATCTCGATAGAACAGCAAACAGAGCTTGCAACGCGCCTTGGGGAGTTGAGCGGGAAGCCAGATACAAGTGGGCTGCATGTACACCCACTCACGAAAGAATTCTCAGAGCTGGGCGATAAGGTCTCAGTGATTAGCTCTGAGGGTAAGAGAATAGTTACGAGTGGGGAAAGGGAGGAGAGAAGTCAACGGGCGAGTAGTGGATGGGTATGAATGTTCCTTAAATTAGTTCGTGGGAGTACTTAGTTAACCAATGGCACGTTATAGCATGCGGACATCACTTTTGAGAAGATTCCAAGCGATTGTAAGTTCATGGTTTCAATGTTGGCACCGCAGATGCACAGGGATTAACGGACGGGTAGATGCAATTCTGAAAGTGCACACACTACCTGAAACAGGAGGAGAGTAAGTTTCGACTCTTCCCTAGAGGTGGCTAGTTATTTATTTTTCCGTAAGCACACTTTGGGCCTCTGCATATGAGGCATATGATCGCCTCTCTCCTGCCTACCAGCGGTTTCTCGAAGGCCTGACAGCAACCCACAACGCTACTCGTTTCAACGAAGCAGCAGCTCGCGCTGGGTATGAGATCCGCAAGAACCGAGGTGCTCCTGAGAACCAAGGGACAGACCTAACCGCTGTACACCCTGTTATAAGGACTAATCCTGTCAGCGGGTGGAAAGGTGCGTGCTTTCTAAAACAAACGAAAAAGGTTGATAGGAGCGCTAATGAGTGGCAGGTTTATTTGTTAATAAGGGCTTTACAAAGAGAATTAATGAACTTACCAAAGATGAGTCCGACAATTTATTAGATTATCTTTTCAGACATATCAGCGAAAATCATGATCTCCAAGTCCGGTAAGCTCTTCCAATAATCTGCTCTCTAGCGTAATTACTAAGACTTTTAGATTCAAATGGGGCCATTATCAGGATGGTGCCGCCGACGTAGCGATCTGGGATAATAGAAGTGTTTTTCATACTGCTACTGATGATTACCTTGAGCTGGGTGGGATTAGAGCTGGAGACCGAGTCGTAAGCTTAGGAGAGAAGCCAACTTTGGTGCCAGAGTCGAAGAGTAGAAGGGAGGCGTTGGGATTGCCGAGGTTTGGCGGACAGCTGTTCTGATTGTATTCTTCACTCTGTCTCGGATTATAATCTGTACCTATAGCCCAATTGAAACAAAAAGGTAGACAAAAGGTACAAAATCTGGCATAGTATGAACTTGATGACCAGCTTCCTGTAAGGCACTTGTTTTACCTACAGCTAATTACACCAATCGCTGTCACTCCCCTGTCAGAGTTTGATCATACTCACAGTTATCATCCCCGCACCAAACCCAGACTTACCTGTCAACGATCGACAGTGAGTGGAGCGGACCTAGCTTTTCGGTTGCAGGTTCCCTGTCCACCCAAGGAAACTTCAGACGGGCGTCTAGCACATGGACAGCCAGTGCTCCGCATCTCGTATCCGTACGGGGCCGTGATAGGTGAACCAGACCTCCAAAGAGACCTTTGCTAAGTGGATGAGAGTGTGATCGGAGACACGTAAAGTGGCCATGATTTGGCGAAAAAATGCACATGTACAGCATTGGACAGGGCTGCATCGACTGGAACCATGCCACTATTGTACGTATATGCATTTTTAAGCAAGTGGAACATATGAACGTTTTTGAAGCACGTGGTTGTAGATAGTTCGATTCTATTAAGGTTCATATCATAATGCACTTATCGTAACACCCCTTCCAGTTAATTCGTAAAGGTCCCACAAGTAGCTCAATCTTAGCGCCCTCCAGAGAGACTACAGCAGCTCTGGTATGCCAGGCTCAGATTTCACGCATATGTAAAGCCCCTACCCAAATGTTTTCGTGAAAGCCTGAAAGTAGTTGAGTAGTGAAACCTACATAAACCTACCTAGCAGCGGGGTGCAAAAGGCTTCTCCCAAAGATCTTTCCCCTGTCCATCATTATAATTAATTTTGTTGTGATTCTACATTTGGAACCTGGTTCCACCTAGTCTGGGTGGTAGTTGGCTCTTTCACGAAAACCTTTGGGTAGCGACTTTACCTGTAGTAAGAATTATCGAAACTATAAATCTAAGCTTTATTGGGCCTAATAGAGTAAGTTCTTTTTCTTTTTCACTACATGGTATATATCGCAACGTCTTCATGAGCCTACAAACATACAGTATACATGTACGTACTCTACATGTACTTACATGTAGTTTTATGAGACCTGCTGTACCGCACTGTTTACATGCAAGCAATCAACCATCGAGTGATGCATTATGATATTAGTAAGATACATGTATGTATCTGTACTACATGTATGTAACCCTGTTAGGCATAGTAAATTATCACAACTCTCATTACTCCCGGTTGGGGTTTCTATACATACATGTACATGTATAAGTAGTACGACGAGGGGGTATGCAATAGGTACCGTAACAATACGATATCGTGAAAAACTTCCAACTAGATCGGAATTTTAGCCATTATACCGTAGTAATGCCGCAGTGTCATGGTATTTTGGCAGATAGGGTTCTGGATAAACCCCCTTTTTAGTACGGTAGTTATGAAGGGAGTACATGTACCTACCAAGATGTTCACCGACGCGAGGCTTGGGTCTTACCTCATGAGGAAACTAGCCGCCAGACTATAACCAAGGAATATACAGGTACAAGTATGAAGTATATGAATGCTCGGTTTGCAAGGTAATCACTTGGTAGGGAAGTGTCGGTACATGTGCTCTATACATGTATGTATATGTATGTAGACTATACTCTTAATTAAGTGTAATGTACATGTATATAGGTAAACAGTGGAAAGGTTTTGCTTCATCAAAGTCGCCGACATCTACATATAACCTAGGCCTAATTGCCCTTCTAGCTACTTTAGAGTCACGCCTATTATAATGTTTATTGCGATATAACTACATCTAATCAGTCCTAGTACCAAGCTGGATTTGTCAAACTCGGTGACCAGTATCTGGAGCTTTTATAGCCGTATATTATAAATCAAGAAGTTTCTTCATCTGAGAAATATAGTATATCTTATATTCATTTCTTCTCATTACAGTTCACCATAGGTACAAAGAGGAAAGAAAAAAAGAGGCTTGCAAACAAGCGAGAGTAATAGTGGAACGCATAAATCCGCCAAATTAACCCTCCTTCTCGGCGGCGACCTCCTTCTCGGCGGCGACTTCCTGGGTTTTGTGAGCGATATTGACTTTGAGGTTTCCTTGCTCAATATCCTTCTGGAGGGCGTCGAGTCGAGAGCCTTTGTTAGGTTGTTGACGCCAAACTGGAATACCGGACTGTGAACGCTATTAGTTTCTGTTTTTCAGGGCCAGGAGTGTTAAAACTTACATCAAAGACATCATCCATCTCTTCCAAAGTCTTGCCCTTGGTCTCTGGGGCGGAAAGGAACATGTGAATAAGTGCACACCCATTGAAACAGCCGAAGATCATGTACATCTTCCAGTTGATGGACCGAAGAAGTGGGGGAACAGCAAAGGCGAGACCACAGTTCCATGCCCAGTTCGATGCGGTTGAAAGTGATACGGCCTTTGAACGGACCTTGTTGGGGAAGATCTCTGCCGGCATAGTCCACGAAACAGGACCCCACGTGATTGCGAAGGTCGCAACGAAGAGATAAGAGCATGCAACAACAGCACGGGATTGAGTCTCCTTGTCAACCATCTTCCAGGTGACGGCCTTTGTGGGGTCAGTCTCAGGCTCTCCAAATGCTCCCTGGATAGAACCAGAGATGAACAGCCAGGTCATCATTCCGAACGAGCCAAGGAGAAGCGTGGGGCGACGACCCCAGCGGTCCATCCACATAATAGCAGGAATTGTCATGACAACATTGATGATGTACTGGATGGATGAAGTGAGAAGAGGGTCTTTGATACCGGCTCCTTCCATAACGTATACGATGTAGTACATCATAATGTTCATTCCGCAAAGCTGAGACCACATCTGGATTGACATCCCGAGAACAACACGCTTGAGAATACGGGGCTTGGTGAGTTCGGCATACGATGAGATTGCCTCTTCACGCTCAAAGCGGATGACCTCCTCGATTTCTTGGTATTCAGCGAGGACCTTGGGATGGTTCAGATCACCGCCTCCGTGAACGTCGGCAAGAACACGGAGTGCATCCTCCCATCTATCCTTATCGGCTAACCAACGTGGGGATTCCGGGAAGAAGAATAGACCGCCAACAAGAAGAGCTCCTGGAATAGCCTGGATACCCCATGGGATACGGAAAGCAGCACTAGGTTGATGAGGGTCCTCGGGACCGCCACCGTAGAAAGAGGCGCCGTACTGAATGAAGTATTGAATCAAGATACCCTAAGTAGCAGTTAGAACAACCGCCGAGCGGAGGCCATCAGTATTAGTTGACTTACCCAGGTAATGGCCCATTGCTGAAGTGAAACCATACGACCACGAATCTCCTTGGGGGCGATTTCGGACTGGTAGACAGGTACGAGAGAGGAAGTGATACCGACGCAAAGACCAGCAATGACACGCCCAACAACGAGCATGCCAATATTCTGAGAAGCAGCCTGGATACTGAAATATCGTTAGTATGATTCCTAAGGATATCCCACGAATATTACCTACATTGATCCAATGATCCATATGACACCACCAATCTGAATAGCCCATTTACGGCCAACTTTGTCACCTAAGAAACCAGAGGCAAGGGCTCCAATTAGAGACCCAGCTGGCATAGCACAGGTAATTCCTCCTTGCTGTTCATATATCATCAGTGCTATTCTCTCCTCCCCTTAGGTCTCGTTATGAGCGATCAATTAACGTACTCTTGTATCCTGAGGATTGTCAAAGTAGTTTTTGTATGCATTGGTTCCGAGCACACCAGACATACTACTAATGTCGAAACCGAAAAGCCCACCCCCAATGGCCGCGAAGGCGCAAATGGCGTAAACGTTGTTCACCTTTGCAGAAACCATGGCGAATACTGTCTCTGGCCGAGAGCAAAATGTCCTGCGGTTTTCCTTGGGGGGTCAAGCTTTTATAACATATCGTTGGTAACCCTCGGTTTTGGTCCCAATAGAATTTAAGTGGAACTATTACCACAATATCGCTCACCCTACTTTACATCAATCAAGAAATACTCACACGCATGAAACAACCCAATAATCTCAGCGCATTGGATTTGACCCCTGTTTCTACCACATGCGGGGAGAGACACATAAGCACTCTACACACCCACGTAACATTGTCTAAAATAACGGCACGCCGCAGGATAGGGTAGTGTATGATAGGCACTCCAAACCCACCCGGTGTATATTATACCGTATTCTACTCACAGGATCACCCATTATCTGGGGTATTTCAAAACGGTCAAGGTTTTTAGCCGCATCTCACCACAAACCTCAAACGAGAAAGTGGGGTGCCATGGTGCTTAAAATTGAAAGATGGCTTGGGAGTGAGCGGCTTAACCTGCTGCCTGGTGACCCCCTTTGTCACCTTCCCAAAGGAACGGATACATAGCTGCTGCACTTTATAAAGTCACTTTTATAGCTACTAATCATTCTCTATAGATCAACATTAATGCAATATGATTATTTACTCATAAGATTTATTTTAATACATCGAACTATACCATTCAATTCATTCTTATAGATACAGTAGCTCCAGCAGTTTTATCAAAGGCACGTTACAACAAGCTTCCAGAGCCTCGTTACCAAAACGGTAATGCGGGCCGGTAATTTTGAGTGTTTGCTCGGGGGAGAATACCAGAATTGGGAAAGCTTTACCACGCGACTGTCCCAGCAAAAATAACATTAAAGCCCAGCATCCATCCTTGACAGTGTGAAAAAGTAATAACAAATTTGATTTGGTAGTACTCGTCTACCAGGGTAAGAACCAGAAAATGCGAAAAGATTATTTGTATGGCAGAACATTGCCACTCCATACAAATAATCCTTGACATTATCACTCGCATTTTCTGGTTCTTATGCTGGTAGACGAGTACTTTCTCACCACCTACTGCATGTCGAGTGCATTGCTTATTTGTGATTGGGTTTCAGGAGCCCTGTAACCCCGACGATCAGATTCAGGTATTGTTAGCAATTATTGAATGTCTTCTCGTATTCCACCCATAGTAACGCATGTGGCAGCTGATTTGAATAGCATTTATGGCCAGCCAGCTCAGTCAGTCGCATTCTTCAGACAAAAGGCTCGACTAGCCAATGCGTGATTCAGACCTAACACCAAACGATATTTTGGTAGCTGGGAGCGTAACCTGGTTGATTCGTCGACATCAATCAGGGCAATTAAGTGCCTTGCTCTAGGCGCCAGAAAAAACTCTATGCTCCCTATCTATGAGAGTGAGTGACTTTTATCTTGCGAGCGCCACTCACTGGCTTTGACTCGATCAAGACCGATCTCAAGCATAGCATAAACTTACTTCCTTTTTCTTTTTTTCATCACCCAGGTACTCTACAGGTTTTATGAGGTACTAGGCACTGCTTCCCAACAGGTAGCCAGGATATTGCTGGACGGAAGCTAAGGGAAGCCACATAGCGAATCTCTCATCCTTTTCACCAGTGTTGCTATGGCTAAACTTTGTCCACGCACGAGAGTACAGGTCCGGACTAGCCCGTCGAACCACAATTCCTACGAGTAGCCATCACGAGATCAAGAACTCGCCTTGATTTTTATCAAACGCTAGTAGGTAGTGCAATAGCCGTGATATCGGGTGAAATGAGAACACAGGCTGATATCGATCACCACTATAACCTTACTTCAACGTATAAGGTATGGATGGCTCTACTCTAATTTATGGCTGTAACCAGCAGTAGTTGGTTAATCCCAACCCCGCTCATGCCGGATAAGTATTACTGATAACTCTAAATTTGAAATATAGGTGGTCCCATCGATCCTATCGCTTGCGTACAGGTTACAGGGATGTGCAGGGATGCGTTGTAGGAAATGGAGCACATAAGCGAGGAATCCGTTACAGAGAGACATCAAAGTTTGCGACATCACTACAACTACGACTTTGAAGCATTATTGTTATGAGCTGTCGTGATGAAAGATCAATCTTGGGACGACAATGTCTACAACGTCGATACGTACGCCGTAGCCGCAGCCAAGGGAAAAAGCAAGCACAAAAAAAAAAAAACGGCTGCCCACGCACAGACTGCATAGGGGTACCCTACAAGGCGGTGTGTGTGCACTGTGCAAGATCTCATACAATTCCATGAGGGCTCGCTTGCCGGAAGATGTCTTGCGGGTGACACAAAACGTGATGATTAGCCACCATCCAGAGAGTATGCTTTTCTTTTGTGGAGGAGACTGCAGACGTCGTGGTGCTGCGTAGAGTGGGGGCTTGTTAACCAACTATAAGCCAAGTCACTATTCGAAGGTTTAGGGGAGTTTCGGATGTGATACGGTACAGGAAACAGAGCAGATGATAGCTACATATCCTGAGTTTATGCATGATCTAAAAGGCGTCTACAATCTAAAGTGTAAGTAAGGATAATAAAATGGAGGGGGCCATATCAATTTCATTAGAAATACACCCAAACATTACTCCTCTTACAATTCGTCCTCCGGCCGGCCGGTCGACTCGCTCGCTCGCTCGCACTGACAATATTAAAGTCAATTGCGACTTAGCATTTATTCCCTGGATCTTGTTCTCGGATCACTTGCTCGTTGGCAGGTTTGTGTCACTCTTACCCGACATCCGAAACTCTGTGCACGCCATCTATCCATCATTGGGTCTGCCAAGTTGTGGCTTTCCTGAATCGCCAAGTTGAGATGAGACGGATGCACCTGTAAATTGGGTTGGCGCCGAGATAATGACTGCAGGAACCTTGAAGTGCTGGTCATATAGGATTGAAAATATAGGCGTATATAGGATTTCTTTCGGAGTTTTATTGGGGGAACGAGTGATTTCAGGTGACTTGATACCGGTAGGGACATTGGCCAATAATGTTGTGTTGGAAGATCCTGATACTAAACTTTGATGCTATGTTTACCTAGTGATACAAGCCGTTATAGCTCTCTGGTGGATATTTTACTTCAACATGGGCTAGCTTTCTGCTCGGAATGTACTGGTGGGGGGGGGGGGGGGGTGGACCCATACCATTTCTGATATAGGTGCATCTATGGCCAATATCCAGCGAATTAGATAAAACTCTCAGTCCTGTGGGGAGATAAACCCTTAAATATTGTGGGCCTAGGAGAGACAATCAAGACTTCGACTGGTCTACAGAGAAATACACGGTCATCTGCCTTATGCCAGAAAAATCCTAGCGAACATATAATATAGATTTATGATTAAAGCTCGGAAAGCTTTCCCAAGACGACTTCGTGGGATCAGATTAAACATATACTTACATATGTACCCATGCTGTATATTCAACTCAGCTCGGGGTTTTATCCTGCGAGCTGTTTTATAAAGATACGGGGACTGGCCGGCGGGTTGGTATTCGTTTCATCTCAGTCCGAACATTAACAAGACGGCTGATAGTCAATAGAGCATCACACCATACCTCCAAACGTCCAGCCACTGGAGTTCGAGACGGCGACCAAT
This sequence comes from Morchella sp. 2016-72, assembly GCA_024713865.1. Lineage (NCBI taxonomy): Eukaryota > Fungi > Ascomycota > Pezizomycetes > Pezizales > Morchellaceae > Morchella > Morchella sp. 2016-72. The sequence continues at coordinate 1,189,813 of JAMJEY010000026.1, read as the reverse complement.
ACCTTGTCAATTAGGATTGGATCTATCATGCTTAAGCTGAAATCCTGGTACTCTTTGAGCGAATCCTTTAAAGAATGGTTATTTGGGGACAAACTAACGCTAACATCACCCTAGGTTTTAGGCGTCCGAATAATCATTGACACCAGATGTCGCTTCAAGCTTAGTGCTTGTTAGCTATCCTCGAGCTGGCCAACAGTTGCGTTTGTCCCAACCACAACAAATCATCTCGTACGGTTTAGAGGGTACATACATGTACTTGATATTTATTACATTATTACAAGGACCTTCGTCTGGGGGAGTAGGGATAATATCCGAGAGATGCGCTAGGCTCCTTTGAGAAAACCTGGAGATGGCGCCTAAATATATTTGGGGGCCAATTAATGGGGGCTGTTTCAACGCAACTCCCATCTCATGCCGCTGGTCGATTTCATTCAGGAAACAGCCCCCAACCTAGGTAGCTAGGTACCTGCCTTGTTTAACTGAGCAATGAAATTATATAGGCCAGTCTTGTCAACCATGAGATTGCCATGTATTTCTGCTAAACTATACTTTAGGCTTTGAATGTCAAGATCTTCAATTTTGCCACGAATGCATGATCATAGAGCTAGAGGTATATAGATTTGCCACGTACACCATTGAATATTTCATTGACTGGTATTTTATTCTAGGATAGTACTAGAGTTTATCTGGAAAGTCTAGGGTTGTAGGTTTAATTTACATCCTTGCTTTTCTGCAGGTAACTGCGTGTACTTGCATTATATTTTCTTTAAAAACAGCGATAAAGTAACTACATGTAGCTTTATCAAAAGGCCCCCACTCCAACCTGAATGCTACTTGGAACGAGCGTAGTGGCATAATTACTGACGTGACATTCACATCTACATACATCTAAATTCCGAATCTCACATGTGACTATGTGCCTAGAAATGGTGCCAGGCTCGCACCCTACATGTAGTTATACCCATGAGTAGGACAGGCGGGAACGTGTCGAAAGAAAATCCTTGGTGCGCCGCACGCGGGTTTTTACCTGTCAGATCAGACAAGGTAAGGGGCCACACCGTACCAACGAGTAAGCTCTACACTCTCCTAAAAAAATCTGATCTCTGGGCTGACATTGCACTTCTAATCAGAACTCCGGGGGACCCCGCACTGGGGATTTCTCTAGAGGTATTATATTTTAGATGTGGCGAGGATAGATGTTTAAATTAACTATAGACGATTTGAATTTAAAAATACTAGCCTTATTAGGCCCCATGAGTGAGATTCTAGGACCATCCGGTGGACAAGAATCTTAAGCTGTCCAGCGAGCTTTCCTGAAGGACCTACTGGGGAAATTAACTACATGTAGTACAACCTGCGCAGAAAGAACTAGGCTTAAGGTTACAAGTGCTTATTCTTTCGCCCTGACTCTACATGTCTCGTGTGCCTTGATGAACCCTCATTCAACGCCACTATTATGCCGCCCCCGGTGCTAACTCCGGGTTCCAGATTTGCAAGCCACAAGTGTCACTTCAACCTGAGGCCCTGCCAAGGTTGGATGGTACTTTCCTAAAGCTATTGTGGGGGCATCATATATTCACCCACGAGTCTAACATGAGATATCACTCACTTCACATGCACCACCGGTACTCTTTCCGATGTATATTCAGCTTTATTATAGGTTTTTCGCACTGGTTACAATCACTTTTATCGAACATTCTGCTCAGACCTATTTGGGACGACATCCGCCCAGATTTGGGTATACTAGCCGCATGAACACAGCGGGTGGACATCGTGCAGCTTAATCCTTCGTGCTACTTCTGAAAACCGGAGCCTCGCCGGCTTACTCTATCATGGGCCGTAACTAATGTAGTTCAAATGATACCGGAGATCTGAGGGTCCGAGGACTGGACCGGAAATCTCTATCCTATATCCCTGACGAAACAGCACCCGATTTGCCCTAAATTCTCGGAGAGTGATCGAATATCGTTTGCTTTTCGCACGTACTACGAATACATACTAATGCTAGAGTACGTGCTGAAATTTCACCGTAGTGATTGGGATCTCTGCGATACAGTGTGTAGTTGTGCATTGGAGGCTCACATGTAGTATATATTGGAGAGATTGAACTAGATGTTCTCTTGGAGGGCCTCAATTGGTCGGGGCCTCGGGGTTCTGTTTGTTTTTGCATATCAAATTCGAGCAAGGTTTTGGGTCAGCAAGAGGTAAGTCATATCTATAGCCTTGGGATTATTCCGCGAGAGGGTATTGACTAGTATTGCGCCCCCAATTATCGAGGGTTCGGGTTTTTTGATAAACCTTTGTTTCATAGACGCCCAGGATTAACTAGAGCTCTGAAAGAAGAAATTATGACCCTGATGCTACATATTTGTATTACTTGAACAACTTTACATACTCGATACACTCCACCTTTTGCTCCTCAAACTCGTCTCACTGTATAACGTCAATTCATCCACTAGGAATTTCTAAGTTCTAATATTACTTAAATCTTACTTACCAGGTCCTTCTTCACCTCAGACTGATCGACCCCATACACCTTGGCCGCGTTTCTCCACCACACATCCTCTCTCTCGTCCTCGCCCAACATCAGCGCTGTAAACACCCTCTCCGTTATCCCGACCCACAAGCCCCACGCTCTTTCTTTCCCCCCATTTATTGTACACACTGGCCAATCGCTACCCCACAGTACCCTCTTTGTCCCGAAAATGTCAAGAGCGGCTTGAATCCATGGTTGTACATATTCCTGGATGGAGAGTAAATATTGTTCCCTATCTTGGTCGGTTTGTTGCACAAGCAGCTCTGAAGGAAGCTCCGAGAAGCACCCGGAGAGTTTGATATAGGTTTTCTCGTTATTCATAGAGGCGAGATGGGATTTCCATGTCAGGAAGAATTGATTTGTAGGAATATCTTTCGGGGCGACTCTCAAGTCAGGTTTCGCTAGGTGGTCTTGAAGCTCTCTGTTAGTGCACCATCACTTATTCAGTCTTTGCATAAAAAAAAAGGCCAACATACCAATAATTATTCTAACCTTCTGATCTTCCGGCACATCCTTGTGCGCCCTTTTTACCATTTCTGCGGCCTCCTCGAGCTGCCACAACCCGACGCTTCGGCAGTCTACCGTCAACTCAAACAGATAATGCTGCTGCCCTATCCACCGCAGCGAGTCCACAAATGCATCATCCAGCATAACCCCCTTGGGGCAGAACTGAACTAAGTACCTAAACCCCTTCAACAAATTTATCCTCGCACTCTCTGGGCCCGCAATCTCTTGTAGCCGCCGGAGGTAATTATACATCGCCGTACTCCCCCCGGGCACTGGACCCCATGGTACAATCCCCAGGACCTTATCTGCAACGGCCCTGTAGGCGGGATCTCTCCCTACACCAGCGTTATAGACGAAGGCGAATTCTGAGAGAGGCCCTTCCCACCCCGGAGAGGTCATGGAGGATACATTTTTCTTGCGGTCAGTCTCGAGGAATATGAATCCGAGGGGCTTGCGCGCGGTGGGGTTGTGGGTGTGCGTGGAGAGGTACTCGTGGATAGAGTGTTGACTGTTGAGAGGGTTGTCGGGGGTCATCCAGGAGAGGTTTGGAATGTCTTCTGTGCGGAAGAGGTGGATATGTGTGTCGATGAGATATTTCTGCGAAGACATTGCTGCAATTGTTGATGTAGGGTTTTTGGATATATTGATGATTCAACGCGGTGTAGCTTCTCGAGGAGGCCTCAATTGATCAAGTTGGCCATGAGCAAAGTGGTTTCTTTTTCTTTGTCGGAAACATTCCGTCATATATATATATCTAAAGTCTCCTGTCCCCCCACCTCAGTTGCATTGGATATTTAGGGCTGGCTTTAGATTTATCCCTGGAGCTGGCCAAGATCTCCACATTTCAACGGGAAGGATAGAAATCCTGATTGGACAGCCGGTTAATTTGAAAGCTTGATTTACCGAGATCCAGAAAGGTCAAAATAGGGTTTATCGATGTCTTGCAGTAGCTTCAGGACGAGTTCAGATAGAATGTTCGAAACTCTCATCTCGAGGTGTTATGTCTTTGATATCACTAATCGGAAATATTTGATGTCGGTTGGTACCCACTTGGATACGGCTATTAGTAGGTTGCCAAGGCTGGTAGCTAAGTAACTTCGAGGGTATTGGTACCTTGAGCAGTGCAGAGGGCTGAATATTGGATTGGCATCCACCCGACCAATTGGTTGGAAGACACGCGAGAATCAGGTGCATTTAAGAGGCACGGGGAAAGAGAAGTAGTTATAGGTGGGCAGATATAACTGCCATAGAATACCAAGTCAAAGAGCTGCTTCGATATAAGAAGCTGAAGCAATCATACAATATTATGAGCACAGGAGAAACGCTACCATCCTTAGTATAAGACCTGAACTACATGCATTACCCCATCTTAAGGAGATATGGTTGTACTGTTTCATGTAGTTTATATACATATTAGCAGATATCCCCGCGTATTTACATTATAAACGTATACCATATTTTATGGGACCAATGGTATGGTGCGGTAAATGTGTCAAAAGTAATTTTGCCAACGGTGGTAAATTATTTTACCACCGGTGGTGAAAATAATACCCACATTTATACCTTAAAATGGATAAAAGCACAGACTTTCTGGCCAAAAGGGGCTATATAATGCCAATCATATATGAACATTGTCCACTGGTGGGGAAATTCATCACCAGTGGCAGGTATTTTACCACCAGTGGCAGGTATTTTACCACCGGTGGGAAAGCTTTATAAGTGTTGGCATCAATCCTTGAATATTCACTAAAGTAGCATAAAGACTGAAACTTAGCATTTATACTGGCACAAAGACTGAAATTCAGCACTGATACCACCGGTGGTAAATAGTTTATCAACCGTTGGTGAAATTACTTTTGACACGTTTACCGCTCCATACCAATGTATCTACTCGTTGTTTTACTTATAGTAAAAAGTGGGTGAATGTGTGCTCTCCCTAAACGTTGCGCTGTGTGCCCTAGCTGGAATTTTTAAGGTATCAATTGACCAAGGGGACACTATTCATAATTCTCTATGCATGTAAAGTACATGTAGTCTCCAGTATCAACTGCTGAGCCAGAATCTTATCACCTCACAATTTTATCAGGAGGAAGGAAACTTCGGATTCTAGAGGATACCTGGATTTGATAACTGTCCCGAAAAACCTTCTTATCTTCCAACCGTGCACACTCTGCATTGAATAGTCGTGTCTCTATTAATTAAACCGGGTCTATCCCTGAACCGATATTTCGCTGCCAAATCTAGATTCTAGGATTAGATCACATTTTGCGGGGAAACGAATTTACGATTACTCTCCGCTCTATCAGAAACGGAGCTCCAACTTCCAAAGACCCCATAGGGATGATCATCGACGAACTCCATGATTGTTTCCTTTAGTTGGGGCTCTAATTTCCCCTAACGTCTTGAACCCTTTCTCCGGGGTTTGAGGTATGTATCTATCTACTTTTGGGAGGCTAAGAGTCGATACCTAGTATACTACCAAGGCCTATATATTGCTAGCTATCATGAGCAACTTTCTTATATTACCATCTGCCAGATCTCCATTCCTGTAATACATCAGATAATTCCCTCTCCCCGCTCTGTCGGTTCCAGGCACACCTCTTTTCGAATTTCATCCTTAAACTCGGGTGAGTAAATAAACATCACGAACGCCAACATCTCGCTTACAATCCACCACCACTCCTTGATGATCCATACAATTTCAGGATCTCTCAATTCCTTTTCCACTCATGGCTGGCCATCTTGCACGCCAGCTCCCCCTATGGACAGAGCGCGCAATGACCCTTCGCACACCGGAGTAATGACCACCGAGCCTTCCTCCCCGCATTAAATTTGTGGGGTAGCCAGTCACCGGGCCATTTGCTAGCTAGGCGAATAGGCGGGGGAACCCCCGGAGTATGCCCCCCAGAATGTCTCTTGTGCTTCTACCTGCCAGTAGGGGGGTGATCCCTGAGGGGGTGTCTCAAAATCGGAGATATTTTGGATAAAGAGCGAGCAATCAAGAGAGACACGATTGGCGAGGGGCGGGGAGCAGTATTGTGCTACCTTATTTTCGCACAGTAAATTATACGCGCGGGCGGTGGGTATTTGAGTGGTAGTGGGTGAGGTACATATGATGCAGCTAGATACACTCAAATGAACGACGTTACGTTACATGCCCACGGCTTGATATCTGATCGCAACTCCATGTGCCCCCTAGCTAGATAAATTCCTTTTTAAACAAAAGCTGAGAGTTAGACACTTAGATCCCCCGGATTCAAGCGTTCCCGGGTTAGTAACAATTGCCGTGAAAGTTTGATAAGTTCACCCTTTTCCCCGGATTTTCTCTTTAAAGCTTTTCAAACAGCCCCCTATCCCTTGGTTCGATCAGTCAGATTGCAGTAAATACCTTGATACCATGGCGAAATTCTTTCGAAAACGTAGTCTTAGAGCGCGAGATGACCAGGTTACCAACGCGTCGAATCTTACGCTCAGACAGTCAATACTTCCGTTATGTTTAGTCACGATTCTCTTTTTCCTCTGGGTATGTTCACCTACCCCCTATCACCTGAGCTGAGATGTCAGGGTTAACCAGAAATTTTGATTAGGGCTTTGCATATGGTTTATTAGATGTACTCAATAAGCATTTCCAGAACACCTTAGGGATTACTCGATCTCGATCTTCAGGTCTCCAGGCTGCTTATTTTGGGTTTGTCATTCTGTCATCTTTTATACTGTTTGGGGGCTTTTAACCCGATGTTAACTTGTTTACAGCGCGTATCCAATTGCTTCATTGACATATGGAGGTTACTGTCTCCGAAAACTAGGCTACAAGGCCACCTTTATGCTTGGTTTGACATTGTATGGAGTTGGCGCGCTTCTGTTCTGGCCTGCAGCGCTGAAACGGTCCTTTGGTGTAAGGTGCCCTCCTGATTGAAGGATCCTTCCGGGGAGGGTGGCTAATGTTAAACATGAGATCTAGGGATTTTGCGGTGCCACCTTCATCATTGGTTCTGGGCTGGGTACTCTTGAATCTGCTGCAAATCCGTACCTTGCGGTATGCGGTCCACCAAAGTACTCGGAGATGCGTCTCAATCTTGCACAGGGTGTCCAGGCGGTCGGTACAGTTGTGGGCCCCGTGTTGGCATCACAGGTCTTCTTTAAGAACGTGAAAGAGAGCTCCTTGGAGAGTGTTCAGTGGGTGTATCTTGGTATCGCAATTTTTGTGTTTTTTCTTGCGGGTATTTTCTATATCTCGACCATTCCTGAGATCACGGATGCCGATATGGAGCGACAGATGGAGGCCACTGGAGGTGTGTTTACGGAGGATGACGCAAAGCCAATCACAAAACACTACCAGTTATGGTGGGGAGCTTTCTCGCAGTTTTGTTATGTCGGTGCTCAAGGTAATAGTTCCCCTCCATGCCTTTAACTAGTGTTAATTGTGGTGAATAGTCGGTATTGCGGGGTACTTTGTCAACTACGTGGTTGAAGTCCGGAAGGGTACCTCTTCAGCAGATGGAGCAAATTTCCTGGCTGGCGCACAAGGCTGCTTCGCGGTTGGAAGATTCTTGGGTGTGTTCTTAATGAAGTTCATCAACCCGCGTAAAGTCTTCCTTGTCTACTTTACCTGCGTTATTGCGTTTCAGGCATCGGCTATTGGGGCTACCGGGAATGCTGGAATGGGTATGTTTCTATGAAGCTTACTGTTAAGACTCACGCTAACAATTTTGCGCCAGCCTGCCTGATGCTCGTACTATTCTTCGAGTCAATCTGTTTCCCTACAATCTTCACTCTTGCCATCCGTGGTCTCGGAAAGCATACCAAGCTCGGTTCTACGGTCGTCGTTGGCTCTATTATTGGTGGTGCCGTTGTGCCCCCACTGTTGGCCGTCACTGCAGACAGATTTAACAATACGGGCACTGCTATGTTTGTGCCCTTGATTTTCTTCTGTGCTGCATATACTTTCCCGCTAGGAGTTAACTTCCACACGCCTACCAAGCGTCTGATGGATGGCTTCTTGAATAGTAAGGTTGGAATAGAGACTTCCAAGGAGGATGATATCGAGAAGGCAGATATAGAGAGAGTAGAGGATATTGAGATGCATAAAACGAAGGAGTAGGGTGTATTTTGCATTTGTTTTTTTGTTTTAGCAGCATTTGCTCTACGAACTTTAACTGTAGTTTATGAGACATATGAATCAAATGAGATATTAAACTCAGCAACCTCAGATATCTGTATGGGGACGTCCCATAAAGGACATAGGGTAGAACTGAGACTTTACAGGGCACTGCAGCTGTGATACATGCCCCCCTTAGAGTACCGGGGAAGCTGTTGGGCCGCCCGTTGCATTACGGTTATTAGGCCAATGATCGAGAACTGGAGCCCCGCTGCCAAGCGTCGGTACTACTGCTTTATATTCAGCCTGATCCTTACCCCTGCCAATGATACATGCACAGGTAAAACCTGCAGCGACAGCTACTACCGTAGAATTAACCAAAAAGAAGGGAAGAATGAAGGAAATGCCGACTGAAAAGCTCAACGTCTTCTTCACCTCCACTTGGGTAGTTTCATACATACCTCAAAGACTCAGCTCTCTAACTGCTCCCCATTCCAAGCCCAATTGCTGCCAATTACCCTAACAGAACGAACGTAATCCTGAACAATGACCACCACCCCCCGCCCCAAGCTCTCTAGCCTCCTCCCACCCGTGATCCTCGGCGGCGGAGTGTATAACACCCAAATGAACCCGGACCCTTCCCTCCTCCCCGTCCGCGCTCTCATTGCTCGCGCCTTCACCCTCGGTATAAACGCAATCGACACATCCCCCTACTATGGCCCGTCCGAGGTCCTCATTGGCGACGCCCTCAAGCACTCGAACGCGCCCCGCGATTCCTATATCCTCATGACGAAAGCTGGGCGCATCGCCGAGCAGACATTTGACTACTCTCCTGCATGGATCCGGGCCAGCGTGCTGCGGTCACTGCAGCGCCTGAATACGACATATCTCGACGTAGTATTTTGTCATGATACTGAGTTTGTAGCACCTGACGCTGTCGTCGAGGCCGTACGGACGCTGTTCGCTCTCGTGGACGAGGGGAAGGTGCGATACGTGGGGATCTCGGGATATCCGCCACAGGTTCTTGCGGAGCTTGCGGTGATGGTGCGGCAGCGGTTGGGGAGACCAGTAGATGTGGTGCAGAGCTACTGCCACTATAATCTGCAGAATGAAAGACTGAAGAAGTATCTACCAAGGCTACTGGGGGAGGGCGGCGTGGACGTGGTGCTGAATGCGTCGCCGCTGAGTATGAAGTTACTGTCAGGGAGCTATCCGGGTGATTTTCATCCAGCGCCGAAAGAGCTCCAGGAGAAGTGTTTAAAGGCGGAGAAGTGGTGTCGAGAGAGGGGCGAGTCGCTGGCGGGTGTGGCAATGAGATGGGTATTTAGGAATTGGGAGGGGGGTGTGATTTCTGGGGCGAGTTATGTGGAGGAGCTAGAGAGTAATTTGGAGGCGTTTAGGGAAGTAAGGAGTGAATTGGGGGGGATACAGGTGGGGGAGGAGAGGTTGGAGAGATTGGAGGAGCTGTGGAAAGGTGTGAGGGAGATATTGGGGGAGTTTGTGGATTGGAGCTGGAGTAGCCCACCAGAGGGTTATGTTAAGTGGGGGGAGAAGGTAGCTGAGAGTAAACTATAGTTTTTTCAGGTTGGAGTAATTTTTCCTTTCCACGCAGGATGCATTAGTAAAGACTAGCTAGATAAAAATGGAACTTGGTGTTATCGCTCACAGTAGTTGGAGGGAAACTCGCTTACCTATATTGTCGGGGAGATGAAAAAATCCAAAGCCTTTCCTGAAAGCCAGGTGCCATACCTCTTAGCCCAACAGCTCATTGGTTTCTTTTACCTTATTCACCTATACAGCGCATGTAGCTACATAGTCTGATATAAGCCGTTAATTGGCCTCTCATCGATCCTGTTATTTAGAAACCAAGCTCGAAGGAACACGCACTTACAAATCATTGTCGTAAAACTTACAAAACCACCCCTTTTCCTTTTAGATGCTTACATCCCATTGATATCTCACATAATTGACGTGGTCATGTTCTCCCAATCGTTCACTGCCTCGTAACAAGACTAGCTTGGAAACCATAGCTCTGAGGTAGAGCCCAGACTTTGTGTCGAGGCTGATAATTCAAGTACTTAGGTCATCCGCGTACATCTATGCTCGCTCTTTAGGTAGGCCCATGAGCGAACCAAGAGTGGGGTAAGGTGCCGTTATCTTTATCTTTGATCGTTGATCGTTAGAGGTAATTCTGTAACATTCTTGTAGACTAGGTAGTCGTCATAGCGAGGATGTGATTTATGATAGAAAGGCAACTATCTTATCCAGGCTACCATTTGTGAGTAGGAAGCCGCGACAGAAGAGTCATGAACGGAGGCACTCACAGTCAAAATGCGGTTGCAATTGATTCCTTCTATAATTTGAAGGAGTGAGATGTAAGGTGTTAGGTGGTTGTAGAGTCCTTGGGAGGGTGGGGGCGTTGCAAGGCAGGATGGATATCGGCGCGAATAGGCCCCTCTTATTTGAGCCTCAATTCGTTTATAGACATGCCCTATTAGTCAAAAAGGGCTTTCTGCAATATTCATAGTTATTGGTAATTCTGCGGCTCTTCTAGTTTTTGTTTTGTTCTTGGGCTAGAAATAATCACACACAATCACTCGAGTAAGATTAATTACCAGCAAAAAAGATCCGTTTCTTTATTTCCCTCCTCCTACAGAAGCAAACAATATGATAGTTGGTATGAAAGGGTACATGGCCTGTCTCGCTGTCCTCCATTGCCTCCGACCTGAATTTTAACATGTTCGATATCCATCCAACATCTTATTCTCCCACAAGCGACAATATTTTCCCCAGAAAATCAAACCCAAACTTTTTTGAAAACAGATAACAATAGAATAGTCCTCCCACAAGTAACAATGCCTTTTCTCGGGGAGTCAAACCCAACTAACAACTATCTTTTGTCCTCGTTGGCTATTAAAGCTACGGATCCAGCGCAGGAGGATTGAGACAAACAACCAGCCGATTAAGAAGGAGACGAGCAAGAGAGTATTACGGTAATACCAGAGAACGTATTCCAATCCCTGCTGGTACAAGAACATACACCAGCGCACGGATCTAGCCAAGCCTTGACCAACGCTGACCATGAGTATGACCCTCAGGTAATTGTAGCATTGGAGCAACGGTGCTCTCGGGTCGTTGATACTAATGATAAAAACTTTTTTACGTTAGCTTTCCCTTTGAAGTAGAGTTATATGGAAGAAGGGGGGACTTACGGTCTATCATGGCATTCGAAAAACCTACGAATTGTCTAACCATCTTAGGACCATAACAATCCATAAAGGCCTCCATAACCATAGCCATCTCACTAACTGCTAAAAAAAACACTTTTCCCAGCGTGGAGGTAATATCACAGAGCCCAGCTGATACAAAGAGAATTTTTTTCTTATGATTCTTAAGGGAGAAAATGATCGGTAATAGAATTACGACAATTTTCAATACCGGGAATCTATTAATCATATAATCAAGGGCCTGCTTGATTGCAACAATCAATAGAAAAATAAGGGCTAGATTCAGTTGCCTGTGCGGGGTGTTAGTGTATCTTGATGAATCATGTCTGTAGATGATGTCTTTTTCATCGGTTGAGAGTGGGTCTAATGAGGAGTTTCAAACCTGTAAAGGGACGTTCTAGCATTTTTCTTCGACTTCCGGTCCTCGCTGGGGGACGTTGCCATTGAAAATGCGTTCTTAATCAATTTTTGAATCCTTGATGCCCTTGGAGATTCCCTACGTAGTCTGAACTTTGTTCTATACTTGGCCATTCACTTGAACTGAGACCTTCAGGGGAGTATATCAAGAATTTGATGGAGAAATAATTATGATGAGTTCGTATGATTTGAGGCGAGGAGAGATGAAAAAGAGATGAGGAGTAAGGAGTAGAAAAGTGTAGAAGAAGAAGGATGGGGGAGTGCAAAGGGATGATAAATGTAGGAGCGGTGAAAAAGTAGAGGGAAAGCTCGGCAGCTCTTGTGGGACGACAGGATACTTGCGCGGCTAGTGGCATGTTTGCATAAGCATGCGTAGTCCAGCACGATGACTGTTCGAGGCCCATATAGCCTTAGCAAGAGCTACGTAGCTGTCTGCTAGATTTGTATGGAATTTTTTCTATCTATAGTAATCCGCTTCTGTATTACGAACCAATCGAAGAAACTACAGAGAGTTTAAGGATACTTTAGAATATATCAACTATAATCGTAAAAATGATGCACTCTAGGCTACCCACCTTTGATTGTCTTATTTCAATATACCTGAGTAAGAATTTGAGATATATCCTCGTTCCTATGGTAAAACCCCCCCTCAACGTATATAATTTGACGCTAAACAAACTGGTAGCAACGAGCAGATCTCACATTACAGTTCATAAGATACTACAGTATAATTAGAACCCACAGTTATTGTTGGTTGGTCGACCGACAACGCCCCCTACCCTAAATTCATGGTGGTCATCTCGATCATTGACTCGGGAGCAGAAATTCATGTGGTATCGATCATTGCAACCCCACCTGCTTGACAAAGCACAAAAGTAATTCTTCCCTAACAAGACTAGTGGGCTGCTAAATGATGTCATATTTCTTGGCACTGAAACCCACCGCGTTAATAAGCTTAACATCTGTTGTTGAAGACCTTCAGGAAATGACACGAGCACCACCTCCAGAAAACTAAAAAGATGGCTTCTAAACTCACGATAGCATCAACCGTGCGCCTGGCTTCAGGCTATGAAATGCCGCGTCTAGGTCTCGGTGTATGTGCTCTACCCCGCACCAGGGAGTAAGCTCAATTGAATACTGATACCTAATAGGTCTATCAAACGTAAGGAGTATTAATTGCATAGCTATATGCATATATATATGATTCTCTAACTAATGCTATACCCCAGGCCAGCTGATAAATGTGAAGCTCTCGTTCTACATGCTTTCTCAAAGGGCTACCGACACGTAACACCCCCCACAGGCCTCCCGCGGTAGAGCCCACTAACAAAACACCTTAGATCGACTCCGCCACCGCCTATCGCAACGAGCGGCCCTGTGCCACCGCAATTGCTGCATCACCTCTCTCCCGCTCTGAGGTCTTTTTCACGACGAAGCTGCCGCCGCGGCTCCGTGGGTCTGAATACTATCCTTTATATTTTGAAACATCGAATAGGCTGACTTAAGCTAGATACGAGGCAACAAAGGAGTCACTTGACAATGTCATCAAGTCTAACCCTGAGCTCGAGGGCTACATCGACCTTTACCTGATTCATGCCCCTTTCGGTGGCCGCACTGCACGCCTTGGCGAATGGAAAGCCATGGTGGAAGCACATAAAGAGGGGAAAGTTCGCTCTCTAGGTGTATCAAACTACTCTGTGGAGCATCTCAATGAGTTATGGAAGTATATTCATGAAGAGGGTGGTGGTGGTGTCTTGAGTGTGGGACAGTGGGAGGTTACGCCGTGGCTGGGGAGGAAGGACATAAGAAAATGGTGTGAAGAGAAGGGAGTAGTGGTGCAGGCTTATTCACCGTTGGTAAGGGCTACAAGGTTTGGGGAGCCAATATTAAAGAGTTTAGCCCACAAATATGGGGTGACACCAGCGCAGATACTGGTAAGATGGAGTTTGCAGATGGTAAATTGTTCCTCTCTATCGGTGTCTTGCTCTGAGGTGTTAATATATGACAGGGGTTTGTACCTCTCCCCAAGTCGGTGCATCATGAGAGGATTTCGGAAAATGCAGATGTTTACGGGTTCGAAATGTCCAAGCAGGACGTGGAAGGATTGGAGACCGACGAGTATAGTCCATGTACTTGGGATCCCACAAAGGAGCCTTTGTAAACATCTGCCATAACTTGCAGCAACCTATCAAGAATTACTTTCAAAGTGGTTTATGTATCTCACAAAGGATCTGGTAATATAAATACAACGACATTATATTAACATTAGTCAAGAGCCCCTTCCATATGGGGGAGTTTGGGTTACGATTCTCCTAAACTACATGTATCTAAACCTATCAACTGCGGCTAGCCTAGCATCGCTTAGATTTTTCTATTGTTTATTGTTTTTAGCTGCTAATAAACTATCCTAACTATAACTACCCCACCTCCTCACTGTCTAGATATCTTTTACTGCCAATAAGTTTAGCAGGATCGACATTTTGCGCTTTGCGAGTGATTCGATATGAATACATGTACAATACCTTGGCTGATACTAGCTAAAAGCGGTTAGCTAAACCACACATTAGACTCCTCATCAAGGTCGATCGCTTAGCAGCCACGACGGGGTGGCTTCCAAGTTGAGTTTCCGCCAATCGATGCCCCAGAGCGAGTTATTGACTTCGCCATTTCATGGCTTCCGTCCCAAATTCGCGGACGTTGTCGAGACTAGACCCACCCCAGAATAGTAAGCTTTTGTTGGGGCGCCTTCAATTACTGCTTGGCGTTAGATACTTTACCCCCCCCCCTGGTATTCCGGCTAGCGAAGGTGGTGGTAATTTACTAAGGCCGACTTTGTTTACCTGGGAGAGTCTTGGGAAGGAGTTTAACGGGCTTTGCATTTCCCTTCTTGATAAATATATACGGCCCACGACCCACAAGACTTCATTTGTTTGTACTGACCATTTTACCTCTCGGGCCGCTGGTTTGGCATAATCATTCACCAGGCGAGCCCCCCCAAAAAAAAGAAAGAAAAGAAAAGAAAACAACTGGTTCACGGGATGTTTGTTTCCCGTTTTTTATTTTCTAGAACTATGTAAAAAGTTTAAGCTCCGATCCCCGCATTGCCTGGGGAGAATCGGCTACCGAGAAAAACAATGGCGCATGCGCATGGGCCGTTTTTTGTGGTTGGATAATTGAACCGGACGTTAGTTACGCCACGAATCAATGTCTCGCAACAAGGTTCTTCCACCATATTCATTACTACATGTACTTACATATTTACTACAGAGTACCTCGGCTTTCCATTCTGATAGTGATAATAAGGGATTTACGATCATCGTACTATAACTTAAGCGAAAGAAGGTCAATGTGCCCCTTAAAGCCTATCCCCTAGCTTTGGCGGACGGTATCTAGAGTAGAGGAAGCACGTACATACATAACTAGGGGTTACCACCTCGCCACCGCGAGTTGTGTAAATTTTAGGGAACAGCAGTACAATTAAATCCTCTCTCCACGGTACGTACATGTAGTTTTGAGAGCCTTCAGCCCCTCCCCCTCCGCCCCTCCTCCCAATTCCTGTTCCCGCCAGTTAGACATTTCATATGGCGGCCTTCGGCCCCCTCCTCTCCAATTCCCCTGTAATGCATTTCAGTTCACAGGTTTTAATGTGTCGTGCTTAGCCAATACCCCCCGTCACTCTCAACCAATCAAGTTCCGAGAAGGTGCGAAAGCCGATGTAATCTAGTACATAGTAGACACGCCATCACATACCTATCTGTTCCAGACTCACAATATCCAGGTTTAGATGGATAGGGGGACTGCAGAGTGAAAGATTCAGGACTTCCCGTAAGCGCCTAATAGATCAAATTTAGATGTTCTACCAAGTAGAATTGGGGGGGGGGGGTTATTTACTCTTTATAGACCCCCCTCTCTTGTCTGCTCCTTCTAGTTTTCTATCTATTTTTCTATCTACTGTAATTGAGAGAAAAAAACCCTTACTAGCACGAGAACTAGTACCCAGCTTATCTTAGCAGTCAATCATTGCAAGACACTCAACCTGGTGGACGATTCAAAAACCACTCTATATCCCGCTAACGGGAAGTCCTAAATACATGTATCCACACAGCCCAGAAGCTAGAATCATCCCCCAAACCCCTGGATAACCCTCCCTACATATTTCCTCCCATAAAAATACCTCAAATTAACTGGCTACCCCGTGAGAAGTTTATCATTCCTCCACACAGGTGAAGCTTAAACTTTATGTCAGGTACCTAAAATACTGTAAAGCTATTTGGACGAATACGAGCCCTATCCTAACGTACGGCTCATGAAACCCGTACGTTCCTATACAAGCACAATTAATGATACATTAAATATTTGAGAAAAGGCTACTATCAATCATGGTCTCTGGCTACAGGAGAAATAGACACAGATGTATCTACATGTATCTACCTCCTATTCTCAAGAGCGCTTTCCGCCCGGAGCCAGTATTTCGAAATGTATAACCATAGGCATGAAACCCTATAGCTATATATAATTGAAGATAGTATTTGCTCTTAGTCCGAGTCCGAAAGTTCTGAGTCAGTGGCCCCCAGACCAACTCGGAGTTGCCGTGATGAACCCGAACTTTTTAGTGCGGCCAAATTAATGGTAAAGTCTGTTACTAGTAGGCATTCGGTTGTTTCCTCTTGGGGCTTTGTATGAACATGCTAGTCTTGCCCTTTAACCATTTGTAGTTAAGGACCGCATACCTCCCTCAACTTTTCGGACCCCAGAATCCCAGACGCCACACCCACGAGTCTGTATTCGATAATATCGAGGGTTGTGACCTAGCCTATAGCCCCCCCCCCCCCCCAAAGCCCTAAGTTGCAGACCACCGGCCACCGAGATATATCAACCACACAACCAAACGACACCCACAAAACCCCCAAGATCTCGATCAAAAAGGGTAATATTATCCTTCTAAGTGATAACCCATTAGAGCAAGCGCGTACTAGCGCGCTACACCAAACGGCAACCTGTAAAACAGGACATCCTATTACTTGAAAAAATTCAAGAGCAGTATTTAAAGGGCAGTATATATATTCTATACAACCTAGTCTCTGAAATTTATATAAACAAAACTCGCGAGTTACAATGATGTTAAGTTTGGATAACCAATATATATTAGGGTGAACGTTGTGACGGGATAGTCTCAATCACTAATAACAATCTAGGCCCGAAGATATTAAGAATATAATACAAAATTATACAAAGAAAATAGTTATCAAGCACCCTTAGTTGGGGCAAAGGCGGCCCTCCAAATCTAAAGCCCACCTCTCACTACCGACTGCAGTGGCAGCATAAAATACACCCTTGGGGTCGAACCTCTGCTTCAACTGGTACAAACGGTCGTAGTTAGAGCCATAGAAAGACTGTTGGAAGTCTGGCTCCTGGATATCAGACTCTCCGAGGTAAGCCCCAGAACCGGGGGTGACATCTCTCCATTTCTGCATCTGCACATATGTGAGGTAATCCCTCTTCGCCTGGATTTCGTCCGGGGTTGCACTTGCGTCCCAGGAGGCGGCACCAATGGCGTGCAAAACAGACTGTCTCCATGCAGGGTTGACAGAGTTGTCGGGTTCACCACCACTGGGGAACTCGTTCTTCATATTGAATCCAAGAAGCATTCCCTGCTCCTCAATAACAGACTGGATAACCGCGAATGTCTTGTCGAAAGTCGCATCGTCCGCCCAGTTTGCACGTGGGAAGAGTCGAGAGGCAGTCTGCACTGTGGTATAACCAACGAGCTCCTTGGGGAAAGTAGCTTGCCATGCGTCGAAGAATGACTCGTGCTCGGTGATCACGGGTGTGTAGGTAATGTTCAATGAGTCGAGTTTATCGAAGAGAGGCTGAAGGAGTGTTGTGACCTCTTCAGTGTTCAAATCAGGAGCAAAGAAGGGCGCCATGTTGAAGGTTCCGGTAAAGATACTGAAGTATGAGTATGTACCCGCGTCGGCGTTAGTGATAAAGGTCTTGAAGTACGTCTTGACAGCGTCCCAGTATGCATCTAGGTCGGTAGAGGTGAAGCTAAATGTGGCAGTAGTAACTGGGATATCAGGATACGCTTTGACAATGACTGAGGTGATGATTCCAAAGGTAGATCCGCCACCTCCACGAAGGGCCCAGAAGAGATCCGAATTTTTGGCTGCATTCGCGGTTACGAAGCGGCCGTCGCCGGTCACAACCTCGTACTCGAGGACATGGTCGGCCCCCATTCCATAGATACTAGACAGGGGCGAGTGGCCACCCCCGGCGAGGTAGCCTCCAGCATATCCGACAGTCATACCCTCTCCACCAACGACGACAAGGCCTTTGGCCTTAGCCGCGGCATAGACATCACGGCCCTGGACACCAGCTCCGACTTTAAATGCAGGGCCGGACCAGCCAAGACGGCCGAAATTGGGGATGTGCTTGATATCGTCGAAGAAATGGGTCCAGACACTGATGGAGTTTGCACCAGATGACTTTCCGGAGAAATCGTGACCTGCATGTGGAGGTTAGTATATATATAGGCCAAAGAAATTACTTAGGTGGTGGGAAATTACCAGTGTTCTTGACAACGAGTCTGACCTTGTAGTTTCTAGCAAGGTTGACCGCTACCTGGATGTCGAAGACGGTCTTGGCCTTGACAACGTAATTTGGGTATCCTCCAAGGGTACAAGACCCAGTGGGGTCGGTGGTAGGCATGCAAGTAGCACCCTGGTAGAAGGGAGACATGATCGAGGTAGGATCTTGATCACTAAAATCGCATAAGATTTAGAACTATAACACCAATTGGACTAAACTAAGTAGTAAACCTACTGCAAATCCGAATCGTGCCAGCTGGCAGTGATTTCAGCACATCTTGTGGCATTGTAGTACTCCCCATCATAGCAAGGCGCCGCCAAAGGAACAGTCGGGATGAGTTGCTTTCCGGTCAGGAAGTTAACGATGCCCCAGACCTTTGAAGAGGGCCAATCCGAGTCACTCGGTATGACTTTGCACACGAGATTGGATACCGAGCGCTTTTCAGAAACATCTTTGGTGTAGACATCATCGTCGAACGAGATCTCGGGGTATTCGCTGACATCGTCATCGGTCAATGTTGTAACCTCGTACGGGAACAGCTCAGTTGTAGCAGTACTGCTAGCTGCGGCATCGGTACTCGAGGACTCAGGCGCTGGAATTGCGAGCGTTCCGGAAAGGAAAAGTGCCAATGCGGCAAGTTTCCAGCTTCCTGTACGTTGGGTAGAAACAATGTTTGGCATTTCCGTGATCTTGGGTTTGGTAATGGGGGGGAAAAAAAAGAAAAAAATAACGAACTGACTGAGGGTGAGTGAGTGAAAAAAACACGCGGAAAACGAAAAAGATAACGAGAGTGCCACGTTGTAGACTTCACTCAGGGAGGAAGGCGGGAATTTATGCAAATATGAAGGTTGACATTTTCAGATAATCCGTTGATCGGGACTCCCCTCCCTATTCCCTATGGAGAAATCCGGATACCGGGTGCCCACGTGGAACAGAGGGTGGCCTACAGAAGAACCTGGGAAAATTTGGATAAATTGGAGGAGAGTGGAGCCAAATCTTCAGATTATTACGGTTTGTACTGTAGTTACCAAGCCTGTGTTTCTATGCAGAAGTACGTGACGATGAAGTTCTAGTTGGGTCCGGATACCGAGTAATAGTCCGGAAGGAATGTGGGTACATGTAGTACATATGGCACGGACGGATAGGCGACAACCGCGCTCGCTCTCAGAAAGTAATCTACTTTTGTGCAGCTTACGCACAGTCTTAAAGACGGGATCAAGATGATATATTTTGTACAAGGGAGTCAAGTCCGATATTGAGTCTACTGGGATATGTATATACCAACAATCTCACCTTGGAGACCGGCCCTGCAGTCATCAATGAACGCTTTTCATCCAAGGGGGTTATCATAACTCTAACATTTATTGAGCCATATAACATATAAATCCCCTGGTATTATCTTTACATACTCTACTTTATTGTATTTGGGCATATCTAGAGTATAGGATAAACGACATTAGGTACTACTACTACATGTATCTACATGTAGCCTTACTTCCTTATTCACACCAAGGAATACCCCTTTACTTGAGTTTTGGTAGCTACATGTAACTATCAATACGGCACTACCCTAGTCCACCAAGGCGCATCAACTTTTATGCCTCACGATGCGTGCTAGAGTTCGTAACGGCATGTCTTACAACGCCACAAAACGACACCTTATCAAGCTATTACTACATGTACTACCAAGAAATAGTAGATTGACCAATGAGTTAAATAACCACATCGGTATTCTTTGCGACGACTATTTAAGGATGATTACATCCCTCTCTGCTCTCCCCACAGACAGTGCCATTGTCGCTAGATGTCTGGGAGTGCCCCTGAAACTGGAGCGATCATCTCGCATCCCGCCGGCGATGTATTCCGTTATGCATACATACTATACTGATTATTTTAGTACGGCTCACTCTCTAAAGTTTAAGAATACTACGGGGGGTAGGGGTAAGTCTCCAGAACTACGGCCATGGTTGCAACAGGCCATAGTTTTAGAGACTTATGCAACCATGGCCGTACTCGCGCGAGTTCGTTTACCACGAAAAGAACCAGAGATGATTTGTGGGAGAGATCATCGCCAGTCCAGACAAATTATCCTTGCCTAAGCAACTACATTTTCTGGTTCTTTTCGTGGTAACCGAGTACAGCAGGAGGTTCAGACATTGGGTAGACGGCGGGTCGATATTCAGCCACGCGAAGCGCCTCTCGGAGCGTCAACCGTTTAATGCAGGTCCTGATATATATACAAAGTATTTTTGCGACATGCACACTAGAAAGTAAATTTATAAATCAGAAACAAAATAAATAATCCCCATTTCCCCCTCATCGATATCTGCGTTCTGCTTAGGCTCTGTCCTGCGAAAAAATTTCCCCGCCAAGATGTGAAACATGGATTACCCTGAATAGGAGCATACCAATCCGTAGCACCAGGGGAGGTTTGGATAGACATGAATTTCGGTCCATGCGCAGCACATGGCTACTTGACAAATCTCTTTCCATCGGCTTAACACTCATTCTCCCCGCGTCACAGATAATCACACACCATTTGTGTCATCCTAGCTTCTAGATGAGGTACCTACATTCCTCGCCGGTGAATACAGTCGCTTGTGGATTAAGGCGGGTAGCGTGTAAAAACGGCCTATTGCAACGGACTATCTGTAGGGTATAGGATTATCGCATGAGAGGATGAAATTGTCAAATTCGCGACCAGCCAGGCGATAGTCCTGTACCCTGAAGTCTTATTCCACTGTAAGAGCCTACCTAGCTTTGTGAAACCACCCATCGATGTGTCTCAAACCGGACTGAAGACCACAAATACGGATATCAAGCTAGCCCTACCACAGAGGTGAGCGAATGGCAGCGATGGCACACTTGGTGACCTCACGGCTAAAATATAGACCTCATCCATCCAGACCAGACCAAGAAAAGGGACTAGAAAGAGAGAGAAAAAGCCATGCGGGGATAGAGTACACAACCTAAGCCATTCGCTAAACTATTCTATTCTAGCAATGGAATAGGGAACAAATGTAGTGGGCATAAGCACTTAGTAAAAAAGGCTTCCCTAATATAAGGATGGGGAAAGAAGCTCTCGTCAAGGATCGAAGTGTGCATCTTTCACGCGGGGGTCGAGAAGAGGCGGGCTTGTCAACGTACCTGGAACTCAGAACTCCCATTTTTCCCCTTGAATTCCATTCAACTCGCCTTGATCTTCTCTGGGGTTTTTAATTGGACTCTGGAATCTCTTCCTTCTCTAAATCGCCTTATACCTGCTTGCTTGCCTGATCGCGAACCCGACCTGCCTTACACCTGAGCATACATTGCATATGAATTACTGCACAATAACAGCGACATAGCATAATTATTCTTCCTACACATACCTCCCGATAATTAGCGTCAATTCCAAGATAAATAAGGCGAAATGTCAAGACCCGCACATTGGCCCCCGCCAAATACGGTGAATCCCGAGAACAAAGGGCCCATGATCGTTGGGGTCTTTGTTGGGTTTGCGGTGCTTGCGGTTATAGTAGTTGGCTTGAGGTTTTGGACGAGGTTGTACATTATTCGGAACATTGGGATGGGTGAGCTGTGGCAAATCCGAGTAAGCAGAGGCCGGCTGTTAACAATTGAACCTCAGATGACTGGCTTATTCTCGCGGCGACGATCAATCTTCTGGCTTCGACAGTGACGAATTGCCTTGGTGAGTCATTTCATGATACTGGTTCTGATACTAGACACTAATAAACCTTCCCAGTGGTCAAATATTACAGTTTTGGAATGCACGTTTGGGACATTGTCGCCGATTATGGCACCCTCGCATTAAAGGTAACAGAGAGATCGCCACAATTTTTACACCATCAATCCCTACAATGATTGATCCAATACTTATGCTTTGATTATAGATGGACTTTGCCAACCAACTAGTTTACCATCCCATCCTCGCCCTCACAAAGATCTCCATCCTCGTCTTCTATCATCGTCTCTCCGTCTCCGGCCCCTTCCGGAAGGCCGTCATATGCCTCATCACTATCAACATCGCCCTCACCTTGTCCATCTTCTTTGCCGACTTCTTCCAATGCACGCCTATCCACTACATCTGGGACAAGTCCGTCCCTGGCGGGAAGTGCATCAACACAAAGGCTTTCTTCATCTCCTCGGCCGCACTGAACATCGTATCTGACTTCGTGGTCCTACTACTACCCATTCCGATGGTTTGGAATCTAAAGATTAATGTGAAGAAGAAGATTGTGTTGATATTGTTGTTCAGCTTGGGCGGCTTGTAAGTGACTCAGGTTTTATATAGATCCTTGGTATGTGCAGCAAGTACTAATGTTCGATGTCCGATAGCGTCTGTGCTGTGAGTATCGTGCGCCTGCAATCCATCATCAATATGTTCAACCCAAACGTGACCGACCCCACATGTAAGTACTCCATCATCCCTCCTCAACTCCCTGCTCTATCTATGAAAACAAAAAGAAAAAACACAAAAACCTCCTAACACACTCCCAGTCGAAGCAGGATTCTTCTGGTCCGGCATTGAATGCAGCCTCGCCATCGTCTGCGCCTCCGTCCCCTCCCTCAAGCCTTTCTTCGCCGTCAACTTCCCCAAGCTCCTCGGCTCCTCACTCGGCTCCCGCTACGGCGCAAACTCCCAGGGAAAGATGTACAATGGCGGGCAGTCGTCGCGCTCCCGCGGCCAGGCCTACGCCCTCGGCTCCATGAACAATGACAAAAGCACTATCTACCACCCTGGAAAAGATAACGCCCTGCAAACGACCATCGCCAAGGGCCCAAAGAGGGACAATGAGAGCGAGGAGAGTATCATCCATGGAGATGGTATCCTCAGGACGAGAGACGTCAGGGTAGAGGTAGAGAGCTTGAATAGTAATGATGGGTCGAAGGTTTAGGTGGCTGGTCGGCTAGTTTATACATATGGTTGGCCGGGCATGTAGCCTCCCCACGCTGGTTAGAGTGGAGTAAGTGCCGGCTGCACTACTATGATGAATGGATTCTGGATGGGTTATTTCGGATTATTTCTTTGTGGGCTTTTTTTCCCCCTTCTAATTGTGCCTTTCTGTCATTTGTTGATCTTTCATTTGTTTTCTGTTGTATATATGGGGTCTTTGGGTGGTGGGATTGCTCTTGTTTTGCTTAATTGGGGTGGTTGTTGGATTGTTGGCTAGTCGGTCATGGCAAGGCCGACATCGAGATCGCCGACAGCAGCTGCAACGGCCCATATGTCACGATCAAAAGGGTATGCATATAGAATGTGTGCAGATACATAGACATAGATAGACATGTAATTGATATTGTACATCACTTCTGCCTGATGGATGCATAGCTATCTTCTCGCTCTTTCGAATTGCCCGTTTCTTGCGTCTTATAATTTTGGAAGGAAATGCGCCGTCCCGGAAACAAACATCGTGCAATGATTGATATTCCTGAATTACCCCTGAGTATCAGCGTTAGTAATTCAACCAACACGTAACTATAACACCATAATCAGTAACAACCCTCATATATATATGTGCTCGTCTCTATACGCAGGAGAATACTTCCTTATACAAGGTATAGCAAGATACTACATTCTCAACTATATCCCTACTTCCTCTCGACCGGCTCTATAACATGCAAAAACACTCCTACTTCAGCCCCCACGTCCCCTCAATGCACACACATCCTACCCCACACAACACTAGAGATCAACCGCGCGAGCATGCAGGCACGTTACTTACACATGTGCTGTCGCTGCTTTCCGAGAACCAGAACTCAACGTCCGGAGGCAGCACGAGAAGGTGTGGGGGCATCTTCAGTCCATTCAGCCGGGGTATTTGAATAGATTAATTGCGCTTGGCGACGCGTGGGGGTGGCTATAGGGGTGGATAATATATATACATGTAGTGTGGGCGGCGGATTTATTTTGCAAGGATTTGCGATTTGGGGCGGTGGTCGCGGGGTGGGGGGATCTTTAGGGTGGAATATTCTGAAAAGCGGGAAACGACTAACTACAAGATAAACTCCGACCAGTTTCTTGATCTCGAGATTGCATGATTGCATGGTGCCGCAATACATGTACCTACACCACCATCTGACGTGTTTAACCTCTGCTAAGCCCTACTGACAATTGAAGCTCCGGATCAGTATCTGCCAATGTATCCCGGGCCCTCTTTTGGAACCTAACCTATCAACCTGAGTGGGTTTAGATTTTGGGCGATTGATTGGTCTGCTTTACCCGATCCGATGAACCACTGTGTTTACTATTATAATATCTTAGAGAAGTACTTACCCCCCGCACGAGAGACTGCGAATCAGAGAAGGGATATTTGGCTATGGGTTTTGGGTCCCAGCGTAAGATTCAGTTGCGTCGGCTGAATTTCTTTTCTGGAGTTTCATTTGGAGTACTTGTCGATGAAGTAAAAAGAGGAGGTAGAAGAAGTAAAAAATACCGTCAACCGAGTCATCTAAGAACGGGGAGAGGGCTCACGACTACCATGATCATAGATCGTTGTCTAGAGACAGAGATCCCCAAACGCGTCTCAGGTTTTCCAGCCCAGTCTTAGCCTAATGGGCCCACATGGTGGACCTTTAAAATCAATCCGTGTCCGTTGATATCATGAGGGTGATATCTTTCGACACTATGTAGCTGATGATGCTTGAAAGAATATATAGGGAATAAAGCTAAACCATGAGTGTGTAGTATTCCATTCCACAAGTTCAAGGGTCTAGTTACATGTATATTACCAAGGCGCATAAGTCTATGTATCTAGATCATAACACTGCGGCCCGGGTCTATGTGCTAGATGGTCCTGGAATTGTACATGTGGTTCCTTGGAAACGTGTAGATTGTTGTTCTCAGTGGCGATCGAAGGTTGGCCAGGTTTTCTGCCTCCTTTTTCCTGCTAGTGTGGTAGTGGTAGGGATGTGAGTTTTATCTAGAGAAGGCTGTTGCTGTTGTAATCAGGTTGTAGTGCACACTGCACACTAGTTCCGTGTTACAAAGCTACAGATTGATTACATGTACTTGTTCTCGTTTGATGTAAGCAGGGATGGACAGACCTGTCTTATATCCTGACCCTGACCCCTAGCCCGAGTGACTTTTTGTGACGGGTGCTTCTTAAACAGCTTCAAAGCAGGGAAACTCAAATGTATGAAAGAGCTCTTTGTCCGGGAATATGTGAATTCATGGATTATGATCATGTTATAAATGGTAGGGCTTTTTGCTCCTCAGGGTGTAATTAGAACTCGAAAAGAAGCAGCCTACTTTTTCGACGGGCTGACAACAATTGATGGAGTACATGGACTTGAATACCGCAACCCAAAAACATGCAGTGTTAACGTTATTGAGAACCCTGTAAGGCCCAGCTCTGTTAAAGGTGCATCGCCTAAGTGATATAATTCTTTTTGTGGCCGCCTAGATGTCACCATGTTCTCCCGTGGCTGTGACCGATGTTAAATGCATGTGAATCAACCCCCTCGGCCGCAATTTCCTTAAGTTAAATGCACTGTTTCTAGATCAGAAAAGGCAAGGGGAAAGGATTCTTTGCTGAATTCAATAGCCACTAGCAGCAGATGTACTCGCATGCAATCGGCATTTAGATAAGATGGTGCGGAAAAGAACGGACAAACCTTCATGCACCCGCCAAACTGAGAAAAGATCTTAACGTATATGCCATGCATAGTATAGAAGCCCTGGTTTCCTCGTAGTCAAAGATTGCTTTTTTTTTGGCCGCCCACATGCACACTCCTTGGCATTTGTGTAAACCCAACTATATATACCACACTTTAAAAAGATTTCGGCTTTTCCCCCACCTCCTTTTCTTTCTCCACCTTACCAACACAGAGTCCACGGCTCTTTATTCTCCACACCCCGCGACAGACGTACCAGTAGCCTGCTCCCCCGGCATTCTTTTGCTTTGTGGAAGAAACGGTGGGGGACAAGTGATCTGGTAGATAGCGTTTCATCCCACCATTACAACACACACGCATAGGTATATCTCCTCCCTCCTTCTCACTCATAACTGTTAATTGCTAACTAAATTTAAATAAGTGACCCTCTCTTCTTGGAGACTACACGCGCCTAACTAGCGCCCCAGAAGGCATCAACTTCGATTGATGATTGATTCTAAGACACAAGTTACAGATAGGTGACTAATCCCTCGCTCCCGCCCCACTCAAGCACTTAATTCTCGCACTCATTTTTTCTTCGTCTGCTCTAGGCCCAAGATGATGTTTCTCACCCCCTCACGGAGACATTAGTTCCTCTCTTTCAAGGTATGTAGATAGGTGCCGGTGGTGCACCATGCCATTTACCACCCTGTCAGACAGGTATGTAAGCACCCCTCCCTTCTATTTCATGGAGAGAGGACCATCAGGTGAGTTCTTTTTAGAATCACAACTACTAACTCCCGTAAACAATTTCACAGGGTAGTTTACCATGGTTAAACCCTATCCGAGTGATTTTCCATGAACCTCTTCAAAACCAGAGAAATGACTGTAAGAGCCCCTCCCCTCGCTCACTAACACTATCCAGATGAGCCCCCGGGAGTTAAGTTGTAAGTCTCGGCTTATCTAGAGGCTTGGGATTATCGGTACCATGTATTTGTTAGTGGTATCTGCGGTACTTCAACTCGTTAGCGGTCCTGCAACACCAGGCTTGAGGGTTCAAAAAGAACGCAATATGTGACGTCTTCCCTCTCTCTCTCCTTCTATAGGTGGTGTACTTGTTACTCTCAGATCTTGCCTTTCCGTTCTGAGATAGAAAGTAGGAAATCTAAAAATAGCTCGATAGGTGGTGCCCAAGTTCCTTCCCTAAACGCAAACGTTTCGCTTTCTCGTAGTCCTGTTGTAAAACAGTGCTACAAGATCTCGATAGGTGATTTATGCGCTTCTTATAGCTCCCTGCTTTATCTACCGCCCTGTCTAGAGGTATGTAACTTCCTTTCGTAGTATTATATAGCTAAATCCATACCTGAATATTTTAGAACCTGGATGTGGACCCATCCAGAGATTCGGGAATCGATTGCCACTACACACGTGTTAGTTTCTTTTGTATTTCTAGGTTTTCGATGTAGTCTGAAGATTTGTGATACAAATAACTATACAGGTGGTGTAGTCCCTCTGCCATCTCGCTCTTATGTTCAATCGCACAAATAGGCGTGTTGTTTGAGGTGGCGAGACAATGCTACAAGGTTTATGGTAGGTGCATATGTTTACCTAGTCCCTCTCTCTGTCAAAGGTTATGTAGGCCTCTCCCTTTCGTTCATATGAATATTGTTAACTATCTATGTACTACCTAGACTCTCTAAAGTTGAAGTGTGGGGTCATAGAGGGGCTTGAAAATCGGCTTAACAGCACACGTGTTTGTTACTTTGTATTGTTGAGAGCTGGTGAAGTCCGATCGGCTGAAGCTAACTCTCAATAATACAAATAGCTAAATAGGTGATGTAGCCTCTTTGTGTCTCTCGCTCCTATGTCCCGTCACACAAATAGACGTGTCGCTCTCTTGTCGTCGTCTCTTGGTCACCTCCCTTCTGAGGTGATAAAGTAAGATGAGAAGATTACGACAGGTAGTGTATGTGCTTCCTACCATCTTAACCGCGCCTCTGTCAAAATGTACGTAAGAATCCCTCTAGAGTATCGTTTACAGAAATATGGCTAATCTAAAATCGGGACATAGGCCTGAAATCGATTTCTATTACACACATGTTAGTTACTTTGTACATGGGCGGAACTGGATATCTGTAAAACTCCCAAGATGTACGAATAGCTATATAGGTTATGTTCGAGGCCCTTTTATCTTTCCTGCTCCATGTCCCATCGCACAGGCAAGCGTGTCGCCTTCTTGTCGGAATCACCGTTGCTGTCTAATTTCGAGGTGACAGAGACTACGGGTTTTCGACAGGCGATGCCCGGAGCACCCCCCCCCCCCTTTTCCTATCTTTCCCAGCTCCTATATTATACAAGCAGGCGTGTCACTCTTTTATAGCTATCAATGTTAATGCCAACTTCGAAGCAATGGAGCTTAACTGCAGGGCCCCCGATTTTGATTGCGCCCTCTCCCTTCCCCCACGCCTATGTCCCATTGAACAAATAGGCATGTCTCTTACTTGTTGTCAATATTCTCATCACCTCTGGTTTTGAGGTGGTGGAGAACTACAAGGCTTTCGATATGACAGCTAAAACAAAGGGGGCTAGGTCGACAAACTCAATGCAACGTACCCCCTACCCGAAAAAAGGCAAGCCCTTTTCATCTTACAGCTACACGCGTGTTTGTTAAGGCCTGAGAAGTTTTATGAGGCTCTTTCAAAGTAGAAACTGGCAGTGCTTCATGGCTCCAAACTCGGCCGAGCGACTTTTCATGACCGAGCGACCTCTCATGATCCTTTGTTTATGTAGGAGGTACAGCACCGGCTGCTATGGTTACCGGGGCTTGCCGGGGGTTGGAGAAAGTCTATTTTTTGGTTTTCTAAGAACTATAGAGCAGTGGAGGGTCGGGGGAGGGTCTGGCGATGCTTGGCTAGACCCCCATAGAAACCAAGTTACAAGTCACCTATTAGCCTCGCCAGACCCCCATCTCGCCGCACCCTCCACTGCTCACCTTTTTTACTATACTACGTCTAGAATTCTAGCTAGTAATAGTCTCGAAAGTCGGAACATTGGAAAAATTGAAGGACCCAGGCCTAGGGCCGCATATATCAATGCTTTGAATGGAAAGTTCCTGGTATTTACTAATATTTAATGGCACCCAGAAAGGTCTCACTACTACTGGCATTACTCACGTCACTATCACCTGACAAAGCATGATTCATTGGTTAACAAAAAAAAAAAAAAACGACTACAAGTGATATCTCTACCAACCCAACACCTTCATATAAAGACACAACCCGCCTCAACACCGTTAACAAACATGCCCATTCGAACTAAATTTACCATATGCTGACTCTAATACCCAGACCCCCCGTAGCCTCCTCTATTGCCATACTCACTAGACTCCTCCTGGCCATACCCGCCTCCGCGGCGGCCATAGGAGGGCTCCTCCTCCTGGTTCCCACGGCCACCGTAGCCTCCGTAGGACCCTTCCTGGTTGTAGGAGGTTTGGCGCCCATAGCTGGATTCCTCACCGCCGCCACGGTTGTAGGATGAAGTTTCATTGTCTCGGCCCCTGCCGTAAGAGGAAGACTCATCTTCACGGTTGTTTCCTCCATAAGATCCATAACCCCCACGGTTTCCTGAGCCGTAGGAGTCGTCGTTTCCGCGGTTGATGGATGAGGACTCGTAAGACCCTTGGTTACCGCGGCCTTCGTTGCGGGATGGGTAAGAAGTGGTATTATCTCCGCCGTATCCGCCGCCGCTGGAATAGTTATCATTCCCACCACGGTTACTGGACTCATATCCGCCGCCGCTGGAATAATTATCATTTCCACCGCGGTTGCTGGAGCCGTATCCACCGCCGCTGGAATAATTATCATTTCCACCACGGTTGCCAGAGCCGTATCCGCCACCACTGCCGCCGTAGGAGGTTGTTTCCTCTCCGCGGCTCTGAGAGCTATATCCCCCGCCACCATATGAAGAGGTTTCCTCACGGTTGCGGTTGTATCCTCCGCTACTGCCGTAGGAGTCCTCGTTGGTTCCACGGTTCGATGACCCGTATCCACCGCCGTAAGACTGTCCCTGATTACCGTAACCTCCCCCACCACCGTAAGACTGTCCCTGATTACCGTAACCTCCCCCACCGCCATAAGAAGATTCCTCCTGGTTGTAGCGGTTACGGTTTGATGAACCATACTCTCCACCGCCTCCGTAGGAGTCCTGGCCCGATTCCAGAGCCCGGCTGGGGGCATTGTAGCCACCGCTGCTCTGGCCATGGTTCTGTCTGCCCATGCCTCCATGGCTGTGACCGCAGCCTCCTGGGCCTGGATTCGGGTCATCACCTTCGTGGTTCTTCCCATCCCTAACACCCTGCTTGCTCAACGCCTCGGCGAAGTGCTGCTTCATGCCATCATCTTTCTCATTCCACCAGTTCTGCACAGCCTCGAACATGGCTCTTTGACCCTGCTTGTTATGATCTCTAAGGGCTGGGTGGTGAAAAATCTGGAGAATCTCATCACAAATCTGGTTGGCGTCTCTGCCGCTATCTTCCCAGCCTGCTACAATCAATGGGACGGCGAGTTTGACGGATTCAGTTGCAACTCTTCCAGCAACCTCATTAAGGATGTTTGTAAAGTGGTCCTTCGACAAGACAGAGTGAGTTGGATCGCTCGAGTTATTGTCCTCAAAGACGTTGAACTGGGCATTTTCTGATGCTTGAAGAACACCACCAGATCCTGCAGCAAGCTCAGTTTTGACACGGTTCAAAATGGGTTTGACGTAGGGTGCCAGAATAGAGAAGACGAAGATTTGCATAGCGCCTGTAAGGTTCTCAAGAAGCTCTGATGCGCCGGGAATCTTGTCAATTGCTTGCTGCATAGCCTTCATGACTTTATCATGGAATTCCATGACGGGATAGATATCCTTCATGGTTTGTGCAGCTTGGGTCTTCAGCTGATTGACATCCATCCCAGCGATTTTCCTATTCTGCTCTCCCTGGTTAGATTGCTGGTTATTGGCATCATCCTGGAGTTTGTTGGCCTGGTCGCCGAAATCACTATCACCAAGGCCGAGGAGGCCAAATGGAATGTTGTCAAGGATTCCCTTAAGAGTGGAGGTGGTACCGCCGTCTTGAGCTTGTTGTTCGGCGGCAGCAAGTTTTGCGTCTAGTTCTTGAACTTCTGACTGGGCGACTTTGTCGGAAACCTCTCCAACGACACTGTGGAGGAAATCGGTCATTCCAACTAGTCTCTATTAGCTTCCTGATTTCCCGAAGGGGCAGAAGATAGGACTTACAGGTTCCCGTGACAAGTGGGAAGATTCTCTTTCCGTTAATCTCAATTTCGGTATTTTCACCAACGTGAGGGAAGGCATCAACACCCATTTCACGGAGCGCCAATTCGATATAGTTGGAGTGAGCCGCATAATCTAGCGAGAGTTAATCGACCTACAATCCTACGAGCCATGGGAAATAACAGTCATATTTTACCTTCCAGACAGTGAAGTCCAGTTCCAAGAAGTCTCAATGCCTCGTAAAGGTCGTTATTTTTTCCGTCTCTTCCATAAGCCCTTCCCTTCTCAATGGCCTCAATGAACTTCCTCCTGACCAATCCAGCACTGGTATCACAACCCCTATCTTCGGAAGCGATGTAAACCTTCAAACCGGTACGATCATCAATCGCAAGTTCTTTTCCCTCGTCAACGGGACCACGGAGACGTGAGTCGTATTTGCGTGCATCCTCGTTATCAGCGTAGTCCTAGACAAAACGTCACACCTGTAAGTTTTCTACGTCAAGTTTAAGAAGATAGGGCTCAGATTGAGCTACCTTGGGATTGTCAATGTGTTCCTCGGGACGGTAGCATCCAAGACGCTCCTCCGTAACCTCAAACTCGGCAGTCGCAAATCCGAAAGTGACGAATGACAAAACCCACAACTATAAATTATTAGAACATGCCACCAATCCATCCCCAGTGGGTAAAATCATACCAAAATCCTGATAGTGTCCTTTGGCAGCTGCTTCAAACCACCAACATCAATAGCTTGCGAGTAATCTCTAAGCCAATTTCCCTACACCCTTCATGTTAGTAGCCCTCTTCCGTTGTAAAACCCACGAGCTCGGAAACAAACATACAAAGTAAACTCTCTTGACAGCCAACTTGTCAAATGTTTTGCCTGCGCTGGCACTGATCATGAGCTCCAGCAGAATATCCTCGATGTCACCATGACGCCAGTTCTTCCCGGAAATTTGTGAAACATTGATGATGTTTCCAGCTCCGAAGGCGGCGACAGGGGTAGTAAAGCATAATACCAACCCCGCACAAAGCAGTACCTGCAAGGCTAGAGATGGCATTGTGTAATGGAGAGAATTTCGCTCACTCGTAAAGAAAATAAAGAATTCAGGATAGTTTTTCTCACTATCTGTTTTTTTCTTAGAAGGGTTGGTGAAATGGAGGATCGATGACGGACAACAGAAAAAAAGCAGCTGAAGGGGAAGCGGGGTGCTTTATTTACACCTCTCTGTTTACACTCCTCTACTACAAATTGCGAATCTCTCCTCCCGAGTGCTCGGGCCTTGGTTTTCTACCTAGCTCCGATGGAAACGTGCACGGTGCAAGCAACATCATTTTTTTTGAGGGAAAGCAAGAAATCGCGGGGCACGTTGCATCATGATAGGCGCATGACGTTAGCTAGCTCCCTACCCTACCCATGGATCTTGCGCCTATCATCGATCTGTCCACAGCATGCAATATGCGCGAGTGTTTCTGTTCGGATGGAGCAGCACAGCACTACGGTTCAAGACCAGACTGAAAGTCCAGTCCAGTCCAGTCCAGATGCTCGCGATGAAGTGGGGTGTGTGTTCAGAATCCTAAAAGTAGCGTTCTGGGATGTACGTACCACCGGAAATATTTGGAATTAGTGTGCCAAGATTTGCCACTGGCTTTATGCAGTGTCACACTTTTGTACTCTGGGCGGTCACGCTACTCAGGACGCTAGCCGTAATCACTAATAGTAGACATCCTAACCGGAACTGTGTTTACAAATTACACAAATTACAATCCCGATTCGATAAGACTGAATTTAAAGATAAGAGCTCTCAGCTGGATGTGATTTTGATTTCTTTTTGTTCGATTTGAAACATCTACATACAAACAGGAAAGATTAAGTGGCAACAAACAGTAACTGACTACGTGCGTTGATTTTATGACAGACTTAAAAAGCAAATTAATATATCACTGCTAGATACAGCTCATCATATGCATGATCAGGAGGAATATAAATTCCAGTATCAAATACATGTATACGTACATCAGGTATCGGTTTTACCTGAGCCTGCTTGTGGCAAACGCGTATTTATATTATAAGAAGACATTGCGTATATTAGTACAGTATAGAACCTCAAAGGAGTGTATACAAGGCGGTAATTATAATTTATTTTTCACTCTCAATAAGAGACAGTACATACGTATGTTTTTAATAATACTAGAGAGGAGCTTATAAAAGTTTATTATATGTTATAACCATTAGGTTCTCTGTTGGGTCCTACAGAGCTACACCTGTCCGTAGAGAGAGATTAACCAGCAGCGTTCAGCAGAGTACAGTTATTACATTACAATAATTCCGCTCGGTCATTGATTGAGATCTAGACATGGCCGCGTAAAGCATTACTTCTAGCTAGGTTTAGTACTCTATAGCTCTAGCCGAGCCGCAAGATTCGATATATAAATCAATATATACCAAGGGTTACTAAATTTTCTATCAAAACACATATCTTCCTCCCCAAAAGCCCCACACCCACTATCCTCACCTCCAAGTCCGACCCCAAAAACAACGGTTGAGCCCTCTCGAGCGAATCAACACTATCGAACAAAATTCTCCCTGCGGGACTTTATCCTTTGGACAGCATCAACATCGATCGAATCAACAAGTCGAAAAAAAGATCTCCCTTCACGGCTTTTATCTCCACCGTCAGGGAATTAGCTCTGGATTCATCCGGGAATCTTGGAAGACCTATTTACAAAGTCCTCCCAAGTCCCCAGAGGGTAAAAAATCCTCTGCTGGCCTATGGTCGGTTGGAGTCCTGATTCCCAGTTATCCAACTTATTGTTGGTGCCGCTGGCCGTTGGTACGAGTAGTAAATGGTCAATCATTATGGGGCAATAGCTAATTTTAATAGAGCCCATTATATTGGGGTAGCTGTAAAACATTTCCAGATGTGATATGAGCATAAACTTCACCCACTACCAATTATCACCTACATTGGTGGTGAAGCCCTCTTCTATCCAAGTGGATGATAAGCCCCCGATCTGCGGCCAAAAATCTCTGTCGGTGCCGCCAGTAGGGAGCCCTCTTCCAATGAGATCATAGGTCTTGTGCTAGCGTTAGGTACCACTCCTAGTAACAACCATTGGTAAGATTCACCCCTCAACTATAGGTAGACTAGACATGAGACTAATTTCAGGTTTGCCAAAAAGCCCTATACGCTAGACTAGCCTTTCAGGCAGGCCAAGACAAAAGGGTCGTCCCCTTCATCATTTGTGAGTCTGCCATAACTTAACCGTACGGGGCAAGAACTCTTCTAATTTCTTACTTCCTTTATACCTAGCGGGGATTCCTCAACCCACAAGACGTTTATTCTGTAGAATTGCAGAATAAATCGCCTATGCGTTAGAAGCCTCGAGTAGATACATGGCCCCAGTGATATTTGAGCTCCATGTTGTGGGCCCTTTCGGCTGCATGTCGAACGGAGTTTTGAGAGTTAATTTGTATCATCAACTCCGTTTCCTTTTTTCATACGTGTTCAGCATACTATTTTTGTAACTCCATCGGGGCTCAGAAACGGGGCCCCCGAAGGGTGACCCTAACTAAAAGCTCGCCGCTATTAGGTCTCCGGGAGCCTGATAGCGGAGTTGAATATGAATCCGGCAGATATAGGAAGAAAGCCGGGACGAGGGAAGAAAAGGAAGGGTCAATTAGAAGGATTAGAAGAAAGGGAAAAGAAATAAAAGAAATAAGTAAAAGTTCAGTAAGAGACGGAGATAGTGAAAGAGGTTTGGTGGAGAGTATGTTTAGAAGGAGACCTACAGTAAAGGACCACTACAGCGAGCTACCTTTAGGCCAAATCGGTTCCTCATCAGGACCCATCGAATCTCCGTTAGTATCTCCGCCTCAGACGGTAGAAGCAACCTCTCCACCGTTTAGTCAGTTTTACTACTTACTACACTGTAAATATTATAGATACATGTATTCACTATGTATCGAACATGGCCACCGTGTGCTGACGGCCACGTTATATAACAGCAAGCGGGCATATGTGTAATATCCGCCTGGGCTGCTATATACTCTAGTACGGCAGTCCGCTACCAATAAAAGGACATCTTGAGAATCGTACAAATTACTGTGCGTAAATGACACAGCACTACCTGTGCATGGTGATGGGACTTTCGGGCGCTGCGCATACCTATGCCCGAATGAAGAACACCCTCGCAGGACCAATACCGAGCCCAGAGTCAGAGCCTGGGATCACAGAACAAAGCGAAGAGTCAGTGTTCAGGTTCTTTATTGACGACGACTACGGGGCACACAGCAGCTTCCAGGCGCAATGGGATTTACTCCACAATCGATACTTCCCGCGCATCGCTTGGTCTAGATTAAAGTTAAACTCCAAGAAGAGCTCCTTTTGGACGTGGTCACCAAACCTCCTTGGATGCAGGAAGTGGAGAAGGCGGACTTTGTCCTTCGATAGACAAAGTAGGAGCGATCGTCAATTATCCAACGGCGAACACCGTAGCCGTTAGCACATATCGCAAACAGTGGACACCGGGCCCCTCGGAGCATTCCTGGATAATCAAGTTTGCTGCCGCCTGAATAGCCGTGGGTACAAGAGGGACTTAGAGCTTGTATGGGAGGAATACATCAACGGTCATTCGGGCACGTTAAAAAGAGCATCGCAGAGAACGTGGTTTTGAGCAGTGACCCAATGCTGCCAGGCTCCGATGTCGAATATCACTATGCCCCGGGTACGCAGAACGAAAGAAATTGGCATAAGACATTGAGAATGCTTGTCTGGTGAATGATGAGGCTCGAGACAGTGGGTGCGCCAGGCCGGCTAGCGTTGTGGAAGAGACACAGTGTATTTATTATTTCTTCTGTGGATGGAGGGACATCCGGGGGTAAGGCTGCATACAATAAACCAACTAAATGAAGGAGGAAAACCAATGCAGCATCACGAAAAATCACTCACAATCATCCTGAGTCTTGGCATAGTCACAGATCATGCAGACACATTGTATTTACACCCAACTAGACAAGATAAACTACATATACATGCAATACCTAGATCCGCCAATTACCTGACGATACCCCGCTCATGAAACACGCATAAAAGTCAGTAAGTAAGCCACCAGTCTTCTCACCGTTCAGTCCCGTTTTCAGCTGTTTCCAGACCACATAAACCCCAGTGCCTCGGCCCTCCCAACCCGGCCCATCACAAACGAAAAAAATGTGAAGAAAGAAATGAAAGGGTATATATAAAAATCCTCATAGGAAACAAAAGAGCGGAGCAAAAAAAACACTCCCCAGATGAAGAGATACATGAGAAAAGATCAAAAGAAAGAAGTAAATCTTTATTCCAGAGAAAAAAATGCCATCCAATACAAAAGGACAAGCTAAATGAAGAAAAAAACGACTATATATGCCGCATCCTACATCAACTACGTGTTATGGTCGAACCTATCCCATCCGCCCAGTTCATGCAACACACCATCCGAATGTGAGTTACTACCAAATTTATAGCTTGCGATAATCTCCTCGTGGTCGATCCCTAAATGGCGCTTTCCGTCTCTTCCCTTGAACCACCCAAACGCATACGTCATCCCTACCTTCTCCAGCTTCGCCTGTCTCTCCGCCGTCGT
Organism: Morchella sp. 2016-72; assembly: GCA_024713865.1. Lineage (NCBI taxonomy): Eukaryota > Fungi > Ascomycota > Pezizomycetes > Pezizales > Morchellaceae > Morchella > Morchella sp. 2016-72. The sequence goes on along the minus strand of JAMJEY010000026.1, from coordinate 1,152,951 downwards.
TGCCTCCTCCGTCCCTTCAAAGTGTACCAACATTTTGCTTTGATGGATAAAGGCTAAAACAGAACTGATTGTGCCAGGCTGCCTAGGTAAGAATGTATGTCTGCGTAGATGCAGCACCAGCATCAGCGTTGCGATGAGGATAAACAAGATGCCCATGGAAAAGGCAAAGGAGATACTGAAGGAGAGGTTGCTTTCTTCACCGCCATTGTAGTCGAGTGAACCCATGGCGACGGTGAGAATTTCAATGAGTACAGAGACGAAGCCAACCCAAGCGAGGAGGAAGTGGCCTTTGCAAATTGCTTTAACTACAAGCCAACCAGGGACCGTGGCAGAGTAGTCGAGTGTGAGAATGCTAGAAGGCGCGTGGCGGTTGTAAAGGATCCAGAAGGGCTCTAACATGCGCATATCCTTTTCAACGATCTCCCAGAGGGACTTAATCGTGACTGATAATGCCGTGAGAACCCATGGCGTCTTGTCGATAACGACATTGAGTCGCGGAGAATATACCATTGCCGGTAACATTCCCGCTAAGATACCCATGAAAATTAGGAACGGGACCCCACCCTTAAGTCGTAGTAGTAGAGGATGAGCGTTCATGGGTTTTGGTGCTTGGTGATCACGGTCTGACTCTTTGAGGAAGTCAGCTTGCCAGAGAGAGCCTTTATGGAGTAAGTAAGTGCGTTTGTTGAGCTGTTTATGGATCTTTTCTTCGGAAGCGGAGTCAAGCCCTTGAAAGTCCATTAGGATATGTGATTTGTTTGCCATTGCTGCGACTCCTGCAATACCACTAGGGTCGCCAAGAAGGCCGGACTTGCGCCTCCCCAAGGCGGCAATCATATACGCGTTGAGTACAATGATAATGATGAGGGTAGCCTCCAAAATACGTGTAAAGACAATGTCGACAACAATTGTCTTCGGGATATCTCTGTCAGGTATACTCTGACTCTGCCGCCATTTCTGGGACGGCGCAATCTTGACAAAGACTGACAGAAACATTGGGACGATAGCGAATGCAACCAGAGATGCCACGGAGGAAGCTACGACAACCCATTGCCTGTGCTTAAGAGCGGCAATGGGGACGAGAAGACTCCAAAAAGTCTGGTATTCAATATTAAGGGTACTTGCGGCCATGGCACCGCGAGCGCCATGGCTGAGTTGAAAGTAGGGCTCAGCACGTTTGATCTCGGTGTCAGTAATTTTCCACAAGATACCATAAATAACACCAACTACGGTAGGCATGTATTTCCACATTGCAAACTGGACGATATCGAGATCATCTACCACCTTGAAGGTGAGGATTCCGGGCTTTTTATCGTCACGGAGGAGGCCACGATCTGAGAACTGGTAAAGCACTTCGGCGCCAACCAATAGAATCAGGGAAAGAAGTAGCAGGAAGATTAGGAACCCTGTTCGCATGGAGAAGGGCTTCCAGTTCGGAATGTCACGATCTATACAAGTTTATTAGTGATATACTTCACCCATTATGAGGCGAGCTTTTAGAAATCATACTTGGCGGGAAGTAGTACGCTGTTTGCGCTCTGCTCTCCAGATTTCCGGCACGATGGAGCGAAAAATTATCCGCTAGTAATCTTGTCAATATATCGCCCAAGCCTCACAAAATGGGCCTCAAACTCACAATCTTTGTCCGCATCCAACCCCGAAAAGCTCGATAAATCAATGGCCTCTCCAGTCCCTATAAAGTAAACTCCTGTTAGCCTTACCGAACCACGCATTCAAATATTGGAAGAAGAAAAACGCACCAGTATACGCAAAGTCTGGATTCTTATGTTCCTGGTATGCCTGCACTGCTGCAGCCGGTACATGGTCTGCTGAGAAGAAATCCAGATCATAATTGATTGCTTCCTCACCCCCCTCAACCCTACTATACCCCTCGGCGGTTGTCTCTACCGGTTTCGACTCCTCATCAATATCACCCCCATTGCCGACTTGATAAGACCACCCGCTCTTCGGTCTTCCCCTAACTGTCGACATGATTCTCGTGCTGATTCTCCGTACAATACCTTCCCCCTTTCCTCCTCCACCCCCAGGAACAGTCAACGTACTCCCACGATTACTCCGCGTGTTATCATATTCCACATTTAATCCGCGCCTTGCCCTGTACCCATCGTAGCTTTGATCAATCTCTTCGGTCTCCATCGCACCATCCGTCATCGAATTTCGATTGCTATATGCCGCGGGCAGACCAGGGTTCAGTGTCGCGGGCAACGACGCACTGACAAGCTGGCTTAACCTTGGCCCAGAAGGTGCGATAGGCGAATACCCAAGCGGGCCACTGGTTGCTGTTCTTGTAAATGTAAACTCTGGCGTTTGTCTGCCGCTCCGCCAGGTAGATTGTGGGGCATCGGGGCTGACAGCATTATATCCTCCGGAGCGGGTATATTCTGTCTGGTAGGGTGAGTATGGAGAGAGTGCGGGAGTGTCCTGATAGGGGCCTGAGGAGTAGGGTGAGCCGAGGTAGCCAGTATGACTGGAGAGGTCGACCGGGTAGGCTTCATCGTCGTCGAGTCGTGAAATGCGGGCTTTTGACATTATGTTTGTAGAGACTAGTTATTATTAGATTGTTTGTATTCTTCTCTCTCTTTTTTTATCGATCCCTTTTCTTCCACCTTTCCCTAATTCCTTCCTCTTTACTTCTACAAGTAAGAACAGGCTTTGTAGATATTGTATAGTGGCCGATGAACTGCGGGCAATGATTGTTCGAACCGAACTGTACCCAGCCGCCGGCGCAGTCGAGTTAATCCCCCCGTATACCACTATTAACCTAGACAACAAAACCAAAGGGATTTCTTGCTTGCGCCTCACTGCTGCCACTGAGAAGACGAGGAAAAGGTATCTTTAACAGTGTCGCAATGTTTCAATTATGCGATATACATACCCCACACTATGTGCGGGCGAGAGGTCCGTGGATATATCTGTGATTTGCGGAGGTTGATCCGCACTGCTGCTTTGAAAGCTGTGACAACCGATAATAATCCCACTACTAGCAGCTGCAGGAAAAGCAAGCTGAATGCTTAAATTCGTGATAAGCGCCAGTATGACTGTGGGTAGGTAGATGGATGAGGGGAGAAGAAGAAGAGAAGAGTTCAAGGTACAGGTATGAAGCAGGAGAGAGAGAAAGTGATGGAGAGTGGGAATGAAAAATTGGCTGGGAGGGAGAAGGGAAAAGGTGCGAAGAGAAATTGGTATGTAGGCAGGTGTTCCAAAGATGGGTGGATGTACATACCAAGTAGACAATAGAAACCCAGCTACCATACCCCCTCCCCCCCCCCCTCTCCCTCCCTCACTTCTCCTTCTCTCGATCCCCCCCTTCACGTTGAGAACATTGCCAGTGTTTGGTTGTAGTGGCTTTCCTCAGCCGCACTAAAACGGCGGCAATCTCAACGGACTTTGCCGTGTCTTTTTCGCTACAGATTCTCCATCTCAAGATAATTCCCCTAGTCTACAAAAAATTACCAGATCATGCACACCCCAAAGCACTGAAGTACCTAGCGCTCCCGCAGGATCCAGTCGAGTGTCCATATTTTCCGCGTATCCAGGGACCCATTCATCCATCACGTCCTTTGAACCCTGCTCGTTACCACTGCCACCCCTGAATATTGTTGCTATTTTCAGGTCGCGACCGCTAGTTTTATTCAGCCTCACTCAAGTCTTTAAGCTGTCTTTCAACGTTAGGTGGCTGAACGGAATTCTGTTCACTAATCGATGGTAGATCAAAGTAAGTAACACTACTTTTTATGTAAACCCCATTTAGTCCCCTAGAATACCTTCCGTAACCATCCTCTACTCTCATCTGCCCTCAAGGATGCACATGTGTGCAAGTGTACCTACCGTAGTATTTGAGAAAATTCGTTGCGCTGCAGCAGGGGTATGAACCAACCAGAGGCAGTATTTAGACAGATTTGGTAGAGAAGACCCCTGCTGCAGCGCAACGAATTTTCTCAAATACTACGGTATTGTAATTCCCGCAGCACAAACTCATTTGTATGTGTAACAAGACAGGTATGTACATGTAGGTATTGTATCAAATCCACGTGGATGAAGGACCAAACCCCTCCCCCCCGATCCTCTGTTCAGGGAAGCTTAAGCTGCCCACAAACCAAGATCTCGCGGAGGATTGAAGCTACAGAAGGTCAACGATGATGTCGAGCTAAGTGTTCTGGCACATAATCCCCACGAATCACCAAGCCTCTCGCTAATTTTTTCCTCATGAAATGGACCCGATAATGCACAAGCGTTCTAGGGCTGATAATAGCGACCCGAATGAGAGGATACAGTATGCACTAGGGTAATGCAACAGCTATCATTGTCCTCAAATAGGCCATGTTGAAAAAAATTTCAATCTTAAACCGGGTGTCTCAGAATATGCTATGTATCAGAGAGCGGTGAGGGAATCCCACAATGCGTTTATGGGGAGATCTTTTGTGTCCGTTGGATAGCATTTCGGTTGATACATATGCGTATCTATGTGTCAACGTGTGGCAGTTAGATATCATGTGCCATTGCATTTCGCCAGGTTCACACTGGATCACTCGATAAGCCGCTAGGCTTGGCTCGAGCTTGGGTTGGACACAGCCTCCTGATTGGATGACCAGTCACGGGGGTGAAATCTTAGTGGCTTTGAGATGCTCTGGGCGGTTTAGTTTTATGATCGTGATTTATGATTTAGTACTCGGATGGAGCTAGAAGTTTCTCTTTTATCTTGGCCAGCACAGCACCATGACAACCCGATGAGGCATAATGTGAACCTACATGTGTTCTTAAAAGAAACACGGGAACCTTTGTCTTGTTGTGTATGTATTCGGAACATGCCACACACTCCGACAAAAGAAACTGGTAGTAATAAAAATGAAAGTACTCGAAATATTCTGAAAAGTTTGTTTCAAAAACCAGGGCGCACCTCGTAACTGTATTTTGGGATAGGGTACGTACATGTAGTTATATATATGTCTTAAGAAACTGGCCGCTGGGCACACGTGATCTACTCTAGCACGGCACCTATAATAGAGAGTAAAAGCACATCTTTCTGCAATGTCAGCGGGTTATTCCGTTGGTCGGGCGGCTGTAAGTTAGTACCTACAGTGTCCTGTGGCTTTACATTTAGACTACCTACCACTGGTAACTCCTCTCATACACACTCTAAATAGCTCCCTCCTATGAGATTATTTAGTGCATGAGGTGAGGAATGATGTGAGTGGTTGTGCCGTATGCGGGGCTTACTGGTTTGGTTCATTGGCCAGGATATCAGTTGACTTGCAGGTTGTCTGTGTAACGATGTAGCCAAGATGTGGTGTACCTACATATACCTACATACCTACATTTATGAGAATCAAGTTTGTTTCTGCATGAGAGGTTTGCCCGGAAATAATGCACATGTACTTCCACCTTGGCGCCATAAAAACGGAACTACCTACCCTCTCCAAACAATGCCGTGTTCCAAAGATTTCTCGGGAGATGTATGCAGAAGAGTACCAGGATCGAGAAAGTAAGATAAAAATTAATGAGGCATAGATATAGTGAGATTGAGAATATTGAATGGGACTATAAATGCTCTAGGTTACATAAAAACGTATAGACACCTCTCACAAAGTTTGTTCTAGAAACCTGCCACCTACATGTATGTACCTGATCTCATACAGATTGTACACATGGTAATTCGCTCCAGAGCCGCAGTGTACCCACAACGGCAGTACATATGTACATAGTCACCGGGTACTGTTCGACACTTAAACGGTGTAGGTAAATCTGATATGAGAACCCTAAATTAAGGGAACGGTCATAGATGAAACTTGTGTATCTCTGCTACCTTACGCCCACTCTTGGCAGAGGATGTTTTGGAAGGTGTTTTGCTGTGGTGGGATAGGGGTTGGGTCGAAATGTGCGTCCCTCTGGCCCCCACACCCTGTTTACACCAACAACGTAGCAGCTTTTGGCCAAAGTAGTATATGCATACATATGTTTATATAAAGCGCTTACTGAGTTCAAAAACCCATTTCTTCTATATCTTATGGCGGATGAATCGCATTTAACAACTAGCCAGGAAACCAAACTGCGTCTGAAACATGTGGTATCACTCGATATATCAGGACCCGACAATAATTTTGAATTCCTTCCTAAGATGAAGTGAAACTACCAAACCCCCATAAGCAACAAATACTACAAAGTATTGAATCATCCACTACTGCCAAAACCCCTATAATCCTGGCTTTGCTCTACATCACGCCTATTCGCCTCCATGTGCGCACCAAGGTAATCTCCCATACCAGGTAAAGTCCTTTCCTTCCGTGGAATTGGTGGTCCAGCTGATAACACCTCTCGCGGCTCTACAGGTAAAACGGGCAACATTTCCCGTGTTTCCCTTCGTTTAAATCTCCCTCCCCGCGAACGGTGGTCCCATTCATACACAGATATACTGTAAACGCAATGGTCTTCTTTCTCGTCTTTCGGCGTCAAACCACAATTTACACTCACAGCTGGGGGCTTGATATTGGATCTCTGCAGATGTTGAATATAGAGAGAGACCCCGGATAAGGAGATAATTATGCCGAGAAGAGTGGGGAAAGTGATTTGACTGATGTCAAGAAACGCACAGCTAGGCGGAGGGGTATCCATGGTTTTGGTTTTGGTTACGATTTTGGTTGTGATTGTGGTTCTGGTTCTGGTTCTGGTTGGAGAGGGAGCGGTTTGGGGTTTATATAGGACCCTGAGTTTATCTTCGGAAAGATAAAACAATGAAGACAATCACTGGGCACAAGAATAAATAATACGTGTAGAGTTCTCCCTAGATTGAAGACGCATAGAAATTGCGGCTACGAACATGCCCTAAAACATATAGAGGTTTAAGTATACTTCCATCCTGCATACGCTGATATGCCCATGTTATTAGTTGTGTTATAGTTTCTGCAAACTCTTAGTTAGACAAACGGCGAGAAAAGCTTTGGATATGAATTTTAGTGTTAATACCTCAACTAATCTGCATGCATTAAAGCATTTTGGGTGAGTTTCTTTATGTTTAGTTTCTACCCAGCTCGTTAGGATTATCTCACCACAAGCCCAACCCCCAAAGGCTTTACTCACCGAGTAGCTAGTTTTGAATCATATGCGCCTCGCAAGGCGAGACCCATTAAACCTTTCTGCACCCCTCTTTACTCGCTCCACACCCATTATTGGCTTCTTTAAAGCGTTCCACCAGGATCAGAGTTCTCAGGCCACGACAATCGCACAGATGCTTTGTTTCGGCCCTCTTGTTCCCCTTTATCTTGTTTACCAACATAAGTTGTTTAAGGCCCCCGCAAACCTCCGCATCGCAGCCACCACCACCACTATTACCAGCGGGGACAGTGCAAGGTGTCTTCTCGGCAGCCATAATGTTTTTATCGCTTCTTTCCTCAACACAGACGACGCTGGTCTTATGGGTGCAAGTTTTGCGGATATCGTTGAGCGGCGCCGGTTTATTGATGATCAAACGGAGGCGAGCTCGGTTCAGTTGCTCAGTGGTATTATCCTCGGTGGGGGTGAGGGTGTATTTGTAGCCCTCACTAGTTTCTGGGGTAATGGGGTGATTGGCCATCATAGGTAGTGGGTACTGTGATGTGACAGGTTGTTAAGGAGAGAGGGAGGGATGGGGGATGATGATGAAACGAGGAGAGTTAGTTGACCTGGATGAAGAGAAGGGTGTGGGTATCAGCCGTGTTCCAGGACATTGAGATATATACTTTGACAAGGGTGTGGCTGCGAATAAGTGTTGGTAGGTGCGTATGCCGAGTGATGATGTGTGAAGAATTGCTTAGAGTGTGGGCAGGGGGGGGGGGATCGGCAGTAATTTACGCTAACAAGTAAAGACGATTTCAATTGCAAAAAAAACAAAAATACAAATTCAAAGATATCGTGGCTGGAGAAAGGGGACAAGCCCTAAGCCTCTATTATCAGGAAAGAAGCCTATATAAGGAGTCTTCAATACGCGCTAAACCATCTCGATGGGCGTCAACGTTTATTCCTCAAAGAAAGATAGATCCTCAAGCGGCCGCGGGGTCAAATCAACCCCACCGTAGAAATCAAAGCAGGTGCCAGTTTCCTACTCTGCGCGGGGGACGCCTTGGTTTTATTTCCCGTACTTTTGCCAATTGGTAAAGATTAAAGCCTTCTAAACTGCAGAAGTAGAAGCCTAGATCTATTAACCATTAATCTCAACAGATAATGAAGTATTAGCACGTGAAACACCGAGAAGTTTGCCGGTTCAAGCATTGTTGATCTACATGCAATGTGTTACTACATGCAAGAAGTGGAGCAGGTCATGTATTATCACTCGCTAGACCGCCATGTCACGGTGTTGTAATGTGTGTTGCTTCCGAGTACAGTCAGCTCTTGTGCCTAGGAATTTATATCCGGTACACATACAATGTATATGTGACCGTCTTATATGTCTACATGTACTTACATACATACATGTATATAAGACACCTCATTTGTATCCAATGCTAAGGTAGAAACAAAGTCTTGACTATATGTATTTCTTCCACTACACTTAGCTTTATTCGTTTAGAAACACGGGATTACATCATGTACCATTGATTGATTGATTGATACACTTCAAACATGTGTGTAAGCCAAGAAGAGTACAAGCAGGGGAGTTTTTCCCATGCTGACTGGGACAGGGATCAAGTATATAGATCTAACTAAAAGTCAGTACAGTACGAAAAAAGGGGATGTAATAGATACCATAGCAATACGGTATCGTGAAAGACTTCCGAATTAAATCGGAATTTCGGCCATTATACCATAGCAATGCTGTAGCAATACTGGAGTGTCATGGTATTCTGGCAGATAAGGTACTAGATACACCCACTTTTTTGGTACTCTATGTACTTCATGTACGTGTATGTAGTAGGACTACATGTATCCGTTGATTCCGAGACCAACATTACACTCTTGGCACAACGACATATGGGTAAAACTTTATAAGTGTCTACCAGGAGGGGGAAATGGGCCTAGGAGACTATTCCTCAAAGGCCTATAGATGGGCTTGCAATGGTTGCTAAGTGTCTACAAAGAGTGCTGGCGTTTAGACCTCCTCACGATCACGGGGGGTTTGGTGCAACAACCAAGAACGTCGAAGGGGAAATAGCGAAAGTACATTGTTTTTATCAATTTACCTTTGTGGTCGGCCTTGATGCTCTTAGGCGTTGCATCACACCCAGTGTGTACCATACCCCCGTGAAGAGGTCTATAGGTTCTTTTATTTCGGGTAAGGGTGTCTGGGCGCCGATACCCTAACACCACACCCAGGACACCGGGATACTATGCTAGAGGCTAGGTGCTAGGATAAATGAGTGGTTCTAGAAGGAATTATCAGAGTTCAACGTCTTTTCTCGATAGAAAGATTTATGAGTGCTCACGCTACCCCAAGTTTAGGGTCGATGGCAAAGTATAGGTACAACTGGCATATTTGTACCTAGCGGGCTAGAGACGGTTATAAGCCCATTTCAGGCAAATTTTTCCTTGGCTAAGAAGCGTCTAGCAACGATACAGTAATAGGACATGCTCATTTGATTAAAAAAATTCTTGATGGCAAAGATGTACATGATAAGAAACACAAGGACATGGGTCTAGAAATTGCTAACTGAAAGTTACACAACTGGTGGATCAGCAACCATAGCCCGCGCTTTTAAGATGAGGGTCCGATTTAATCGTATAAGTAGTACATACATATGTATTTATCCTCGCTGAGAAAACCTCAGACGCATTTCTTGCGACTAGAGAGATTCTTTAGAGAAGGCCTTCGTCCGCCCAAGATAAAATACTACAAAGAAGAACAACCCAAGCATGGCCTAGATCCGAATCAATATTCCTCATACCCTCCATGAGGCCACCCCCACTGATATGGGTGCAGGCTGGATTGGTGTAGAAAAAAGCCCTCACCATCATCTTCTTCATCCTCATCGAACTCCTCCTCATCTGTTTCACCCAACCCATCCTCTTCTTCACTATTTCCGAGACCGAATGGATGCATCCCATGTGTCCAAAATCCTAAGCCACTACCATCATCTATACTAGAATCATCTATATAGAGTTCGTCAGCCATAACGCATGAGCAATCGTCGTGACGTTGGTCATCAGCAGGTTCCTGGTCGCTGGAGCCGCTGATGTAGTCTTGCCACAATTGGATGGTACAGCTGCGCATACTCATGGCCCTTTGGTGGTGAAGTTGCTCGATTCTAAAGGAGTCGAGAGCCGATGGGGTCCTGGGGGGAAATTGTCTGGCAATTTGTCGGAGGACCACTTCCCAGGGCTTTGGTGCAATGCTCTCCTCATCACTAGCTGGAGGTGATTCGTATGCACTTTCGCTTTTGTCGCTATCATCCGGATTAGACCTTTTGATCTCGCAGTTGTCGAAGTGAATGGTGCGAAGGGATTTTTTATGTGAAACCAGGAACTGAAGGATCTGTGACTCCGAGAATATGATGTCACGGAGCTTAAGAGATTTAAGTTTCGGCCAGCACTGTTCTGCCAATGCTGCTTCGGTTTTGCTGGAGGACTTGTACTTGAATGGGGATGCAAGTGTATGGAAATAGACGCTACTATCCGGGATTTCCATTTCTAGAGATTCAAGAGATGTGGCAGATTGCATAAGACGGCCGAGTGAGGCAATCCACCCTGGACTAGATTCCAGGTGATCGTGACAGGTTTGAATGCTGATGACAAGAGTTTTGATATTTTGAAATCCTAAAATCGCTTTGTGAAAAAAGTGGGGCGGAAGGAGCATGCATTCTTCTGTTACTCCTTTCAACACAAATTCCTCTATAGGCGATACATTCATCTGAGTACGATTATGCATCGCTAATAAAATAGCGCGGAACACGGCAGGGCCCCAGGATTTAATATTGCCAATTCCTGGAATAGTCAATGCATGAGATTGATCCGACAATCCGAAACATGCAGGTGAACTCAAGTGAATTGATCTCAGGACTGGTAATGAGGACAGACATTTGACATGTACGTCATGAATGTCGTTTGAAAGGTCAAATTCATGTTGTTCGAGCCAGCGCGCAATTTTCATCATGTGAGGGTCGGTACTGGATTTGATTGTGCCAAGCTTTTCGGTCCACTCGGGGTCAGCCAAAAGCCGAAGGTAGTCGTCGTGCACGGCTCCTGAGGCGCACCGTCAGCTCGTGGAAACATAAACGGAAGGGTTTATATAACGCACTAGAGGTTGACCTCTCCATGAGATTGTTAGGGGCAAGGACATAAGAATACCGCCTCACCAAAGCCTGAATCTCTTCACTTTCGGTGATGCGCTCTAAACGTTTCAAACTACACTCCCTGCTTCCAACAGTGATGTTCTTGAAGAGGTGAGGAGTAACATGGGCAGAGAACTCTTTGCACACTAGACGAAGGCTTGAATATCCCTTGATGGCTTCGCGTGGTGGTATTATGGGATACAGTCCTGAGCGCTTTATGTAATTAGATGGGTGGAGGATCATGAGCATGATCTCCGGGGGCATTGAATTTAAAGACATTATGTTAGCCAAATCTAACTGCCTTCTTTTTCACTCTTTTGTTTTGCCTTTAGAAAAAGAGTATAAGGCCCTCAAAGCCTATTCTTGTCGAAATTTTTGGGTTGCCCGCTTTCGTCTGAACATCGTTAGCTTCATACTGTACCAGTTACCACCAACTGACATTAGAGAATCAAATCTGCTCTGACCTATGAAGAAATTGATGTCCTACTGAAGCCTAGCAACCAAGAGGGTAGATTCCAATAGAATTGCAGCAGCACTGGGTAGTACGGGCGCAATCTGTGTCTGTGGGACCTGGTGGGAGACAAGAGGGCATCACCCTGGCCTGGTTTTGATGCACGTCGCGTCGCTGCTAAGACCTCTTGGCAGATGTCACGTTACGGAGTTGGTGTGACACCCCTAGCCCTGATGGTTACCCGGGCATGCTGCTTTGACATGTCTCACCCCCTCCACCCACCTAGTTAACTTCACCTATCACCGCAGCAGCACCCCTCTAACCCCTCTAACCCCTCTACAACTATCAAAACCGATCCCCTGCTCTATATAGGCCGCCATGAGCTCTTGTACGTTTTTTTTTTACTTGCTCCTAATACTGTTCGCAATTTTAAGGAGGGCTCCGGGCGCCGAATTAAGAGCTGACACGCTGCAGTGAAGCAATTCATCCGGGCTGTTCGAAGCGCAAAGACCCTGAACGATGAGCGCGGAGTTATTCAGAAAGAAAGTGCCGCAATTCGTGCTTCGTTTCGAGAAGAATCAGGTGACTCAAACGTTAGGTTCGTGCTAGCTTAGCTCCATCATTCCTGCCTGGAGCTTTTTCTAACACATCTGGTTGTGTCCTAGGAGGAATAATGTCGCCAAGTTGCTTTATCTCTTCACTCTCGGTGAGCGCACGCACTTTGGACAAATCGAGTGTCTGAAGCTATTAGCCTCTCCTAGATTTGCCGATAAAAGATTGGGATACCTGGGTACCATGCTTCTTCTAGACGAGAATCAGGAAGTGTTGACTTTGGTTACAAACTCATTGAAAAAGTAAGCTTCGCTTAATTTGCATTAATAGGTTTACTTCAGAGCGCTGACGTTTCATAGTGATCTGGAGCACTCAAATCAGTACGTCGTGGGGTTGGCTCTATGTACCTTAGGAAATATCGCATCAACAGAAATGGCCCGCGATCTTTTCCAGGAGGTGGAAAATCTACTTTCAACCGCGAACCCTTATATTCGCCGGAAGGCAGCTATCTGTGCTATGCGCATTATCCGGAAGGTTCCCGACCTCCAGGAACACTTTATAGATAAGACCAAGCTACTTCTCCAGGACCGGAACCATGGAGTATTGCTTTGCGGTATTACTTTGGTTACAGACCTTTGTTTGCATGACCCCGACATGGTACACGAATTTAGACCCTTTACAAATGCACTGGTCCGCCACTTAAAGAGCTTAACAAGCTCGGGATACGCACCCGAGCACGACGTGACAGGAATTACGGACCCGTTCCTACAGGTCAAAATTCTAAGGCTATTACGGGTGTTGGGCAAGGGGGACGCCGAGGTTAGCGAGCAAATTAACGACATCTTGGCACAAGTGGCGACGAATACAGACTCAACTAAGAATGTCGGAAATTCGATTCTCTACGAATCTGTACTCACTATCCTTGATATTGAAGCAGATAGCGGCCTTCGCGTGCTCGGTGTCAACATTCTTGGAAAGTTCCTAACAAACAAGGACAATAATATCCGTTATGTAGCTCTAAATACCCTAATTAAAGTGGTCGCCGTAGAACCAAATGCAGTACAGAGACACCGTAACACAATCCTTGATTGTCTCCGGGATCCGGATATCTCAATCCGCCGCCGTGCCCTCGATCTATCCTTTACCCTCATCAACGAAAGCAATATTCGCGTCTTGATCAGGGAGCTATTGGCATTCCTTGAGGTCTCGAACAACGAGTTCAAGCCCGTCTTGACTACTCAGATTTGCATTGCCGCTGAGCGTTTTGCGCCCACGAAAAGGTGGCATATCGATACAGTGTTGCGTGTTCTGAAGCTTGCTGGGAACTATGTTAAAGAGCATATTTTATCGAGTTTTATTCGCTTAATCGCCAATTCCGCGGAGCTACAGACCTACTGTGTTCAGAAACTTTTTTCTGCGCTAAAAGCAGATATCACCCAAGAAGCATTGACTTTGGCAGGAGCTTGGACTATTGGTGAATACGGAGATCTACTCTTGAAGGGCGGTAGTTATGAGGAGGAGGAGTTGGTTGTCAAGGTTCAGGAATCAGACGTGGTGGATATCCTCGCAACAATTCTTTCGAGCGCTTATTCTTCCCAAACAATAAATGAATATATCATTACAGCACTCATGAAACTCACCACCCGTATTTCAAACCCAGCTCAGATCGAACGAGTCCGCCGAATTCTACAATCTTATACCGACAGCCTCGATGTCGAGATTCAGCAGCGCTCTGTCGAGTATGGCAACATGTTTGGATATGATGAGATTCGAACAGGTGTACTAGAAAAAATGCCACCACCGGTATTTAAGGAAATATCTCGGCAATTTGAACAAGAACATGTAAAACCAAAAGGTCCTAGCAAACGCGGCGCCAAGAAGCAAATTGATGAAGATGCACTCCTTGATCTCATGGGCGGTGACACGGTTCCAGGAACTATCCCATCGAACGGGGGCTCAGAAGACTTGTTGAAAGGCATGTTCGGTGGAGGTGATGAAGTAACCTCACCTTCTTCCCCAACTCCACAGTCGAATTTAAGCAGTATTATGGATTTGTTCAATACTCCTTCACCCGCGCCCGCGCAACAGCAGCAACCTGTATCCACAATGCCCTCAGCTGTCATGGGGTTTTCAAGCCAGCTAAGTTCAATTGCGCAACCCGCGGCACCTTCAGGCCCAGCACAGCTTCCAGCTTATGACAAGAACAACCTTGCCATCGCATTGCAGCTTCAGCGCACAGCAGACGGCACAGTGAACATTGTTGCAAGGTTCAAAAACAACGGCTTCACAGATAATATAAGCGGAGTAACATTGCAAGCCGCAGTACCCAAGAGTCAGACTTTAAAGCTGCAGCCAATAAGCTCAGCTGAGTTAGGCCCAGATGCTGAAGCGACGCAAGCGATGAGAGTTCAAGGCAGCAAGGGGGTACGTTTATCCTCTCCTTATTATGGGATGAATAATCACTAACTATCTCCAAAATAATAGCCCCCACTCAAATTAAGGTTGAAAATTTCGTACACGAAAGAAGGGGCAGGGGAAGTTGTGGACCTGGTGAACTGGACTGAGCCATTAGCTTGAGCGCTGGGACTATTTTTTTTAGAAGGGGGGCATTCTGCATAATTCCCATCTTTTCCTTTTTCTTTCTTTTTTATTTGACGAATTGGAATCGATAAAATGCGGCGTTTATCAACTCGAAACTTAGTTTAATTAGCCCTTTGCATTCCTTTGGCTTACCTCTGCGTTATTTTGTTGAAAAGCTGTTGTTTTGTCTACACATAGTTATGGTTAGCTATCAAGTTATTTTTATATTTTGGAGTGTGTGTTTTTTTAATCATGTAACTTCAGTGAGTGTGATTTGAAGCATGAGGTATCACTCGATTTGTGCTTAAGAAGATATGGACTTCCGGGGCATAAAAAGTGATAGTCATGGTAGATGAAGGAGTCACTCAAAGTGCCTAAGACTGTATATATGTCGTCACCATGAGGGCACAGGATGTCTTGTTTTTGCTATGAGGCCTGTGTCTATAGTCCTCTAGTCAGTCGACTAGTTAAGTCCCGTATTATCTACTCCATCCTCCTTAAAAGTCGAACAAAAAGGAACGGCATCTGTGCAAAGATTGGGCCCGGCGGGGGTGATCGTTACCGAAGGGTCTAGGCCGACCGCGTAACGTGCCCCACGGAACACTTTGGCATCAGAAGAGAGGGGGGGGGGGTCTCCTAGTAGTTTGGGTTAGTCTCGTGCGTGCCCTATTTTATCCCTTACTCTTTGAGGTGTTGAGGTGTCGCTTTTGTTAATTCATTAGTTGTGTGGCCTTGAGGGTCGCCTAAAAACGAAAACACAAACTAGCGGGGTATCGATGTTGTGGCGCTTTCGGAGAAAGGGTGTCAGCTATATATGATATCTCGAAGAGAAGATCAGCTCCCTCTTAATTTGCGGGGGGGGGTCTTTCTATAGCTCGTGGAAGAAACGAAATATGGAAGAGGCTGCAGGGTGATAGTATGTAGATAAAGGATAACGGGGACCCTCCTATGAGTTCATGTAGTTATACTTCGCGACCCTCAGCGAGCTGTTGAGGCGGTGGCAAAGACACTTTTCTAAAGTTTCGTGGGAGGTGTGTTGAGGCCCAGCTTGTGGGGTTGCGGGGCGTGTAGCCGATATATGAGTACCAGTTCGTTAGAAGACACCGGAGGTATTGTATAGCCCTCTCCCATGAAGGGAAGTGTAATCTCTTTGAACCCTCTAGATGGTTCTATGTTGGAGTTTAACAGTCTAGTATAGCCTTATATATGATTCTTCGATATCTGGCTGTGCATATTATTTCTCCCATCATTACTAGGTTAGTATAGTCGCTATAGGTAGGACGGGTAAGCGAGAGAAAGATAGCAGCACACTCACCGTCCGTAAGGGGTGGGTGTTTTACTTACCAGGGGGACTGGTCTAGGGTGTTTTGTGTTTGGTGCAAAATCCACGGCGTGGGGTGCCTAGTACAAAGTGGGGAGAAATGCGTATGGGCTGGATCTGGCTGAGCACAGTTATTAGTGCGTAGGTGCTTTGGTACAGATGATAATGTTCTTGCACTTACCAGCCAAAAGGCCGGTGTGGTTAGTAAGCTAGGTTAACATCTTTCTATGTGCATTAACCCCACTTGCAACCATCCTCCCACCCTCTGCTTCTTTTACATATAATCCGCACCATCAATCAATATACCCAACCACTATACCTGTTTGGTCCGGTGCCCAAACCTCGGTCATAATATACTCTTTCCTCTCTTTATCAGATATATATAGAGAGAGAGTTGATTGAGCGCGTATAATACCGTTCTAGTTCTTGGTGTGTGAGTCCTTCCAACTTC
This sequence comes from Morchella sp. 2016-72, assembly GCA_024713865.1. NCBI lineage: Eukaryota > Fungi > Ascomycota > Pezizomycetes > Pezizales > Morchellaceae > Morchella > Morchella sp. 2016-72. The sequence goes on along the minus strand of JAMJEY010000026.1, from coordinate 1,136,341 downwards.
GAGTTGGTAAAAGAGCAGCATGACAGCATGGGAAACGCCCAGCCTGTACTCACATAGTAGAGGTATTTTATTAGGTTTGAGCCTGTTGAATACGCGCCTACTAATATAACGGTAGAAGTACGATAGATATTCATTGAGCAGGAGGCCTTGCCTCGAGACCTTTATTCATGGTGGATACTAAGGATCATGTGGGCCCCCAGCTGGCGTCCACGGGTCCAGAACTAAATTAGTCCCCCCCTGTATTCTGAGCACCACAGTGCAGCTATATTATCCAGGGGGGGGTTATCGGCAGTGCGCTCTGTGTTTTACATACGACAAAGGAGAAGGCGACTGCATGCAATCGTAAGCAATAAAGGACATCATGGGGTAGCTACAGAATAAGAAGATGTCCATGGTAGCTCATAGCACGGATCGTGTACTACGACACAGAAGGGTATCCGCTGGGTAATGTTTTAATCTCACTGAGGTAACCCCTGAACCAGACGCTCTTGGTCATAATCCATCACTCGTACACAATCTATCACTCGGGCTTTACTCTGGGTGACTTGGTATGGGCCCCTGTAACTACTTCCTGCTCAGCAAGGTTAAAGTTTTAAATGATTTAGCTTTGATTAATAGATACTCCATCACGCTACCTCTCTTCTACTCTTTTCTGCTCTGCTGTGCTCAACGAAAAAATCGCTCCATACAGCCAACTGCAATAATCACTCACCGCTTATTACACACTCCGTTGCACATCCCTCGGTTTCGTTCTCATGAACTCCTCCAATATGGAAACAAAATCTCGTCCTCATTCATAAATACATACCGGCCTACCCACACCCACTTTACTTCCTGCGCACCATCAAGGAAAGAAAGAAAATAAAGAAACATTACTGGTTAAATGGCAATTGGACGAAGTGAATAAAATGGAGAGAGAGTTAATAGTACAATGTTTGTTTCTCCTTCACTGGAAGTTGACGAGGCATAAGGGAGGATGAGGGAAGTAGGCGGAGAGCCAATGAATCAATCCCATCAATCAATCAATAATACCGGACAACACCAAGAGACAATAACAAGCTGATAGACTAAGAACCAACACAGAACGATAAGGGACGAGAAGAACGAGAAGTTAAGATAAGACTATCACACAACAGACGAAAGACAGAAAGAGCAGAACAGAAAAAAGATAGAAGAAAATTGTTTCCAATCCCGCCCATGTTCCTCCAAACTAACCCAAATTTCTGCCATCGCACCAGACCCTAAATGAGCGTTTATTATATCCTTCGAGTCAAAACGAATGGTTTACGCAGCGGTAGTGGTAGCTGTTGCAGCGGCCTCAGTAGTAGTGGCGTCAGCCGCAGGGGCAGCAGCAGCAGGAGTGGGCTCTGCGGCGTCACCGCCAAAGATGCTCTTCTGCTCTGTGTTTGCTGTAGGCTCCTCGGATGCAGATGCCGGAGCAGTAGTGGACTCGGGTTTAGCCGCACGGCCCTTCTTGGCTGCAGGTGCCTTTGCAACCGCGACAGTTTCCTTGGTCTTTGATGGGCGGCCGCGCTTTTTCTTGGGCTCCCTATTGGTTTATTAGTATCATTGACATTTAGTGGGAGGAATGGGACAATTACTCGGAAGCAGTAGCATCGGTGATGATGCTTTCGTCGCCGACCATAGGGACATCCTCCTTGGGCTCCTCTTCGACCGCCTTTTCAGCGGCCTCCTCGGGAGCGACGGGCGCCTTGCGTTTCCTACCAGCGGCAGCCTTGGGCTTAGGCTCTTCCTTCTCCTTGGGGGCTGGGGCAGCAGCAGCGGGTGGAACGACTTTCTTGGGACGGCCACCGCGGCCCTTAGGTTTAGCAGCTTCGGCTTCAGGCTCTTTCTCGGGGGCATCATTCATCTCGACGTCACCAGCATCTTTGCCCTCAATAGGCTTGTCGGCGGCTTCAGCATCTTTACCCTCAGTAGACCTGCCGGCGGCTTCAGCATCTTTGCCCTCAATAGGCTTGACGGCGGCTTTAGCAGCAGCAGAGGAAGCTTCGGGGACCGCTTCTTTGGCAGCAGTCTCTTTGGCTTCTTTGGCAAGTTGGGCCTTAGTGGGCTTCTTGGGCGCAGGAGCTTTCTTCTCCTTTGGCGCTGGCTTCTCCTTAGGCGTTGACTTCTCCTTCGGGGCGGCCTCCTCCTCTTGTGGGATAGGGTCCTCCTTGGGGGCGGCCTCCTCTTTAGCTGCAGACTCTTCCTTAGCGGCAGACTTCTCCTTAGGGGCGGCCTTTTCCTTGGGAGCTGCCTTTTCCTTAGGCGCGGGCTTCTCCTTTGGTGCAGCCTTCTCCTTAGGGGCAGCCTTCTCCTTAGGCGCGGGCTTCTCTTTTGGTGGGGCCTTCTCTTTGGGCGCGGGCTTCTCTTTGGGCGCAGGTTTTTCTTTAGGGGCGGCCTTCTCCTTTGGAGCGGACTTTCTCTTGGGCGCAGGCTTCTCTTCCTCACTTAGCTCCTCGTCGTCTTCCGGGTCCTCATCGGCCTCTTTCATGCTCTTCTTGGCCACAGCAGCGGTCCTGGCTGAACGTGCACGTGTCGGCTCCGCTGGCGGCTTCTTTTCGCGCTTTGCCTTTGGCTCACTTCCGGCCGCTGGCTGTCGACCGCGTTTCCTAGGCGCTGGCTTCTCCGCCTCAGCCTCAGCCTCAGCCTCTTCAGCCTCAGGTTCCGCTGCGGGAGCGGCAGCCTTCCTGGGACGACCACCAGCCTTCTTGGTTGCTGGCTTGGGCTCTTCCGATTCAGTGGGCTCGGAAGCGGGTTCGGGTTCAGCGGCAGCCTTCTTCGGGCGGCCAGGAGCTTTCTTGGGGGCGGGCTTGGCCGCCTCGGCCTCACCTTCTGATTCGGCAGCAGGGACATCGGCGGGCTTCTCTTTAATCTCCACCTCTACCTCCTTCTTCTTGCGGCCGCGTTTTGGCTTCTCGGGTTCGCTGTTCGGTTTTTTTTTTTTTGTTAGCGCGTCTAATAGCCTCAAAAGTCGCGAGAAATGCAACGGAAGGGGAGTTCCAACGTGGCAGCCTCGGCCTTTTCATCCCCATCCTCCTCGGTGTCATCTTTTTTGGCAGCCTTCTTACGCTTCACAGGCGCGCCGGGTCTGTTCTCCGCGACATTCTTCAAGGCGTGTTAGCTGAATAGTTTATCGCGTCAATTGAACAACCAAGGGGGGGAAAACAAACTCCTTTCCACTCCTTATCGTCGACGTGGCCTGCCTCGACAGCTGCCTTGACCTTCATCTGAAATTCTGGTGGTAACTCGTCGTATCCGTCTAGCGCTGTGATATCAAGGCCTTTATCGGTCGTGAGCTTTTTACGGATGTTGATAAACTGTTTGGGTGTCACGCAACCCCTTGTGGTGGTGTGTTAGTGCTAGTGTGAGGGAGGGGAGGGGAGGGGGGGGAGTGGAGGAGAAGTGAAGAAGAAGGAAGCAGGGGGATAGGTGGGTAGAAATAGAAAGGGGAGCAAACCAGTGCCGCCAGTTCCAACCTGGGTAACTCCCTTCAACCCAAGAACCGAAGCGGAGCTCTCCCTTTGGAATCTTGGCTTTGGCGCAACGGGCGACTTTACAGGTAGCGCGGCCGTTTGAGATTTCTGTTTTTTTTTTTTTATGGTTCGTGATTAGTTGGTCTTTACTTTTATTTATATTTTTTTTATATATTTTTTTATATAATTTAATTTATTGGATTTTATTAATTTCGGGTTTGAGATTGGGGGGGGGGGGGGGGAAATATTTCTTTCCAGCTCGGCGCGTAGTATTTTTGAGTTTCGACGCCTTATTCTTTTGTGTTCTTTTTTCTTTTTTTTTTTTCTTCTTTCTTTGTTTTGTTGCGATTGGGATTTGGAATGAGGGAATGTGGCAGGATCAGAGTGAGGGAGGGAGGAGGGAGGGAGGGACCAGGGAGAGAGAGAGAGAGAGGGAGCGAAAAGGATACGTACCAGCTCTGTAGGACATAATAAAGTCGCGGCAAAAAAAAAAAAAAAGTGCTGCTTTATGATTAATTTTGCTAATTAGGGGAGGAGAAATTTTTTTTCTTTTCTTTTCCTACGGATGAGGGGGGAAGGAGGGAGCAATCAGGAAAGAGGGTGGTTGGGGGGGTGGATAGATGGTAGAACGTGTATATGTGTGTGTATGTATGTGTTGGGTTTGGAAAATGACGTCTGCTGCTATCAAGTAGATGATATTCTTGCCGAGAATAGGGAGAAGAAGCGTATCAACCCGAGCAGGACGAAGTCGAAATCAAAGGGGAAGAAGGATAGGATAGTAATCAAATCAAAGATGAAGAGGGTGATGATGGATAGCGAGAGAAATTGGTGGGATTCGATGGGAAGGGGGGGGGGGCCGGAGTTGAACTGCTGCTACGGAAATGATATTGGGCAACTTGTAACTCACTCTGATCACAGAACGGTGACGCGCCTAAAATATGTGTACCTACATGTACTCTACACCGACTGCTGCTGCTGATAGACATGATGCGCGTACCGTTTGTTTTGTCACGCAGAGTGCAATAATAATAATAAATACAGTAATAATTAAAATCACCATAGGTAGAAAGTACCACACCATATGCAGATAAATAATCAAATGATACAACATTGCAGGCATCTGTTTACTAGGCATCAGCATCCCATTGTGTGTTGCAGGTGAGTAAGTACATATAGGTAGGGAGGATCAAAGGAGGAAGGCAAAAAATAAAAAATAAATAAGAAAATAGAAAAAATAAAGAAATAAATAAAACAAAAAGAATAAAAGTCCACAGCACGTGATACGTGTGTACACAAAGATAAAACAGGTGAAAAGAGGAACGTAGATATCAAAGTATACTTTGTATGTAGACTATATATCGGGCAAGCATCCCAGATCTCGGAAAAACAATTGATCCAACCCATCCCACCCAGACCATGGCTTACAGCAGGGTTCCAGTTAAGCGGGAAACAACCAACGGCCGCCAACCCCACCAAAAAATTAAACCGAAACGAACGGAAAAAAAAAAAACCACCCCCCCCACACTTGCACACCAATCCACGAAACAATTGCCCAGATGTCATGCTCTCCGTACATCAATCCCCCCGATCAATTCTCAAGTCATCGTTCACCTGTACCTTTTTACTACCGTCCTTCTTTCCAATACGTCGTGGTGGCCGCCGAAGACTCACTACCGCCTTGAAAACAAAGAGAGCAGCTTCAATACCCGTAACATCTACCCCCAAGTATACCTACCGCCACCCATCTCAATTCCGCTCGGTATAGATGGCTGACCCTATGTTTACAGTTTCACCCGCCACTACAGTACGGCCGAATGGCTCACGAACCTCAACATCTCTTTCCCCCCGCCCCCGCCCCGCCACAATACCGATACCGTACCCAACGGCCCCCGAAAATCCCCCCTCGACCCACTTACGAAGCGATTTCATGTGCATGGCGATCTCATCCACGACGGGCGTTTTCCAGATCTATATGGCATTTCTATACCCCCGAAGCCCCCAATCAAGAACCCACGCTACGAAGACGATTGGATATCCCACCTCCTGACGGGGCCATACTTGCCTCCAGAATGGCGGCGAAAGGCTGATTTTGTACCGCCACAAGATAATGAAAAACTATTGCTCTTTCTCGAGCGCGCGAGAGGTCACCAGCACGACCTGATTACGGAACTGGTGGTGAGGGGCGAGTGGGATATGGCTGTATGGATTGTGAGGCAGTTGGTGCAACCGGGGTTTAGGTATCCCGAGGTAGTGAAGATGCACCGTATCTTTGACGAGACACGGGGGTCTACGATGAACGAGGGCGACTATGACACTGGTAGGGTAGAGAAAAAGTATGGTGGCGGGATCCCGTCGCCAGCAATTGCAGGGCGCTCTGGATTATGGGCGCTGGAGGATGATAAAGTCAAATGGGATATCGAGAGACGGAGAAGAGGGTATGGCATAGTGCTATACTCACTCGCCGGGATGGTGCTCAGGGCTGGGGCCGAGAGTGGTGGGGGGCACAAGGATCTGATGGCGACAGTGAGACAGGTCCTGGCGTATCTACATACGGCGAGATTCATGCCGGATTCGTTATACGATTTGGAACGCCATCCAAGGTTATATTTGCTTAGATCTCGCATTCTTGCGTCATTGGCCGACGCGATGTGGCGGGCTCAAGAGGCAATGGCTGCAGAGGAAGCTGAACGTCTGGGTATTGTAGGGGAATACCGAGGCTTCGAAGTCCCCCGCGCTAGACACCGTTTTGAGGTTTGGGGTGGCGGTCGTAAGGATATACCCCCACCGCTAGCCGCACCACAGGACCACACAGGCCCAAAAGACCCCAATCAATGGGGCAGCTATTCTGAGCGCGAGGTCTGGTTAGAGCTCATACTCACTATTGTTGTCGAAACAGGCTACGGAAATGTTGGAGTCGATGTTGTACGTCTCGCTGACTCCCAGGGGTGGAAATCCGTTGATTACCGTGACCTATACCCACATGAATACTCATTAGAAGCACTACTGCACACGACGCCCGAGCCTAAAGCTGGCCCCTGGAAGCTTGAAGGACACTCGTTGAATCGACCACCGGTCACTACACACCCCCTGTCCCTGCCAGACACTATTCTGTCTGGTGTAGTCGACGCAACGGTCGACTCAACCGCCGAGGGCCGTGGCATCGAATCTATGTTTACGACGATTCTTTCATACGCACAAACATTCCCCATGCGTCGTACAACACTACTGCGTCTCATGCGCCACCCTGCCCTCCTTTGGTCTAAAAATGCCGTAGTAATGGAAGTTGGCGCTACCATCCTTTTAGAGGTCGGGGATGGTGTCAAGGCCTGTAGCATGTTAAGCAGGGCCCTCTCCCTGTACATGTCCCAGCAGAACCTTCCTGGCGCCCAACGAGCGTGGGAGATTCTGCGCAAACGCACGAGTAACATCCAGCAGATCCCCGACCCACTGATCGCCCGTTATCTTATGTTCCTCGTGAGTCGGCGTAAGCTAGGTCATGCATGGGACCTCGTCAGAGCCACCATCACAGACGGGGGCGAAGTTTCCCCACCAGTTATCCAAAGCACCGCCTACAACTCGCCACATCTCGCACCCCCGCTCCTCGCCCTTGCGGTCAACTCAAAGAGTCAGCCACTGTTGGACCGCGTTCGCACAGCACTAGCACTCACCGACCCCCGCAGGATCACAAAGGCAACTTACACATCCCTCCTCAAAGCCAACCTCGCACTTGGCGACTCCAACGCCGCCAAAGAGGTCCTCAGCGCGCTCTCCGCCCACGGCCATACCATCGACGGCGTCCTAATCGGTGTTTTAGTCACCCACGAACTCGAGCGCGACCGCGCCGCCGGCTACGCCTTTGTCGAGTCGGGCGCCGGCGTCATCTCCTTTGACCCCAAGAACCCCGGCCGCCGGCGCCCCAGGAAGCAGGAAACCGGCGGAAAGATGCAGATCTCACGAGACGCCTGGATCGCTGTGCTGCGGGAGGCGGTCGCAACACAGGACGCGGCGCGGGCGAAATGGGCCATGGCGAACATGGGGATTGATTTGGCGACGGGCGCGGGGCTGGATACGCTGGCTTTCAATGTGCTGCTGAAGGGGGTTGCGGAGAGGCAGGGGTGCGTCAAGGCGATGGCGCTCTGCCATTACCACCACACGAGGGGCGAGAAGCGGGCGGACGGGGCGGTCGTTGGCGACGGCGTCAGCTTCAGGACAGTCATGCACCGCGCGGTGAGGGAGATGATTGCGCTGGACTCGGAGCAGGAGAGGGACGACTGGGTGCCGGGAAAGTGGTGGGACGGCATATGGGGCCGACAGCCGCAGCCGCCCCAAACAGAGGCCGACGTGCTGAGAGAGAAAGCGGAGAAGGCCGAGAGGCGCGGGAGGAGAATGGTCCGCAGGAAAAGCATCGAGGTTGTCCTGGACTGGTGCTGGAGAGAGTCGAGGAGGAGTGAGATGGGCATCAAGGACGTGGAGAAGACCGTGAGGGCCTGGCTGCAGAGGGGCAGGTGGAGTGGGTTTGTGGAGTAGATGTATGTAGCTAGATATCAAGAGGGCGTGCATGTGTATATTGCTTTTGGCGTTGTGTTTAGCATTGGGGGATATATTTGTGTAGATACATGTATACACGTAGAGAATGAGCTAGGGGCCTTTAGGGGACCCAGTAATTGGTAACCACAACAGTTAGGACGTGCCAAGCGGTGGTCTGCGAGATCATTCCAGCAGTACCGGGACAGCCAGTGTGCCTAGGACATCCCCCGGCGTGACTGCCCACCACATGTTATGGCAAGGCATCTGCTCTACAGCACAGCACAGCACAGCACAGCACAGCACAGTCAAGCTAGCTAGCTAAGCTAACGGACTAAGTCCCACCGTCGGAACATACATGTAATAGTCGAGTGACAGCACGTGACCGAGTGACACCCCGTGTCCGGGTTAGAAGCTGCGTTGTTGGGAATGTGTGGGCTTGCGGAATGGTGGCCGGGACACGGATGGTTGTCTGTCTGGCTATCGCTGTGCTGGAGCTTCGTGGTGGTGCGGGTGGGGGTGTCGGTTCTGCTGGGCTGGGCTGGGCTGGGCTGGGGGGGCGGTTGTAAGGCACGGTGCGGTATCGTGGACAAGACCAGCCGGGCGGGGCGTGGATACGTGGGTTGCGTCTGCTGGCCGGGGTAGTGTATATATACAGTACCAACCAGTCAACGCCGGACAGTTCTAGTAAATGTAGCTCTCGTGACTGGCATGTGCCATCTCTCGGCCGCTACACAGACTAGCTCGGGACCGGAGCTCCAGAGGTTGGGCGGAACTATAGCCGTGCATACGGCCCCGCAGACTGCTTTGGGTTCAAATACGTGGCTGTGATTGTGCGTGGTGGAGGAGGGTATCTTGGGGGTTGACTCTAAGTATTTGTAGTGTAGTTTAAGGTGCCCGGCCGCACTCCGCCCTCCTCCTCACCCCGCCGCGTTCCCGTCCCCCCTCCCCCCTCCCCCCCGGTATGCATGCAGTGCAGTGGAAGCGGCGGAAAATCTATAGCTGCCATCTACATGCCACGGCCGAGCGAGTCTCGTGCTGTGGAGTTGTGGTGTTGACTTCTCCTGGCTACTACATATATACTTAACTAGGTGGTGCCCTGTCACGTAGAACGTCGGCTTTACGCACAACTGCAACGGGGGTGCGTTCGGTATATAGACGTGGCCATGAATGGTGAATGTCCCTACATCCAGGCAGACAGACAGGCAGCCATCCCATCTAGACCGCATGCACAGTCGCGTGCATCATGGACTGTCACTCGCCGTGTATAGCAAGTGAGACGTCCGCCCCCGGCGTATCTATGGTATGACCGCTGGTTAGTGGGGGGCTGTGTTATGGGCTGGGCTGGGATACATGCGGGCCCGCACCGCTCTGGTCCGGTTCTAGATCTGGGTGGCCTTATGCAGACTCCGCAGTGTTCAGATGGGTATGGATACTGTGCTGTTGGGTCCTCTGGCACTTGTTTTCAGCGCTACATATACACAGTGGGATATAAACCCCATTTCTTACGACAGAGGAGGAGTCACCGATGAGCCTGGCCTACATATACCGCCCACTGTCAATTCAGGCACCCGCTATCATTAATATTACCTACAGGACCCATCACAAGCCCTCCAACATCTCCGCCACCTCCGCCACCAGCGCCAGCACCTCCGCCTCCGCCTCCGCCCTCCCCCCCTCATGAAGGTCAAGGACAATCCTCCTCGCCACCTCCCTCACCCTCGCCACCTCACCCTGCACCCTCCCCCGCCGCGCCCCAACCAGACACACGCCCGCAAGGCGCAAGACCTCCGCGTCCAGCTCCAGCCTCAGCCCCCCCCCAGCGCTGACCCCCGCCAGTGCCACAACCTCCCCCACGACCCCCTCCGCCGCCCCCGCCCCCCCCTCAACAACCTCCGCCAGCAGCCGCGCCTCCGAGATCCCAAGCCGCAGCTCGTCCTCGTCGTCCCCGCCACCACGGTATATCGCGGCCAGGTCGCCAAACACCAGCGGCCACCCGCAGTACTTGGCGAACTGCGCGCGGCCGTGCTCCTCGGCGAGCACGCCGTCGAGCGCGGCAACAACCCACACGCGGTAGTCGACGGCGGCGGCTGCCCCGCGCGCCCACAGCCCCAGCCACAGGTCCATCAGGCCGCCGGCCTCGGCGCGGTGCGTCTCCTCCTCGCGCAGCCAGAGCGCCAGCGCGCGCACGGAGGCCATGGTGAGTGGGTCGCGCAGCAGCCCGCCGGGGAGGTTGCTCTCCCAGGTGAGGGAGAGGGGGATGCCGGGGGCCTCGTGGCCCGGCTCGAGGCCCTCGGCGCCGGCGAAGGCGGCGTCCCACCGGTCGCGCAGGAATTCGAGCGTTAGGGAGAAGGTCTCGCGGAGGTCGGTGCGCAGCTTGAGGAGGGTGTCGGCGGGGAGGGAGGGGGGGAGGTCGGCGTCGTCGTCGCCGTCGCCGTCAGAGAGGGAGACGAGGTGGCCGAGGAGCGCGGCGGTGATGTCGAATGCGGCGGCGAGGGTCTGGGAGGTGGAGGCGTAGGAGGGGGTGTGGAGGGACTCGAGGAGGGAGGGGAAGGAGGCGCGGAGGGTGATGAGCGTGAGTTGGAGGAAGTGCTGGAGGGGCGGCTTTGCGCTGGAGGGGGGTGTGGGTTGGGCGGGGTTGAAGAGGAGGGTGGGTGGGTAGCGGTGGAGGAGGGCGGCGACAATGATAATCGCCGCATGCCGGGTCGCAGAGGTGTGTCTTGCCGCTAAAAGACCCGTGAGCGTATCGTAGAGCGCCGATACCCACTCCGTGCTATCAGGCAATTGCTACAACACCAGTCAGTACACCTCCGCACACAACCCAGAAACAGACACCCACCTCCGCCGGCACCCTCGTCAGCAGCTCCGCCAGAAACCTCAACACCTTAACCTGCGCCTCCCCCTCCACAACGCGCACCTCCTCCCCCACCACCGGCAAGAACCCCTGCAGCGCCCGCCCCGCCGCCCCCCCCCCGGCATTCACAACCGCAACCAGCACGACCTGCGCAGCACCCTCACTCTCCAGCAGCGCCACCAGCGGGCGCGCCCCCAGGCCCAGCAGGGCCTCCGCGCCCGGCCGCACCCCCGCCAGCGCCAACAGGACGCGCAGGACTGCGCCGCGCGTGACGGGCGGGGCCTGCTGCAGCGCGCCGACAAGCGCGGGGACCCGCCCCGTCAGCGCGTCGTCGTAGTCTGTGGGCGGCAGCACCGCGGCGAAGGCGCTCAGCACGCCGACGGCCAGGTCCACCATGGCCTGGGCTTCTTGTGGGTCCCTGCCTGTGTGGGCGGCGCGCAGGAGGCGGTCGAGGAACTTTGGCGGCAGGGCGCGCCACAGGTGGAGTAGCTGTGCGCGGTCTGTGAGGTGTGTGAGGAGTGAGGAGAGGAGGGCGAGGCCTACGAAGCGGCTGGTGTCGTCGCGGCGGGAGAGCAGCGCGTGGCATTTTTGTACGGTTTCCGGGGCGGCGGGGGTGTCTGGGGCGGTGTTGGGCGTGGGTGTGGGTGCGGACATGGCGGGCGGTGGATTTGTTGTTGGAGATATCTGGTAATTTCTGTCATTTCCATCATGAAGTCCTGCCTGTACAACCCTAGCCCTGAGCGACGTTGCACCCCGCGGCACAGCAGGGTAACTTCACCCGGGCGAACTTTGTCGTTGGCTGAGAATTAACTTTTTTTCTTTACTCTTGACACTCCACTCTTGGTATTTGGGTGAATTGATTGTTTCTCGACGAATTGCTACCTACCCACTACGAATTGAACGGCAGAATAATGGAGGGGGCCCCGGCAAAGAAGATCAAGGTCTCGCACGGGAAGAGACTGGACAAGAAGACGAAGAAGGTCGCGGAGGAGGAGGAGGTCCCGAGACTGAATAAGAGGTCCAAGAAGGCCCTCGAGACCGCCAGCGCCCATAGGAATAAGACTGCAGCAGCAGTGCCCGCGGAGCCAGAACCCGAGTCTGAATCCGAGGCAGAGGCAGAGGCAGAGGCAGAGGTCTCAGATGCCGCCGAGAACCAAGAACCAACCACCACCACCACCCCCGCCGACGATACCCCCAAAACCTTTGCCGACCTCGGCGTCATGGACTCGCTCTGCGCCGCCTGCACATCCCTCAAGTACAAATCACCAACCCCGATCCAGGCGCTCGCCATCCCCGCCGCCCTGTCCGGCAAGGACCTGATCGCGCTCGCCGAGACCGGGTCCGGCAAGACCGCGGCCTTCGCCCTCCCGATCCTGCAGTCGCTGTGGGCGAACCCCACGGGGCTGTATGCGTGCGTGCTTGCGCCGACGCGCGAGCTCGCGTACCAGATCGCCGAGCAGTTCGAGGCCCTCGGCGGCGGCATCGGCGTCCGCTGCGCCGTCGTCGTCGGCGGAATGGACATGATGGCGCAGGCGGTGGCGCTGGGGAAGCGGCCGCACGTGGTTGTCGCCACGCCCGGGAGGCTGCTCGACCACCTGGAGAACACGAAGGGGTTCTCGCTCCGCGCGATGAAGTATCTGGTCATGGACGAGGCCGACAGGCTGCTGGACATGGACTTTGGCCCCATCCTCGACAAGATCCTGAAGGTGCTGCCCAAGGCGCGCAACACATACCTGTTCAGCGCGACCATGACGTCGAAGGTTGAGAAGCTGCAGCGGGCGTCGCTCAGCGCCCCCGTCCGCGTCGAGGTCGGGAGTAAGTACGCTACCGTGTCGACGCTCATCCAGCGCTTCCTCTTCATCCCCTTCAAGCACAAGGACACATACCTCGTGTACCTGATGAACGAGCTGGCCGGGCAGACAATCATCATCTTTGCGCGCACGGTGCTGGAGACGAGCCGCGTGGCCGTGATGCTGCGCTTCCTGGGCTTCAAGGCCGTGCCGCTGAACGGGCAGATGAGCCAGAGCGCGCGCCTGGGCGCGCTCAACAAGTTCAAGAGCGGGGCGCGCAACATCCTTGTGGCCACGGACGTGGCCGCCAGGGGCCTGGACATCCCCAGCGTGGACGCCGTCGTCAATCTCGACCTGGCAATGGACTCAAAGACGTACATCCACCGTGTCGGGCGGACGGCGCGGGCCGGGAGGAGCGGCAGGAGCATCTCGCTCGTCACGCAGTACGATGTCGAGCTATTCCTCAGGATCGAGGCTGCGCTCGGGAAGAAGATGGAGCAGTACGAGTGCGAGGAGGAGAATGTGTTGGTGTTTAGCGAGAGGGTGGGGGAGGCGCAGAGGGAGGCGGCGAAGGTTATGAGGGAGGAGAAGGAGAAGAAGGGGGCTGGTGGGCGCGGGGAGGGGAGGTCGGGGGTAGAGGGGCGGTGGGAGGGGGAGCGGCGGCGGCGGGGGGCGGGAAGAGGAGGAGGGATGATATGGATAGAGGGGAGGAGTAGGGGGGTTTGATTGTAGATAGCGGAGTTTGGAGGGATGGGGGCAAAAGTTATTAATATTCTTTTTTGTATTTAGATAGCTAGGACCGAAATAAAGGCATTCACCTGGGAGTGTCGAGTCAAATGGCTGGTATCATAAAAGACTCACGCACAAACTGATGTCAATTGCACCCAACTTTACTTCTATTACGAACTGCAGAATCTGGCAGCACACGCCCTACTACTTAATATCCAATCCCGTATCATAACTATAAACTGTTGATTATGATGGATGCGGCCCATCTACAGCGAAAGGGTACTGACTATAAGCTAAGGGTAATCTCTTATTAGGGTACCGCCTTTTGGTAGATTTGCTATAAGAATACCTATAGAGTGTTGCTGGAGTGCCTTTATAGAAACGTAGGGTTAGGGTGTTTTGATAGTTTTTGTAGTTTATGTCTGATGTATGACCCGTTCCTAGCGCCAGCCACTGTGCCATGCTGTCTGCAGTTCCCTTTGGATGGGCCTGATGTTCCCCCTATGGTCACACTGATGTACCTACTGATTGATAACAAGCTTCCCCCCTTCGCTCTATAAAGGGTAAAGGGTACCGGTTGTTGGTATGGGGTTGGGGGTTGGGGGGCACTCATATAGAACAGGAATTAACAGAGTCTGGCCTGGGGCTATGGTTAGCTTTTGGCTTTGTAAAGGAATTCATGGAGTGACATGGCGGTTCTCGACAAACATGGATATACGCTGTTAAAAGATTGAATTAGAGTAGGTGGGGCCGGGGGTTCACGCCGCCGTCAATCATGTCACGCCGATCATCTCCAAGTAACGCCCCATCACCCAATCACGCACCGACGTGACTACCCCCACCCTCCCCCAAAGAGATCGGATCAAGATCCTCTCAGCCAACGGTCTCACCCGCTCTGACAGCCAGCGAAAAGAAAAGAAAAAAAAAAAGAAAAAGTCTTGGAGAGACCCTCCTCCCCCCACCGCCTGCCCTCTGCCGGCAGAAATGATTGCAGCGCAGTGTGCAGCGCAGTGCAGTGCGAACGTTTTCTATATAGCCGCCTAATTAAGCATGGTCGATTTTGCAAAACCCCTCACGATAAGAGAGGTAGGTACCGAGCTTAATGGCAGTGCTCTCTCTGTAGCTGTGGATACGAGAGTTGTTGCATCTGTTGTAGGATTAGCGATGTTCGGTGGGAGCTATGGATGGATGTAGTATGTAGCTACAGGTTAAGCGAGAGTGATTTCCAGCAAGGGGCTTGCCGACCGGGGCGTAAGGGAGCGCTTATCGGCCCTCTCTCTGCGAGCGAGGTCCCAGTCTTGATTCAATCTTCACGTGCATTCCTAGGATTCATTAGCCGCAAGGGCATGTGGTTGTGGGGGGGGGGGCTGTGATTGTAGGGGTAAAAAAACCGGCGGATAGGGAAGCATGGGGGGGGATTGTGGAGGAGACATCGAGACAATTCATTGGAGGAGGAGGATGAGGAGAAGGAAGGAATTAAAGACTCAAGGACGAGAAGTACGGAGATCAGTGCAGCCTTCAATTTCCATTGCCGAGTCTTTGCCATCCATCAATCCCATCCCATCCCCATCCCCATCCCCATCTCCATTCTTCATCCTTCTTTCATTCTTCAACTTCATCCTCCTCCATCAACACTCTATCGATCCCTTCCATATCTCTTGTCATTCTTGCCTCTCTACTTACTACATTCTGCTGCATACTCCTCCTCAATTCTTCCAGTAGCAGGCAGGTAGGTAGGGTTTGAAGTAACGTTCGGATAGAAACAACTTCCCTCCCCACCCCCTCCTCCTTACCCCCCCCTCTCTCTCTCCTCCACCACCTCCTCCTCCTCTCCTCAATAAGAATGGCCGCCAGGTCGTCATCGGCCACGTCTACTTCAGTCTCTCTTCCCTCAGTAGGCACAGCTATCCCATTGCTTGCCTCCCCGGCCGAAGCAATCCCCGATGCTCTACCCACACCCACAACCAAAACCACAACAACCTCTTCCGACAGCGATGCTGGCGACGACACCTACAAACACATCTACCCCATTCACTCACAGCCCCGGACCTCGACACTGAGCCATGACAGCGTCGACAGTCCCTCCTTCATCGGCTTCCGAAACCTCATGGTGATAGTTCTCAGTACGTCCCCGTCGTCGTCCTCCCCTATCTCTCTCTCTCCTGCACTGTACCACACACACTAACAATGCGCAGTCGTCGGGAATCTCCGTCTGGTGATCGAAAACTACATGAAGTATGGCGTCCTCGTCCAGATCTCCGGCTCCGAGTTTCGCCACGACGATCTCAAGATGTTTGTCCTCCTGTACCTTCTGATCCCGGCCCACCTCTTTGTGGGCTTCCTCATTGAGCTCGTGGCCTCGATCCATGCCCGCGGCGCCCATGCGCAAAACAAAAAGAACGACAACCAAGAGCTACGCCTGCGCGCGGCGTGGGGTATCATTGCCGGCGCTCATGTCGTGAATGCGACGCTGAGCTTGGGCGTTGCTAATTGGGTTGTCTATTACAAGATACACCATCCCCTTATTGGCACATTCTGCGAGTTCCATGCTGGTGAGTTTTTGGGCGCCTTTTTTTTTTCTTTTTCTTTATGCTTTGCCCGGGTGAGTTGGTGGGTGTCCGAGGGCCTTGGCCCTCGCCGGGATTGAGCTTTCCGGAAGCTCCACTCACCTCCGGGATTGCACCACAGCCCCACTATACTAGATACCCACCTATTACGCACCCGATCAATTAGGTTGCACGATGCTAACAGCGCGCAGTGATCGTCTGGCTCAAGCAGCTCTCATACGCACTAACCAACCGCGACCTCCGCACTGCCTACCTTCTCTCTGCGCCCACCCCCGCGATATACGCATCCGCGCCCTACCCCACCAACATCACTCTCTCCAACCTAACATACTTTTGGTTCGCACCAACCCTCGTCTACCAGCCCGTGTATCCGCGATCGCCCTCCTTCCGCCCCACCTTCTTCTTCAAGCGTCTCTTCGAGGTCTTTGCTCTCTCAATCACTATCTGGTTCCTTTCTGCCCAGTATGCCGTCCCCGTCCTCCAGAACTCCCTCCCTGCAATGGGCCAGCTGCAGATCGTCCACGTCATCGAGCGCCTCATGAAGCTCTCCACCATCTCCCTCGTCATCTGGCTCGCTGGCTTCTTTGCGCTCTTCCAGTCCGCTCTCAACGCGCTCGCAGAGCTCCTCCGCTTCGGTGACCGCGAGTTCTACACGGACTGGTGGAACAGTGGGTCCGTTGGAACCTACTGGAAGACGTGGAACAAGCCCGTCAACCACTTTATGCGTAGGCACATCTACGCGCCGCTGCTGGGGCGCGGGTGGTCGTCGCAGGGGGCGAGCGTCGTCGTGTTTACGTTCTCGGCCGTGCTACACGAGCTACTGGTCGGCGTGCCCACGCACAACATCATCGGCGTGGCGTTCGCGGGGATGATGTTCCAGATCCCGCTGGTGGCGCTGACGCAGCCGCTGGAGAAGGTGAGGGGAAAGGGGAGCGTCGTGGGCAATGTCATCTTCTGGGTGAGCTTCTGTCTAGTCGGGCAGCCGTTTGCCGCGCTGCTATACTACTTTACGTGGCAGGCGAAGTTTGGGAGGGGATAGGCTATTTGTGTGGGTGGTTGGCGTTGTTTCTTTTTCCCTTTCTTTTCTGCCTGTTTTTTTATGTGTTTATGGGGCTTAGAGTTGTGTTGTGTGCGGAGGGCGAGGAGAGAAAATACATGTAGTTAGTCCAGCTGTAGTTTGGTTCCTATAGAGATATCAATGTATTACCCTGTTCCATCTAGATCTCCGCCCTGTCCTGTCCTGTCCTGTCCTGTCCTGTCCTGTCCTGTCCTGTCCTGTCCGCAGTCGCAGTCACAACCTATCACTCGCTGCCCATGACCTACATATACCGAACGGGCAGGTCCACCAGCCCAGTGCGTGTGGGTTTGTTTCGCTCTGTGCGAGCGAGTGATGGCCCATGACGCGGTGTGAGGTCTCTTGTATGTCCCGAAGGGGGCGGATGTAGTTATTATCTCACTTCTATATCAAGACACCTCTACGTAGGAGAAGGGGGGCACGGGGAAACAAGCAAGTCCTCATTCTATCTATCTAACTCCCTGTCCGGCGGCCATCATTCATTCCCGCCCAAACTACATGTACATGTATACACTCCACACTACTACCCCCCCAGCGCGCCCCTAACACCGCAATACGCCTCCCCCCCCTCCCCCCCCGCCACAGTGACATTCGCGATGCGCCCCCTCAGCTGCTCAACCACGAGGCCCAGAAAGGGGAGATAGAGCTCCGAGGTGTGGCGCCCCGTGAGCGCGCTGTACCCAGCATCACAGATCCAGTCGCCCCCGCGGCACAGCGAGATATGCCTCTCGTCCCACGGCGCGGGCAGCGGCACAGGCCACATGCTGTCCGAGAAGGAGAGCACCGCGGCCACGCGCGCCGCCAGCGGCGCCGGAAGGTGTCCGACCGCCTTACGGAGTACCTGTGCGCCTTGGCTGCTTGGTCGTTAGCGGTGAGGAAGGGGGAAGGGGAGGGGGCGGGGGGCACCTGAAGCCCGCGAGAACGAGGACAGACGACGGACACGCGCACCGCGCGAGATAGGTCAGTGCCACCATGGCGTCGACGCCCTCGCGCGACCCGCCCTGCAGGTATCCGAGTGGGCGGGCGGGGTACGGCAGGACGCCCTGCGCGGCGACGGAGCGCGGCGCGAGGCCTGTGCGCAGGGCGTGCAGGAGGGGCGGGCCGAGCGTGGTGCCGAGGTTGCCTGGGTTGCCGGTGCCGCGCGCGAAGAGGAGCAGGATGTCGCCGCAGTGGCGGTTCAGCAGGTCGTCGGCGGTTGTGAGGTCTTCGAAGTGGGCTGGGAGCGGGGGGGGCGCGGGGGCCGCCGGGGGTGGCGAGGGGTGGGGGGTTAGGGTTGCGGTTGTGGGCGGGAGGCGGAGGGCGTGCGCGGGGAGGAGGAGCAGGAGGAGGTGGTGGAGCGCCATTGGATTTGGTGGGTTTGGGAGGGAGGGGGGAGGGTGGGGTGTGGTGAGGTTGTTGGTCGTGGTGGGGCGGGCTAGGAGATGTGTTCCCGGGTTGGAGCTCCGCTGGGTTTTGTAGACGTGGTAAGTTGTATATATTCGAACCCTGTTTTATGTCCACCCCGTTGGATTAACGAGACGTGATAACAGATATATGCAGCGCCGATCCTGGTGTGAAATAGTTGTTAATGAAACAAGTTTATTCATAACAGAGTGATAAGTGGTGAATCAATTCAACAAAGGTTCTAGTTGCATCCAGCTTTGTAATAGTCATAAGTAAATTCTGAATTGTAGACTTACCTCTATAGCTAGGGACCCCTCGACCGATGGCGTTGTCCACCGTCACTGCCCCCGGCCACAGAAGAGTGGGCTAGATCAGGTAGGAGCCCAAGCTGTCCAAGTCCAGGTGTGGTGTGAACACGGGGGAGCGCTGAGAGGCGGTGTGTGGAGTATCAATGCTTCGATTGAGAGGTGGTGCAGGCGCCGAGTGATAATGCATGATTACACCACCACCCCAAAGCCACAGGTTCTGTAAAGGAGAACCAGAGCGCACTTATAGCGAGCTCCTGCCCCCCCGGTCCGCTGGTGTGTAGATACCGATTCCCATGTAGTATACATAGGCTGGGTCCGCCCGCCTCCACCAGACGGCCACCACCCACCCAGCCGAACGGCCGCAAACGAATCTCTGTGCGTGCTCGGCCTTGCACCCGCGGCTTGGAGTAATTGTCCCGCCCGACACCGACCACCTCCGCGCTGCGCGTTTGTGTAAACAGCCTAGTGGGTGGGCGGGTGGGTGCGAGCACATGTATGTAGTTGGTCAGATGCTACTCACGGGGCGACCTACAGCAGCAGCAGGCACCAGGCACCGGGCTTGATCTTCCCTTCTGCCTAGCTACCCTGGCACACAACTTGCACTTTCTCCGGGGTTCAGCTCGACACCCTTTGCAGATTGTGCCTACTTTCCTTCCTCGTGGCTCTAGGGAATGTGCAAAGCGTAACACCTGCCCTGCGCTTCTCTACACCAGCTAATAGGGAGAGTGATGGATGGACCCCGCCAAGACCCGGCCATAAGGTATCACTCACTGCCACCTGACCAAAAGTGTGGTTTGTTTATTTCCCACTCTATGCCCCCCACCAGTAACAGACTAAGCCCGCCGGCACATCGGGGCTGTCAATGCGACGAGTGACATCCTGTGACGGCACGTCAGAAAGCTAGAAGCACACCACACCGACGGCCCATTGCGGTAGATACCCCCCCCCCCCCTTCAGCGCCGTGCTGCATAGGCCGTAGCTCCGGACGGTGACGGTTGTTGCAATTGCTGCTAATCCCTGGTTGGCTGGCTGGCTGGTTGTTACGGCGCGCTAGGTGGTTTAGGGAATGTAAATATTCAACAACCGGGACAGGGGTCCAGAAAGACCTCAACCCTCCCATATCATTTATAGAGGCCTCCTGGCACCACACCTACGCCGAGCTCCCCCACAGACAAGCCCGAGTTGTTTGGGCCTGCTGCGCCGAAGATGGCCCCGGCAGTGCTTACACCCGATATCGATTATGCCATCCCCGCTTAATTAGACCAACACCTCAAGTTACCACCCTTTATTCAAAGAGGTGAATCTCTCGACCCGCAGCAGCCCTGACACGGTGGCGGTTCCGGGTTCACGGGGGGGCGCTTTGTTGACGGGGTGGTGGTGGTGGTGAGGGCGGCCGGGGATGGGTGTACTTTATGAATTTTTTTTTTGTTTTTACTTGGGGTTGTTGTTTATGCTGTCTTGGGCTCTGTTGTATGTACCTATCTACCTACCTACCATTTGTGAGACCCGCGGTGGGTAAGCATATCAATACTTACCCAGGTAAGTAGAGTATGTACCCCAGGTCCGAACTCGGGCCTTAGGTATTACGTGCCGCGGCCAGAAATTAAAGTGATGCAACGATCAACACATACTAATGTAGCTAACACAATGTGGAGCAAACCTACTATGCAGCATGTATATGGCAATTTAGGAGCTGGTGAGCTAGTATAGCTACATGTACATATATTTGTGGTAAGAGCTGATATGAATACATGTAACTACTAACTATGTAACCGCTTCTCCGTTTATCATATACACAAGTCGTCCTTTTGTAGAACCAAAGCCAATGACCTGGAAAAATCTAGACTCGTGTATCATGCACAGCCGCGTCCGCAAAATTTTGGCACCCATCTGCGATTACAGCAAACAAAATATTTCGGCCCCTTCATCGAGAGGTAGGGTTGCGAAGGGTTGTGATGGACGGCAGTATAGGGGATATGTAACTATAAATTGTCATTGCAGTCACTTTTATCTGGTTTATTTCACGGTTTGAACTCATGAGCTTCGAGACTGGGGGTGCCAAAACTTTGCGGGCGCGGCTGTATACAACTAAAATATCCATCCAGTTCAAGGATTGTGTTCTGTTAAAATTGAGATTCTGGTGCCTTTCCGCACTTCTAGGCATACATATGAGGAGCCCTATACTCGTGGGTCGGGGGCGGTGCACCCTCTAGCTACACTTCCCACATCTGTGCGCCTCCCACTCTCATGCTGAAAGATCTCATCGCTCGCACCATGTAATATTCCCTGAAATAGGTCCTTGTATAAGCCTGCCATCTAGGTAAGGCACCTTTTCTAGTCCACAAGTCCCTTTATCTAATTATTTCGTGAGAGTTACATAGATTTACCAGAAAAATTAAAACGCCACAAGAACTGTCTAGTCCCAGGAAACCAAGAACATGGATATAACAGTTCCGATCCTTCACAAGATACAAGAATCTAAGGGCCTACAAAAAAAGAATAGCACCCCCCCCCCCTGGGCCACGTGCAAACGATTTTGTTAGCAGAAAAAAAAATTGACCCCTGACCAAACAATTGCTTAGGCCATGAATCAACATGAGCGAACCTCTACTGAAGTAAAGAACAAGATTTTTACCCAATTATAAGGCCATTAATTCATGTGAACTCCCACGAAAGTCGCATTTAACAGTAGCCACCTCCATCTGTAATAACGATGAATCTTACTCCAAGCCTGTACCCATACTCCTGCACTCCCTCCAACCTTGCACACGGTCTTCGGCGTAGCGAACCCTAGGTTGTTGAATATAATTCCGAGCGCCCATGTAGTTATATCTGATTCCTCCAGAGCGGGGTTCCTCTTCATCAGGCTGGATAGCAGAATGACTAGTATCCCTATCGTTTTGAAAGCCCTTAGTGGTACGGCGTGAGAGGAAGGACGGGTTTGGCACAAGGTGAGCGGGAGGTTGTGGGGAATACTCTAAATCATGTATCTCATCATTTATATGTGTACTTATCTTGCCGGCAGGACGCTCCTTGGATTTGGTAGTTTTCGTGGCAGTGTGAGTAGGGAACAAGGACGGTTTTGTCTTATGAAGCTGCCTTGGCCGAGGGGGCACTGGATTTGAGATATATCTTTCATCCTCCTCGTCTATAATTGGTTGAAAGATTCGTTTCCGGTTCCTAGCAGGCTTGTTTGTCCTTAGGTTGTCATTTGGGTTGGTTTCCGTCCGCTCCTGTGATGAGAATACTAGGGCAGCTGGAATATTCCCTGGAAGAGAGGGGGCAGAGCCAAACCCATTTTTGTCATACTCCTTCATGATCTTCAATTGTTCTCCACCCGCAGTTACTCTTCGACTGTTGATTCGTAAGTTTGGGCGACGTATAAATTGCTTGGATTATTGGGTTCGGAGACATACATAAATCCATGTGATAAGCTGATATCCTCTTCAGTTTTGGGAGTTTTATATACTTCGAAACTTGTACTAGTAGAGCCGGTATTCCTAATAGCCAGGGGACTAGAGTTCAACTGTTCTTCAGTGGACTGACTGGCAGGGGTTGATCTAAATATGTTGTCCCTTGAGGTTTTGAAACTATCACCGGGAGATGTAGGGGAATCCTTTCCCTGGTTTTTTTCGTCATTGGTGGGGTTCCTTTTATCCGAGTTTTTAGCAAGGCTTTCCCCTTCACTTTCGCTGTCCTCGGATTTATAGTACCAAAACTTTGTGTCATCCCCAAGTCTAGCTTTCTTAATTTGATGGTTCTCGTTTCCTGGTTTCTTTGGAGTTTTGGCGCTGGGTTTCTTGGGGGCTGTGGCAGCTATAGCCCCTCCATTGGACGCTGTGGATGCCTTTCGAGGGCGGGGACAATTCCGGTTTGATGCCGAATGGTCTAAAGCCCCGCATTTGAGACAACCAACAGAAACATATGGTTCCGGTGAAGGAGCAGTGAACAGAGCAGCTCTGATGGGTACACTTGGTGGCAGCTGAGAGATCTCCTTCCTAGAGAAGTTGGTGCGAGTGGTTGTAGCTGTCAAGCTGGCAACCTGGTCGATACGATCATCCTCAGTTATATGATCTTTTGGGGGGTCATCAGGAGCCTTTGAGGATCCCCTATAGATACAGAAGTAAGCGTTGTTTACGGGACATGGAGGGGAGGAATTCGTTACGCAAGGGGTGGACTCCGTGCCGCTGGTAAGGCACAGTTTCTGCATGATGCCTCATAATCAGTGATTGAACTCTTCTCAACTCTTATGAAAGGCAATTACCTAAACTTCGGCATCCAATATTAGCTGGTATCTAAGGTATTCTGTTAGAACTCAGTTGATATCGGTTTTGTTGGTTGGTGTGTGATGGATGCGCGCATACAGATTGATGTATGTATGTTGGAGGAAGCGAGCGTGTGGGTAACCGTGGATGTTCAAGTAGCGTGATGGTAAGAGTGAGGTCAGCCTCCAATACTATGACTACTCCCTGGGAGCCCGCGTTGAATCATCACGTGATAATGTCGTGGACAAATTCTAGGTAATTTCTATGTGGGAAGTAAAGATAAGTGGCTGTACGTAATTAGTAATGCTAGGATATGCAGCCGTTCTCAGTAATCTAGGTCCTGACAAACAACCTATACCGGTTACCTGAAAATTCTTCGTTGCATAGAGTATCACTCGAGCTAATAATTAGCTTATAACATGTACTTACTCTGGTGTTGTTCTTAATTCATTAACATATAGCCTGCTGATTTATAAAGTGCATGTACTACAGTACGACATTTGGGTACATGTAATAAACGAGAACAAGGTCAAATAATCGTGTAATACATACACAATTTCAAAACGTACATGTACAGCCCTGTTCGAAAAGTCCTGGCACCCTACTATATTGTGTCTGTTTATGAATCCTAACCCACCAACAACCATTTCTCCTGCGCATACTCAAAATTGATAGGTATGGCCATAATGAAGATATTGTAGCTCTGTTATTATAGTCACAGTAATGGGAGAATTAGGAAATAGAAGAAACACCTTCGTACTTTTGATCCGGGGTGCCAGGAATTTTCGAACGGGACTGTACTATCTATGTTGATAAAAAAGGAAAGAAAGAAGTGGGGCGAAGTCGCTGCAATGATACTACGGATTCGATGAAAATAAAATACTAAGTTAAAACGGAATCTTAAGAAAGTTGTACTAGTGTGTGAATGCTGTAGCGGGTTCGTTCCCGCTCGGGGACTAACATGAAACCCACGCCTCCAGGCACCACAAAAAGTACATGTACTGCTAGATTTTACTAGGATTATATGTACTTACTGGGCGCGTATATGGTCATAGGCCATCACATATATGAGACCAACCGCTACCCTCAGAACATGCCAGCACTGTAAATAATGGAATAATTCTTGCTTTGAAGGGTTGTCTAGTCAACGCCTCCTCCCGGACCATTTCCCACACTGATTATACACCACATCCGTGTACCATCGCAGCCTCATCACTCCTGCGAAATTATCGAACACTCGAAGATATTGACATCCTTCCTCTGTCCTTTTAGAGACAGCCTAAAATTTCTCATCTCATCTTCAATCGAACCTCCCCTACTAGTACCGATATCATCGAGCCAGCTGATCACGTAAAAGAGATTTTTTGACGTGAGCTTTCTCTAGAAGGTATGTGTTTAAATTTATCAGCCCCAGCATTGAACGTTTCCACGGTCTAATAGGATTTGAGTCAGTGAACCTACTCAGGGTGTGTCATCAGTGATGGCACCCAACGCTAGTATAGGAGATGTTCCCATGCTTTTTCTTCCAGAGAACTACAGTGAGGGACAACTGGGAAATGTGTTAAGCCATGCAGTGAATTCGCCGGAGCTCATAAGATCAAATGCTATGGCTATGGTCACGGATGCGCCGCTCAAAGATTCAACGCAACCCATGCCTGAATCGGATGAGGATAATCTTTTTAAAGAATTTTTAGTTGATGACCCCGAGGACCCTGACGCACTTGGCAGATCCCGGGGACGCACGGAAAGACCATTGGAAGTTGTCCCAGCTACGACTATGCCAGTTGAAATCTTATCAGATGAAGTTACACCAGTATCAGACATTCCGGGCGACAATGCTGACGATGTAGTGGAGACTGTTTTCGGGGTGGACAACCCTATAGACATCGCAAATTTCGAAAAAGCGCAGGAAGAACAATATCTCAGCATTTTGGCTTCCATTGAGCCATTGGAACAAATGATCGGAAGAGAGCCAGGTGAATTGTGCACGGTATGCTTCCATGTGGGGCATGAACGATCCGATTTTCAAACTTGTCCTGTTGCCCGACTCAGATCGTTTTTCTCGGGTAGTTCTTTCTATGATAGCTTTTCTGAACTAATACAAGCCGTAAGTTTGATAAAGCAAGATCTGGGATACACTTGCCAAGCTCTCTCATGGGCGATCAAGTATAAGGATCAAGGATATCTTGAGCAAATCGGGATATATAATACCGCACTCACTGATCTTCAAGCCCTGCTCCATGCTTGGAAGGCAACGGCCAGTAAGGAAACCTTTGCGTTTGGCAGGTTTGGAGATGTGGAAAGAGATATTTTGGTAATCCCACCTAGCCTTTTGGAAAATTTATACACGATCTAATTTTTGGTGAAGAGTGCTGAGCCAGTCAATATCCAAATGCTTGAACCGGCCGATATCCCTATGGTTAGTACTGAAGGAGGACTATATCAGCAGAAATTCAACC
Source organism: Morchella sp. 2016-72 (assembly GCA_024713865.1). NCBI lineage: Eukaryota > Fungi > Ascomycota > Pezizomycetes > Pezizales > Morchellaceae > Morchella > Morchella sp. 2016-72. The sequence continues at coordinate 1,110,911 of JAMJEY010000026.1, read as the reverse complement.
AACCCGACGAAGCCGGTGGCGTTCATCATCCATCCCTGTCGGAAGTTAAACAAATCCTTCCTGTTCCTCAGCTCGCCCCAGCAGACAGATTGAAACTTGAGATACTGGGTGCTCGCCCCAACACAATTTGTGCTGTCTGTTTGTATCGAGGACACGTTCAAAATTCGACAAAATTCTGCCCATTCAGGGTGGTAACCATCGCTCTGGACAAGATGAAAACCCAAAGACGCAAAAGAAGAATCGAGGATGTTGCTAAACAAGTTGAACAATTGCAAAAATTAGTAGACGAGTTAGGTCCTGATTATGATGGGATAAAGAGGATAATTGACCTTCTGGAAGATTGGCATGAAACTGTTGCAGATACTCTAAAGCGTAGGCGATACCTCCTAGGTGATATTTTATGGCTGTTAACTATGTTTTTAGGGAAGGGAACAAAAATTGTAGAAAAGGCTCTGCGGATCCCAGTGGGTTTTGTCGACCATGAAATGGCAAATACCTTCACATCTATCCTCCAAGGAAGAGACCATAATGATCCACTTGGGCCATCAAGTTTCTCTAATTCGACTTCCACACACCTGACATTAAATTCCTGCAATGACCCCTCGGTAGTCGACTCTTCATTCGAGAATGGTGAACCGTTACTCTCCGCCCTTCCAAAGCCCACAAGACCACTAGATCCAGAAGATCTGAACCAACTATACAGCACCTTTGATGATTTGGAGGGAATACCGGATTTTTGTGACCATGACTTTGCTGCATCGAGTCCTTCAAAATCATCGCCCAACGTGATAGATGATCTATCTACATTTCAGGAAGAAATCCAAAAGAGCGTCTCCAAGGTAACAGCGACTCAAGTATTACCCAACACAGCTACCGTCAGTGCGCAAGAATTGGGAGATGTTTCTCAAGATGTTGAGCTTCCTCCTGAGATATTGTGGCGTTATAGATGCACGCTAAGAACAATTGGCGTCCGCAAAGACAATCTTTGCAGAAGCTGCCTGCACTATGGCCACGATCGCAGCAGTTTTGCTTGCCCTGCACAGCTAGTCTTCCAATCTATCCTCAAGAAGAATGATAGTCCACTGAGCGCAAGCTCCAGTGTTGATGACCTAAAGGCTGCAATCAAATGGCAGAAAACCATTCCAAGGAATATGCAGGGTGACATTGAAGGAATCCAAAGTTTGATTGACCGATGGGAGGCAGCCGTGAAAAAATTCCGCGAAACAATGTTTGAAATATCAGTTGACGCCCCAGTACGCAAACGCCCTCGTCGCCGCTCTCCTGTTACCGAGAACCAGTCCGAAAATGCCCAATATTCTAAAGAGAATGCCGAAAGTAGTCTCCCACTTGTGCGGATGGGCTCTAAGGACCAACAAGCTGCTATACTTGCACCAATGCGGACGGCTTATAATAGTCAACATATCAGCCCAAATTCGCCCACACAAGAAATTTATGCAACTCAATACGCTGCTTCAGACCTTCCTTCTTCGCCTCCTCCCATCCAACACTCCGTCCTAAAGAGCCACCCAGAACCCCAGAATCTTCCTACTCAAAACAAAAGTCATAAAGGGGGCACAAACCAGAATAAAGCCCGAAATAAACAGAAGATTGGTCTTGGAAATGGCCCCCCTCGCCAACAGCAAGGGCAGCAAAGCCAGCAACTATCACCAGCCCCGGTGCATGCCGCCGTACCAGAGGGTGTTTTCTTTGATTACCATCGAATCCCGGGCCATTTGCTTCCCCCACTGATGGATTATGTTATTGAGGAGAGTGAACCAGGAAATGAAGACCGCCTTCTTGTCGACCACCGCAAGATGCCTAAAAGCCTCTTTCTTAGCCTCCGTAGTTACCTCAGTAAATAAAGACTCCTAGTCAGGTCCCGCTTACCGGCAGCCACTTGATACCCTCCACCCCATAGCTAATATGCAAGGCAGGGAAGCCTTTTGAAACGATGCAAATGATTGCACTGGTAGGGCCAGTCCCAGATCACACAAATATTTGACACTAATCCCAGAGATGAGAGGGGGAGTATTATATGTGTCGGTGTATATACCAGAACCGTTAGGCTCTTATTCATTGGTTGTTGTTATCTGTCTTGGTATTTCGTTTACCACTGTAAATACTTATTCACGTAGTTAGTTAGGCAATAACATTCGAAGTTGGAGGCCAATGTAGGTGGTATCTGGCCTACACGTCAGAGAAATTCGATTCACCAACTTAGCTTAATCTTCATAAGTTCTTACTCTTATGTCTTCCAATCCTAAATCTGTTCCAGTATTCTAGGACCTATGTTGCGGGTCTCTAAACTGAGCAGAGGAGTGTTGAGATATGCTTTGTGAAGAAGATTGCCTTGGCCGCAAGTGTAAGTGCCGGCATCTACATGTACATGTAGTCTTGTATCCATCCCTACGCGCGTAGGGTGGCTCGATGTAGTTCTTGTAGAGCGGTGGTGAGCGATAAGTCCTCAGACGGAACGCCGCCAGAATACGCGTTTGCACAGTCTGATGACTTATTACAAGAGAGAAACCGTGTATGCAACCAGCAGGTTATGACAGACCCTTCCTTACCCGGCTACTACTAGCGCTAGCGCAAAGCATAAATAAGAAAAGTGCCTCCAACGAAAGTCTGATTGCTAATACAAGTCCCTCTTCAAACATTCCATACACTAGTAGGACTCCTGTATCCCATTATTATCTAAAGGCTGGGAGACCTTTGGGCGACAGGCTTTGGCACCTATATCCGAAATACCCGCTACTACTATCAGCCAGATAAGCAGAGATAAACAGATCGAGACTTGGACACGGTGACAATCTCATCCACTAAACCTCCAAAGATGCCTGGAATAACGCTTAACTCTTTGATGCAACCGGATAAACGGAAATAATCGCATACCCGGGGGATTCGGAGCCTTTCTGTTGGCTACCTGAAGGAAACGATGATGGAGTGGCTATGGCAGTACTACAGAGAGGATACAGTGAAGACCTCGGCATGTTCCCCGAAGGATGAGATTACCAGAAAAGGTGTCCCTTCACTCTCCATGTTGATCCTGAAGTCCGCCCTGAAAACCCAAGTGCCCAGAGCGCTCTCGGGTCTCAAAGTTGCTCGAGCAGGCCCTTTCGAGTGATACCCTGTGATCTAATCTTCTCTAGAACACACGAGATATGAAATTCTTTCCAGTTACACGTATTATCAAAAACAATTCATGCCGTTTACGTGGCTAAGATTACTATACAACCAACCCGCCAGGTATGCAGACTTCCGACCATTCTCCCTCCCGACACCATGCAGTGCGTATTCGTATACTAACAAAGGATCAACTCAGCTAGCCTATATATGATAGACCGCCGAAGTGTCCGATCCCAAGGCCAAGCAAATACACAAACATGGCCGGCCCCGCCGAAATTTATTACAACTACGATCCCAGTAGGGGTCATAAGTGATCACTCGATTCCCCCGCGTAGGTCAAATATTCAGACCCCACAATCTGGTGGGACACCGCACATGAAGGTTTGGCCAGTCAGAACCCAACTACCGGTTCTGCTGTGTTTAAAGTCAGCGGGGATCATCATGCGAGGGGTATATGGTGCTACCTTGATAAACCGGCGTTTTAATCAGTAAGGGGGGATCTGGTCAACGAATCGCAGATCATAATTACAGTAACCCCAGATTTATATCACATCAGCTCACACAAGAGATGAAGCCTTGCTGATGTGGTCCTTTGGTCATTGATTACAACGTTCTCCAATTTCCTTTTCATGGCGCAAACGGCCCTCGATAAAGGGTGACCAGCGGATTGCAGTAGTTTCAGGTCAATACCACGCAAACGAGGCAGATCTACATGCGCACGTTGGGGCTAGTGGCCTTAGGAAGCTCCGTGCATTTCCTGCGGTGACGTTGAGAGCGACATAAATAAGATCCTGCAATTTGTAGGAGCAACAATGTCCGTCTTGTTAACTGGGTAGGCACATTCACAGTAGTTGAGGTTACCTACCTGATGCTGTGCGGATGAGAAGCCTGGTTGGCGGTACCTGACAAATAACAACCAGTCATGTCGGGTCGGTCGTAATAATTCGACCTTGATCCTAACCTTGAGCGGCTAAAGACCGTTTTTTACTATTAGCGCCTCCCGCGAGCTGCTCGAGAAGAGAAGAGCATCGCTACCTTTTTCTTTCCCCAGTTAGAGTTCACTCTGTTGCACGCCACCATACACCCCTGTAACCCGCTAGTGCAGTTAACCTGGTTCTGGGCAGGCTGTAGCTCCCCGCCGTCATTGGTCCTCGAGGCAGATTTCCAGTGCCGGTGGAACCGAACCCGACACACGAAACAATTGGCATTTCCCTGCAGTAGTGCGCGGGATAGGTTATTTTGTTTTGGCTATTGTCTACCTTAACCTTAAGGGAACAGCTGAGAGGTGCATTCGTCTGAGTGAGAGCGAGATCTTCAGGAACGATTAACTTTAACACTTAGAATAACTATCCAGATGCAAGCAAGATCTTGAATCAACCGGGTAGAAAGAGGTTACCACCTACCTCTGGGGGGTTTAAGTTGCCACAAAAGAACGAAAGGGGTACTCGAGTATGTAGGTACATACGGTAGAATAAACAGCGATCCCCAAGCAAAGGAGAATTTTCGAAACGTTTCAACGTCATTACTCGCTTGGCACCCTGAGCCTAAGCCCCCTGACCCGGAAAGGGTGTAGTTGCGTCTTTCTAGATCTGCAGGGCCCGGGGGTGGAGTATGTTTGTTAGTTAGTACATGTAGCTACTAGTAATACTATCCCCTCCCCATCCCTTCCTTTCTTTTCCCTCACCTACTACATATTCTCGAGTCTCGACGACCGAAAAATAGTCTTTGATAGATTTTTCTCTCCTTCAGGATTCTTCTACATACACCTAGGCTGTCGCCTTTTTCCAACCTCTACTTCTCTTTTTTTTTTCCCTGTCCTTTCGATTGAATTCCCTGGGGAATCTATCACGGTCATTTTCATATCAAACAAACCCAATTTTTGAGAATCCTCAAAAAAAAAAAAAATCAAGTCTCTCTTTTACCCAGGTGGTATCGAATTCACACAACCCAAAAAAATTCAAACAATTTCAAACAAACAATTTTAAATAAATAAATAAATCCGCAAAAATGCACGCCTCCTTCCTCAGCACCCTCCTTCTCGCCCTCGCCTCCACCGTAACATCCCTCTCTCTCGGCGACCTCGAATCAATCCCCTCCGACACCGTGACCCCGGGATGCTACGCCGCCTACAACAAGGAAATCGCCGCCTGCCCCGATGCCGCCTCCTTCAAGGCCAAAACGCCCTGCAGCGCCGAGTGCCAGGATGCACTGACATCATTCTCGCAGGATACAATCCTCTCGTGCAGACAGGCTTTCGTCTCGCCTGACAGTCTCCTCCGGAAACTTCTTGATAATGGCCTCGTAACTACCCTCTGCCCGGCCTCCTCGTCTTCTTCAGCACCCGCGACTACGCCCACCTCAAGTGCGGCACCTTCAAAGTCTTCTCCAGCGGCGGCTTCATCCACCAAGATAGAGGCCTCCTCAAGCAGTACACAGGCTGCCATCAAGACCAAGACTGAAAGCTCAACATCAACCATCACTCCCGAAAGCGTCACATTCTCCGGCTTTATGACCATCACGGCCTCCTCCGCCGCTTCGACCGCCAGCATCCCGACCCAGCTTACCCTCGACGAGAGCGCCGAGCCTACCGGATACGACGGATATGCCGCCTATGCCGTTGAATCAGCCAGCGGTACTGTCTCTGCTGCGCAGGCGTCGGCGACTGCCTTGAACGGATCGCCGTTTGAGTCGACTTCGTCCTCCAGTAACTCGACCTTGGATGCAAGTGCCGCCAGCAGTGTCAAGTCTGTTTGGGGAACCGTCGTCGTTGGTGTTGCCTTTACGGTTGGTGCGATCTTGGCTTAGGGTGGGAATAAATTTGTCAATGTTGTATATTTCTGCCGTGATGCCCTTTACTGTTTTTTTACTATTATTTTGCTACGTATTACTTCTTGTTCTTCTTGTTTCTGCATCTTTATTCATTAATCTTTTCTTCTTTTTTTCCTTACCGGCTTGGTCATGTCCTGCCAGCGGGCGGGAGTGTAAAATTCCCTGGCGTGTTGAGGACGAGTTAATGGTCCACCATCCATTATCCCACAATCAATCCATCTATGTATCCAACACCCCCTTCACCCTCTCTCACACACCACCGTACCGTACCATAGCACTCCCCACCCGCCCATGCCCAGGTACGTTTACTGTATATAACCCATCCAAACCACAACAAACCAAAGCAAACAACGGAGCTTATTCCCCCGCGTGATCGGACATCGCCTAGAAGTGCTGCCTGAAACCCTTTCTCTGGTTTAATAAACATCACACCCATGTAGATTAACAAAGGGCCAAAGACCCCCCCAATCTATCTGATACTAGTGCCAAGACAACCCACCAGACAAGCTCTATCGAGTTATCTAATTGGCTTTTGACCCGGTTAAACTTTAATGTACTTGTCCGTAGTTTCATGTTGAGCGACAAGCGCGGTGTTTGCAGTTAGTACTCTAGGAGCGTAGAGTAGGTACATGTAGTATGCCAACGCCGAGGTACTTTATCAGTAGTGCGAGTTAACGTTAGTAGTAAATGCATGTATGTAGCAAATAGCGCCAATATGTGCCGTATAGTAGTGCAGATGGCGCTTAGACCATCACAGCCGGGGTTCTTCGGCCGGAGAAATTAGTATGATGCGGGAATATAACGTAAGTTAGTTAGTGCGCCTCGGGCAGTCAATTAAGCTTACACTTTGACCCTTTAGTAAAGCAGATTAAACGGCCGTCAGCTCTGCCGCTGTCGGTGAGCCGAGATTTTTAGTGGGCGGGCGGGTGAGTGGGTCATAGGGTATCACTCGGTTTGTTTGTGTGGCTGGGGTGGAGGTTGGCGGTATGCAGGGAGGAGGGGGAGGTGGAAGATTGCTGATTTGCGAAGGGGTGATGAGGGATGGTTGGTGGGTGGTTGGTGGGTGGTTGGATTTAAGTTGAAACGACAGGAGGTCATGTGGCGGCGTAGCATAGTGTGAAGTGCATAATTATGGCGTTCAAGAAACGTACTTGATGTATTAATGTGTATTGAATCCGGAACCTCAACATTTTCAGTCAGAAAATTTGCGCTCCCGATCTATACAAAAGCCCTCCAAACCTAATGGTATTTCGTTGGGAAACGTAAGTTGTCAGTTTGTATTGTATCCCTGAAGAATCAAGCATATGAGTGTCAAGGTAGTTCAACTTTGCGATCGGATCCAGCCCGCCCCAAACGCCCCGAGAGGATTTTGTGCCGCGGCGGAGTTTTCTATGGCCTCGACTCTGGGATCGTGCGAAGCAGTTGGAGTTCGATGTCTTTAAAACGATCCGACCGTCCTGTTTTGTGAACAGTGGGGAAGTCTCCGACCCTGAGACATTCCCGACCAGCTTGACGGCCCGCTAGCTTTTTCTTTTTCTCCCCCCCCCCCGGGTTCTCCGGGAATGAAAGGCTTTCTGAGTCATTTCCGTAAATCATAAAATTGACAGTGATTATTTCCTCTCTGGAGCCATATACTCCAAAGTAAGTTTTCTGCCGAAATGTTTAAATTTGCAATACCTCGACCTTTTGAATTGTCATTTTATTTTCTTCCTGGGTGAAGCAAGTATATATAGTCTTGCTGACGTGCTTGATGAGTAGATTCCTGTTTTATTAGGTTAGAGTCACCTTAGTCTTTTAATTTCAAGGCCGACAGTGTCTCATTGATTGATATCAAGCTGCTTGGGAACGTTTCTCAAGCCCTTGAGTTCAGGTTATTTAGCAGTTAAGGGTGGATCATGGGGCATATTGTCTACCTTTACTGACTCCTCGAAATGAGCATTAGTTTGAGCCGGCCCATACCCAATCTCAAGCTCTTTCTCACCACTCTCATCAACCTTTGAAAGCCGCTTGGTCCTATGAAGCAGCCGCCCATGTCCTTATTGCATGAACGCGCTGGGCCGCCATTTCACCAGTCACAGCTGCAGTAGCCTCTACCCCATCCGCTCCTCACTCTCGCCAAATATGCATATACCTCGGGCATAGAAACAGACCACGCCGAGGGACCATGGCGCTCTGGAATTCGAGAGTTTCCCTCCCGGCGGGAGCTTCTGTCGTCGGCCATGATTAATCACTAGCACCTGCATATGTCAAAAAACCACTCAGTCGACCTATACTGTAAGGCATGGTGTAGAAACGAGGACTGGTGGGGTTCGTTTGCTTATCATGTAGCCAGTACCCCCCCCCCCCCCGCTACTCCAGATCCGTGTCGATTTCTTAACCCAACCGCCGACGTCCAGCGGTGTGGCGCAGCCCGCTAGTGGACCGGCCGAAGAATACTGCGTTACGACCCCGGCGTGACATGACAAGTATGTAGGTCATACTTAAGCCATTGCCTCCCGCACATGCCAGTACCTATTGCAATTAACCTTATCTACAGCCTTGCAACGGTAGACATCTGCACATTCCTGATGTGCTACTATTAGTACCACTGTCCATATATGGAGGTCGCACATAGAGCAAGCATGAGCCATTTTGCTGCCTCCGTCTCCTGCCTTTTCGGGCGCCGCTTTGCGTCGGTTGTTGTAGCGTGGAGGACTTACGTATTTATTTATTTACAGAGATCTGTGTGCCGAGGGTCGATCAGGGGCCAGGAACGAAAGGCTTTGGGAAGATGCGGGGGAGGTGGGGGGGGATTTTGTGGGGGAGGGGAAAACCAGGTGTGTGTGGGTGTGCAGCCAGCTCGCTCCGCGGCTACAAAAAAGGAAAGTGAGTTGGTGAGTGACCTCCCATGACTTGATCGCATCCGTATAGTACTGATATGGAGGGTGAATTACATCTTGATTGTATACGAATCTCCTTTATTCCTATCAGCTGTGTTTGCGCGGTCCAAGATGGAATATATCCGAGTGAGAGGTTGTGATTAGCACACACATTTGTCCACTTGGTAGTAGTAGAAGGTTCATGTTCTAGATGAGATGTGTGTGGGCTAGGGTAACAAGGCTAAGTGATGGTTCACTGGGTGACGCCGTTAAGCCATTAACAAACACGCCCTCAACACGCCCTCATGTGGCCAGAAGCTTCTATCAGAACACTTCATCATCAATACCACGTATGAGAAAAAAAAGTTCATTTCTTCTGGTACAAAAAAGTTAACTACGTGAACAACAACAAAAAAAAACCTCCCAATGGCCTACTCCACAAAAGAAAAACCCGACCCAAAGTTAAAAACTAATGAAACTACTAAGACAAGAGAACCTTGAGCTCTGCAATCCTCGACTCTCTCGTATCCTTCTTTTTGTCAGCGAAAGCCGTCTTCACCAAGCTCCTCTTCCTTTCCTGAATCTCCAACACTCTCTGCTCGATAGTCCCCTCGACCACCAAACGCCATACCGTGCATTCTCTCTTCTGTCCAAGCCTGTAAACTCTATCGATAGCCTGGTCCTCAATAGCAGGAGCCCACCAGCTGTCGCAGAGCACGACTTGGCTTGCGGCGGTAAGGTTGAGACCGACGGATGCGACTGCGAGAGACGCCAGAAGGATTGTGCAGGCGGGGTCGTTGTTGAGAGCCTCGACGGCGTCGTCGCGGGCACGAGGCCTCATATTTCCGTCGATCCGGGAGAACTTGAAGTTGTGGGCACGCAGCTGGGGCTCAATGAGGTCAAGGTAGCTGGTCCACTGAGAAAAAATAACTGTTTTAACAGTGGGGTCGGTATTCCTATTATCTGTTGAAGTCAGTTTTCTGGATGAAATATAATGAGTGATAGGGGGGCATACTGTTGAGGATCTTCAGCAGAGCCTCAAGCTTGGAGCCAATATGGTTTTTCTCTTCATCTTCGTCGAAGGCCTCTACATTTTCTTTTTCGGCAGCGGGCTCGATGAGAGTGGACTCGAGATTTGGAAGAACGGCCCTGCATAATGGGCATTTTTGTTGGACTTCAATGACCTTGGCAATACACTCCAAGTCGAAAACATGTTTGCACAGGGTGATTCTAGGATCATGAAGCGTATCCAAGCAAATAGAGCATTCCTCCTGGGAGTCGATTGCGATCTGCAACAGATCTTGCAATGCCGCTTTGTTTTCCGGTGTCAAATCTACCACGTCCTTACCCGCCAATCTTTGCAGCCCCTCGATTCTTGACCTGCACAGCTTCCAGTGATTGCACACCTGCCGCATGCGCAAAAGCAGTTCAAGGATGAACCTATAGACTTCCTTACCGGATTCATCGATGACATACTTACGGAGGAGGCCTGATGCTTCCTTCGCGAGAAGGTCGTACACCTTCTTCTCTTCCTTTGTGAACGAAATTGCACAAATTGTCTTGGATATCCTAGGGAGGCGCAGGTTAACGAAGCTCATGGCCTTAGTACGGCGGAGACATAGCGCGGTTATGAGTGCCTGGAGACGTTCTTTATCCCCAGGGAGGTCGCGCCTCATAGCTCTCGTGATAACGCTGTTATAAATATTGAGATCCGAAAGGCCGCCGGAGTAGCGCAGGAAGCGAACCAAGGGATACAGATCTTTCAAGTTATTTATAATCGGGGTTCCAGTGAGGCACCAACGACTCTTAGCCTCGAGCGCCGAGACTGCCAGACTAGACTTTGATTTTGGGTTGCGGATTTGATGGGCCTCGTCCAAAATAATACGTCTCCAAAGGAACGACCTAAGGTGGCCGTTTTTGGTGTTAAATTCGGATGTGAGCGTACCTGAGGGGTAATGATCGTTAGAACATGAAAACGCAACAGCTAGAGGGTGAAACTCACCGTAACTAGTAATAACAACGTCATAGTCACCCAAATTAATCCTTGTCCTTCCCGGGCCATGGTAAACATAGACCTTTAGCGGCGAGTTCTTTGAAACATGTTGAGCAATCTGCGTTACCCAATTGCTCATAACACTGAGCGGAGCGACAATAAGTGTTCCCGCAGTGGAACCCTCCATATTCAGCGGCCTTGGCAGAAGCTTCTTCTCGCTGGCTGGATCCGTAACCATCAGCGCGATCATCTGCAGGGTCTTTCCGAGTCCCATATCATCGGCCAGAGCACCGCCGCTCGCCAATGGCGGCTCCGCATTTGTCGTATATTTGGTTGCAATGTTCTGGTAGAACTTCTTTCTCCCCCCGGCCACCGTCCACATCTGGACAATCTCCTTTGACGACGTCGGCAACCTGGGGTGTTCCTTCTGCAGTAGCCATGCCAGACCCTGCAGCTGATATGCCAACAGCCCTGTCTTCAGTCTCTCTGGTTGTACCGCCATCGGCAGTTTCTCCAGTGTCTCCTCACTCATCGCCTGCGTTTCCGCCGTCTGGAAGACATCTCCAACCCCCACAATCAGCGGCAGATGACTACCGGGCAGCCCCAGCAGCGGTGGCGCACGACCAGCCGCAACAATGCCCGTGGTAGACGTGGAGGGTCCCGGAAGGCCGGCGGGAGACTCAACCATCCCCATTGCGTAGCGAGTGACACGGAGGTTTGGGATAGCCTTCATTTCAATCTTGCGGATGATAGCGTCCTTTCGAGCCGGGGAGGCGGGGGTGAATATTGCTACAAGAAGGGGCATCTCGTAAGCTCCTTTCTTGCCGTTGATAACCCCTTCCAGCTTGACACTGCCGTCGTCTATGAGCGGGGCGAAGCAGGTGGCCAGCCAACGTGGGAAGTGCCCAATCTGCGCACCGGAGACATTTTCGACGCGGATGGCATTATGGTCGTACTAACAAGCAATCAATTAACATCTAATTCTCGTAGATATTTGGTGGACAATGGGGATATATACCTGATTAGTCGGTTCCCGCTTGATAAGCACTTGCTCGCCGACGGTTGCAATACCGTTGTAGTATCGGCAGCCTACGACCTTCATCTCGAGGAGCCCGTACTGTTCTAGCTCCTCGTCTGGGTCTATGTTATTCTCATCGTGGGCAAGTACTTCGTCCTCATAAGCGGCTTGGGTATTGGGAACGGCTGCGGCAGCTGCGGTAGCACGGACTCGGGCTTGGGCTCGAAATGGGCTTGGGTTATAGGCATCGTCGTCCGCGTCTGTGATATCGACGACTTCGATTTTACGCTTGTTGAGGTTGGTGTCCATTGTGTGCGGATACACCTGTACGTAATGGCTTCGAGATGCGAATGTATTTGATAGCGCGAACAAAGTTAGAGATGGGGATGGGGGATGGAGATGGAGTTGTGGATGGAGGTGGAGATGGAGATGTGGTTGGATATGTAGAGGGAGATGGAGATGACAGCTAAGTGGGGGATGCGATGTTTGTTGCAAACATTGGTCTATCTAGAAGAAAAAGTTTTCACTGGTTTGCCTAGCAAACTCTAACAAACTAACTACCTAATGCGCGTGAGTTGTGCGGGTTGTGAAGTTCGCGATGTCTCGACACACCAAAACCGGGCGCTGACATCATTAACGTTGGGGTAGCTAGCTAACCAAAACGCACGAGCTCCCACAGATTGGGAAAAGGCTGGCTTGGCCTTTATACCATTGGATCGTTTCCTGCTCTCCTTGACCTGGTTTCGCATATGTGTTTGAGGATTTGAGGATCTGAGGATTTGCACTGCAGTACAGAGCAGCAGGACAGTAAAGTACTCACAACAGAATACTAGTTCACCTGTCCCGTACTCTTTAGCCAGTAGCCGCAATTCGGAAATCCTACTAAACTAAAATGAATAAAACGCAGCTCAAGGGCTGCGAGCTAACTACTCTTGCCATTGCTACTAACTCTAATTGTTACCAGATTAACTAATTTCTCCTCATGCTACTAATTGCTCCTACCAATTCCTCCTCCTCCTTCTTCTCCTGCTGCTATTCCCCCTTCATCCATACTCACCAAAGACCTAAGGCCCCCTCTCGCACCGTGCATGGCCAACCCCAAACCCCCACCCCACCCACCCCACCCCAAACACCACCTCCCACCTCCACGCCGTGTCACTCGCCCTCGGATAAACCCCGTCCCAAAGCAGCTAGCGCGGCTTCCAGAACCCAGGGCAGCGGTACCGCGAGACGTCCAGCTAGGAAGGTGGAAGCCGCACAACTCGAGGTCACGCTGGTGTGTGTCGGAGCTTTATGGCGCACGTGAGGGTGGGAAGTAGAGTAAGTGTAGGGTAATGATGAATGCAGGAGGAGAGGAGAGGAGAGGAGAGGAGAGGAGAGGAAGGAACGTAACGGTGAGGTTTTTTTCTTTTTTTTTGTTGTTGCGTTGGGTTGGGTTGCAGATTGCTGGAAAGAAGGAAGGGAAGGAGGGATGGCACGCGGTACGGGGGTGGGTGGCAGTAATTAGGGATTTTTTTTTATGTATTTTATTTACTCTGCACTGGGGAAGAGAGGGGGAGGCCATGATGGGGGGGGGGGGGTGCCCGCCCTAAATAATACCTAATCTTTGATAACTCTCGCTCATCCTCTTCTCACAACATCTGTTCTGGCCCGGTTTAAACCGTCTTCTCCCGCCCCCGCCCGCCCGCTCGCCGCGTTTCCCTCACAGAGAGTTACTCCCCATTGATACTATTATATTATACATTTATAGCGATTGAGTCACGTACTAAGAGCAGAGTTGAGAAGCAGACTAGAGTGGAGTCTAGGATATAACCCAAAGGAGAGAGAGAGGGAGAGAAAGAAGAAAGAAAGATAGGGCTTTGCTAAGCCTCGTACATCACTTTTTTTATTTTTCCCCACACTCACTCACTCACACTCACTCACTCAGAATCTTGCTTGCCCCCCCCCCCCCTCCTTCCCCTCTTCTTTCCCCCGAGTTGCGAATTATTCTTTTTCAAGTTCCTTGCCTCGATCGATGTCTTACGATTCTACGCACCCACAATCTCGCCCTGTAAAGAACAACAACTCTCCTCCGGCCACTGCCACGCAGAACGGCTCTATAGGGTTTGCATCGGCGAGTTCTCCCTCGGCTTCCACAGCTGCCAACACCACCACTACCACCACCACCACCACCACCACTACGACGGCTACTAACCCAACAGCTACTACTCCAAGTGCTCTGGGAGGTATGGACTCCTCCTACTTTTCGTTTCTTTCATCTATTATATAGATTGTTACTGCCACATATCACTACGGCCCCGGTTGTCTCGAGCTCCCCAGTGCTCTCACAAGGCTGACATCATATCCATCAGCAACAGTAGCAGTGACTCCCAGCACCACCCCAACAGCAGCTCCTCCTCCCCCACCGCCAACAATCCACAAAAGAACATACCAGGCGTGCATTCCCTGCCGGCAGCGCAAAGTCCGCTGTGATCTCGGCTCCGTCGAGGCCCCCCACGACCCGCCCTGCGTCCGATGTCGACGGGAATCAAAGGAATGCTACTTCTCCGCCACCCGCCGCAAGACGCGCACACCTTCCGTTACGGCCGATGACGCAGGCGCCATGGTTGGTATTGGTCGTGGCCGTGGTGCTAGGGCGGGCGTGGGCGTGGTCCGGAAGCGCGAGGACGAGGAGAGCAGCGAAGTCGGGGGCACGCTAAAGAGACCGAGGTCAATTGGCCACGGCTCACCACTCGAGGACCCAGCGGGGGCATATCCATCATCAGAGTACAATGTGAGGAGCGGACACCACGAGAACTCGCCGTACTCGACGCAGGGGTACCACGACAATAGGATTGATCCAAGGCTGCAGATACAGACCGCTGTGGAGCCCAGACACGAGCGTGAATCGGCACAATCGATCAATACCGATGTCACGCTACTGCAGACGCCCGTCTACAACTCACATGAAGCGCTGCTCACCCTCATCGAGGCCGCCGGGAAGGATACGCCCATGTCGACTGGGGTCAAGTCCAACTCGGGCGATAGCGATTCGGAAGGGGAAGGTGACGACACAATCTTTAGTAAGGGACCCGGCGAAGACCGACACCATCAGAGTAATGGTGACTACCACCACAATCGCAATTCGCCTGTGACGAGGGGCATTGGAGCGGGGGTGCGGTTCTCAGAGATGGCTTCGCCGTCGGAGGCGGCAGGGAGCAGTTTCACGAGCTCACATGTAAGACGGAGGGCTGCGAGTACGAGTACTGTTTCCCCAGGGTTGAGATCGCATGCGCGGAGCCTGTCAATCTCAGCGATTCAGGACCCCAAAGAGAGGGAAGGTATGGAGAAGAGTATTAGAGCGTGGAACAAATTTAGATTTGTCAAGGGTGGCTGGTTCACTGCCAGGGAGGCAATTGGATACGTAGAATAGTAATTCCTCTTTTGAACCTCAGAGATTAGGCATTGCTAATTTTTTGTAGCTTTTACCACCATCTCCACCCTTTGTCGCCAACACTTACTTCGCCGAATCTACAACATATAACACATCCAATTCATCATCCAATGCTGTTGAAACATGAGCCATTTTTGACAACCATCATACTTCTAATTACTTCCCGTTATCTGGTATTGTCTGGTCCAGGCGGGGTTTCTCGATCATATGCGATCCATGATATGCTCTGGCGGGAGGTTCGTGGTGGTTGTGAGGGTCTGATGTGGGGTGGTGGGTGGGGCGGCCTTGGTACCCCCCATGCTGGCAGTAGCATGGGTGGTTTTGGCGCCATGGGACCTGGAGGACCGGCCAGTAAAAGTGCAGCAAAGGGTCTTAGAACTTTGGGCACAGTGGAAGGGCTACTCATTCTCACAGAATGGCATGTCCGGGGACTCCATTTCCCCATGGACGTAGAAGAAGGTTACTGGATGGTCGATGTTAGTGATGACGAAGACGACTATGTCCAACCTGGACGAGCCAAGAGGGCCAGGCCAAAGGGTGGAGTAGTTGAAGGTCTCGGGGATAGAATTGAGAATATCTTGGAGCCTGCCTATAGGAGTGATCGTATGAGCTGGATGCTGCTCGGGAACGCCCTTGCTCTGGCATATGAGCTGGGTGTATTTGATGAGATCGATGAACCGGCACCACAAGCACCTCTGCATGCTGATCTTGATGCATCTCGCCTGCGCTTTCAACGTATCCAAAAGCTCCTTTTAGTCTATGTCCTGCAACTTGCATCCCGCCTTGGGTGGACCTCTATGATTCCGCGCCACATCACACATGCAGTCCGCCACAAGCTTAACTCTCAGGCGCCATCTCCTGCGTCTATTTCGGTCAATTCGGCCCCCAGCAGCTCATGGGATCTGCGTGGATCCCGGACGAGATGGGAGAATGAGGATGAGCTTCAAGATGTCGTGTTTCACACATGGGTCGATTTGACCATGCTGATGAAATCTTCAGGCGAGAAGTTATTCCCCAGCAGAAGTGTAACGAAGAGTATTATGCGCACCGGCAAGTACGTAGCATTACTTGAGCACTTTCAGCCTCTACTGAAGGATTGGAAGAGGGATTTTGAGGCGCTGGGACTCCCAGAGCCAATTCAGCATATCTTGACGATGGAGTATGAACATGTCCGTTTCTATATCAATTCGCTTGCCTTGCAGGCTGTTGTGGATCGGTGTACGTACTTCAACAATACCAAGGCCTCCAACCGCCCTACCAGTGCGAACGGAGCCGTGAATGGCAACGGAAACGGTACCAACAACCACGCGTTATTAATGCAGATGAGCCCCAAAGATCTGGGATTCATCAACGAGGTTGTAGACGCAAGTCGGGCACTGCTCCGTTGTGTGGTAGAAAAAATGCTACCCGGGGGGCACCTTAAGCACGCCCCCGTGAGGATCTACCTCCGGATTCTCAGCGCAAGCATGTTTCTTCTCAAGGTAGGCCTACCCTTCAGATCTTAGTCTTCCCCATCATTAACAAAACGTAGACATTCGCCCTTGGTGCCCCCGAGGAAGAAGTCATGGTCTCCATCACGCTCATCGACCAGACGGTAGAG
The DNA here is from genome assembly GCA_024713865.1 of Morchella sp. 2016-72. Taxonomy (NCBI): domain Eukaryota; kingdom Fungi; phylum Ascomycota; class Pezizomycetes; order Pezizales; family Morchellaceae; genus Morchella; species Morchella sp. 2016-72. Next base: position 1,094,054 of record JAMJEY010000026.1, on the reverse strand, counting down.
GCGCTCCGCTCCGCCTCTGTCGACGATGTTCACCTCGGTCTCCGCTTCGCCGATCTCCTTGAAACGCTCACAAAGCGTATCAGGAGCCGGTTCGTGCGAATGTCACGCAGCCGTCCCAGCACTCCTGTGCCACCCTCAACCACCCCATCGAAAGTAAATATTGACATGACAAACCCGCGTACGCATGACGCGGACCCAAGTATGGAGATGCCGCCGCCTCCAACGCCAACAGAGATGGGATACGAGCCAGGGGTCAACTATACGCACGAGGGATTTACAGGGGGCGAGGTCCAGGATGATCCAAACTTCTTCATCGGGTATGAAGATTGGTTGGCACTTCCAATTGATCCCATTGTGGGCGGAGGCTTCAACGGTGTTACTCAGAGCCAGATGGGACCCGACGTTGGCGGGGTAGATTTGTTGGAGTTGTTGTTGAGTGGCGGGGGTAGTACTACATGATGGTAATGATGATGATGGTTAGTGGGATTAGTTTGGAGTTTGGTCTCTTTTTTTTTTTTTGCTGGGTTTGGAGGAGTTGGTTATCTATGAGTCTTTTTTTCTTTTCTTCCTCCTCTTTCTTTTTTATTATTGTAGTTTAACCCGTCCGGCCTTTTTCCTTCTCCCCGCTTGCTGTAGTCGTGATGAGTAATGGTCATTTGTGGAAGGGGGTTAACGTTTACTGATATAATGAAATTTCCTCAATTCCCCTCCCCTCCCTCCTCCCCTTCCCTCCCTTTTTAATCTATACCCGCCCTATCTCCCTGTGTTCCCATATATTCTCATCTGTCCTTTTTTATCGCGTAGAGAGCAGACCATAATAGAATTAATGGGGGTGTGGGTCGGTAGGTAGTACGATACGATACATAGGCTGGCTGGGTTAGCATAAAAAAGACAATAGAAATTGGTTCATATTGTATCACTCGCCTCTCCCAAAATCGCTAATTGCTGTGTCTGGTGATGGGACTACTTGTTTTCAGAAGAGGATTACACCCAAATAGAGGATTTGTCCAGTTGTGGCCTTAGTTGAGTGTGGCCACGACTTTAGAAATAATGTTTGGTTGGTGGGTCGGTGTTGGCTTCTAGCTACACCATGGCCGGTCGGTAGCTAGGGGTGGGGAGAGGCTATAGTGTACTATGTGCCCATTCGCCCCATCTCGTGTGCCGGCGAGGTGGCTACAGAATGAACACCACTAACGTCCTTCATCGTTCTAGCTTCTTCTCCGTCCTATATCGCTCTGTGGTGGTGTGGGGTGTTGACTGTTCTCCTTCATTTAGCTAGCTAGCTAGGTTGGTTGGTTGCAGTGGTCGGGTCATGGTCTATCACTCGAGAGGCTATTGCATAAAGCAGCAGCCGCCTTTTTTTTTTTTTTTTTTTTTCCCTTTTTTTTTTTATATATATATCTATATGTAAGTAACTCATTGATTGCCGCTATTACGCTTTCAACATATATTCATGCCTAGGTAGTCCCGCCCCCAGACCCAATCGGTATTTCTTTATAAATAAATACCAAAACACCAACCGCACCAAAATAGGGGGGGTGGGCATGAGACTAATTCATACCGGCATCGTCGCCGAATTTCAGCCCGTAGCAGATTTGTCCGGAATATTCCGGTCATGCTTCTAGCTACGGCAGGAAGGGCGGGATGAGTACATATGCATACGAACTCTTACCTGATTCAACGCCGCCCAGAACCCCGGGTACTTTGATAAGTAGTGGATTGGGTCGATTACAGACTGTTAGAAGAAGGCAAGTGGCAATTTTTATCGGAGAGTTCTTAGGGTTTTTGTATTCAGAGCATCAATATTACAACCCTTGGAGCTGTGGAGGAGGCATACAACTACATGTAACTAAAGATATCGAAAAATGTGGTTAATGTTGACAGAAACCCGTCAAGAAGTCCCGAACCCCCCTTTTTCCGCTTCCGTAGCTGAAGAATCAGCTGCTCACCTATGATCGTCCTTTAAAGGATCCCGAAATTTACGATTATGTACATGCCACATGGAGCGGTGTCTTTCGGTGCTAATCAACTATGGACATTTCCCCACTCTCTTTGGGGAGCACATCTCAGCAAAGGTGCATACCAGTAGTCGATTTATCGATGCATTAGGGCCATTTGGGGAAAAGAGGGCTTCTCCTGAAAGGGAGAGGACATCTGCTGACAGGTGGAGCGGAGTCTTTCCGTCTTGGTCAGCTGCCAATAGGTTGGCGCCTTCGTCGAGGAGTAGTTTGCTCATAGCTACGTGCCCTCTTCTCACCGAGATATGGAGCGCTGTTCGGTTAGATGGTCCAGCTTCCAGTATATTTGCGCCCTTCTCGAGAAGTAATTTGGTGGTTAGCATATCGCCATGCCATACTGCCTCGTGAAATGTTGCCACTTGAACTTGAAAACCCGGTATCTTGGAGCTTTGCTCGAGGAGTAATTCGGTGACTGATATATCTCCCCGTATCACTACCTCATGAAGTAGTGTCTCTAACTCCTGGGCTGTCGATATTGTGGCACCATTCTCGAGAAGTAATCGAGTCGCCTCTCCGTTCCCCAGCTCTATTGAAATATGAAGGTGCTGTGGGAGCGCCTTGGCTCCTTTCTCGGGGAGAAGTTGGGTTATCATGTTATCGTTGGATTGCAGTGCGGTAAAAAGAGGTGTCCGGCCTAGATCATCGACTGCCTCTATATTGGGGTCTTTCTCGAGCAGGAGTTTGGTTATTGCTTCGTTGCCTAGTTTCAACGCAATGTGTAGTGGTGTTTGCCCTTCTGGCCCGGCTGCTGACACATCGGCGCCTCCATCGAGGAGCATCCTGGTTATTGATTCGTTTTCCAAGGCAACTGCAATATAGAGCGGTGTTCTTCCAGTAGCGTCAACCGCCGATAGGTCCGCACCCATCTCGAGGAGTAGTGAGACGACGGGCACTTGTCTCTCGACTGCAAGATGAAGGGGTGATTGTCCATGGCTATTAGGAGCAGAGACTCTAGCGCCTCTCCTGATTAGTAGCCGAATAATGGACTCTATAGATTCATATGAATGCTCTACGCCAGTAAACTCGGTGCACCCCATAATGACCGCGTAGTGAAGACAGGTTCCTTTCCAGGAATCATTATGTTCAATGTCAGCTCCGCTATCAAGGAGCATTTCGATTACTCTCTTCGATCCCCAGACAGTTGCGATCTGCAACGGGCCTGTGGTCGGTCGAGACTTCCATAAGCCGGTTTCCCAATGTCTCTCCTGCATCATCATCGCTGAAGCATCTACATACGACTGTACATTCCCAGGGCTGGAAAGAAATCTAAAGACAATATCCGCCATCATTGCCTCGTCGCACGCTTGGAGGTGAAATTGTACCTCTGTTGCGGCATACTTTATGAAAGGATATGATGATTGCTCCCGAACCAATTTCGCGTTGTAAACTTCGCATGGCTTTTTGAATACATCGTAGGAAAGAAAGGTGGTACATCCCATGGCAAATCGGAATTCTGCATCCTCGGGGGCAATCAATTTCCGGAGAAGATATTCATGAACTGTGAGGTGAACAAGGACAACTCTATCTGTCTCTTCGTCTATTCGTGCAAATCCCCCGCATACGTCGAGAATTGTTTTTCGGTCCGGCAAAGAAAACTCTTCAAAGACAGTGCATTGCTGCTCCACAGATACAGCAAACTGAAGTTCGCGGACCCTTAACACATTCCTAGCCTTGACTATCCAGGTGAGGATCTTTATAGCCAACTCTATGCAATTTGGTGTTTGTAATCGGATGGCCTCGAGAACCCTGTCATAGGTAGGATCCATGGGGCTTTCTTTGTTGGAGGACTGGGTAAGTTTATCTAGTTCGACTAGTATTTGCTTTACTGTTGCCTGCTGACATAAATATTTGACCTGGAAAGAGACTAGCAGAAACCTATTTCCAAATAATTAGCCACGGGAGAAACAATCAAGCGATTTTTACGCCCCAACTCACATTCCATTAGCACTAGACTTTAATTGTTCGATAATTCTATCCTCACAGTTACCTTGTGAGATCAGACGTCGCGCTCGTGGGTTTTCATCTATCTTTTGCTTTATATAGCACGTGATATCATCATCCTTTGCCCAAAGCCTGATTTTGGGTGAGTCTTGGAAAAACTCCTGAATATCCTCTGGGTGTTCTCGACTAGTCAAAAACAATCTTATACCACTATTTCCCATCCCAAGGAATAGAGGAAGTAGGGTCTTTCTTTGGGTCTCAAAATCCGACTCATCCAGCGCATCGCAAACGACAAAGGTCTGAGAAAATGATGCCGCAACACGGATAAAGGTATCATAGAGATCCTCAAGAGTGGGCCCCTCCTGCTTACTCCCCAGTCTCTCATACAACTCCTTGACTGGCTCTGGTAAACTGGACCTCTGACAAGATATCTGTTTCAGGAAACTAGAGAGGACTTGAACAGGTTTTTGCTGGTCTTGGTCGTTATAGTCGAAGTAGATATAAACTAGACACTGGCCTTTGTCTCGGAGGTGGTCAATTATAAAAGAGCTGCGACAAATAGTTAGTATTGGTCCTAGGCCTCCAAAAGATGTTGGGTAATCTTCATGGCACCTTATGAATGTTTTCCCAGCACCGGCTGAAGTGGCGTATTTCATCAGCTTTCACACACCAAAGACTGGATACGTTTTGTAACGGTACTTACGTATCCCGTGTCCCCAAAGGAGCCGAGTGTTTGTGTTGTCAATATCGAGCCAGTTCTGTACCTCTTCTGTTTTTAAGATCCACTCCCCAGTGTTCTTTTGTCTTCTTCCACTAATTTCTCTATGTTTTTCGTCGTGTGGATAAGGATATAGCCAATTCAGCACCGTCAAAACTATTTACACACACTTATGTCAGATATAAAAATAATCATCGGGTGGATAGTTATGGGCCAATTACTATATTGTTTCTCTGACATCCCAGAACCCTGGGGACGGATATCTCGTTTTATATCCTGCACGTTTTTTTCGGTTTCTTTTGAATATGTTCTTAAGCTAGGTTAGCGCAGTCCCGGCATACCTTATTTTGCACAACCCCCGATACTCCGTCGTCCACTAGAACCCCACTACCCCCCACAAACCCCTTCAGGCTAAGACAATCCAAACTTACTGCGTTTCAATAGCCATGGCAAGTATAAAATGGCTCTTCAGCCTTTCGATCCTCCAAACATAATCCAAAGTCTCCCTTTCACTCAGAGGCCACTGCAGCCGAAACAGAGCAGCACCCCACCAACTCTTCTTGGGCTCCAATTTCGCCTTGAGGGCCTTCATATCTTCGGTGCACCTCCTCAGCTCATCGTCCAGCCCCCATGAAGCTGCCGTGCCCGGATTATCCTGCGAAAACACCTGAAGCTTCGAGAGCACGGCGGTAAGCGATTTCAACTCGTTCATGAACCTTTCGAGTTCGGACGGCGCCCGTGCAACCCCGCCGATATAACCATAGCTCAGCGAGGCTACTGCTGCCGCAAGCTGGAGGACAGCAATTATGCTAGCGGCTGTTCCCAGTGCCTCGGCCATTTAGTATGTAGTATCCTCGGTTTCAAGCTGATGGTAATTTGATGAGAAAGGAAGAAGCTGGCCACTGAGATGTGGGGAAACACAGACAGGGAACTTATATACTCTATTGGCCTCAACAATTACCAATAATTCATTATGCGGGGCTGAGTTTCTTCATCCTGCATCTCTTGGTGTGACAAGATATATACAGCCACAACGCCAACCCCCACCAGACGGGAAGTAGCGAGGGGTAATGCTTATTTCAGATCAGATGACATCTATCCCTAACCCTACACTCGACTCTATGAGGTTCTCTTAGATCTCTAGCACACTTTAGGCCCCAGAGTTTAGGCTTAGTTCATACAACAAGGTCGCCCCCAGACTTTTTATCGGATGGCGTAGGGGTCCAGTATAGTCTGGCTGGGCACTCCCTATTTTCAAACACCAAACGGCGCTGCGAGATCACTCGGCGCAGGTGCCAACAGCATCTACATACATACATAGAGCCAATCACCCCATCCGGGGCGATATGCGATCTGCAATGAGATGGAGACCACACATTCAGTTAGTTGCGTCTCGAACCATCACTCGAAAGCAAGTAAGTACATGGTACGTACATTCGTACACTGACTGCTTGCAGCCAGTTAACTAGATAGTAGGTCGCAAATCAAAAGCAAGGTGCGCCACACTCGCGCGTTCAACGACAAACACAAAAAGCGAAGGTAACAGAGGTATCGGTGGAATAAGGGCTCGAGTATTGATAATTGCTATGCTTTTTCTTCTTCTCCAAATCCAAAGATAAATCATTTCATCAAATCTGACAAACATACACACCAAGCGGAAACCATACATAAGACAGAAAAGAGAGATATAATGCGGAAGCTTAAGAAGCAAGGGAAAAAAAGCATTTTTAAACAAGGGTTGTGAGATATTAAAAGCGGGAGCTTCTCTTCTGTGCTCTGTACGCGGTGTACCCAACATATCCTCCAATCAGGACAATAATGAAGACAATGCCCTTGAGGAAGAACCAGCCCCATCCACTGGACTCTGTGACCGGCTTCTCGGTAACCTTGTTAGGCCTAGTTGTTTGTGAGTCGGACGAGGGACGGTTGGGGTTGATCGAATAGAGGTTCTTGGAAGAGATGGTAATGATGTCGTGGTTGTCTACGCCGGATATTATGTTAGGAATGCTGGATAGATCGAGAAAGGTATGTAGAGGGGGCTTGACTTACCACTAAGCTCTCCACAGTGCGCTGTGAATCCGAGGTAAGAAATCTGCGGCAGAGTGACATTGTGCACATTGAAGCAAGTAACCCACTGGTCCTCATTCTTGTACTGCAATTCGAGCTGAAGGTAGTTCTCCTGGAAATAGGTAAGCTTCCCCTTAGTGGGAATCACAGCGCCGCGCAGACCCCTAGCTGAACATCCGGCCAGCTCGTTATCCTTTCCATCGTTTTCATGGTTGTAAGAGGTTTCGCCATCACCTACAAACAGAAACACCAATTAAAATCTGCAACCAGGCGACGAAATACGGGCTGCATACCAAGCATTGCCATGACGTATGGGAAAATGATTCCAGGGCGGTTGTTCTTATAGGTATCAAAGAAGACACCCAATCCCTCAAACTTGTCGACTGAGCCAAATACTGGGCCAGTCTGGGCCCGCTGCTTGGTTATCCACATGGCCATTCCGTCGCCATAAAGGTTCCCGGATCCATGGATCTTGAACTCAAACTCAATCTGTCCGCGATGAACTCTCGTCAGTCCCACCCTATAGTCTTCGAAGCCTTTCGGGTCGCCGTACCTCCCAGTTAGTTGCTGTCAAGGGAAGGCGCGACCACAGCCACCCGGACTGTGCCTGCCTGTCTGACGTCAAGCGAATATATCTGTGGCGGCAAGTCAGCATCAATATGAAGAGCCATAACCCCACATATCAGAGTAGACAGAGGCAAGACTTACTGGTCTGCGCGAATAATGGTGTCCCCACCCCAATCGAACCACCGACTCTGGAGTTCCGAGTCCAGGTACGGCTGTATCCAGAGTCAATTTCTGGTATCTTTCTTTCTCCCTCCAAGCACGGAATTCTCGAGCGAAAACAAACCTGGTACAAGCTGTGTGTGCGCAGGGGAACGGTTTTGATGTCTTCATCATTTGAAGACTGTGCGGAAACCGACTGTACCTGCAGCGCTAGTAGACCGAGCAGGCCGGAAACAACGCCCCTCGCCATGGCCGAGCTCCAGCTCGAGAGATGCATCGTCGCTTTGCTGAGTCGATATTATATGCTTATTACAGTCGAATGAGAGAGCGGTGAATGAGAAGGCCACGAAATGTTATTAGGGAAAGGGCTTAGGAGAAACAGAAGAAAGCTGCAGTCGTCAGAGGGCGTGGGCAACAGATCCGCGAACTGTGGCCTCAAACCTGCCAAGAGTATTGAACCCTTGCCCAGGGGACAAATCCGGTGCAGAGTTACTAAGCATATGAAATATCACTCGCTGTTTAGTGTCTGTGAAGCCCGGCGAGCGAAGAACACACCTTAAAATCCAACAGAAGCGCAGCGAACTGGCCATGAGGCACTACTTGCCGCACACAAGTACATACATATACATCATGCGATTGCAATTACGGGTACCAATCAACCTTGATTTTGCATATTGTCTAGCTATAACACGCAATAATTACATATATATAAAGCCGATATCAGCAAAGCAAGCACCAGAACATTGTAAGTCCGAAGAAAATATCGAGATGTATACTACATGGAATAAGTGCGTACATGTACAAGCATCATCAAACATCGGTATTTCTCACATAGCCCTGTTGATCCAAACCGAACCTATTCATCAACTGCTCTATATTGCGAAGATTAAACTGTGTATCAAAGTCTGCCTTCAGTGTGAGGAAATTCTGTTCCCACGAGTCATCCTCCCGACTTTCAAGCGTCGCGGTTTTATAAGACCGCGCCGCCAGTTCCGCCAAGAACTTCCAGTACAGCAGGTGCCCGCCAGCGCCGTCGATGGGCGTGAAACCGCCCATCAGGTCGCTGACAAAATAGCTCCACCCCATCAGGCCTCCCCCCGGCGTCGTCACCCTCCGCCAGATACCCCTTGCGAAATTCATGCTGAAGATGCCGTCGTCTGTCCTCTTGAGCGGGTACCAGACGCCCATGAAGCAGCGCTTTTGCCATGCGTTCAGTATCCACGTTCGACGGTCCGTGAGATATACGGCCGGGTCCGCGTGGCGTGGTATGCCGCGGGCTCTTGATCGCCTGTTGAACGGTACCTGTGACATGTAGAACTGGTCCATGAGGAGAGCGATAAAATGGATCCTCCCCACCACCAACGGATCTATCGGTTGCAGGCGTCTTGCGAAGCTCATGATGGGCTCGTACTTGAACCTATAGGTCATGACCCAAGCATGATAAAAATCCTCCACCGAAAGCAAGTTGTCGACCGGGAACTCGATAGATTCCAGCTCAGTATTATGGTTATCCCGGAAGTCAAGCTCTGACTCGTCCTTTAGCCTAGCATAAAGCTGCGGGTCGTACAAGTTAGGGGTGTACGTGAAGTCAACCACGAACCTCCTATAGAACTTGCGAAAGCCTTGAAAGAACAAGTGATTTGCCCTGAACTGGGGTATGTCTGTTATCCGCATGAACAGAGTGGTCTGCCTCTCATTCTCAAGGCGCTCGTAAATAGTGCGGAGCACGGTGTTCCGCGATCGTCGAGGGATTCGCGATTGTTGTTGGTACCGCTGGAATATCAGGACCTCTGTTGCGTACTGCATACAGGCTTCCGTGACCCCGACGCAGCCGCTGTGCCGTATAAGGCGGGCACCTAGGTGGGCAAGGAGCGGGCCCACGTTGAGTCTGAAGATGTTGTTTATTTGTGGGCATATTGTCCTGACCCAAAGGAGCTCTTCAAAACTTTGGCAAGCTTGAAGAATTGTTAGGAGGACATCGTTTGGTAGAACTCCTATCAGTGCCGGATCTATTCCCCCGGCTATCCCTCTCAAGTGAGGGGGGATATTACGTGGCGGCGGCGGCGGCGGTGGATCTGGGAGGGGTGTAACCCGTGTGAAGGGACAAGGCAGGGGCGGTATGGGTTGGAAGGGGTCGAATGGAGGGGGAGGTGGTGGTGGAACCGGCGGAACTGGAAGTGGAACTATAGGGATCACAGCTGGGGCCGGCACGGCAGCCATTGCAGATACAAAACTCGATATTTAAGTGTAATTATTGGACTGGGCGTGCCATAAATCTTTATCAACAGACCTTGACCACAATCGCGCGCTGGCGGAGGGCCGACCATTTATATGTCGACTCGTTGTGACAAAGGGATCGTGTACCAACAAAGAGCGGGGACAATGGTAACTATTACGGTGCACAAAGAAAAGATAAATAGGCTGGTGATAGGTCATCACCCATGGTAGTTGGAATGTAGGAGTCGATGGAGGTCTCTCTTTGTTTTAGAGTGTAGGTATGTTTTGATATGTAGATAATGGGATTTGGACCTCCTTAATAGGTACTAAAAAGAGTAGTAAATAAAATAGATCCATACAAAGAAAATAATCATCAGATATCTCGAATCGGGAAGACGAGCCCAAATAAGGAAACTATCTTCCCGATACGGAAAGAAGCTGATGGGTCAGCTTTCTTTATCTGGAAAGCAATGTCCAGCATGTTTTGGGTAAATGGTGGGGCTGGTGCGCGGGGTCGGGGTCGATATATGACGATAACGAAGAGATCAAGATATCTAGATCCATAGATTCGAGATAAGATTACAGCTCTCTTGATTAGGATAGCCTCTCGATTAGGGCATCATGAAATATCACTCGGTTGTATTACTCCACGCCTAAGATAGTTTTCCTCTATCAGGGGGAGGGAAAGAAATATCCAGCACACATAGAGACCGCATTTTACTTTCTAGAAGTCAGTTGGGCTCTGGATATATTATTATGGAATGCTTAGCATTGTTTTCCTAGGCATATTGATTGATATGAGGAGCCTGCCGATTACCTGAAATTGGAATCCTGCTATTACAAATCTCGGTCACGATAAGAAACAAAATACCCTTTCAAACCCTGCATTTATTGATTTGGTTTCTATCTACTAAGAACCACGCCTACTTCCTCCTCTTATCCCCCTTACTTGCGTCCTTAAACTCCCTCACCACGATTGAGCATTCAATCTCCTTACACAGCTGCTTCTTCCGATCCTTCTCTAGCTTCTCCAGAAACGTCAGCCCGCTCGCCCTCTCCACGACCTCTACCGGCACCTCAAACTCCGTCAACTTGACCCCATTCCCAATCACCGCATTCGGTAACACAAACGCACCCACCGCCACCTTTCCCCCCACCGCCCCGTCCTCCGCCACAATAACCTTATAGAAGTGCGTCGGGACCGCGATATTCGGCGGGTCGCCAATAACCTCATATGAGACGCGCCACTTGCCATCCGGGTGCTGCCTCGGCAGGTACAGCGGCCCCGTGATGATGCGCACACTGGGGTACTTTCCCGTCAGCCGCCGGCAAAAGTCCTCAAAGTGCGCCCAGTAGTCGCGGTTGAAGCCCTGCCCGACCTGTGGACACATGTTGCTGAGGTAGAAGGTCTCGTCCATGGCGGTCTGCGAGAACTTTGCGTCGGCGGCGGGGGCCTGGTGCCCACGGTCGTACCCGGAGCGGTAGTAGTCCTTGAGGAGCCCACGGTAGGGGGCGGGGATGGACAGGTCTTCGAGGAACTTGCTGTTGCCACGGTCGCCGTCGCGGGAGGAGAGGGATTCGGGGGTGATGTGTTCGGCGACCTAGGGGTGTGTTAGTGGAGAGAAAGGAGGAGGAGGAAAGTGGGAAGGTACCCAGTGGGGATTACGGGTGCGGCGATCATAGGAAGAGACGTAGAGTTTACGGGTGGCTAAGTCGGCGACGGGACCGGGGAATCCTGCGCTGCGTCAACACCAGTTTCCGGGGGGGGGGGGGGGGGGAAAGATTTGTATTTCTACTCACCATACTGGAAGAGCCCAGCGGGGTCCACGAGGCTTGGGGCGCTATCTTCAGGCTTTCGGTGTACAGGGTGCTTTGATACAACGCCGATGGGGACAGCAGCAGCAGCAGAGGGTACGGTACTAGGCTTACTCTTAAGGCCAGAAAAGTAGAGGGCGGAAGCGGCAGCACCGGTCGCAGCAGAGGCGGCAGCAATAATTCCGAGTGTGAATTTCGACATGACGGGTTTGGTTGGTCGGGGGGGGTTCGGGCTCGGGATTCGGATTCAAAGGGAAGAAAAGATTTAAATCTGGGGGATTTGCGTGTGTGTGTGTGTGTTACACACCCTTGCCCCGCCGTTGAAATGGGTTAGCGTGGGGGGGATGGAAAGTACCCCGGGGGTGAACACATTCGACGAACGCTGGAATGTGAGGGTGAGACAGTTACTGATAGAGAGGCATTTAGTGGTATCAGCTGTAAGACAAAGAGGGACTTGTAGATAGATCGCAGACAGGCAGGCAGAGAAAGAGAAAGTGTGTGTATAGTAGGTACTCTACTTAATTAATTAATACAATAAAATCATGTAATGTCTAATGCCATGTGCTTTACCGTACTCACATGTTGAGAGATAGTGAGTGAGAGAGGATTGATAGCCCTTTGTGTACCCGTTTACCACGAAAAAGAGCCAGGGATGGTTTGTAGGGGAGGTCATCGCCAGTCAATACAAATTATCCTTGGTTCTTATGGTGGTAAACGAGTAGAATTGCAGTATGGATGACTACAGTACCTACACCATGTATGTATGTCGACACAGAATTAAACCCAAGACCCTTGTACTCTATCTAGATAGGATCGAAGGGTATGCAGTGGATCCAGATAGCATGATTCTGGAAGCGAGAACCCTACATGATACTACATGTGCTCATACATTACATGGACCTAAGACCCATCAAGTGGTTTGAAAAACTAATCTACTCCACTCCACATAGTTCTACATACTATCACTGCACTGCAGGCTACCCGTTATAAGGGAGTGGGGGCCTACATGTACTCCAGCTTACATTCTCATACCATGGCCAAACGTCGGATGCAGTGGCTGTTGGGATAGAGTAGGTAAACCCTCCTGCATTAAAAAGTAAGCTTCGACAATAACCGGCCTGCAGTTAATCAGACTTCAGTCAACCCAGTCTAGTCAATCGGTCGGTGTGTAGCCGCAGCAACAGGGGAATTGCAGCCCCACGATTACCATTTCCAAAAATCTACCCATCCAGGTTCCCACACTACCACCACCACCACCACCACACTGAGTTTGCCCCCCCCCCCCCGGATCGATGTAAGGTACTTCTACCTATCCAGAAGGGTGTCCACAATCATGGCTGCTGTGTGTATGTACTCATACATTCATTCTCCATCCTATCGACCATCATCCCCCCTCCTCCCCCCCTATCCCCAATATTTGTAAAGAAGGACCCCCCTTCATTTATTTCCCCCCCTTCTTCTTCTTCTTCTTTTTTCTCCCATCTCCATCCGTTGCCCATTATCCTGCTTTGATTTACCGATCTGAGTTGAGTTGCGATAAACATCCTTGCAAATAGGAAACAACTGCGTTGTTGCTTTGGATCGAGCAGAAGAAGCAACTCTGCCAACCATCCTTTTTGGTGTTGCTGCCCCCCCCCCCCCGCACTCCATTCCATTCCACTGGCACAAAAATTTTCCGAACGAGAAAGCAAAAAAAAGTGAAGCTTCCGTTTAGCCCTTAGAGCAGCTACCACCACTAGCCTCCCCACCCGGGCCCCCCTTCATCGAATCGGTGGGTAATACTATATCGTCGATTATAATCGTCCTTCAGCCTAGATCAACAGCCTTTTTTCTTTTTTCTGCATCCATCAATATGGCTGACGACAAAACTGGCTGGGTCCTGGCTTGCGCGAGCGGCCTCGCCTGTGGTATATATTCTCCTGTTCCTCTAATCTAAATAAACCTGCCGACTCGATCACTGACACCCCCTCTCACTGCAGTTGTTGGCTCGTCCATAATATGCCTGGACCTTCTAACGCGGCAAGTTCCGCGGTGGAAGCATTTCAGTATCCGTGAGTCCACGACGTTCCTCTCTGCGTCGCTGTCGCTGTCGTTTGGCGTTATGGTATGCTCTTAACCTTCTTTGCTATCTTATATGCATATATGCAATGCTAACAAGCCCCAAGTTCTACAGCGCCCTATACGGAATGCTCCCCAAGGCGCACAGCTACTTCCTCACAGACCTATCCTCCAGTGCTGCCGCCTATGCAACCATCGGCTGCTTCCTCGCTGGGGTCGCTGGGCTGCAGCTCGTCTCTGACACGCTACACCACCTGCTTCCCAGTAGTATTGTCAACTGTGAGGAGCACTCCGGCTCCTCCTCTGAATCCAAGCTTCCCCCCTCGGACAGGGACCTTGAGGTTGGAGGAGGAGGGAGAGGAAGCCAACACCACCACCATCTCCACCATCACGACCACAGCCGTGATGGGGAAGAGGAGGGGCCAGAGGAGACTACATCGTTGCTGCCCCCACAACTCCTCAGGAAACCGAGCATCAAACAGAAGCTCAGCGGGTTCGTAAAGTGTACGGCCGACGGCACTTGCTATGGCTATACAGATCATTTCTGCGAGCAGTCTTGTAACCCGGAGACACTACTGCCAACCCCTTCCACAGCCTCTTCCATCAGCGCCGACATCACCGACTCCACTCCAACCATCGCCTCTGGTAGCCGCACCCCTCCCCCTCCCCCTCCACCCACATCTCAACCACCACAGCATGCCCGCCATTCCCACGTGCATACCTCCCCGGCAACAACCACCACCCCTGGCCACCACCACGTCGCAAATAATAAATTCCTCAGCATCGGCGTACAGACCTCCCTTGCAATCGCACTCCACAAGATCCCAGAAGGCTTCATCACCTACGCGACTAACCACGCATCACCGTCGCTGGGGCTATCGGTGTTTCTGGCACTATTTATCCATAACATCGCCGAGGGGTTCATCATGGCCCTTCCACTGTTCCTGGCCTTGCGGAGTCGCGTAAAGGCCGTTGCGTGTGCGTCTGTGCTCGGCGGGCTGTCACAGCCGCTGGGAGCCGGGCTGGCGGCACTGGCGATGAGGAAGGGTAGTGGGGGAGAGGAGGAAGGGGGAGCGGCATATGGAGTGTTGTTTGCGGGAACTGCCGGAGTTATGGCGAGTGTGGGGGTCGCGCTATTTGTGCAGGCGGTTGCGCTGAAGCATGGGAGTAGGGTGCCGTTTGTGTTTGGGTTTGTGGGGATGGGCGTGTTGGGGTTGAGCTTTGCGCTCACGGCGGATAGGTAGCTAGGGAGCTGGTTCTTTGAGTGCCGGTAGAGAAGGGTATGTACGATATGTATGTATGTAGGCTACATGTAGCTTGTTAGTTCTCTCCCTGCCTGGCTTTATTCATGTGTGTTCTTTTGTGCATGTGTTTGGTTCTTTATTTTTTTATTTTGTTTTATTTTTTTATTATTATTAGGGCTCCTGGTTCTTCTTATTGGTTCTCCGGGGTTCGGGTTTGGGGGCGCTTCTCAGCTGTACACACGCACGGATGGACGGACGGCCAGTCGGCACTCTTAAAATTGCGCCTCTTGCCTGCCGTCGTCGTGGTTGGTGGAGTAGGAAATATATACATGTGTAGTACGTAGTTGGTTGATCAATGACATGTCGTCTGGTTTTGAAAAACAAAAAAACAGAGTACTTGTGTGGGTGGTGTTTGAGAATGCGTTACATACATGTAGGTACATACATGTCATGCTCCATGTAGTGTAGCGCCCGGCTGGGTGGGGGCGAGTGATAGCCTGTGAGCCGGCGGTTGTATGGTAGGAGTGGAACGTGTTGGGTGAGACACGAGTGATGGGGTGTGATGGGCGGATCTGATCTACATTGATCTACATGTATCTTGGATGGTGGTGTGTATTGGGGTAATGGGCGGTATTAATACTGCTCCACATGTATATATCATGGCACCGAGTAGAGTAGAGTAGAAGAGTGGAGTACTACGTACATGTGTGGGTTGATCGATTCAATGGACAGCCTCTATATATATATTTCTTACGGTGTATCTAAGCAACAATGGCCGGCCGCACACCACCGCCGCCACCCCACCCCACCTCATCTACAGTGCCCACCTCACCAACCGCCCCCCCCAAAAAAAAAACCGCAAGAGAAAAAAAAAAGAGAGCGAACAAGAACAAGGGCCCCAGAGGAGCGTCTCAATTCCCGCAGAACCACTACACAAGCATCCACCCGCAAACTACAGCGCCGGGTCCGTCTTGATCCGCGCAATGTACGCCGCCGACACCACGTTCCACGCCGCCATGTACTTCTGCAGGCAGTTTGTCAAGCACGCGGTCTCGCCCGCCGACAGGCTGCTCCCGGGCTTTGGGACGCACTTCTCGAAGCACTTTTCGTTGATTTTCTGCCGGCGCGTTAGCCTGTCTCTCTCTCTCTCTCTCTGCCCCGGGAGGGGGGGGGGGGGTACCTCGATGAGCATGCGCGCGTTCTCGACGTTGGTCTCGTGGTGGATCGTCTGCATCAGTGCCTACCGCCGCCGCCGCCGCCGCCGCCGTCAGTCCATCAGTTCTCTCGGAGCAGAGGGAGGGGGAGGGAGGTACCTGCTTGCGCTCATCCTTGCTCGAGCCCGGGTTTAGCCCGAAGGCGCTGCCAATGTTGGACATTGTGTGGGTAGGTTTTGCGGGTGCGGCTGTGGGTTGTGGTGGTGGGTATGAAAATATTTAGTTATGGCTGTGACGCAGCCGGGATATTATGTAGTCTCGGTCGGTTGCGTGCTGGGTGCTACGCAGGCCGGGGGTGGAACTGGGAATGGGTGCGGAGGGGATTATTACTACTACTACTAGATAACTCTGCTCTAGACGTGCCTTGGTAAGTGTGTAGGATAAGTAAGATTCCCAGCCCGTTAGCCGCCGGGGCCGCCACGACCACAGAGACACACCGAGTGATATCCCGTGACGCAACACCGCCGGCGGTGCGTGGTTTGATGGCGGTCGCGCTTTACGTGCATACATGTAGTATCCAGGTTGTGTTGCCCATTTACAAGTAACTTAGCGGGTCGACGTCGGCTTGACTCGAGTGATACTTCATGACCACCGCCCCACCGGCCACAACGTCACATCACATCACAGCACGGTACAGTAAATACTCTAACACCCCACTGCCGCCGCCTCTTCCCATTCATTCCAACCCACATCTAACTAAACTACGGCCACCACGTCGGGGGGTGGGGAGGATAAATAATCATTACCACTTTCGACACACAAGAGATAAAAAAGAAAAAGAAAAAGGAGATATAAAAAAAAAAAACCGTTAACACCAACCGACCACTAGACAGCAGTAACAACAGCAGAAGATAGGCCCACCCTACATGTTTGGGGGAGTGGAGTAGAGTAGGGTACATGTACGTACTATGTGCACTGTACATGTAGAGGGGGTAGCTAGCTGGGCGCTCTGTCTAGACCGAACCAGACCAACCGGGCAGGACAAGATGCGAGACGAGACGAGACGGGAGTGGAGTGTCTGTCCTGCCCGGAATAATAAAAACCAACAAAAAGGGAAGGGAAAAAAAACGCACATAAATCACAGAACAACCGCACAGCCAAAACGCAGCAAAAAAGGTCAAAAAACAAAAAGTAAAAATAAACACGCCTCGCGGCCCAACTTTTAAATCCTCCTCCTACTTTGGCCCTCCCGGTCACCTTCTCGCCCTCTTAGAACTCGGCTCACCCCGCTCGACATCCGACGCCACCGCCTGTCTCATCTTCCATGCCTTCCTGACATCCCCCTGCACGGCCACCAGTTGATCCTTATCCACCGCATCCTTCACGCTCTCCATCACGCTCTCCACCGTGCTGATATGGTTCGCGTGCTTCTTGTCCTTGCGGAACCTCATATATCTCCACCGCCCCTGCTTATCCATGGCGCACTCGACGATAGCGTCGTCCAGCGGGACGCCCATTCCCTTCAGCCCCTCCCACTCGTCCTCCTCCACGTGCATCTGCGCCCACTTCATGTAGCCCTCCTCCCCCATGTACACGCTGAGGTTGAAGGTTGGCATTGCGTTCCAGTCGAGCTCCGGGGTGTCGCCGCGGTCGCTCTCCGCGCTCGAGGTTGGCGATGAAGGCGGGAGAATGGGGAACTCGAGGTTGAGGCGGAAGTCGATGCTGTTTTCGGAGACGGGCTTCCACTTGATGATGTGTTCGTCTGTGCCAAACTTGTAGGGCGTGGTGCGGCAGGTAAATATTAAGCCGTCGTTGCCATGGGGTAGCTTTGGCAAGATCATGTCAAACATCCATTGGATGCTGTAGCTGAATTCCATCTTTTTGAACTCGACCTGGAAGGGGAAGAATTTGACCTCCTCTTTGAAGGTCTTGCAGAGGAGCCTGTAGGGCTTGTAGATGTTTTCCATGACGTACTGTTTGCGCGCGTGCAATTGGCATTAGCAATCATCACCTCCCCCTTAGGAAAGTAGAGAAAAACTCACGCCCAACCGCTTATCTAGCATTCTGTGCATCATGGAGTTGTTATCCAGCATCAGACAGTCAAAGACCAAGAAGCGCAGGAGCCTCTTTCCCCCCCCTATATTGTCGAGCACCAGCTCCCCGTCGATCAAGGTCTCTGTGTGGAATCTGCGGAACGTCTCGTCGCCCGGCAGTGGGAAGTGTAGATTCTGCACCCAGTAGTAGTCGTTTTTGCGGTCGATCAGGTAGTGCACCTCCTTGTCGCCGTCGCGCGTAAAGTACAGCAGGCACCTGATTCCGTCGCTCTTCTCGCATAGGTAGTAGCTGCATTTCTATTTGTCAGCCTCCTGTCTGTAGGGAGTGGGGGAGGGGAGAAGGGGGAGCGAACTCAGTGCGCTTCAATTCCTCGAGGTGTCGCGCAGCGAACGAGACTGGCTGCGCGCCGGGAAAGCTGGTGCTTGTGCGCCCGAGCATGTCGGCCACCTCTTTGCGCAGCATACTCGCCAGCTTGTATTCCGCTTTGATCCCTGGTATTTCGGGGACCGGCGATTCCACTGGCACCGCTGGCGGTGGAGGCGGTGGTGGTAGGGGAGACCTAGGGGGGGGTACTGCGCGTGGCTGTTGGTTGCCTGCGGCGACTGGAGGGGGAGGTGTGGGGGAGGAGGGGTCAGAGGAAGTGATTTCTTTGTTGGAGGATATTGCGCGTGGCTGTTGGTTAGCGGTGGAGCTCTGTGTGGAGGCCAGCCCGCGCCCTGCCTTGACACTGGGCACCCCAGGGACAGGCGAGTCTGTGGTGGCTAGCAGGGGTTGCGGAGGCGGGGGAGGTGAGGACACTGGGGAAGAAGGATTGGAGGTGGGATCTTGGGGGGAAGACATTGCGCGTGCAGTTTGGTTGGTTGGTTCGTGGTGGTCGTGGTGGTCGTGGTGGTGGTTGGTGGTGGTGGTGGTAGTGGTGGTGGTTGTGGTGGGAGTATTTGGGCTCTATGGGTGGAGGAGGTGTTGATCTGGATCTGTGGGGATTCTGTGGTTGTAGATGGGCCTGGCGGCGGTAAGTAGACAGGTAGATCTTAGATGCGAGACACGTACGGGTTAGTGGTGATGGTGAGTGGTGAGTGGTGAGTGGAGGAAGATGAGGACTGGACTGGACTGGACTGGACTGGATTTGATAACGAGAATGAGATGAGTTGAAGAGTTGAGGTTGGATTGGTGCCTGAACTGGGCTGCTCTGTCTTGATTTGCTTGTGTTGTTGTTTGTGATACAGCAGTGTAAAATAGAGTATTATGTAGAGAGCAGAGAAGAGTACCAAAGTAGAATATGTAGAAGGCAGGCAGATAGACAGAAAGACAGACAGAAAAGAATGACAAGGACGAGGGAGTGAGTTGAGTCGAGTCGGAGCGAGAGGAACGGACGCTGACTGACTGTCTGTCTGACCCAACTTATTAACAACTCCCAACTAAACCACATGTACTTAGGCACACCCCCCACCCCCAGAGCTAGAGAGAGAGTCACCATATATCTACTAAATAACTGCAACGACTATATTGTCTTCTCATTCACTTATAGCACCACCCATGATTCACGATTCAATTCGATTGACTGACTGACTGCGCGCGTATAATCTGCCTGTGTGTGTGTGATGATCCCCCCTCCCCGGTCAGCCAGTCATTCGTTCATTTACGGGTATTGCGTTGATTCCAATTGGTCAATTGCAAGATCAATCTCTCCGTGCTTGAATCTGCGCGTATGGGCTTGGTGCTACGCGTGTGGTTGGTTGGGGAGTTGCGTAGCTCTGCGTCTAAGCTCATCATCATCCATCGTCGATCGAATCTGCCTGCTGCACAGCCTTAATTATACACTTTTAACAACCTCTACCATATACAGACAGACATTGACTCACGACATCACGAACGAAACGACACATTCTCTCACCTCACTCATCTCACCTACATACATACATACATACATACATACATCAATTATAACCACCACCCCATCTCACCATAATGCCTCCAAAAATCACTCTCTCAAAACCCACCAAGCCAACGGGTCCCCCAAAGCCCAAGAAAGCCCTCACAAACTTCGCCGCCGAGTCCGAGTCCTCCGACTCTGAACCCGACACCATCACCTCAAAGTCCAAGTCCAAGTCCAAATCCAAACCAAAGTCCGCTACTGCCGCCTCTAAGGCCCACGTCAATGCCCAGCTCGCTGCTGCTGCCTCTACCACCACTACCACCACCACCACCACCACAGCCTCAACCGCCCAAGACCTAGACCCCACCATCTACGACTACGACACCGCATGGGAGTCCATGTCTGCCCTCTCGAGGGAGCGTGCTGCCGTCGCCGCCGCAGACTCCGCCGAACGAAAGCCCAAATACATGGCGTCCCTGTTGTCCGCCGCCGAGGTCCGCAAGCGTGACGCGCTGCGCGCAAAGGAGCGCGCACTACTCAAGGAGCGCGAGGCGGAGGGCGACGAGTTTGCCGACAAGGAGACGTTCGTCACGGAGGCGTATAAGCGGCAGCAAGCAGAACTGGCCGCGCAGGAGGCCGAGGAGGCGGCGCGCGAGGAGCGGGAGCGCAAGAAGAGGGGGGAGGCGGGCGGGATGACGGGGTTTTATAGGGGTGTGTTGGAGAGGGGGGAGGCGAGGCATGGGGCCCTGGTTGATGCTGCCGGGGCGGCGCCGGTGGTGGTGGAGCAGCAGAAGGAGGATAGGGAGGGAAAGAAGAAGGAAAAGACGCTGGCGGAGCTGGCGAAGGAGAGGGGTGCGGAGGTGAATGAGGAGGGAATGGTGGTGGATAAGACGCAGCTGCTGACGGGTGGGCTAAACGTCAGTTCGAAACCGCGAGGCGGGTCGACGGCGACGGCAGCCCGTGGCAGCGGGGAGCGAAGGCCGCAGTACCAGGGTGTAGGGGGGAGGCGGGAGGATGCTAGGGCGAGGCAGAGCAGGATGGTGGAGGAGCAGTTGGCCGCGGCGCAGAAGAGGGCGTTAGAGGCGGAGGAGGAGGAGAGGAAGAACCTCGAGAGGGCGGCGAAGAGTAGGAAGACGGAGGGTGAGGTGATGGGCGCGAAGGAGAGGTATCTGCAGAGGAAGAGAGAGGCCGAAGAGGCGAAGAGGAAGGCGCAGGGGACATAGAGGCCCGTGACTGTAGATAGGTTGTTTTTATTTTTTTTTAGACTCTTCTTTCCCCCTTTAATAATGCATATTCTTGGTTGGGTATTTCTTCTTGTTCTGGCGAGGGCGCAACGAAGGTCTGCTGCATACTGTTGTGGTTGTGGGTTAACTCTTAATATCAAGAATGGGTATATACATACATCTATGTGCCCTACACTGCAGCAAGCAATTACATCTGCCATGTAGAATGCATGTGTGGATTCCCACTTGCTCCGAATCTCTGCATGATGATAGAAATACATGTAGTCTTCATCAACTCTCCCTCAACAACCCTTTTTATCTTATTTTATTCCACACTCTTTTTTTTTTTTAAAAAAAAAAAAAAGGTTGTTACGCTGAAGTGGACCATAGAATAAAAGTTGATATTAAACACTTGTTTCAGCTTCGAGAGTGATTCCGGAAACCTGCATATTGCGTAGCGGGCACTCTCAAGTCTCGAGTACCAGAAGAATGGCCAAGGCGGGCATGGCCACATAAACTCTACTTAGTACGCCAGAATTCTAAGATAGAGAGAAACCTGAAAGCGGTAAATCGAGCAAAATACTATATTCAAAAAAGTAGAGGGGGTAAAGATACCGGGGTTTTGTATACTATGAGCAAATAAAGGCGGGCATGGGCGCTCATAGTATATCACTCGGCCGCCTACGTACCCCGCAGGCCCCCGACACTGCCAGAGAGCAAGTAGAATCAGACCATGTTACCTAGAGTAACGCAACCTCATTCTCTTTCCCCTCTTTCCCCCCTCCCCTCTCTCTCTATATCTCTCCATCCTCTTCCCTCTTCCTTTCTTTCCTTCTCCATCATTCTCCTTCGTTCATCATCAGTGTGAATAGTCAGTTCCCTCTCGCTAAATATCGCATCATCTCTATCGAATCTCTTTAAACTTTCGCGATGGCGTTCACCCGTTCAAAAAAGACTCCCAAGAAGGTCCATACCAGGACTCGTAAACCACTGCTCGCCAGTTCGAAGCCCGCTGCAAGAGCCCAGTCCGCCAAAAAGCGTAAAGCTACTGCCCCCATTGAATCTCAGAGCGACACTGATGAAGAACTCATCGATGCAGCCAACGGTCTCGTCGATGACGTCGGTAGGGTTGCAGGAAGCCTCCAGAAACCAAAACCCAACTTTTGGGATAAGCATCATGGCAACATTGCGGTAGTCATCAAAAACGTGGCTAGCTTTGATGCATCAAAGTATCAGAAAGTCGACGAGCCTATGACAACCACTCCCTTCAAGAAGGTTCGCTTTGACAATCATGTCGAAGAGATCAGGAGGTCTAGCGAAATGGACAAGATCATGACCCGTGCCTTCTTCGACGGCTCCGACGATGAGGAGTCCGACGTGGACGGAGGAGAGCTCAGCGAGGACGAGCTCTCCGAGTCCCTTCGTCGAATGACTAGAAGTAAATCTCAAGCTCAAGAAAAGGAAACCGATTTCTCGGTTGTCATTAACAAGCCGCCCGTCTACGAAATGCCCGCTGCGGCCCCGGCCACTAGGGTCACCCGCCACGCCTCAACAACCCGTCACCAGTTTCGCCTGGCGGTGACTGGAAACCCGGCTGCCGTTCCTGCGCCGGCTTTGAGAGGTACAGCTGATGGCCTCAGTATTAGGGCCTCGATCCACTCACGAATCGATGCGAAGTACGCCGCTTCACGTAATCGTACCCCCGCTGCTGCCGTCGTGAATCGTGCCGCTACTACCGTCGTCTCAAAGGCGAAGAAAATTCCTTCTTTCATTAGCGGTGCCGTTGGTAAAGAAACTATCGTCACTAAAAAGCGAAGCAGCCCCCGCTTCGCTGCTAAGGCTTCGAAGGCCGTTATTGTCGACCAGATGCGGGACGACGGAGAGGAGGAAGCCGAAAACTCCGAAGATTCCGAGGAAGAGTCTGAAGAGTCTGAAGGGGCGTCCGCCGAGGAAGATTCTGATGGCGATGACGAATAGCGTTCTAGTCTTTATCCTTTCCCACCTCCATTTTCTTCGCTTCACTGCGTCCGTCGTGCGTCTTGTCTGGTTGTTTATGCTTACGAAGACGTCGGATCTTTTCGGTGGGTGATATAAGAAGGTTGTTCGGGGTTGGGTCTTCTGTGATATGATTTGATTTTTTTCCCCCTTGTTCTATCAAAGATGTTAATTTGTGTCTCTCTTCTACCAGTTAGTTTGCTATAAGCTATTTGTCTTTCCTTTTTCTTTTCTTTACCGGACTCGGCCTGCGTGCTACGGCTTTTTTTTTTTTTTCATTTTTACTTTTCTCTAATTTTCTGTTTTCCTTTGACACTTTCTAAACATCTCTTTCCTTTTTTCCGTCTTCAGTCATGTCGTTAACTGTCAACAGGGTATATCTTGTCCGCGGTGGTAGTGTTTAAAAAGGATTAGGACCTAGTTAGATTGTTAGGCTAGAATAAATGGGAAGGGATTTTTTGCTGCTAATTATGTGAGACCTACGGTGTCTGTGAATCGTCATGGGTTTGCCAGGTGTCGAGTGATGTCGCGTGTCGCCGACGTTGGTGCTCACCGCGAGCCCGCATGCCCGCTGGGAGCGGGTCTTGGCATACACAGGCTGGACATTATTCCTACCTACCGCTCACATATACTACGGATGCCGTATACATATAGTATTTTGGAATACGGTAGATATCCTTCCGTCGCAAGCTTTGTCTACATGTACCCACACGGCCCAGCCGTCCACCACCCACACACCTATCTCCACCACTCCCCGCCCTCTTCCCACCACCAGGACTGCAGCTAACCACAAGATTAAAGAATCCTAAACTAACTACATGTACCCATAAAGAACTCGCTACCAGAACCAGTTCCCGTAGCGGGGCCGCCCGGGGGGGGGGGGGCACATCACAACGTATCACTCGCCGCCTCTGGGGTAGCTGGTGTGGCATTATAGTACCACTAAACTCAACAGCCCCGATATGCAGCTCCACCGTACGTGGAGAGGAGGACCGCACCTGCTGGGCTCTCCGGGATTGGATTTCATTATGCTGACGTCTGGACTATGGAGCTGGTTACTCTCGGCGCTGGCCAGGTTGAGTATTATACTCTACACGGCGGCCTATTAGTACATCTACAGGTGTTCTAATGCACGCATAGCTTTTTGTTAAGGCGGTGAGGGCGGGTTGGACCACTTGGCCTGGCCGGATAGGGGGCATCGTTGACAGGTTGGTCTGGTATACAAGGGATAGTTCTACGCGGAGAGGCAGTTGATATCACCAGACACATTAAGTTTCAGCAAAAATACAAATAGATATATTAACTCCCTCACCAACTATACTACTTCACATTACCCATCGCCACACCACTCCCCCAAACCGATTACACCACACAACTACACAAACGGAATCCACGTCCCCGTCCTCTCCCTATACCTCTCATAATCGGCGCCAAAGAACTCCACCAGCAGCCTCTCCTCCGCCTCAATCCTACGGCTAAAGAACCTCCACAGCACCAGCGCATACCCCACGAGGCACAGCGGGTTCCCCAGCATCAGCTGCGTGCCAATACCCCACCAGAAGAACCCAAAATACGACGGATGCCGCATCAGTGCATAGATGCCGTCCGTGACCAGCACATGGCCCTGCTCATGGTTCTGCGCCACTAGATGGGTGAAGTTGGTCCCCGCGTGCGCCATAGCGTACGAGCGCGCGAGCTGCCCGACGACCACCAACACGACCCCAACCACCGTCGGAAGCCAGTGCCTCTTGAGCTCGGGGAAGAAGTAGCACTCGATGAGGGCCTCGGTGAAGGCGGAGGCGTGAGCGATGTTGTATGCGGCGCCGTTACTGGTCAGGAGAAACGCTGCTGCCCGTTAGCTTACCTAGATCCATGCTACATATGCGGGGGGGGGGGGGGGCGGAGAAGTACATTTGACCTCGGCCTTGCGAGTGTTGAAACGCGCAGTGATCCAGAACTCGAAGAAGTGGAAGACGGCGAGTGCGGCGGCGAACATTGGGAGCTGCCAGTATGACGCACGGAGCTGCCAGGCGATTGCGAAACTACCGGCCGCTATAGCGCCAAGGGCACCGGCGCGGAGGGCGATACCATCGAGGGCAAAGGGGTGCCCGGGGTAGAGGTAGGAGGGGGGTTCGAAGTTGGGAGAACCGGGGTAGGTGCTACGGACGGGGGGGTTGTAGGAGCGGGAGGAGGAGCGTGGTGGGAATGCAGCCCGGCCGGGGTCGGACATGCTGATGTCGTGGTGGAGGAAGGTATTGATGTGTGAATGGTAAGTGAGAAGTATCAGTTTGGGGTACGGAGGTGGAGGGCTATGTATTATCATTATCACCACTATTATTATTACAGGGGTGATAATGAAATTTGTCTGAGGTTACACGAGACTCTTGGCAGATGGATAGATTTATGTTTTTCCGACCCAGATATTATTGACTGATAACATTTTTGTCCTTACAGTGACTACATATCAACACAGAAGAGCTCGTTCGATTACTTCAAAGCGCTACATTATAATAGAGTTGACTAACCACTCAATAGTTATAGGTATGTCGAGCCAGCAAACGAAATTTCTATTTATTGATACATAAACCGTACATATGATGATTTAAGGAACACCCCATGTGTATATATCCTACAACATACTCCTAATACCCTCCACACCCTCCGGCTTCTCCTTTCCGAAAAGGACCTTCTGCCTCCCTCCCATCGTCCACCACTTGACCGCAACCTCCGCCCTCTCCACATCAAGCTCACTGCTCAAGACGTCCCAAAATCTCTCTCTGATCCTTAGTTTACTTCCAGGGTTCTCCACCATATCGAGAAGTTCTGCTGTGGGCTCAAGCCACCGCTCCATGGCATTGACCTGCATTGATGGAAGCCCATCAATAAGGGCAAGTATGCACACATCCTTTTCGCTCAACCCTACAGCTCCTTCATCGACCAGGTTTGGTAAAGGTTCAGTGGAAGCGCGCGCTGCACGCTCGCACAGGATCTCGAGAATTACATCTGTTAGATGGGGCTGGAGTTTCGAGATTGGTTGTGGGGGGCTGCATTCACGAATGATTGTTCCGAATGCGAGACGGAACTGGCGGGCCGAGAGCGATGTTGGGAATGCTTCGAATACCGATTCGATATAGAAGGGCAAGATTCGGGAGCCGAGTTCTGCCGAAGGTGGTGAGCTGATGATGGAAAGCATGACGGAGTGTGCAGCCTCAAAGTGCGCGTGCAAGCTAGCTTCTAGTCCACCTGCAAGGTATGGCGATGTGGCGGGTATAACGATTTCTTCATTCACCGACTGTGATATGGATAGTGAAAAGTGCTCAACGGTGTTCAAAAAGAAAAGGTCCAGTATGCGGTCCGGAAGTTTCTTAGGAATAGTCCCGGCTAGGTCACGTCAGCACCAGATAAATGCGCAGGTACCATTGGTAATAGTAGTTACCCTCAATAGGCACAATCCCCTTGACAAATTCTTCTGCTTGAGGCGGGTAAGAAGATAAGATATCAATAGTAGCAAAATAAACGAAATTGTACGAAGAAAAGGCATTAGGGCCCAGCCTTGAGGTGATAAAGTAAAATCCACGTAATACATGTAGCACCTTAGAAGCTATCATTGGGCCATCTGTTGAAATTAGTAAATTCAGCTTTGGGGGGCCATCGAGATCAGACATACTCTCAGAGTCGCACAACGCCGGGGACTCGGCAACTCGTGTCATCAACTCTTGGAGTATTAAGGTTGACGCAAAGAGTATAGACTTTAAGATTTGCCAGACAACAGGAATTGTTGCTTTGAGTGAGTCCTCGTCAACCAGGTTTACTTCTTCCGACATTGGAATTTCACTTAGTCCATTCATTTTCCATTGTGCAGTCAGAATATGAGAGAAATTGAGAAGGCTATAGCGGCATTAGCCCTTGTTCAGATACCTCGCAAAATCAGGACCAATTTTACCTTTCCAAGAACGCATGTAAGACTGCAGGCTCTTGGGAATGCCTTATTGAGGCTGCTGCCAATCGAGCTAAGCCACTCATAGCTGCAAACATGGGTCTACCAGATCGGTTTTGGAGCTCAAGGAAGGAGTTTGATTTACTCTAAGTGATTGTTAGAAAGTGCACAAACGAACAAACCTTAATGCAACCTACCGGCCAAGCAAGTTTTCCTTCAAAATTCATGATATCATGATCAATAGTCGAGAGAAAGTAACCCGACTGAAAACCCTCTCGAGAGTAATATATTGATTTAATAACTACTGGCAGGAGAGCCTTTGGATAATTAGACAGATATCCACACGATAAGATGTGTTAGACTTACATCGTAGTTAATGACCTCTCTCGCCTTCCGGGAAAGACTTTCAATGGCATGTGATAAGATAAGACTTAAAGTGTCGGCCTCAAGCTCTAAGTAATGTTAGCAAAAATCAGAAGTGTTTTATATTAGGCAGAAGGTACCATTTGTTTCGTTTGTTTCTACCGAAAGATTTACAGCTCTACAAAAAGCTTCCTCCAAACTTCGCCGAGTTACCCGAGGTAGGTGTGATCTCTCTTGATCTGCCGAAAGAATACCCCCTAGCAGTAATAAGTGTTTCCACCTAGGCACTATTCATCATTAGCGCAACATAATTTTTTAATAAGGTCTTTGAAATACCATTGTTATTAGCCCCCCGAACAATAGCATTAATCCATTCCTCCACACTCAATATGGATATCGAGTCTTGATTCTCAATCTTCCCTAGAGTTGCTGATTGAAACACCCCAAATACCCGTAGGCCTGCCTTAAGCCCGTCAAAATTCTCCCATATAGCAGGCGAAATCAATATCTGAGTCGAGAGTAAAGAAACATTGAGCGGATTCGTCAAGGTTGCGAGCACTGTTGCTGCCGAGGCGTAAACACTAGACAATGAAGTTAGCTCGCGTTCTAGAAGCAGGGGGGGGGGGGTCTATTTCACAAACCGTGAAGCATCTGCGCTGTTCGGATCTGCCTGGCCTGGCTGTAGCAGAATTCGGAGAATATTATCAAGGCGCCTGTCAACTACCATGATGATAACTCGTGTGTGGGAAGTTTGAATCGTAGCGGAATAAGCTCGGGGGTGTCGGAGTGTTGTGTTGACGTCCTCTGCCAAGGATTACGAATTGAACCAATTCTGTGACACAAGCTCCATAGGTGCCTGCCATCGAACCTCGGATGTGCTTGAGACGAAGAGCTTCCTGACAGATGAGGCTGAAAACGCGCGAGAGACTAGAAAGATAGAGGTCGCGATGGTTTCCTGGAAGTATGTCTCCTACAGTTTGACCGCTTTCTTTAGATATGTAACCCCTTACTAACGAACTCTAATGCAGTTATCATCTGAGTTCTGTAGCTCCTCCGGGCTACGACACACCTTCATTCCCGTCTCTATACTGGCCCATAAACCCTAAGCCCGGGGCTACAGCATACCTCTTTTACAGCACAGATATATGGAGGTTCACCACTTTTTGGACGTTGATTGTTTATGCTGCGTTTCACCTTGCAGCCGGTATCTGGGCATTTGCGATGCACCCAACCAAGCTATCGTTTGGGGTGCCGTTCCTATATGCCATACTTGGAGGTATTGAGGCTGCGATGTCAGGAACAATAGTGGGATTCATGTAAGTCTCAATGTCTCTAGATTCCTGTGCCTATCCCACCCGGACATTAACACCAAGGTGACTTGTAGACTTGCAGCAGTTTATAATGCAGGTATAAACTCACGTAGCATGAGATCATGATAGTGAAATGCTAACTTGTTAAAAGGCTTTTTCCGCATGAGCACTTGGATTCCATTCGTGTGGTCAATCATCAACGTGATGGTGCTTTTAATATCCTCCTTCTCTCTTCAGGGTGGCTTGTAGAACAGCATGCATGTAATTATCTTTAGAGTTAATGTGTAATTTCAATATCACCTTCGCCTTGCATATAATTTCGAATTACAGCCCCCAGAAGAACCTACACGGAACAGAGAGCAAATGCTAGGGACAGGAGCGAGCTTCAAGAGTAGGCTGGGCGCAAGACTACATGTAGTAACCGGACGTCCGGCAGCCGATATATCCCCGCATTATTCGCTTGATAAATTAGCGAACATCCCCCAGGACCCTAATTCTTTGATTCTGCTACTATCAATACCTCCTCCCTCCTCCACCACAAAGATATCCTTCATAAATACAAACACGATGGTAGTTGCAGGGAAACTTCGTAAGATATCACCAGACCAATTAATATCAGGGGGTTAATAGGCTCACAAAGCTCCGAGCAATCTAGAGAGTCCCGCAGTTCTGTGAGCATTATTCCATGCGCTGATAATAAGGCAAACGCTAATATTCGTCTCATCTGGAGTGTTTGCGATATGCAAGAGAAATTCCGCCAGCCAATCTATGGGTTTGAGCATTGGTAATACATCCTAATCAAGATATCAGTCGATCGTAGCTCTGACAACCTTGCAGCGTCGCTACAGCTAAGAAGCTCCTTGAAGCGAGTAATTCCACCAAAAGCCAAG
Source organism: Morchella sp. 2016-72 (assembly GCA_024713865.1). Classification (NCBI taxonomy): domain Eukaryota; kingdom Fungi; phylum Ascomycota; class Pezizomycetes; order Pezizales; family Morchellaceae; genus Morchella; species Morchella sp. 2016-72. Next base: position 1,064,447 of record JAMJEY010000026.1, on the reverse strand, counting down.
AGAAAGCATCGTATCTATTGTCTAACACGCGATGCGCGCAAAGCTAAAATCCTTAACATCCCCGTCTACGTAACCACCCAGAACAGAGCTCGCCTTGGGGAGACTGTCCCTGAGCTTCCCCTCGAGCATGCAAAAGGCGACTGGGATAAAACCCTATTCTCCATGGCTATTCCAGAGCTTAAATCGGCATTGTCGCATACTCCTCACTCGATAGCTATTGTTGGTATCGAAAGTCACATCTGTGTGACCCAAACCACCCTGGGTGCGTTTATTCCAAATATAACCCCACCCACCGAGCCTGTAAATTGAAACCCTGCCTGCAAGTAGATCTCTTGAAGCTGGGCCATAAGGTCTACGTACTAGCCGATGGGGTGTCCTCTTGTAATAAGCAGGAAGTGCCCCTGGCACTAGCCAGGTTGCGCGCGGAGGGGGCCATAATCACGAGTAGTGAAAGTTGGATATATGAAGTTATGGGTGATGCCAATATTGAAGAGTAAATCCTCTATAACCTAAGGCAGATACAGACCATTTTAAGCACTGGTAACTAACCATAATTCAGATTTCGAAAGATTGCCTCTGTCGTCAAAGATACAAAACAGTCAACCTCAATGTCTCTCCAATCTCTCTTGTAATTGTTTAACCAACAGGAAGATCGCTTTATTAATGAGTATAATTTAGTCCTGTTTTTTTCATATCCCGAATTTTATGGAACAAACATAGCCATCGATACAGTACATACATGTATCTATCATTAATAAGACCCGGGTTGCTTTAACTTTGCCCCCACAGCTAAAGAAAAGAAAATCAACACATTACTGTAATTTCCCAAACTGAAAGTTAGATGAATCACCTAGCCATTTTATTCATCCAGGTTACCTGGTACTAGGAAAAATAGGTCAGATAATTAAAATAGCAAAAAAGAAAAAAAAGAAAAAAAAAACATAAGTTTATTCAATAATTTAATTCTCGGAATCATGCGGGCAGTGCCTCGATGAAATCCCCAAAAGCTTAAGCAATCTGATGTCAAAGCGCGCTGCGTCCCCAATAACACATTTCGAATCCATCGCTCCTCAAGTAGCTATAAAAGGCATTTACTCGAGTACTTCTAAAAAATGCTTAATTCAGCCTTTCCCTCTATCTACTCAACAGCTGATGTCGAGCTTTTTGGCGCCATCCAATGAAACGCCGAAGCACCTCCAATTACATTCGTTGACTTGGGCTTGGGAATTAAAGCAGGGTTTCCCATAGAAAACGATGACTGAACCTCTGCCGAACTTGTTCTACGTTGGGATCGTACATTTGGTTTTTCTCCCCCGCTGGTGCCACCGACACTTAGTGAAGAGTCGGTTCTGGCAAACCCTTGGGGAGCCAGTGCTGTAGTAGGATTTGCAGAATCGAGCTCGTACGTTAAAGTACCACCACCCTCTGATTGGTGACTTGCTCTTGCATCGGACAAGGACGAAGATTTTGATGTACGGAGAACCTTCATCCCACGTGATGGTGCTTGAGAATCCCTTTTTTGCGTCATCTGACCCTTCCTCCATGATTCCCAAACCCCCACAGCGCCTTTCACATTCCCGTTTCCACCAGATTTGATACTATTAGGATTCCAAAGGCTACCTTCACCATCGCTCTTAGCTCTACGATCGATGTATCGGGGCTCTTTTGTAATCTCTTCTTCGTTTGAAGAAGTCCCGGCCTCATTTGGGAACCCAAATTCCGCCGCGGGTTCCTCCTTATGCCCCACTACACGTTTCTTTTCAAACCCATTTCCCCCAGAATGAGGTATACTATTTCTTCTATGGTTATCCTTCCTCGATGGTTCTTCAGGAGCTTCAGATGACTCGGGCGGCGAAACACTGCTGATAATTGCTGCCTTCCGGCCCCGAACTGGCTTCGGTGATGAAACAGGAACATGACCTCGCGCTGCGTGCTCTTCCATGGCTATATGTAGTCCGGGACTCTCACCTCTGGGAGACTTATTCATACAGCCAACTCTAATAGTTGATGCTTGTTCATGGCTTTTGATTGAAAGCTGTTCTTCCATTTGACGTTCTGAAAGTTGATCGCCAATATGTATTGTGCAAACATCCGAAACCCCTGCTTGGGAACCAGGGCGAGCAAAAGGTACAAACATTTTCCGGCCATCATCTACGTATAAAAGTAATTGGCTTTGTGAAAACAACACGTCCCCCATATGATCTGACAAAACATCGCTCCCTAGAAAGATCCCAACCTCGTTTTCTATCTGACTGGACTTTCGACTTGGGGCTACAGTAAATTGAACTGTTAGCTTTGGTAGTTGTGTTTGGCCATTTCCTCTTATTGGCTGTTGAATCGTTGCATCGGGAAGGAATATCGCCAAACTGATTTTGTATTCACCGTTCGTCCCCTTGACCATCTGGTCCTGCAATCCAAACCTGGTGACTAGTGAAGCATCAACCAAAGACTTAACCGAGCCAGTGCAAACTACAGCATATAGTAAGGAATCAAATGAAGAGGTAGTGTCAAGCCAGCAGCGAATAATGGCGGGTGCTGGGCCAGTGGTAGGTGCAGAAGGCCGGTGAGCGTCGCAGTCTAAGATATCGAAGTTTTGAGGAGGCGGGTGGAAATGCACACCAGTATCACCGTCAAAAAAGGAGCTGTTATCGCCATAAGAACGCATGGAGCTCTGCCTTCCGTCCGATTTGAGGTCGGATTTGTGGGATGACGATCTCTCCGTCATTGGGTATCCGCCTCCTATCCCACTGCTGTTTCGAGGTCCGAAATAATCATTTGAGCTCTGAGAATCGTGAATCCAGTGGCTCTGAATTGCGCTATCAAAACGCACACTGTTTGCTCGTGAGGCGCCTCTCCTCGGCACATCAACATCATCTAATCGCAAATCCGCCAACAAATGCTCCTCGTCGAAGCCGTTGAAATCATCAGCAGGTTCCGAATTGACTGGTTCTATCGAAATAACGCAACGTCAGCTCAACTAAGACCATGATTGTAAAGAGAAAGGGGAGGGGACAAGCGAGAACCCTGAGAAGAAAGCCTACGTTGGGAAAATGACCCTGAACTCAGCATAGGCGGAAAAGGTGAGGGTGTGCTCCATAAGGAACGAATTTTCGAGTCATCCTGTTGTTGCTCAAGCCGGCCAATTCTCTCGGAATGTTGGGTGAGACGCTCAGCGTGCTCAAAATGAGCAGCCTTTAACATTCGGATCTCCTCAGTTAAATCGTGCACCCCCCAGAATTGCTGAGGTGCATTGAACGACTCCATAGCCTAGGAGCACATGCACAACTCCTTTCGGAGGCAAGCCTCACTCTCTAATGAGAGTCCCCTCTAGTCTTTAGTGCTGTACGCCTCGGTAGTGTAGAGTTTGCAAATTCCGCTATAGCGAATGAATGAATGGGAGGCGGTGACACTATGTAATGACGAATAACGAGTCGGCACAACCAAAAAGAGCTATCGAGTATACTCAAATGGCAGTAGGCCTAATCTAAGAGACGGGATGGGAGATATATCTAGAGGCTTGTAGGGGCTACCTTCGGTGGGAGCTGCCGTAGGAGTGAAGTTCACGGTTGAGAGGGACGTTGCAGGGTGACTACAGCAACGAAGTCCAAAAGCGCCAAATATGATATTCCAACTACATAAACCCAATATTCCGCGCCCAGGATTGTTTTCGGGGATATCTTTGTTTTCCTGCATTCTTGCAACAGCTCAGAGTTGTGAGATGCGGTATGCGCAACCGATCGGATGAGCATGGGGACTTAATAAGTAGATTTAGTAAGGGCACAAACTACTCCTGTATTCATCTATTTCGTACTCTAACTCAATATGACAATTACATGTAGGTACAGTTCAGTAAAGCCTACAACCCCCACACGTGCCTTGCATATTAAGCAATTGTTGGACGTTTGGAGTTTGTAGATTTCAGATAATCATTTCAAGATTTTAACACCAAGTAACAATATAAACATGAGTACATATAGTATCAGAAAATCGGTAATAATCACCAAGATTATGGCGACTACTTAAGTACATGCATATAATTACATATACAAAGCGGATAAACTCTTCTTCACCTTGATATACTGTGGGATTTTATTCAGGCAGAGCTTTTGGTGCCACATGCCAGAAAGGGAATACGTAATCCAATTCTGTTGGATCTAGTTGTGGTAGATCTGTTTTGATAACATCCATCAAGCGCTCGTACAAAATTTTGTATCTTTAGTGGTTACAGGTTAGCATCCAGCTAAATACGTTATACAAACGGAAGAAGTTACCCTTGAGGCGAAAAATGAAGGCCTATTTATATATATATATCAGCTATATCAGCACTCTCTTTCCTTGAAATATCTTCTCTTGGAGGAGTGACTCACCATCTCGAAATAAGTCTGAGAGCCTTTGATTCTTGAGAATTTCTTTAGACCCCGGCAAAGGCTTGTTAGCTTCATACCCCCCCGCATGATCAATAAACGCGCTCCATAAGTCAACCGTTGGTAGACCAAGCTCTCTCCCGACTACAATGGCTGCATCTGAGTATTGTTTTGTGACAGCAGCTAGTCGCTGTACATAGTTTATTTTATGGACAGCATCGTGTTCCTGCGTATCGTATTCACAAATTGGAGCAGGGCCAATCAGGATATACTTTGTGTCGTGTGCTTTCAAACTTGGGTGGTTCACAATCCTATGTAGATTTTTGGAATACTGGTCAAGGGGTACATGCTGTGGCTGGCCGAGAAGGACAGCGTCATTGGCCCCCAAAAAAATGACCTACCACCGTAAATATCAGCAAAGCTTTTGATGGTTGGACTAGAGAAATAAATTGCTGACTGTAAGCTTAATTCGGGAATTAGGGCTGGGTGGTGGGATAATCTTCGGAAGGACATCGAGCGCGTGAAGAGTATTATATCCGCTGGTGTACGCGCATCAGCAAGATTAAGTTCCTTAGTGGAGTCGTTGATATCAGAGTAGTAGCAGACCTAAATCCTCTATTCACTACTTCCAACCTGCGTTTATATGCTGGGAAGGTTAGTTTCATCAGTCGATCGCTATCGGATGAAGAGAGCTCACCATCTGCCAATGCTGCACCGAATCCGAAACCTCTTGGATAGAACGCCACCTTTTAGCACATGACAATTTCTTTTTTACACAAAAAAAAGAAAAAAACACTTACCTGGTCTGTTCATACGACTGCTCTGTTATCGAGTCCCCAAACAAAAGAATCTTATCATAGTCTGCGAATGCCATCTCGGAGATCACTAGCCAAATTATGTTGTGAAGAGGACGGCAGGTGTATTTAAGTAATTGTCTCTAGTTCACCCGTACGTAATAGTAAACAAATTGCACATCAGAGGGTGAGCCCACATACATACATGTAAGTACATGTACCTTCAGGTGAGGGGTCGTTTTGGGGGTGCGGCTACTGCGCAGAGCTGTGAACCCCGCCAAGGAGGTACATACATGTACTCAGCTCATTCGGACGGTTGCCAAGAGCGGTGTTGGCAAAATTGTCCTCTTGGCAACCGTCCGAGATTTTGCGGTAGTCAAGTAGCTCTCGTAAGAAATTAATAACCCGTCCTAATACCTAACATGTGGGTACCAAATTTCAATAGACCCTCAAACTCACCCCCCCACTGACCAATAGGGTTATAAGTAAGCGGAGAAGATACGGTGGGTGAAGTGCTTCCGGCTCAAATGGTTTCCTTCTACCATTAAAATATTTTATGTGCTTAAATAGATGATCTCGAAGCCCACAAAATGTAAAAGAAAAAAGAAAAAAGAAAAAAGAAAAAAAAAGAAAAAGATACTTGAACCTAGGCCTGTACTCTAATAGTCCATTATAAATGTGGTTGCAGTAGGGACCCGCTTATGACGATGGATCCGCGTCCTGCCCGACACATCCCTGAATCCCAAATGACACTCAATCACGCGTGCGCTTAAGACCGCCCCCACGAGATAGATCACAGTGATGTTAGTAGAAAAAACCCTACTCCGACCCTCAGTCTTTCTTCTTATCTTTTCTTCCGGAATATAACACTCTTTTGAGTTTTCCCCTCGAGAACACACAACAACGCACCCCGCGCGATGGAAGCTGAAAGCACGAACGCCTCAAGGCATCAGGCCTCTGAGGAGGACCTTATGGGAGGGAGGAGATCCAGGAGTCACCGTCGGAGGCTATCGGCTTCATCTCGCAATACCGATTGGAATGAGCGATCTAGTCTACTTGGGGTTCAGGAACCAGGTCAGGGACGTCGACAAGACTACTCAACAGTACCCTCGACACCTCGCCCGCGAATTTCCCGGCATCACTCAACTGCTCCACAGGACACTCAAAGTCGTATCCCTTCATTTGCGCAGCGACTAACAAGCGCGCTATCAAATTACGATCTCAAAAACAGAACAACCGAGTCGTTGCTAGAGGAGAGGGTGTGGTACGATCAAGTAGGTACCCATTATCCACACATATATACAACGAGGCTGCCGAACATAGGTGAACTTAACTGATTTTCTTATTGAATAGTTTACATCCACTGGTACGGCATAATAGCGCCTTTGAAACAACCTGTCTGGGCGAAGTTTACTTACATTACCCTGCAGATTGGATAAATGATTCTATAAAGGACGCAAATAGAGTTAAGGCCCTCAGAGCTCGCAAGGATTTTCGTGGCAGATTGCATGCTTGGTTTGATGGCGCTCAAGGCTGGGTATTAGTTGCCATAATAGGCTTCATCGTGGCCTGTTTGGCATTTTTCGTTGATGTCACTGAGAACGTCCTGTTCGACTATAAGGAGGGCTATTGTACGAGTGAGTTACCATGATTCACTGGATAAATAGTACCAAACTGACATTATGATCGGAAGATGGGTGGTATTTTAGTAAGAAAAAATGTTGTTTGGGTGATAGCGGTCAGTATTTATGAACATTTAGTCACTGCTGCACCTTGCTAATGTTTCCAACAGCAACATCATTTTGTCCTATGTGGAGGCATTGGTCACAGTTAGTCACGGGCTCAGAGAAAAAGACTGAGTACATTGACTATGTATTTTATGTTTCTTTCACAGTGGTATTAGCTACAGCATCTTCGTTATTGACTATGACTACTCGAACAACCTACCCAGGTGCCTTACATATCCAGAATGTAGATGAGGACTTGACACAAATATCAAGAGCAGATGGCGAAGGTCCTAGTAGTTCAGAGTCAAAGGCCGCGGATGCTGCTCCCACCATTTATTATTCTGCTGCAGGTAGTGGCGTTGCAGAAGTGAAGGTTATTCTATCTGGATTTGTTCTCCATGTACGCTTCTCCGCCTTGTCTCTACTCTAGTTAGTAATATGCTGACACTTTATAAGGGATATCTTGGGTTGAAAACTCTTGTGGTCAAAACCTTTGCTCTTATTCTAAGTGTTTCATCCGGTTTGAGTTTGGGAAAAGAAGGGTATGAAAAATTTATAGCTGTTGGTCTCATAATAACTCGTATTAACATATATATTAGGCCATACGTCCATATCGCAACATGTGTTGGGAACATTGCCTGCCGTTTATTTCCAAAATATAACCACAATGACGGTAAGTTTTAACAAACCCTTACCAAATTGCCTCACAAGATGCTCATGTTTCGCAGGAAAGCGTAGGGAAATGCTCAGCGCAAGTGCAGCGGCCGGTGTGGCGGTGGCTTTTGGTGCGCCAATCGGTGGTGTTTTATTCAGTCTTGAAGAAGTTAGGTGAGATTCCGTTGACCTTCCCTACAGTTCGCGACTTTTGCGGAATCTAATCCCTGGTAGCTACTACTTTCCGCCAAAAACCTTATTCAGAACTTTCTTCTGTTGCATTGTAAGTAGTTACTGCCATATACCATTATAATATTCTAACTGTCACACAGGTGGCGGCGTTGTCCTTGAAATTCTTAAATCCGTATGGGACAAACAAGATTGTGCTTTTCGAAGTTCGCTACATTACTGATTGGCACATTTTTGAGCTTATTGCATTCGTATTTCTCGGAGTTTGTGGCGGTGTGTACGGCGCTCTCTTCATCAAAGCTAGCAAGTTCTGGGCCACAACCTTCAGAAAGAATAAGATCATCAAGAACTATCCTGTTCTTGAGCTCAGTTTTGTTGCTCTCGCTACAGGCTTGATCTCGTACTGGAATCGATATGTTCGACTGGCTGTTAGTGAGCTACTTTATGAGCTCGCAAGTCCCTGCACAGGCAGTGAATCGCAACATTCTGGGCTGTGTCCTGAGCCAGACGAAATTCCGGAGACCATTCTATATCTGCTGGTTGCTCTGGCAATCAAGAGTGTCCTCACGTAAGTTTTATCATCTCGTCTTGAGTTAATATTTATAATAACAAGCCCCAAAGCGTTATAACATTTGGAACCAAAGTGCCTGCCGGAGGTTAGTTTATCACTCCTAGAAAGCTCATTCAGTATAACGACTTACCAAATATAGTTTACGTACCCACTATGGTTATTGGTGGTATCATGGGACACACCGTTGGTTTGGCCGTTGAATATGCCGTCTAGTAAGTAAACACCCTTGACATTTCCTCTGGACAAGTTTTGATGTATTTTCCAGTAAGTTTCCGAATTCGGCCTTGTTTGAGTCGTGCCCTATTGGAGGCGCTCCGTCAGCGTGCGTTGTTCCGGGGGTATATGCATTGGTAAGTGCCCTGATGGGCTCATGGGCTCATACCTTTGCCATAGTTAATGTTTCTTAGGTTTGCGCCGGCGCTGTAATGTGTGGTGTCACTAGACTTTCGGTAACACTTGCAGTTATTCTCTTTGAAATGACCGGTAGTCTCGACCATGTTCTGCCGTTCTCTCTTGCAGTACTTGTATCCAAATGGACGGCTGATGCCATTGAGCCTTTGAGCATTTATGTTAGTCTTTACTCATTTCTGTATGGTCCATATAACTAAACAAACATAGGATCTTCTAACGGCTTTAAACTCATACCCCTACCTCGACACCAAGATGCGGCCTGTTTTCTCTTCGCAACTTATTGACATTACACCCAGACTCAGGCCTGAACGTTTGATAGATATCACCGATTCTGTTCTTGTCCCAGCGGAGGAGCTTCGCGATAAGTTACAGATGCTGCAAAATGCTGGAGAATTAGATGGTGGGCTTCCAATTATTAGAGGCGGTATCCTCGTGGGGCTCATTCCAGCACCGGATTTGGAATTTGCTCTAGACAATCTCCATTCAGAAGAGGATGAATTATGTTTCATGGCACCAAGGGAAGACTCCTCAGACAACAGTTCGGATGGTGTTTCAATCAAGGATCCTACTGACTTCTCACCCTACATTGATCCGGTAAGTGCCCCGTCCTTTAGATTTGACACGTTCCCCTAAACAGTCACTTATTTTTCTGCTATAGGCACCTGTTGCGCTTGAGAGACATTCGCCTATGGAATTGGTCTATGAATGTTTCGCAAAACTGGGCCTGAGATACATGTGCGTGTTAAGAGATGGGCAGTTTGCAGGGGTTGTAAGTTCATTGTCTTAATATCCCTAATTTCTAAATGTATAATCAACTAACCACCCAAATCACATAGGTACACAAGAAGGCTTTCGTGAAGTATTTAATGGAGGTACACGAGGGGAAAGCTCACTAAATTAGGTGTAGATTCGTACCCTATTTTAACGGTGATATTTGAATACCCGTGGCTGGAACTACGCTCAGTAATTTATATTCGGTGGGGGATAATTTATTATCTTTATTTTTTATTGCACCGAAAGCTTTAACAGTTTTCCGTATAAGAATTGCATGACATGTATCGTCACTTGTGTAGCTGACTGTATTTTCAACCCCCCCCTCCCCCTTTCCTTTTCTCCTTTCCTCTTTTCTTTTTTTTTCTTTTTTTTCTTTTTGATGAATATACCATCACTGATACTTGTTTGATGCTTTTTTGTAATTATAACTCTTGTCAATAGCCCTGGAAGCTTAAGTATTTGTGTGGTAAGAATTGCTTGGACTGGAATATCAAAGAATGTGGCCATGGCGTGTGTTCAGTGCAAAAAAGTTTTACTCAGCTTGATTATCATACGTGGGTTGATCTGTCTTTTCTACACGAAAACGCTAGCCGCTGGACTACTAGGAAACTATATATCTATCACCGCCTCACCCCCCGTGAGTTAACCCGCCTCGGCGAGACTAGAGACGTTTAACTATGCATATGTGGCGTGGTTAGCCACTACTATATGTACATGTAGTTTGGAACTCACGCCACACCGCCAAAACCTCTGTCGCTGAGGGGGGAGTCGGTACGCCTATGTACATTGAACCACAATACATATGTGCCCTATCTCGATCCTCTACTTCAACTCCAATTAAGCTTATAATATAGATTGTCGTGGAATTTTTTTTAAGCTTTGAGCGGATTAAGGCTTGAGTACAACAAAACAAATCCGTATCCCAGACATGGCTTATCACTCGATAAAAACAGTTTTCAATTTTGTTATTTTGCTTCTGGAGAGGGCGAAATAGCATATCGGACAACACAACTAATGAATTAAATAAATAAAAACACATCGGACAACAGTCCTAAGCACTTTGACTGACTCCTAGATATTACTAGACATGACAGTAACTTCCCATGTCTCAGAAGTCCAAATTGACATTACATGTAGTTATCGGTTCATTATAGAGCCCGGGAAATACCCCAGGCGTCATGATCGCGTCAAAGAACCTTTGTAAGATAGGCCTGTGATCTATCACTACTACTGTATTAGTAAACTTAAAATGAAGCAGTGGCATGTATCGTATTTCTATAGTATTCTCAATAGTACCCCAGGGGTTACAGAATTGCGGTTGGTATATTACATTTTAGAAAATTCTTATTTACTTGAATACCGTTTTGGTTCAGCTAAATAGAGCAGAGTAGTAAGATCACAACTATAGCTACATGTATCCCGCCCCGCTTTCCCATAGTATTTATTGACTACTATGCCGGGACGAATGCTAGTAAAATTGCTAAATCCCGCTGTATAATAGACAGGTAAGTCAGGGAGAACATGAACTTGCGATAGATTCTCTACTTTCACATAATCACTCCTATAATATAAGCATGTAAATGCGTACGCATTGTGACGATCTGGGTCAAGAGTTTACAATTCTTTTTTCCTATCTTGCGTTCTGCGCCGTGCTTTCCAACAAATTATCTCTCCTTGTTCTCGCTGCCGAATCTTCCTCAAGTCTCTTCTGGAGAAACTCGGTGATTTCTTGCACTTTGACCAATGCAACCCTCGCACATTGCAGCAGAGCCAATGCTCCAATGGGCAAGCCACCCGCTTTCGCAATTTGGCATACCTCACCAAACTTATTCAGTGTAATAGTCATGTCTCCGTCTCTTAACTGTTCTTCCTGTAGGGTAGCATCGATCAAAGATACCGCCCCTCCATGGTAGAATGAGTAGGTGACACAGATAGGGACATGGAGGATTGAAAGTGGGACAGGTACACGCTCTGTGAGGGTGTGAATTATAACCTTTTCACCATCGACCGAGACATCAGGCCTGCGATAGTGCTGTAGAGCTGCTACAGCTGCTATACAAGATGCATCGATCAGCCCTCCATCGTGGTGGAGGAAGTGCACATCAACACGAACTGCCCAGCACTTTTGACCGGCAACTATACAAAGCGACTCGGTATCAATGGCATTCGAACGGCGAATTGCTTTCTCGATAAGACGCGCGAGGAGAACCTCTTGTTCTGTCTGTCTGTATTTGTGGTTCGATTTAGCCTTTACGGTCCAAGATAGAGGGTGGGCGGTCAACCAAGAAGGAAGACGAAGTGTTGAAAACGAACCGGCCGGTCTCGAATGCGGGAGAGGCCATAGGCCCTAGTTCAGTTGTAATTTGGAAAATACCATCAAAGGGGCGGTCAGAGAATGGCTTTGAAACCTCGGCGGAAACACGGGCGAGGACTCTAAGAAACTCGGTTTTATCGTCAGTTTTGGGTTAAACCCTATTGTGCTCATTTGCAAAGATAGATTTACCTTGTCTTCCCCAATTGGACATCGGCAAGACCATAATCATCCCCGAATGAAATCTCAAGCTCCCGGAAAGATTCAAAGTCCCGGCCGTCGATACGGAGGTTCTGTTTGAGGGCTTCGAGGACGAAAGCCTTCTCGCTCGTTGAGGGGTCTAATTCCTTAGGCATTTTTGATGAGGGGTTTCAGTGAGCGGACTGGTCCATCAACCTAGAGGGTTTAGTTGAAGCGCCGGTTTGGGGGCGCGGGGGAGTCTGCTGGGAAGACGTGAACTTTTCGCGCAAGGCGCTGCACGTGGCTGAACGTGGCTAGCGCACCCGTAATATTATGCACATAGCCACGCCTCTTGAACAGCTACATGTAGTTTTCGTTCGTATTGTATCTTCCAGACCAAACCCCCCCAGTATCAACAATGACTACGGCTCACAGGTAGTCCACTGAACTCCAGTCAAAGCTTTATATGAAGACTTGCTTTTGCTGATTAAAGATGATGACCATGACCACAGACCAACCTTCGATCCAGCCCGTGGTAAAGAAGCTCCTAAGGGCCCTGCCTACCACCAACGCCTCCTCCCAGCGCATACCAAACTCAAGGTTCGCCAACCCGGTCAAGGAGGTGAAGCGGATTCGGAAGTTCGCGATCTACGCGCCGAACTACTTAAGGCTGAGGCCGCCCACTATGCGAAAGTCAACCGCGGAAAGGGGCAGCAAGTAGAAGACCCGGAAAAGGATTTAATATCCCCTTCGGCTTCGGGGGGCACAAAGAGAGCTATTGAGGATAATGGGGCTAGTATAAGCGAGAAGGGTGAGGAGGAGAATGCTGAGGCCAAGAGACGGAGGGTACTGGAAGAAACGCGGGATATAGACGCGGACTCAGATGGCGGGAGCGACAGCGAGAGCAGTGACGAAGAAAGCGATGATGATGAAGAAGATGAGACGGCCGAACTTCTGCGAGAATTGGAAAAGATAAAGAAGGAAAGAGCTGAAGCTCGAGAACGCGAAGTAATAAATTCACTCTCAATCTTCAGACTTCCGTCTAATACCTCCAACCCTATAGGAAGCCGAAAAAGCCGCCCAAGAGCAAGAGAGGAACGAATATGACGTGGCCCGCGGAAATCCTCTTCTTAATAGAGGATCTAGCGATTTCCAAGTGAAACGTAGGTGGGATGACGACGTTATCTTCAAAAATCAAGCACGCGGTACAGACGACAAAAATAAGAAGAAAGAGTTTGTCAACGATCTTTTACGTTCGGATTTCCACAAGCGTTTCATGGTAAGTCTTTTTCGGCTTCGCGTATTTACTCACATAGAGGGCTGGTTGTTAATATTATCTAGAACAAGTATGTACGATAGAGGGTGTTTTCTAAGTGTTGACTGGTTTTCTTAAGTAATTGTATTTTTAACGAAACATACGTATTTGAACCTGATACTCCTCTGTCTTTTTTTGTTGGATGATTTGAATATAACGGAATGGCGTATCATGTGGTTCATTCACTGAGGAAGGTCTTTCCAACAGTCCGAAGCCTGGTGAGACAGCTACAAGCATAATTCATTGCTATATTAGTCTTCATGACTTTATTACTGGTATATCAACATCTCTTGCTGATAATAAAAACGTTGCATTTACGTTAACAAGATCTACATATCCCGTAGTTCCGTATTGGAGTTTTTATCATGGACTACGGGGGAGCCTTTGCAACCACGACCGCAGTTCCGGAGACTTTCCCCTACCCCCGTAGTACCCACTCTTTTTTCTTTTTTTAATTCAGTTCTATTTGTTTAAGGTACAAAACATTGCGTGCAGTACAAACTATGGCATCGTAGTACCTACTCTACATATATACTATTGATCAGCCTTTCATTAATACATACAAGGCTCTGGCAGTGCTCTGAGTGAACGGATCCTCCTCACCTGTCAACACCACATTTGGTTCACTCACCTCACCCCAGAGCCTTGCACAAGTAGCCACCGCATATCCTCGTTACACAAGAACAGTTCAGCAGACCCCGCATCGTTTCCGTAGCTTTACACTATCCTTTGACAACTGATATCTATAACGGCGACTCGATACTTGCGTCCACTCTCGCGCCTTAGATCAGACTAATGGCTGACGGTTTGAGCCTCGCAGCGAATATCATTGCTGTCGTCCAACTTGCTGGTGAAGTGGCTTTCCTGAGCTACAAATATATTAATGGCGTCAAAAGGGCCTCCGAAGGCCTCCAGAAATTCGACAGAGAGCTCAAGTCGTTCAAACATGTTCTTAAAAAACTACAGACCTTTGTGAACGAGAATCCCAGGTTCGCAGATTCCTGGGATCTGGTCACACAACTCAAAAAATGTAGAGATGACATGGCTACGATCAAACTCGGGCTGAAACCCAAGAAGAAAAAATTCGGCTTACAGCTTCTCCGGTGTCAGTGGCCTTTCAAAGAAAAAGAAACTTTGGATTTTATTGAGCGGATTGAAAGATTAAAGTCTCTCTTTGATCTTGCTATGGGCGATTTCCAATGGTGAGTTCACCTTACTTTCGCCGGGCTTAAAGTCTCTAACTTAAATAAGCTCCCAGCTTGGAAAGATTGGGAAAGATGTGAAAGATGTACAACATGCCCTGCAGGTAGCTGAAGTCCCATATGGGTCTAGAAAAATTGAAGATCAGACACAGCAAGGTAAGTGGCGCTATGTACTTTACATGTATCCATTAAACCGTAGAGTTACATGTACTCAGGTTATTAGCTAAACCGGACATGGAACTAGTAATTAAGTGGCTATACCCTGAAGCCTCCGACAAGCGTCACGGGGAGATTAGCGGAAGAAGACAACCGAACACTGGGAAATGGATCCTAGAAGAGCGGGAGGTCCAAGACTGGGAGAACGGTGTATCGAAATCTCGTCTACTTTGGGGTTACGGTATACGTATGCGCATACACCGTGCTTTTCTGTGTATCATTGCTGACCAAGAACGCATTTTAGCTGGAGCAGGAAAGACATTCCTAAGGTACATAACTTTTTTATAATTTCCAGAGCATTGATTGATTGATACTATAATTTCCAGAGCAGATAGAGTATAATAATTTATAAACAAGTATACATGTATGCGTTTAGGTACTAACTGATATATAGCTCACTCATGATTGACCATCTAAGGGATCGATCATCAGGACAATCGAAACACGGTGTAGCCTATATTTACTTCAATTATAGCGAGCAAACACAACAAACCCCATCACTCGTTCTTGCCAGCTTGGCAAAACAACTTGCGTGTCAGCTACAAGAATTGCCTGAGGAGATCAATGAGCGTTACAGAGAGGCAATCAAGAAACAAGAGTCGATTAGCTTAGAGAAACGTTATAGCATGCTCCTCGTAATTGTAAAGGCATTTGCCCCAGGTGGTGTTTTTCTTGTTTGCGATGCTTTGGATGAATGCAAACAGGATACCCAACGAAAAGCCCTCTTACCATTGTTCCACCGGATGGCAAGAGATGGTATGAATTTATTCATAACGAGTCGGGATTTTCCTGATGATATTAAGACTTCTTTCAACGACTTGCCAAAGATTAAGCTATGGGCCAAGGATGAGGATATCAAGTTCTACACAGAGCAGAAGATAGCAGGAGACTCGTGTGCAAGTCGCCTTGTCAAGAGTGGGAGTTGTCAAGATGAAATAGTGTCTCAACTAAAAGAATGCTCTAATGGGATGTATGTACTTCTAGTGTGGTATCGCTGAGGCCTTCGCGTGCTAATGACTTGGTTCGTGTAGGTTCTTGATGGTTTCTTTCCACGTAAGATATCTGTGTCAACAGGTCAATCTCAAACAACTCCTCGTAGCCCTCGAGGGGCTCAAAGAGAATTCTACTAGCAAGCGCGAATCTCCTATGGACACTACATATGACCGAGTTATGGAGACCATCAAGTCACAAGCAGGGAGTCGCCTCGTGCTAGCTTTGAATATATTATCCTGGTTGGCCAATGCCCAGTGTGTACTCACAGTTCGACAGCTTCAAATGGCAGTCTCAATTGAGAGTGACTGCACCACCTTTGACCCGTCGGCTTTACCGCATAGAAATACACTACTAGATGTTTGCGCTGGTCTTATAACAATAGATCAAGTGGATGATGAGGTAGAAGACGACCTTGAGGATACTATCAGGTTAGCTCATTATACGGTTCGAGAGTATCTTCTTAGAAAATCAATACTATCGAACGATGGAGATATGCAGATAGCCACAGCGTGCGTCAATTTCACCTCCTATGATAACTTTGCCCAGGGCGCCTGTATTTCCAACAATTCCGATGAATTCCAGTTATATCTCCACCCTTTCCTCCGATATGTCGCTGGGCATATGGTTACCCACATCAGAAGATGCGATGAGATCTCAACAACAAAATTGGTCCTTGAGTTTCTTAAAACTTCCCAATCACTTCCTACCTATGTAGAGGGCCAACTTTTGTGTGGTTCAAAAAGTCATAAATGTCAAAGGTGGACTACATTACACTTTACTGCCACATTGGAACATACAATAGTGGCTAAGATTCTCCTTGAACAAGGTGCTGATGTCTCCGCTGTGGACTCGGCAGGATGTACTGCACTTCACCACGTGGGAGCGTCAAATACTTTCATGAGCCTACTCCTTGAAAAGGGCGCCGATATCACGGCTGTGGAGAAGAGTCATGGGATGACGGTACTGCATTTGGCAGCCGTGCGTGGGCATGAGACAGTAGTCAAGCTGCTCCTCAAAAAGGGCGCCGATATTACAACCGGCGTCGGTAAGGTTTCGCCTGTGGATATAGCAGATCATGCTGGACACAAACATGTGGTCAAATTACTCCGCGAATATAGGAGAGCCAATAGTACAGTAGTAGATACGGGCGAGAAGACGAGTAGTGGGGATTCCCCCCAAATAGGGCAATTGCAATAGCTATAGAGAAGTGATATACAAATTTTATCGCTGAGTAAGTGCCCGGAAATTTTTTCTAGAAGTTTTGTTTGCAAGGCTACATAAGTAACATCAAAGTATTAGGCCGTATTCTAAGATCGAGCCGGGGGAGGATGAGAATTGGGGGTTTTTGGGGCAAGGGCAAGGGACCTGGGCGATATGGTGGGCTGACTTTCTTTCCCTTTCATTTTTTCTTCCATTCTTCTCCCATTTTCCTTTCATTTTTCCTTTCATTTTTTTCTACCACTTTTTTCTTTTCATTTTTTCCTTCATTTTTTCCTTCATTAACGATGAACTTTATCAATTATTGGCCCATGAGTATGGGTTTATGAAAAATGATAATGTCATTTGCTCCGCGCCTGGTTATTAGACCCAGTAGAGTCGCTCACGGGTGTGTGGCGACCACGGGTACGTGGGGATTTTTACTTTGTTTCCTTCCACAGGACAGCTAAACTTATAAAAACAAGTAAATGCGAAATAGCGTATGAGGTTTGGGTAGTTCATGGTCTTGAATTATGAATTTTTGCAAATTGATTTTGGTACCCACCATGTTGAGACAGAAAGATCCCCACGTACCCGTGGTCACCACATACCCGTGGTCACCACATACCCGTGAGCGAGTCTACCGTGTCATGGCAACGGCACTAAAACAGACAAAGCCTTCGAAAGACGAAGGCCCTACAATCACTATAATTAGAGAATAATCAACCTGGAAACCACTCGAATGCTCGCGTTTTGAAGTGGAATTCACTCATTAAAAATCTGGTACCAAATATCTCTAGGGGTGACTCTGGCAACAGAAATACCCATACAAATTTGTGTGGGATTGACGTTAACTACCAGATTTAGTAAGGTCTTGGCATGTGGTTGTAAAGGACCCCGGCACTTCTAAGTCCCACAATACTACGGATCACTACTAGTGTTTTTTCTTTTTTTGAAAGATACAGCTTTCAATAGCGGCAGCATATCTTGAGTTCCTTACAGGAGCTTCAGGCGCTCGCTCTGGTGGCAAGAAAGGACAACACTCGCTGGAGAGGACAGGGAAGAGAAGACGGAACCATTACTATAGAGGGTGATGCCTGGCTCACCTACTTCAGGTTAACTCAAGGGGAGGTAGCACGGCTTGCAGCCTGCCACATGCGACAACGGTATTGTGGAGGACAGTGTTGCTGCACCTTGTATGCTATTTGGACGTTTTTGGCATATGGCCAGGTTAGTTCTCTGTATCTTCGGTTTGGTTGGGAGCCGGAAAGGATCTCCCGGGTTGTCAAGACTCTCCTAGCCGTCGTTCACGATAGGTGCCAGTATCTACTAGCCTCTGCTTTACATCAGACCGATTAGCTGTATTCACAGTTGCTATTACAGGAAGAGGTACACTTGCATTGGCTTCATTGAGGGAACCATGTGTCAGGTGGCTAGACCAATATATGGGCAAGAACCAATCTACAATGGTTGGAGGGAAATACATTGTTTGGAATATCAGGCTGTAGTTTGTCCTGATGGGATCATACCACTGTTTGGTCCTGTAGAAGGAGTTAAACATAATATCACTATATACATATACAGAGAAAGGAGATATAAAGAGTCAAGAAATATATCATAGACTTCGTTACGTACAAAGGAGGTGTCTTATATAGACATGTAAGACAGACATATATGTGTACCCGATATAATCGGAAGCAACATTACAATAGCCCTCACCATTTTGCCGCGAGTGATATTTCATGAATCCACATATATTTATTTTATATCTATCTAATCGTCAAGACTAGCCATTACTCCCTCCACCTTTCCCTCATTTCCTAACAAAGCCCCTCCCCACGACTCTCCTCTCAGCCCCTCCGCGGCGATTATAAAGCCAGGCCTCCTTTACATTCCCCACACTCCTGACCACCGGCGGCGCCAAATTCTTCCGCGCCGCAGCGTCGTCAGAGAGCACCTTCACGCTCACAACACCTTTTTTGAGAACCTTGTTCCGGCGCTTTTGTTCCCGCCGGCGCCGGTTCCTCTCGAGGTGTTTTGACGGCTGGCCCGACGGCGCTGGTGTGTCATCTTCGGAAACTTCTGAGTCGGAGTCTTCTTCTGGGCGCGAGGCCACAGCTGCAAGAAGAGATTCTGGGAGGAGTTTTGGGAGCTTGCTTTTCTCGGCTGGGGCAATGGCTTTGTCTTTGGCTTCACTTTCCGTTTCAACCTCGGCCCCGCCGGCTCCAACTTCGGCTCCGGAGGGTTCAACTTCGCCTCCGGAGGCCTCGACCCTAGGTTCGGCCTCGGTGGTAGCTTCGGATGCTTCGAGAGTTAGCTGAGATGCGGCCTCATCGAGGCGTTGACGTTTCCGGGCGCCGGCGCTAGCTTTCTGGGCCTTCAATTGGGTATCCCGTTCTTTCCGTTTCTTGCGCGCAGCCTCTTTCTGTCTACAGTTTTAATTCCAGGTTAGCTACCCACTGAGTCCATGATAGCCTACAATGGAGGGAGCAGGTACGCTTCTGCTGCCTTCCTCGCTTCTTCCTCCCGCTTGTGAGCTTCCTCTTTCCCGGCACCCAACGAGGTCTCTTCGGGCGCTTCGTCGTCCGAGTCCGAAGCGTCCGAGTTCTCCTGGGAATCGGCAACCTCTCTAGGATCTATTTTTTCTGGGGCTTTGGGATCTGTGGTTCCATCAGGGTCGGTGGTAGTGGTGGTAGTGGGGGTGTCGTCTTCGTCGAAACGGGTGTGGTTTCGGCGGGGCGTGGGTGCGGAGGTTAGCGGGAGAGCTGGAGAGAGAGGTTCGATAGGCTCGCCATTGCGGGAGGCTTTGGCGCGGTGAGCACGGGTTAGAGGAGCCATTGAGTTTATGGTGGTTGTTTCGGTGGTGATGTTTCGGCGGTCGTGAGTGCCGCTGTTCGCCGTGGTGGGTCTACGACATTTTGGAAATTTTTATGGGATGCCAAGAGTGAGGCTCTACAGGGATATTCCGAGACTAGAATCCTGGAATTGCCATATTATGTTCCTTAGAGATCTCTGCATTGAAATTATAGATATTCAACCGGGGATGCAAGCAATTAAACATTAAACAGTCTAGGATGGATGATAGAGTTATTACATACATACATGTACTCAAGAAGATAGAGAATCAAAAAGCCATCCAGCCAAACAGACTCTGCGAAAGCTAGAAACCCAATTAGAATTGATTCCGGGATAGCTCTCTCCCGCAATTGTATCAGGTCCAGGGGCTGTGTCTTGTGTCTGTCCGTACGTCTGTCTGTCTGGCTGTTTGTCCAAGTAACTGACACCTCTTATCTCCCACCACCACCATCATCATCACCATCATCATCACCATCATCCCTATAAAGCTCTTCCACTACCTCAAGCTGCTGTCGCGTCCCTTCCATCCTTTGCCCCCAACTCGACTATTAACTGCAAATAGCCATGGATATCGAAGGACTTGTCACTCCCCCACCCCCTCCCCCCAAAATAGGCCGAAAATACGACCTCATTGTCTTCGGGGCTTCTGGATACACAGGCCGTCTAACTTGTGAGCAAGTCCTCGCCAACACACCCTCATCTCTAAAATGGGCCATCGCCGGTCGCTCCCCAAATAGGCTTGAGCTGCTTGCGCTGGAGTACAACAAGCGCTTTCCCGATCGCGTCCCCGTCGGTATGCTTAACCCCCCTTTGGGCTCCCAAGATCTTGAATTGTACTCTGACTGTAGTGCTGCGTGATGATAGGGATCTTTATCGCAAATGTGGAAAATGAGGATACGCTGGAGACGATGGCTCGGGTAACGAGAGTGCTCATAACGACTGTAGGCCCGTACCTGAAGTATGGGACTCCGGTACTGGAGGCATGTGTTTTAAATGGAACCCACTATGTAGATGCGACGGTGGAGACAACATGGGTGAGGGAGATGATCAAAAGGTATCATAAGACAGCGACCATTAACGGCGCCGTGGTATGTAGTTTCATGTTCATGCTATCATTCCCTTTTCCTGTCATTTTAATCATTGCTACTCCTTCCCCCATTAACCGCGCCTCTATCATTACCCCCCAATAAACATCGCTAATATTAACCTGTGTACCTTAGATCATCCCGCAATGCGGCGTGCAATCCGCACCTGCTGACCTTGCTGCTCACTCCCTTGTAACATTAATCCGCAATCGCCTCTCCTGCCCCACAGATAATATAATCTTCGCGCTCGTCGACCATGTTTCAGGCGTCTCGGGGGGGACAGTCGAAACACTCCTTTCGGTCTGGGAGATCGCAACGCTCCAAGAAATGTTCCATGCGCGCAGAACCTACTCCCTTTCACCCATCAAGGGACTTGATCTCCCGTTTATTTCTCCCATCCAGAAGCACAAAGAACTTGGATTCCTAACCAAGAACGCGCAGGCGAGCCATGATGAGAAGGTCGTGGTGCGCAGTTGGGGCCTAAACCAGAATGGAGAGTGGTATGGCAAAAACTTTATGTTTAGAGAGTATAAGAGTGTGGGGACCATGTTCATGGCAGTGTGGATGTATATATGGATGAGTATGATCCAGATTTTACCTTATATTACGCCGATTAGGTATGTATAGCCCTATAGATACTAGTTTAGAGGCATGAACTAATGAGAACAGATGGATAATTCGCCGCTACTATGCACCTCCGTTGGGGGAGGGTCCGATCTTGGAGTCAACTAACAAGTATCGCATTGAATGGCGCGGCATAGCTGAGGCGGATGATGATAATGAAGAGGCTGCGAAAGCTACAATCACTATGTTGTGCGAGAAAGATACATATACGACGACAGCAATATTACTCGTTCAGACAGCAATGAGCTTGCTATCAGACGAGGAGACATTCGCAAAGAAGACTGGTGGAGGTATATTGACACCATCGGCGGCGGCAAGTCCAGCGTTTTTCATGGCGTTGGATAGATGTGGCTTTCATATAGAGACGAAGATGATGGAGGAGTTTTAGATAGGTCGGAGGCGGGGAAATACACTATTAGACTGGACAAGCTAGAATTGGGTAGGCCGGAAGGGAATGGGGGTTTTTTATTTGTACTTTGCATACATGTTCAATATCAATCAAACACATGCATTATTATCATTGACCAAATTCTTGCTCTTACAATCATTGACCTATTCTTTACTGATGTCCTCTTACCAAAGCTTCCTTTAACAGCCTACACAACTCCCTTGCTGTTCCCACGGAAGCTTGATAACCCGTCCCACCATGCCCATAATTATGGCCTACAACCCTCCACATTCCATCCATTTTCACCCACTCTGCCTCGACTCTAACACCACCCTTCCTACTTGGCCGCCTCCCCACCTGCTCACTCACGACCACAAACTCCCCCTCCACCAACAACTCCGGCGCCAAATCCCTACACTTCTCCCGTATACGTTCCGACAACGCTGCATCCACCTCCACACTCCAGTCCCCGTCGTCCTTGCTGCCCCCCAGAATACTCGTCCCGCTCCCAGGGCGCGGTATCACATACGCCGTCCACCCCTCGCCCTCCTTGAACGTTATCCCCGCGGCCTCACCCTTCACGAGCACCGTCTGCCCCTTCGTCGGATAAACATCTGGGTCCGCGCACAGCGCCCCCGCTGCCAGACCAGTGCAGTTGATCACTGCCACAGCCTCCTCCAGCGAGGGGAGGTCAAACACCTCGCCGAGGGTGTCGACCTCTGCCGTGTGGGTCTTGACGCCGAGGTCGCCGAGGAGGCCGAGGAGGTGGTCGAGGTAGGTGTTGGGGTCCAGGCAGAAGGAGTCATATGTGCGTGGGGAGTAGGAGGTGACTAGCGTGGACCACCAGGGCGTGGTGGTGAGGTGGTTGCGGGAGGTGGTTAGCTGCGATGGGTTAGTGAGGTCTAGGAGAGGTAAGGCATTCGACCCGGGGGGGGGGGGGGGAGAGAGAACTCTGAGGCCAGCTTCGGGGTTCTGGTAGAGCGTTTGCCAGTGCTTGTAAGTTTCAGCTTCGAAGGCCTGGAGCCTAGTGTCGGCGGGGGAGGCGTGGGAGCGCCAGTGCTGGGGGGACATCAGTGTCTCTCTACGCTGTGCGCTATATATCACTGTATACTACGTCCATATGGTTACTTACTGCGCCGGCCCTGCTGAAAGTCAGTTCCCTCCGTCTCCCAATCATATAAATACATGACCACATATATATATATACTGCCCCAGATATGTATCCAGAGACAGACCGAGCGGGTGTTTCATTACTTTGTAGAGCAATACTCAATGCCATCCTCGCCCGGCCAATGCTTTGCAACAACCGTGACGCCAAAGCCGGCCTCGAGCAGCGTAAGAGCCGTCTGGAGCCCCACCACGCCGGCGCCCAGAACTATGATCTCTTGCTTCGACATTATCTTGCTGCGGGTGATATCTTGTGAAGCTGTCGATCAGGACTGATATGCGGGGAAAAGGTGGAGAAACACAAAGTTTAAAAAGCGATATGTGAGCTGCGGATGTATATACTTTGGAATAAGGCGGAGTCCTTGTGCCACTTTAGAGATGCCTGGGGAGTGGGTGTAGGGTTAGGTTTTGTATTGGAAAACTGGGATTCGGTGTAGGACTACGACTACATAGGAGTGTACGACATTAATAATTGAGTACTAGCGCCCCCCACAAAAATACTGGTTCTAATATCTTCAGTCTTTTCAACACCTTGTTCTATTTACTGAAAGGGTATATACTTGTATAGTACTTCTTTTCGAGCGTTATGAGCCATTTAGCATCTGTTATTATTAATTCAGACATACTCGCGCGTTAACTAAGTCGTCGGATATCGTTGCAACCAAACGCTTATCAAAAATTCCGACTTTTTAATTAACGACTGAGTACTCATGGTGCCAGAATTAAAATGCCGCCGATCAACCCCAATTAAGTACGATTTGGTGGTAAGCGGTATTTTAATTTTGGCAGAGTGAGTACTTGCCTCGAGAATAGGTTTCTGCCACCATTTCTGTCTTACAACAGCGTTTTCTCACACAAACTTGGCGGAAACTTATTCTCGTCGCAAGTAGTACTGTGAGTAATTAAACACTAGTAGTGCTGGCCGGCTCTGGGACAGGATGTGCTACACGTGCTATTCTTTCTTATCCTTAAATCAGCCTTTTAGGGAAGTGAATTTGGTTTCTCGAGTACATGATTCTCATCCTCCAATTTCGCTACAACAAATGCCTTTGGCAAAGGGTGGCCATAACTCTTGGCTCTCTTACAACTTCAATTTACCTCCCAAAAAGACATTATCAAGCCACTCGTTAATGTGCTTAAACACGTCCTCTGGTGCATCCAATAGCGCCCAATGTGATGTATCCACATCTCGAACCGTCAGGTCTTTGATCAACCTCTCCTGTCCGTCTACCATTTCCGGCCTAACTGCCGGGTCCTGCATGGCGCGGACAATGAGAGTTGGAACTTCGATGCGGTCGACTTCCAACCTACATGATATTGTTAGCCGAGTAATGACGGGGGGTTCGGGGTTAGTTGGATGTACTTCTGCTCATCCTCGTGGTTGATTTCGCCAATCTTGTACCAATTCACTAGGGAAATAGGTTAGTAATTGTCTCTAGCCAGTAAAAAAATACGTGAGGGTTCCTACGAGGGCCGTGAAATCCTCTCGAGAACGCATCCATATATGCTTCCAGATCCTACTCCCCCAAAGCATCAGCATCGATTATTCTAACCTCCCTCCCGCCAGACCCTACATACCTTCTCTGTGAACATTTCAGTCAATGAATTATCATCTCCAATGCCACTGATCAAATCTTTCTCGACATGTAGTTGCCCAACCGCCTTCGGATCCCTACTGCACCTGTACAAAAACTTGATAAACTTTTTCCTATTATCTTCGCTCTCCAGATCCTTCTCTGTCTGTGGGTCACGAAACGCGATTTGATACTTAAAACTCGGATACTTCTTCACTACAACTTCGAGCGGGACGAACGGCGACTTGATCGGGAAACAGAAACCGCAAATAGTCATGATGTAAGTGAATCTTTTCGGATAGTAGAGGTGAATACGGTAGGAGACGAAAGCACCCCAATCATGGCCGAGAAGGATCACGTTTGAGACCTTGAGGTGCTCCGTGAGAGCGTACATATCCGAGGCTGTGGATTTCCAGCTGTAGGCTGACATAGAAGAGGGTGGCACTCGGGGCATGTCGGTTTTGCCATAGCCGATCATGTCGGGGACCACGACATGGAAGCCTTTGTTCAGGAGGAGGGGGATAATGTTCTTCCAACCATCTATAAGCTCTCTGGTTAGATGATTCATCTCCTGATTACCCAGTAAGTGAATATCAGAACCGGGGACGAACACCAGAAGTCAGGGAAGCCATGGATCTATTTCACACGCTGTTAGTACATTATCCAGATCTCCTACCCCACTGCCAATATCTCTGGGTGCTTACACAGAAAATGATCCCTTTCGGGGTACCCTCCGGAATTCCTTGAACGTAGTCTAAGAGCTCGTCGTATCAGTCCCAATGGCTCAATGATACCACTGTAGGTGAGCAACGTACGATATTTCCTCCCATTCAGAGTTGCAAACTCATGAGTGACACGGGAGTCGTCATATGGATCGATTGGCTTCAAGCTCATGATAAAAGTAAGTAAATGAAGATGGAGTCTGGCCCTTCTCTCAGTGCATTGCGTTAGGTATTTATAACCCATTCCCCCTTCCTCAGGGATCCTCAAGGAACCCCACTTTGGAAAGTGGCCAATGCAGATACAATTCCTGGCGTCAGCTACACCCGCGTCTCAGAAGTTCCCGAAGCCCCCCATAGCAACAGTATTCCCTCTCAACAAAAAAAGGTTAAACTTTGACTGAGTATAAAAGCTAAACAATGCTGAGGATTACAAATATTTAAAAGAATTTGTACAAAGCCTCTATTTTGGAATGTATAATCTTGACCTGTTTCCATAGATTTGATGATTGTATGATGTAGCCCAAAGATTAATTCTAATCAACAAATGGTCCATCAAATCAACCTAGAAATGCTAGAATAGTAAATACAAATCATCAATTCTATCTATGTCTGATCTGGAGTCAGTTGAAAACTCTCTATTTTTAAATCATTTTCAAGGATTGAAACAGAACTAATTTATATCTTTCTCATTCACTGGATATTGCCGAAAAACTGCCCATGAATAGGACAGAGTCTCTTTTATCTATATTAAAGGTTATTTGAATACAGGTCTTTTGGTTGTTGAGGGAAGCAAAGGTCATGGGGGGCTTCGGGAACTTCTGAGACACGGGTGTACTACGGTGTGAAGGGTAAGTGAGTAGAACTCGGCGGTGCGGTTTGCGTTGCTACGTTCTACTCACTTACCCTTGACACCGTAGTACATATTAGTCAATCGATTATTGACCGAGGCACCGTGATAATAACTAAAGCCCCCCTCCCCCCGGGTCGGAGGTCTATTCATCCACCCCCGTCCCAATTCCTGCATGAAGTTCGATATTGAGTATTAGAGCGTATTGGCCAACAACTTCTGAGTCTACAATAAATATTTAGTTCTTGGCGGCTGGTTTTTGGTGTGGATAGCCCGCCAAGAGCCCAAAATTTGAACTCAAAATTTGAAAATACATGTATGAGTGTGGCCAACACGTTCTAATAAAATGTTACGAACATAAATACGAGTCAATATCTAGCCGGGCACGAGGACTGTAAACTCTTACCCTCTGTTGGTTACACTACACAGTCGCCACTTAAGTATTTACTAGCCGTCGGTATTACTACATAAGTGGTATGTACTTAGCAGTACTAGGGTATGTACCTAAAACCCATCAACCAACCAACCAGGAATAGGCTTCTTGACCATGGCAGAACACCCACTAATATATTTTTTCAGAAATAGTAGAGTCCCCTCCGATTGACTGTAATACATACGTATAGCCATACTTACATACAAAATGAGAATAATAGAAGAGCGCTAGGGAAAACAATATCAAAATCTCCCCACCCCTCTGAGTTTACCTCTTTTTTGTGTACCCATCATATCGTGTCCATGCAGATCTTCGATGCTAAAAAATAAGTCCACAAACAAATGCTATTCGCGCCTTCACTTAGCACAGAGTAGCTAATTAAAAGGGTTTATGTAACCAGACAAACGAACAGAAAAACACGACTCTTATGGAAGCCACTGGTGCGTAGAAGTCGGAGTGGTTGCCAAGGAAAGAAAAGAAAATTCCATTCAATAAGTTCCAGCAGGTAGAAATCCAGCCATGATAATAACTACCAATCAATCACGTAAAGTGAATATTAATATGACCGCTTGAGAGTGTTTTAATATATCACCGTGTCCTCCCCGGCTTCAACGATTTCCCCCACATCTCCAATATCGGATTGTCTTCTAACGCTGTCTATCTCATCGTGTACAGGCGCATGGTCAAGGTTAGTATGATCACCACCATCGTGATGCCTGGTATTTATTACCGTCGCATGGTCATTATCGTCTATCACTGGTGAATCATCATCTTCATGGCGGGGTTCAATGGCTAAGTCGGGCTCGTTAAGATTATTGGCCCCACCATTAAGCAATTCCTCCTCTTCCTCCTCTCGCTCGCGACGCAGCTGGAATTTACGCTGTTCCCGTGCGATAGAGTCTTCTACCTCTTCTACCTGGGCTTTGATACGTTCATCCTCTTCGGGTAACAATTTCCATGGAAGGTAGAACTACAAGCTTCGTCAGTACCAACATTCTCGGGTTTAATAATCTGTAAAGCCCCCATGTAACATACCAGTTTTGGTTGCGCACATGTTTGTAGAATATGGGCCTGGGCAAGTTCATTATTGTGACGTATTTGCATCTGTTTAAAAGTTAGCCTCCAACCTGCCTACACCATGAAAGCAAATTGGAAGAAATGGTACCCACAGCACGTTCGTCAAACTCCCTCTGCTCCATGCGTCTGCGTAAATTGACACTCTGGTCCTCTTTCTTCCGGCGCTCGTCAATTTCGTCGGTTTGCTGCTTCAGTTTTTCCTGCAGTTTTGCTTCAACCTCGCGACGCTTCACCGCGCTGTTACGTGCCCTAGGCGATGAGGAATCCTGCTTGAACTTGCCAATGGTCCCCAGGAGGGCCCCGAAAAGCCTTTTCCCACGCCGGCGCTCCTCCTCGTTCCCGGCGGCGGCCTTTCCGGCTGATGGTCGTCTGCTGGGCCGTGAGCTCTCATCATCTGATTCTTCAGCTTTTAGTCTGCCACTCCTCCCTCCTCTCCCCGCATCCTCTTCACCGTCATCCACTGAGGGGTGGTGTAACTCCCTTCCGTTACTGCTATGGTCCTTGTGGTTAAAACGAGCCCTTTTAGAGGATTCTGGGGACGCGGTGGATTGCCTGCGTTTGGCAGTCAATTTTGGAGGAGATGATCTGTCCATATCATCGTTGTGGGGAACGACGACCGCCGATGCGACAATAGTTCTGTGGGTTTTATTTTAGCACTGCTCCCTCCGAATATTTTGAATGATAAGCCACATAAGAAAACGAAGGCGCGAAATTTATGGGAGGTCTTACACTTGTTCTTCTTCCGACATGACCGATATCGCGCTATTACGGTGGTGGTGGAGGTCGAGGTGGGGTGGAGAGGTATCAGCACGGAGCAGCAACAGTAGAAGGAAAAGCAATCAAACAGCTGTACCCTATTAACTAAAGTTGATCTGTGGGTCTCGGAGATCAAAGCCACACCAGACATCTAATATTGCTTAGTCACGATAGATCTGATAAGAATTGTCACCACAAATAACCACCAAAGCTATGTTAAGCTCCTCCGAACCTCAACCTCAACCCACGAACCTCCCAAGATACCCACTAGCCAGTCATGTCACGTCATCATCCGTAATTCATCCCTTCTCACTTCTTCTTGCCTTATTGAAATCTAACAGGAGGAAAATAGCGACCTAGTAATGTGCCGCAAGCAATCTGGCATAGCCATCGGCCGCCTCTGCGATAAATGCGACGGCAAATGCCCAGTATGCGATTCCTATGTTAGACCTACAACTCTAGTACGAATATGCGATGAGTGTTCGTTCGGAAATTACCAGAACAAGTGTGTCGTCTGTGGTGGAGAGGGCATCTCGGACGCTTTCTACTGTTTTGAGTGCACGCGACTCGAGAAGGATCGTGACGGGTGTCCCAAGATCATCAACTTAGGTTCTTCAAGGACAGATCTGTTTTGTAAGACCCTTTCTCCCTATATTAAAGTGTTCATTTTTTCTCTGACGGCGTGTCCGTGATGTAGATCAAAAGAAGAATTTTCGGAATCACTAAACGCAGCTCGAAAGCTGCGCACGTGTGTGGCCGCCCCCATATTTTGTCTGAATGTGGCCCTATATTAATACACTAAGGCACCTGAATACTCACCCGTAACGGGGAAGACGGGGCTGAAATCAGGATACAATGGGCTAGGGGTTATGAGAGCTAGGTAGAAATGATGGTTCTATGCTTGTATTATTACTATACTTTACTTTCGGCGCACCCGGTTTAGAGGTTTACTAGAGTGTAAGCGATGTGTTGATCACGGGAATGATAATATCTGTATACACTTTTTGTTTTGGTAAATACTTCGCTCTGATCCATTGCCCTATTTATCCTCTATCGACGCACAAAACGGGTGAAAAATCTGAGGGTATACTTGTTTCCACGGGTAGTTTTGGTCTATAGCGCGCCTCATACTCGAAGAAACCTGCCTCCCACGCTTCCCATTTCTTTTCCTAGCCCCTCCGATCTAACATACAAAGAATGCAAGATAAAAAACAATGCCTCCCCCCACCCTACCAACCTCTCCAGATGAAGAAAAATGGACCAATCCCAAAGAATGAATGATTACAAGTCAAAAACATATGAAACACAAGCCTCCTTCCACGACTGCTGAAACGCGAGTAAGTAAGTAGACGATATAAAACACGAAAAGGATGATAATAATAAAAAAATCCCAAAACTAGCAACGCAAACAAAAACCCGCTGAAAAACAAAGCCAAGCTTATAAACCATAAATAAAAACACAAGAAAGGGAAAACCTAATTCGCCTCTAATAAGGGAATAAGAAATAATAAACTCCCAGTAAATAACAAATGAAAAGTAAATCAAGTGAATGCATCCTACAGCGTAACAATAATGAAAAAGAATTTTTAAAGATGAATGGATATACGCAAATAACCCCTCACTTGTTTCCTCCGCCACTAATAATTTGATTGCTCAGTAGAGGTACGGGGGTTTTCTGTCTCCGCTGTCACAGGAGCATTCTCACTCGCTTTCACCCCGTTCAGCGCTGCAATCAACTTTTCCTTTGCGCCAGGTACACTCAGGTCTTCTGGCATGTCTGGAAGGTTGTCCTCCCCCTTCATTGGCACTATATGACCAATATTGGAGCCACGCCTACTTGCCGGTAAAGTTGCGGGTAATTGTGGCATTAAAGTATCTTCTCCACCCTCTCTAAGAGCTGTAGTGGTTTGGACTTGTTGCGAACTTCTTCGGCTTATAAATCCTTGGTTAGGCACTAGCCCAGATTCTGTATCTGACTCTGCCCCGGGTACTTTCCTTCTCAATCTATCCTCTGCTGTCATATTTTGCCATTCCGAGCCGAAAGTAATCACACTAGCTTTCTTCCCTATGGTTTGAATGATATAATGTAAGCAACCACAGATTATAAAATATATATTTCAAGATTGAGTCTCGCATACCATGAACTGTAAAACTTCCAGATCCACGAGTAAGTCCCTCAGAGTCTCCAGGATATTTCTCTCCGGGCTGATTTCCATCCTCACTCGAAACATCCTTTGATTTACCTCTACGGTGCCCAAGGCTCTGAGTTTCCCTAAGAGTTCTGTGTAGACTCTTCCGGATCTTTGGTCTTCCAGACTCCTTATCCTTGCCTTTGCTCTTTTC
The DNA here is from genome assembly GCA_024713865.1 of Morchella sp. 2016-72. NCBI lineage: Eukaryota > Fungi > Ascomycota > Pezizomycetes > Pezizales > Morchellaceae > Morchella > Morchella sp. 2016-72. The sequence goes on along the minus strand of JAMJEY010000026.1, from coordinate 1,033,677 downwards.
CTTCTTTTTCTTTTCATCTTTCTCCTCATCTTTGTCTGCATCTGCATCTCCACCAAAGCTAGATACGGAAGGTGAACGATAGCTACGTCCAGTGTCGATGCTAGCATGATCATTACTAGTGGGTGCAGCGTCTGTCCTTGGGTTCCCTAGCGATGAAACCGACGGCGTCCGAGGTAAGTTCGAAGAGAATGAAGTCCTGTCGTTCTGTTCAGTGTCTCTCCTAGGGAACTCCCACGCTGTAGATGTGTTTTTAGTGCTAGATGCATTAGAGATAACATGAGTAATGTCCTCCCCAATTGAAGCTGTGGCCTTTGGTGGTGTAAACATTGCTTGAGTGGGGGTTGGCGCACCAGATGTTGGCGGTGTAGCTTCGCGTATTGATCCGGCGGGTGAGTTCTGAGCACTTGCACTGGGCGTATTAATCTCAAGGTTCCTCTTCTTTTGTTCTTTGGCCGACTTCCGCTCCTCCTCCATATCCATCGCCAGAATATCACGATGGCATCTCAACTTCCACATCTCCATTCTAACCCATTGCAGCTTTGCAGCCAACGACCCGGCAGCTAACACTGCTTGCTCTCTTGTTTTAGGTTGAATTGGTGTAAGGATAGAAAGATGTCTAGCATTCCTTAAAAGTGTTTGCAATTGACGGTTTGTAGTCGCCAACTTTTCCTCCGAATCAGTGATTTTGAGATCAATTACCTCTCGTCGGGCAGCTGAGATCTCCGCCGCCAATTTGGTGTCTATCCCTCCTCTGAGAATGGAAACCTCTCCAGAGGGTGTTTGAACAAAGTGTGCAGATGTTGGTGTATCGGGAACCCCATCAGCTCTCCTAATCGCTCTTGTTCTCTGGCCCTCATAATTTCCACCAATAACACCTCTCATCCTGATACCTGCTGTTCTGAAAGTTGCCGCATAATTCAGCTTCGCTAACCAGTCGTTCATCTCTGCCTCGGAATCCGCAATGAAATACTCCTGCATGCCACCATGCCTAATGAAAGCAAATGCGTGCTTGTGTTTTTTGTATGTCTTATCCAACAAGGCCACTGCATCATCCGTTGATATCTGCGCGTCAGGTTTAAATTGTTCAAGTGGTGGCTTGAAAATTACCGGGGTCCCAGTGTTGTGCTTATGATGCGACTCATATTGAGTCATTAAATTTTTGACCCAACTAACATTTCGGAAGAAATAAAGCTGTGAGCCTGTCAGAATAACCCCCCACTCGTGCCATGGGCTCCTTGTTTTCTTCTTTTTCATCTCTTTTCTCCATAAAACCCCAACTTTCGTCACTTTGATCTCCACTACCCCAGGATCAGCACCTTCTGGGTTCTCTGTGGTTGATGGCGACAAAAATGCGTCAGGTCGTGAGCGTACAGACATGATCTGCAAGACCCCTGAGCGAAAGAATGCCCTGTGTAACGAACTCATCTCCAGGCGCGATGCTGTTCCAGTGTAACTATATGGATCTTCAATCTGTACCACATCTTTCAAACTCGGTCGTAAAATATCTAGTTGATTATCAATGATTAAAGTGTAAGGATCGACAGGTTCCTTGAGTCGCTTTCCATCCTGGTTTCCCCTATTGAATATCCCCCGCTTTGGCCTGTGTGGCACAATTTTCTCCCCATTTATATCAAACTCATCCTCCATTCTAATAAAGGGTGTATATGTGATGTTGTGATAGAAACATTCTAGAATATCGCTGGATATGCCCTCATTTGATATTGCCTGGGAGGTATTCTTGATGTAATCCTGCTTCTGCATTTTTCGCTTGTTATTTTTGTTGAAGAAATCGGTATGTAACATTATCAGCGAGAATGCAACGTAATACGCTTGGTCTGCATGTTATGAGGACTCAGTTCTGCAGATAAAAACGGGGGTTACGGGGATTAGCGTTAAGTCTCACCAGAATCTTGATATATAAAGGGATTGCATTCGTGATATCTATCCGCAAAAGCTTGAAGAACGCGGTCTATTTGTTGGGTTTCCGAAGGAAGTTCGACCTCCATGAGCAATTTCCTATCTTCAATTAGCTCCTATTTGTTTCAATTCCATGCTTCTAGCTTACCTCAGCGCCATATCCATGGGGGTAGATGAAAAATCAAATGTCCCCATGTAACTCTTTAACACCGCAGAATGAAATACATCCCCACTCCTTGCAAGCAGAGATGCTACTACACTCTTACTAAGCGCTTCAAATAGCTTGGAAAGATACATCTGCGGAGTATCCTCGTCATTTCTCTCCGGAATGGTAACAATTTCCTGCGAAACAGCCAGTGATGTTGGACCAGGACTATATGGTTGAGGCGACACATTCCTACTGATTGCATTCCCAAATATTGGTTCACTATCCCTTCGTATCCGCCCAAACATTCCACTAAAGCTTCTCCTCCCAATACTTCCATGCCCTTCCACTCGATCCAATGATGACATTGTTGAACTGCGATCACGTTTGGTTATCTTTGTCGGGGTAAGCGACGTAGGACTCGACTGAACCGAGCGGGTTGAAGCAGTTGAATTTGAGCGTAGGACACGCGGCCCGCCAGGACCCGCAAAATTGAGGCCAGATGCTGCCAGCATGTGAGATGCGAATTGATGGTCACGTGAGCCGCTCCTTGTAGGAGATGGATGGCTATTTGACATCATAGACATTGGGCGCCCCATAGGAGTAAGATCTGTATCAGACACTGATGGTCTAGGTCCTCCATGTCCTACCTTTGATGGGAGCGGAAATAAACTAGTTTCTTTCTTTTTACGGCGGGGAAGCCTAAAGAACGTGGTTGTGGTTGTTGTGGTCTGTGTAGTAGTAGTCGTGATGTAGTGATCAGTGGAGCTGGCAGTTGAACGGGAAGACTCCGATAAGCGAGGCGGGGGCAGTGGTAAAGATGACATCTGGTCGTCATAAGCTGGTGGCTCGTGTATCGTAGACCCTGTAGGGTTAGTTCGTGGGCGTTCGGGTTCATCAAACGTGACCCGGCTGGTTCTCATACTAGAACCTGTCCGTGATGTGCTTCCATCCCGCCGTCTGTTCTTCGAAAATGAGCTTCGCTGCGATGACTCTTCGGACGAGAGAGCAGCTGGGCTGCTAGAGGGTTTGCTATCTAGAGTCTTTTGCCGCCATAATCTCATTGTGCTTTGCCTTCTCGGAGGGGCAAAATCGTTTGTGGGAGCTGTAGTAATAATAGAGGGGGTAAGTGTCAGAGCATCAGGTGTAGTAGGGACGGGTGGTGGATTTGAATCTCTAGCCTTCTGCCCTATCGCGGAGTCCGATGCATGCCGGAACCGCATTAGACTAAAGCGAGGGTTTGGTTTTGCAACATGGCTTTCTGTGTATGAAGTGGTAATTTGGGGTATATCTGGATTTGGTGAAGAAGGCCTCCGAGAGATCTGCTCACTTGAGCGGGCAAATGTAAGGCTTCTCGTGGCCTCTAGATTTCTCGATTGTTCCAAGCTCTGCCGCAGCCGAAGGTCCGTCTCACTGCGTCTACCATTGTTCCGTTTGAACATAATTTATGGTTTATGCAAAATGCGTGGAAAGGGCAGGCCTGTTATCTGGTGTGTGGAATATGCACTGGAAGAGAACTGCTCGCTCGCTGGAAGAAAAAAGAAAGAAAAAAAGAGAGGAAATAGGTATAGAGCCTAAAGAAAACGATAGTGGGATGTTAACTGGTGTTGGAGGAATGCAACATTGTTTTTTTGCGATGAGTACGGAGGAGCTGAAGGGAAAAACTCGAATCAAGGATGAGGGGTGGAAGGACCAGACTGCGAGGGCTGAGGGGGGAGGGGCTGTTGCTGGCTGCTGAGTAACTCGGTGGTAGCAGGACCTCGAAAAGACCGGCTCTAGGGAGTAATAATAACGGCAGCAATATCTACTACCATGCGGGTGGGTTTATGTGTATGTACGATGGGTGTGCGTGATAGAGGGGAAACAACTGCGTGAGAGGATGTACCGCGTGTATGTACGTGTGAATATTCTTGGGAACTGTGTTTCTGAAAAAACAGGAGCTGAATAGTATGTGAGTGAGTAAGTGAGTATGCAAATGCAAGACTCGTAGGGTTTCGGGGGGCTAATTGACTGGATCTCGATGTGTGGAGAGGCTTGAGCAGCGGCGGATATGGGGATGCCAGTGTGTGGTCTACGGAATGCTTGTAATTGGTGGTCAGCTTCTGTCAGACACACTACCTACCACAAAGTGATGTCTCCTGTGAGATGAGGGAAGTCAGAGACCAGAAAAGAAAGCCCGCTATGTGCATGGCATGGCAGGCATGGGGCAGCACACTCGTTGCGTACTAGCTACCTGCACGAAGCTGCTGTAAAAGTGCTTCCCGAATTCTCATGCTTGCAGGTTTGTGTAACCTGGTTGGTGAGTGCCTCAGAGTCCTGAGCCACGCGGCCAGACAAACATATTGTCAACCGCACAGACCGACGACATCGTCCCAGTCCACCGGGACCTTGAAACATTACATCTCCTGTCACCTACTGCAAGCAATGAATAATTCCTCCTGTCCGCACTGGTTTCTGCCCCCTCCTAAAACGAATTCACATCGACTTTGAGGCGATAGAGCACGAATACTCAGGACCCGATCGCGTATCAGATCCTGTGTCTCTGTCGTGCAGGCAGATCCTGGAGTGCCGTAGCACATATCACTCCTAAACCCAGTCGCGCGCTATATACCGACCCCGAAACGGTTCTCGGATATTGTCTTCGGAATTCCTAGTGTGCATAGGTGTCAAAGCCTCATGTTATAGAAAGCACTCTTACGCAAAAATAACCTACCATCAAATTATTACTGAATCCCTGACAGACCTCATATATTAGGCTTAGAGATTTAAATCTTCTTCAACCAACTCGATCAACCCCAACAGTCTAGTTATTCTCTAAATGTCATGGACGCAGAAGAGTTTCTTGCTACTATGTATTATATACTTAGGTGAACATATTCCCTACAAGTATGCTCTATCATCCTGTATTCGGATTCCCTTGGCCTATTCTCTTACCCACTGACCACAACAGATGAATAAGCTCCGGCAAGATCCCCTTTCTTTCCAAAATTAACCCTATCGGCCGGTCTCTGAGCCTCACTCGTTTAGCTATTGATACCACATGTACGTTTAGTTGTAGTCGATCAACAAGCTAAAGATACAGTGGGTGACTAGTGATGATCCAACACATATTTCACCTACTTAGTGGATCCTTGTGTATACCTATATAAAGTAGTGAGGTTTGGCTAGATCTGTATACATACCTTTTGCACTGACGGGCTCTAAGACATCAAAACTAAATTACAAGCGCCCTTACGCTAGCACGGAAATGGTATACTCTAAATTATTTTTTTGGACCTATGTACGATACAGTACGAATCTTAGGGCTGGATACGATTAATGATGTAAACAAAAAAAAAAAAAAATACAGTACGAATTAAGGCCGGACTGGTGCTCACCGCACATTGGCGGTGATCACGTGACTCAAGGAAATCATCCCAACATAATATAGGCATCATAATTGATTCCCTTGGTCTGAGGTTCCAGTTGAACGCTTTGGCCAAGCGTTGTGACGCACGGGCGGATTTATGACAACCAGTGTGGCATACTGGGGGGTTCATGTTGCGCCCTAAAATGCTTCTCAACTAATGATAATAAAGTAAGATACGAGAGTACTGAGGCTACGCCCGTTGAATAAGTCCTATTTCCGATTGCCAACATAGAGTACTACAGTGTCAAGGGTAAGTGAGTAGAACGTAGCAACGTAAACCGCACGCCGCGTTCTACTCAATTACCCTTAACACCGGAGTACATACCTACCTACAACCCTCCTCCCATATGATTGGCAAATCCAGCAGAGAGAAAGTGATGTGAAAACGGACCCGGGATGCATGTGCGGGGTTCGCAACAAGACCGAGTCTCGCTGTTCACCCACTTCTACCGTTGCCAAGGCCGCCGGCGATCGAGCTAGGAGTCAAAAGCAAGCCACCCCCCGGAATTTTGTGGTCAAGTGGTCAAAGTATACCTACGGTTGAGCTTGACAAGCCTAAGGGCTGGGGGGTAGCATACATGTATTTACTTTACACCTGTGAAGCAAAACATGTACTCCTCTACTTACAACGGGTTACAGTACATACATGTACCTTTCAGGTTACGTGAACATGTGTGTCATCTCAACGACCTAAGAGTAGAATACATGTACTTACGTAGTACTAACTCGTCACGACCCTGTCCTTTGTTGTCATAATCAAGTGCTTGTCGGAATGGGAATTGATTCTCAGGAAAGTAGTATCGAGTCTTAGGTTGAAGATCTAGTCGGATCGCTGTAATCGGGGGCCAAAATGCGACATTAAAATAGAGTACCGTAACAATTCCTTTGTGCAGCTGGGCTAGCAAGGACCAAATGTGGCACTACCAACATCGCCAACCTGCTGCGCCTTGTAACACTTATCTAACTGTTCCACCCCAATTTCAGTGGGATCAGGTTCTCCGCTACCTAAACTGCCACCTAGAATCATTCATCCCATACTCATTTAACACTATCCCATCGTGTCTTTGCGCGCTGCCATCGTTCTCGCTCACCCCACAAGCTAGTGTTCCATGCACTTCAACATAAACGTGCTCGCGTTGGCAGTGACAGCCGCAAGCTTGCTGCTGTCCAGTGCCGATGCTGCCATAATTCCTGACTCGGTGGTACGCCGCTCAACGGTTGCCGAGCCTACACCGAATGTCTTGATCCCGCAATCCAAACTGGCCAAAGATCACGATGACCGCTTGTGGACGACCAAGCTTCGTGATACTGTTGTAGGAAGGTTTTTTGGGGGGTCCACTCGTCATGGGGCGAGGCGGGAACAGCAGAAAAGATTGAGCCAGACTTCTAAGATTATCTCCCAATATGATGGCGACGTAGTACTTAGGTTTAACTTGTCGTCGCCGGACGAGGCGAAAGCTCTCGCCGAGGCGTCCCATATTCTCTATCTGGATGTGTGGTCTACCACTAAGACTCACGCCGATATCAGAATGGCGGAAGACATGGTACGTCCTCGCTGATACTTCCTTTAAAATAATAGTTGGTACTGATGTCGCCGGAGCGGCTAGGTGCCCTCTTTACTTGGTCTTCTACCAAAATCCATGCAACACTCCCATTTCCGCCTGATGCATGATCTTGCTCGGACGGCGCAAGATACCTATACTGGTGTTTCGAGTGTCTACTCTAAAGAAGACATGATGAGATCGGAAACTGAGAATCTCTTTTTCCAAAACTATCAACCACCATCAGTGATCCTCCCATGGATGAAACTCCTTGAGTCTCTTTTCCCTGGCTTTGTTGAAGTGTTTTCTATTGGGAAGAGCTATGAAGGTCGTGATATTCAGGCACTGAGAGTAGGAACCAAAAATGTTGGTGGCGATAAAAAACTGACAATCATCGTCACCGGAGCCGCCCATGCCCGTGAATGGATTAGTGTTTCAACTGTATGCTATCTAGCATATTCACTTATTTCGGGGTATGGTAAGAAAGATGCAGGTATCAATACGATCGTTGATCACTTTAATTGGGTCTTCATTCCAACCCTCAATGTTGATGGTTATGCATACACTTGGGACGCCGACCGCTTGTGGAGGAAGAACCGCCAACCTACTGGACTGTCGTTTTGCAAAGGCATTGATCTTGACAGAGCTTACAATTTCCATTTTGATGGATCACCTACATCGCAAGGGAATCCTTGCAGTGATAGTACGAAACCTTTGTCTTTATTTAGGAATGCTCCCGTGTGCTAACACTTTTGTTTAGTGTTTCCTGGAACCAACCCGTTTGAAGCCACTGAAGCGAAGACTTTTGCCGATTTTGCGCGCAATTTATCCGCAGAGGGTACTCCGGTAGTCGGTCTACTTGACTTTCATTCTTACTCTCAGCAAAGTAAGCTTCCTCAACCTGTCTTATCGGCCAGCTTTCCTGATCCTGTCTTTAGTCCTCTATCCATACTCTTACTCTTGTGACAATATGCCACCCGATCTTGAAAACCTCGAAGAGCTTGGCTTTGGTCTTGCCAAAGCCATTCGCCAACAATCCGGTGAGCACTATGAAGTGACATCTGCATGCGAGGGCACTGGTTTCACGGGTTTCCAAGGCGCTGGTGGTAGCATGATGGACTTCTTCTATGAAGACTACCGTGTCCCATATGCCTACCAAATCAAGCTGAGGGATACAGGCAGCTATGGGTTCTTGCTTCCGAAGGAAAACATCATTCCTGCTGGGGAGGAGAGCTTGGCTGCTCTGAAACACTTCGGGAAATTTATTCTCGATGATGGATCTCCTGTCGAAAGGCAGGAAGAGAGACAGGAGAAGGAACTCAGATAGATTGATGTGTGATGCGTCGCCCAGTCTCCCCCCCTCCTTTCCTCCCCCTCATCCTTTTTCCTCCTTATCTGTCTCATTCTGCTTTGATGACTTTGTTTATGGCCAATCATTGTTTTTTGGCGGCAAAATTGCTCAAGTCCCAACTTTTCACTTCCTTTTTATTCGTGTAGGGCATAGGGTTTCTTGTTTCTTATTTTTCCTTTTTGTTTTTTTCGGCGTGGCATTGAATATTGGGTGAGTGGATATTGTGGTTCTTAACAAAGTTAACTATGGAGCGGGAGGGAGGGGGGTATTATCTGTTATTTATCTTTCCTCTTGGGTGTTTTGGTGTGAGAATTGGGGTTGAATCTTCTACGCAATAATGGGCTGGGACAAAATTGTTAGCGGTACTGGTTACAGCAGTTTGGTTGATTTGTGTCAAATAGTGCTCACAAAGTTTTTCATCTAATGAGAAAAATTGTTTGAATGGTCGATTGGTATTAAGATTTCCAGTCACCAAGTACATAGTGCGCTCTTACTGGCCCTTCTCATAGAGTTCAAACTCATATGATACCCCTTCTTCCTGCATAATCTCCGGAACATGCTCGTTAACAAACTTTGATAGCTCCTCATGCGTCCTCTTTGTCCATCCGTTCACCGGGTCCTTGATGTCCACCGGAAAAAACGTATCCACATCATACTCTTTGTCGATGCTAGTCATGAGGATACTTGTGGTTCCAGGGTACTTCATAGCCGCATCATAAAGCTGTGCGCCTCCAATGACAAAGACCCTCCCTACCTCCCCACTATCCCCGGACTTCAACCTCTCCAGCGCATCGTCCAACGATCTCGCCCACACCACTCCATCCTCTCCCACAGAGATATCCGTGGTCCGTGACACAATAACATTGATTCTGCCCGGCAACGGCCTAAACTTCACCGGGATTGAGTCCCATGTTTTGCGCCCCATAATGACTGCGTTCTTTTTGTTTGGGGCCTCAGGAACGAGCCGTTTGGTGACGCGGGCAAAGTATGACAGCTCTTTCCGGAGGCGCCATGGAAGGCCGCCGGACTTTCCAATACCGAGAGCGTTTGTGGCAGCGACGACTATAGTAAGCGGGGTTTGAGGCATGGTCGTTGTCGTGGTTGTGGGGTTTGAAGTCATGATGGGGGAGTGCGTTGCGACAAGGGTTGGGTTGTGATGCCTAGGTATCTGCTAGCAGGAGGGCCAGATATACTCACTGCGATTGTTTGCAAACGTCAATAGGTTAAGCACGTTTGTTTCCCCCAATTTTAATTATGTATTCTCATTGTCACCGCATGATATATTTTGGCTTACTTACTTACATGTACTTGTTAGTTTTTCTTATGAAGCCGCATAATCTATTGACAAATTTAGATAATACCTAACGCCCACTCTAGATCGATCTCTATGGGGGCAAAGTGATGTTAAATTAGGTTGAAGCCCCGCCGTACTGGCAATACCAAAGAGCTTTATTGGGTAGACTTAGCCTTAATTCGTTGAAACCCATCTTCGAACTTATTGCGGTTTTATATCCAAGCATGTAATTTGTGATGGTTTTGAGACTAAATGAATCTCATCAGGCAAAGGCCCAAGGGCCGCCCGTTACACGCAGGGTGCCCATTCGAACGTATATCACTAGCCAAGGATTGATGTTTCATTTAGGTAAGTAGGTCCGCATTACGAATAAAAACCACGCTCAGATGCTATCACTAAACGAAGATACTCAAAGGACAAAACTCCATACATATAATACACTTAAGCTATCTGAGCATTCTCCAGGGCTATAGGGGCCATCCTGGAGCTCATAACCAGAGCTATGAGCTCGACCTCGGCTTACTCGCAAGCTTCTGTAGTGCCTCTCCCACCTGCTTCGCATTCTCATCGGTCGCCGGATCAACCACACCAAGCTCCGAGCCCAGTTGCCCAAATAACCATGCCTCTTTTAACGATCTGGTTAAAGACAGCAAGTCCTCTGCTGCCCGAATCATAGCTGAGGCATGGCATTCGATTTGGTATGTTTCCGCTGCGGTTATTTCGCGGCCTTTGCCTTCGACCTAATTCGACGGGTTGGGCAGACTCAGTACGTGGTAGTTGTCGTGAGAAATGGGTGTTACTTACAGGTGCCAGTTGAGATATGTTTTCAAACCGTTTGAGGAGGGTGTCTAGGTTGTGATTGACTCGACCTATAGTTACTCTTGTTAGCTCATTATACATCAACATTCTATTTGAGCCTAGAGGCCATGCCTTGAAGTCCTGAGCGAACACCCAATGATGGATCACTCATGACTGCAGATTTAGGCGAGTTAGAGGTTTCTAACAGAGGGTGTTGGTGGTGTTATGTATGTACGGGTATAGTAGCTATGAGTTACATGTAGTTTAATCCACCTCGTAGTTACTTGAGGTTCGTAGACCCGCCAAGCATCCAGTCTTATCGGGTTCTTATCATCACCACATGTCACTCGAGCGGAAATCTATCCCTCAGGCTATCATATGCTAACCCCCTATAATAGTGAGGTTAAATCTATATGGGAGATCTATTATTTGATAAAAGAGATAACAAGAGCTGTTAGTAAAGCCACACCAAATTCGCCCTTTTTTGGTGGGTCAGCACTCTAACAGCTTAAGGGATGCTACATGGAGTTTTTGACTACCTACAAGGACTCCATACGGTTATCTCTAGTTTAAAATATTATACTTTTTTTTCCTGATAGCTGGTAACCAACGAGCTGCTTATCGTTCGAGCATATTTTCGTGCCGGCGGAAATATATTATTTGTGACAGCAAGTGCATGTAGAATGTTCTCCTCGAAACCCTACTGCGACACATGGGTAGTGTTTAGATAAGACTGCGGAAGGATCTAACAAAATACAAGAAATTTAAATGCTTCCTAAAATACTACACACGGAATCAAGGCCGAACCCGAAGTTTAAAACGCATTTGCGCTAGTATGTGGATGCCCATATGAGTACTAGTACGTAAATAGCGTTGAGTTGGGTATGCGTAATAATATCTCTCATCCACAGTCATTTGATGACTCGAATAGAAGCCTCGCCTACTCTTAATATAAAACCATTAACTAATTTTAAGGTAACCAGCCCTTTCGGTTGGTGTCAAGAGCTATAGTGGAACGCTGTTCTTGCAGGGTGGCCACTGGGATTAGTGCGGCTTGGGCGCCGGCCAAGGTTTTTATTGTTGTCCAAGAAGTCGCAATTTACCTCTGAAGGCGTACAAAACACCGATGATACGAGATGCATTCCGTCGCGCCGTTGGTGCCCCCGCGGCCCGGCGGGGGGCGGGGAGTCCGGACAGGCGCTCTCGGTCGCAGCTGGTGATATGGGCGGCTGGATCCCGTACCCAGCCACTCGTGATGGATGAGCTACAGTACTATTTCGTACTAAAGATCGAAGTTCGAAACGTACTCCGGTTACAACAAGTCCTTAAGTAACGTGTAATGATGTAGCAGTAGCAGTCCGTGGGCCTTTATCTCATTCACATTTACAGGTACGTCTACCGGTGTAGTCTCTTCATAGTATATTACGAACAGACACCATACAATACGTAGGGTCCAGACCTACAAAATTGGCCGTGGCTACTTCCCACCTGTACACCCAAAGGCTTATGGGGCCAAAACATCTTCCTCTATTTGGGGGGACTGTGACCATAGAGGGTGGGCATTGAGTTATGGCTCGATCATTGAGGCAGATAGCATATTTTTGGCATGTAATTCAGAAGTTCCTCCGCGGACCCGGCGCCGAGAACCCCGGGCAAGAACCCTCCACCCTCCCTCTTACATAAATCTTACACGTAACTGTAACATTGGACACAGCAGGGGATTTGGAGCTCAACCGGATGATTAACAATGTACGCAATACTCAATGTACTACGGGGTAGGGGTAAGTCTGTAGACAGTGGTCGTGGTTGCAACAGCAGTAGGTGTCTACAGACTTACCCCTACACCCGTAGTACAATGTTTCAATCATCGAGTGACAAGCCATGAGTGAAGGCCTTTGCCCAAGTCATTTATTTATTTTATTACTTCATACATGCATGCAGCCTTCCGGCTATGGCAACCGTCGTCCCCCCTCACCGGGGTTGACATCTCCCCCTCAACTTCCGCCAACGATTTGCCCAAGTCAGCTCTATATTGAAGCGGAGATGGGGGAACCAGATGGGCATTTAGACGTTATATACTACCCCCTCAAAGAAGACCAAACTATAAGAAGCAGGAATCATGCTTGAGATAGGATAGAGTGAGGGATACGATGGTATTAGGTATAGTTAAGAAAAGGAAAAATATAAAAGGGTAAAATAATATCTCACGTCGTAGTTAGCAAAGACACGTCCCTTTGCGTACTACATTTGGATCAAACAAAGATGTGGCAATATGGGGAAGAGACAGGAAAAAAAAAAGAAAAAAAAAACTACAAAACGCCTATCAATCCAGGTTTCTGACTATCTACTACATCCTAGCTTTCTTCTTCGGCCTGCCCATATCGATCTCCTCCTCGTCGTCGTTTGGCCTTTTCTCGATGCCTTCTCGATCTTCGATAGCCCTCACATTCTTCATACTTTCCAATAGCCTCTTGTATTCATCCTCGACATGGAAATATGTTTCTTCCAGCTTGTCTATTCTCTCCAACCGATCAAGCTGCGCCAAGGTGTCTCTATTTTGCTTATAGATCCTACCCTTAACCACTAACCTGTACATTTTCCAGTTCCGATCTTTTCTCTTGCGCTCATCACTCTTTTTTCCATCCTTTTCCTGTAGCTCCTGCAACAGTGCCATCTCCACGCATCTCGCAAACTGCCTTTCTGGCATCTTTGCCTCCTTCCTTACCGCCTCAAGCGGGAATTCTTTCTTCGACACCGCGGCGAGCGTCAGCCCTTTGAACACTCCTTTTGTTTGTAATCGGTTCAAATCCCGCAGGTCTCGCAAATCTGCAAATGACTCGGATGGATCCTCAACGGTGATTTCAAGTGTTGCGGGGTCTTCAAGGTAGTGCGCCATAAGGGCATCATAGAAACGAGAGCCATGGCCCTGTCGCTGGTAGGGCGGAAGAATTAGGAACTGGGAGAGGCGTGCACGGGCGAGGTTCTCAACCGAAGGTGAGAAGTAGTAATACCGGTAGACAGTGGAATAACCGATAAAGGAATACTCGTTTGTTGTGGACTTGGAATATAAAAAGAAGATGTCCCAGCGCTTTTGGGACCACTCATCGTCGTCTAGGGTAATGAAGGTACCACCTTCAATAAAGAGGAGGATAAGGATTTGGATTCGAGAGAGAAGATCATGGCAGAGGATATCCGAGAGAGTGGCATGCCAGATTTCATAGGTTGTGCCAAGATGCGTAGAGGTATGAAGGAGGGATCCTGGGGGGGTGAAGGAGGCGGTCTTATTCGCGAGGGTGTTTTGGAAAGTTTCGAGATTACTTTCGAAAGCTTCTGTGAATCTTGTTAGGGAGTGCTCTTTCTGGTAAGTAATAGAGGGGCGCGCAAACCTTCAGGAAGGTACTCTTTTAATATGGCCTCTACGTCCTCTGCGACGACTTCACCAACAGGTTTCTTCTTTTTGTCCCAGCCCACATCCAGGCAGGGGGACATGTCATCCGCCGCAAATGCAAGACGAACATTAAGGTTACGGTATCCAAAGATGGTCTCAGATTCGCCAAAGATGGGATATGTAAACTTTGGGTGAAAGGTCGAGAGTTCTTTCCCGGAGGATGGGGAGTGGAGGGAGAGTGTCAAGGCCTCATTGGCGTCAACAGACCACTCGTCGATTGGTTCCATTTCGAAGACACTTGAGTGGGTTGTTTTGGGTAATCTAGCGCTAGTTGTGAGATATGTGACAGAGTACCGGTATTTGTGTTTGATGATGATAGTCAGGCTGAAGGACGTCGCGAGGATTATTATTCGAGGAAGTCGCGTCGCGCGCAGATCACGATCGGATATATACTACAGCAACCAGATTTATGCAGATACATACATGTATGTATGTTTGATACAGATGGTCTTAACACAAAAGTCTATAAAAAAAAACCCGTAGTAGTTATAAATTACATGTATTTATTAATACTTTAGCTTATATATGTACATGTATTTGTGTATTCTTACTCTCAGTAATAATAGCATAACTACATGTAGCTCGGCGAGCGTTCGGTGATAAAAATCTATGATGGAGGCCCTGTCACAAAATACTTAAAAATTATCTCTAGGCAATACCTACAGCGTGTATATGCGAATACACATAACTCTCTAGAAGAAGTATTTAGGTGCCTGATCTGATGAGGTACGGGCTAGTGGGTGATCATCTCAACAACAAAACTACAAGAACGGCCATCACCGTTCCACCAAGGTACCCCCCGCGGTAACGCCCTCTTTTGACGAATTAATGATATCCACCTAACTACCACCACCTCAAGTCCCCTTCTATTGCGTGACTCGGTCAATACTTGTTTAAACATCGGAACATCTCCCCCCATTAACGTTATACAGCAGTTACTGTAAAGTTAACCACCCCCGACGACCTCTATTGTCATCTCTCCCAACATGGCGGATGGTCTAGGAACACTACTCCTCTTCAGCATTGCTATGGCATTGGCGTATGTTTCCTTAACGTACCCCAATGGTCCATTCGTTCAAAGCTAACACCCCTATCTAGCTCCTTGGGCGCCGGCTTTCTGCCTCTTGTAGTCTCCCTCTCACCCTCCCAGATTCGCCTGATATCGACCATCGGAATGGGCGTCCTAGTCGGTACGAGCATGATCGTCATCATCCCAGAAGGAATCGACACAATCTATAGCGCAAAGCCCTCTGTTCCAATCGTCCGGACCTCCTCCGATCCCGCCGCCAGAAGTATCTGGGTACCCGATCACCAGACCGCGCAGGGGGATATACCACTCCTATACCCCCGCGACGAAGGTGTTGGAGAACATGGCCACACGCATACCGACCCCAACACCGGTGGTGTCGTCGATGCGCCAGCGGAGGGAGAAGACCACGACAGTGACCATGATGACCACGACCACGGTTCGGACGCAAGCGCCCACAAGTGGGTCGGTCTCTCCTTGGTCTCCGGATTCATCCTAATGTACCTTATCGACGTCATCCCAACGCACGCGCACTCTACCGCCGCTCCATATCATATCGCGCTGGACTCTCTCCACTCGCTCAGCAGCCCACCAGATACCCCCCTCCACCCACACTCGTCACGTCCGGCCTCTACAACCCTCGGCCTTGTGATTCATGCCGCCGCAGACGGCATCGCCTTGGGTGCTTCCTCGACTTCCTCCAACGTTGCACTAGAGGCCATCATCTTCGTCGCCATCATGCTGCATAAGGCGCCGGCTGCGTTCGGATTATCGGCGGTCCTTTTGAGAGCTGGGCTGGGGAAGCGCCAGGCGAAGATGCATCTAGTTGTATTCAGTATGGCTGCACCTGTGGGAGCGGTGGTGACATGGGTGCTGGTTAGCATGCTGGGCGGAGAGGAAGTGGGCGGCGCGGGGATGCAGTGGTGGACAGGTGTACTCCTACTGTTTAGTGGTGGAACATTCCTCTATGTAGCCATGCACACAATGATGGAACAGGCGGCGATGGCAGAGAAACCGGGTATTAAGGATACATGCGCGGCTGTATTTGGGATGCTGTTGCCGCTGTTGACGCAGGTCGGGCATCATCATCATTAATTCGTTGGTGGCGCGAGTGCGGGCGGTTCTTGTATGTTTATATTATATCGATTTTTATTTTTTGTACTGCTTGGTAGTAGATGTTTTGATGACTGTATTGTTGTATGATACAATGTGATTCCCTAGGCCTCCTCTGTGTGCGTGTTTGCTGTTTATCTGTCTAGTTATTGGGCTTGAGTAGGCTGAATAGTAATGTAAATACTGCTTTCTGTTTTGGTGGAAAGGGTGTTTCGATCGAAACTTTAAAGGTTGTTGGTCATGTGTAATTGCAGATGCGGTACTTGGATACCGGTGAAGTATATACAAACGAGTGATATATTATGATCAAGAGTTAGTACCCACATAGTTAAGCCTGAATCAAACCGGGTCCGCTCGCCCTATAAAGCCTGGAGCTATAAAAGTATTTACATAGTTTTAAATTATTACTTCTCACGTCCTCATGGTATCAGCGGTCCTCTAATTGTAAAATTGTTCATCCTGATACTGGTACCAAGCCCGTATGTAAGTGGTTAGTTTGTAATTTGGCCTAGAAGCAGAGAGCTGGGAATGGCCAAACAATAACTTGGGCGGAAGATACAGCTACAGATCCGTATCCCCTTAGAACACCAACGCAAAAGAAGTGTAAGACGTGAGACCTTTGAGTTACCAGTTGGCGTGGCTGGAGACAAAGTCAGAGAGCCCTAACACGGATATAGAGGATCAATTCCAAGTCAGCTGGGTTGCGCCTTACGGGACCAAATATGGGGGGGAATACGCGATTATATAGTATGCTATGTCTTCTGATAAACAGTTCGTTAGTTCCCAGTGATTGGGAGATTTACTACCTTACATGTATATACATGTATGTAGGTACATGTACATACCTCTCGAGAGGCTGATAGGTGATTGCATGCACCTCTCTACTCCACGTTACACAGGGCAAGCTGCGGGGTTACCTTCGAGAAATGCTGAGCTGGTCTCTCAAGCCGGCTCCAAACTCGACATCCACTACCGATGGCTGAAGCAGTGGGATTTGCAGCAAGCATTCTCGGGATTATACATACCACTACTAAAGTAGCTTCTCTTAGTTACTCGTATATCGGCGGTGTAAAACGGGCACCAAGCGAAGCTCGGAGGCTTTCGGATGAGCTCAAATCATTAACTACAGTTCTTACAACTTTAAATATCTGCGCAAAAGATCATGGACCGGCGCTACAACAACTCCAAGGCCCTTTGCAAACATGTATTTCTAACCTGCGTTGCATTCAAGCCAAATTAGAGAGTAGCGCCAAAACGAAAGGGTCGAGCTGGTGGGATATGGGCTTCACAAGGCTTCAATGGCCCTTCGAAGAGCAGGAGACTTTGGGCTATGTCTCACAGCTCGAGAGATTCAAGAGTCTTGTTCTAGTGGCTATGAGTATTGATCAAGCGTATGTCGGCTTTGGAAATGATTGAGAGTGATGTATAGATTTCTGAAATCCACAAGAAACCAATCGAAGGTGATCCAGACAGGTGTACAAGAAATGAATGCGGTTAAATTAAAGGACGAAGAGCTCCGGATCGGTAGCGTCCCCCCCCCCCCCCCTTTTCCCAACGCCCACCTGGGAATAAAGGTCACAAAGTTTCGTTATTCTTAGAAAAGCAGCGTATGGATGTATTGAACTGGCTGTACCCCGATGATTTTGACAAGAGGCACATTTGAAATCAGCGGCAGAAGACAGAAGAATACCGGGCAGTGGATATTAAGGGAGCCAGAGGTTCAAGAATGGTGCCGGGGGAACCCAAGAAATCGGCTGATTTGGGGCTACGGTATCCGTACGTGTTATCTGCTATTTCTAGAAAGGGACTTTTATGCTAATCGGACCGATTTGGATAGCTGGTGCCGGGAAAACCTTTCTTAGGTGGGTAATCTTTGACTATGAATGAGGCAGTGGTTATGACGGAGGGTCAACCTGAGCCGTGGAATTTTATCATAGCTAACTTTTACGTACTTCTAGTTCGCTTTTGATTGACCATCTTCAGGAGCGAGCAACAAAGGCAAACTACGGACTAGCCTATATATATTTCAATTATAAGGAGCAAGACCAGCAAGATCCGAGAAGTTTTCTTGCGAGCCTAGTAAAACAACTTGCGTGCCAATTAGGAAAGCTACCGAAACAAATCGAAGAATTACACAAAAGACTGGGAAAGAAACATGGGAGGCCAACCATCGACGATTTATCCACAATTCTCTTCGAGTTAAAAAAATCATTTATGTTAACCTTTATCGTCTGCGACGCCCTGGATGAATGCGACCCAGAGAGACAACGCAAAACCCTCTTACCCTTATTTCACAAAATGGCAAAAAACGGTATAAATATCTTTCTTACCAGCCGAGAATACCCCGAAGATATCCAGGTATCATTTCGGGGTTCTGCTAGCGTAAAAATAAGGCTCTGGGCGAAGGATGGAGACATCACCTTCTATATCAAACAAAAAATAGCAGACAACCCTCGAGCGAAACGTCTTGTTGAGCAAGGCAGCTGCGAAGGTACAATAATATCTCAGCTCCAGAAGTGTGCCAACGGGATGTAAGTATTCACGTACATGATATGATTCCATGCCTAAATATATGTGTTGTATTAAAGTTTTCACACTCATCGGAGTAAGTAACTGATTTAGTCTAGGTTTTTACTTGTGCATTTCCACATAAATTACCTATGTCAGCAGACCACCGTCAAACAGATATTAGGAGAGCTTGAAAAGCTTGAAAACTCTTCTAGAGAGGATTACCCTATGGACCCCACATACAACAAAGCTCTTGATTGATGTTTGTGCTAGCTTAGTGATGGTTGATGAAAAGGAGGACACTATTCGACTTGTTCATTACACCGTCCAGGAGTACCTCCTCAGAAATACAATAATACCTAATGACGCAGATTCAAACGCCATGATTACCACTACCTGTATTACATTCCTATCACTGGACATCTTTCATCAGGGCGCTTGCACCTCGGATAGGTCTCTTCGGGATAGATGGGAGTTATACCCGTTTCTAGACTATGCTGCAAAACAACTATCCCCCCATCTTGAGAAATGTGACGAGGCATTGTCAACTAGGATCATTTTAATATTCCTCAACAGAAGGGGCAATATATCATCCTATGTTCAAGCACTTTACGTTAAGAGACGGCCTGAAAAACAGGGTGGCTACGATTTATACCCTAAAGGTCAGAAAGCGTTACATATAGCTGCAGCGCTTGGACACAGATCTGTTACACAGATTCTACTTGAGAATGGAGCTGATGTCATGGTAGCTGACAATATTGGCCGGACACCACTGCACTGGGCAGCCTCTGGGGGATATACACCAGTTGTAAAGTTATTGATTGAAAAAGGTGCAAATGCCTCCGCTATGGACAACGCTGGGATCACGGCACTACAAAGGGCAGCATGGAAAGGACATGAACTGGTGGCTGTGCTGCTAGAAATTGCAGAAAACCCAATGCCAGAGCTCATCAATAAGCTATGCAAGGCTGCGAAAGCAGGACGTTTAGAAGTGGTAAAACTGCTCCTTGAAGCCCGAAAACACCTCCTTGAAGTCGGAAAACACATAGATATCTCTGTAGCTATAGACAGATGGGATGTACTCCACATGGCAGCACTCGACGGGAATGAACCGGCAGTCCGGCTACTCCTCGAGAAAGGTGCCGATATCCACTCTACAACTAATGAAGGATGGGCTGCGCTCCACTTTGCAGCATCCAACGGGCATGAACCGGTGGTCCGGCTACTCCTCGAGAAAGGTGCCGATATCTCCCCTGCAGATATATATGGACGGAATGCACTTTGCTTGGCAGCATCCAACGGGCATGAACCGGTGGTCCGGCTGCTCCTCGAGAAAGGTGCCGATATCGAGTCTACAGATAACGATGGACGGACTGCGCTCTTCTCTGCAGTACGTAAAGGGCACGAACCGGTGGTCCGGCTACTCCTCGAAAAAGGTGCCGATATCTCCTCTTTAGATAAAAGTGGACGGAATGTACTCCACATGGCAGTAGGCAACGGGAATGAACCGGTGGTCCGGCTACTCCTCGATAAAGGTGCTGATATCCACTCTACAACTGATAGCGGATGGACTGCGCTCCACTTGGCAGCACAAAAGGGATGTGCGCTGGTAGCCCAGCTATTACTTGAGAAAGGTGCCGATATCGACTCTAAAACTAATGACGGACGAAATGCACTCAAAATTGCAGAATTCAACAGGAATAAACTAGTGGTCCGTCTACTCCTCGATAAAGGGATAGATTCGTGAGGGTGTATGCGTGCGTGGGGGTGGTGGTGGAGGACGACTAAGTTAGACTCCCCTATATGCTTCGTTTGTCCTAAATTGCGAGGTAGATTGGCTTTAGTACTAGTGATGGGCAGGAGACGAGACGAGACGAGACTTGGGGAAGTCTCGTCTTGTCTTGCATCATTTAGGTGAAGTTTTGGAAGTCTGGGATAATGGTCTAGTCCCGAGACTTTTGGTCATGTGACTTTGTTTCTAAGGAGCCTCAATCATGATAGTTAATGCAAATTAAAAATTGGGGAAAGGTTGGAACAGTGGCTAGGAGCATATTTAGGTGTCGAGGGGTGGGGTATTGGGTATGGTGTACGGGGGATTAACAAATTCATCAACATACATACGTATACTGCGGATGAAGACCCCTAAGTGACTTGGCAAACGCAATAGAGACCCTCAGAAAAGGGTCTCTAAATGTAGCTAAAGTACGTACACGTATATATGCAAGCAGGGCCCACCAACAAAAAAAAAAAACCAAGCTAGCCTTCGACCCTGAGCTACATGTATATATAGGCCTCCCCTGTTAGTAGCTATAGATCTAGGCATGTAGGTAACTACATACATGAAGCATAAGTACAGGTACAGTAGGCACGGCCAACCACCACCCACCCACCGTACGTCTTAGCTAGCTACATGTAGCTACATACATCACAAAGCCTTCCACCCACCGATGCCAAGCCCAGCCCGAGTGCGAGTGACACCCCATGACCGCACCAGACCGGCCCCGGAGTATGTACGTAGTAACCCTCTCAAGCGCACACACGCGCTTGATCGAGAACAGCACCTAGAAAGACACGCAGCCACCCAGGAGGGGGGGGGAGCGGGTGGTGGTGGTGGTGGTGTGGCCTGCTAGCTCTGCCTTACCTTACGTATACACGCACACATGTGTCAGGTAAGTACTGGTATAGAAACTGTATTAAGCACGTGCAGGTGTAGCCGGTATACTACGCCAAAAGAGGGGGTTGGTACGCCGAGTGATGGCCCGTGAGCGAGTATTCGAGCGAGTGATGGCCCGTGACTGGGCATGAGGCAGCCCCAAGGGCGGTATGGGTTCACTGTGTAACTTACATGTACTTACTGCAGGGCAGCCCTCGCTTGGGTGGGGTAAGTACATGTACATGCACGTGTGTATTTCTACATGTACATTTCTACATTTCCACACGCCAAGCTAGCGCCGCCCACCCCACCCGCCCACCCGCGCACAGCCAAGAGCGCAAAAACAACCTCTGCCATCGCTGGGGTGGTTGTCCGAGCGGTATAGAGTTCACTCTCTGGTCGCCGCCGCTCGGGTTCAATCCGCCCCCAACTAACCCACTCGTAAAATCTAGGAAAGCTGTCCCCGGGCTGGGGGACGTAAGTCTTTTGCTGCCGTTTTTTTTTTTTGCCCCCCCTCCTCGATCCTCTCCCCTCCCCGTGTACACGCCTACATGCCTACATGGAGGTTTTATTTCTCTGCCTTCCGTAGTAGCGTGAGAGTAAGGCGGGTACAGCGTGCGTCCCGGGGAGCGGTTGCTTTCGTTGCTTGGGCTGGGATTGACTGGTCGGGCTTGTAGTATGTCTCTACTGCGTATGGATTAGTCGTTCCCAGACTTTTGTCACCTCGTTCTATTTCTATAGACTACAGTGCTGTATCAGTTTGTTTGTGTAGCTACATGTACTTACTCTACTCCTCTACCACAACTCTACTCTACCACAAAACGAAAACTCCTTACAAAACCCCGCCAAAACGAAAAGAACCAGACAGACCCCGACTACGCCCCCGTCAACACAAAGCTCGCCAAACTCCCCGACGCCAGCCCAACCACCAAGCACAGCCCCATAAAGCCGCCACAGGCCTCCCTCTCGCCCTCGTCGACGCTCTCGGGGGCCCTCATCATTGCACAGCTGCCCACCCAGCCGCTGGACACGCCAAACAGGTATCCGAGGAGCCAGTAGGCGAGGTCGCTGTCGACGAGGGCGCCCTCGCCGCGGACGTTGCACGCCATGTAGGCGGGGACGAAGAGGACCCGTGCGAGGGCGATTGCGGCCAGCAGCTCTGGGCGCGCGCCGGCCGGGAAGGTTAGCCGTGGGAAGCCGCATATGATGCGGCCCGTCAGGTCGCCGAGGTTCCACACGAGGAAGGAGAAGGGGATGAAGACGTCTGGGGTGAAGAGGCGTGGGGTGGTGGGTGTCTGTGGGCGCACGGAGACGATGAGTTGCGTGTAGACGGGGAAGGCCATGGTGACGAAGAAGGTGAGCCAGAGGGCGATGGAGAGGTAGCGCAGCTTGGTGAAGAGCGTCCAGAGGGAGACTTCGGTGCGGTGGGGGGGTTCGAGGGGCGCGGGGGCGGTGGGGGGCGTGGGGTCGTCGGTGGGGAGCTTGTGCGGGGATGGGCGCTGGGAGAGGAGGAGGAGGAAGAGGAGGAGGGTCAGGCCCGAGACGAAGGTCGCTGTGAGGAAGTAGAGGAAGGCGGAGCGGGGGGAGGCGCTCTGGGTGTTGTCATCGCCGTTGGCGCCGTCGTCGGTTTTGGCAGGGACTAGGAGGACGCTGAGGATCTGGGCGATGGCTGGGAGGACACCGGCGACGGCTTGCCCGCTGTTTTACGGTTAGTAACTCTCTCTCTCTCTCTCTCTATAACAGCAACTCAGGGGAACAAACGTCATGACGGCCTGCATGTACATCCCGCCAAACGTGTTTACAAAGGCAAACACCCCATTCTGCGACAGCCCCGTGCTCCACGAGGCAGCGATGACGCAGAGCAGCACGACGACGATATAGCTCTCTGGCCCCACGACCCAGATGACGGTGCTGGCGGCGAGCACGGTCGTCAGCGCGCAGTTCATGAGGAGGGACGTCCAGATGCGGCGCGGGTAGTCTGCGGTTGCCTGACGCTTTGAGAGCAGGTAGGAGGAGACCAGGTTTGTGACGGTCGAGAAGACGAGGATCAGCGGCTGGAAGTTGTTGAGCAGGAAGTCGTTGCCGGAGAAGCGGCGCTGGAAGTAGGTTGCGCATGCCATGAACATGTTCCAGCTCCATAGCCTAGGGATGTGTGTGTGAGTTTGTGGTGTTTGTTGTGGGGAGGAGGGAGAGGGGGACTTACATGGCGCATCCGAGGAGTAGGAAGATGAAGTAGTGGAGGCGTGAGACGGGGGCTTCGGCGGTGGAGGTGGAGGTGGGTGGGGATTCAGGGTCTGAGGGGAGGGCCGTGTAGGCCTGTGTCTGGGACTGCTTGAACCATCTCTTGATGCGGTCCATGGTGGGCGTGTTGTGTATGTTTATGGGGGGAGTGTGTAGAGATCAGAGTATATGTAGATGTAGGTATATGCGGATAGCAAGTAATAGCTGCCGGAGCTGAGTGGCCAAATGGGGAAAGGGCCCTCGGATAAGGTTTAGCCGCTGGCTGCTGCTGGTTGCTCCGACCGGGGTGAAGGGAACTCTGCACGAGACCTCAGGAAGGGAAGATCTCGATACGGAAGTATTCCAGAAACACACTCAAGCGCTATCTCAGGCCCTTCTACAATACGCTATTTACCACTCCCAACCCGTATTACTGAGCAATTGCAACCCTAACCCCACCAATCACCCTGGCAACGTTGCCCCTGTCCACTGCAGCAAAACAAAGCAAACCCCTGCCCTGTTTCTTCTTCTTGTTTCCCCCCCGCCTTCCCCTGTAATTGTTTACCCCACACAAACACAATCGAAGGCAGCTCATCCCTCCCTTAATCAAACATCCCCCTCAAACATCCCCCACTGCACCACCACATCTACATCTACATCAACATCCATCTACAGAGCAATGGCAGAGTCCCGTAAACCGAAAAAGACATACGGAAAGAAGGTCACGTCTCAGATCTCGGGGTGGTTCGCACGGGATCTCTGGAACGCTGCGGTTCCTGCCACGGACGGAAAGACTGCTGCAGCTGCGAAGCGGGAGAGTGGAAGCAGTAGCAGCAGCAGGGAAGGTACAGGCAGGAAAGGGAGAGAGAGGAGACCAAAGCCATTGACCGACGACTCGGGGGACGACGACGGTGATTCAGAAGACTCGGGGGACGAGAGTTCAAAGCCCCAGGCCAACGGCAGCAGCAATGGCACCCGCAAAGCAAGAGCCCCCAGATCCACCACTCCCATCACTATTCTAGATTCAGACTCGGACCCAGACTCAGAGGGACCAGCCTACTCCGACACCGACACTGCCGGCGTCACCGTGACCGTCACTACCGCCAACGGTAGCCCCCAGAGCTCCCGCCGCACCTCCACCAGGTCAAAGTCCAGGTCAAACCCCACCCCCACCTCTCCCGACTCCGATACCGACTCCCTCAACATCCCCGGAACGCCCGAGCACGAGGAGCTCGAGGCAAACATCCTCGCCCTTCTCACGCCCACGCCTTCCCCAACGCCCACGACCTCCGACAAGGAGAATGACCTGCCCGCGCACGCGCGAGCTCCCATCTCTGTGCCCACGTCGCCGCGGGAGGCGCTAAAGGAGCGCCCACTGACGCCCGTCATGAGCCCGGCACGCAAGAACGGTGTGCGCAAGAAGAACGACCAGCGGGCGTCGCTCACGAGCCCGCTGCGCAGCAGCATCAGCGGGCTCGAGAGGGATATTAAGGTGTGGGAGGACGGGAAGGAGCGCGAGGAGCGTGAGATAACGGAGAAGATGAGGAGGGTGACGATATTGGAGATGCCCGCGGGGGTGGAGGAGGAGAAGAAGAGGGATACGGCGGTGGTCATTGATCTTACGGGGACCTCCGGGAGTGATGAGTCTGAGCTTTCGGAGCCGGAAGTTGAAGAGGAGGCGGAGGAAGGGGTAGTAGAGGAGGGCTATAACGACTATTACGATTATGGCCCCGCAATCGAAGACCTGCTGGCCCTCTGTACAGACCCCACCATTCTCGACTTTACCACCCACATCGACACCCTCCAGTCCACCAGCACCCTCACGAAACTCGGCGAAGCCTCCTACAGCGAAGTCTTCCTATCGACCCCCCACCGCACCTCCACACCCCCAACCGTCCTAAAGATCATCCCCTTCGGCTCCACCGACCAATGCGACCTGCGGTCGATCCTCCAGGAGGTGAGCATCACGCGCGCGCTCGCGCCCATACAGGGCTTCATCGGCTTCCACGGGGCGCACGTGTGCCGTGGGTACTTTCCCGACGTCCTGATGGCATGCTGGGACGCGTACGAGGAGGAGCGCGGCAGCGAGAACGAGCGGCCAGAGTTTTACGAGGACGACCAGATGTGGGTCGTTGTGGGGCTCGAGATGGGAGGCGTCGATCTCGAGCATTTCGAGCTTAGGGGGTGGAGGGAGGCCGAGGACGTGTTTTGGCAGGTTGCGGAGGCGCTCGCGGAGGGAGAGAAGGTCGCGCAGTTTGAGGTATGAAATTAAAAAAAACCGGTGGAATGATCATTGACACCTACACCCTTGGCTGACATGTATGTAGCACCGGGACTTGCATTACGGCAACATTGTGATACAGCGGCTCAAGGGCAGTCTCAAGGTGTCACTAATCGACTACACGCTCTCACGCGCCCTCTGTCCCTCCGACTCCACCACCACCACGGCACACTTCGCGCCGCTTGACGACCCCGCCCTGTTCAGCGGGAAGGGCGACTACCAGTTCGACATCTACCGGTTCATGCGCACGCACCTGGCGAGCGGGCTCGTGCCGCCCGAGGAGGAGGACATCGATTGGGACGTGTATGCGCCGCGCACGAATGTCTTCTGGCTGCACTATCTTGCGGTGGTGCTGCTGCGGCGGAAGGCGCTGCCGAGGGGGCGCAGGGTCGGCGGCGAGGAGGAGAGGGCCGCTATGCAGAGGTTGGAGGAGGTCGAGAGGGGGGTCGATCCGAGGAGGAAGAGGTTTGGGGAGGTGGCGGTGGGGAGTGCGGGGAGGTGGTGGGCGGGTGGGGGAGGTAGGTGTGGGGGGGGAGGACTTGAGGGTTTTTTTAGGCTTGAGGCTTGAGGCTTGAGGGTGGGTAGCATTGGGTTGCATTTTTCCTGGTTCGCATCTCTTGTATTACTATAACTATTATTACTACTACTACTATTAACAACCGCTACTACTACAACTGCTACCACCCACCCCCGAGGTGCGGGATCTGTAATTTATATTGTATTCTACTATATTAAACGCGGGCTCCATACACCCAAAATACGTTTTAACTGGCGGTTGTAGGCGTCACGGGGCATCACTCGGTCTTGGCGGTGGCGGCGGGGCGGTGACAGTAGGCGGGTGTGGTGGGCTCTTACCTCCGCCCACCATCTATCTCGCCGCTCGTGCTCTTGGTGTTTCTGTTATTTCTCTTACCCTTGCTGCTAGTATGTGTTTGTGCACCCCCCTTGCGGCACCGGGTAGTATACATCCACTGTTCTGTTCTGTTCACGGGCGGGTATCTAGTATCCACTCCCCACTCCTATAGCTACCACGTAAAGCCGCCATGCCCGCTCGGCCGTATATGCAGTACGTAAGGGGGAGGAAGAGGCGGAGGAGCTGGTCACAGGCTCGGGTGGTATCGAGTGATGTGTGGTGATGCGGTGGGGTGGGTATGTATGTATGTACTTATCGCAATAGGCCCGGGGCTTATCGCTATGTACGTACGGGGCTATGCGCTGGATGGATTCGTGCATGCGGGCCGGGGGGGGGGGGATACGTTTGTCTTTACCGAACAACTTGCCGGGCCCCGTTGGTATGCTTAAGTACATGCAGCTATAGGGTAGGTACCCACTAGCTGAACCCTCACTCCCAGAAGCAGCTGCCAGGAGTTGCGGCCAGCACCCACCAGGTACTACACTACCTACCAGCGTGTTGAGTTTCCGCCCGGGTGCGGAGTCGAGAGTCGAGTGATGTGCCATGACGCGCTCTTTCCCATCCGCAGTGGAACACCGCCTCTGAGCGTACTAACCCCCCTTCCCCACTGATCTGTACATACATCGCCCCAACTAGCCATTCACACACCCCCCCCCCCCCCCGCGGCTTCCGCATCACCCCATTTCCGCTAGATGGCTGTTCTTGATCCCGGAGATGTAGTGTGCGGGCCACCTGACGGGCGAGGCAATAGACAGACCGCTGGCCTATGGGTGTAATATCTATCCCCACGCATAACTCAAGGTCCAGTGCCGCCACCGCCATCACCGCCATCTACTGGGGTCTTGCTATACCGCGTTGCCCCCCGGCGTCTGAATACAACGCGGATATGTCCTGCCCGGAGGTAAAGTTTGAGGCAAGAGGATGCTTCGTCTTCAGCCTTTGGCGGGCTGACCCCCTGCGAACAAGGCCGACTTAAACTACCAGGTAAAGAAGTAAATACCCATCCACGGCTGTAAAGATATAGACCCGGAAAAGTGGCCTCCTACGTTGTAAGAGTATATGTAAGCTCTTGTAGCTAAAGGCGTATAGTAGGTTTACTGATTCCTACCCTGGCTCCCGGTTGAGCCTGCCCACCATACCTGCGGGCACTGCTAGATCGGGGTGCTAGATAATTCAAGGTCTATTGGCATCTCTAACACCAACCACCAGTCTATAAAAAACATTTTCTCCGACCATAGCTAGATAATGGCCCCAATACATTTCAGGCCCAAACAATTTCCCACGGTCCCCAGCCCTACATCACAAACATTACATGTAAAGAACGCCCTGGGGGAATATAAACTATAGATCGAGAGGTAATGATAAGGAAAGGATGAGATAAGAAAAGGACGCATTAACTACCGAAAACACAGGGGGGAAACCTCTGCTCCACTCCACAATGCTCACCGAAGCCCCCTAGAAACTACAATACCCTACACCAGACCAGACCATGCCAAAGAGACGGAAAATAGTAACTAATGATAAGACTAACCAAAACGGTTTGTCAAAGTGGAAAAAAAAGTTTAGAAAAACAAAAACATAATCCGGATAACCCCTATAAACAACCCTATAGCCCCTACATGCACCCTTTAATTTACCCTATGACCGGTCTCTATGTAGTAATAGTCCCGACCTTCCCCGTCCTCCTTCCGTTTATCGTTTCATTTGACAGATGCTAAGGCGATGAACTCCATTTATGAAAGCATACCGTGACATAAACACCCAAGCACCTCAAAAGTCCCATCAAAAACTGCCCTGTCTTTCGTTTTTGCCCTTTTAAGTGTAACCTGTACTTTTCTAAACCCTTGATGGTCTCTTGATGTTATTGCTGCCACGACTACCAACCCAAACAGAAGTGGACAAAGTAAACGCCAACTGCTAGACAACTTCCTCTCTCTGAACTGCAAAACTGGGCTCTTCTCGTCTACATCTATACCGACACCTTCGACTGCTTCTTGGCGGTACCGATGGAGGTGTTATTGACTTTAGTTGCAAACTTGAGGGAGGTGAGGGTCTCTGCCAAATGTGCCTGCATTGGCGAAACCATGACGAACATGAGACATTTGCTGTTGCCCCCAAGGGAGTATTGGAGCAAATATGTAAGCTGCACTTTGTTAGCCAACCGTCCTATATATACTTTATCTCTGGGGAAATTACTTTGGAGTTCCTGTATGGGATATGGGCTCCTTCCTTTCCATTCCCGAGCGCTGCAATGACATCGCCGAGACAACTCAAACTCCTGTTGATGTTCTGCGTCTCCTTCAACCGGTCACCGGTTGCTTGACTGTGTGCTAGCCTTTCACTTCCTGCCAGATCGACCAGGTTCAGTGTTCCCTCGCTCCTCTCTCCCGTGACTGAGTTGACACCCCGAAGCTTCAGAATAAACACACTGTGTGATCGCGAGGAACGCTCGTTCGCCTGGGTGGCTGCTACTGATCGGGTCTTTGAAGCGCGGTTGAGGATCTGCTCAACCTTGGCTGGATTGTCCAATACTACAGTATTGATATCTGTGATGGTCGTCTTGCACTCCTTCGGGTCATGCCGGATTTCATGCTTTTTCTTGTCAAAATCGTCGGGTTGTCCAAGAAGATCATTGATGTTTTCATTATAAACCTCTACGAACTGTCCTTCCATAGTGTATTCCCAACCCTTTTCCTCGAGCTGCTTGGCAGTGTCGTAGATCTGGTGAACTGCTTTTGGAATCATACCGTCTGAAGAAGACATAGTGTATCTGCATTCATGTAAGCAAAATTAGCCCAAGAGAGCCATCCGGGGACGGGGAACGCTCACGTCTTTCCGGAACCGGTTTGACCGTAACAGAAAATGCACACGTTATAGCCATCCAGTGCGCTCTGTACTAATTGGGAAATCTCTTCAAAAACCTCGGGATTCTGAGCAGTGGGCCCAAAAACCTTATCGAAAGAGAATGGGTACGCTTTCGTAACAACGTTCCCCAAAGCACTCTTCTCCGCTGCGCCAATAATCTGGATCTCTTTACCCTCCTTATCCGTATCCGGAAACTGCATTTCGGCACCACCGCCGGCCTCAGATGGGAGCGTTGGCCGCACACGGCAGAAAACCCTAATGTTTCCCTTGAGCTCTTGAACCTGGTTATGCAGCTTTCTGCGCAAAGTCTCCTCGGCCCTAAGTTTCTCCTTCGCTATTACGGCCTCCTCCAGGGCCTGTCTAAGCCGCTGTTCCAATTCCGCGTAACTCTGGGCCTGCGACTGCCCAGCGCTCTCGAGCATCTCAATTCGGCTCCGGAGAGCACGTGCCGATGACTCCAGCTGAAGCGCGGTTGAAGACGACTCAGACAAAGTAGACTTCAGGTTAGCTGACATGGCTTTCTCCCGCTCAAGCTCGGTTATTGTTGCCTCAAGCTCTGCCTTTAGTCCCCGAATTTCCCGTGCACTTCCACCCATTTCCATTTCGAGTTTCTGCCTTTCCATTGCTGCCCGTGTTGAGAGCTCCTGTACCTCCCTCTGTCTTGCAGCCCGCTCATCTTCAATTTCCATTCGGGCCCTCCGCTCCAAATTCTCCATTGCCTCCCTGTTCGATTTAATTAGTGATTCGACCTCGTCACGTAACTTTCGTCGAATGTCGTCAGTTTCGTCGCGTAGTTTCCTTGCAGCGTCTTCACGCTCCTGTCGGCGGTCTCTTCGCTCATCGTCGAGGAGTCTCTCGAGATCCGAGGCCTTTTTCAGGCTGTTTTCGAGTTCCATCTGTACCTGGGTGTTCTTCGTTTCAAGGGTTGCCCGCATAGTCTCGAGTTGGAACGCTAAAGAAAAGCAGTGTGAGGATACAGGACTTTTAAAATCGCCCACAGGGGGATTGTCTTCACCTTTCAACTTGTGATCCTCAAGTTGCTCCTTAATACTGTTCGACTCTGTGCGTTCCTGCATCATCATACTCTTCATCATTTCGATCGCACTCTCGGTATCCTCAAGTCGCCCCTTTAGGTCCCATGCTAAAAAGTTGCTATTGTCAACGCATTGAAATCTAGGGGAGAACGATGGGGGTGCCCTAAGCTTCTTACCCTTCCGCCTGGGCATAGCAGCGGTGGGATCAATCCCGCCGCTGCTGCCACTCTCCGGACGATCACTCAGCGAACTTGTTGGCCTTGGTCCGGGGGCAGAAATTCCAGTCCTAGGAGCGGGGGCGGGCACCCCCCCTCGTATTCCGAGTGATGAATTAGGTCTACTGCCGGTGCTCTTTGAGAATCCCGATGACGAGTTTGATCGCCCTATCTGACCGCTCGTGCTCCGTCCATGGGACGTGGTGTTGCCTCCCGCAGCGCGAGTTCCAGAAGAAATTTTTGTGTTTCCGGGCTGCCCGGCGCGGTCCGTCAGGGTGATGCGTTTGCCAAAGCTGCCGGATCCTGAGACTGTGGTTACTTTCCTTTTAGCACCTTTCCATGAGAGATCTCGCTTATTAGGATTATTATTATTATTGAATACGGGGATTGAACTGGGAGAGGTGGGAGCAACGCTAGTGTCCCGGGAGGAGGATGTGGATGAGGATGAGGATGAGGATGAGGTAGGAGACCGACTTGAAGATTTTTGTTTGAGGGATGCTGTTACGGCTTGGGAGGGCGGAGGCATCATTGCAGAATCGTTATTCATGCTTGAGATACTATTGCTACGGCTATTGGGCTGGCGAATTGCAGAAAAACTAGTGATAGAAGTAGAATTAGGAATTCCCGTAGAGAAGGCGTTGTTATTGGTAGGAGGGTTGTTGTGGTTTGTTGTTGTGTTGTTGGTTGTGTTGTAGGACGGTAGTCGTGTAGTAGTATTTGGAGGCGGCATTTCATATAAGACTTTTGTCGAGGGCGTTGGCGGGGGGATCCTACTACTGCCTGGTCGGGGAAGAGATGAGGGATGGTACATGAACTATGTGAGGGGTCAGCTCCTGATTGGTGGGGCACAAAGAAACAACGGCACGGCCTACACTTCTCTCGGAGTGATCCATTATGGGCGTGTGTGCGCGAACCACTTCTTTGTGGCAAAGCGGGAAAATCGAAAGGTAGAAGCGCAGTCCGGAGAAGGATGAAGCGGGGGGGGCAACAGCGAACGGACAGTCAGGCGCGGGGAGAGAGTATGTGGGAGGGGTGGTTGATTGACGACTGGACGGAAGGGAGAAGAGAGGATATAAAGATATTCTTTTTATACGTTGTCGGTGAAGAAGCTCCAGTAATAAGAGCTTCCTTGTTATGTACTTTATAGGTAGGGCAGGTTTCTAAGAATACAATGGAGGGGGGTAGTGGATCGAGGGGAAGTTTCAAAGATCCAGTTGACGTTGTCGTTGTCTTTATCGAGTGGGAGATTCAAAGTCAAGAGAGAGGTCGCGGGGGCGGGGGAGTCAGGACAGGCTTCAGAACAGTATACCGCTTTTTTAGATGATCCAAGTGTAAACAAAGGAACAGCAGTGGGAAAACGTGTATAAACAAAAAAAGGACCCTTTGAGGTAGGGTACCTCACTAAGCCTAAACAAGGCTGAAAATCACGGGTTTCTTCTTTCTCTGAACAGAAAGTGGGATTTCTAGATACAGCAGTACATACATCATACATATGTAGGTAGAAACATGTGTCAACAGCGACCGCGGGTTTTTGTTGTTTTATTTCATCCTCTTCTGTTTCTCCACATAAAAAAGCTTCAAGGATAGAGAGAAACTCGGGTTTAAAGTACCATAGGGAGAAAGACATGACATGTTCTGGAAGTGTGTCAAGGCGCACGCTTTGGGAGCGCCCTTTTTTCGGGGTGCAGTTACTAGCTCTAGCTTTCACGCCCCTACATTAGTCTATCCGTGCGGTGCGGTACGTTGTTAAGTAGTTAGACTCAACGACTGGAGAGTTTTGACCAGCCGCTGTGAACACAAAAATCGTGCTCCGACATGCACTCCAAATTATAGGAGTGTTGGAGTGGTTCGGAATTTTTTGCTGTATTTATCGATACCCGCTGCATACATGTATTCTACCAAGGTATAAATGTTTTTGCTATTTTTGTTTCCTAAACACCCATTGGCGAACCTAGCGCTCAACGACAACCAACCACAAAATAGCATCCAACTAGGGTGAGAGAGTTCACAACTCCATACAGCTGTACATAGGAGTAAAAAGATAACGTTCAGCGTTAATATACCCAATCCCGTGACGTCACCACTACTAGTGAGGCTCAGCGGAATTTCCCGTAACACGTAGTTTGATGTGAAAGGGCGGCGCAAGGTAAACACATGTACTTTAATTTCATAATCGTATTCCAATTGAATATAGGACTAGTCGTTTTAAATGACGAGTTTATAGGGTGTTTATATAAATGTAGCTAGCTATATACTTATATGTTGTTAGGGTTAGGAGACATCTACATAAGTATATATGGTAATATCAATATTGATGATTCTGGTTATATATACCAAATGATATGAGGGTGGTGTCGTTTTGAACGATTCTAATTTAAGCTTATCCTACGGGCTGGTATATAAAGCTGGTATTTTTTCTCTCAAGATATTTTCTATGCACACACATCACCCGCCGCGTCCAAGGGGTGCTACTTTGAAGTAAAGTACCTTTGTCAAGAGAATTCCTATACGTAACCTTGAACCTTACACAATCAGTACAAATAACACGGAGCCCGAATATATGTATGGTTGAGCTTCGGGAGCAAGCCCATCACATAATCTAGTAGAGTCTAGCTTCTAATAAACACTGTATTATATCCTCTCCAGGAGAGTAATGCATTGAATATACTCGGACCCGAGCGCCAGGTACTGAATCAATCTAGCTATATCAAAGTAGCAAACAGAGCAAGATTTAGAATCATTGAAGGATCTTCGTCTATAGAGTAACCCTTAATTGGTCAATTATAAGTTTGCGTGTTAAAATGGCTGATAATGGTTGCCGATAACTACCAAAGCACGCCCCCGTAACTCCTATTAGAAGAATTACTTCATGCCTTCCTCAGCC
Organism: Morchella sp. 2016-72; assembly: GCA_024713865.1. Taxonomy (NCBI): domain Eukaryota; kingdom Fungi; phylum Ascomycota; class Pezizomycetes; order Pezizales; family Morchellaceae; genus Morchella; species Morchella sp. 2016-72. The sequence continues at coordinate 1,000,061 of JAMJEY010000026.1, read as the reverse complement.
CCCAACTTTGAATCCATCCTCTTGGAATTCCCCTTAACAGCTAAAAGAATATCGACCTTCATTTTTCCCATTTCGGCCTCCAACCTTCTCATTTCAGATTCCGTTCTTGCGTCGGAGTTCTCGATTAACTCTTTGACGGTGGACAACGTCTGTTCCCTCATTTGCTCATCGTAGGGGGCCTTTAACAGCAACTAATATGTGTTAGCAGTAGTAAACCTAGAGTGAGCGTACTGGAAAACCTACCCCCCTGTCCCAAGGGTGACTGTTCCCACACCGAAAGTGATAATTTTTTGCATCCAACTTTCTATCCCTTAAGCTGTCGATGCTGACTCCCTATTATAGCGGGTCAAAGCCCGTATGGGAGGATAAGGAGATACCAAGATCTGTTAGCAAAAGCTAGCAATCTTTGCTTTTTGCTAGGGTCAGCATTTACTGACAGCTTAAGGGATACGGGCAAACCGTCGATCCGTCTTGGTCATCGGGGTTCTGAATGTCTTTGTTTATAAGCCGTAGCACGCTCGACTTTTGTGACTGATGGCGAATGATAACGACCGGAACAGCTACTTCCCGAAAACCAATAACTACGGAGTTCGGGGGGTGGGGGCCGGAGGGGCTGCTGCTTGTGGAAGTTTCTTGTGATGCCGCCACACGACACAAGCCGTCGTGGCCACAGTGTCAACTTATACACACATACGTAATTGGCCACATAACCTGAATTTCTAATTCTAGGTCAGTGCAGGTTACGCGTTCACAGAACTGGATGATCATGATCATGATGGAATCTCAAAACACTTAAATGTGTATATTCCATACTATCATTATTGGCAAAATTTTTAGTCTACTCAAGTTTTCATAGCGAGTCACTCGAATAGGTTTTGTTCGACAAGTGATATCTCATGATCCAAGGAATCCAGGTAAGCATGGCGGTGTCTGAAACAACGCGAGAAAACGTGTTCACGTGATCTGCCAAGTCCTCCCCGGTCCTCAACTCCATGCACGATACCTTGATATCACCAAATCGACCCCATACAAACATCCATAGAAAACCCAATTCCTCAAGATGTCGCACTCAAAACGAAATACCTCACTCGCATTCTTTACGTAGCTTTTCCCCTGACTCCTATTGAATGCCCCTAAATTAGCCATAAACTAACACCCACTACAGCTCCTACGAACGCTCCCTTCTCAAAGGTGACTACGGTAAGCAACGCACTCGCCTTACCCGCGACTCCTTTAAACCCCTTGACGCCTGTAACCTATGCTTGCAGCGCTGCCGCGACCCTGTTTCCTGCGACCACGGCGACCTCTTCTGCCGCGAATGCGCCGTTGAGAACCTCCTCAGTCAGCACAAGGAGATCAAGCGCATGCAGGCCGAGCTCGACCGCCGCATAAAGGAGGAGGAGGAGGAGCGGGAGCGCGGTGAGGAGCAGGCAAAAGAGCGTGCGGTGAGGGACTTTGAGCTACTACAGATGGGGCTCGAGATTCGGACCCGCACTGAGCGCGAGCTAAATCCGAGGGCTATCTTTGGAATGGGGCCACCAAAGGTCGTTGGCAGAGAGGGTGGGAAGATTATTCTAGAAGAGCAAGAACATGAAGATAGCGCGGGTGCCGAGGCGAGTCCGGAGACAGAGTCAGGCGAGGGAAAGAGGGGAAAGAAACGGAAGTTCGAGCTCGACGAGGAGGAGCTCATGCGGCTTGCAAGAGAAGAAAGGCAGAAGGCCAAGATTCACCTTGATAATGAAAAGGTGTCCTCCAATTCCCCTCATCTGTATTGCAGCTTTTGTTATATATGCTAACAACTGAGAATCACTCAGACAGTAGCCTCAATCCAGAAACTCCCCTCCTTCTGGGTCCCTAGTCTCACGCCCTCCGTCGCCGCCTCCGACGTCCCGAAAAAGCCCCTAAAGCTCAACCCCGTCTGCCCTGCCTCCGAAAAGAATAAGATCCATAACTACAACCTCAAAACGCTGATCGCCGTTCGATTTGCCGAAGAAAAGGACGAACGAACCAAGCACGGTGACCCTCAACGAGTCTGTCCCAGCTGCAAAAAGGGTCTCAACAATGCCACAAAAGCCATGCGTAAGTTTCCTTGTCCCCGCCCCTCTAATGTTAATGTTATTGACAGTATATAATAGTTGCCAAACCCTGTGGTCACGTCCTCTGCAAACCTTGCGCCGACAAGTTCCTCTCCTCGCAGAACGACGATCCGCACGACACCTCCGCAAAGGTGGTGACGTGCTATGTCTGCGACGAGGTTCTGTCAGAGATTTCAGGGAAGGCGAAAAAGTCGAGGAAGAACGGGGTGAAACCAGGGCTAGTGCTCATACAGAGCGATGGGACGGGCTTCTCGGCGGGTGGAGGCAATGTTACGACGGAGAAGGAGGGTATTGCATTTCAATGTTAGCGTACATGTTTCTCTATTTCTCTTCTTTCTGTAGAGTAATTATCTTTTTATACAGCTTTCTCGGGCGAATGGACAATGCTGGGTTTGGCTTTGGATTAGGTATTTTGTTGCGTGATCATGTATTTACATAGTAATGGACCCCCATGAGGTCATAACCGACTCGAGTGAGTGCGTATGTTTCTGGGCGGCGCGAGTGTTAATAAGTATATCGAAGCATTCCATCCCGCTACAACCCACCATAACCCTTACGTGCACTGCCACCTACATGTATGCATAAGCCTGCTGCAAGGAGATATCGCACCAGAATGACGCTGTGGGACGAGGCTGGCCTTTGTGTGTTTTGGATGTTTAAGCTGGTCAGGCCTGATGCCATACACTCTACCCACCTAACTGGGTCTATTATATCCTAGACCTAGGCAGCAGTCACAAATATCTCCTCTCCAGGGTCACATATTTGTCCCTATTACTCAGAGTTAGGGTGCTTACTCTACCAACACCGCACCACCTCGATATTGTAGGTTACCAAGGCGACCAGTAGCGGAGCGGGCACTCATCCCTGGCCATTGATTTGACGAGAATTCTTGCCGTACCTACCGTACTGTTCCGTACCAATCACTAGCTGGCCTGGAATCTCGAACACTCCCGCAGATCCACCGGCCTGGTCACTACGTTGAACGACCGGGGTGTTTGGAGATCTACTATTCTCTAATAATCGTACATAGATCACGACGTTGATTTGCCTCTACTCTACCTAAACTCCTACTTGACCACGATATCGATGGTTGTTATAGAAAGGACGTTGCTACTTAAGCTTCTTCCCTTTCGTTCATACCTTCTCCGTTGTCTCGGAAAAACAACTTTCGACTACCTACCGCGGCCAATTCCATATATCGATGTTTGTGACCTCGGCTGAAGAGGCTGAATCCTCGTTTCTTACGGAATATGGGAAAGGAAGCCGTGAAGGATGGTAAAATAAACTTGTGATCTAATATACATGCCTAATGCATAACTGTTTGTACTCCACCATGACGCGTAGAGTAAAAACACTAGAACAGGACGGCACCACGCGAAGACTCATTACCGAACTTTGAAAGCGCTCACTACCTATTTTTTATCAACAGAATTTTATTTTTTTATATGTCAGATTAGATCAAGTAATTTTAGGTCCGTCACTGGGCAAGCTATCCAGAGGCCCTCCCCCCTTCCCTCTTTCACTCCAAGCTCGCAGCACTAGCTTCAACCACGAGGGTTGAACACGAGGCACAAGCAAGGAAGACAGGAGGAAAACACGAAGAGCCTTTTAAGGACAGTTTATCCTCGGGGCTCTTGCTATCATCATCCAAAACTGTTGTTGGAAGAGGGAGAGAAGGAGAGGGGAGGAAAAAGGTAGAAGGAGGTCAGTCATGGTGGCATTATATGGGGTATGCACAATGGACCCATCAAAGCTCGCATGATGCAAGGATCGCTTTATTCGCTAGGGCTAGGGGAAGGAAACAAACGGGCGAACCTAACTGGGGGACCGAATTTTTTTTTTTTTTTTTGCCTCTTGTACTTTTTTTCTTTTCTATTCGGTTCCCCCCAGTAGCGATTTAATAGGTCTTGGCAGCTGGTTGGGGACACCCCGTGGCAGGCCCACAGGGAAAATAATATAAGGACGCAACAGTTGCCCCCTCAGCCAGCAGCTCATCCATCAGAAAGGGAGAGACGCACTGCTTCGGTATTTTTTTTTTTTTCCCTCTCGCTTGCCTACTTGGATTACCATACTCTCTGGTGTCATCTTCCGCATTACACCTTTTTTACCTATTTTCCGACCAATCACAAAGATATTATAAATCCCGCCTCACCAACAGCAAATCAAAATTCGCATTATCTCCAATTTGCATAAAGCCTTACCCATCCTCCACTCCCGGCAAATTCCGCCACAGAAAGATTTCCGTTCAGGCCCCCGTCGCCGCTAAATTCGGTTATCCACATCCCAAAACCAACAAACGGCCCCTGCAGCTAGCCAGCCACTTTATCTCTCTCCTGGACTGAGGCTAGCTTTCACCACCCATCATCTATCAGTCAAATCAAATTTGTGCGCAGAAAGGCAGAAAGGTGTCCCGCGCCACTGTCACTTCTCTTTCTTCGCCCCCAACTTCTGTAACGTGGGAAATCTTTAATAGTTGGATCTCTCATAAAGAGTGCTCCCAAGTAAATTTTATATCTGGGCCTTAGAAAAAAAGAAGAGCCAAGCCCCTTCGTACCATACTACGTTGCCTCTGCTAGTATTTTACCGGGGACCTTTTACCTGGGCTATTTTTTTTTTTTTTCTCACACACACACGCTATACCCGAAGAACACAGATTAGTTGCCTACTGTAGGCAGCTATCACCAACCACCACCAACCACACCCACTCACCCCCATCAAGCCATCCATCTATACAGCAGCAGCCACTGCACACCATTACAACCACATCGCCAAGCCATACCACACCTCCTCTTAGAACTCTCTCTACTACGTCATCCATCATGGAAGGAGTGTTCTTACCCTACGACCCCGTTCACGGTTACCCACAGCCACCCCCACCGCCCCCACCACAGCAAATGGAGCTTGCATCTTCACCCATCCAGGAAAAGGCCAAACCTGGCCGTCCACGCCGTAGCAGAAATAATAACGTAAACGTCAATAACATCAACAACGGCCCACCCATTGCCGAATCCAGCAAAGAACCCACTACCAATGGTTTCAGCACCGCCGATGGCCGTATCGTAGAGATTAAGACAAAGTTCCCCGTCGCACGGATCAAGCGTATCATGCAGGCCGATGAGGACGTTGGAAAAGTGGCACAGGTAAGCTCTTTGTCCTTTATCTACCCAGATGTTTTTTTTTTAAGAAAAAAAAATCAATCACAGCTCATCACTCGTTACTAACACAACTTCCCCCCCTCCCCCCACCATATAGGTCACACCTGTTGTTGTTTCTAAAGCTTTAGAACTCTTCATGATTGCGCTATGCGATAAAGCCTCTGCCCAAGCACGCCAGCGCAACTCTAAACGCATCACCGCCGGCCACCTGAAGCAGGCAGTCCTACAGGAGGAGCAGTTTGACTTCCTGGCCGAGATCATCGCAAAGGTTCCTGATATTCCCCTACCGACCGTTGATAGCAGCAATAACGGCGGCGGCAACTGCTCATCAGGCGGAGGAGGGCCAGAGTCCGAGGATGCGCCTCAGAGCATCAAGAAGCCAAGGAAGCCAAGGACAAGGAAGGTCAAGAACGACGAGTTGTAGCTGCGTAGTGAACAGGGCCGGAGTAATTAGAGGATCATTTTTTTTTATATATCGTTTTAGGGTGTTGGATGGGCAGGGGCGCGGCGGATACCTTTTGCGTTTTTGTGTTTTTTTTTTCCCTTTCTTATTCTTCTCTGTGCAGTTTTCCCTTTTCTTTCCTTCTTATACGCCCAAAGACCAGAGACGATGATCCACAAGAAAATGAAGTCCAAAGCCTCCATTCGAAGGGAAAAAGCACACCCCCCCCTTTCTTTTTTTACCACATACCCACGTCTATCCGTAACTAGCAGCTCATGTAATACCTCCCCATATTCGCTCTCTTCTTCTCTTCTTTCTTATACCTTTACCTTGACTCTCTCTCTCTATTTCTTGTATTATTACTATTTACTCTTTGTTTTTATCTTTCCTAGTACTCTGGGCTGGTTGGTTGGTTGGTTGGTTGGCTGGTTCGTTTTGCACTTTCTCTTTCTTTTTCATTTCTTCCATCTAGGCACTCTATACCACCACCACCCATGGGCCCTCCTCCTCCTCGAGACCAACAGAATCAAAATTCTTCCTCCTCCTCCTCTTCTCCTACCCAGGCCCATGCCGGTGCGGGGAAACAAAAAAAAAAGCAAAAGAACAAAACGCACACACATACACACACACACACACACACACACACACGGCGTTGGTGGGTTGGGTCAGTTAGTTAGGGTGTGCGGAGTTTAACTGGTGTCTTTTTTTTTTTTTTTTTGTCTTTTCTTTCCTTCTTCCTTTCTTTCTTTCCGTCTCCATCTCTCTTGGTGTTTCCCTTTCCTGGTGGTTGGTGTGGGCTTGTTGCTTTTACGTAGGAAATAAAATGGAACAGGATAGGGGAAAACAATATTTCGCTTTTCTCGTAGGGCTGGCTGCCGCCTGCTATTGCCGCGCAGCGGGCCGGTTCGGGTATGTAGATGTGGGTGCCTACATGTACCCCCTACGGTCTACTCTCCACTCCGTTCCGAAACGCATGGCATGGGGGATAGCTACATCGGTATCTCGATTCCCAACCCAAAAAACCCCAACTATAGACATTTCCCCCGCCCTCCCCCGCACCGCCCTGCGCCTATCCCCGCGGGCTTGCTCGATGCTAGGAGTATATAACACGACCAACTTTTTTTGTTCCCCCCCACCACACCACACCCAAACCTGCCAAACCAATCTATACAGTCCCTAATAAGTACTGGTGGTAGTGTCACCAGACAAAAAAGAAAGGAGGAAAAGAAAAGGAAACAAAATAAAATAAAAGAAAAGAATATGTGTGTGGTTGATCCGGATCGATCGTAGCCGGGATGCGGGGGGATGGGGGGGTATAAGGTATGGATGAGGATGCAAGTAGCAAGCTGTGAACAGGACAGAAAAGAGAAAAGAAAAGAGTTGCATGCGTGAGGGAATACATAAATAACAAGAAGCAACTACCACCAAAATATATAGATCCCTCCTCTCACGCCTCGAGAGGAGGAATAAGATAGTAGTAATAAATAATAGAGAGATAAGAAAGAAAAAGGAAAAACCCAAACCTAAGTCTACGTAGCCCACCGCCCACCGGCCCAATCGCCGCCCCGTCCCAAGTTGTCCCCCCGTCCCAAGTTGTCCCCCCGTCCCAAGTTGTCCCCCCGGCGGGGACAGAAAAAAGAAATAGCCCATTAGCAGAAAAGGAAAAAAAAAAAAACAGAGCAAAAACAAATGCAGGGAAAAAAAAGAAAGAAAACGAAGAGGGAAAAAAAAAGCAAACAGTTACGCCGTTATGGCGCATCGTCGCTCAGCTCTGGTTCCAGTCTCGTAAGCTCCGTAACCTCCTCCTTCTTCTTCTCCGGTATAGGCTCCTTCATCGCCGAGTACTGCTCCCACCTCATGCTGCACTGGTCCTCGACCCAGCAGCCCGCAAAGTGTACAACGAGGTCGCCCTTCCTCCAGCCCATTCCGGGGGTGCCAATGGCATATGCGTTGAGCGTGGTTTGTGGTACAAGCGCAAAGTGCTCCATTACCGTGCGGTGGTGGAGTGCCAGGTGGAGCTGTATCATACCATCGTTAGTATTTCCGTGGGCGACGGCGGTGGTAATGGTGGTGGTGGCGATATGGGGAGATGTGCATGCTTACCACTGCGCTCTGCTCCTGGCCAAGCCATGGCTTCATCACAAAGTCCGGGTCAGCCCATATATCCATAAACTGCCTAGTCCAGTGGCTCCTCCTGATAAAGAAGCTCCCCGCATTGATGCCGTTGTGATCCTGGCTAAAGATTAGATCCATATTCTTCACATCGAACGTCTCCGGCGTCGCGATCTCCGTCATGCCCCCGCCCGGGCGGTTGAGTATCTGACCCATGAGTATCTTCTTCTCGAGCGCCGCATGGGAGAGTAGTAGATCGTTGAGGTTCACGCTCGGCGTCATGATGATTGCATCAAGGTCCAGCCACCAGATCCATTGCGCATCCGGGAAAGTGTTGAATGTCTCCGCGATGGCGGGCAGCTTCGCCCACACGGGGTGGGACCCGCCAATATCGTATTTGGAGATGTTAATGAAGTGGTATGTGTAGCCGTGGAGGTCGGCGTATGCCTGTCTGTTGACCTGAGTCTGCTCAAACAGGTTCTCGATGCCGCCGTTGTGGCCCTTGCCGTCGGAGGCGCAAAGGAGGATGATCTGGTCAGGGCGTGGGCCGGCTGGGTCGTACTTGATGTCGTCGGGGATGGTGAAGTCGACTTGTTTAGCGATCTTGGCGGCCTGGATGGTTTTCTTGCGGATTTCCTCGATTCGTTTCTTGTCTTCCGCCTTTGACTTCCGTTGTTCTTCTTTGAACTTCTCTTCCTCTGTTTTTCCGTTGTTAGTTAACTCTGGCTCTGGGTCGAGGGTGTGGGCTGCGGCGCTGGTAGTGGTGGTTGTGTGGGCGTAGTAGTTATAAGTGCTCGAACTCGTCAATTCCCATTGCGCCGGGACCTGCACAACGGCGCCTGGGAACTGTGGGTCCTGATTTTGACTTAGTAGTGATGAGGCCGCGCCATAATAACGGCCCCTTGACTTGGAGTCGAAGAAGGCCGCGAAAGTGACGAAAAGAAAGATTACAATTAATGCAAGGAAGCAGTTCCTAGACCGTCAGAAAATTAGTTTAACTGAATTGAGGTATGTGCGTGTGAGGGAAGAGGGGGGGAGCGGATAGCTACTTTGATAACAATCGGGCCATGGTTTTTCTATTTTTTTGTTCTTCTGTTTTATTACCCCCGGAGGTGTGTGCACTCAGCGGCTCTGCTACGTGCGTCTTTCCTGCCCGTGCCTTTCCTGGCCCGATTGACTGCTTTGTGGAGTATGTAGTATACTCGTGGGGGGGGGTTAAGTGAGAGTTGTGAGACAAAAAGCTCTGCTGCACCTCAACTCGTACCTCTCAGGAGGGTATGGAGGATCTTTAAAGCAGGTACAAGTAGGGAATCACTGGCACTGCCCGGTGTTGGACGTGGGAGGAAGGTAAGTGTGGGGGTGGGAAAAGAAAGGAAGAGGAGGAGGAGGAGCAGAAGAGTAGAAGAGGTCGTCGGCCTTCTAGCTTCTCTTGCTGTCCGTTCGGAAAGGGGGGGCAAGTGGTGACGACGCGTTAACCTTGTAGGGGGAGCTTCCTTTCCTGTCTGAGAAAGTTAATAGAAGTAGAGGGGGAATTCCGAAGTGAAGTAAATAAGATGTAGTATAGTTAGAAGGAAAAGAGGGACAAGAGCAAGAACTAGTGATGACGAAGGTCAAGAGAAGGAAAGATGTATTTTGTGGTAGGAAAAAAGAAATTAGGTATGTTTAGGGTTGAATGCAGGACTCTTCAGTCGAAGGGAAGCTGTGAAATTGGATCCGGCATCCAGGTCTGGAAGACCATGATCGAAAACAAAAAAAAAAAAAAAAAAGAAAGGTCCCCTCAAATAGCCCCTCCCCCCCCCCTCCCCCGTCCATCCACATGCGAATTAGTAAATTCTCCGGCCCCAGAGGATGTTCACAATTAACATGTATATGGGTAAGGCTAGCTAATAGCCGTAAATCGCGGGGGCCAATTTCTACCTGCAGAATCTCCAGGTTGAGAAATCTTTGTACAACGCTTTTTTACTATAGTTCTCTTTTCTACTCTTGGTTTCGCCGACACGACACGATACGATACGATAATAACATCCAACTGAGAAGCTTACCCCCCCGTTTAAGCCTCAGTTAATTCGTTATCATTCGCTCCGTCACACACGATCTCCCCCGGTTTTTCGCCTGACAATCTGCATAACGATTAAAATGAGATGGCGTTTGATCGCCAGGGCCTGGGCTAGGGATCCTCTTTAGGAAGTTTGCTGCTCCCCCCCCTTCCTTTCCTTTCCCCCTTTGGTGCCCCCAACCAGTGGACACACCTTTCTCTGGCAGAGTTCAAACTACATGTAGGTACATCAGTCAGTCAGGTCGGCGGCGCACCTCCGCTATCAGTAAGCAATACAAAACCGCCCCCATGCTTGGTATCTCAGCAGGGAGGAGGAAGATGACCCGACGTACCTATCTGCTGTTTGCAGACAGATGCGCAGGCGCGGCGTAAAGTGAGTTGCGGCTCAGCTGAGCCTCCGGTGCCAATCCTTTTTCCTAAATGTACCTACATGTACATAGGAGACGTCCAGCAAAACAGCCTGTTTGGTACTACTAGAGATGGATACCAGAGCAACGATAAACGGCTCCGGAAACATCGACTCCGCCTGCAGCTGCAGTTGAGCCGGGGACTTGTAACACTTGCAAGTATGTAGAGTGGTATGTGCTTCCGTTTTCAGGACACCGGTGAGTATACGTATGTACTTTTGCGTGCCACGACCATGCCCGTAGGCGACACTTACATGTTTTCGTCTGTACTTTTTGCGTTCAGGGCTTTTGGGTGCTACTGTGGCTATCGATGGCCCACCACACGGAACTATGGGACTAACGGAAACCGACCAAAATTAAAGGTGACCAATCCCCTGTTTATCACCTGGGGCTTGGCACCTCTGGCCCTTTTTTTTTTTCTGGTTTAATTCATTAATTACATAGAAAGCATAGAAAGCATAAGTGGGTGGGTGTAGCTTGTGTTGTTGGGTTAAAGGCGCAAAGATGGAGTCACGTGTTCAAACTTAAAGCTTAAGTAGCAAAGCAGCCACGCCCCGCCATGCGTTGAGAGGGATGGAAACGGGGTGGTCGCGGAGGAGAGGTTTCCCCAGCCGCGCATCGATCCCCGCTCCTGGAAGACTAACTTTTTTTTTGGGGGGGGGCAGTCCCAAAGACTAATTATACTTCCTACTACTACACTATCTCACAGCAGGTTGATAGAGAGAGCGCAGATACGGATACGAGCGGCCCTGTGCCACCACCCCCTGCTCTAAAACCTTATTTATATCCGCCCACAGTATGAGTACATGTAGCTCGATGGGTTTTTTTTGTATGTATGTATGTATGCGTTTATCGATCGGGGGGTCTGTTAAGCTTTCTGCCTACATTATAGATCCCGGATCCCCCAGATTGTTAACCATCTCCCAGCTATGTAGGTAGGACTAACCAGCACGGTAGCAGCCCCCCTCCCCCATCTCCCTTACCAGGTACAGCTAGTACACCTTCTGTCATCAACCCAACCTGCCTCCCTCCCTCCCATGACCAAACCCGCCAAACGGCACCACAATATACTAAACCAATTAAACAGCAATGCTTGGCCTCCCGTAGACCCAACCTTCTCCACCAGAGCAAGCAGAGCCGTCTGTGACCAGGACAGCTGCTGGCCTGTCCCGCCTGAGCTGCACGGGCATGCGAGTGAGTGGTGACGGGCGCTATTCGGAAAATGTGGGGGTGAGATGGCCACCGGAACCCCGCGGTGGAGGTTGACTCTCTACTCCACTGGGTAGAAGAATCACGAGATATCACTCGGTGACTTATCGCAGTGGCTGGCTGAGTGCTGGTATATACATACATGTATACATATATGGTATGCTGCCTACATGGACGAATGCTTACACTGCAGTGCCATCTCTCACGGAGCGTGTACGTGTGTGTCTCTACGCTCTACTGCGATAGCTAGACCCCGAGGCTATCGGTTGGGCCAACACCCCCACCACATCCCATGTAATCAGAGCTTCGTACATGTATCAATCCACGGGCACGAGTGACCAGCCATGACCAATCCACAACGGTTCAGTTCAGCACAGTACTCTCTCTATCTAACTCCCTACCCTACTCTCCTCAGGTATCCAGACCTAGACTCCAAACCCGCAAACTACAAAGGACCCCGGCCTGTTAGCAAGCGAGGTCACGTGAGCGGCCACCGCCCAATCAGAGGGTCGGGTTTCTAAGCCCCCAGAATGCACACCCCAAAACTCCGAGTGTCTAATTTTCTCTCTCGACCCCACCACCACCACCACAAGCATCTCCGCACTCCTCCGCAACCACAACAGTCTGCAATTGGGGGGGGTCTGTCATCGCCATAATTGCGGTCTACGGATTATATATATAAAATAGGGATTGTTCTGAAAAGGAAGTAGTGGTAGTAATAGTAAGTAGTAAGGAGGGTAGGTATATACGTTACTTTTTCTTCAGTGAAGGGTTGGACATAGAGCTCACCACCCAGTGGTAGGAATTGACCAAAAACCGCCATCACAATGCTCTCCCGCCTCCGCCTGAGACCCTCGAGTCTCCCCTCATCCCTCACAAAGCGCAATGGCCCTCTCAAGACCGCCCTGTAACCCCCCCCCTCCCCCGCCATCCCCGCACATTACTAACACCCACAGGCGCCCCCTCTCCGCGACTGCAATCCCCCGCAGCTCCGACCCCGCGCTCAACCGCACCTCCGCAGCAATCACACAGCCAAAGTCCCAGGGCGCCTCGCAAGCCATGCTCTACGCCACCGGCCTAACAGAGACCGACATGTCCAAGGCGCAAGTCGGCATCTCGTCCGTCTGGTACTCCGGGAACCCCTGCAACATGCACCTCCTCGACCTCAACAACCGGGTTCGTGGCGGCGTGCGCGCCGCCGGCCTCGTAGCCTACCAGTTCAACACCATCGGCGTCAGCGACGGCATCAGCATGGGCACCAGCGGCATGCGCTACTCGCTGCAGTCGCGCGACCTCATCGCCGACTCCATCGAGACCGTCATGGGCGGCCAGTGGTACGACGCAAACATCTCCATCCCCGGCTGCGACAAGAACATGCCCGGCGTGATCATGGCCATGGGCCGCGTCAACCGCCCCTCGCTCATGGTCTACGGCGGCACCATCCAGCCCGGTAAATCAAAGTGCATGGGCGGCGCCGAGATCGACATTGTCAACGCCTTCCAGTCATACGGCCAGTTCATCACCGGCGAGATCAACGAGGAGACCCGCTTCGACATCATCCGCCATGCGTGTCCGGGCTCGGGCGCCTGCGGCGGCATGTACACCGCAAACACCATGGCGACCGCCATCGAGGCCATGGGCATGACGCTTCCCGGGTCCTCCTCCAACCCCGCCGAGTCCCCCGCAAAGGCGCAGGAGTGCATCGAGGCCGGCCTGGCCATCAAGAACCTCCTCGAGAAGAACATCAAGCCGCGCGACATCCTCACCCGCGCCGCCTTCGAGAACGCAATGGTGGTCGTCAACATCACCGGCGGCTCCACCAACGCCGTCCTGCACCTCATCGCCATCGCCCACTCGGTCGACGTCAAGCTCACCATTGACGACTTCCAGTCCGTCTCGGACCGCATCCCCCTCCTCGCCGACCTCAAGCCCTCGGGCAAGTACGTCATGGCCGACATCCACACCATCGGCGGCACCCCCGCCCTCCTCAAATACCTCCTCGAGCAGGGCCTCATCGACGGCTCCATCATGACCGTCACCGGCCAGACCATGGCCGAGAACCTCGCCAAAGTCCCCAGCTTCCCCGCAGACCAAAAGATCATCCGCCCGCTCTCCAACCCCATCAAGCCCACAGGCCACATCCAGATCCTGCGCGGCTCCCTCGCCCCCGGCGGCTCCGTCGGAAAAATCACGGGCAAGGAGGGCCTCCGCTTCGAGGGCAAGGCAAAGGTCTACGACTGCGAGGACGACTTCATCACCGCGCTCGAGCAGGGCGCAATCAAGAAGGGCGAGAAGACGGTCGTCGTCATCCGCTACGAGGGCCCAAAGGGCGCGCCGGGGATGGTCGAGATGCTCAAGCCCTCGTCGGCGATCATGGGCGCCGGCCTCGGCCAGGACGTGGCGCTCATCACGGACGGGAGGTTCTCGGGCGGGTCTCACGGGTTCCTCATTGGCCATATCGTGCCGGAGGCGCAGGAGGGCGGGCCCATCGGGCTCGTGAGGGACGGGGATTCCATCGTTATTGATGCGGTCGACAGGAAGTTGGACCTGTTGGTGGATGAGGAGGTGCTCGTCGAGAGGAGGAAGGAGTTTGTGCCGAAGCCGCTGAAGTATACAAAGGGGACGCTGTATAAGTATACCAAGTAAGACCCCAATCTCAATAGTGTAGTAGTATACTAACGGTCAAACAGACAAGTCTCGGACGCCAGCCACGGATGCATCACGGACGCTTAGGTGCAGTTGAGCATGTATTTATGTAGCTTGCTTGCCCATAGACAGTATTGACAATATGTGGTTTATAGATAAATAAGCTACTGGCCAGCCAATGGTAACCACCGCTGCATGCCCTAATGGTGCGTGCATGTTTGTGTTTGTTTCTTTTTCCCTTTTCCCTTTCTTTCCTTATGTCGTTGTCTCACAAAAGCTGGTTTTTTTTTTTTAAAAAAAAAAAACGGATGTATGTACCATATCTTTGTAGTGCAGGGAAATGAAAATAAGAATAAAAATACATATAGTGCGAGCAAGTAAAGCAAGAAAGAAAGGGAAAGAAGAGCTCCCGGATATCTGGCGTGGCAGCGGTGGTGGTAGAGGGGAGTTTTTGAGCCCTAACCCTCACGATTATCAGCACGCCGTAGGACAGAACTACAAAATGTATACCATGAATCTACCCTCTGTTATACGCCCACGTCTAATCAAACATGCACATGCAAAAAAGGAAAGAAAAAAAACAGCACCAGCAAAGAGTGATCAGATAATAATCGAAAGAAGAAAAAAAAAAAGTCGCCGATATTCCCTAACTACGCCTTTAATTCTAGCTAATATCAATCCAGACTACCTTTACCTTTACCCTTTACCCTTTACCCTTTACCCTTCTCCCCTCCTCCCCCTTCCCCTTTCTTCACCTCCTCACCCGCCCATTCGACCCCGCCCTCCAAATAAAATAAAACAATGGATATATCGCAGTGAAATAAATAATAAAAAAAACGAGGGGGGATTGGTTTCCTAATCAAACCATGAGGGCTGAGGGGGGGGTGGACATAGAGATTTTGAAATAACAGGACAGTAAGACAGTAATGTGTACAGCGTATAGAGCATAGGGCTAGAAGGGAGGGAAAATAGCCCCTATAAACGACCACTACGTAAACTATGCAAACTTAAGATCACCAAATAGTGATGCCCTCACTTGGACGAGCGCCGCTAGCTCTAGTACAAACTCCTACACCCACATTAGCACCACGGCAAGATAGGAATGTTGGGGGAGGGGGTAAATACTTGAAGGATCATGAGATTAGTCAACAAATGACTGAGAGTAAAGTCTGCATCTCCCTCCTCAAACGGCATCGTCCCGGCATCACTCATGACGCTCCCCTCCCTACTCTCGCCCTCCGGCGGCGGTGGCAGATGCAGCCCCGCCTGCCCCGGCTGTAGCACCTTGATCCGCCGCATCGTCGTGTCCGTCACATGCGAGTTAAACGGGCTACTCGGGCTCCCACCCGTTATAACTGCTGCGGCCGGCGACAGCGCGCGCACCTGCGACGGTGTGATTGCCAGTCCGCGCGACGACCGCGACGGCTGCATTGGCGTTGCGCCACCCGAATATTTGCGCTGGCGCCCGCCAGAGGTGTTGGAGGATGATGGCCTGACGAGGTTTCGGGGGCTGATAGCCTCGAGCTTGGTGTTTCGGACGGGAGAGCTCATGGGCGGGGCGACGAGAGGGCTCGAGAGGAGGGCTTCGTTGAGTTCGTCTGTGAACTGGAAGGCGCGCTTGCGCTCGGCGAGCTTGTCGTTGAGGTCTGGGATCTCACGGCGGTATGTGCGCATCTGGGCGACGAGACCCTGGAGGGCGGCCAGGATGGGGGGCGTTTTGGTAAACTTTGGGGTGCGGTTAGCTTTTTTGAGCTCGGTGATGCGTTTGCGCTCCTTGCGGAGGGAGATATCCTGGTGGGTGGATTCGCCCATTATTTCGGAGAGCTCGTTTTCGACATCGTCGAGCGAGTCCCAGGCTTCTTCGCCGTCGGAGTCGTCGCTGTGGTCGAATTCGTAGCTGGAGGGGTCGAAGAGTAGCCAGCCCTCGGGGCGCATCCAGGAGCAGGTTGCGAGGTCGACAATGACCGCGGTGAGGATCAGGTTTGTCTCGACTGTGTTGGCAAAGAATGTGTTGAGCAGCTCGATTACGTTCTTGAGCAGTGGGTCGTTTGGATGGATTGTGTGGGTGTACATTTCATTCAATTTGGCCCATCGAGGGTTTGCATCATCCTGTACTCCCCGGCTAGGCCCATTCTTTAGATTAAGGTGCTTTGCAGAACACGGGTGAGATTCGAGAAGGACGAGATTATCTTTAAGATGCTCGCTATAGCTCTCAGAAACGTCTCTATCTTCGGATATGTCGCCTACAAGTGTAAAGAGCAGTTCCATCTCTTTGTTGTGGGCACCAATAGTTCTCATCTGTGCTCCCTCGGGATATGGAACGACTTTTAATAGGGTAGATACGGAATACGGGTGATGTTTCCTTAGTATCGTTGACACCAACCGTAGAGTAGCTGAAACTGTTTGCTGAGATTTTGATTTCAGACTAGTTAATACTAGGTCTACAAGATTAAACAATTCTGGAGTTGGTGTATCATCTGCAACTTTGGACAAGAGCTCGAGTGATCTTCGACGCCTCTCCATCGATGGCGATTGAATTGACTCGGTCTCAGACTTTATTTTGTCAGGAAGAGCCATTAAATAAGACAGGATAAGATGTATGAGGTCAGGATGCTCGAGGGTATCAAGAACAACGCGGACATATGTCAAGACGGCCACAGATGAGCCGCCATCTATGTCAGAGGACTCGAGAAGAGAGGGATATCTACGGGGTTCAGCAATCTTGTCACAGTTGGGGCGGTAAGTTCAACGTACAATAGCTGTTGCAGGAATAAAACCTGAAAGTGGTCAAGAAGAGTCTGCTTAACATCGGCGGATCTGCAATGCTCCAACACATCCTGCCAGAATATTAGATATGAAAGGAAGGTTTCCAGATGTGTTTGGAATTCCGGTGAATTAGAACTCTCTGCCCCAAAAGCCGGCGGAGCGGAGGAGTAATCGGAAAGCACAAGAATCGTCGGGGGATCATCTGTGGGATAAGTCACGACTAGTTTTCTGGAAACTTTGTCAACCGGGTTCGCCCAGCAAAATTATGGGTTGCAGAGGGAACAACCTGCTAAGCTGGCTGTAAAGTGCCCCTAGCCCAGAGGCCATCAAAGTTGCAAGATCGCTCTCGACAATCCATTTTTCTAGATCACCAGACGTTGACGCTGCCTCAATGATATAGAGCAGCCCAGTTCTCGCAAAGTCACCAACTCGTCCTTCGTGATGGACATAATCTATCAATAGATAGAAAAGCGGGAAATCATCCTGCGAAGGGCTACCTGTTAGACTCAAACTCAAAACACCCTCCACAACCCCAACCCCATCACTCTAAGGGCTTCCATATATATGAAAAAAAAAAATTCGCCGCACCTTGTTTGTAATCCCCGCAAACTTTTGTTGGGGCCCCAAGTTCTCAAACTCCCGGCCACCGTCCTCATCTCCTCTCGTAATAAACCAAGCCTTTAGGATCCCTGGACTCAGCCTAATCTTGGCCGATATGCTGAATAGCAGCTCCACAAATTCGCCCTCGAAAATTGTTTCGCTGTGTTGACTCGTCCTTCTCAAAAACGCAATTAAACTCTGGGCGAAACTCTCCTGAGCCAAAAAGTCCTCCTCCTCGTTGTCAATCAATGTTGCGAAGGCTGTTATACACTCCCTTATTACTGGCGCAGTACCCGACTGCCCAATTTGTGACAACGATATGAAAACCTGGTTCTCGTAGCAAAAGTTCATGCACAGCCTCGCAGACCGTTTTTCTTCTTCAATTAAGAGATCTGTCAAGCGTTTTACGTAGCCCCGAAGTTGCTCCTGCGAACTTGGATCATTTTCACGCGAGTTGCGCCATGTGTGCTGAATCGTAGAAGCTACACGGTCAGCTGGTACCCTTTCGAAAAGTACCAATAAGAGCAGTTGGATTCCATGCCATTAACGATTGCCAGACTTTCTTGAACTTTACTAGACGCTGCTGGGGTGTAGCAGGAGGGGGCTGCTTGCTGGCCGTACTTGAGGAGCCAGATCCTCCGATGAGACGGTTCCACTGCAATTGTCAAGTGTTAGCTGTACTCTACTATGCGGCTAGCTCCATGGTCGTCCGGTCCTCTTGTCCGGAGTGTCTCAACCCGTGTTATAGGTGAGAGACCCCATATGAGAAGTAAGGGCTACATACGAAATCCATATTCAAGGTACTCTGCGGACAAAGTAAAGCTGCTGGTGTACGTGTTTTGTGGTGCTGTGCATCCTGTGTTTGGCGTGCGGGCCAAAGCTCGACGTCCTGCCAAGACTTGTCTCGGCTTAGTCAGGAGTCAAAATTAGAGTTGTGTTGGAGACCATATATCTAATACATAGAATGATGCTTAGCAGAGATTTTTCCGGTATTAATACCAAGAGGAAATTAGTCGATCTAGAGGCGCGATCTCTCCCGCTGCCATGTATATACCGGTCGATAGTAATGGGGGTCGAAAACATTTGGTCGTAGGGGTTTTAGATTGCAATCTAAATCATAAAGTATAGTATACAACCTGTGAACAACTACATATACCTTACGGGAAGCAGCTCGCCCAGGGAAAACAGTGGAACAATGACTAAGCAATTACAGGATCTTTATACCTTACTAGGACTCGGAGCTACATTCGGTCACGAGCGAGAATAGAGCTCTGTTACAGCTTGAGTGTCACCTGAGAACTAGGGGCGGTGGGTTCCAGAAAGGCTCCGGAATGTTGGGGAGATTAGTGATTTGCAGATATTCATTGTGGCGTCGAGTGATATCCGATGATCCGATCGTAATTTCGTTGGTTTCATGTAAGTCATCACAGAGACGCTACGATATGTCTCTCATGGATAGACACACTTCTTTTGCAAGTGAATTATTTCAGATCAGGTACACTACATCCAAGGAGGAACTCAATGCAGGATTTAAAAATTAGTAGGATATATATGAGGAGGAATCGGCTGATATGTACTGCGCCTGTGCCATTGGCTTCCCTAATAGCTTCGCATTCAACCACACGTACGTAATCGTTGGCATGATGGGGCCCCCGGGTAACCGAACCAAGCGTATAGTTTTCACAAGGCATCACTCGGCGAAGCGAATGTTAAGGTTTATATAATTATCTGAAAGGCAATGGCTTGACGTCGGTACTTTGCTAGCGTGACACCCAGAGGAGAGAGAGGGAGAGGGAGATGGAGAGACAAGTGTTCGGCAGTAATCCTTGACTACCCAATTTCCGCACACCATATCCCGGTAGGTCATTCAATTAGTAACCCCTGGAGCTATCAGATAACCAATTTTGAACAGGCAAAGGCATGAATTTACATTCTCTAACCTTACTAGCGCAGAGAATAAAAAAAAACTCATATTCTTTAGAGATGGGCCACCCTCATTTCTTCTCAAGTGATACCGGCAATATAATCCTCTCAGCGCTGGTTGAGAACAAAATCATTAATGCCTTCGATCGGAACGATGACCACTGCGCCCACATATTGATCATCTACCACGTGCGCCTCCGGGGATTGTCGTAAACGGAATGGTTTATGGAAAACAGGTGGTCACGTGCCAAGAGCCGCGCGCGGCTACCAGGAAACGCGTCCTAATGAAGCGAAACACTCGGGGCACCAGATGGTGTTTCCTTTATTTTTTTTCCCCGTCGGTCACACGGGCTTGAAAGGTCAACGTGACGGGAGCACAGACAACGGAGCCGGGGGTGGAAACCTGAAGGGGATCGGATAGTGAAACTGTAATTCGATTCGACATTTGAAAGGGGGGGGGATATTCAATTCAACCATAGCCTCGCCTCAACATTTATTACCAAATTTAATGTCCCAGTCTCTTGCGAAGTTTCCTCAGGGACTGATCAGGTGGTGGTAGAGAAATATGTACCTACTACAACAATAGTAAGCGTATGTTCGAGGTGAAAAAAAAAAAAAAAAAAAAAAAAAAGTACGTACAGGAGTTTAAAGTACGTGGGCCTTCATCTCCGCACTGTGCCAATATTAGGCGCAGAGATTCAATGCAGCTGCAAGTAAGAAGTTAAGCAATCAGTACATACCCCAGAAGATGTACTCTACATTTTCCCCCTGCTTAACAAGTAAACTAAATCTAATTGGTCTAGGGCTAGCGGCTATTGTCTTAAGTTCTTGAGGCCAAGACGTTCAAAATGCTACCGGTGAATCGTAACGCAGGAAACCGCAGTGACTGATTTGAATGCATAGCCAAATGGCTATATACATACATGTACCTAGGCGTTGTCCACAGGTCTATGATCTGGAACTGGTCTCTTATTAGATAGGGTTGAATAGGCACTCCACGTTGTGACCCGATGAACCGCGGTCGTTCCGGTGTTTCGGACACCATCACGAGCAACTATCACTATCACGGGTAATCTGCAGCATCCTGGAGAAACCCTGATCCTCACTCCACCCTGTATTTAGAGAAAGGGCCAGTCTATCAAGCAATTTCCCCAAGAGAGATCATCAAAATTTGACAAAGCAGTATTCCTTCCACATTTATCTCCGTAGCCAACCATATCGACGGCCCACGCACGCCGCACAACGGACCACATGGGTTGATTGTCCAAGATGGCTTTGCCGTTCGTTGGGGGGCGGGAAGAGCGAGAGAAAGAGAGGGTGTAGGTTAAGTTACTCATGGTCTCATTCATAGATACATGTATCTATCCCCCCCTACATTCGCAGATGGATACGGTGTAGATTGTGGGTAGTTCATATCGGAGGGCATAAATGTACAGCCCGCTAGAGATAGGGCCAATGTAAATACATGTATGTATGTAGGCCTAGTTTGCCCCTCAACAGGTAATTTGTAATTTGGGGTATTTCGGAGGGGTGCTGCATACGCTGGATGCCCACTGCCACAACCCGCTCCTGTTACTCCTCGTTTATAGCCAAAGCAAGGAATACTTGGAACGCTCTAATTACGAATTTGTATTATTCGAATGGTGTCTGCCAGAATAACAAAACCCCGAGTTCTTTTTTGCAAAAGGAATCCCTCAATCATTCATTCTTACGAAGCGAATCAAAAATCATCCTCTTCACTGCCCGGAGTTCCATACTTAGCAATCTGCACATTACTTATTGTGCAACATTCATTCTTCAGATCTATCTATATCGATAATTCCTAACTTCGTGCAAGGCTAGTCAGTATTTCTGCAGCGGTACATACAGTACGTACGTACGTCTTGCTTTCACCTTCTGCTGCTTCTGACAGTGGAGTCGGGTCATATCAATCAGTCATTCATTCAATCAATCAGTCAACGTACAGTAATTATGTCCTCACAACACCAACCACAAAACTACAACTACCAAAGGAAGAGTTCCTCGGGGCATAATCACCTCTCTGGTCGCCCTCCACATTCTGCTACGCCTCCTAAGGCTTCTCTTCCACCTACCTCTCCTGCTACACCCCCTTCCTCTTCCTCTTCCTCCCCTGCTTCTAACATTCCCAACTCCTGGCTACCTGCCTCCATTCCGTTGACCACCTTGTCTACGCCAGACAGTAACCATCAGCAGCAGGATGCTGCCTTGCTCCAACAGCACATATCTTTACACTCCCCCGCACAAACCCCACTTCCCCGCAACTCTTTCCAACCCCACAAATCGCCTACATCGTCTGTTCCATTGTCAGGTCTCCGTTTAGAAACATCAAACTTAATCGTGGCGTCCACACGATCTAGTCACACGGGGAGATCGCGGTCGACGTCATTCGTCGATTCGTTGTCCCCCGCCTCCGCGACATCCGCTTACTCACCAGGTGGCCTCGACTGTCTGGCAAGAATGACTCCTCTCCCCTCTCCCATAATTACAAGCGACTCGCCAGGTCCATGGAATAAATACAGGAGCCGTTCTCTTTCGCGACATCCCTCACAGACGTCGCGATCAATGCCCAGGAGCATCAATGGAAACGGAGAGTCAGTTCTTGTCACCTCAGCTGGTGAATCGCTAGCGACAGCGCTCGCCGCGCAGAACCAGAGAAAGATATACCAAGGCTTAGGCCCTACCCCGCCTGGTGCCGAGTTCTCATATAACAACAATGTGTCTCGTAATGGCGGCGAGTACGACCCAACATCGTCTTTGGCTGTTCCATATGGGCGCAACCGAGACTTGTTCAGGACTGCATTGAGCGGTACGAATGCAGGTGACGAGGGAGTAGTAGCAAATCTTGACGCAGACGCAGCTGGTGGAACACGTCTGCGACGTGAGGACTTCTTGGCGCAGCGAAGGTGGACCATTTCATCGGCTGAATCGAGTCCTGCACTTAGCGGAAGTGCGACGTCATTGTCGTCTATCTCCAGTGTCGACACTGCAACAGACCCCGCGGAAGCCAGTGCCCGACTTATCAAGAAGCAGAAGCTGGAAAGTTTTGAGGCGAAGACGGTGCCAGATAAAAAAGTACAACGATGGCGTGGAATACGGTTATTGGGGCACGGCACTTTCAGCAGGGTCATTCTGGCAACCTCAGAAGAATTGCCCGAGGAAATTGATGAAATTAACGAGGAGGAGGAGGGAATCACGATAGAAAGAGAGCCTGTTTCGCTGGATCCGAAAAAGCTTGTGGCCGTCAAGATTGTCGAGCATGGAGCTGCTGGGGGGGCTTCCAAGGAAAGGGTGGAAAGCTCATTAAAAAGAGAGCTGGATATCCTCAACAGTGTCAACCATCCAGCGCTGGTAAGGCTCAGAGCCTACAGCATAGAGCCCACCAGAGCTCTGTTGATACTTCCATACTGTTCGGGAGGTGATTTGTTTGATCTGGCTTCAGACACTTCATTCACTATGGAGGCCCCACTGATCAGGCGGATGGCCGCTGAGATTGTCAGTGCCATCCGATATCTACATAAAAACGGCATCGTCCACCGTGATGTCAAGTTAGAAAGTATGTTGCAGTAGCTGACCTTTCATCTGATCTTTTTTTTTCTGCTTTAATTGTTGACATGCTCGCCTTAGACGTCCTCATCAACTTTTCGAGATCACGATTACGTGAAATTGCCGATGACCCATACGGAGAACGATACCCGATTACTACACTTACAGACGTCGGACTATCTCGTAGGGTTGATTTCGAAAGCGATGACTACTTGCTGACCACCCGCTGTGGTAGCGATGACTATGCCTGCCCAGAGTTGATCATGTCACAGCCGTACGACGGGCGAATGACAGATGCATGGGCGTTAGGTGTCTTGTTATTTGCCTTGATGGAGGGCCGCCTTCCTTTTGACCCGCTTCCAGGGTCTTCAGAGCAGAAGATGAGAAGTAAAACTGCGCACAGAATTGCTCGGTGCGAGTGGAAGTGGGTTAAGCTCGCACCAAAAACTATGGAATTAGCAGATTCTGGTGACTCGGGGATTGTATTAGACGGCAATGGTCTTGGATACGACGAAAGAATGGAGGGAGGCAAGAGGATCGTTGAAGGTTTATTGAAGAGGGCGTCTAAGAGATGGAAGCTGGACGCTGTAGAGAACGAAGAGTGGATCAAGGGAGCGATTACCGTGGATCTGAAGGACTCCTGGGAGTAGGAGGAGGAGGAGGAGTTGTAATTATCGGGACGAATGACCTTTCATATGTTTCCGCATGTATGGCATTGTGAGGGTGTGAGGCATCTTTTTATTTTTCTCCTTTCTCTTTTAGTCTTTTTTTCATATTTCTTTTGTGGCAGGCCATTGATTCTATGGCTGCGGGGCGGTGTTTTACGATGGTGGGGCGGTTGGGCGGGGATATGGGTCAACTGGGATAAACGTTAAGGAACTCATTTTTCATCTCCTTTTTTTTCTTTTCCAGACTTATTCTTATTCACGGTCGTGGTGGTTTCTCGATCTTCCTTTTCTTTGACTTTTCTCTGTTTAGGTTTTTTCTTTTCTTATCTGTTCTGCTAACGTGCATTGGGTTAACACGGGTAGAGGAGTACATTCGTTTGGGTTGTGCGCGGGTCTGGGTGGGGTGTCAATGATAGGCAGGTAAGTAGGCAAGTATGTAGCCAGGGAGGCTGGACAGGCAGGAAGTTGGTCGGTTACATATATTTGACTGACCCTGACTTCAGTTCCTTCTCCTTCATACTTTCTTCCCTTCCCGCTGTTTTTTTTTTTTTTTTTTTTTTTTTTTTTCTTTATTCATTTTCCCATCTGTTTTGTCTTTATTTTTTCCTTGACTCCCTTTCCGAGAAAATAAGCATATAGCTATGAACAGCCGGGGGGGGGGGGGGCACTTCTGGGATCCCTCAATCTATTTATTTATAGCCAGTTGGACCTCGCTGTGCATTTTTTTTTTTTTCCCTGTCAGTCCAACCAACTACATACCACGTCCCCGAGTAAGAGCAAAAAAAAATAAAATAAATAAATTCTGTGGATTGGATCTTGGTAAATACTTTACTTTACCAGCACTCCGATGATCGTCGGCCTGGAACAACTGATATCCCGGGGTGAGCTTGGACGTCATGGTACATGTCAAGTAGGTATGTACATGTACTTACATCCGATAAGTACCGAGTGCTAGGGTGTGCGTGTAGCTGCGGAGCATAACTGTGATTACTCTTCCTCACCTATTACTAAACACCAAAAGCACCAGCCAGGATACAGGACCGTCCGCTAAGACGCCCTATATACAAGTTCTGACGTTTAAGGTCCTGCCTGGGGTTCGGTTTCCGTAAAGTTTAGTTCACTAGCTGGGGTAACCTTAAATCCAGCTCTACTCTGCCTGGAGCAGCGCCGGTGGGTGACTGCACGGGGTAGCCTATCGGCGTGGCACCGGCCACCAAGCGGTGCATGACCTGAGGGTCAACTACTCTACATGTACATAGTACTTACATGTAGTTACTACTCGTTGGCACCGGACGTATACTTACCTGGTGGGCTTTTGATACAAGTACATGTACTCATTGTTTTTTTTCCCCTGGCTTACAGCTGCATGTTATACGTTAATGGTCCATAAGCGGGTGCTGTAGCCAGGATTGGCAGTGGCCACATACGTACCGGTAATTTTGATGACCCGAGCTCTAATGGTTGGTATCTTGCTCAATTACTCTATATGATAGTGACTATAGGTCTGGTATATCAAAACAGAGGAGGAGACCTCCCCCAAACCGCGGCAAGCTGAGGAATCAACCAAGTCTAGAGAGTAGCCCATCGTTGCACCATCTCACTCAGGATTGAGGTCTTCCGGCGGGGGCTCCAGCTACCCTAAGCGGCCGAGCTATCCTTTGGGTTTTGTCTGCATGTAGGGCTCGAGCTACCCACTTTGAGGCCATTTTAGGGCCCTGGCCAATCGGGCCCTTTCGCTCCATGGGTAGGACCACCCGGAAAGCTCCCGGCATGGCAGGGGCCCAGCCGGGGTTTTGGCCATAAATAGTGTGTGGTGCCCCCCACAACTTGGCCATTAAGCAATCCTAGATATATCAACAGGAAAAGCTATCATCGAGGGAAAATGAAGTATTTCTCCCGCTCACTACTCCTCTTTAGCTCCCTAGCCGTTGCATACGGGGGGTCAATTCCTAGCTTTGTTCCCGAGAGAACCAGCTCTCTCGACACACCCTTCGGGGTACGTATTTTTTTTTCCTTCTAAATAATGAGCTTGGGTAACATACTGACGCCTTAATAGGTAGGCTTTCCGGCAATTTACGACCTCCGCCAGCCCGGGGCTTCATCCACTGATGGTGGCACTGGCTCTTGGTGGTCTGCCACCTATCTCAAGTCCTCAAACAACACAAACTACCTCCTAATCACGCACCTCATGCTTTTCTCTGCCCCCGGCATATACCGCGCCTCACTGCTGGACCTGGACACATTGTCCCTCTACAAGCAGTTCAATCTACCCTTCGTGGATGTCCCGCTGGTCAACCTTGGTGCGCTCTTGGATACCCCTATCCAGCATGACTTTACAGCCGTTGGGTCCGAGGGCCTCCCCACCTTCAACACCTGGGCCAAGAACCCAGAGTTCTCGTATAATATCACCTTCCAACCGAGCTCGCCGATTATCTACAACGCGGGCGGAGGGGGGTTCTTGTTCGGGGCCGGGTTGACATACCAGTACAGCGTGCCGTCCGCGCTCACAACGGGGACATTGCAAATTGGTGATGGGGAGGAGCTCACGATTGATGAGGACAACTCATTCACATGGTTCGACCGTCAGTGGGGCACTGCGCTCCCTCTCACGGGCAACTTCTCGTGGTTCCATGTTCACCTCGATGGAGGGGTCAAGCTGAGCATCTGGGCGGTGGATAATGACACCCCGGCCCTGAGGAGCAGGTTTGCGACGGTCAGGAGGGCGAACGGAGAGTTGGACCTGAGAGCAATTGAGTTCCTGCCGGATTACAGTAATGGCGGGTATAAGTCGAGTAAGCTTGACGTGGTCTATGCCACTGCGTGGACGGTGAAGTTTGGAGAGGAGGTGTTGAGGATTGAAAGTGTAAGGCTTGACCAGGAGATGGTTGGGTCGATCGCGTTAGTGTCCAGCTACACGGGGTACGTTAAGGTGAACGGCACATTTGAAGGGAAGGCGGTTGAGGCGTTTGGGTCGACTGAGGTTATTGATTTCAAGAACGGCGCCTTTGGGGCTAGTTAGGCGAAATGGAGTTAGGCCCGGGGATACTTACATGTACTTTATTCTCATTTCATTTATGTGATCTAGAGTCCTTTAATTGATATGGAGTAGACGACGAGCTAATTGGGCTTTTGTTTATGTGGGGGTTCCTGTGGTGAACAGAGGCAAAAGTCAACATGAACAAGTCCTGGCCAGACTACAGAGAGCACTTAGGGCTGGGGCTCAACGGGTTGAGGTGAGGGCTAGGGCAGGACCCGCCCAACATCCGAGCCCGCGCAGAACAGCAGAAACCTACAAGTGCCCATGGCCCGATCGAGCGGAGAGGCATTGCTAGTAACACGCCACCCGCAACCCCATGCATACATGTATTCACCACGTAAAAAGTCCTTCAAGCGCCTCCCCCGCTATATGGTAAGTTTTGCATGCAGGGCGTGTTCCGTGCACGGGACATCACTCGGAAGCCAGACCCTGGAAGTAACCATCTACATGTATCTTTCCCGCCCCCGCACTTGCACCGGCAGCGGTGTGTGGCCAAGTCCCCGTCTCCTGCCCCCCCCCCCCCCAGTGGCGCCGGCCAGACCTCTGACATCCTTTGTGTTGATGTGGCTCTCCTCCTCATATAGCGTGTGTAGGGCACTTTGTGTCGAGGTGCTTGGTACGGTGTCGCGGGCGAGTGATACTGTGTGAACCTGCCGATGTAGCTGCACCCTTCCAGCCAACGGACGTGGACGTGGGGTCCGGTCCAGCCGGCGGCACAGAGCAGGCTTTCTGTGGGGCTCTATATTGGCGGGCTAGCTAGCTACCTACTTACCTACTTCCCCGCCCCCCCCCCCCCCCAGCGAAGACCGGTGTCTGCCGGCGGCGAGTGAGTGGGTGAGTGAGTGCCAATGCCCCGGTAAGAATAGCCGTGCCCTCTAGCTGCGCTGCCGCCCACTCTGGGTTAGTCCCGCTTGCATGCGGCAGGGCCCAGACCAATGGCCCACCCGCCCAGTCAACCCCGTGCGGGTTACATACATGTATCTACCCACAGCCACAGCCACCCGGGCCTAAAGGGGGCGCCAGCTTTACTCTTGGTACTGTTAGCCTCTCTACCCGGTCACGAATAACACCATATGTACATGTAGATACTCCACGCCCGCCCCCCTCGCTGCAGCGCCGGTGTTGTTCCCTGCCCTGCCCTGCCCTGAGACGGGGGTTGCGTCAGCCAATCAGCCGCGCCGAGTGATAGTCTGTGACTGCGGCTAGGAGATGGTCTCTCCCGTATACAGCGAGCCTTGTACTTATTACTCCCGACAGCTGGTCGGTGCGGGGCTATGGACGTACGGGCCGCACCAACATGCGTTTGGACTGCATGTACAGGTATAGATACATCGCCATGTACAGGTCTTTATTCTCGGGCAGTGCAGTACGTGGTGTGCATGGATGGTATGGGCCTGTCATGTCGCGGTTGGGACATAAATGCAATGTCTGGGCTAGCTTGGGATCCCCATCTTCATCTCTCACCTATCCTACAACGCCGCCGCTCACCAGAACTTGTCTTTAATTAATCCATGGCACTATTGGTCCCAGATCTCTCAGGAAACCACCACGACTCCAACCAACGTATAGACTCGTCCTGCGGTCCAGACACATATAATATACATCCAGAGCCCCCCTCCTTCCCTCAAACACAGTCAGTACGGAGGAATAAACATTAGCTAACTATATACCTATGTACATGTATTTAAACTACACAATAGTCTCCACACCATCCCACTCACCGTCCCCCACCACCACCACCACCACCGCATCCTTCGTCTTGCGCCTCTTCTTAGGCTTGGCTGGCTCCCCATCGTCAATCTCCCCGGAGCTGTCCGCCGCCAAGGTCTTCCTCGGCACCCCTCTAGCCTTCTTCGGCTTCTCCCCGTCACTGCCTCCAGCGCTCTCCTCAGCCACAACCTTCCTCGGCCTGCCTCCCGCCCTCTTCGGCTTCTCCTCTGCGTCGGGCTTAGGCGTCTCAATAGCCTTCTTCGGCCCCCCTCTAGCCTTCTTCACCGGCTTACTCCCGGCCTCCTCTGCGTCGGGCTCAGGCGTCTCAATAGCCTTCTTCGGCCCCCCTCTAGCCTTCTTCACCGGCTTACTCCCGGCCTCCTCTGCGTCGGGCTCAGGCGTCTCAATAGCCTTCTTCGGCCCCCCTCTAGCCTTCTTCACCGGCTTACTCCCGGCCTCCTCTGCGTCGGGCTCAGGCGCCTCAATAGCCTTCTTCGGCCCCCCTCTAGCCTTCTTCGCCGGCTTACTCTCGGCCTCCTCTGCGTCGGGTTCAGGCGTCTCAATAGCCCTCTTCGGCCCCCCTCTAGCCTTCTTCGCCGGCTTACTCTCGGCCTCCTCTGCGTCGGGCTCAGGCGTCTCAATAGCCTTCTTCGGCCCCCCTCTAGCCTTCTTCACCGGCTTACTCCCGGCCTCCTCTGCGTCGGGCTCAGGCGCCTCAATAGCCTTCTTCGGCCCCCCTCTAGCCTTCTTCGCCGGCTTACTCTCGGCCTCCTCTGCGTCGGGTTCAGGCGTCTCAATAGCCCTCTTCGGCCCCCCTCTAGCCTTCTTCGCCGGCTTACTCTCGGCCTCCTCTGCGTCGGGCTCAGGCGTCTCAATAGCCTTCCTCGGCCCCCCTCTAGCTTTCTTCGCCGGTTTACTCTCGGCCTCCTCTGCGTCGGGCTCAGGCGTCTCAATAGCCTTCTTCGGCATCCTTCTAGCCTTCTTCGCCGGCTTACTCTCGGCCTCCTCTGCGTCGGGCTCAGGCGTCTCAATAGCCTTCTTCGGCCCCCCTCTAGCCTTCTTCACCGGCTTACTCTCGGCCTCCTCTGCGCCGGGCTCAGGCGTCTCAATAGCCTTCTTCGGCCCCCCTCTAGCCTTCTTCACCGGCTTACTCCCGGCCTCCTCTGCGTCGGGCTCAGGCGTCTCAATAGCCTTCTTCGGCCCCCCTCTAGCCTTCTTCACCGGCTTACTCCCGGCCTCCTCTGCGTCGGGCTCAGGCGTCTCAATAGCCTTCTTCGGCCCCCCTCTAGCCTTCTTCACCGGCTTACTCCCGGCCTCCTCTGCGTCGGGCTCAGGCGCCTCAATAGCCTTCTTCGGCCCCCCTCTAGCCTTCTTCGCCGGCTTACTCTCGGCCTCCTCTGCGTCGGGTTCAGGCGTCTCAATAGCCCTCTTCGGCCCCCCTCTAGCCTTCTTCGCCGGCTTACTCTCGGCCTCCTCTGCGTCGGGCTCAGGCGTCTCAATAGCCTTCTTCGGCCCCCCTCTAGCCTTCTTCACCGGCTTACTCTCGGCCTCCTCCACCTCCGTGCTCTCCTCTGCGTCGGGCTCAGGTGTCTCAATAGCCTTCTTTGCCCCCACTCTAGCCTTCTTCACCGGCTTACTCTCGACCGCCTCTGCCTCTGTGCTCTCCTCCGCTACCGGATCTAGGGCCTTCTTTGTCACCGCCCTCTTCTTCTTTTCCGTCGCATCACTGGCGCGCGCGGTTTTTCGGCCCTTGGCTGTTTTCGGCGGCGGCGGCGTCTCTGTGTCGCTATCGGAACTGCTTAAAGGGTTGCTGGCGGGGTCGTCGTCGCTATCTTCGATTACGCTCGGGAGACGGTCTTTCCGCCTCGGCCCCGGTTTTGCGGCCTTCTTCTTTGCGGCCTTCTTTGCGGCCTTCTTTGCTGGTTTCTTCTTGATGATGGGCTCGTCATCGTCGCTCATGTCTGTTTCGCCGCCCTCTTCGTCCTCGTCCTCGTCCTCCTCTTGGTCCCCCACTGCGGCGCCCTTCTTTGCCTTGGTGGGTTTCGCCTTTCCGCGTATCCTCACACTCAGCTCCTTTACCAGGTCCACCCACGCCGTCCCTCCCCCGCACCCCGGACACTCCCCCCTCACCGGCAGCACCTGTGTATCGTCCTCGGCCTTTAAAAACACCCTGGCCAAGCACCCCAAATGCGCCACATGCGCACACCCTCTGTGCGGACACACACCCGCCACCTCACCCCTCACCACCCCCGCACACACACCGCACACCACCGGCCCGGCCTCCAAAATCCCTCTCGCCTTCTGCACATGCGCCTCCACCTTCCCCGCGCCAATATCCAGTCCCCGCAAGCCGCCCACGCCACTCGCGTCCCACAGCCTCTTCAACGGGCCCTCCCCCTCCGCCTGGCGCTCATCCAGCACGACGCTGACCCCCCCCCTCAGCGGCGCACTCTCCCTCGCGCACCACAGCCCCCACAGGTCCCACACATCCCTCTCAAAGAAGCGCACCGCCAGGGGCCACCGCGCAAACGCGCTGACCCTCAGCAGCAAATGCAGCGCCTGCAGCCGCGCGACGATGCCAGTGGACGCATACCTCTTTTTGCGGCACTTTACGCCCGCGGGGCGCAGGGCGGCGGGGATCTTGGTGCTGATGTGGGGGTGCTGCCAGGCCCACTCGAACTGCAGGGCTGCGAGCGACGACGGGAACCCGGACACGAGGAGCGTCATCTGCCAGGGGCGGCGCGTGCGGCGGCTGGTGCGCCGGGCGCCGCCGGGCGCCGTGCCGTTGTGTTGCGCGAGGCGGCGGCGGGGGTTGACGGTGGAGCCGATGTAGAGGCTGGCGGGGGAGACGGTCGAGCGCAGGAGGTAGCTGTGCGGTAGGTGTCGGTCAGTCAGTCAAACCCGGAGTGAAGGGGGGGGGGGGGTAAGTACGCGCAGTAGAAGGTCTGTATTGGTTTCAAGCCGAGTTCTTTTTGGGGCATTGGGTGGTGCGGGGGAGGGGGAGACATGAAAGTAGGTACTAATTGGTTTATAGGTAAGTTAGGATAGACGGTGAGTTTGCTCGTGTGGTGGTGGTGATGGTTTTTTATTTTTATTCATGTATTTATCTACTACTACTAAGAGTACGCAGGCGTGTGGTTGCAACCTTCATGTGGCAAGATCTGGGATCTGGGACCTGGCATCCGGTATCTGGCATCTAGATTGGTGCCTGCATCCGTGCCTGAACCACTTTCTTGACTTTCAAGGAGAGCTACTAACTAACCACCCACAGGTTCCGGGCAGTGGGGGTGAAAACAGCAGGTATCAGTCACATCACGCCCAGAGTCCATGATTGAGTGACAGTAATCCTAACCAGCGAGGTCTCCCCCGAGCTCGTATGTAGTACTCTACCTAATCATTGGCTGGCTGGCCCGGCAGACGTTAAATGATGTAGCCCTGCTTTATACAGCAAAAAAAAAAAAAACCCCCGGTACACACACAGAACAAAAAGTACCCAGGGTGTGACCAAATCACCCCAGTCGAAATACCCCCACCCCTGGACTCGAACCCGGATCCTCCGGCGCCACGCGGTGTGTGGCGAGGTGGACAGCACGCCGACTGCGCCACCCCGCCATTGCGTGTCGTCGTCCCCGAGCGGTACTTGTGCGGAAAACTTAATTCTGGGGATTACATAAGTAGGTAGGTACTTACATATACATGTATGTATCTCCACCAGAGGACAGGCCTTCGGTAAGATGCATGCATACCACGCCCTCCGGTAGTTACAGAATAAAGTGTTCTATGGGCGGGGCGGGGCGGGGCGGGGCGGGCACGTGTTGTAGTAACAGGGGCCTACATGTACTTATGTACTAGCCCCCGCCCAAAGACAGTATCGTCTTTTGGATACCGGGAGGTGATACATGTACTTTGCACTTCGCCGTAACCTGCATACTGCCACTGATCAAAAGTGTTCGTGATCCAGATATAGGATGGCCAGTGCCCAAGTTGAATCCAAGAACTCAAATGCATCAATAGGGTTTTGTAACAGGGAGTAAAAGCAACGTGGACATCTAGTATTGATTTTAGCCACCATTGAGTGCTGGTGGCTTCATCTTAGTGCACAGTTTGGTAGTTGACTTGAGCCATTTTGAGTCTGGATCACGAACACTTTTGATGGTAGTATGAAGTGTAAATAAGACGCTGTCCTCGCCCGCGTCCCCCGTCCCCCGTCCCCCGTCCCCCGTCCCCCGTCCCCTACTAGATAATAATGGGCACGAGATCTTTAAGCAAGACGAGACAAAACTACATGTACCCAGGGTGTCGCGCGCACATTTGGTGGTTCCATAGCCACACGTACGGGAATCGAACCAACACCCCCACACCAGGCTATTTCAAGGTAAATATGAGTGTGCAGATACTCTTCAAGTATATGCTTAGTACTTAGTGTATGGTAGGGAGGTTCTGTACGGTTTTGTTGTATTGTGGTAAAGTATTTGGGCGTTGTCTAGTCAAAATGTGCATCACTTTCGAACACTCTGGGTACATAGGTCCGGGGGTCTTGAGATACTACATAG
Source organism: Morchella sp. 2016-72 (assembly GCA_024713865.1). Classification (NCBI taxonomy): domain Eukaryota; kingdom Fungi; phylum Ascomycota; class Pezizomycetes; order Pezizales; family Morchellaceae; genus Morchella; species Morchella sp. 2016-72. Next base: position 967,117 of record JAMJEY010000026.1, on the reverse strand, counting down.
CTATAAGTCTCAAGATCTTTTTTTCCCTCCTCCTCACCTAAACAAACTCTACAGCTCCAGCTCAAAAAAAAAAAAATTACATACATAATTCTTTCCCGGCTCCGTAGTCACATGATGAAAAAAGTCTCGAGACACAACTTGGGGAAGTCCCGCCCCGTCTCATGCCCGGCTGGAACAAAAAGTACCCAGGGTGTGACCAAATCACCCCAGTCGAAATACCCCCACCCCTGGACTCGAACCCGGATCCTCCGGTGCCACGCGGTGTGTGACGAGGTGGACAGCACGCCGACTGCGCCACCCCGCCATTGCGTGTCGTCGTCCCCGAGCGGTACTTGTACGGGAAGCGCTAGCGGCGTCGTGGAAACTTCAGTTCTGCACATTACATTACATAAGTACTTGTATGCATTTGTATACATCACGCGTAGCATCTTCGCCAGGGAACTTCCAGTAAAATATATACCACGCCCTCCGGTAGCTAAAGAATAGAAGTCTTGAACCTGGTTCTATGGGCGGGGGCGGGGCGGGCACGTGTTGTGATAACAGAAGCCTACATGCTAGCCCCACCCAAAGACAGTGTCTTCTCTTACATGCCCTGCTTGTTTAGGGGAGGTAATACTTTGCATTTTGCCGTAACCTTCGAGTTGTATGCATACATACAAGTACTTAAGTATGAAGTGTAAATAAGACGCTGTCCTCGCCCACGCCCCCCCGTCCCCCGTCCCTGCCAGGGGATTAGGGGCACGAGACGAGTTGTCTCGGGATTTGGGTACTTGACTTGTCTCGAGACCTTTTAGCAAGACGAGACAAAAATACATAGGTCCGGGGGTCTCGAGATACTAATTATAAGTCTCAAAATCTCAACTTTTCCCACCTACGTGGGGTTTTTTTTTTTTTTTAAAAAAAAAACTACTTGCCTCGAGAATAAGTTTCTGTCACCACCCCTGTCTTGCAACAGCGCCCTCCCACACAAACCTGGCGGAAAATTATTCTCGCCGCAAGTACATACATGTAATTAACATACTATGTAGTTACAGTGCCCTCCCAGCATGAAAAAGTCTAAGACAGAGTGGAGAATTAAAATACAAAACGAGACGACTTGGGGAAAATTTTCCGCCCCGCCTCATGCCCGGTTGGAGCAAAAAGTACCCAAGGTGTGATTAAGTCACCCCAGTCAATATACCCCCACCCCTGGGTCGAACCCGGATCCTCCGGTGCCACGCGGTGTGTGGCAGGTGGACAGCACGCCGACTGCACCACCCGCCATTGAATTTGAGCGTCCCAGATTGGTACTTGTGCGGGAAGCGCTAACGTCATCACAAACCTTATTTAAGGTTTAGGTTTAACTACATGTAATTAAACACCAACAGGATGTATGTAATGTACTTGCCTTCCTGGTTAGGGCGGAATTAGCGCCGAGTGAGAATTTGTGATCCAGCGGGGCTAGGACTGATGATTTTTTTTTGTTTTTTGTTTTATTCATTAATTGCATCCAGCCCTAGGGCTATGGCAATGGGGCCCACCCCCCTCTGGGGCAGGCCTGTTTTCCTCCCCTCTTCCCTCAGCCTGTCAAAAATGGCTAGGACTGATGAGATACATACTTCATACCAGGCTAGGATTGATTGACGCACAAAAGGGAATAGAAAGATAGAAGGACTGAAAGCGACGGAATCTAGGTTACTAGGCGGGGTATAACATGGTCTTTTACTGCTTCTTCCTCTCTTTTATTATCTTATTTGTTTGTCTCCTTCCCTACATAGCTAGGTAGGCTCGCGCCTACCCCCCTCCTCCAACCAAACCACCCAGCTAAACAATAACTCCAGACTACATGTATTTACCCCCTTTCAACTCACCGCTCCAAACATACTTAACTCTAGACGCAGCCTTTCGGGTGCGTCCCATAGACCCGGCTCAAGCGACGGGGATTCTATATTCTACTCTCAAGTGGCATGATTATAGCTAAGTAACTACCCATGTTAACTCCGCCAAGTACATGTATGTATGTAGTCCCCTTTCCTTTACTGGAGCCCGAGGGACGTGGGGGTAGCATAGGTACTAGTAGTGCCCCGTGAAAGGATACCGCGCGATCTATCTAGGGCCAGACACCGATGCGAACATGTCCTACCAGCGAAAATACGTGATGGCCAAAACAAAGGGAGGGGAGGAGACCACGCTGACCGTCAGCGTCTAACTGGGAGTGTTATTCATACGCCAGAATGACATGCCCCCTCTATCATAGCTTCATGTGCGTAGGCGTGGATAGATGCAACAGCTGGCTCCATACGTTCAATCCAACAAGCATATAGTCAAACCCTTCATGCCAACCGGAGGCCACCAGTTGTAGCCCACATCCGCTTTTTAAAGGCGTATCTAGCTTACCTGTGTAGAAAGTCGGAAGTGCTATGCAGGCCTAGAACTAGAGTAATACCACTGTGTCCACGCTCATATATATATACCCCCGGCCCTAAAAATCTCATCCAAAGCTCGGTCAAGTTCCTGCCTTGCTTTCGACTCCTGCCCTATAAACCAGCCGTTCCATGGTATTAGGCTGCTCTAGTTGATCAAATAGTGACGATATGTCCTATCCATGTACACGACCGATGCGATCACCTGAATAGTCCGGCCGGCCATGATTCCTGTCTTTGAAGGGTCTTACTTTCCCGCTCCTCTCGGAGGGGAGCAGCTGTAGCTGCCGATGAGACCAGTGGTCAAGTCCTCATCTAGTGTACTTATAGCCGTGTGAGTGGGCGGGATTTGGACATAGGCCAGGCTTCCAAGATGTGAGATTTGTTTGGTACTGATGTAGCATGTAGAGCGGTTGGTGGTGCGTTGAAAGGCAGAGCTGAGGAATGGTTTATGGGACCGAAAAGGGTAACCTTTGCTAGATAGCTATTTCAAACTACTACATAACTGCTTCAAGTAACAATGACATTGGGGTCATGTCTTCCTCATCTAGACGTTATTTATTTAGATCATTAGTACCCCCTTTCTTTAGAGGCTACCTACAAACCTTATACGAGGGACCTCCCCAGGGCTTGTCTTACCTCAAGTTATAGCTCCATGTACTTTAAACTTACCCATTATCTGCGTCAACAGGTGAGCGAGTCAAATAAGTAAGCAAGTAGCTCGCAGCCTGGGCTCCTCATCTTACGCTTTTTGCCGCTCTTTACCTTTCTTCCCATATCCTGTACGGATACGTCCCCCCCCCCCCCCCCCTTCTTCCACCTCTGCTTTGCGTTCCGCCCCTGTCCCCCCAAATATCACTTCATCTTATCAATCTCCGCTGCCGTAGGCTCCCTCTCCTTCTTCAGCATCACTTGGCTTCTTCTTTCTTTCGCAGCCCCCTTCTCTACCTAGACGTATAGCTTTCTGCCCCCGCCCCCCAAGTTGTTTTTAATCTGCTCCAAGGTCTGGTTTCCCTTTCCTCCCCGCTGTGTTACCTCGTATAATCTTTAATTTGCCCTTTCAAATTCTCCAGCTTCTCACTCAACAACCCCTTACCACGCCCCCTCTCCCCCTGCTTTATCTATTGACGCCCTTCTCCACGCTCTCTGGCCATTCCTTGCTGCTCCTAGGGCCCCCTCTCCCTGACCCAAGTTTATCCCCTCGGGCCCCGGATCTCCCCAATGCTAGAGCGGCCCCGCACGTGTGCGGCGGCCTCATCACCTTCTCCTACACCAGTAGCGGTGCAGGTGGGCACATTAAAAGGTCATTAGCGGCACTTAGGGCGGTCTCCAAGTCGACTTTATACATGCGCACAATCATTTAAATATTTCTCCGGTATCTCTTGGGAATCACTTTTCCTTAATGTCAGACCACATTGTGGCCCCAATGATGGCATTCCTCATCGCTTGCAGCCCGATCAAGTCCTTGAGTAGCTGTTTCCCCCTCTAAGTAGCGTCTCATTGATGCCGTAAAGGGAGATCAAACAATATGTTTGTATTTAATAAGGCTGCGGAGACACGATGTCGTTGAAGATACTGAGATTCCCGACGGCCGAGTGGCCGAAGCCGGGTGTATCGGGGGGGCGGAACCTTGCGCTCAAGAAGCTCTGTCATTAGGCCAGGGGGATGTCGTAACTGATCATGAGGAGGGACCAAGTACAAGATTCGAGGCGGCTGCCCGCAACTGACCTGTTCCCATCGAGATCAAGATGCCTAGTAGCTTGATGAGGCTACTCTTTACCGGTCTCAGTCTTTCCGGCTAGCATGGTGGCAACTATTGGGTCTGGACGGAAGACCAAGGGGGTCTGATAACATCTTTGTCAGTACTTAAAAGAGCACACAACCTTTGCCCAACGTTGGAGCCATGTACTAACGTGTTTCACTGGGAAAGCGATCGTCACCGGGAAAGCAATCGGGCCCCGTTAATGAAAGATGGTAGGGCTAAAGTTCAGTCTAATACGAAGCCAAATATGTTGGAAGTACTTTTTGCTGTTTTTGGGTGATAATTACTTAGGATAGTGTGGTGGGGGTACTTTCAAAAGACCCAAAAGGAGAGGAAATTATGTATTATGACAACCATCCTTCACCACTCAACCTTAGCAAATATCATCTAAAATAGTCAAAAGATATCTATAGGGTGTTTCTGGACACTTGATTTGCTCCAGCCTCGAAATCCGAAATTTTTAAAGTCCTGTTGTCATGGCTGATTGCTTACCCGGTGATGATTGCTTTCCCGGTGAAACACGTTATCTCCATTGGTAGACTCCCCCATGGTGGGATCTAGCACCCTTACGTCCCGCCCGTCTTTTTTTCCCTTCGGCTGATAGAGAGTATGGAGGAGATCAAAAACAATCCCCGGATATGTGAAGAGGAAGTGCCCAGAGTTTATGTTGGGGTGTGCTCTACCCCTCTTATATACGAGGATGGAATAGATGAAAGATTATTGGCTGTATGAATTTAGGCCTCCCAGTTTTATGTTTACGTCCATCCGTATGGCTGGGAGTGTTGTACCGCTTGCTTACTTGGTTCCTTAGTTGGTTGCCTGACAGGGGTCAATGATCGTGAAAGCAAGTTTTTATCCCGATATGGGTTTATAATGGTGCATGCATGTATGCAGCATTCTGTCAATAGAGTGTTTTAGTCCTCCCATTTTTAATTCAGACTCGCAGCGCCGAGATATGCGCCGAGTCCTGTAAGAGTGCTTAAATCGGAAACGATCTGTAGTGATTAAGGCTCGCTATTGGTTTATTTTTTACACTCTTACAGGGCTCGGCGCTGCGAGTCTGAATTATTGACGAAATATGGCCAAAATATGGGGACTAAAACGCTCTAATGCTTGGATTGGTTGATGTGAAGGCATTTTCCTTCACATATAAAAACAGTATAAGCTTGTCCGTCGTCATCAGGAAGCATTTCTATTGGTCAAGATGGTTTGCATTTTAGTGATATACTAGAAGCATACATGCACTGACAAAGATCGCTCCCGTGACTGGAAGGGAAGCTACATTAAGAGGGGATTGTACACCATTGCTGTATCAAGGGGCATGAGCAAACACTGATAAGTACGTCTATAATCCTTTATATATCATCTCTAGATTCCTGAACCCCCCAAGCTAGCTTTCACAAACAGACTCAACTGAACGGACAAAACAGTGCTATTAAAGGATTATATCGGCCGGTCATGGGTAGAGACGAATCATTACGGCCTGGAATACACACAACTATATATATATGCGGCCTCCGGCCGCATTCCACTTGTAATTATATAAGGTACCCGTGATGGTAGAAGTTATGGGCCGGAGCGCTCTTTCGGGGTTGGGGGGGGGTTAATTATTTTGCGGGGTGAATGATTTTTTGGTTAGCTATGGAGCGTAGTTGGCGGGTGATAGTGAAGTATCTGCGGAACTGTGAGAGGGGGAGAGCCTCTTTCGTCCTATAACACACCTGTACCCACATTAGTACTACTCCGCCGCTAGTGCCACATACATAATACATAATACTCTCCTTGGCACCACCAAGCCATACACACATCTTATATACTCCATCCTAGTCTCGCTCCCAGACCCAATCGGTACATGTATCCCTTTATGTGGTGTGGACTAGTACATAAAATACTACATGTATGTACATCTCCAACCGCACCAGAGTAGGGGATGGGCACGAGACTAACTCCATACATACATGTACAAACACTTACATGCAGGTACATGTAGCTACTGCAAACTTCGCTGACTGGCCGAAAGAGCGGGTACATGCAGCAGTAGCCTACTTACATAATAACAGGATAGGCGCGTTTAGTTGTACTCGGTCTGGAACTGTAAAGTGGCCTAGTGGTGGGCGGACAAGACTAATATCGCCTCGTCTCACTATTCTCGCGGTGAAGGTCCCCTATTGCCCCAAGGGGTTTTGGGGTCTCTCGAGACTTAGGTCTACCCCTCTTAACTATCAAAGTCTTATATACTCCTGTTTCCGCGTTTTGAGTCAATACTGTTATACGTTACATGACCACCGCCGAATATAATGGTATATATATGAATATATATACATATAATCCAGTTTGTAGGGTACCACTGTGGGTCCATACCTTCCTGGACATAGCGGGGGTCCCTCACCCTTGGAGCAACGGTTATTGGCTCTTTACTCCCAGAGCCGGGCGTGCACTATTCATGGCTACCGCCACCTAAACCAACCCAAAGGAAAGCCATAGCTACGAATTAAAGCAGCCCCCCCCCAAAAAAAAAATCAACCCTTGGCACGGATCCCGAGCACTGACTCTTTCTATATATAAACCCTCCCTAAATTTATCTTTTTACCTCTCTGTGGTTCTTAGCGGTGGGGCGAAAAGGCTCACCTTCTCGTCCCCGGTAAACGGCTGGCGGGAGAGATGGGTCCTTTTTTTTAAAAAAAGAAAAAAGAAACCTACTTGCCTCTCCGAGGCCTTGGGGAGGTGAGTATGTAGGTCACTCTAAGGAGGGTCCTCCCCTCCTCGCTGCGCCCTCTCCTCTCTCTACAGAGAGGATCGATCGAGGGCCCCTTTTGTGTTAGATCCCCTTGACCCTCTTGCCCTCTCCTCTCCGCACTATGAGGATGGGAGGGGGCCTTTTGCGTTTGGGTTCCCCAACGTACTAGCTATATCTTCCGCCCTCCACTATTATGGGGGACAGAGGGACCTCTCTCTCTCAGCTGCATGCATGCCTATGTTCTCGCCCCCCCCCCTCCGCCGTGAGGAGAGGACTTTTTTACGCCCCCATGCCTACCCCCATACACAGTGAGCAACCCCTATATCCCTACTCCTGCTCCGCTCTGGGTGTGGCCGAGGGTGCAGCAGCAGCAGTGCGGGCGTGTGTTATATAATTATGTCTCGTTTGCCAAGGCCCGAGTGAGAGCCCATGACGCATGTCATGTATGTACGTACCCAATCGAGTCATTACGGTCAAGGAGTGGGTTTCACGATTTTGTATCGAAATGTTTACTGATATCGCGATATCGGTTTGCATAGTATATAGGTATATAGATAGAGACACCATAGTGAGTATAGGTAAGATACACCTCGGCCCTCCCAGCCCCCACTAGATAGATGCATGTATTTTGATTATAGTGGTCGCCCACAAAAACACCCCCCCCCCCAAAAAAAAACAAAAAAACAAAACACAGAAAGCACTATACAAACGGGGGAACCAAAAAACAATATAAGCAGATGAAAAGATGCATAATATATAGAGACAACCACACCACAACCACCTAATCACCCAGCACGCACTCCCACATTTTTCCTCTAGCAATACGCACGATGCAGAACGAATTATAAAAAAACACGGATCCCAACCCAACCCAACTAAACTAAACTATAGACAGTCAAAAGGAAAGAAGGTAGGAATGGAAGAAAAAGTAGATCTCTAATCTAGAACCTTGCGGTTGGCCTCTCTGTATGTCTGTTAACCCAAGAAAAGTGAAGAAAAGTGAATATGAAACGGCAGGTGGTAGAGATACGTAGGCAGATGGGGGAGAGAGGGAACTCCCAAATTAACGCCCCAGCCCAACAACCATGGCCACTGATGAAGCATAATTTTTTTTAAAAAAAAAGGAAAGAGAAATCCCAAACCATGGAAAACCTAGCACAACCTCGCACCCGACCCTCACAAATGCAACAAATGCAACGACAGAAGGAAAAAGAAAATAAAAAAGAAAATAAAAAAGGGAGAAAAAAGACCCCTAGTCGTACCATACCCACGCCTACCAAGTCTCCGCAATATACTGCCCCCCCTCCTTCTTCTTCGCCCAGAACTCCTTCGCGCCCTCCTCCGACAAACGGCCCTTCTCCATCGCCACCTTTACGAGGGCAGTCTCGACCCCCTCACCCATGCCCTTCGATGAGCCGCAGACAAATACGCGCCCGTCGAGAGCATTGACAATGGACCATACGAGGTCGGCCTGCGCGATGACCTCCTCCTGTACGTAGCGGCCCGTACCGACGCGGGACTCGACAACCTTGCGGATCTTGTCTTCGTGCGCACCCCATTCACCCGAGTATAGCTCGTCGAGGAGTGAGTCGCGGACACCCTGGAGGACCCTGTTGTGATACCACATGTTAGACCGACCACCCAACAGAGCAACAATCCAGAGAGGAACTACTCACCAGACTTTGTTCGCGCAGTTTGCGCTCTGTAACCTCCTCTGCACAAAGCCTCTAAACGGCGCAATACCGACCCCAGCACCAATAAGGAGCATCGGCCCATCCGAGACAAACTCCTTTGCGAGTGGGTTCGACATCAGTCCACGGAACATAGGCACGCGGACCTCCGTCTCGCCGCCGTCCAGCATTCGGCGAGCACAGCGCTCAAAGAAGCCCGAGCCGACACCGGTGCGCTTCCCATCGCGCCAGTTCTCGGGGCACTCGTGCACAGAGACGGCGATCTCGATGATGCGGCGGTGTGCGAAGCGCGACTCGTGAGGGTCGTTTGAGAGCGAGTAGAAGCGCGGCATGAGCGTTTTGAGGTTGCACAGGAGGTGCTCGAAGCTCGGCTTCGAGGACGGGAACGCATTCAGCAGCTGCAGAAGCGATACATACGGCCCGGTCCGGAGTCTAAGCGAAAACCGGCGGTTAATCAAAGGATCTGATAAGGAAGATCACTGATAACAAAAAAAAAGGGTGGGGGCGGGAGGTGGTGATTGGCCCAACCGATCAGAGGGGGATGACTTACTCGCAGAACGCGGCTTGGCCCTGCTTGGAGCACAGATAAAGGAGAATTGTCTTCTCGCTCTCATCCGCGGCATACTCTGCCATGAGACGGAGGATATTCTTTGTGGGGGCGTACGACTGGACATCAACAGTCCAGGTGAGGAGCTCTCTTCGGGTGGTTATTAGAGCCCGTTCTTGCTCCTGGCCCCAGATCGTGGGCCAGCGTCCGCCCTGCGTATGCAGGGTGACGGGTGCATCACGCTCCGCGGCGGGGATCCCAAGAAGGTCGAAGATCTCGTCAACGGTGTCGAAGTTGTTGGGTGCACAGATCCCTATTGCGCCACCAACGCGGAAGTCAACGCCCTCAAGCTCTTCCGGGTAGTCGGTAACGTCAAGATCAAAGTGGTATGTCCTCTTCTCGGCACCGGGCTTAGTTAACTCTCGGGTACCATCGATCTTGGCAGAGAAAACGCTGTATGGTGGATGCGGCGAGACGAATGTTGGCGGATGGGTGTATGCCGTCGATTTGTGGATAGCCATCTCACCATTGGTTGTAGTAGCACTGTTGGTGGTAGTGGTAGCACCATTGGTAGTATTACCAACGACTGTTGTAGCCTCCACTGGGAGCAGCGAGATCGTTTGTGATGGGAGGGCGGTAATACCCGTCAACCTAGCCCTCGAATTGAGCGGAGCCAAATTAAGGTTCAGGCTCCTAAACGCCCTATTATCGGGAGTCGCAATTGCTGGTCTCGGCGCAAGCGAGACCGATTTCCCGACCTGATTCCCAGGCAATCTACAACAACCGCCACCACAGCAGCCACCGTTCGCCAGGTTCGTCGCCGAGGAGTCGCTCAGCAAATCGTGGGAGACGAGTGTGAAAGAGGGGCGGCGGGGCTTCGCCGAGCGGGTAAAGTCAATGCCGAGGATAGGATTCTTCATCTTCTTGATGAGGCTGTCGACCTGCAGGTCCGTTGCGTCCTTGCCATTGACGGCGGGGGGATTGACGGAAGCAGTGAGGAGATTGTGGGGTTCCTCGGGGATGCTCTTTTGCACAGCCGTGACAGGACCTGGACTGGGGTACTTCGAGTTCACCATGGAGGAGGACGGTCTGGTAAGTGAAGGTGAGGAGGGTAGGTGGACGTGGTGGTGGGAGACTTGGGGAGAGAGTACATCGGCTGTGTGTAGATTAGGTGGGGGAGAAGAATTAGTCAGGTTCAAACAGGATTCGAACGGAATCAACGACACTAAGGGAAGGGCTTTTCTCTTTTTCTCCTTCTAGGCAGACAGGGAGGTATATACATGTAGTTGTAGTAGAAAGAAGCACTTACTCATTGTTGCGGCCCGAGGAAGCGAACGAAATAATAGTTGTGTTTTTATTTTTGACACTGTGAATACGATACGAGATTGGTTCAACTGAAAAGAAGAATGAAAAAAAAAAAAAAGGTAGAGAGAGTATATGCAAATGTAAATAGCGTATATGTATAGAAGGAGGAGAAGAAGAAGAAGAAGAAAGAGAACAGAGGGACCGGAATAGAACAAGAGTAATAAAGGGGAGAAAAGAGCAATTTCACTCTGTTGAGGGGAGGGGCCTGTCTGGTGTTGCCCTGGCCCATGGATGCGTCTCTTTATTCTAGCGCTTTGCTGATCCTCCTGTCCTGTCCTGTTGCCACCTCCACACAATCAGGTAAGGCAAGGCAAAAGGGAAAAAAAAAAAATCTGCCTGCCTGCCGAGCTTATCAAACTCTCCCTCAACCACTATCACCTGCACCCCCTCCCCCCTATTTGTTTCGATATCACCTGTGCCGAAAACTACATGTAGGCGGCTGCAGGTAGATTCAACATCATCGTCATGCCATATCTAACCTTTTATAATAGAATAATCCTTTGTCCCCCCCAATCTTCCCCCTTTTGGTAGCCCAAGGCATCGTTCGTTGTTGAGGACAACTCGGTTGGCGATTATTCGCTCTCCATAATCATTCATCCATCGGCTCACTCTTATCCTGGATGGCCGGGGAGAATACATGTATGTATGCTGTAAGTATATGTGCTGTATGTCTGTGTGAGATTACGGAGAAATGAGCAAAGGCTTAGAAATGGTGTCCCGAATATCTTCCCGCTGCGAGCCCCCCAAACCAAACCCAAACCTAAATGCCGGAAGCATCTCATAGAAAGGAGGAGAAACGATAAACCCTACATACATCATATGTAAAAAAAAAAAAAAAAAATACACTCTACAAATCTTCTCATAAGTATAACACAACCATGACCTCACCTGATCCCCGCGTCCCCCATCCCCATCCCCCCCATCCCCCACAAAAGAAAATATCTAAGCCGGAAAAAAAAAAAAACTTGTTGAAGCTGATGCGGCGATGCCACCGCCCCCTATCAGATCAAACTAGATTTCACGCTAGCCCGCAACCTTCCCTATCAGATTAAAACTAGTATTCTCCGGGTGTTCCGCGGGGATTGGGCGGTACTGGCATGATCTGATAACTTTATTTGACCTCCCTATTTTTCCCGAAAACCTTACTTTCACCGGCTAACAGACAGCCAATGAAGCTCGGTTCCTTGCATGCGCGTGTTTCTGCTCTGCTGCTGCTGCACGCCAGACAGGACAGACGGGAAGGGAAGATAGAGGATGGGTACATACATACATGTAGGGTACCTAGACGGATGGGTCAAAATTTTTTCCACACATAAACCAGAATAAGCAATATGTAACCCAGTCCACTCCACTTCAATCGGCCGGCCGCGATATCGACCACAACCAATGTCAATGTCATCAATCCCATTAATCTCGTTTCAATCTGTTTCAATTCCTCGCTGACGCGGACCCCATTGAGTGGGTACATGTGTGTATGCTCACGCGGGGTGGTCGGACCGAACATGTTTTTTCCTTCGCTTAAAGCACATACAGTACATGTAAATGTATGTACCTGTCCCTTGCTTTAATATTCCCCACCATAATCTACTCTATGCCAGATCGATGTCGAGCGAGGGAATTGGAGGAGGGAATTGAGGGTTCGCGTCAAATAAACAGGCGCCAAGAAGAGTGTACGTACGCGTTTTGATGCTCTACCTGCCTGTAGCTATAGTCATGTCGGTATACATACTCTATGCCCTCCATTGATCCGAGGTGTTTAACTGTACCTCAACCGGAGGCTCATCTTCATGTGGAGTACTGTAGATACATGTACATGTACCTACATGTACTCTACATGTACTTGTACCTCCACTCTACTCTATCCCAGGTGTTACGTGCGCGCCGGGAGCAATACATACATACATGTACTTACGTACCCCTAATGTCAATCAGGAGGCTTATGCATACATGTACGTACATGTGCTACGCTGCATTAATATATTTATACATACATGTACCCATACCCTAAGTCTTAGGAATACATGTACTATCACCACCTAGATTATATTAGAGGACAGGCCCACAGCATCGGGAAGGGAGCCGGCTGCTTGGTGTTTGAACGACTGACTTCTCGGGCCATTGAAGGCCGTGCACAATTGGGTCGTTAGGTACTTGTGCTAGGTGGTATATTGGTTTATGCACTTATACTTGTATGTTTGGGGGGAGGAGAAGGGGGCGAACCATTGCGGCGCACGCGTGGGGTAACTAAATGTAGAGGAATCCCAGGGAACCAGGTGATGGGCCGATAACTCAGCAGAAAACGCTCACCCCCTCTCCTCCCCCCTTTGTTTTTCTTTTTTCTCTTCCTGGGGCGTGACAGGAAGGTGATAAATTATAAAGGGCACAAAAGGATACAAGTACATGTAGACATAAGATTTGTGGATCGTGAACTTAGAGCCACAAACTGACTCGTATCATTTCATTTCGCGGTTACCGACGGATCAATTAACTCTGCCAAGATCGAGTGATTCTTAGTGATTAGATGAAGATGATGTTTACTATTTACATATGCTTGTGCTACTGTTGATTACTGTGGCTGCGATGTCAGCCCGCTTTCAGCCACAAATCCTGTTAGAGTCAGAGCTTACATATGAAGAAGAAGCTACATACATATACATGATGTACTTGTAGATATCACCACTCATCCACTCCCCCCATCTACATACAAACATCCATCTATCTAGTCATTCTCACAAAATCCCACTCTTCCTCCTCTTCCCCTTCCCTCCTCCCCTTCCCCTCTTTATCCCCTCTCTCTATGCCCAGGAAACATCTTCCAAAGTTCCTAAAGTCCCAAGTCAATCTTTATACCTCCCACGCATCTTCCTCTTCTTCTTCCTCCTCCCCCCAAAATGCATCTACTGCCACAACTACCAAGGATCAAAGCGTGAATGACCTCCTCGCCCATCTCCGCATCTCTCAACCCAACACAGACGCCCCCCGGCGCCAGATTAGCACAATTCGGTCCGTTCCTCCATCTCTTCAACAAATCCTTGCCAACGCCGACCCCCCACCACCCCCACGTCCCCGCATCCAAGTCGGTATCCCCCGGCGGAACCGCATCCCCGGCCCCCCGCCACCAGCATCATGGCTCGCGCCGCCCGAAGAGGTCTCTGAAGAACCGGTATTTTGCGCACAAGAGCCTACCACTAGCCACGACGTCCATCACCTCCCAGACCTACCGGACATCGCGCCTCACCGCCTCGCCCACGCAGCGCTTGTCGAGGTCGCACAGAACTGGGATTTCCACACCGTGTACGACCAGCACTACCTTTACGCCCTCCGTCCCGGGCTCAAGGCACTCCTCTTATCCTACATCGCCGCGCACGATCCCGGCGCCCTCCGCCCCGACCACCTCCGCCTTCTCTTCCGTGACGACGACGATGAGGACTTTACGCATCTAGATTTGTCGCGGGCGCTCGGTCCTAGCCTGACATTCAAGGATCTCCGTAGTCTTTTCTTGGAGAAAAGGGTCGCGGCGGTAGCATCGCCAGTCACCGACGACTGGGATATTGCTACGGCTACGCCGGGACGTGCACGATTTGCGGGCGTGACGCACTTGTCGCTAGCGTGGCCGGCGGCATCTGAAGCGTCGTGGGCAAGACTGATGGCGTTTGTGCAGTGTGTGCCGACGATCACTCATCTGTCGCTTGCGGGGTGGGTGCGCCCGGGCGAACCGGGGGTGTTGAGACGGTTTGCGAGGTTACTGCTTTGCCTCAAGTGGCTGGATGTGTCAGATTGTCCGGCCGCGTTGTATGAGGCGCTGAAGGAGGTTGAGTGGGATCGGGCCTGGAGGGGTGTGGAGACGGTGGTATGTAGACAGGGCGAGGAGATACCGGACAAGGTTCGAGAGGAGAGGGATAGAGTGGTGGATGAGTTGAGAGGGAGTATTAGGGCGGTGAGAACTGAGATGGGGGGTAAGTGGTGTAATGTTGTAAAGTGATACATCGAGTGAGATTATATGATCTCAATTATCAGATCATGCTTCTTGGAATTATTATATTGCAGTAACTAGCAGTAAAGTCTTTTCCTCAACAGCTGGGCATCCGCTTGGATATATATCGTAATATAAGTCGTCATCCTAAGCTCAAGTCGTGTACTGTTATTAGCCTACATCTCTTCTTATCCCAAAACACAGGGCTAGACAGAAGGGTAGTCTAGTCGATCTGAAAGATGTGATATTGACCCATCAATTTGCCGCACTCCTTTACCAGCAAATGAAAGAGAAAACCCAAGTACCCAAGGCAAGATCTTTTATAGGAGAGCGCCCTCAGAGTAGCTTTGTTGAAAAAAAAAAAGTTCTCATAGGATCGGGCTACGCAGTAGAATATACTGAATCTGCCTATCCCTTTAATTCCACCGTCTCCTGCGGCGGGTTAATTGTATGCCGGTGAGAAGGGCACGGATGGCTGTTTATATGTAGTCTTGAGATTATATGGAGTTTGAGTAACCAAAAAGACTAGGCTCAATTAGATGTAAGAATCCCACGAGACGAGCCGGCTCATGGGATAGGCTTGAACAGAGCATAAAAGCCCAAGCCTCCTCCGTACGAGACGAGCTTGAGGTATTACGACCACTTTTGGCTTCGCTTGGGCCTGTCTTGGACTCTCCAAGGGCTTGATAGTCACTTTATGGACTATCCCACACTCGGCCAGGTATTTTGCAATATCTCATCTGATGTAAAGATCTCACCAAATTTTTTCCCTTCCCATGGCGCGTAAACATTACCCTGTCGCGTGTCCCGGGAATTTGATCGTTACAGCGCGCGGTGGTTTCCCAATATGTATTGGTAGAAAAACAGATTCATTCCATCAAAGAATACCACGAACTCGAGCTCTTGGAAATGAGACGGGACGAGTCAAGCCCGTGCTTTGGGGTCGTCTTGGATAGGCTCATAGGGAACACTAGACCTTCCTAGGGGTTGGTGCGTGCAGGACGGAGCAACACCCACTATATCTTAATTTTCCAGTATACATTGCTTCCCGCTGGTGAGCCATTTCCTCGCAAGTATATGGTTTATTTTTGGATTTGGAGGTTGGAGATGTGTATAGAGGATTTTCTATTACTATGGTCTTAATCGTTAGCCTGGCCTGCTGACTCTGGAAGATTTGTGGTGGGGTTTGGGTACACTGGGGGGTAGAATAGAGGGAGAGAGAGAAAGGTGATGTGAGAGGTTTTTATAGCCAACCAACCGGATTGGATGAACAAAACCTCCTGAATAATATATAATCGGATATGTCTATCAGCGATATTACTATACTAGTTCAAGCCCTTGTGGTGCAAAGCTCCCCTTCGAGTTGTACTAAAACAGCTGGGCTTAGCCACTAACTGCTGACAAAAAAAAAAGGTTTGATGCGTCCTATTAAGATAGGAGCTCACGGCTAGCCCTGCCAATCGGTTCCATTTGTTCGGTAATCCGCTTCTTTGGGCATTAGATGAGTTTAGATAGACTTTGTGCCGGAAAACGGTTCGTACATACATGTGTTCATGTCCTAGCCCCCTTGTTATGCCTGTAGTATTTTGGTGCGGTGCAGAGGGGCTCGGCCTGGGAGAAACATTACATGTAGTTTTTGAGATTTTTCAATGTAAGGTCCGGTCTCATAACGCGTAATTATGTAAGGGCTTAAGCGTCGCCTTTAGCGCTGAATGACTACATATACCGTTTGGCTCCCATATAATTCATAAGTCGGCCATAGGAGCCAATTTCAGGTGCCCCTAGGGTCGGGGAGGGTTGCTCGCTGTCGCAGCCAGAGAGCCGTGCCAGTGAGAAACTGTTTCCTCCCTGCCCCGTTTTCCTTTTATTTGGCTGATGAATTAGGGTATTCTTCTCCTACGTATACACTTGAGCGCCTCCCAGTCTACACCACCGTCATAATCAACACCCCAATGTGCTCCTATATATACTACTCCTTACATCTTATTAGCCCTTATATTCCATCTATCCAAAAACCTCCCGCGTAGAAACCCTCTGGGTCTTCCCCTAGAGTACCTACCCAATAGAAGGAGTGATCTACCAGGTCCGTTAGTTCAACGGTATAAGTTAGATTTTTACCCTACATTATAAGTAGTATCTTTACCCACCAAAATGTCCCAGGCGGAGCCATCATCAAGGTGGAGGGTTAATTTTTCATACACGCTCCTAACGACCCACCACTTCATTTGCAGTGCAGCCTATGGATAAGTTATAACCACACTCATGGGTGGCTGCAGCTGTTATGGTAGCTTTGGCTTCGGGGCAGCAGGAAGTAGGGTTCCAGTGTAGTTAAACATCTGAAATGATATTTTCATGCATACGTGGTGGTTTGATTAATTGGCCGGGCTACAGCTCAATCTTTCTTTTAAACGGGTGTGCACAATAAACATTTGTTCCCCTCCATTCTAGATCTCTCATCGAGGGTTAGTGTCTCTATGCTATGCATGTACGTCAAGTACATGTAGTTACTATTAGGGGTTTTTGCTAGCATTGTTTCCTTTGTTCATGCTTTTAGTTCTGGGAGGGAGGTTTTGCCTGTCTCCGGTAGAGGGGGCGGGGCGAGGATTTTCATTAATCTCCGGGTCGCATGTCTAAAGTATCAATCAATCATTCAACCAGCTAGTATTAGCATGTATGAAGTATAAATAAATAGATAAATGAGCTGGCGTTAGCCTCGGTGTCGAGCTCGAGTGATAGTCTGTGACCGATACCTCGCTGGATCATTGAAAGCCTCCTTAGCCGCGTATGGGGAGTATGGGAGGAGTAAGAGAATTTCTGGGCTATTAGTCCTCAATCATTAATGACCATCGCATTTAGCTATAGCTCGTCTATTATTGGCCTCGATGGTATCTAGATATTTATTAGATTGAATTATTACGTTCATGAAACTAATGACAGTCCGACAGACTGTATTTACAGAGGATGCTTACATCCCGCGTCTCACCTATTGCTCCGACGTTTGGTCCAACAACCTCGCCATACACAATGGACGGCAGCCTTCGAATGCTATTATGTCTGACCTCTATTATATCATGATGAATTCCCTACATAGATATACTGCTCTTCTAAACATGGGTTGGGAGCCGAGGCGCAGCGGGAATACCTGTAGGATCATTTCTCTATGTTCGAGGCATGCAGTGCCAACCCTGGAGGGGAACTCACCAAACCGCTATATATCTTGCAGGGTACAGTTCAATCCTTCGTGTCTTTATATTTATCCTACTGGGCGTTTCTACTACTGGTTCTTCCGGCGGGTCTTCATCTCGACAAATTCCATCAGCTATATGAAGCTGCGGGGAAAAAAAAAAAGGTTGGATCGGACGAAGTGGGTACACCATATGAAAGTACTAGGGAAAGAAACCTCGAGGGCTTCATAGGACAGTAAACCAGATTGCGCGTGTTTTTAGGCACCCTATAATGCAAAGACTTGCACTTTGTAAGTGAGGGTTAAAGCATCAATCCAGCGTGGTACCCCATAAGCGCTGCTAGGAAGCCCAATAATGTCCGGTTTCCACCGATTGCCGAGGATGATCTCTTTGGGGTACACGTAGTATAATCCTTGCTTCGGTTGATCAATATACCCGAGACTGCGGGTAAGGTTATGATAGGGCGGCATTAAACCGAAAGGCCAGTTTGCACGCATGTTTAGTCTCAAGAGGTAGCCATACATACAGATTTGGGGGTGGGGGTCGCATTATTATTCATCAGAAACCATATACAACTTAAAACAACCTAAAAGTCCAACAAATACACATTAAAGATATAATTCTCTGAATCACCTTCTTTTATTTTTCCCCCAAGCCTCAACGAATGCAATCTTTTCCTTTACACCCAAATTCAGCCTTTTACTCCTGCTTATCCTTGCCAGCGCCTCGCCGCCCTTTTCGGAAAGCCTACTTTGCTGCTCTCCGCCGTCCAGTGGCGACTTCTCATCTGTTACTGTATCGCTGGAAGAGCTTGATAAAAGTCTTGTTTCCTCATCGGTTTCGGAGCCTTCTGAGTGGTAATCTTCAAGCTGACCATAGTCGGGCATTTCCTTCTCCACTTTATTGTAAATTGCTTCTGCAATGCGTACACGTATACAGTGGGTCGGTCTGCTCAAGAGGTTGTAAATAGTCGTGAAATATGTCTCCGGGATCGGCGTAGTCACATCAGCGGGGGTATAGCGGAGTGAAATAGGGAATATCGCAGTTTGCGCTGGAATCGTGTCAAGTGATGGGGCGAAACGTAGGATACCGCGGCCGTTGGTAGTCGTCCCTTCGGGGAAAACGACTACCGTTCGAGTGGGATTGGACTTAAGAAGGAATGCAACGGTGT
The DNA here is from genome assembly GCA_024713865.1 of Morchella sp. 2016-72. NCBI lineage: Eukaryota > Fungi > Ascomycota > Pezizomycetes > Pezizales > Morchellaceae > Morchella > Morchella sp. 2016-72. Next base: position 948,284 of record JAMJEY010000026.1, on the reverse strand, counting down.
GAAGTGTCGCGCCTTTTGGGGGAGAGAGGCAAGGTTTGGAGAAAGACCGGAGTATGGCTGTAAAAAGGGTAATATGTTCGACCTTACGAGTAGTGGGGTAGGAGGCGGTAAATACTGGATCGAAAATGGCGGCAAGGTATATCGCGTCGAGGGGAGAGTTAAAAGAAGAGAGAATGACAGTGTTCGGTCTAGGGAGCTTGTTGGATTTTTTAAACAATGATCTGGTTTAGATTGTTAGTTACTATTTCTTTGAAGTGAGAAGGGAAAGGGGCACAATACCCTTTCCTGACCCCCTCAACCTGCAAATCAATCCACCACACCCCCGAGCAAAGCAATATGCTCCATAGCCACGCCTTCCGGATGAAACTCCCTATCGGTAACCACTGGAATACCAGAAAGTAGGATATGCTCAGACACAGAAAGAATGGTAGTCGGAAAGCAAAGAAAAACCAGCCCGTGGCACTCTGAAAGATGGAGTTGGTGCCATCGATGGGCAAAAATGGTGCAATCTGGGTGCCTGTTTCATAGGGATTTAGCGGCCGTTGATAGCTAGACAGGGGATGGGAACTCACCCCGATCACGAAATTGTGAGAACTTCTCCATTCTCGGAAAGTTGGGAGCAAACAAAAGGTGGGTAGTTCAGGGGACTCAGAAGTAACGACGATAAGAAGGGTGATACGAGGGTGAGGTATGGAGTTTACAAGAACATGGTCTGAGGAAGGTTGGGTTGACGTGTGGTTCAAGAACTTTTGGGCGCTTGGCAATTAGTATCATATGTGGCATGTGCAATTTTGAATTCCATGCGCGTAGAGTACTGTATATAGGGTATGTTACAGTATGATATCATGTACCTGCTGTATGTCACGTTACCCGGCCCTTAAGTACCTGGGCTCCTAGTGGGAACCTTAGACTGGAGGGCAAACAACAACTCAAATAAACATGTCAGCGGTGCCGGGTTCGTTATGGCGTACCGCTGCTTCGACTGCTGTGATGGCAACCACAGGAATTCTAAGTCGTCTTTTCCTTTACGGAACCCAGCGAGTTAAAGTTGATGGAATGGATAATTTCTTAGAGTTACTCAAAACAAGGCGAAATGAGCGGAATGCGGGGTTGCTGACAGGTAGGGCCTCATGTCACTGGAAGAATTGGTCTTGTGCTGACAGCTTAATTACAAGTGTCGAACCATTTGAGTGTGTAGGTGGTTATTATGGATCCCTCTAAAAGAATTGGGTATGAAAACTCACGTCATGATGGTGTGAGGCTATTTGGCTGTGGCGCTTCACAGGCTAGATGATCCATTAATATGGGGACTTTTGCCCTATTCGTATATGTTCTCGCCAAGAGATTTAAGGTATGGGCTAGGTAGTCATGATATATGCTTCAAGAATAAGTAAGTCCAGTAGTTCTTATCATTGTTTACATCCTACATGCGCTTAAGTAAAGGTATCTACATAATCGCCAGCTTAAATATAATAAATCCAACTAGACTAGCAGTATCGGGGACTATTACCGCTAGTTTCTTTTATTTTTGTTCCCTATTTGTCTTTCCTCAGATCATACGATCTGCGCTTTGGTCTCGTCGAGGCTCCGTTGAAATTGCATCGAGTGACTGACTATGATCCAACTCCTAGGGTAGTGGGTAGCTTCTTTGCCGCTGGCCAAGTACTTCCCACTTTCCGTCTCCATAAAGACCCCCGAGGAGGCCTCTTCCAGCCTAGTATGTCTGAGGCAGTTTCTCTGCTGGATGCTCCTCAACATCATTGGGTGCACTTATTCCCCGAAGGCCGCGTTAGTCCATAGTCCTCCAGCTGTCCCCTCCGCCGAGTATTGATTTCCCCGTAGGTTCATCAAAACCCAAAGTATGAAATGCGGTATTTTAGGTGGGGTGTGTCTCGTCTTCTTCTAGAACCCGTCATCCAACCCTCGCTGGTTCCCATGTTCATCACTGGTTTTTCCGACATCATGCACGAATCCCGTAGCTTCCCACGGTTTCTCCCGCGCCTAAGGAAAAAGATAACTCTGCATATTGGTGGAGTGGTACCGGATTCTAGATTCATAGACTTGAGAAGCAAGTGGCATGACCTGAGCCACCGATATCGCGATGAGGAAGAATACTTAAAAACTGGGAAAGAGGCTGTAGAGTTAAGGGTTGAAGTTACTCGAAGAGTGAGAGACGAAGTGGTAAAGCTGAGAAGGAGGGTTGGGTTTTCTGAGGAGGATGAGGCTGCCGGTAAGGTAGAAACATACAGGCTCCAAGGGATGGAGATGAGGGAAGGGAAGCTAGCGGATGGAACTTGGGAGAATGATACATAACTATTGGTTCCTTGCATAGAAGACCAATTCTTAGGACTCATCTGAACTTTGTGCCGGAGATTATAAAGTTTTCCACCACCACCCCCTCCGCCGGGCATAATTACCCAGGATACCAATAGCCTGTGTTGATTCTGCTGGATCAGCTAGGTTATTGTGCGTTACATGCCTACGGCCCATGACTTGTGGCATTGTGAACTTTCTATGATATTCCCTCCACAATTTAAAGCGCTATATAAGGAATAAGAGGGAAGCAATAGACCTCTAAAGCTTAATCTACCTATCCTATATATAGTTTACCCCCTAGCCGGTTCCGATAGTTAGGTTGATATAAAGCGAAAGGGTAGGGAAGGATTATATGAACTTATAGCATGTAGTTCTTCCAGGTACTTAGACCAATGGGCAACTGACAGAAAGGGTTTTATTTTCGAGGACCAATTCTGAGCGACCGTCCATGCTTAAATCGTGACACGTCAATCCTGCCCCCTCCCTCATATATATAATAGAGAATTAAGGTTCTGTTGTGCGATTAGTTATGTAGTTGATAAGAGATATATTGGCTAGTAAGTCACGCTCAGCTTGGCGTGAAATTTTCTAGGGGCAGCATTTTTTTTTTGACATCATAAGAGATACTCGCGGTGAAATTGGGTATTGCCCCAATTGCGTTGGCGACCATTCAACCTAACTCAGGCCTCCAAATCTGAACCTACAGAGTTTTCAAAGATCAAGGCCTAATAGAAGGATACATGTAGTTTATAGGGGTGAAAACCCTATTTTGGCCTGTTGCCAAACGGCCCTTAATTAATTTCACCGTAAGTTTACTAATGGCCCGGCATCAAGGCCAAACGGAGTCCCCAAGGGCCAATAACTAACAAAGGGGTTGTGGAAACGGGGTTTGCACCCCTCCGCCTCTCTCTTTTTTTCGTAACTCCATATTGCAACATCCGGACAACTAATTTTGAAAAGTATGTAAGACCTAGACGCGACCATGGGGGTAACGCGACCATAGGGGTATGGGGATTTTAGTTTATTTTCATCCAAAGGACGGGAATAAGTAAATTCAAAATATAACATGAAATTTAATCCATTGTCTTGAACTATATCCATTTGAAACTCGATTTAGTACTTTTCGGTGTTGCAATAGAGGAATCGCCCACTCCGGCTCCGTGAGCGCGTTGAAACACTCAATGTCAGTACCAAATAAAACTTCAGCCTCAATGCATAACTAGCCTGAGACAGACTTCTAGATCTGCTAAGTAGAGTAACTACCTAGAAAATACCCGTAAATGCGTAAAGGTGTATAAGACGTATTGGAGTGACACTGATATTAGCACAATGTCATTTATTAGTCAACACCCTTGTTTTCGGTTAGAACAAGACAGTATGTAACTACATGTACCGTCAATTCTCAAAAGAACAGCCCGGGCCCAAAGGTCAGATCTAAGCCGCCTGATTGGTTGTTTTATTTCTGGCCACCTATTACTCCAACCGCATCTAAAAAATCAACAGACTTAAAAATTTGGCGAGTACTCTGTCCTTTTGCACTAAACCCGGGCTCTTATTTCGAGACTTAACGGTATATACATATATGATTTTTGCATGAGGTTAGGTTGATTTGCGTAGCTACATGTACTAGTACTTTTGTTTTAAAACGGTATATTACCGGAGCCCGTCCGTTACATCATGTATGAACCAATCAATGCCTTTATGTTGAGATTAATATCACGAGCCGGGGAAAGTATATCCTCCCTGTAATAATTGTGGCAAGGTCTAGACCACTACTATATTATTAAAATGCTGACCCCCCAGAAGAAGCAAATTTTATGTGGCTTTACTACAGATCCCCTCATCAAATGATAGATCTTCCATACAAATTTAATTCCTCTATTATAGGGGTCAGCATTGACAGACTAAAGGATAAAAGGGCAGCTAAATTCCCTCCTGTACTAATATACATAACAAGAATTACTTCCGCTACAATATTTCGGACACTTTATCCTAGTACCATACCGAGTGACGGTTTGTGAAGACAAGTCAAATTCAAATCACCCTGTCTAGCCAATAGGACTTCGGTTGCTACAGTACCTACCCCATCTTATTGATAAAAATTTGGCTAGTACAGTAACTGTTCCATTTTTTTCCCAACTAAATTTTGAGAGTCTTTATCTAGTGACAATACGATTTCATTTACTTATGTAGTTTATAAGGTTGGTTAACTAGAGATATTTTTAAAATCACTGTACAAAAAAAGAAGAGCTCCGATTCAGATATCTCCGTAGCAAGCGAAGACAGAAAAATAAGAATAGAGTGCTATGCATGACAAAACCAAAGAAGCATCAAATAAACCGTCAACGCCAATATCTAGATATTAAAGCCTTTTCATAAACCCGAAGCGAGATATTTCTAGCCATCCCAGTAGCCCTAAATCCCAGGACGGAGAGCATTATACACACCATTCCAAACCAATGGGGAAAAACACAATAAAGAAGGGTAAAAAGGAAAAATGAGGCCAAAGATGCAAAGATATATAAAAAGTATCTGTCCATATGCACATTGCAGTTATTAGAAACGCTAGGGATACCGAGGGGACAGCTGTGATATCTTTCTCGCTGAAAATACGTCCAAAATTCCGTAATAAACCAAAATGAAAAACGGACGCAGAAATGCGTTACAATAAATAAAAATGCTAACAAACTTGGTACTTTAGTAAATTCCTTGTGATAAGTACTGAAATTGGTCGTACTATTAAAAGATAATTGGTCAGTACCAGCTTAATATTAAAAGAGAAAAAGAAAAAGGATATCTTACCATCCTCGTGGAATAACTTCCTAGTGACCCTCGGATTAAAACGTCATCCACAAATACCCCTGCCTCTGCCTCACTAAGGTGCAATTGGAATCTTTGTCTCAACTGAGTGGTTGCATACACAACTCCAGACGAGAAACAAGGCATTCGGGATTCCTTGCCCATAAGCTCTACCAGGTCTACTAGATTGTCTGCCGACTTTCTCAGTGCTAAAGTATTGTTAGGTTTCATGCCGGAACACTAGGGGAAATTATTGGATATACCTTGAAATGCCTGCTTAAACAGTGCTCGAAACTTTTCAAAGTCAGGTGAGAGGGCGCCTCCGAGCACGTCCACATATTCTTGTGTAAGTTTAAAGGGTGCGGATTCAAACCCTACAGATCCGGGGGAATTTGAGAGCATAAAGCCGAAATCAATGTGTATAATATCTTTGAGTAGTTTAGCATCAGATAAGGTATGTATAAGAATAAAAATAACCTACGTCCTTGGTTATCTATCAACACATTGCCGTTATGCCGGTCTTTTAGCTGGAGAATGTAACAGATCACACTATATGCTGCTAGAGACCTGGTAAATGCATCTACAGCAACCTTATACGTCTCCGAATCAGGCTCTCCAAAAGTCTATCTCGCCGTCAGCTTTGATACGTACAGAGTGTGTATTATGGAATACCTTGACAAAGTGTTCCTTGAGCGAGGCGATTCGGCCCTTTGGATTCTTCCCTGAAGCAACTGATGCAATCGTGAGACTTCGTTTCAGGGAGTGCAGGGAAGTGCCATTCGTAATAGTCTCAATTAACCCCGCCGACTAACATTATGTCAACAAATGAGGGACACAACGTATCTGCGAAGTGGTTTTAACCTACCTCTCCAGTGACAAGTATTTGCATCCGCTTTACCCATACTGGTACGCCAGCCTTGTTCCATATCTTGTCACAAACATGTATGAGCTGGCATGCAAAGGCTTCTTGCCTTAAGTCTGCGCCAGTCTTGACAATTACGCTCAGGAGATCCCAATTTTTGCACCAGCCATATGGTGAAGACTTCCTTATACGCTCTCTTTTGACGGTCCATTCTTCTCCAAATGTCGCTGCGCTAGGGTCATCCCGGTCTGCTTTCCGCTCAACACCGGATGTTTTTTGGTCATTTTCCATGCGGGCCGCACCAGCTTCGGCATTCAGGTTAGACGGAGCTGCCGCTTCACCGCCTTCTGCTCCTGTTGATGACAAAGGGGCTGCCACTGCCGCACTTGCTATGATTGTGTCAAATGATTGCAAAGGGGCAGTTTCAAAGAAATTTTGTTCCTCTAAAGTCTGCATACTAGCAATTATTTTCTCTTTTATAGCTGCAACCTCATTCTTTGGCCTTTTTGAGCTGCTAGCGTCTAACTGAGCCAACATAGCAGATGCCATCCTCATATGGGTCGCAAGGGCTGATAGATCCGGCGCTTCACTAATTGGCCTTGACGAACCATAGGGCTTCCTTGGCCCTGGGCTACCAGATCTGGTGACAGAACGTTCAGAGGTTCTGGATGATGCCCCGCTAGAAAGCCGTGGTATTGGTGCCACAGCCTTTGCCAGAGGCACTTCCGGATCACTAGCTTGATCCACGTCCTCAGCTAACTTTCCGTTGGCTACCGGTGTTGTTCCGATATCCCCTGTGGAGGGCTCGAAGACGCTATCTACCTCGTCTTCACCATTATCGTTACGGTATGCAGCTGACGGAACTTCCGATAAATCAAACATCCTCCGCCGCGAACCTTCGGCACCTTCTTCTGAAAGCAGTGTGGAAAGAAGCCGCTGGTTATCCGGCTTCTCTGGGTCGAAATCAAAATCATCTCTCAAAACCTCTACCATCAGCAGATAAGGCACTCTTTCAGCACTATTTAGAACGGTAGCCTCCGCCGGATTTATGCGAACAACTCGATGGTGGCCGGGTTGCCAACTATCTTGACCGGCAGTGGCAGGGCAAATTACTGGTATGTCAACTTCAGCGGGCAAGTAATTATTGAGTAAAGCTAATTCTGTTCGCAGAGCACTGAGTCGGATCGGCTTTGGCACCAAAACCATTTTGTTTGAGATATCTTCTAGCGCCGATAGAAATTGGGTTTGATTGCGGAAATAATTCGCTCTTAGCATATGAATTTTTCTAGAAGTAGATAGCTGAGCCGGAGCTAGAGGTCTTTCCTTTCGGCGACGAATGTTGTTAGACCCCGTGGATGATCCGAGTGTAACACTTCGTTGCATTCGAAGATCCGGCAAAGAAGAGGAAGCGGTAGGTGACATAAGTGGAACATTGAGAGAATCCGATTTGAAAGATGACCGCCTTGTTAGTGAAAACGACCTTCTCTCAGACCTAGTGGCTGGTGAAGTTGGTGTGCTATGGGGAGATTTTGGTGATTTGGTATGTGTAGATTGATTAGTAGAAACAGCTGAAGTGGAGTCTGAGGTTTTGACTCGTGGTCGCTCTTTCTTTGGCCGACTTGGTTGCCCGGTTGCAATGGTTTTACTTCTAGTAAGTTTCCCCGGGAGATCCGTTATTGATTGATACACATGTGGTTTCCGTGCCTGCGCAACAGCCAAAGGTCCCGCGAACTTCGGTAAAAATGGAGCTGCAACACTTCCTATAACCAAGCTTGCCAGCAAGGTGACTGGCAGAACATTCTCTTTTAATCTTTCTTTTTTCTTGTTTTCTTCCGCACCAAATACTATATGTTGCACCTTGTTATAAATTCTTCTACATGTCTGTATAGTTTCACGTCAGAATACCATGCCCCAAGGACATTCACTATTGAAATATACCTTGAACGCACTCGATGTTGGATCTCCCGATAGATCGTGTAGATGCGTCTGAAATAGCCAAAATGTCTATGTGTCGCAGTTAGAGCTATGGCGTGCATTATCTTCTCTCTGGAAGGTCAATACCAAAAGGGCCCCATGCGCCGATTTCTCGCATAGCTCAAAAATAAACTCCTCTAGCGCCACAGATTCCGTATTCTCTATGCTAACAAGTAGATGACACAGTTGCGGAAGGAAGAACTCGATCTCTTCATAGCTAAACTCCCGGAGCTTTGTACAGAGAAAATGGTGAATTCCTATGTGACCAGAATATCGACTATCTCAGGGCGTAGTGGAGTCAGCTAAGTGATGCGAACATGATTCGCTCGGTGAAGGAGGGGTGCATCCGTACGCCAGATATGCCACAGCGAGAAAGGGGTTATCGCTAAAGTGATCAGAGGTGATCAGTCGGTACAGCAATTGCGACATCTTCGATGAGAGTAATATCCACAACCGTTCCTCTTCCTTTTATTTTGAATCGTTACAAACAAATTCAAAGACCTTCAGGACAAGATCGAGAAGATGGTCGGCTGAGAGTAGGAGCCGGGGAAGCGGACGGAGCAAAGAGCCTCAAAGGACGAAGGGTTCCTTTACTAATAGTAGAGGCCGACGGATGACGGAGGGTGGAGTCGTCAATCGGGGTTGTGGGATAGAGAGGGGTGGTGGCTATGTGTCAACCTCCAGGGTCTATTGGGAACGAGCGTTGAACGTTGAATGTTGTAGAAGCCTACTCTGGCTTGAGGCTGGAGAAGTTGATGCTACGGAGAGTTGCAACCACATCCGAACACCAACTAGTACTTAGCTGGCTGGGTTGTATGTCTGAAGTCATTGTGTTTCCACAAGGCATGGGTTACTGAAATAGGCTTCTTCCGAGGTCTAGTTCTCCGCCAAATCGTCCTTAAACGAGTAGAATTTGTCTCCTAGAGAAAATCATGAACCTTTACTAATGAAACCCTAGGCTTGCTATGGGTATAGAGCGATTTTATAAACCCAGAGTAGAGCATCCTGTAGAGAAGCTGAAGCCTCGCCGTGGCTGCAATGCTGTTCTTTCCTTTTTTCGAGCCGAGAACCGATCCTAGGTGTTTTCCTTGAACTCTAAACATGACCCACGCGCGGTATGGTGTTATGAGGCTCCACTAATTCTTGGCATTGAACTCTGACCATATTTAGGAAGCTAGTATAGTACTGGGACAAAAGTTTTGGCGATTACACCTTTTACAGCCAAAATAGCCATGTTTAGGGACCTGGATTAACTACACAACTTTGGCTAGATTATTTGGAATTTGGACAAAAGCTCAGAGGTTATCTTGAGATTGTCATAAATGAGTTACAGGATTTAAATTTTACTTTTGCTGGTGATGTATTTTGTAATCTTGGACCCGTTTCTATATAGAAATTTGTATGGGAACACATACAAATTTTAGAAAATTTCAAGAAAATGCTTTGCAAGTTCATGATAATTGAATTTAAAATTCTAGAACTCATTTATGATCTTGAGATAAGTTCTGAGCTTCTGCCCAAAGGTCGAATTTTTTGCCCAGTGTTGAGTGGTTTGTTCGGATCACCAAACATGGCTACTTTGGTTGTAATCGCCAACAGCTAAGTACTTTGGGCGTTGGTTTTGATCCTGGAAACAAGATTGCAGTTAATTTAGTAATTAATACCTATATGCCGGGCCTCCTTAGCTACGTACTTCTAAGGAATCAAACTATATATGTACTCAACGGCCCCTCTGTATAAGTGCTACCCTTTTAAATTAATACCCACCATAATCACAACAAAGCCTGTGCGATATCTCTGGAAACTGTCCGCAATCCTGCAGCTCTCTCCACCTTGTGTCCCCCAAGAAACAAAACAGCAAAAGGCCATGCGTGAAGACTTTCATCCTCACGACAAGTTACTGGCCCTATTCTCTCCAACCGTTTCGCCATCGTCCGAATACTCTCACAGAAAACCTCTTCGGAACCATAATAATAGTGCATCCCTTTGCTAGGCATTGCCTTCTCCCACCACAGCGTATCCATACAGCATCCAGGGGATATAAGTGGATCGTACACTCTGTGAGCGCCAGCATATTGCCTTGCAAGGTCATGAAGCTTTTCGACGTTAAGATAATCCGTAGAAGTATTGCGATTTAGTTCAGAGACTAGATTGGTCCATGGGGATATAAGTGTAGCCAACGCGGGTTTCTTATCTGAATGTCGACTTGCTAGACTGAGCAAGAGACTGAGAGTAAGGGTTCCCCCAGCGCTGTCTCCACTTACAACTATTTGATCAGGGCTGCCGGCGATTGAGAGGACATAATTATAACCAACAAGCATTTCTCCGAGTTGATGCGGATATGTTTGCTCTGGGACAAGCGTATACTCCAGAGCAAATATTGCGGGGTTCACAAATCCGGACTCTTTAAGAATTGATATCCAGGTGATTAAGAATTCGAGGTAAAAGTAAGATGAGCCCATCGTAAAACCCCCGCCGTGGGAATAATATATAAAGAGATCTGGTTTAGTGTCTCGGTCTTCGATAATCCACAGTCCCTTTAACCCATCTTCAGTCTGATATACGACGTCAGTGATCACTATTCAAATCCTATCTATGTTTTTATTTGACTTACGCGATGAACCTCACTCCATATAGGACGTGCAAGTTGCTTAAAGTATCCATGGCGGAACATTCTGAATTTTAGGAATGGTAGTGCAACACCTCTTGTGAAGAAAACTTGGGTGATTCTGCTTGGTATGTTGGAGAAAGCATAGCGCATGCAACGGACAACTAGGTCCTGAAATAGTGTCGTTCGCTGTGTAAATGGCAGTTGATGCTTTTTAGCAGTTAGGTACCGTTCTCGTGCAATATCCACAGGTAGTTGAAGCACTGTAGGCGTTAGTCGTGTTATGCGGGGTTCACAAAGACCCGCAACTCACCAAGAAATGGAAGGGCTTGGATTGCACAAATAAGTGTATCTAGGAGTCCGATATCTCGCAGTAGATATATAACTGCGAAAGCTAGAAAAACAAATATATCTAACCATGAAACTGATCCCAGGAGCATGTTGGCAGTAATTCTATGGTACTGGGGTTGTAGATGCCGACGGCATACGATTGCTGCCCAGCCTGACTTTTATGGCTTCGTCGTCGACAGTGTGGTGCTGCAGACCAAAGTTATTGACGTGAATACCTAGATCTAATGAGCCAAGGTAGCACGGAGTCAGTGTGACGGGCTCCGTGGATTTAGCTGTATGTAAGGGATTGCCCAACGTGAATTACAATGTCTATAAGAATCCCCTCGCATAGGCATATCAGGCATATAATTAAAGTATGTGCACCTTAGTACCTGATGTCAAGGAAACTGAGCCACGGAACTTGGTAGTGTCTCTCTCATTTCTACATTACATACAATCTGGCCCTAGCCATGAACCCTGAGCCCTAACCGAGCATGAATGGGCAATATAGATAAGTCCTAATTGAATCGTCCAAGTTACTGTTTACGACGTGTAAATTCAAATCTTAGGGGTAAGCAAAGTGAAGAGAAACCGCCGCTTCAAGGACTGCCGGCTTATACTTTCGGGACTTGCTGGTTGACTCCGATTCGGTGTAAGCTCATCCGTTTCCCCCCAGCCTCCATGCTCCGCACCTCCACGACAACTTTATAAAAATTAACTAACGTATCCAGCACATCACCAGCACACAGTCAATTTGCTTCGAGTGCTTTAGGATCTCAAAACCCACCATTTGCTCTCCCCTGAGCGCCCCTTTCACGTCATCCTCCTCATCCTCCACTTAAAAGCGCACGTGCGGCTCACATAGAGATGGCAACGACACAAGAGCAGTCAGCGAACGGGTTGAGGTGAGATTTCACGACCCAAACGTGTAATGTTGGTGGTTCCAGCTGTAAATTTTCTCTAACTGTGACCAGCTCGATCCCGCTTCCTGAGATACCCGTCAAACTCCGGTGCACTATTTGCAGCGAGCTTGCACGTGGCGCATCTCGTCTACCATGCTGTGAGCAATCGATATGTGAAAACTGTGGGTAGTCTTTTCTCGGAATTGTTCAAGAAGATTTTTTCCTCGTTGACAGTACATAGGCCATGCAAATCTTCCAACGGAGTGCCCTGTTTGTGATCACACTCCGCTTAGTCCAGACGACTGCAAAGCAAATATTGCCCTCCGAACGACGGTGGCGGTTTTCTTACGGACTCAGGAGAAGAAACATAATTTAATGTTACAGAAAGAACAAAAAGAGAAGGCTAAACCGGTAGAGCCCAAGGCCGAAGTTAAAGATGCAGAGCCAGAACCGGAAAAGGTGCAGGCGCACGTGTCCCCCATGCAGAACCCATTAACACCTCCGCAAGAGGCCGAAGAGACTTCTCGGTCAGAAGATACACAGGCGCTTCCGCAGGCTCCGCAGGTTAGTGAAGAGATGTTGCCTGAACAAATATCCCATGTGCCTAACCACTTCTAGGAATCCACGGAAGCAGTGAACGAGACGGAGGTGGTGAAAAGTCTCAACGAGACTACCCCACCTGAAGTCCAAGTAGCGAATGGTTTCGTTGGCCAACAGAACGCTTGGTTTGGTCAACAGGACTCCAATCAGATGGAGCAACAGATGCAACAAATGTTTCCTGGGCATGATTTTTCAGGTCCCAATGGATGGAACATGTATAACCAAATGATGCAAGGGATGCATCATGATGGTTGGATGAGTGGATACGGAAATTCAATGATGGGTACGTCAATCTACCCCTGCAGTCGTTAACAGGCACTAATATATTTTTTTCCTTTATTTTAAGGTTATGGTATGAATTCGGTCGCACAGGGAGGAGGGTATGGTGGAGGAGGAAATTTTGGGGGCATGGGAATGAATGGAGGAGGGTTTCATAACGGGCATGATGGAATGGGATGGGGTTGGAATGGGCAAAATAATGTGGGATACAATCCCGGAATGGAAGGTACTCGTAATGGTGGATATTATTCTGCTGCAGCTGCTGGTGGATATAATCACCAATCTCACGGGAATCTTCAGATGCCCACACAGCAATATCAAAATCCTCATTTCCGGCAGCAGCCTTATCAACGGGGTCGTGGTGGCTTTGGTAATGGGTCACGTCCATTCTCTCTTGAACGCCAGCCACAGCAGGCTTTTCAGGATGCTCAATTTCAACAGCAGTTTCAAGGTATTGATGAAGCTCGCGCTGCTGTTGTTGGCACGCCTGTTGATGAGAAAAAAGGAGAAAAGATTCCTGTTGTGTCTGGAGACCCTGAGAATATAACTGATCCCAACGATGTGCCTACTGATACTGCTTCTACTGTTTTGGCTGGGGCGGACCTTGCTCCTGAGGAACTTGCAGATTCACAAAATTTAGCAGTCCCTGTGAACCCTGATATGGCTCAGTATTTTCCCCCAGATGAATTTAGAGGTCCACCAGGCTTTCAACCACATTTCCCCGCTGGACCCCGTGGGGGTCCTCGCGGAGGTTTTAGAGGATCATATCAGACAGGCAGGGGCGGATTTTATGCCCCGATCCCATCGGTCATTGGAGATGCAGAGCCCGATAAAATACCTGGTGTAGGATTAGGTGTTGAAGGTGCGCCTACTGGCCCCAAAGCGCTTCGAGAGGGAATCCCTCCAGTTCGTGGAATATCTATTAGAGGGGCAGCGTTCGGTCGCGGAAGAGGCACTTATGCTGGATCGTCATGGAACAGAAGGTTTGTATCATTTCACCATCCATATCCGGAAATATTCTAACACGGAATGTGAAACAGTATGTCGCCAGGGCGCGTAAGGCCACTTTCCAGATCCAGGTCCCGGGACGGGGGGCGCCGATCTAGTGCCACTGGTCGTGATAGAAGTAGGGACCCCAGCCGCGATCGCCGTAGAAGATCTAGATCCCGGAACCGGGACCGCAGTCGACATCGGAAGCGCCAGTCCCAAAGTGTTGAATCTGAAAGTGACCGCCGCGGACGAACTTTAAACCCTGACACTGAAGAACCAATCTCGCCTGTTCTAGTAAAGACGCTCACCGATGTTTCTACCGCTGAACAAGACAATATAGATAGTACCCAGCAAAGCTCCACTGGCAGGGTAAAGAGGTCACGCGAAGAGTCTGCTAGCAGAGAAAGATTGCGCTCTATCTCAAGGTCTCGGAGCAAGTCGCCAAGTGGGCATCACAAACGCAGCCGCAGACACAGAAGGTCTAGCCCCGTTATAGAGAGAGATAGAGAAAACCGGGACAAAGAGCCCCGAGATAGAGATAGTAGGGATAAAGATAGTAGTAGGCACCACCGCCGGGGCCATAAGCACAGGAGTAGTAGAAGGCACCATTCCCACTCACGTTCCAGATCTCCAAAGAAGGACGACTATCCAATTGATGAAAAAACTACCACTTCACGCAATGTCGAAGGAGTGGAGAGCAGGAACAGGAGAGACTCGCGAGAAAGAAGACACAAGCGAAGGAGCAAGAGAGAAGATAGTCGGCATCGTTCTCATCGTCATAAGTCTAGCAAGCATGATCGCTACGATAAATACGATAAAGATGAGAAATATGATCGAGATGAGAGATACGATAAAGACGAGAAATATGACCGAAGAGAAAGAGAAAAGCACGAAAAGACTGAACCGGAGGCTATTACTGAGAAAAAAACTGAGAGGGAACGATACTCAGAAAAGGATGCGGACCGAAAGACAACAAAAGATACACGGTCTCGAAGGAAGCCGTCATACAAATACGAGGATGAGGAGGACCTCGAGCGGAGAGCGGAGAGAGACCGTGAGGCGGAGAGATGGGGAGGAGTCAAGAAGTAAAAAGTATCATTTTTTTCCCCTATGTTTTTTACCATCTTTCTTTAGCCTTTTGGTTGAACATTAATGTCTCTCCGTCCTTTTCTCATAAACCGCGGTTGTCTCCACTCAACCGCTTTATTTCTACCCTGGTCACTTTCATAAAAACCTGGAATCAAATTGTTTTCCAAGTTATGATGTTTTTCTCTTTAGATGGGTGGTTAGATTCATGATTTCCTGTTTTTGGCGGTAACCAGCACGTAAACAGGCTCTGGTAGGAAAAAGAGCTGGTTTGTAGGAATAGAACAGAAGAAGCGCAAGCATGCGCCTATTACTTAGTTCTTCTGATAAATAAAGATGTCCCGTTTGAGACCGGTATCTAATTTTTGCAAAAGACTAAACCCGAATTCTTCCAAGATCGATTTGAAATCGTCCGGGCGAAGTTCGAGCTTTTTATAGTTCCCCTCAAGGATCTTATTCTTCTTTACCGCACGCTTATAAGATTCCCACTCCTGAGGTTCAAGGATAAAGAATCCGGTCGGACGCAGAGAGGAGTAGACCTTGGCAAAAAATGTACGTAGCCCTTTGGTCGTAAGCAGCATTAGTAGGTACAGCCTGGGGACAATTACGCAAGGGTTTGGGGTCTCCATAATTTCCCACTATTCGCTTACCTTTGTCCAAGCCCTGCAGGTGAACCCATTTAACCATACTTAAAGCGAGGATCACATCGTAAAACCCCGGTTCTAAAGGAGGACTCGTGGCCCAGTTTTCGCAGCGGAAGGCCACGTTAAGGGGAAACTTTATGGGGTCAAGATCCTGATGATAATGCCGGTGCCCGTGTTGCAGTACCGACGAGATCGGAAAATAATTGTTCCGCTCATGGCTAGGTCCGGCTGGGGTGGGCTCTCCATCTACGGGGGCAGTCCTGGAATATCGCAGTGATAGATGCGATGTCGCCTTTTGTACCAGTTCTGGGTCGATGTCGACACCGGTTACACTTGCCGGAGAGAATGAAATGCCTTTTCACTCCCGCGCATAATAGTCAGTGCCCATGACTTGTAGCTTTGCCGCCGACCAGCATAGTGTGTTCGGGTTTTGGGAGAGGTGGTGGTACCCAGATGCACAGCTATCGCCCCATTATTGCATCCTATGTCCAGGATGTCCTTGCCATTAAACAGATCTGGGGAAGCATTGGCAAGGGCTTGCAGGCGGTAATCGATAACATGCGGGGCGCGATTAAGACCATCGTGTCGACTGGCGCCTTGGTAGCCTAGGTGTGTACAGTAAACATTTGTAAGCAGTGGGTCAGGGTAGGCACATGTGAAGAGTTAAGGTTCACATGAGGCGGGTATACATGGATTCGATAATGCCATACCTTTGTAGTTACCATACTGGGCCATTGTTTCGTTATCGGTGCTGCCCAGATGTTTGGAGTATTTTTGAGTAGCAGCTCTGTTGCTTCACACTAAAAAGTGTAGCACTGACGTCTGAAGAAGCAACAAGCGAGTGGGTTAGGGTTCGGATGACTAGCGTCGGCTTGGTCCAGTCTGAAATGCTTGTTTTTTGGCGGCTTTTCCCCACAACCTTGGCACGGAGCGGCCCCGGCGACCGGAGCTAAGGGGGACCATCCAATCCAGAGTGGTACACTAAAACGTTGTGGGACGAGAGGGACAGTGAGACATCTTCACACAAACTCACCGCAACAAAGAGGATTGTAGGCCCTTCACTCCAGTCATCACGGCCCTGTGATTGGACGGGGAGCTTAGACTTTCCTGCATGGTTTCCTGAATCGCACCTATGACAACTATCCATTGTTGCAAAAACAATAAATGTTGAACAAAACCCCGATTCGAGCACGCTTGTTCGGAGATGCGTGACAACTCTTGTCTCTGATGCATACATGTATGTATGTAGGTAGAGTAGAGCAGAGTATGGTTCCCCACCTTAACCAATAAGTAGAGCTGAATCAATTGTAATCGGACATGTACCCAGCAGGCGGTTACAACTTCGACAGAACTCAGTGCTCAGGAGTTCACTGATCACTACTCATTCCAGGTCGGACAGTGTTCTCTCTGCCACCGCCACTTTCACACGTGTCACAAAAGACAATTGGAGAACATTCTTCACCGGAGTTCTGCGGTCGCCTGTCATGGATTTCTCCGACGCAGGTTTCCGTTGTTGTTGCTGTTGTTATTGTTGTTGTCTTCGTCGGCCGAATCCCGGCTCCATTCGAGACAGGCGGGGCGGGACATTTGTAACCGAAAAAGAAACCCAACCCGCAGAAAAAAAGAAGCTCACATCCGGAGTGAACTCCTGAAGTGATCGACAGGAACGTAATTTGAAAAATGGGCTACAGACGTGGCTCTCACGTATATCAAAAGAAGAAACCAGATAGTGGTGTGATCTTTGAATTTCGCTTACTCGCGCGCTCCTAAGAGGATATCCTTAAAGCTAAAGATCTCTAATGCCGTTTAATTGGCTTTGTTCGAAACTCTTAATGTTGAGCTGTCAGTCTTGGCTCGACACCTCGTTGTGGACGCTGCTATGGGTCAATGATACCGTCGGTCAGAACCGACAACATGGAGATTCAAGTCGGGTCTAGGGGGACGAACCACCAACCCTGACACTGCCATCATCTTCCTTCGCGGAGTTGAGGAAAACTGCCGACGCTGTGAGGTGAGGGATTTTCCGATTATTCTCATAAAGATACGGACGGCACTTTTTACTCGACGTGGAACAGGGCTAGATGCGCACGCCGCCATTCCCATTACCGGGAAAGAGGCCATTTCCCCTTATTGCTGCAGCGCTAGACACGGGTAAGACCCTTCATCGCCTAAACCTGGGTTTCGTCCTCACCATTCGTCATTGCTACACCTGGGAATCCTCCAGAAGCGGTGTTATGTGGCCTGGCCGGTATAGGGCTTAAGCTTGTGAAGCATATCTGAGCCGCAGATGCTGCTACAGTCTGCAAGTGTATCACAATTAAAGCAAAGTTCATCACTCGAAGCTTTTTGGCCAAGGCGGAGTTCTTTGCTGGTTTTGGCAGGACCTATCACTGCCTATTCAAATAATTCTGCCACGGTCAGGTGAACATATTCTCTTACTGGTTACCCTATAGCTAGTGGAGAGTGTCAGGTAGCTGAGTTTGTGCACTACTTGGATCCTTAGGGTTTAGATCCCTAGGATTAAGTACTGTGATCAAGCAATCGCATGCAGGTTGAGGTAGGGGGGCTGGTTTCCTTTTTTCGTTCAAGGGTACCTCTCAAGCCAATTATGGGCGAACCCCTGTAGAAGGTTATACATACCGACTCAATACTACTCAGTTTCACGATCGATAACCGAGCTTACTATTTCAGATAGGGAATCGAGCTGCTGCTGCTCTTTCGCTGAATTTGTGGCTTCATAAAGTCCGTTCTACCCCACGCACCCACACCACAGCTGAAGTCCGATATTACGGACCGTTGGAGCGAAGTATTCACTGACATGAACCTGTCAACATTATAAGCCCCACGAAAGTAGAGTGTGAGTGTTTATTATCTGGAGCTGTCCATTACCACAAATAACTCGGGATAAAGCCAGAAGTCCTGGCTCTTGAAATTAGACATATGCACCAATAAGGAGTAAGGTATTACAGCTGTTGTTGTTGGGGGGCGGGCCGTTGTACCTGCATATATCCAAGTTAACATGAGCTTTTATGGGGGGCTAAGTACATGTGTGTACATACTTTTCTATCTTATTCACTCCCCCTTAAAATCGCATGGACGGTTGACTGGAGATCAGATATTTATTGAATATTCATCATAACACAAGGCAATTATATGCAAGGAAAGGCTGAGTCCACAAAGTACAGGCCACCATGCGCCCAGAAAGCCAAGGCCATGTGAAAGCCCGTCGTTTCCGGTTCGGAACGTTCCGAACACGGCGAAACACACAGACCTCGCGATCTTACGACACCGGCTCGAAAATCTATCCATAGCGGACCCGGGAGTTGCGCAAAACGTTCCTAACCGACTAAGACCCGCATAAACCTATATCCGAAATACATATGTACGAGGATGGCGTCAGTCGCGCGGCATCATTAGGCTGAGATCCTTTCGTGTAACTGAAAACGAACCTGCACCACCGCTACCAACCACATTGGCCTATCTCCGTGTGAGCTCCCTCTCTTGATCAACTGTTTATGGGTGTTTTCCTGGAGAAGTCCAAATCGCCAAGAGAGTCGCTTAGCTTCTTATTATTTGGAGAATACCAGTTATGTAAGTACAATATGTACCTCAGCAGTACATGTAGCAGTGGTACTGGCCCTCCTCCTTTATTAGGCACAAGGACCGCCGGTCCGTGTTTCCACGAGTACATGTCAATTAGCCGGGTTAGAAAAAAAAGGACTAAACGTGTTTGCTCTTATGGGGGCCTTTGTCAGTAAGCAGAGCTTCTAGACATCAGCAGCTGACTATATCTTCAGATTCTCAGTTTCGAGGTTAATATTGGGACCCCCCTCCCCAAAGTAAACATATCACGAACTATGGTTGGTTGCCCCAGTACCAAGCAATTTTTGCATGGAATAATCGATGTGCAGCTCCTCCCGGTCAATTACTTATTGAGGGACAACGACCCCGCTGCTCTCAAGCCCACAATGTCACTATTAAGCTCTAACATATATTGCACTGGCTCAATATGATCATTTGACGGGGGGAAGCTTTGAGGAAGGAAAAAACCCCGGCCCTAGCGATCGCAATACCTGGAACTTGCTGAAAGCCCTGTAATTCAGAGCTCAGGGATGAGGAGAGAAATCTGACAGCCGAAAGGAAGTAGCTAGCAGTCTGACACTATAGTACTAGGTCCCTTTCTGTCTTTGCAAGACTAGCTTTCCTTGCTTGCTCCGATCCTCGTGCTATGTGTCGACCGATCTACCCTCAATAAACACCCCAAGCGCTACTGTAGTAAAAACACTGGGAGCCCCAAAAGCCAACCCCTTCCCATGCTAACTACATGTGCTTACTCTAGGTACATACAACTACTTGTAGTTAGCAGTACATGCCAATGCTTCGGATTTAGCTACGTGAAACATTTAAATGGAACAGCGTACGTAGAGGCTTGCGAGTCACACTAGCCAGAAGTAAGAGAAATGCTCACTGAGGTTATGTAGTAAAAAGCAAAACAAAAATAAAAGCCACAAACTGGTCCTTGCAACATGGAAAAGCAAATTCTTCAGGCTCAACAGAGCCTTCTATATCCTGGTCTGTGGGAGGTTTCATTGATCGGCTTTAGGGTCTATGATAAGTACTCTATCAAAGTCCTTTTTAGAAATCGGTGTTTTGCTATACGTGGAGAGTTTTCTGCCATCTTCTAAAGCTACACCCCCCTCTCCCACCTCTCTCTACCCTGTTCATGGGACTCTGCAAATATCGGGGGGGGGGGGGGATCCGTTTTATCAATAAAAGTTGGGATAGGGTAAGCGGAATAGGAGCCGAAACGTGTGAAATCCTGGGCATGACCGGACCAATCTGATAGAGTTCGTCAGGCCGCCTTGTGGGGCGCCCAAACCGTTCGTACTCTAAAACTTTGCTAGTAAGAATGGTGATATTTTCGATGTTAGTAATAATTTTTTTGTGCTATTATATGGCCAGTGGTGTTGCCTCTATGAAGATGTTTGATCACTGATACATACAATGCCATTAGTGGCCGCCAACCGACAGCAGTAATAGTCCTGAGCGAGACATGTACAACTGCATACATACATACGAGTTGAAATGAGGGGAAAGGGTCTACATTTTCCAGTCCTCGGTTCCATTTCGTACGAGTGTCTGTCTCACTTGCAGCTGCATCCCATAGATATTATGAGGAGAAAAACATTTCTAGATAGTGTGTGGGGGGGGAGGAGAGGGGGTGGAGGAGGAGATTCATTGGAGTCATCTGCCAATGATGAGGTGTCCGGGGAACAGCAGTGGAATCAATTTCCTTGGATCAAGGATCCCCGCCGAAGCGAAGTTGCCAATAATCTTGAGGCGGGTCTTAGCGGGATGAAGCGTGAGCAATCTGCGTAGAGTGGTTGTCCGTCCCGGGTTTCGACAGTCTATTTCCCGTCTCCACACCGTTTCTCTGAGATAGAGCTCGTGTGAAAGTGAAACATGACGTTCCCCCCCCCCCCTAGTTCTTCTGGCTTGGGATGCGTGGGGGATGATATAAATGTAGCTATAGTACATTAGAATAGGCACGATGTAAGATGTAAGATAGACCCTGGAATAAAGGCACCGACGAGTTATCCACATACATATTTCTTAGACTTTATACCCTGGCTAGAGGGAGTATAGCGGTATGCACCGCAGCATTAGGTACCACAAATGGGAAGTTATGGAGTGCAGGACCGCGGATCAAGCGTTAGAAGTGACCCTGTGGAACGGAGTGGATATATTGGATTTCCCCCAAAAATCACAACTTATTTTTAATTATTCCAACTGTTTATTCAGTTCTTATTTCTTGAGTTTGCTTTGCTTTGCTGCATGGGGATCAACAATATATGCTGAGAGTTTCCTTTTTATATGACCTCCTCGGTACTTATTTTATGGTGAGGGATTCGTTTCGATCATTTCGACAGTACATATCTCCCACTCATCCTAGCCGTTATTTTTGAGCTTCGCCGGTTTTGTTTCTGATCATTTCCGTCTTACGGCGTAACCCGACCCCGTGGGAGAGAGGTGTGGATCAGACTCTGATCCGGAAATCTGCTGAACGAGGCAGAGAAAGAACAAGAAGGAGGTGAAAGATGGGAGGAGCGGCATACTAAACTGTGAACCCTACCTACATACACATATACCGAATTGGTTGCAGCACATCACCGCACATCCCTCCAACTAAGCCAACTTGGTAACTGTACGTTCAAGCTTCGGACCAGTTGTGGGGTGTTTATTTTCTTTTCTTTTCCTCCTAGTTGAATCATTGAGATCCCCCCCCCCCCCCCGAGATATTATTGCCTTTCGATCGTGAGGAGATTTCGGAGTCTTGATCTCTTTTTCCTCAGACAAACATCGAGTCCACCGAAAATCAGTCAGATAGTTGGCGGTCAGTCGGTCAGTGGGTCAGTCGGTCGGTCAACCAACCGTCAATCAATCCAGTTTTAGTCGTCAACCAGTCAGATAGTCAGTCAAGCCAAAAGAAAACAAAAGGAATTAAGGTACAACGGGGTACGAGGTACGTATTGAGCATTTCCAACTATCACTTCGCTCTATCCAATCCGCATAGCCTATCCAATCCGCATAGCCCTTGCCCCATCAAAATATTGGCCCAAAAATAGCGAGGGGCCGGCCGATTTCCTACACTTTGCCAGCTCTGCTAGCTAGAGCGACCTTCTCTACCAGTCTTTTCTTTCGTCGTCGTTTCCTGTCACATCGCTGTGCGCAGTGCAGACGAACCTCTGATTCTAACTCCATCCCACCCTCTCACTCGTCTCTCCCACCCTCCCCTCCCCTCCGTGGGGAGGGTTTGGACAAAAGGGAAAAGTAGAAGACGAGAAGAGGGAGGATTAGGAGTAGAATAGTAACAGGAAGAGAATGTCAAAGAACGAGACTAGGAAGGGAAGGTAGTAAAATATATATATATATATATAAAAAAATAAGAGGAGGAGGAAGGGATATCTGCCACCGTGACACTCGTTCAATACACATATCCTGTCCCTCTCATCATATTCTGTCTCTCGACTTTCTCTCCCCTCTTCCCCCTCCCCCCTTCTCCTCTCTTCTTTCCACATCTCCTCCCACCCCTCTAGCAGGAGTGCAGGTGTATCACTTCCGTTCTCTCTACCCCCCCCCCCCCTCTTCCATTTCCCCTCCCACCCCCTTCCTCTCGTTCCTTCCCAAATCCCGTTCTATTCTTGTCACGCCGACACTGTTTTTGCAGGATAGTAGTTTCTTCTCCGGGTACCTTCGACTCTCGTTCCTTAAGCTTCGCTGCGCTCTCGTGGATATATTTGTTTCCCCCGTACATAAACACAAAAAGTACAACGCAGGATTACGGTGCACACGACTTATCAGACCAGTCCATCTGCAAAGCATTTTGTTATATTCCCACTTATTATTATTTCCTTTTTCCCCCCCTTGCAACTTTACTTCGATCTCGATCGCATTCGATTCGCTCGCTTGCCTCCATTGCTCCCCGGTTTCCATACTTGCCGTCTCACTATTGTTACAAAACGATCTCGGAACCTCTCGGCCATCCCCCCAGCAATAATCGTCTGTCTGCTGCTGCGTTGGTGAGCCAATGAGAAAGAAAAAGCACGGTCTTTTTATATAAATATTTTTGTCGCGTCTGGCGAACCCAGTCACTCACATAGACCAGTGTACTTGCCCTTTGCGCGACACAACGTTTGTCTGCCCGCCCGTTACCTTTAGTGAGAACTTATCCTCTGGATATAGGATATAGGATCGCCTCTATCAAAGGAGGCGCACGCGCGCGCCGTTGAGCTTCACTGCTTGATATTTCCAACATCAGCTTCCTGCCCACCCCCGCTACCGTCAGCCACCGCCTAAGAAACCTCTTCTACCTACTACGGCACCCCACATACACTGTTTCGGTCACCGACTTGAAAGGTCGGAGATTCGAGCCTGAATGATGTCGCCTGGACCCCCTCCCATCATCTACCCACGGTCCTCATTGCCCCCATCATCTACAATGGCTGAGTCGCCTCGACCCATGCCTTCTGCGGCATTTCCACCTCACCACCACCAACTTCCGCCGCCTATATTCAATGACACTCCGGGTCAAGCCCCACGATTTTCAGGCCCTGGCCCAACACTACCACCTCTTGCAATTTCAAGCTCCGCTGGATCTACATTACCGCAGCCCCCTGTCCAGCAATCCAAACAACCCTCACACATTCCCCAACCGCAACATTCGCAACAGCAGCACATATCCACCTCCTCGCAGACCCCCCATAAACGTGAAGTTCGACAAGTACCAGCATCTCCATATGGGAGCATTATAACATCGCAGACGTCCTACAATTCTCCCACCAATTCCGGGATCTCGTCGCCTACCTACCCTTTCGACCCTCGGTACGATGATAGGAGATATAGTCAAGACTCTGACCGGGAACGACGAAGGTACGCCAATTGGTGACACGTGGATATCTCAAGATGCTGGCTGACACAGGCTTTAGATCAAGTTTAAGCACTATGGTCCCTTCGCCAACTTACAACGTGAAACGGTCGGTAGAACACAACTTTGTGGGGGATCAGCAGCAGCAACAACACCAGCAGCACCATCAGCAACAGCAGCAACCAAACTACCCGTCGAGGTATACGCCCACCTCGGTGGAAGATGTTGTTGTGAGCCGACGGCCCAGTCGTCAACAGTCAAGGTCAGTGTATTCAGGCCCTGATATGTGGCGCCCTTAATTGTCTTACTAACTCATTTACAGCCCTGAGCGCTATATAATTCAGGTACGGCAACAGCCAGTAGCAGCCCGGGCATGCGGTTTTGGGGAGCGGGACCGACGAGTCATAGACCCCCCGCCAATCGTCCAGCTTATCGTAAAGGACACTGATGGTCATTCAGACCCCAACGAGATGCGGTATCCATTCAATGTTGTACACTGCACACTATGGAGCCCAGACGGAAACATGGACGAAACCGCGCTAACAGGTGTGGACAAGCGGCTGACGCGACGGCTGATGGGTACACTGGTCTCATCACCGTTTGTGGGCCAGGACGAAGATGGGAAGGAAGGTTGTTTTTTCTGCTTCCCGGATCTGTCGTGTAGGACGCACGGGAAATACCGGCTCAGATTTGTTCTCATGCGGTTGGAGCCTAGCGACCTGCGGCCGGAGGGCTATACACCAATAATAACAGAGGCCATGAGCGATGTGTTTACTGTTTACACGGCGAAGGAATTCCCCGGCATGCGGCCGAGCACTGAATTGACCAAGGCCCTCAAGTTACAGGGGTGCGCCATATCTGTCAAGAAGGGCAACGAGAAGGCGATTGGGGCGCCAGGCGGCAGCGGAAAAGATGAGGGTAGTGGTGATGATGAAGCCTCGCCTTCAACAGCGGCTGGCAAGCCGAAACGGAGAAGGAAAGCGTAAAACTTTTTCTCTTTGTTTAATTATTTATTTGTTCATTTATTGGGTCAGGTGCCGGTCGGGAGAGCGCAGGGTGATTTGTATTTTTTATGAACTCAAGCAAAACTTGCCGTTTGTTTGGGGTCCCTTTTTTCTTTCCTTGTTCCTCTTCTGCAGTACAGAACTCTTCTTCCCTGTCTTCTTTTTGTTCTACTACGTCTTCCACTTTTGATCTGTCTAGATGATTAGGCAAGGGAACAAAAAAACACAAGATAGGAAAAAAAGAAAAGCAATATCTGAGAAAAACGATATCTATTTCCGGAATGACTGGGGGGGAACACAACCTGCTTTTGTACGTATGTAGTTGGGCTTTTGTCGGTGTTTTCGCATGACATTTACGGGGCCAGTGAGGAGGGAAAGGAGGCCGGGGGAAAGACTAAGTAGTGGGGAGCGAATTGGTATGTTTTTTTTTTTTTTTTTTTTTTTTACTTGTTTACAGAACTTAGTTATTGTGGTCATGGGCGCATATGGGCGAATGCATTTTTATTTCTTGGGGAAAGGAATGGTATATTTTGGAGCTTCTTTTTATTTATTTTGTCTTCATTCCATTCATGTAACTCCTCCTCATCTTTCTTTAGCAATACAGGGAAATTCTATCGGGTCTCTTTTCTTTTCTTTTTCTGTCCCTTATCAGTTTTATCTTTAGGCCTACATGTGGTTAGTTATTGTTTATTGTTTTGTGTTGATGCCCGTTCCAACTGCCTACCTGCTTCCATCTGCATACTTACTGTTCTCTGCCTAGCTAGCTAGTCATATATGTGTCATATAAGGAACTGCCCCCCTGTGCGTGTATTATAGTACTCAACAGCAATGAATGTATGTACGTGCACCAAATCTCACCGGGGGGAACAAAGATGTAACGGTCTAGTCTGTCTGCCTTGCAATGTAGCTAGCTAACAATCCTCCAGGTCTGTAATGTATAACTACCTGCATGGTACCTACATGTACCTAGCTTCTCTTGTGGTAGCGGTCGCGCCGGTGGCCTCTAGTCAACTCCAAACAAGTAGGATGAAAAAAATACATTGGCCCACCCATCCCATCCGATCGTGAACACAAATATCTGGGGTAGTTGTCCGCCCTGGGGGTATTGTAGACAGTCCGGGTTCTGGCTGGTGCTGCATATAGGCAGGCTAGTTTAGAGTATTTGCCCACCTATGCAAATACCTACCCCCGTTCCTGCCATGCCGGCGCGGCGGCTAAAATAATATGTGGATATGGGGATCAGCAGCAAGGAATAGTATGACCCTAGCGTAGACTAGTTGGTTTGGTTGTTTAGGAGTATGTAAGGGAGTGCCGGCTGACTAGACTCTGACTGACTGACTAGACTAAACAGCGGGGTGTAGGTACATGTAGGCAGGTGGAGGTACATGTGGATGTAGGAGGTATGGCCAGGCCACTTTATTTCTGACAGCTTTCCGCATGCGGTGTGGGCGTGGATTGAGCCCACTAGCTGCTCCTGTACTGCATTGCACTGCACTACACTGCACTGCACCACGCACCACCACCACCACCTTCTTCTCCTCCTCCTCCCTATTATTTTGTTTTCTTTCTTTTCTTTCTTTCTCTTTCCCTCCCCTGGGGGGCTTGTTTCAGATTTTCCGCAATATAAAATCTGTGTATAGCCAGGTACCTGTATACGTGTGTGTTTTTATTAAAACAACAATCCACTATCCACTATCCCATGTCATGTAGCATGTAGGCTTGCTTAAGCTTCCTTCCACTGCCAGTACCCTACCCAATGTCAAAGTAGGAAGGCACCGTCAAAACCCTTAAATTAAGCTTTGCCCACGGCTGCCCCTTCCACCTTGCCGAGGCCTGTAAATACACCATGTATTATATGGTTGGTGACGTCATGGCTGTAGGCTTTAATTTCGATCATTGACACCACGGCACGAACCGTGTATATATAGCTGGGGCAATAAGCTTAGATGGGATGGACAACGTGGCCTTTGTGTGAGTAAGGGTTGTTCCAGGTACCGCCTAAAGGCAGGAATGTAATGTTCCGGACCCTGACTGGTATGTCAGCTCCGATGGTGCCTGGAGATGGCGGTGGGGGGGGAGTGACCTGGGTCTATTGGGAGATCTGGGGAGTGGCGGATGATCTTGGCGGTACCGGTTTGTCATCAGAGATTTGCAGGATTTACAAGCCGGTGTTCAGGCTGTAGTCTGGGTTGTGTTGCTTTGAGATGGATACTATAGAGTGCTGGTGGGTGGTTTGTAGATACAGGTAATCTTAATATCCATATTAGTCGCAGATCAAAAGAATACCAGCACTCGGTCCCTGCATGTACTCACCGAGTTTGTTATCGGGTTTGGTTTGTTGACCTAAGGCCTACGACGTATTGCGCGAGTCATACTCGTAGAGAATGGCTCCGAGTGGGCGAGACAATCTCAGAAAAGGTCTAATTAATATAGGATTCGGTAAAACTTGTACCTAAATAGTAGTACGGTCTAGCACTCATGTTAATCACCGAAGTTGACAAACCCGCCCATATGCGTGAAAGCAGTAATGGCTCTGAGAGGGCGCCGTTGTGAGAGAAACACTAATTGGGGTTGAACGCAAGTTTGATAGAATATCATGATGATACCCTCCCTAGTAGACTTGATTGATTGTATGTCAACTGGTATGAGGGGTAATCCCCTCGGCCTTGTCCTACATATAACTGTAGCACCGTAGTGTATTCTTGTCCCCATAAAGTCCTGTGGTCTGGTTGGTTACATTCCCTTCACGACCCTAACCCTTGTGTACTCACCGATCTACAGTCATTAGTATTAGCTAGGCTATAGCACGCCAAAGTCCTAGATAGACTTCTAGTCTATTTGAACCTGTAGAGGCACTCTACTACCACAGAAATCCAATTACTCTAGATATGTCGACCTCACTGCATGCGCGCTGAGTCCCACCACCAGTCTTGGCCCAGCAGTATCAATGACCGATTGACCGATTCGCCTGCCTCCTCAACCCTGTCCGCTTAGTCATGCTTTTGCTGCGAAAATCAAATCAAACCCTTACCCACCTGCACTCCCCGGAACCGGAGTCACTACCTCCACCACTCCGGAACATTCTCGCACCGAGCCTCCCTAACTGTCTCCATCTGTCTGTATCTAAGTACTGTGCTCATAATCATAATCAAAAATCAAAATCAATCACACCCCCGTCACACAGCTGAGGCTGAGTGAATAGGGCGACGACGTTGGTTGCTTGCTTGCTGGAAACTCCCGTTCCACAGATCTTCCGGGGCACCGGGAACTGAGCTAGCACCCCCGGCCGGCGTTTCTCCCGGGGCGACGGCGGAGCCCGAGAGCGCAGCATAGTGAAAGAGTAAAGTAATACCAGTGGTGTAATATATGGCCGCTGCGCGCTGTGTAACTCGAAGGGAGTAGTTTCAGAGCTAGGAATACTACCGGGAGTGAGAGTGTGTGAGTGTGCTCGAGGAGGGGGGAGAGAGGGGGGGGGGGGGAAGGCAGGCGAGGCGAGACGGCTTGAGTGTGTGTAATTTTTTTTTTTTTTTCTGTTGGGGAGGTTTTGTTTTACTTTTGCACTTTACTATTTTTGTTTGTGTCCTGATCTACATAACATATACATGTATGTACATACACTTGCATGGAGATACCTACTTACCTGTAAGTACACACATTTTTTATTTTTTTAAATGACTTGCAAATTATGTA
This sequence comes from Morchella sp. 2016-72, assembly GCA_024713865.1. NCBI lineage: Eukaryota > Fungi > Ascomycota > Pezizomycetes > Pezizales > Morchellaceae > Morchella > Morchella sp. 2016-72. The sequence goes on along the minus strand of JAMJEY010000026.1, from coordinate 919,775 downwards.
GGTACTCTAGCTACATACATGTATGTACTTACATCCATCCACATCCATCGGATGAACAAGGCGGGGAAGCACCCCCGTTTCGGACGCTAGTTCAACTTGAGGAGCACTCTTCAATTGCCGGGGTTTAGCTCCTCAGTGCCCAAACATAGGGGTAGAGGGTAGACGGTAGACCTGGGGAGCGAGAGACAAACACCTGTACTCCACCGGGAGAAACAAAGTTGCGCGGAGAAAAAAAAAAAAAAAAGGGTGGGGAGGTGGGAAAAAGAATGTCAAGGGTATTTGGACTGGGATATAATCCGAGGTGTGTGTGTGTGTGTGTGTGAGTGAGTGAGTGAGTGAGTGAGTGTGCGTGGTGGTAAACAGGTGTGTAGGTCATGTACATAGCTGTTTGTCTATGGTGGGACGGGTATGGGAATGAATAGATGGGATGGAGGGTTGGTATGTAGCACAAGTGGTAAGTAGCACAAGCGCGTTCGTTGCCAGGGCAACAGGCGATAAGCTTAATGCCCGTCATCCCCACCTGGGAGCTTGGACAGCCACACCTTAACACGACCTCACTCGATCGCCCCGCCTGTACAGTAAGAAAAAAGATGCACGTGCGATCATCACCCCTCGGCCGTCAAAACAACAACGTGCAACAACAACAATAAAAACAACAACACTAACAACCCCACACACACATCCCCCGTTCCAGCTATCCAATATACAGCCACTCGCAGTGAAACATATCATATCTCCTCATCCAGCCCGGGTTTCAAATACCACTAGTACTACTGGACAGCAAATACCCAGGACCTTTCCACTTCCCCGGAAAGCACAGCTAAACCATGTCAACACCCACAACCAGCAGTTCCTACCCTCCAGAGAACTCCCTCCCTCCTGCACCCCCCCCAAAGCCCTCCACCTCCGCAACCCACTCCCGAACAACGTCGCCTATGCCCCACCTAGGCTGGTCCTCCTTGGCACCTCCGCCGCCGCCGCCGCCACCTCCCCCACCAACTGACCCCTTCATCCCCTCCATCCTCCACAACAAATCGTATACACCCACCTCCCTTCTCCCCTGCTACAACCCTACCTCAAGAAGTATTGACCCATTCGTACCCTAGCCGTGACGACCTTGCCCACCTACTCTCCTCCCCCCACCTCCTCGACGCCTTGTTCACGTCCACCCACCCCCTCTCGCACCAGTCTCAGCACGCACTCACCACTACCCTCCACCGCAACGCCGATCTCTCCACGCGTCTCACAACGCTAGAGCCCCACCTGCACAGCGCGCGCGAGGGCGCCGAGCGCGCCCTCGTCGAGGCCCGCATGCGCGAACGTGAATGGCGCACCCGCGAGAAGGAGATGTATCAGGCGCTGCAGCCGTTCTCGTCACCGGCGCTGTACAGCCGTCTCGCGAATGCGGTGGGCGATGCGGAGGTGGTCGCCGAGGCGATGGCAGAGTCGTTTCTCGAGGAGGGGGGCGGCGACGGTAGGGATGTGGGGGAGTTTGTTAGGGAGTATAGGGCCCTGAGGAAGACATATCATCTTCGGAAGGAAAGGAAAGAGAGGTGGGATGAGGGACGGGTCGGTGGGTGGAGATAAGGGAGGGGTTACATGTATGTATGTCTGTAGGTATTCTTTCATTTTCTAAAGCTTCTACTGTGGTATTTTGTTAGTCGCTTTCTTCCTTTTTTGTTGCTTTTCCCGAATGATAATTGCTGCTATTTGGATGATGTAATCAGTCCTGCAGTAATAAGTCTTGCCTTTCTAGATTTATGGTCCATCGGATTTTTATATTCCTTGAAGAGATCGCTAAAAATAACACTCTTCTGTTTTATATTCAGGGACCCCACAGGGCAATGCTCGGGAAATATGGTAGATGATATCATGATATTTCTTCTAATCAACCATGAATAAACCTGTCGGATCTGAAATATAACGCAAGCTCCCTCCATCGCTTATGAAAACACAAACATAAAAAATGAACAGGATTCGTGAGGATACACACTCGAACAGTCGTAATATAGAGAAGAGAAAGATATAAAACATGTAATCATCTCGCCTATGCTTTTTTTGTCGTTAGCCTATTGCGGCTCTTACATGTCAAGAAGTAAATCCAAATACTTGATTTGGATGTTTTTGTTTTTGTCGTCACAATCCATCACTCGATAACCTCCTATCCCACAACGACGCTTGCCTCTGGAATTCCCCCTCAGTACACGCAGAAAAATAACTCACGGCTATAAACTAGGATCTAGCCTCTTCCAATTCCAGCTCAAGCTTTCTGATGATTTCATCCTTTCTGCTGCTTTCCTCGTTACCCCGGGCGTCGACCTTGATCTTCAGCGCATCCAGTTCCTTCGTCAGGTCGGAAATATGCTTGTCTTGACTAGCGAGAGTCTTGTTTTGGGTTTCTAACAATAATGTGATGCGCGCGAGTTGCTCTACAATGTTTGCATCCATTGGCTTCGGGGGGGGCGCCTGGGGTGTTGCTGATTGGGGTATACTTACCGGGCTCTGAATCTGTTGTCGAACCGGGATAAGAGTAATGCTTGACTTGGTAGGCGAGATACCTGGGTTGGGTATTTCGGGGTTCTTATCGGCTACCTTAGCTGTTGTTTCGACGTGGATTGGGCTCGGGACACGTTTCTCTGCAGGAGAAGGTGTTTCTTTAGGAGACGCAGGTTTTGAGGCTATTGGTTCAATAGTAGTAGGCTTCGGGGGAGCGATAGTTGTCTTGGCTGGGGCTGGCGTTGTTGCCACAACGGAGATAGGTGTTTTAGGGGCCGATGATGGGATACTTTCAGGTGTGTAAAGCGTTTCCATATCAAACATTTTGGGTTCGGCATTGGCGCCCCCGTACCATGCCTCGGCTGTGAGAGATGATTCACCGCTATACGTTTCAGGATAGATATCGCTGCAGATAGCTGTCAGTACATACATGTGCCCCTAAATTCCTAAATTACGGTATGATACCTTTGGAATGTCTCGGCTCTGCGAGGGACAACAAAAGAAATCGGTTCAATGTAACTATCGTTAACGGTTTTGAACGCTCGCATAACCTCATTCTCGTGGACCTATTTAACTTAGTATAGTCCATTTGTATTTTCAGCACTTTCAAGACCCACAGCAACACCACGCTTAGGTAAGAATGCAACACCACGCTGGGGGTCTCCACTCTTGTATTCAGACAAGAAAATGAACTCGTCGTTCGAGTATTCGAAGTAGCGGATATTTCCGTCACTGTCCTTAAATTAGTATTTTCAACTAATTATGCTTCTTGTACTCCTTACCCTTTCCCGGCCAAGTAGATGCACTTGGTACCCTCATCCCAGAATGGCATGCACACTCCCGAAATAGTATCCAGCATTTCGAACCCATTCAGGGGCCCATCCGCAAGAGATCTCAAGTCCCACAGTCCTAGCTGGCGATCGCTCATTTTGCTGAAGCCAGTAGTGGCGATCTTGTCTTCGCCGATACCTGTCATCCACACAGCACGACTGTTCTTTGCACCTGTATGGCCAGTAACCTCATGTACCGCGGTCTCCTGTCGTGGGTCCCAGATACGAAGCTTCTTGTCACGGCATGTTGTGACAAGCATAGATCCATTAGTGGACCAGGACATAGCCTGAACGACCTCGTTATGCTTTAAAGTGTAATGGGGGGTTCCGGTGGAGATATCCCATAATTTCACGGTGTAATCTCCTGAGGAAGTTGCTAACACATTCTCGGCAGTAGGGTGAAAGAGAACATGGCCAACCTTCCTTTGATGGCCAGAAAGCTTGGAAAGAGGTTCAACATCCTTCGGGCCGTCTTCGTCATCCGTAAGGAGCGAAAAATTCTCCGGGACAGTCCATATGAATATCTTGCCATCGTCGGAACCAGAAGCAATCAACGAGTCGTTAAATGGGGACCAATCCGTATCGAGTACAGGGGCAGTGTGGCCACGAAAGAGGGGGATTTGCTCTGGAAGACGACCGCGGTGGGAAAGTGGGATGACCGCGAAGGCTCCGCCACCACCGGATTCCCAGTTAACGGAAAGATACTGAGGATTTGCTTTGATTATGTTGGAGTCCCAAGCATTCTTTGATATGTGGCTGTTTCAGAACAAAGAGAGGTGTCAGAGGGGTATGCCGATTTGGGGTGGAAGTAAGGGAGAAGAAAGGTGCATTACAGGTTATCGTAGCATTGTTCCTGGTTGGCATTATGTTAGTCATATAACAATCTTGGTAAACATATCATGTAGATAATAGTAAGACCATACCTTTCGAGTTGGTTTTCCATAGACGTGTCCTGGCCACGTGCGTTAGCTTTGTTTACACGGAGGTACCTGTGGGTTAACTTACGGAACTTCGAAGACCTTACAAAACGGCCAGCCATTGCAGCAGACAAAAAGTAGCGTTAAATATTCCAAGAAGAATAATAATGATAGAGATGAGTTGAAATGAGCTGATGATTGTTGATGGGAACTGGAATAGGAGGCAGAAGTCAAAACGGGCTGGTGAATGGACGGGGAGAGACTGAAGGGGGTGTTCTGTGGCTCTTGGCAACGGCACCGCCACAATACGCGAAACAGGCCAGCCTCGAGCTCTACCATCGCTTTCTGCTGAATGAGATTGTCTCAGCTTCGTCCAACTCGAAGGCTCTCATTTAAGTGAGCGAACGGATCCTCCCTCACCTGTCAACACCCTATTTAGATTGCTCACTGGGTACCAAAGCATTATACAATGCCGATATTGCATATCATTACAGGATATGGGGATAAGTCGTCCGATTGTGATATCCTTCCAAAGTTTGCGATGAACTGGAACGATATCATAGAAGGAGGTGGCAGACGGCAGGAGGTGGCGGCAGGAGGCGGCAATGAGTCACGATGGTGGGTCGCCATACAGAACGGGTACGGCACAGGGACAGTGTGGCTGTGCTAACTTGAGTGCAGGACACCTACTCGCCAAAATTTTAAGTCTGTCCCTTTTGGTACCTAACATTTGGTTGCATTGCAACCGCAACACCCAGTACAAAAAGTGACAGACTTAAAAATTTGGGGAGTAGAACTGAAAAACTCTAAGTTTCAGAACCTATATAGAACTTACTACTCGTATTTTCCTGACATTTGGAAAAGTGACTGGGTCTGTATATAGAATGTATATGGAGTGCAATCCAATAGTAAGTACTGAAAAATCTCCTAAGAAAATAGGTTATAGTTGGAGGTTGAAGGTAACATGATGCTTCAGCTTTGCCGAGAAGTTTCAATATTGTACAAACCTGTTACGGAGTGCTTCAAAGTAAAGTTATCACGTCGTGGAGCAAGCTTAGTGAAGTACGCGAAGAAGAGTTAGTCCGGCAGTGTGATGAGGTACCGTGAGGCAAAGTAGAAGACAACAATGATGGCCTTAAAAGTTCGAGAGCAGCGGGACAGCGACGAGGCGAAGGCAGTGCTAGCAGGCGAGCGCGTGAGCGAAAGCGAGAAACGAGACAAGGCGAGAGGAACAAGAGCGAAGTGAGGCCAGAGATAGGCGTAGCGAGAACAGTAATGGTAGCTATAATGGATCGAAGTCGAGTTACGAGATTAAAACTATGGTAGAGAATAAGAGTATATTAACATATCAGAAATAACGAGGAAGGCAAGCAGAGAGAAAAGAAGAGAAAGAAGCAAGGAAAAGCCGTCTTATTTAACGTTCTCACAGTTATTTATATTTCATACTTTCGTCCATAGAGGCGTAAAGCGTTGAATCATATTTAGTATTCTTTCATGCCTACAATTATATTACAAATCACGCCATAGAATCGCAGAGCACGATGTAATATCTATCTCATCCGTATTTTTAGTTTAACATTCCTTCTTCTGTTACAAACTTGTTTCTGCTACCAAACCTCTGGGATGAGTGCTAAGAAGTCGGGACATGCATGTCTCTTATGTTCTATGTGTTTCGGTTACAAGGGTTCAGTTCGGGCTTACGGTTCGGAGATAGGGAATAAGGTATGGACTCGGTATTGAAGGTCTTGGAATTTCCATGGATTTCTGTACATGGCTCTTGCAGATGAGTTATCGGATAGAGTGATGGGATATATCGTAGAACTTTGTTACCGACATGTAGATAAACTTCTTTTTCCTCTTCATGCCTTATCATTTAGTCGATACAATCTTGGGACTCCAGTCATCAGTATGTCGTCTATCACAAAGAATATAGAGTAGCTCTTGTATGCTTGTCATAGTCTCTTTGTCTCCGTCATCCTCTGCCTCTGCTCCACCTCATCGTATCATGTCTCGCGGTAGTGTCTGTGGGCCTTCGCCGCCATCTCTTCTTCGTGATAAAAGTAGAACGATAATGATGGTAGTAGATGTCTTGAGGAGCATGGCGGGATATCAGTGTCTTGACGTTGTTAGGAAGATTCGGATGAATATCAGCAAGACTTGATTTGTCTACTGAGGTCTCCTAAGCCTTTGGAGACCCAAAATGTATCCAGGAATGTCAGGGGACTCTCCTGAGACTTGGGAGACTATTGGGAGACTGCAGTCAAAAGTTGAGTTTGCTGATGGAAACAGGGTTGTAATGGAAGAGGGGATGTTAAGCGAGGATGAACGAGGATGAGGTGATGATGTTGTCATCGGGTTCTAGGAGATTCTGTGGTGTGAGGGATTTGTAATATAATTAGAGGAGATGGTGGGGAGGAATATGAGGTGTGGTTGTGACGGGTTTCTATGGGTTTCTGTGAGCGAAGGAATGAGTCATAGTGGGCTGATGGAGGAAAGTGTTAAATAGTGTGGGAAGGCTTTTTCTTTAGTTCAGTCTTTCTTTTCTCTCTGTTTCGCGTTTCTGTTATCTCGGTACATAAGAATATACTCCTACTCCAACCATTGTTCACGAAATCCTAGTACCTAACTTCGGGTTCAACCATAGTTCCCATCATTGTTCTCATTGAGGTCCATCCGATTCTTACTCTCCCTATCTCCCGTGCCCCTTGCCTTTGCCCTTGTCTTTGTTTTAGCCAGTCACGTGCTTGTCTTACATTCGGTAGCCTCTTTGTCTTTGTCGAGTATCCTTGTTGTCGCAGTTTGTGTTTCTCGAGTCATCTGCGTCATCGTTGTCGTCTTAACTTCTGCTCTCGAGTTACTACGTCATCTGAGGACAATGAGGGCGAGGACAGGAAGTTGTCTGGAGAGCGAGGCGAGGCTTGGAATCGTCAGCAAGCTCAAACTCAACTTCTGAATGCAGTCTCCCAAAAGTCTCCCAAGCCTCCTGAGAGTCTCCTGACACTCCTGAATACATTTTGAGCCTACTGAGGCTCAGGAGGCCTCAGGAGACAAATCAGGTCTTGCTAATATGGGACGTGCCAAAGTATACCACCGAGGCAGAACGGGGTGGAGTAGGGCGAGGCAGGGACGAGGAAGCAAGGGCGGAGTGAAACGAAATACATCAGCAAACTCAACTTCTGACTACAGTCTCCCAACACTCTCCCAAGTCTCAGGAGAGTCTCCTGACACTCTTGGATATATTTTGGGTCTCCTAAGGCTCAGGAGACCTCAGGAGACAAATCAAGTCTTGCTGATGTACAAAGAATATGGATGAGACGGGATAGAGCCTGTCCTTCTATTATGGAGGGGGTAGATGGCTTGGACGAAGACTATGAGTCCTAAAGTATTGTATTAACTAAAGGATAGGAAGGTTGTGTAAAGAAGAAAGGAAAGAAGCTATCTATAAGCGAGGGCAAAGCCTATATATCTATCTTATAATTCTACTTGATGACTCATTTGTGATCCCTGTACATTAGCAAGACTTCATTTGTCTCTTAAGGTCTCCTGAGCCTCAGGAGACTCAAAAATTATCTAGGAGGTTCAGGAGACTCTCAGGGGACTTAGGAGACTGTTGGGAGACTGCAGTCAGAAGTTGAGTTTGCTGATGTACAGAACCCTATAGAAACCCTAAGACCTTTAAGACCGAATCCATACCTTATTCCCTATTCTTGAACTATAAATCCGAACTGAGCCCTTGTAACCACAACTCATAGAACATAAGAGAATCCCTGACTAACTCCTCTTCCTGCACTCAGCTAAGCTTGCTCCATGCCGTGATAGATAGAGTAACTTAAGTATTCTCCAAAATTTGTGCTAAACTTATTCTTTATACTTCTGTTAGGGAGGATAAACCTCGTGTTTGGCCTCTCTTTATCATATATATTGTTTTTCCTTGGATAACAAATACTAGTAATATCATAAAATTGTGAGTCTGTATAATATTAAAAGATTAATGTCTAACGTTAAAGAATCAATGTCTAAGATTAAAAGATCAAGTCATCCTAATAGATTTGCATGGCTTGAACGTTAAAAGATTTCAGGGCCTATTAGATTTTGTTCTAGCATCTTGACATCGGTCCCGATGGTTCGTATCATGACGTGGAGCAGGCTAGGCGAAATGCGGGAAAAGGGGTTAGTCAAGTGGTCTCTTATGTTATACGGGTTTCGATTACAGCGTTTCGGTTCGGATTTACTGTTCGGGAATAGGGAGTACATCAGCAAACTCAACTTCTGACTGCAGTCTCCCAACAGTCTCCCAAGTCTCAAGAGAGTCTCCTGACACTACTGGTTACATTTTGGGTCTCCTGAGGCTCAGGAGACCTCAGGAGACAAATCAAGTCTTGCTGATGTAAGGAATAGGTTTGGCATTAAGGGTCTTAGGTTTCTATGTCGTTCTGTATAGGATTTTCGTGGATGAGTCATTGGGTCGAATCATGGGGTGTATATATAGGGGCTTGTAGATAGCTTTCTTTCTTTCCTCTTCACACACATCAGCAAGATTCAAACTTTCTCTAGAGGTTCGACTGAGTCTCCAGAGGCCGTTGCCAAGGCAACTACCCTCCCGTCTCTCCTAATAACCTCGCTAACCATTTGTCGCCTCTTGAGTCTCTCGAGCCTTCTAGAGGGCCTCCTGAGCCTTCTGTTACCCTCCTTACCTCTACTAACACCTCGCTAATTGTATGTGGCCTCCTGAACCTTCTAGAGGGCTCTCTGAGCCTTCTGTTACCCTTCTTACCTCCTATAACCCTCGCTAATTGTTTCTTGCCTTCCAGAGGGTCTCCTGAGCCTTCGATTCCCACCGTCAAAGCTGTTACCCTCCTTACCTATCCTAATGCCCTCGCTAATTGTTTCTCACCTCCCGAGCCTTTCAGAGGGCTTCCTGAGCCTTCCAGAGGCCTTCCGAGTCTTGATTAGTAAGTTTTGGAGGACACCAACAACAACTTATTTTCACGCAAAAAAGATATACAGTTCTTGATGGCTACTCCGCCACTTTCGGGAGCTTCTAGCCCTCTGTGCCTTTGTAAGGGGTTCTGGAGCCCTCATGAGTCCCCGATCTACTAGTAGATCATATTGTTTCATTTATTATCATGTTAATTTTATTCTAAATACATTCTATGCCAGCTGAATCACTCGAGCCTTTACGAAGGCCTCTCATACCCTTCCCCAAGCTACCAGAGACATTGTCACTATATATCAAACTCATTCTACGTTCTCAAATCTATCCTCAGATTCACAAGCCATTGACCCTGTCTCAGCTCGAACAAATAAACCATTCCCAAAACACTACTGATATTAACTACCTAAAACCTTAGCTGAAAATGCCTCGCAACTGTAAGAAGACCGTATAAGCCTTCTGGAAGACCCCTATCCTTTGCTTCCAATAGCTCTACAAGACAAAGCTGATATGTTTTCGCTGATATACTGTCACGTATCTTGAATATTGCTCGTACAAGCCCTGGTAGGAGTCCCTGAAAAGCTCCCCATGGCTCCGTTGTGGCCACTTTAATCCATGCCCAATCATTTTGAGTCGACCTTTTCCTAAATATCGCCGCTTCCGTACACAATATATTGTGTATCTCGTAACTGTCAGGCTTCTGAAAAATTGATACTGGTACTTGTAGGCACTTAAAGCACCCCACCGGGCACTCCAGAAGGCTCAATAAGCATTGTTCTCCCAGCCAGCCTGACCATATTCTGACACCGCCTTTACTAAGTATTGTTTCTATTTATTTTAATCATATCGGCTGATATCGATAATACGTAGGTCCCACCGCCGGAGGTCGCCATTTTAAGTTTCGGTGCTTATCATCGCCTAAGTTAATCTTTCATTTGTACTTTGTGCGGTCCTCGCTTTTGAACGCTTCTAACATGCCCTGAGCGCTCTCTCGACGGGAGGCGCTCAGAATGCTCTCTAGAAGACTGACAACGATATCTTTTAGATTTAAGACCTGTATCTCTATAGCTATACGCCTTGAGTGGTAATCGAGAATCTGAACTGTTGCGTCAACCTTATTGGAGGCTGCATAAGCCATTTTGATTTGTTGTCTATGAAATTAACTCACGACATCGGTTGAAAACATCGGATATTACCAAATAGCTCTACATGCTTCTGGAAGTGTGAAAGAAGACGATTTTAATGAAGCGGTAGTTCTCACTTTTTCTTCAAGCTCCGCTAGGCCTCTGTCAATGCTTCCCGACAGCTTTGTTCGATCCTTCATTTTTCCTTGTTCGTTTATCGGCTCTAAATTCCAGAAACACATCTTATACTTGTGGAAATCCTCGAGATACCCTTGAAGATAGTCTAGTGTTTCTTTTGTATGCATAGTATACTGTGCCATCAAGTGGAAATCAATTAGTGACTGAACACACCTCAAGGATCTTCCGAAGTCGCCCTGCAAAGATCTTGGGGGGTTCCAAAGAGCCACTGCAAAGGCTCCTAGAACTATCCAGCCGAGATGACGCATTTATTTACCTTGCCATTGTGTAGTTGCCCAATAAGCCTTATTTGGTACAGCAAGCCCTGGATAAGGCTTCATAGACTCCCAAGCTCGATCAAAATTCTCTAGCCGATTGTGTTTTTTCAAAAACAATTGAATCCATTCCATCATGTATTTCAGTAGGCCGAGAGAAATATTATGTAATATATCTGGGTTATGAAGATCATACACCTAAACCTTCGGCAAGGCCCACAAAGCATTTTACAGAGTTTTGAAGAATTTCGACACCAGATATTTAACGGATACTGTATCTGACGTATCCTCCTTATAACACTCTACTATTTTGATATATCGCTACTGAATGCGTGGCGGATTTTCTTGAAGGCTCTCCAGGTCCTTAAAATCAACTTGCACCTGGAGCAGGCCTGATTGTTGATGTTTAGCAGCGAAGCGTGTTTTGGTTGATCTGCAATCCATGCAAATAGTATCGGATAACATAGCCGCACATAGCCATCAACGTATACTATAATCTCATCCCTTTCCGCAGGGCCCTGAAGGCCTTCAAAAACCTCAGAGAGGACCTGGTGAAGGACCATCTGGCTCTCCCAACGCCGTTCGTTCGTACGCACTCCTACTTTTGATAGTACTGGCAGTAGAGCTAGGAGTATGATCGCGTAATTAGAGGGTTTATTTCGTGTGTCCGAGGTGATATTGCCAATCGTTTGGTAAATTGACCAAGTCTTCTTCATCAGCAAGACTTGATTTGTCTCCTGAGGTCTCCTGAGCCTCAGGAGACCCAAAATGTATCCAGGAATGTCAGGAGACTCTCCTGAGACTTGGGAGACTGTTGGGAGATTGCAGTCAGAAGTTGAGTTTGCTGATGTTGTCACCACTGAATTTAGTGAGATGTATTCCATCTGATACACATATTACTGGCACCACTGTTGATCCTTCTGGAAGGGTATTCTATTACATTTGTGAGGGGTTAGCGAAGGCTCCCTGAGCCTTCTAATAAGTGTTGCGAACCTGCATTTCCCACCACCAGTCTGCCGTGTGCATCTCCCCATACATCTGCTCCCCCATTTCATTGTATTTCATAGTAGGTGAATACACCAAGGACTTCCTAAATGCACGTTGTCCCAGAAGAAAACGCACTATATCCATAGGGTCTCTGTAGTAGTAAGGAATTTTCTGCCTGCCCAATTCGACCTCTGAGTGTATCCAGCTCTCTTTTCCTAACCTCTCCATAGACAACATCTCGTTGAGGAGGCATATGAAGCCCCTACCAGTGCTGGAGCCTTGTAGAGGGCGTACGGTGTGGAAGAAATCGTCTATTTGACCCTGAGATACATTCGATTGTAGGAACCAGCGTAATAACCGAAATTCCTCTGCTAATTTGAAAGGCTACCATGGGTTGATCAAAAGGATTTCCGAGCCTTCATCATATCCCACTGCAGTGAAAAGAGGCTCCCCTGCAGCCTCGTATATGGTAGTTGCTAGATTGAACCGCATGGATCTCAAAGTATAATCTTCATCATTCGATTCAGCATCGGATTCGCTTTCGTCTAGTATGTTCAAACGTCTACCCTCGTGGGGACTTCCTGAGCCTTCGAGAAGGCTTTGCGAGCCCTCAACGGGAGACCCTGAAAGTTGCCTGTCATACCATTTGTGGGCCCACGATGGGTGGACTTTTGAGAGATATTGATCGAAACTACTAGCATTGGCGTAGCTCCGTATGCAAAATGGACATCGTGATATCATTACTGATAGTCAATATTGGTGGAGGCTTTGGAGGCTCTGGAGGCTTTGGAGACTCTAAAGCCCCTAGGGCCTCCTAAGCTTCCTAGGCTTGGGAGGCTTCAGGGAGGTTGAAACTCTAAATGGGCCCGTGCACCGATAGATCTGTGACGGAGTAGCCCGGGCGAAGGAAGACGACAATGATGACGCAGAAGGACTCGAAGAACACAGCCAACAATGAGGACACCGACGAAGACAGAGAGCTTGCCGGGCGGGCACAAGCACAGGCACCGGCGAAGGCAAAGGCAGAAGCAAAGCTCCGGACAGGGGCAAGAACAAGGACAGGGAAAGTGAGGATCGGATAGACCTCAACGAGAACGATGATGATAACTACGATGGATCCCGAAGCTAGGTTCTGGGATCTTCAGGAGCTATGATCCGAGAATAGGAGTATATTCCTATATGCCGAGAAGACAGGAAGACGAGACAGAGAGAAAAGAAAGAAAGAACTAAAGAAACGATCCGCTCCCTCTATTTAACATGTTTCCCCGCCAGTCCATTATGACTCATATCTCCAGCCATAGAACCCCATAGAAACCTACCGTAACCACACCTCGTATTCCTCCCCACCATCTCCTCTAATTACATTACAAATCTATCATGCCATAGAACCTCCTGGAATCCAATGACGTCATCATCTCCCCACCTCCGCTCATCCTCGCTTAACAATCCCTCCTCCGTCGCAACCCTCGCTCTCTTACCAAACTGTCAGAACCGATGCCAAGACGCCGGGACAAGATCATATCTTATCGCACTAACATCCTGATCACAATATTCGAGTGATATCATATGATTCAATATGGTGTTCAATTGTTACTCCAATATATGACATAGTGAAGTTTGATAGAAGATACCCCGCGTTCTCCTATTCTCCTACTTCTATCCCTATCCATTCCTAGGATTGATACACTGACTCAAACTTACCACACTATCTTCAAGTCTCTCGAAGCCTTTAAGAGTTTATAATACACGATATAAGATGGTATCTTATCCTCGCTATTGCTCTATATTCAAGCAATTGACATATATACATGAGGTTATTTTTTCCTCTTTTTATAAGTCGGCATCCAAACCGCACCCCTCACTAAACACCCCCGATAACACCCTAGCAAGCCCTAAACAAGGCAAAAAACCGAGCAGCATATCCTCCAATAGTGATAAAAACGCATCCAAAAAACATGAGGTCGGACCATTAATCTTCGGGCAGTACGTTGATAGTGAGAGCTCGGACTCCAGCCTTAGTTCAGCCTCTAGCAGTAGTGTCGCATCCTACATAGAGATCAAGTCAAAGGAAGAGATACCTTGGAGCACCCAGAAGGGAAAGTCGGGAATGTCTGAGGAGCCTCTGAAAAGCCCCGTTCTACACCCTCCAGGATCTGGGCCTCCCAGAGGCTTATCGATAGCTTCTGGTGCCCCCCCAACGACACCTACCCCTAAGACTCGACGTTCCCTACCCCCCAAGTTAGACCCACAAATCAGGAAGCGGGTCCAAAAGACCAAGGAGGCCCCTGAAATGGCACGACGATACAAACAGCCCGCCAAGAACATCTGCCAGACCACATACGACTGCCGGAGAATCTTGCGCTTAGAATAAGATGGTATCTATAAGGCTCTATGCAAAGAGCTTGCCGATGAGATGAGAAGGACAGCATGGGTGAATAAATGCAGCTCGGGCGATTATTTATTCAATCATTTGTGCGAATATGTCATGGATTACAAGGCCCTTACGAATTTGAAGCCCAAGTGGTTAGAAAAGGCTTTAGATGACTCTATAAAGATCCAAGCAGCCCTAGCCCATTTCATTGTAGATCTATCACAGAAGAGGAAAAGGATACACAAGCGACATAACGAAGCTTTGGAAAGTGCGGTAGATAACGAGAGTTATTACAAGATGGTAATCAAGTCTTTAGAGGCATTAGGAATACCTTCTAGGCCCGCAATAACCGTACATGTTATTGACTCAGAGAACATCAGCAAGACTTCATTTGTCTCCTGAGGTCTCCTGAGCCTCAGGAGACTCAAAAATTATCCAGGAGGTTCAGAAGACTCTCAGGAGACTTGGGAGACTGTTGGGAGACTGCAGTCAGAATTGAGTTTGCTGATGAGGGCTACTGCCATCCTAAGCGATACGTACCATCCATACGACTGGTATGGGATTGCGTCGCTTATGCCATTTACTGACATTTTCGAAGTGCTGTCTATGTATGATTTAGCAACCCCCACGCTGAAGCGAGTCCTACCGGCCGCTCCAGGGGACCCTAATAGGGTTGTTCGAGTCTTCTATAGGGCGATGTCCAATTTGGCACCCTGGAGGCAGGCAGCTTATCCCCCAGATCCGGAATATGTGCCGATCGGAGACTCTGAAGACCTGGAAGATTGGCTCAAGGCCACAGAGGCAAAATGTTTAAGGCTTTGTGCGGTGCTTCATACGCCTTCAGCAGAGGGATGGGATTACCTGACTGAAGACGATATTAATGATATAGACCTTATGGAATAGGAACTTTAAGGTCTGAATATATCGTACCTATGAACTTATCGAGATAGGCATTATAGAATGCTCTTCCTGAATGGCATTTATATGAATCTTATTATTCTGACTGTAGGTGCAGAGGATAAAACTAGCGACGACAGTGATAGGCTCCCAAACCTCTGTAGGCAGTTTAGAAGGCTTGAGGAGTCTTCATTTGGAAATTGGAGTTTGTTATTTTTGCACATGTAGTTCTTAATTTTACCCCAGTTATCTTTTTAGGTTTTAGCAATAATTATATGATTTATCTTTTGTCTTGGCAAGTCATCCAGGCTCCAGAGACTACTAATGATTAAGCGAGCCCTCCCAAGCTCTCCTGTAATTCCTGCCAATCTCCTGGTCTCTCCTGAGGGCTTGTCATACCCTCTTGATATCTCCGGAGACTATTGATGATTAAGCGAGCCCTCCCAAGCTCTCCTATAATCCCTGCCAATCTCCTGAGCTCTTCTAAGGGCTCGTCAAGCCCTCTTGATATCTCCGGAGACTACTGATGATTAAGTCAACCCTCCCAAGCTCTCCTGTAATCCCTGCCAATCTCTTGGGCTCCCATGAGGGCTCGTCAAACCCTCTTGATATCTCCGGAGACTACTACTACTGATGATTAAGCGAATCCTCCCAAGCTCTCCTGATTCGAGTGATATCATGTGATTCTATATTCGCCATGTAGTGAGGTTTGATCATAGATAAACACTGTTCACCCGTTTTCATGTCTTCAAACCTACCACATTCAAACCTGCCACTTTCAAACATATGATTCTTCAGGCCACTCGAGGCCTTTCAAGGCTTTGATCTTGAATTACTATACAATATTTAAGATGGTACAGTATCCACTCTAAAGCTCTATACTCAAGCCATTGACAGCCACGTCTTTAAAAGTCCCTTCAAATCTTAACACCTACCCCAAAGCTCCAAAAAGGCCCCACAAACCCGGAAAAGGATCCAACCATGCCACCACGCAGGAGAATAGCTGCTACTTAAAAGTGTATGACAATTCAGGACTGCCGAAGAATCCTACGGTTGGCTGGGTAAGGTGCTATCTATAGGCCTCTCCATAGCAAGCTCGCGGGCGAGATGATAAGAATAGTATAGGTTAATAAGGCCACGTCGGCAAGACTTGATTTGTCTCCTGGGCTCTCCTAAGCCTCAGAGGACCCAAAATGTATCCAGGAGTGCCAGGATATTCTCCTGAGACTTGGGAGACTGTTGGGAGACTGCAGTCAGAAGTTGAGTTTGCTGATATACCTCGGACGAACAATTATTCAGCAATCTGTGTCAATTTTGCTTGGACCACAAGGCCATCAGGGCGTCAAGGACCACGTGGTCAGCAAAGGCTTCAGAGGACTCTATAAAGATCCAAGCAGCCCTCCTCCGTTTCATTATCGATCTATTACAGAAGAGAAACAGGACAGCCCAACGTCACGGTGGGGGTTTGGGGGGCGCAGATGATGAAGTTAAAGATACATCTACCTCCGAGGCACCTCCTGCCCACACAAACGAACTGCAGACCACATCAGAGGTCTGTGTGATGGAGTAACCCATCGCAGAGAAGACGACAATGATGACGCAGAAGGACTTGAAGAACACAGTCAGACAACGAGGACACCGACGAAAATAGAGATGCTGCTGGGCGGATACAAGCACAAGCACCGGCGAAGGCAAAGGCAGAGGCAAAACCCCGAGCAGGGACAAGGACAAGGGACAGGAAGAGTGAGGACCGGATGGACCTCGACGAGAACGATGATGATAGCTATGATAGATTCCGAAGCTAGATTCTGGAATCTCAGAAATTATAGTTAGAGAATAGAAGTATATTCCTATGTAATGAGATGACAGGAAGACGAGACAGAGAGAAAAGAAAGAAAGAACTAAAGAAAAGATCCTCCTGCTCTATTTAACACATTCCTCCGCTAGTTTGCTATGACTCATACCTCCATCCATAGAATTCCATAGAAACCCACTGTATCTACACCTCGTATCCCTACCCACCATCTCTTTCTATTTACATTACAAATCCATCACGCCATAGAACTTCCTGGAATATAGTGACGTCACCATCTCCCCACCTCCGTCCATTCTCGCTTAACAATCTCTCTTCCATCGCAACCCTCTCTCTATTACCGAACTGTCGAAACCGATGCCAAGACGCCGGGACAGTCTGGCAGGCCTTGGGAATACCCTACAGGCCGGCAATAACCATACATCTACGACGAAGGTCCCGCGACAAGGTTCCGGTAGTTTAGTTGCGACAGAAAGAATGAAAGATGAGGTGATAATGTCGTCATTAGATTCTGGGAGGTTCGGTGGCGTGACGGATTTGTAATGTAAAATAGAGGAGATGAGAGGAATATAATGGGCGACGGCGGCTTTTACGGCTTTCATGAACGGCGTGAATATAACGGATTAATGGATGAACGCTTAAATAGAAATGGTGACTTTTCCTTTTGTTCTTTCTTTCTTCTCTCTCTGTCTCGTCTTCCTGTTATTTCGGTACATAGGAATATACTCCTATCCTCTGAACCATAGCCCCTTGGATCCTAGAATCAGACTTCGGGATCTACCATAGTTATCATCATCGTTCTTGTTGAGGTCCCTCCAATCCTCACTTTCTCTGCTTCTTGTTCCTCGCCCTTGCTCTAGCTCTTGTCTTTGCCTTCGCCGGTGCCTGCGCTTGTGCCCGCTCGGGACTATCTCTGTCTTCGTCGGTGTCCTCATTGCCTGCCTGTATTCCTCGAGTCCTTCTGCGTCATCATTGTCGTCTTCTACTTCGACTCGCAGTACTCTGTCACAATGCGGGAAGTTCTAGTTCATAAGCGTAAAGGCTCACAATTCGTTTAACTGGGTAAGGGCCGATCTGCTTCCAATCAAGTTTCTTGTAAGGGCGCTTGGTTTCTAGATTTCAAGTCGAGAGCCAAACAAGATCGCTGATAGCATAACGGGAGGCCGGAGTTCGATGTAAATTGGCCGTCTCCTCCTGTATCTTCTGAGCCCTAAACATTTCACTTTTTAGGAAATCGAAGACTTGTGACATCTCTCTCGCTAGTCCATTGGCTTGATCTTCATTCACTATTTTTCCGTGTTGCAATGGTCCAAACGTCATTCGAGGGTGTTGTCCATAGTTCGCTTGGAAGGGGGACATGTTAGTTATTTCCGAAATATGATTATTGGTAGCGAATTCAGCGAGGGGTAGGAAGTCTGGCCAGTTGTCTTGTTGATATGATACATAGCTGTGCAGATACTGTTCCATGATCGCATTAGTTCTCTCGGTTTGTCCATCAGTTTGAGTATGAAAAGCAGTCGAGTAACGAGGAGCTATCTACAGGCGATTACAAAGTGCCTTCCAAAACTCAGCAGTGAATTGCATTCCCCTGTCCGAGACTATGGTTTCCGGTAATCTGTGAAGCTTCCAAACTTGTTCCAGATATAGACGAGACAGATCCCTGGCGTTAACATTCTTGGTTGTGCCAATGAAATGCTTCATTTTCGTCAATCGATCCACCACTACCAGGATGACACCTGTGACGGAGTAACCTGAACGCAGAGAAGACGGCAATGATGACGCAGAAGGACTCGAGGAACACAGCCAGACAACGAGGACACCAAGGAAGACAGAGATACTGCTGGACAGGTACAAGTACAGGCATCAGCGAAGGTAAAAGCAGAGGCAAAGGTCCGAACCGAGATGAGGACAGGAGACAGAGAAAGTGAGGAACGGATGGACCTCAACGAGAACGATGATGATAGCTATGATAGATCTCGAAGTCAGGTTATGGGATCTCAGAGACTTATGACTAGAGAATAGGAGTATTTTCCTATGTACCGAGATGACAGGAAGACGAGATAGAGAGAAAAGAAAGAAAGAACCAAAGAAATGATTACCCCGCTCTATTTAACACATTCCTCCACTAGTCCGCTATGATTTACACCTTCACTCATAGAAACCCGTAGAAACCCGTCGTAACCACACCTCATATTTCTCCCCACCATTTCTTCTATTTACATTACAAATCCATCACGCCATCGAACCTCCTAGAACCCAATGATGATACTCCCCCTTCTTCGCTTAACATTTCCTCCTGAGTTACATCAGTGCTTTGACTACCGAACCCTCGGGACTGATGCCAAGATGCCAGAACAGTACCTGTCCTTTACCGTGATAGCATTCAACTTCCGATAGTCCACACATAAGCGTAGAGGGCCATCCACCTTTTTGACAGATAGCACAGAAGCCCCAGCCGGAGAGTTGCTGGAGCGAAGAAATCCCTTCTGCAAATTATCGGCCAGATAATCCCTTAATGCCTTCAATTCCTCCCTCGACATACTATACATGGGGCCAAAAGGCGGTACCATTCCTTCTTGTAACTTGATTTCATAGTCATATGGACGATGTGGTGGTACCTTTGATGCATTCCTTTCGTCAAACAATTGTCGAAAGCATTGATAGTCAATGGGAATTGTTCCGTCAGGGTTAGCTGGTGCTTCCAGAATTTTGTTGACGGCGTATAGTGTAGTGTAGTAAACTTGGACCGTAGGGTCTTGTGAAAGTTTCTTAAACGAACGAGG
Source organism: Morchella sp. 2016-72 (assembly GCA_024713865.1). NCBI lineage: Eukaryota > Fungi > Ascomycota > Pezizomycetes > Pezizales > Morchellaceae > Morchella > Morchella sp. 2016-72. The sequence continues at coordinate 900,172 of JAMJEY010000026.1, read as the reverse complement.
GGTGATGGCCGAGATATGGGTAACTGGTCTTTCTGTTGGTGAAGTAGAGATTCCCCGAGCTATAATTGGCTTGCCATTAATTGAGGAGTGTTCCAGGCAAAGACTAGACTTGAATTGAATCTCATTTCTTCCGCTATCAATAATGACCCCATGTTTCCTCATCCACGGTACTCCCATGACAAGTGGGTAATCCTAACTGCGTGACGAAGAACGGGCATTCCTCCACATGCCCATTGATTTCCAACTCCAATGTTACCTTTTTGGTTACCTTCCCTGATTCAATAGGTCTCCCATCAATTACATCAATCTCCCTCTCAGTCCTCAACTTCTACATTTTTAACTCATGGCAGCGCACAAAGTCCTCGTCTATGAATGCATATCTCAACGCTTCAGTATCAATCAAGGCATAGGTGGGTACAATAAATTTTTTATTTTGCGAAATAGAACAGACTACAATCAATTGATTCCCATCAATCTCCCCTTCTGATACTGGAAACGTAGAAATAGCAACTTTAGAAAAACTCCGTGAAGGTCCCTGGGCTATGCCGCTTAGGCTAGGGACGAATCTTTTAACTCCTCCTCCTCCGATACTACATCTTCCTCCTGTTCCTTCCTTTCCTTCCTTGCTTCCAACAATGCTCTCCTCATCCTGGGTAAAGCTCTTTGTGAAGGCGAATGTGGGCACTCTCTTACCAAATGTCCAAATCCTCCACAATAATAACAATGATTTTCGATACGCTGGGCTTCCCTTTCCTTAGGGTTCGGACGACGACGACTATTAGACAAATCCATAGGAATCGCTCCGTCAGGAGTGTAGGATGGGTGAGCTGTGGGTACTCCATTCTTTTCGAATGGTGATGGCCACTGTACGGCTGGGGATGTTGCTGGTGCAACAGGTGGTCGAGGGTTGAAGGGGCGAGGTAGGGGTCCGCTGGGAATCTGAAATTTAAACCTTCTCATCCTGGCCTGTAGTGCTCTTTGCTTGTTGTCCAGTCGTTGATGTAAGAGACCGCATTATTTGATAGTAGTGGGGGTTCCATTCTGAATCATTAGCGCCATCAAGTCTTGATTAAGCCCCTCCAAAAGACATTCAATCTTGGCCGCTTCACTAAACTCTAAGTCAGCAGCATATCGTTGAAATTCCGCAAAATACTCCGAAAAGGGGCGTTAGCGCTGGCGGATTTCTCTTAGGTTACGAGCAGCAGTGACGGCGCGATCTGGGTCTCCAAAGGCATTATCCAAAATTTCAAAGAATTCCGCCATCGAGTCAAGAGCGACGCCTTCATCGGAAATGTAGACGAGAAATTGATCCGCCGCATATCCCTCCAGTCGAGATATAGAGTACGCAATTTGTTGAGACGAAGTAGGAAAGCGATCAAGATTAGCTGTAAGGTTGATCTGTGGGTGTCTCTGGAACATCCTCAAGCTTTTTCGGTCTCGCCGGTATTTCTCCGCATCCAGAGGCTTCTCGGACCTAGATGGCTTGGCTAGGTCATCATGGAGCTTCCCGAGGTCTTGCTTGATTCCCTCTTACAGCTTTTTGATTTTAGCTCATAGTCTCTGGGTTTCTTTATGGGACTCGGCTCGGGCTTGTTCGGTTTCAGTAGGTGAATTTTGAGGTCGATGGAGTACTGCCGGACCCCTTTATAGGCCTGGAGGAGGAGACCGTATGCCTGTGTCGCCTCTTCCATTACTGCGGGGTCCATTTCAGGGTGAGTGACAAAGAAAGCCGCGAGGTCATCATGGAGCTTTTGATAGTCAAGTCCATCGGTAACAGGGGAGGTCATAATGAACAATGGTGTGAGAAACTCGTGCTGTGTTGGTCAAGTAGGGGTGGTCTCATCTTAGTGTGACGGAGTAACCTGAACGAGAAGGAGACGACAATGATGACGTAGAAGGACTCGAAGAACACAGCCAAACAACGAGAACACCGATGAAGACAGAGGTTCTACCAGGCGGGCACAAGCACAGGTACCAGCAAAGGCAAAGGCAAGGATAATGGCAAGAACCAGCACAAGAAAGATAAGAGGTAGAGGAAGTGAGGACCGGATAGACCTCAACGAGAACGATTGATGATGACGATGATAAATCCTGAACTCTGGTTTTGGGATCTCAGAGACTATGACTAGAGAATAGGAGTATATTCCTATGTAGCAAGCTAACAGGAAGACGAGACAGAGAGAGAAGGAAGAAAGAACTACAGGAAAAATCTTCCCGTGTTATTTAACATCCATCAGCAAGCTTTACCATTTGTGACTGGAGTCTCCTGAGTCTCCTGACAGTCTCCTGAGTCTCCTGAGACCCCTGTAATCTCCTGAGACCTGTAAAATCTTGTTGATGTCCTCCCCCGCCAGTCCGCTCTGACTCATGTCTTCACCCAGAGAATCTTGTAGAAGTCCACTGTAACCACACCACGTAATTCCCCTCCACTATCTTTCTTAATTATATTACAAATCCATCATGCCATAGAACCTCCTGGAATCTAATGACGTCACCATCTTCCCACCTCCATCCATTCTCGCTTAACATTTCCTCTCCCGTCGCAACTCTACTTCTACTACCGAACTATCGGGGCCGATGCCAAGATGCCGGGACACCTAGTTACATTGATGATATATCTCAGGCGTTTATTAGCCTAGTTTGCACCGCAATCTGGTTTATCCTACGATCTTGGAAAACAGGCATATATGTCAAAGGGTTGAATTTCAACCCGTATCAGAATCCGGATATCATGAGTAAGTCACGCCAAGCCCTCTCAAAGGCTCCTGCTAACTTCGGGATACCTCCAGCTACCTATAACAGGATGTTAAGCACATGGTGGAAAAGAAGCAAGGAGAACCAGGAGGGCACATTGGAAGTAATATGAGAATCGATTCACGAGAAAGTAAATAAAAAAGTCTCAAAAGGCCTTATCTATATACTAACAAACCTTTTAGGTTGATGAGTTAAGAGGGCCTAAAGAGGTTATATCCAGAGTCGGCCTGGAGGAAGATGATGTTCAATTAGCTGTAGATATAGCCGCATGGAGAGCTGCAAAGGCATATGGGAACAAAGGGAAGGCACCAGCAGCGATTGAGAGAAGTGATTTGAGGGGCATAGCGAAGGCGGGAGAAGCATTTCAAGAACCTCCTCCCGTCTCGACAGTAGATATGTGATTTTGGGGGAGGACTCCTATTTTTATGTATACTATTAATTATCAAAGTGGATTTCGAGGTATTAATAGATTAGTAATAGTTTAAAGGTCCTCGGAGATGTTGGGAGAGCCCAGGAGATTGGCAGGGATCACAGGAGAGTTTGAGAGGGCTCGCTTAATGGTCAGTAGCATCAGCAAGATTTTACAAGTATCAGGAGATTACAGGGGTCTCAGGAGACTCAGGAGACTGTCAGGAGACTCAGGAGACTTCAGTCACAAATGGTAAAGCTTGCTGATGAGTCTCCGGAGATATCAGGAGGCTTGGCGAGCCATCAGGAGAGGACAGGAGATTGGTAGGGATTACAAGACAGCTTGGGAGGGCTCGCTTAATCATTAGTAGTCTCTGGAGATATCAGGAGGGCTTGGCGAGCCCTCAGGAGAGCACAGAAGATTGGCAGGGATTACAGGAGATGTCCCAGCGGCTTGGTATCGGTTCCGACAGTTCGGTAGGAGGAAGGAGGTTGCGACGGAAGAGGGATTGTTAGGCGAGGATGGGCGGAGATGGAGAGATGGCGATGTTATAGGATTCCAGGAGGTTCGATGGCGTGATGGATTTGTAATGTAAATAGGAGAGATGGTGGGGAGGAATACGAGGTGTGGTTATAGCAGGATTCTATGGGTTTCTCTAGGTGAAGGGATGAGTCACAGCGGGCTAGTGGAGGAAGATGTTAAATAGAGCGGGGGGGATCTTTTCTTTGGTTCTTTCTCTCTTTTCTCTCTGTCTCGTCTTTCTGTTATTTCAATACATAGGAATATACTCCTATTCTTTCGCCATAGTCTCTGAGAACCCAGAATCTAGTTTCGGGATCTATCATAGTTATCATCATCGTTCTCGTTGAGGTTCATCCGATCCTCACTTCCCTTGTTCTTGTCCTTGTCTCTGCCCGGAGCTTTGCCTCTGCCTTTGCCTTCGCTGGTGCCTGTGCTTGTGCCGGCCCCGTGGCCCCTCTGTCTTCGTCGGTGTCCTCGTTGTCTGGCTGTGTTCCTCGAGTCCTTCTACATCATCATTGTCGTCTTCTCTGTGTCCGGACTACTCCGTCACAGAAGAGCTTGGGAGGGATCGCTTAATCATCAGTAGTCTCCAGAGATATCAGGAGGGTTTGGGGAGCCCTCACAGAGCATATCTGAAGCCTCTCTAAATGAAAACCTCTTACTAGTTGTCCCGGCGTCTTGGAATCGGTTCCGAGAGTTCGGTAGCGGAGATAGGATTGCGGTGGAAGGAGTAATATTAGGCGAGGATGGGTGGAGATGGGTGATGGTGACGTCATTGGATTCTGGGAGGTTCGATGGCGTGATGGATTTGTAATGTAAATAGAAGAGATGGTGGAGAGGAATACAAGGTGTGGTTATGGTGGGTTTCTATGGAGTTCGAGCGATGGAGGTATGAGTCATAGCGGACTAGCAGAGGAATGTGTTAAATAGAGCAGGAGGATCTTTTCTTTAGTTCTTTCTTTCCTTTTGCTCTGTCTCGTCTTCCTGTTATCTCGTTAGATAGGAATATACTCCTATTCTCTAGCCATAGTCCCTGAGATCTCAGAATCAGACTTCGGGATCAGTCATCATTATTCTCATCATTCTCGTTGAGGCCCATTCAGTCCTCACTCTCCCTGCCCTCTGCTTCACGTCCTTGTTCTGACTTTTGCCTTTGTCTTCGCCGGTACCTGTGCTTGTGCCTGCCCAGTTCTACCTCTGTCTTCGTCGGTGTCTTCGTTGTCTGGCTGTGTTCCTTGCGTCCTTCTGCGTCATAATTGTCGTCTTCCACTTTGTCTCGCGGTACCCTGTCACACTAGTGTAGAGGTCTGCGATATCTCGCAGTCTCTTGGAAGAGAATAACAAAGCCTCCAGAGGGCGTCAGGAGAGTGCCGCTTAGCATCAGGAGAGCCCTCTAAGCCTTCTTCAAGGCTCAGGAGGCTCCCGCAAAGGATCAGGAAGCCCTCGTACGGACGGGTAAGCCCCTGGAGATTGAAAGTTTGATGGATATCTCTGAACGTCTCCCACAACTCCCGGGCCTTCGGTAGGGTTGAATAGAACTGCGTCTGATACAACCTTGTCGCTAGTCGATGACAAACTTCAGGACTCTAAGTCGTATTAGGCTGTCCTTCCACTGGGGATACAGGGTAACTTTTACGCCGGCCGTTCATGTAGTATTGTCCATATATCGTGCTGCTACTTTCGTTCGTCTTTGCTTCGTATCCATGGCTCAGCTTCACTGCGATCTCCCATGATTTCCCAAGTCTCAGGAGAGTCTCCTGACATTCCTGAATACATTTTGGGTTTCCTGAGGCTCAGGAGACCTCAGAAGACAAATCAAGTCTTGCTGATGCATCTCGTCTCGTATTGCCTTAGTTGTATACCTTGGCCCTTCCACTATCATTCTCACCTCGTACCGTGATACTGTAGCCGAATCTTCTAGAACCCAATCACGTCATCTTCACTCCATATTGTCTCATCTTCGCTTAACATAACCTCTTTCATCACAACAGCGTTACGGTTAATCGAATTCTTGGAACCTGTGCTAAGACATTGGAACACTAAAAATCATAGATCTCCATGGAAATCTGTTGTTACCACACCTTGTATTTCTCTCCACTATCCTCTCAAAACTTATTATCATAGAACAAATGATAGCAACCTCACCTCATCTCCCCCCATTCTTGTTTAACACAACTTCATTGATCAAAACAGCATTGTAACTATCAGGCCATCGGAACCGATGTCAAGACGCCGAGACCGATTCAAATGTTTAAGGTTTCTTTTTCCACCTAATTCGATTACCGTTTATAATGTTATGTGTCCCCTCCTCTCATACAGGTTTTCAACTTCCTTCTCTCTCCTAGTAGGTTGTTTTATTCTTTTTTTTTTTTCCTTTTCTAAAAGTTTTCCCTTGTCAGGTACTGTGGATAGGTTTTGTTTATGCTATAAGGACCCCCTGCAAGCAACATTCTTGTACCTAGAAAAATGAAATTATCAGTTAAAAAAAAAAAAAAGAGACTTATCCTGCCAGCTAAATAAGTTTACTGGGATATCCGCTTCTTGTTTAATGGATGACTACACGCAGTCATCCCCGAATATCTCCGCTAAGAGTAAGTAAGTAAAATGCATGTACTTGCCAAATTTTTATCAATAGGACGGGGGTAGGTAATGGCTATAGCAACCGAATTCCTATTGACTAGTAGATAAGCACATGGCGCATGTTCTTTGTTTTTCTGTTCCTGGTTTCGCCGAAAATCCTTCCCATGTGATAGTGCATGAACATGGTAAATTCCGACTGCGCCCGTCCGGGCCCAACCTCGGGCCGTAAAAGCAACCACTACGGTGAAGTCTCGGGGTGCTTTATGCCATTGTTAGTTGCTATTACGACCACGGAGACCCCGCTGGCCCGAAGCAACTTGGTTAATCCGCCCCAGTCTCTAGTTCCTGGGGTGAGGGAGGGGGATCGCGTTGGGGGGATATGAGCAAGAGGCGCGTGGGAAAAAGAAAGACACTGCTAACTGACGCAGGGCAAGATGAAATTATTGGCCCCTGTCTGTAGTCCCCGGAAAGGGAGGGAGTGGTCAGTTAACATAAACGAACAATTTCTCTCGGTTCATCCTCGGCTCTGGAAAGTCGATCTAAGTCTACTTTATTCCGTTCACACTCAAGTCTTATAATCCCTCAACAGACCTGACACATCTCTTGTTCATTACCTTGTTCTCTCTGCCATTCAGTACATTACCGTGCACAACTATAGTTATTTGGACACTCCCGAGCTTTAGTCCAATACCTCCTAATATCCCATCAGTTATAGATATTCACAGCCATGCCCCCAGCAGAACAGAAAAAAAGACCTACGATGGCAGTCACTTTAATTGGTTATTACCCATATTGATATATTATTAACTGTTCTGTTACTGATATGTGACCTTTGCAGCCGGTGGGGGAGCGGGTCTCTGTGAGGCGCTCGCATGCCACCCATTGGGTAAGGATTTCTAAAGCGCTCTATGGAAAAATATTGCTGACGACCTTTCCTAGATACCATTAAGGTCCATCCTTCTTTTTTCTTACGGAAGTGGGATATTCGGCTAATATAATATATAATATGATTACAGGTGCGAATGCAGCTGTCTCGACGGAATCGTGCTCCAGGAGTAAAACGAAAGGGTTTTTTCACCGTTGGAAAGGACATTGTCAAGAAGGAAACCCCTTTAGGTCTTTACAAAGGTCTTGGAGCCGTCGTTACAGGAATTGTGCCCAAAATGGCCATTCGGTTTTCGAGTTTCGAGTTCTACAAAAGTTTGGCCAAGGTTAACCCCGAGACTGGTGCTATCTCGGCGAAGGCTGTGTTCCTCTGTATGAAAAACCCAAGCCTAGCATATATATATACATATATTAACAAAGTCACCTACAGCTGGTCTTATGGCAGGAGCAACGGAAGCCGTCGCTGTTGTAACTCCCATGGAAGTTGTTAAGATCCGACTACAGGCGCAACACCACTCCATGGCAGACCCCCTTGATATCCCAAAGTATCGCAATGCTGCCCATGCTGCCTACACTGTTATCCGCGAGGAAGGCTTCCTCACCCTGTACCGCGGAGTTACACTTACCGCACTCAGACAAGCAACTAACCAGGCGGTAAACTTCACAGCTTACACATACATGAAGAAATTCGCGCAGGAACTTCAACCAGAGATGAAAGAGTTACCTAGTTACCAACATCTGGTATTGGGTCTTATCTCCGGGGCTATGGGCCCTCTATCAAATGCGCCAATCGATACCATTAGTGAGTAGACCTAGGTTCGCTATATACGCGCATATACTTATAGTTTGTCCAGAGACACGTCTTCAGCGGTCAACAGCCGTTCCGGGCGAGAGCGCGGCATCAAGAATTGTTGCAATTTCGAAAGACATGTTCAGACATGAAGGATTCCGGGCGTTTTATCAAGGGATCACCCCTAGGATCATGCGTGTGGCACCTGGGCAGGTAAGTCAAGCCTTAGATCAATTTTAAAGACGATATCTAAAACTCAGTAATTAGGCCGTGACATTCATGGTCTACGAGTTTATTCGTGGTCATATTGAGAAGTGGCAGGCCCCCAAAGAGCATGAGTATTCAGAATAAACAGCAGGGTGTATTAGACACCAGTGGTAGTTAGTTATAAATCGGGCCGAGTGCGTTTTCCTTTTCTCATCCTCTTTCATCCCTTGTTTATTTTATTACTAGTGGGACATTGGCCCACTTCTAGTTTGGCGCCTGGAAGGGTGGCAAAAAGTCAGGGGCGGCATATATCATTGGCGTTTAGCTTTCCCTCTTCTCCCTTAGCAAGTTATCTCATACCTTAGCATACGTTTCACGCTTGGACAATCTTGTATCATCATAGAAAGTCACTCGGAAAATCGCGGGGTATTTTTGTTTTTGAGCCGCGGATCGATCGATTGTTTGATTTCGGGCGACGGAAAACAGATGAAATGTATATTGTCTCCGTATTGGAGACCCCAATTACTCTTTATTTGGCCCCATGTATATATGGTGGAATAGTACGTTTTCGTAGGTTTTGGTTACAGCGATTTTCATCACATTAGGCGGCCAAGCAGCGCGGCAATAGAGCAATCATTGCAAAATTAGGCAAATTTACCAGACATATTTAGTTAAGACTTTGGCTGGAATGCCAGATGAAACTGTAGGGGTTGGCTTGAGAGGTATTTTTCTCCAACTCCGGTAGGAGGTAAGATTTCGCCATAACCTTCGGGTTGCATGCGTGCACGAATTATCAATCGATCAATAGCTTGAGAGGTACTTATGTAAGAAAAAAATTCACCATGTGCTATATATAATATAATACATGGCATAGCAGTAACCTGAAACTGGGGAGGTACCTGAATGTACACGAAGTGACTCTATTTTAATGTACAGTATGAAAAAATGGAGTGGGATCACTACTGTAGTACTGGTAGTAGTTGTGACGGGGTAACCTGGGCACAAGAGAGAAGACGACAATGATGATGCAGAAGGATTCGAGGAACACAGCCAGGCAACGAGGACACCAACGAAGACAGAAGAGGAAGTGGGCCGGCACAAGTACAGGCACTATCGAAAGGAAAAGCAAAGAAGATACAAGGTAGGGAGAGTGAGAATCAGATGGACCTCAACGAAAACGATGATAAGGCCTTCTAATAATCCCGAAGTCAAGTTCTGAGATTATATGGACTATGGTTTAGAGGATAGGAGTATATTCCTATGTACCGATATAACAGGAAGACGAGACAGAGAGAGAAGAAAGAAAGAACTAAAGGAAAAGTCTTCCCGTGCTATTTGACAACTTCCTCCACTACATCAGCAAGACTTGATTTGTCTCCTAGGGTCTCTTGAACCTCAGGAGACCCATAAATGTATCCAGCAGTGTCAAGAGACTCTCCTGAGACTTAGGAGACTGTTGGGAGACTGCAGTCAGAAGTTGAGTTTGCTGATTGCTGTCAACAGATTTTTGTTGAGATAATGTAGTTTCACTTCCATTGAATGGCTCCGTCTAACGGATGGTGCGGGTTTAGGGTTTATAGTAGAAGCAAGGTTGCATCAGCAAACTCAACTTCTGACTGCAGTCTCTCAACAGTCTCCCAAGTCTCAGGAGAGTCTCTTGACACTGCTGGATACATTATCACGACGTACCACAGAATACGGTAGAAGGAGTATCTTGAGGAATGGGTTTCGGTTGCGGTGTTTTTTCTTTCTGGGTTCTTGGAGTTTCCATGGGTTTCCATTACACGAGGTTATGAGTCATAACTGTACAAGGATTAGGAGGGATATATATATGCTGCTACGGATCTTTCCTTTGTCCTTTTCTTTCTCTTTCTTTTCCTACGTGTTCTTCCTGTTATCAACTCTACTGTTTAGTTTCATCTTATCTTTAGTTCGGAATATATTACATCATACCCATAGTCCTCGCCAAGGCTCCCGTGACCCTTATAGTATCTCGTCTCGATCTCGATCCTCGTCTTCTCTTCGCCTCGCCTCGCTTCGCCTATAGTCCATAACTGTAGTGCGCGTTATCTACCGGTACCTTCGTCTCCAAAACTTCGTCAAGGAAGCCATCTGGACTCTACCCCACGACTCTGTTTCTCAGTTAGGAAACCTCGTCGTCACCCTTCGCCTTCACCTTCGTCTTCGCCTCGGTTGTGTACCTCAGCTCTCTTGCTCTGTGCTCCCGTATTGCTCCGTAACATACATTTTGGGTCTCCTGATGCCCAGGAGACCCCAGGAGACCAATCAAGTCTTGCTGATGATGACTCGTACGTCAGTCCATTGAAACCCATAGAAAACCTGTTGTCATCACACTTCGTAATCCTCTCCACCATCTTTCCTATATTCATTACAAATCCATTACTCCATCGAACCTTCCAGAACCTAATGACGACACCATCACCCCATCCCAGTTTTATCCTTGCTTAGAATTCCCTACTTCATCGCAACCTTGATTCTGCTACCAAATTCTCGAGACCGATGCCAAGACGCCGGAACAGATCAGATCCCCTCCTAGGGCCTAGCTCCTGATAGGCCGAGGTTTCGAAGGATATTGACGGTGAAATGGTTGTCGAAGCTCAAGACTGTGTTCGAGGTCACTCGAGGGTTGCCAGGAAGGTTCTTCGTATCCAAGATATTTGACAAGATATTTCATCTGATGGCCGTGTCTTCTTGAATCTAAATTCGCCTCTACCTCCTACATCGATCTCCCCTCCTATCTCAACCAGTGGAGGTGGTTCAATACTTTGCCCCGGGACCGGATCATTGACCATAGGCGAGAGCAGAGAAATATGAAACACTGGATGTATCTTCATGGATATCGGTAGCGCTAACTCGTAAGCATAGGGGCTCACGATGCGTTTAATCGGGTAGGGTCCAATTTGTTTCCAGTCGAGTTTCTTGAAGGCACGCTTTGTTTCTATATTCCGAGTGGAGAGTCAGACAGAGTCACCAATAGCGTAACAGGGTGCGGGAGTTCGGTGGAGATTAGCAATCTTTTCTTGTATCTTCTGATCCCTAAACATCTCACTCCTCAAGAAGTCGAAGACCTGTGACATCTTCCTTACCAGTCCATTAGCCTAGTCCTCATTTACGGTTTGCTCATATTGCAGCGGTCCAAAGGTCATTGGAGGATGTCGTCCAAAATTCGTTTGAGAAGGAGACATATTAGTTGTTTCCGAAATATAATTATTGGTGGCAAACTAAGCAAGGGGAAAAAAATTGGTCCAGTCATTCTGTTGATAAGAGATATAGCTACATAAATATTGTTACATAATCACATTAGCCCATTCCGTTTGCCCATCAGTCTGAGGGTGGAATGAGGTAGAGTATCGAGAGCAATCTCCAACCGATCACAAAGAGCCTTCCAGAACTCAGCAGTAAACTGTGTCCCTCGGTCTGAAACAATGATTTCTGGCAGTCCATGTAATTTCCATACCTGCTCCAGGTATAGACGAGACAGATCCCTAGCATTGACAGTTTCTGTGTGTTACGGAGCGAAGCGAAGACAATATTCAGAGGGCCAAGGTCCACAACCGAGGCAGGACTATAATCGAAGCGAGGGATAACTATCCGAGGAGCAGAGTTGTGAGGCAGAGAGTCCAGATGGCTTCCCTTACGAAGTTATGTAGGCGAAGATACCAGTAGATGATACGCACTACTGTCATGGGCTATGAACGAAGTGAAGCGAGGACGAGACAAGGATCAGAAGCGAAGCGAGGTATTATGAAGAGCTCAAGAGATGAGAGAGCCTTGGCGAGGACTATGATTATGACGTAGTGTATTCTATAACTAAAGACACAAAACAAACGAAACGAAGACCCTATAGATGAGGGTTGATAACAGGAAGACGAAGTGAGGAAAAAAGAAAAAGAAGAAGAGAAAAAAGAGAGAGAGAAACCCATGAGCACATATATATATTAACCCATACCCCTGTCTGTTATGACTCATCCTCCATGTAATGGAAACCATTAGAAACCCGAAGAACCTCAAAGTCCAAACCCCTACCGTAACTCATTCCTGAATATCCTTCCTACCCTTGTAGTTCATGGTATGCCGTGATACTGTGGTGGGAATTAAATGCTTCATTTTTGTTAGTCGATCCACCACCACAAGCATCAGCAAGCTTTACCATTTGTGACTGGAGTCTCCTGAGTCTCCTGACAGTCTTCTGAGTTTCCTGAGACCCCTGTAATCTCCTGAGACTTGTAAAATCTTGCTGATGAGTATGGTATCGAACCCATTGCTCTTCGGAAGTTCAGTTATAAAGTTCATGATGATATCTGTCCAGGGCTCTTTTGGTACTGATAGTGGTCGCAAGACCCCTTGTAGAGGATTATGATTTGCTTTACTCCGCTGACAGGTATGATAATTCTGGACATAATGGTATGTGTATTTCCGTATGGTCGGCCAATAGTACTCCTGGCTCAGAAGTTCTAAGGTTTTCAATCTCCCAGGATGTCCAGTGGAGGGTTTGTCATGGTACTCTCGTAGCAAGAAAAGCTTGAGTTCGTTGTGATTAGGAACGTAAAGCGTATTTTGGTATAGTAATAGTCCATCCTCATTCTCCCGATACTCAGCCAGCGAAATTTCCTACGATTGTCAAACACCTTCTTGAAGCATGACTAAAATTCTATTTGGAAAACTATCATTTTGGTAAGCTTTGTTAAATAAATCGAGTACAGGAGACAATCTTTCAGCGGGTTCGTTTGCCAAAGAACCCGTCAACAAACCTATCTTTGGGTCTAGATTTTCCTTCTTCAATACCACCCAACTCTACTGTTTCAGTCTTTCATCTCCTTTCCTTCATCAGCAAGACTTCATTTGTCTCCTGAGGTCTCCTGAGCCTCAGGAGACTCAAAGATTATCCAGGCGGTTCAGGAGACTCTCAGGAGACTTGGGAGACTATTGGGAGACTGCAGTTAGAAGTTGAATTAGCTGATGTTGATAAGTTCTTCGATCTCCTCGTCAGAATGTCCACCTTCCTTCCTTGTTTCCCCGGCTAATATTGAATAACGAAATTGAATCGAGATAGAAACTCAGTCCAGTGAGTTTGACACCTATTGAGAAGTTTGGTCGACATGAAGTACTCAAGGTTGCGGTGGTTTGAGAGTACTTTGATGTCCCGGCGTCTTGGCATCGGTTCCGACAGTTTGGTAAGAGAAAGAGGGTTGCGAAGGAAGAGGAATGGTTAAGCGAGGATGGACGGAGGTGGTGAGATGGTGACGTCACTAGATTCCATGAGGTTCTATGGCGTGATGGATTTGTAATATAATCAGAAGGGATAGTGGAGGGAATTACGCGATGTGACTACGGTGGATATCTACAGGATTCTCTGGGGAAAGGAATGAGTCAGAGCGGACTGGCGGGGGAGGATGTTAAATAGCACGGGAAGACTTTTTCTTTAGTTCTTTCTTTCTTTTCTCTCTGTCTCGTCTTCCTGTCATCTCGGTACATAGGAATATACTCCTACTCTCTAAGCCATAGTTCCAGAGATCCAGAACCTATTTTCGGGATCTATCATCGTCATCATCATCGTTCTCGTTGAGGTCCATCCGGTCCTCACTTCCCCTGTCCTTTGTTCTTGTCCCTGTTCAGGGTTTGCCTCTGTCTTTGCCTTCGCTGGTGCCTGTGCTTGTGCCTGTCCGGCAGTATCTCTGTCTTCGTCGGTGTCCTCGTTGCCTGGCTGTGTTCCTCGAGTCCTTCTGCGTCATCATTGCCGTCTTCTCTACGTCCGGGTTATTCCGTCACATTTGACTTGGAACTGAGCTGTCTCCAGATGGGGCCTCCACTCCTCAAAACAACGAATAATAGCTAGTAACTCCTTGTTGCAGATTTCATAATTGTATTCCACCGGTGAGTGAGTTTCGAGAAAAAAGCAACTGAGTGTAGGATCCGTTCGTTGTCATACTACTATAGTATTCCTGCTGATACATAATCCAAGGCGTCTGTTTCCACAATGAATTCCCTCTCTGAATCAGGATGGCATAGTATAGGGGCAGTGGTAAACGCAGTCTTCAGGGCCTGAAAAGCTTCCTCCGTCTTCCGATTCCATTCCCATCTTACATACTTTTTAGTGAGGGTGGTAAATGACTTCGCAATCCTGCAGTAGGCGTAAATAAATTGACGATGGAAGTTCGCAAAGCCCAGAAACTCTGTACTTTCCATACCGTCTTCAGTGTCTCCTAATCAACAATGGTTGATACTCTATATGGGTCCATCTTGATTCCACCAGGTGCATCAGCAAGCTTTAACATTTGTGACTGGAGTCTCCTGAGTCTCCTGACAGTCTCCATCAGCAAACTCAACTTCTGACTGCAGTCTCCCAACAGTCTCCCAAGCCTTAGGAGTCTCCTGACACTACTGGATACATTTTGAGTCTCCTGAGACTCAGGAGACCTCAGGAGACAAATCAAGTCTTGCTGATGTCCTGAGACCCCTGTAATCTCCTGAAACTTGTGAAATCTTGCTGATGTGTAAGAAACATTTCTAGGTACTTGGTCTCTGATACACTGAATTCACATTTCTCAGGTTTCAGGTGTACTTCGTTGGCCTTCAGAGTTTCCAAAACTTGTTGTACATCCCATTTATGTTGCTTTAGAGTTTCCAAATATATCAAGATATCATCAAGGTAGGCGGTAGCACAGCGATCTAGAAATGGGTGTAGAATATTGTTAATCCATCGTTGAAAGGTGGCAGGGGTATTGGTTAACCCGAATGGCATCACCAGGCCGCCCATACTCTAAAGGCTGTCTTTCCACTGCTCCATCTTGATCTTGATTTGATTGTACTTCAACGTAGTCGCTCGATAAGTCGATTAGCTCTAGCCAGCTTCCTGGCGTAAGGGGAAGAGGGTGTTTGTCCTTCACCGTGATAGCATTGAATTTTTGGTAATCAACATATAAACGTAGAGAACCATCCGCCTTTTTAACAAATAGAACCGGAGCGCCTGCTGGTGAACTACTGGAGTGAAGAAATCGTTTTTGTAAATTGTCGGCTAGGTAGTTCCGTAAGGCCTTTAACTCTTTCCTTAACATGCTATACATGGGACCAAAAGATGGTGTTGTCTCTTGTTGTAACTTGATTTCATGATCGTAAGGGTGATGAGGCGGTAGACGGAAGGTATTCCTTTCGTCAAACAATTGTCAGAAGCGTTGGTAGGCTATGGGGATTATTCCATCAGGATTGGCTGGTGCCTCCAGTATTTTGTTAACAGCATACAGCGTGGTGGAATAAATTTGAACCGTAGGATCTTGTGAAGGTTTTTTGAATTACCGAGAAGTGATGGCCGAAATGTAAGTAACCGGCTTCTCTGATGGGGCAGTAGAGATCCCTCGTGCCCGGATTGGTTTATGATTAACCGGACAGTGTTCCAGGTAAAGGGCCGACTCAAACCGAATTTCATTCTTTCTACTAACGATGGTCACACCATGCTTCCTCATCCATGTTATCCTCATAACAAGTGAATAATGCCCTAACATTGTAACGAAGAACGGGCATTCCTCTATATGCCCATTGATTTCCAGCTCCATCAGGAAGACTTGATTTGTCTCCTGAGGTCTCCTGAGCCTCAAGAGATCCAAAATATATGTAAAAGTGTCAGGAGACTCTCCTGAGACTTGAGAGCCTGTTGGGAGACTGTAGTCAGAGGTCAAGTTTGCTGATGTCCAACGTCACCTTCCTGGTCACCGT
Source organism: Morchella sp. 2016-72 (assembly GCA_024713865.1). Classification (NCBI taxonomy): domain Eukaryota; kingdom Fungi; phylum Ascomycota; class Pezizomycetes; order Pezizales; family Morchellaceae; genus Morchella; species Morchella sp. 2016-72. Next base: position 884,294 of record JAMJEY010000026.1, on the reverse strand, counting down.
CCCTGACTCAATAGGTCTTGCATCAATTACATTAATCTCTCTCTTCATCCTCAACTTCTCCATTTTTAACTCATGGTGGCGCACAAAGTTCTCATCTATGAATGCATATCCTGACACTCCAGTATCAATTAAGGCATAAGTGGGTACAATGGATTTTTTATTTTGCAAAATAGAACAGACTACAATCAATTGATTCCCATCCATCTCCCATTCCGATACTGAAAACATTCAAATAGCAACCATAGAAACACTCTGTGGAGGTCCCTGGGCTATGCCGTTTAGGTCAGGGACAAATCTTTTAACTCCTCCTTATCAGATACTATATCCTCCTCCTATTCCTTCTTTTCCTTTTTTGCTTCCAGCAATGCTCCCCTCATCCTGGGTGGAACCCTTCCCTAAGTCGAAACAGGGCACTCCCTTATCAAATGACCAACTCCTGCACAATAATAATAACCCATCACGGCGTAGAGCAAGCTAGGCGAAGTGCGGGAAGATGGGTTAGTCAGATAGTCTCTTATGTTCTATGGATTTCTAGTACAGGAGTTCGGTTCAGGGTTACGAGTCGGGAATAGGAAATAAGGAATAGGTTCGGTATTAAGGGTCTTGGGGTTTCTATGGGTTTCTATACAGGGTTTCGCAGATGTGTCATGGGAGGATTCTCGGGTGTATATATGGATCGCGCTTTCGCTTGTAGATAGCTTCTTTCCTTTCCTCTTCACGCAACCTTCCTATCCTTTAGTCAATATCAATAATTTAGGACTCTTAGTCATCTGCCAAGCCGACCTCTCTGCCCTCTAGAGGACAAAAAGGACTCTCCTCGCCTCGCCTCGTTTCTAGTTTCTCATGTTTCCCTCCTGTTCGTTTTAGCTTCACCTCGTCTCGCTTCGTATCTTAGCCTCATCTCGTCCGGTCTCGGTAGTGTACCTTGGCTTCGTACTTCGTCCTCGTCCTCACTTCGCCCCATGATATAACGATTCTCAATCCGACGGGCTTCCCTTTCCTTCAGGTCTGGATGGTGGCAACTATTAGACAGATCCATAGGAATAGCTCCCTCAGGAGTATACGAGGGGTGAGCGATCAGTATAGTACTTCTTTGTGGTGGTGGTGGTGGTCGCGATATGACTGGGGATATCAGCAAGCTTTACCATTTGTGACTGGAGTCTCCTGAGTCTCCTGACAGTCTCCTGGGTCTCCTGACACCCCTGTAATCTCCTGAGACTTGTAAAATCTTGCTGATGGATGTTGCTGGTGCAACAGGTGCATCAGCAAACTCAACTTCTGACTGCAGTTTCCCAACAGTCTCCTAAGCCTCAGGAGAGTCTCCTGACACTCCTGGATACATTTTGAGTCTCCTGAGGCTCAGGGGACCTCAGGAGACAAATCAAGTCTTGCTGATATGGTCGAAGGTTGAAGGAGCGAGGTGGAGGCCCGCTTGGAATCTGGAACTTAAACCTCCCCATCCTGGACTGTAATGCCTTTTGTTTGTTATCCAGTCGTTAGAGCAGAAGACTGAATTCTTTGATGGTATCGGGGGTTTCATTTTGAATCATCATCAGCAAACTCAACTTCTGACTGCAGTCTCCCAACAGTCTCCCAAGTCTCCTGAGAGTCTCCTGAGAGTCTCCTGAACCCCCTGTATAATTTTTGAGTCTCCTGTTACTCAGAAGACCTCAGGAGACAAATGAAGTCTTGCTGATGATTAGTGTCATCAATTCTTGATTAAGCCCCTTCAAAAGACATTCACTCTTGGTAGCCTTGTTGAATTCAAAGTCAGCAGCATAGCGCTGGAACTCTACGAAATACTCCGAAAAAGGGCTTTAGCACTGCCTAATTTCCCTTAGATTTCGAACAGCTGTGGCTGCCCAGTCTAGATCTTCAAAAGCATTATTCAAAATTTCAAAAAACTCCGTCATTGAATCCAAAGCAATTCCTTCATCCGAGATGTAAGCAAGAAACTGATCCACCATAAGTCCCTACAGTCGACATATAGCATAGGCAATTTGTTGAGCAGAATCGGGAAATTGATCGAGGTTAGCCGTGATTTTGATTTATAGCTGCCTCGGAAACATCCTCAAGCTTTTCCGATCATCCCGGTATTTCTCCGGATCAGGAAGCTTCTCGAACCTGGTTGGCTTGGCTAAGTCATTATGGAGCTCCCCAAAATCTTGCTTGATTCCTTCTTGCAGCTTCTTGATCTTAGCTCGTAGTCCCTGAGTTTGCTTTGGAACTCGGCTCGGGCTCGTTCGGTTTCGTCATGATGGGTTTTAAAGTCAATGGAGTACTGTTGGACCCTTTCGTAGGCCCAGAGGAGAAGACCGTATACTTATGTTGCCTCTTCCATTGCTGAGGGATCCACTTCAGGGTGAGCGACAAAGAAAGCTGCGAGGTCGTTATGGAGCTTTTGATAGTCAAACGTATCGGTGGTAGGAGGGGTCATGATAAACTATGGTGCGAGGAACTCGTGCTGTATCGGTCGAGTAGGAGTAGTCTCGTCTTAGTGTGACGTGGTAACTCAGGCACGAGGGAGAAAACGACAATTATGAAGCAGAAGGACTCGAGGAATACAGCTAGGCAACGAGGACACCAACGTAGACAGAAGAGGAAGCGGGCCTGCACAAGTACAGGCACCAGCGAAAGGAAAAGCAAAGAAGACATAAGGTAGGGAGAGTGAGGACCGGATGGACCTCAACGAGAACGATGATAAGGTCTTCTAATAATCCCAAAGTCAGGTTTTGGGATTCTATGGACTATGGCTTAGAGAATAGGAGTATATTCTTATGTACCGATATAACAAGAAGACGAGACAGAGAGAAAAGAAAGAAAGAACTAAAGGAAAAGTCTTCCTATGCTATTTGACAACCTCCTTCACCACATCAGCAAGACTTGATTTGTCTCCTGAGATCTTCTGAGCCTCAGGAGACTCAAAATGTATCCAGCAGTGTCAGGAGACTCTCCTGAGACTTGGGAGACTGTTGGGAGACTGCAGTCAGAAGTTGAGTTTGCTGATGCAGTCCGCCATGACTTGGACGTCAGTCCATGGAAACCTATAGAAAACCTGTTATCATCACACTTCGTAATCCTCTCCACCATTTTTTCTATATTCATTACAAATCCATCATCTCATGGAACCTCCCAGAACCTAATGATAACACCATCACCCAATCCCAGTTTTATCCTCGCTTAGCATTTCCTACTTCATCACAACCTTGATTCTGCTACCGAATTCTTGGAACCGATAACAAGATGCCGGAATAGTAGTGTTGTATTCTTATCTATACCGTATTCTCCACAATGCCGATTTATGATAGCATTTGAAAGGGTATATATAGTCAGGGTTCAGAAGTTTTGGTAGATTGACTTAACAGCAACTTTCCCTTATCAATTTGATGATTTCCTACTCCGCTTCTACCTAAAACCATTCAATGATACGATACTTAGAGAAGAAAAGGTTCAAAGAGAGGGTAGGTTATCTAATTTTGAAAATGGTCAGATAATCGTCCTATGGAATGAATTTAAGAGTGGTGGGAAAATTCTTCTTCACTTAACCTATCCCCATCCATACACAACTGTTATTAATTTTATCAAGCAATTTCTTCTTCGTATTACCACTAAAAATACATCCACATCTGATAGACTTAAGAAAATGAATCTTCAGACCAGAAATAGACTCCATATAGCAGCAGAAAATAGATCAACGATATTTTATAAGTTACGCTATAATCTATATCAGTAAGATTTCACATATCTCAGGAGATTATCTAGATCTCAGGAGACTCAAGAGACTGTCAGAGGATTCAGGAGAGTCCAGTCACAAATGGTAAAGCTTGCTGATATAGCTTCATATGTATCAATTAGGACAATAAAATATGAGTTACATTCTTGAGGAATCAGAAAATAGAGAGTAGTAAGGCGGCTTCTTTTAAAGCCATAGCATGCAAGGGAAAAACTAGCTTGGGTACTTGAAAAGACCGACCAGACAGGAAAAGACTGAGGTACAGTTATTTGGAGTGAAGAATATTTAGTTGAAAAGAGTCAGGGTCCTAATATTATATGGGTTGTATTCTTATTGAGAAAAATAAATAAAACGTTGTATATATCCATTTTTAAATGGTATTACTAAAATGAACTTGATGATATAGAATTATTCCCAGGAGAGAAATTGCAGCACCTTCGTTCCTATCATTGTTGAAACCATGTATCAATAACTTTATACCTGCCTATTAGATACCAGTATAGGACCTGTTTACTGACGAGTTCAAATCACCATTAGCGACTCAGCCTTGTTCAAAATAATGCTCCTATATATATGAAGGATGAGCCCTTATGATTTAGCTGGGGGCACATGATATTGAGTACGAGGAATGCCGAATTTACTCTCCTAACTTCAACCCTATCAAAATATCTGGAAGCGTATTAAAGATAAATTGTATATTGTGTATCCGGAGCTTATCAATACAGGGGAGTGCCCAGGAACAGTAAAAGTAAAGCTAGTAGAGGTTCTCCCTCTCGACTAGGAAGAAACAGAATCTGAGTTCCTACAACAACTTTCAGATTTCATAATTGATAGAGTAGGAACCGTAATTGAGGCAAAAGCGAGGTATACAAGATATTAAATCGCAAGCTAACATGTAACGAATGATGTAAATAAGTTAAATTTCAGTTATATAATCCAATTACCTCCCCCATAAATTTGAAGTGGTTGTAGGCAGTATTAGTTGGAGACAATTGCATAGTTTAAAGTATTTTGGCCCATTGCCACTCCTAAAGTTTGGCTACCTACCAACACTTTATTCTAGTATTATATACATATAGTAAAGAATACCAATTAGCATTTTCTGGTACAGCAAATTAAAACTAGTAGAGATACTATATATGTATAAGAAGAAGTTGCTTTTTCGTCTGCAGGATCATACCCAACCCTCTCCACACTTGGTATGTTATATAAGTATGATTACCATAATGACTATTATTACGATAATTATGACTTGAGTGGGTGGTCTTTCTTCTTGCATTGAATATATAGTGCAGTATAACTTGAAAGTAATATAAAATGCACTACGAATCACTTGTCAATCAGACAGGATATCAAAAATATATGAAGGCAAATTGTAGTGATAGGTGTAATAAATATTTTGATTCCATACATTTTTGATATCTTCTCTTGTTAAAAAGTTATAAGCGATGTCATTTACTTGTCTTTATATGTAAAAAATGTCAAGATCGGTTGAACAGTATGAGCGATGTTGCTTGGATTATCAGTCACATGGTGGACCCAGCACAAATGCAATTGGCAGTAAACAAACGGGTTTATTAGAAAAAAAAGCCAAGAATGCATGTAAAAGGGATAGAGTGGTATAGGGAGGCATAAGAAATGTACAAAGAGCCATATAGTTAAATATTATGGGTTCTTTGACTGCAAATATGAATGTTACAGAGTAACGCAAAGCAAAGTAGAAGACGACAATGATGACGCAGAAGGACTTGAGGAACACAGCCAGGCAACGAGGACATTGACGAAGACAAGAGGGGCGTCAGGCAGGCACAAGCTCAAGCACCGGCCAAAGCAAAGGCAAGGGCAAGGGCAAAGGAAGTAGGAAGAGTGAGGACCGGATGGACCTCAACGAGAACGATGATGATAACTATGATGGATCCCGAAGTCAGGTTCTGGGATCTCATGGACTATGGCTAGAGAATGGAGGTATATACCTATGTACCGAAATAACAGGAAGACGAGACGAAGAGAAAAGAAAGAAAGAACTAAAGAAGAAGTCTTCCTGTGCTATTTAACATTCTCCCTTGCCAGTCCACTCTGACTCATTCCTTTGCTCATAGAACTTCATAGAAATCCACCGTAAATACACCGCGTAATCCCATCTACCATCTCTCCCTAATTATATTACAAATCCATCATGGCATAGAACCTCATGGAAGCTATTGACGTCACCATCTCCCCATTTCCGTCCATTTTTGCTTAACATTACCTCCTCCGTCGCAACCCTGTTTCTGCTACCGAACTCTCGGGACCGATGCCAAGACGCCGCGAAAATTTCTTCCTCCACCGATGACTCATACTATAGAATCTCATAGAAACCAGTGGACTCCTGTGCCGCCCATACTATTCCCGATACCACTGCATCTATCCCGTCGATACCCAAACTTCCCTAGTGCTTACATTCCATTACTCGATGACTTTCCTAACCCATCACTCTGCATCCGACATCGACCGATACTATCCAACAACCCTGTTCCGAAGACGCTTTGGCAGAAGACTTGGTGCAGAGGACGGAGCCGTAACACAAATGAATAGTAGTCCCTAGTAACCATAGACAATATAATCCTATATACTCCTCACCAGTAGGTACTTTAATCTATGTTAATTTGTTTCAGAATCTTTTAAATTTAGATTATATTTGAAAAACAGGAACTGTATTTGATAGTATTCAAATAAAATACTACAGCTAACTTAAGGTATTGAAGAAAGAATGTATTTTATATACTAATTTTTGACAAATAAACAATTTAACTGGTAGGTTAAAATACCCATTGGTGAAGACTAGTCAGAACTATCCAAAGTTATGTTTCTTCAATGCTCTGTCTATTGTAGTAAGTGAAACCTCAATTCCCAATTCCTTAGCTACTTTTGCCCAGTTCATCCCCAGATAGTTGTCTTATAGCACGAGGTTTCTTAAATTTGTTAACAACTCACAGCTAGTAAGAATAACTTCTGGTTTACAGGGTTTTTTTTTCAACTTCAAAGCAGGGTATATATAACAGAGCCATACCAGAGGTTAGAAGAATAGTTCTCACCGAGCCTGTTATAAGTTCAGAGTTATTGATAGAATCTAGTGGTTACAGTAATAGGAAAAGTACCTGCAGTGAAGACCACAACCTGCTGCAAGTGTACCTACCTTCTTACTGCTAGGGTGGAAATCTATTCATAAAAGGATACATCAGCAAGCTTTACTATTTGTAACTGCAGTCTCCTGAGTCTCCTGACAGTCTCCTAAGTCTCCTGAAACCCCTGTAATCTCCTAAGACTTGTAAAATCTTGCTGATGGTAGCTGCTGAAAGTTTTTACTCATAGTGACATGATCGCATCTTGTCCAGTAATTGTCGTCGCAACGAGGATGGTGCTTGAGGGGAATGAGGATGGTAGTGGGAGGGCAGAATTTTTTGTCTGTTTTTTGTTAATGTTCGGGAGTCTGACTAGTGTTGCCTTAGGGTATGCGGAGTCGGTGGCCTTATGGGGGGCTTTGCAGTTTACACATCTGATTGGAGTGTGTATGTATTTGTGCCCTCTAGAGCATCATTTGCATAGATGGTCCTTAGTGAGGTGCTTTTTGCTGCAGTGTCCGCAGTTTAGTGCTTCCAGCTTGTATTTTAGATGAGGGTGGCCGAAACCTATTCAATACTTGTATTGCATTTTGCGCTCGATGGTGAAGAATTTCTCAACCCTATAGTCAGAGTAAAACAGGAAGAGCTAGCGAAGACACAGGGTTTCTGAGGTAAAGTTTCCTGGGAGAGTGATCACCATAGAGAGGTATAGTTCATTGACTTTGGATTCGAGTTTGATGATTAATCTGGAGATTTGGGCAAGTTGGAGGAGGCCTCTGTAGTTAGCTTTGATTACTGATGTGACCGGTTGGCCAACCTCAATTCATTCCTCAATGCTGGTTGGTACCCCATATACAATAAACTTGGACCAGATTGAGTTGGTCTTCACGTCTATGTATGGTACATTGGATTTGTTGAGAACTTTTTGAATCTCTTGACGGTATGTTCTGGCATCTTGACATAGATTCTGATGCTTTGGTAACCGTAGTGCTGTTGTGACAGAAGAAGTTATGTTAAGCGAGGATGGTATGCGATAGGGTGAAGATGACGTGATTAGGTTCTATAAGGTTCGGTTGCAGCGAGGATTGGTAGTGTGACGGAGTACCGCGAGACGAGGTAGAAGACGACAATGATGACACAGAAGGACTCCAGGAACACAGTCAGACAACGAGGACACCGACGAAGACAGAGATTCTATCGGTCGGGCACAACGATCTAGGAAGGGACGTAGGATATCGTTGATCCATCGTTGAAAGGTAGCGAGTGCATTCGTCAATCCAAACGGCATCACCAAGTACTCCCAGTACCCATATCGTGTGCGAAAAGCAGTCTTCCATTCGTCTCCCTCCTTAATCCTAATTTGATTATAACCCCAACGTAAGTCCAACTTAGTAAAATAGTTGGCTCGTGCCAGGTTGGCAATGGTTTCCGGTGTAAGGGGAGGAGGATATCTGTCCTTGACCGTGATAGTGTTCAGCTTTCGATAGTCAACACACAATCGTGGAGAACCGTCCGCCTTTTTAACAAATAAGATCGGAGCGCCCGCCGGAGAATTACTAGAGCGTAGAAATCCCTTTTTCAAGTTGTCGGCTAGATAGTCCCTGAGGGTCTTCAATTCCTTCCTCGACATAATATACATGGCGCCGAAAACCGGTACCGTTCCTTCTTGTAACTTGATCTCATGATCATAAGGACGATGTGTTGGGAGTCTGGATGCATTCCTTTCGTCAAATAATTGTCGGAAGCATTGATAGTCTATGGGGATCATTCCGTCAAGATTAGCTGGTGCTTCCAGAATTTTGTTGACAGCATATAGAGTCGTGAGGTAAACTTGAACCGTAGGGTCTTGTGAAAGTTTCTTGAATGAACGAGGGGTAATGGCCGAGATATGAGTAACCGATCTTTCTAGTAGTGAAGTAGAGATTCCCCGAGCTACAATTGGGTTGCCAGTAGTCGAGCAGTGTTTCAGGCAAAGATTGGACCTGAACTGAATCTCATTCCTTCCGCTATCAATAATGACCCCATGTTTCCTCATCCACGGTATTCCCATAATAAGTGGATAATGCCCTAGCTTTGTAACGAAGAACGGGCATTCCTCTATGTGCCCATTGATTTCCAGCTCTAATGTTACTTTTCTGGTCACCTTCCCCGACTCAATAGGTCTCCCATCAATTACATCAATCTCCCTCTCGGTCCTCAACTTCTTCATTTTTAACTCATGGCGGCATACAAATTCCTTGTCTATGAATGCATATCCCGACGCTCCAGTATCAATCAAGGCATAGGTGGGTGCAATAGATTTTATATTTTGCGAAACAGAACAGACTACAATCAATTGATGCCCATCCATCTCCCCTTCTGATACTGAAAACGTAGAAATAGCAACCTTAGAAAAACTCCGTAAAGGTCCCTGGACTATGCCACTTAGGCCAGGGATAAATCTTTTAACTCCTCCCCATCCGTCACCATATCCTCCTCCTGTTCCTTCTTTTCCCTTTTTGCTTCCAACAATGCTCCACTCATCCTGGGTGGAGCTCTTCCCGAAGGCGAGTAAGGGCACTCCCTTACTAAATGTCCAATTCCTCCACAATAGTAACAACGATTTTCGATACGCCGGGCTTCCCTTTTCTTAGGGTCCGGGCGACGACGACTGTTTGACAGATCCATGGGGACAGCTCACCCAGGAGTGTAGGATGGGTGGGCTGCTGGTGCTGTATTCTTTGACGATGGTGGCGGGCGCGATACGACTAGAAATGTTGCTGGTGCAACAGGTAGTCGAGGGTTGAAGGGGCAAGGTAGGGGTCCGCTTGGAATTTGAAATTTAAACCTCCCCATCCTGGCCTGCAGTGCCCTTTGCTTGTTATCCATTCGTTGAAGTAAGAAACCACACTCTTTGATAGTAGTGGGAGTTTCATTTTGAATCATTAGCGACATTAAGTTTTGATTCAACCCTTCCAGAAGATATTCAATCTTGGCCGCCTTATTGAACTCCGAATGAGCAGCATATCGTTGGAATTCTGCAAAATACTTTGAGAAAGGATGCTGGCGCTGGCGGATTTCTCTTAAGTTTCAGGCAGCAGTGGTGGTTCGGTCTCGGTCTCCAAATGCATTATCCAAGATTTCAAAAAATTCCGTCATCGAGTCGAAAGCGATGCCTTCATCGGAGATATAAGCTAAAAATTGATCCGCCGCAGGTCCCTCCAGTTGAGATATAGAATACGCAATTTGTTGGGCCGAAGTAGGAAAGCGATCGAGATTAGCCGTGAGCTTGATCTGTAGCTGTCTCTGAAACATCTTCAAGCTTTTCCGATGTCCCCAGTATTTTTCCGGGTCAAGAAGCTTCTACGACTTGGATGGCTTGGCTAGGTCATCATGGAGCTCCCGACGTCGCTGATCCCTTCGCAGCTTCGATCTTACGTAGTCCCCGCTTTTTAATGAACTCGCCATTGTTTCGGGCCAACAGAATGGGTTTTGAAGTCGACACAGATTGTCGACTCCTTCGTTGGCCCTGAGGAGGAGGCCATATGCTTGTGTCGCCTCTTTCGTTGCTGCGGGGTCCACTTCACGGTGAACGACAAAGAAAGCTATGAGGTCGCCATGGAGCTTTTGATAGTCAGGTCCATTGGTGGCAGGAGAGGTCATAATGAACTATGGTGCGAAGAACTCTTGCTGTATTGGTCGAGTAAGGGTGGTCTCGTCTTCCTGTCATCTCGGTACATAGGAAAATACTCCTATTCTCTAGTCATAGCCTCTGAGATCCCAGAACCTGATTTCGGGATCTGTCATAGTCATTATCATCGTTCTCGTTGAGATCCATCTGATCCTCACTTTCCCTGACTCTTGTTCTTCGGATGCTTGTCCTTGTCCTTGCCTTTGCCTTTGCCGGTGCCTGCATCAGCAAACTCAACTTCTGACTGCAGTCTCCCAATAGTCTCCCAAGTCTCCTGAGAGTCTCCTGAACCTCCTGGATAATTTTTGAGTCTCCTGAGGCTCAGGAGACCTCAGGAGACAAATGAAGTCTTGCTGATGTGTGCTTGTGCCCGCCCGGTAGAATCTCTGTCTTCGTCGGTGTCCTCGTTGTCTGGCTGTGTTCTCCCTTCAAGGCCATCATTGTCGCCTTTTCACCTCGCCTCGCTACTCCATCACAGGTAGGAGAAATACTGCGTGATTGCAATGATTTCATGATTTCTATTGATATGTCACCATATTGGCGGGGAAAAGGTATTAAATAGTGGGTGTTGTTGTTTTCTTTATTTTTTTTTTTTTTTCTCTTTGTAGTGTCTTCCTGTTCTCTCAATACATAGGAATATACTCCTATCTCCAAACCATAGCCTCAACAGTCCCAGAGCCTGTCTTCGGAATCATTTATAGTAATTCTCATCGTTCTTGTTGAGGTCTATTCGGTCCTCACCTTCTCTGTTTTGTGTCTCTTTTGTTTCTACCCTTCCCTTTGCCCTGGTTGATGCTTGTGCTTGTGCCTACCCGATACTTTCACTGTCTTTGTCGGTGTTCTCATTGATCTGGCTGTATCCCTCGAGCTCCCTCTGCATTATAATTGTCATTGTCTACTTTGCGTCAAGGTTACTCCATTACACGGTATTCGAAGGCCTTACATACTAGAGTGTTTGGTTTGGCTCCCAGGACGAGATTGTTTTTTGCTGTTTTTTTTATATGGATAAAGTGTCATGCTACATCTGAGATCTTTTTATTAATTTCAGATATGATTTCAGATGCAGGAACGTTGATTTCTTCATTAGTTTCAATGATGATTTCTCTGTTGATTTTAGTATACTCCGGCTTGAACAGAGGGTTGACATGTCTTTTCTTCCTGTTGACTACTGGTTTGAATTCTTGTTCCTTGTTCTGGTTGTTGTTGGTATTGTTTGCTGCTGCTTGAAGGTAGGAAGCAGGCTTTTTTCCTTTTCCCTTTGGTAGGTGAAGAGGGAGTAGTGGGGGTGGCCTCCTCTGTTTTGGAGGTTGGGCTAGTTGCTACAGTTGGTGCGGTTGGGATCACTGGTGATGTTGTTGTTGTGTCAAGGAGAAAAGAATTTGGAGATGAGGGTTTTGTGCTCTGAGGCTTGCCACATCAGCAAGACTTGATTTGTCTCCTGAGGTCTCCTGAACCTCAAGAGATCAAAAATATATCCAAGAGTGTCAGGAGACTCCCCTGAGACTTGGGAGAGTGTTGGGAGACTGCAGTCAGAAGTTGAGTTTGCTGATGTGGCTGTCTTAATTATCCAGGAGATATAGTTCAGGTTTATCTTGTTATAGGAGTCTTCTGGTACGATACTAGGATTGATGTAGTCATTTGCTGGAGCGTAGAGGACAACATAGTCCGACTCTTCAGCAAAGGCAGAAAATATGGAGTTTTTGTTGAGTTTATCAATGATGAATCCGTCTCCTTGATTTTCTTCATCTTGCACTTGAAACCTGCTGTTTTGGCTGTTTTCCATGTTCTAGGTAAGGTTGAAATGAGGAGGCGCTGGGGAGCTGATAGAGAGAGCAGCCCCCATTGAGGAGAAAGAGACTTAGGAGGCTATAACTGGGGTACCGGACCTCCGAGGGTATCAGCAAGACTTGATCTGTCTCTTGAGGTCCCCTGAGCCTCAGGAAACCCAAAATGTACCTAGAAGTATCAGGAGACTCTCTCGAGACTTAGGAGATTGTTGGGTGAATGCAGTCAGAAGTTGAACTTGCTGATAGGGGAGGGGACAAGACCGAAAGAGTCTTTTTTTCCCAAGTTTCTGTTGTGGGGTAGACGAGATGAAATTTTCTTTAGCAGTGGAGAATGATGGAATTTTATGTGATTCTTGTTGTTTATATAGTTTGCCGAATACGTATTTATGAAAGCAAAGTATTTGAGATTTGAAAAGAAGTACTCAAGTGAAGCCAGGTTGAAAAAGATAGGAAGATTGCGTGAATAGGAAAGGAAAGAAAGTATCTACAAACGAGGATAGAACCCCTATATATATCCTTTATTTCTACCCGATGACGCATCTGCGAAACCCTGTACAGAACATCATACAAACTCAATACTCTTAATACCGAACCCATTCCTTATTCTCTATTCCCGAACTGTAACCCCGAACCAAACCCCTGTAACCAAAACCCATAGAACATAAGAGAATACATGACTAACTCCTCTTCTCACATTTCGCTAAGCTTTGTTACACGCCATAATAGGTTGTAAACATACTTGGAAAAAATATTGGGAAGGATTGCGAGGTGTGGTAGCATCGGGTTTCTATAAGTTTCCATGATCTGAAGTATAAGTCATAGCAGACCAAGTGGAGGAGATTGTCAAATAGCGGACGTGGACTTTTCCTTTTGTCTTTTCTTTCATTTCTCTCTGTCTCGTCTTCCTATTATCTCCGTATATGGGAATCTACTCCTATTTCATAGTCATAGTTCCTGTAATCTCGGAGCCTATTTTCAGTAACGAGGAAACCCATAGTATCTTTTATCGTTCTCATTGAGATCCATCTGGTCTTCACCTTCCCTGCTTCGTATCTTTTTTACCTTTGTCCTTGCCTTTGTCTTCGCCGGTGCCCGTGCTTGTATCCGCCCATTATCTCTGCTGCTCCTGGTTGTGTTTCTTGAGTCCTTCTGCATCATCATTGTCATCTGTTACGTTGCGTCTTGGTTACTCTGTTACACATATTCTTCACTTGTTATCTCTATTATTATAATTGAATACTATTTCTATCAACTTCTGTATTCATCGTCAGTTGTGCCCCTTAGTATCACTGCGCCTTGAACCTGTCCACCTCGGTTAACTACCAGGCCTTCTTTCTTACCCCGTGCCCCATCCTGTTTCCCCTGGCTGCACACTCAAAGTATCAAGCCCTCGCCAAGTTCTTACCTAGCCTTACTCTAGTACCCTGACCTCCCTCTGTAACACTCTTCTTGGTTTTATTTGCTTTTTTCTATAGCATATAGGTTGGTGTTGTTGATTATCCACTGCAAGATATTAGCAGGGAAAAGAGGTCAAAGATATAACCTGTTGTAACGATATCAAGATCTGTAATATAGGGTGGCAACCGGTTCTGTACTTTGTGTAGGGGGTGGCTATATGTAAAGGCAGCAAAATATAGGTCTCTAGGTAGGCTGAATTGGAGGCTGGTTGTGCTCTTCGTTTTAGAAAGGGTTTTTGTGTGTGAGATTTCCTGATGCAGATTTTAGCGGTCTTAGAAATGAGTTGTTTTGCTGTTATAGGAGATGAAGGGCTTGTAGATTGAGCTTCATAGTATGAAGTATTGGCAGCGCATGGGCGGAGTACTTCTTCTGTCACCTTGGCCGAGGAACATATGATAATTGTTGAGGTAGTAGTCTACTTTGAGAAACAGTGTAAGGAGAACAACCTCCAATTTATACAATTTTCTCTCTCTTAAATTCTAGTCATACCCGAATGATTTTATCCACATATATAATAATAACAATCAAATTCTGAGCTTATTAGTAGTCATGGTTGAGTGCCAGTAAAGGGTGGTGTCATGGGCGAGGGCTTGAAAGCCCTCGGAATCGCCAGGTTACGGTGCATGGGATAACTTAATCAACCGAAGGGATACAAAGTTTTAGATTCTGATTGACATGGGTTCGGATCAAACTTTCCTCAGCTGCTGCCAGTATCTCTTTGGTCAGTCCCGAAGAGTTGCCCATCTATCAATAAGCAATAGGTAAAGTTTCTCTAATGAATCCTAGAGCTTAGAACTGCTCCTAATAACCTGAAGAATAAGTTGTATTTACATATCTGTCAGGTGGGTTCTTTATGAATGGTTGTGTATAGCTAAGTTAGTCGTTACCCCCAGGGAAGGGTACTGTTTTGGTTCATCGGCAATGTTGGGGTACTATCTGTACGGATACATACATCGAGCATCATTACCATGCTACAAACCAATGTGGCAAGCGTAAGGTATCCTGACAAGTGATAGTTTATGATTATTTTCTATTTCAGTGAACCTATACTCGCGCGTTAACTAAATCGTCGGATATCGTTGCAACCAAACGCTTATCAAAAATTCCGACTTTTTAATTAACGACTGAGTATATATATAGGGATCCGTACCTTTGCTCTGTGGTATTGGGATATACCGATACATTCACCAAAACGTCCGAGACACCAATTAGCTCTATGATCTCTCAGTATTTAGGGAAGGAGTCAGGATGTTCCGGCCAAGAGGCCAAGAAGCTGATGAGGGTACTATGCCCCGAGAGTACCAATCCCCGATTGTCCGAGGTACCTACTGTGCGCGGGAACTTTATTTTGGTCTACAAAGATGGATTGGTTAATATAACTGTACTACTAGGCGCGGATAAAATAAATACCTTTGAATCAAATAGATATTGGCTTACGGCCAGTCGGCGAGTTAGTTGTTGGTAGAGTCATGGTTTCGTACATCGACCCTAAACATCTTTCTTTGCCTCTCAAGGCGCCGATTTTTATCCCTCTCACAATGGAAGTAATACACTTTCAAGACAAGACTGTCGAGGGAAATCGCCCAAATAGCTACCCGGAGTAGAAAATGTAGAACTTATGGACAAATAGGAAGGTCTTTAAACTCCGCGCAAAATGAGCCCCCAAAAAGGGAAACCTAAAAGTAAACAAACAAAAATAGCGGATCTGATAAAAACTAGCTATATGGGCCCCAGAAGATAAGGAATGCAAAAGTATTTATGCAAGGGTTACAGGCATTCAACCGCCGATATTACCTCCTCCTCCGCGACCTTTATCCATTTTTTCTTATCGCCTTCTATATCAGAGTCCTTATCAGCCTCCACAAGCTGATAGAGCTTACGAGAAACACTCTTATTAATTTGAGTAAAATCATCCTTAGATAACCTTTCTGGATAGTAGGGTCTCAGGACGGATCGAACCATATCTGCTATGTCTGCCTTGACCTGGGATGTAATTGCTGAATGTGCTCCTCCATGCTTATGATGCTGGTGCTTTTTGCTCGTAGGATCTATATCAGAAGGTGATGCGCCACCTCGAGTATCATCAGGCCCGGGGTCTTCGTCTACACGCTGCTGTTGTCGCTGGATCGGCGAATTTGCCCGGCTGGGGGGCGGTGATGAAGACAGTTCCCATGCTCGGGTAGGAGAAGGCTGTAAATGAGAGATGGCTGGAATTCTCCGTGTAGGAGATGATGGAGAAAGTGGTATCTGGCTTGTATCGCTAGGTGATTGAGGCCTACTTCTAAGGAGAGATGGAATTATGTATGGTGACTGAGCGGCTGGAGATGTTGGCCTACTACGAGGACTAGCAGCATTGGATGGTTCAGGTGATAAAGGTCGCATTTTACTGAGATCAATTCCCCAAAGCCCTACCTGAGGCGGATCCGGCGCTACTGTCTCTGCACACTTCGCGATGCTTTCCAATATATGGCCTAGATAACTCCCGGGGGCTGTAGGGGCATGGCTTCCTTGCTCTCCATCGCCTAAGGCTGAAGCTGAGGCTGAGGATGTAGCTGTAGCTGTAGCTGTTGTGGCTGTAGAATTACCTGAAGACTCAGTGTTCATTGTGTTCCCGTCAATCAATTGGGAGTCACGTCTGGTTCTGGGCCTTTTTCGTCTAGGTTTCTCGTCATTGTCTGATCCGGGAGGCCTAGTTATCTCTTGACTATTTCCTCTGCTTCTTTTTGAGTTTTCTATTCCTTCAGCTATATCAAACATTCTCCATGCTGACTGCTCTTCCTCACTAATTGGCTGTTGGTGATCTGGGAATGTTCTAGGCCGGGAAGTTGGTATCATCCATGCTAGTTGCTCGTTAAATCCATTGTGTCCCTCGCCAATTTGAGCAGCTGCCACCTCACGCCGACGTATCATACGCTCCATCTGAGCATCGTGCTGATTCATTATGCTTTGCGCGGTGGTGACATCAGTTACTGCACGCTCCCCAAGATCTGAGTCTAGGCGCTGCCAGGCGCTCTGCCAAGCTCGATCTTGGCGTAATGCCATATCACGCTGGTCCTGTCTCCGCAAGCGGCGAATTTCACCGACAGTCCTCACACCTCGCCTCCCTCCAGAGCGAGGGAAACCGGCGAACTGGGCCGCTATATGCCTCTCGGAACATCTTGGACAGTACCAAATGTTTTGCAGGGGAATATTACTAAGTCCGAGGCAGTAAATGTGATAGGACCTGCTGCAGTCATCACAGATCAAGAGGGCGTCTTCGTTGTTACCGCTGATGCAAACTTCGCATTCCCCCTCCACTTCCTCGTCGTAATTAAAAGTCTCGGTCTCGTGCTCGGTGATCTGTATTCTAACTTTAACCGGGTAAGTTTCGAGAATATGACCTAGTGACAAGATATTAGAAAATCTACTAAAATTCCACATTCTCGGAGGAGAGAGCAAATACCCGAAAGTGTGGCTGAAACCGAGACCTCCTTAAAAGCTGCGCGACAGATAGGGCAACTATTGGCCCTCTCCATCCAAGGTACCAAACAGCTGTTGTGCATGGCATGATTGCAAGGAACCAATCTAGCTACAGGATCATACTCCCCAGTAACTGGGACAGAGTCCTGGGGAAGGTCGCTGAGGCATACGATGCATGTCACAGCATCATCGGACTCCTGACGCAGATCTGTGGAACAAGATGTGGGGGGGCTCAAAGGTTGCTGTACCCTGAGCTGTGGCGTGGATTCATGAGGTTGTGGCGTACTTGGGCCTGGCTCAGGACCGGGAGAGGTCCCAAGGGACTCACTCATGCTGGAAGCAAGATAGGCGACAGATCGCTAGGGCAATAGGGGGAGGTGCTGACCGTAGAGAATCTGTTGGGTACAGGGCAACAGCAACGACGAACAAAAGATGATGTGTTCTTCATCTAACTATCGAGAGTTCATGAAGAGGAAGAGCTTCATTTAGAGGCGGGACGCCCGCCTCTTTAAGTAGCTCGATGCCAAGCAAGGCCGTTATTGGTTGTTTTGATTGTCTAATGGGAGTCGTTTTGCCAATGGTGGGTGTGCAGCGTACATCCGTCTTTGGGCAGACGCACCATTACATGTAGGCACAGTATTGTGCACTTTATGTAGACTCGTAGTTTTGAACGCGAATGATATTGAATACCATACAAAAATACGCCAAGCTCCTGATTTTGGGTGTATGCAATAGCGGCCCAGTTCAGGAACGTCAAGACACTACCTACAACATACATTGACAAAGCTCAGAGTAAATTAGTTCTATATGAACGCTTTCGCTGCGTGACAATAACATCAGTCTGCCGAAGTGACCTAGGATGAAATAAATGTACTAAGCTTTAACTGTAGCACAGTATTAGTCTCGTTCCCAGACCCCGGCGGTATTTTTCCCAGCCCATATAGTGTGGTGGTTGTGACCGATAACCATACAACTAAAAAAATACCGCTGGAGTCTGGGAAACCTATCGGTCACAAACACCACCACCACTAACATCACACTATGGGCTGGGAACGAGACTAGCACAGTATAACATAAGTAACATGTCGCGGCCCAACAAACTACAGAGAGCGGTGAGTTGGTAGGAGTACAGTCACACCAGGGGCAACGACGAAACTGGTTGAACGACGAACAGGGGTGTTTGCCAGTCGAGACAGTGGTGCTTAGGCTGATATGCGACCACTTGGTTGACTGAAATCTGTGTTTTCGTCGTTGTCTCAGGTTCGCCGTTGCCCCAAAGTTGACTATACTACGGTTTAGGGTAGTCTCGTTCCCAGCCCATACGGTGTGGTGGTGGTTGTGACCGATAGATATATACATGTAATTGAGGTTCATCACAGCAGGGTCTGGACCAATAACCTTTCGGAGTTTTTGGCATAGCAACCAGGGGACTTTTGGCATAGCAACCGGGCAAAAAAGGGACTGGTACAAACTTTTTGGGCAAGCACAGTACCAGACCCTTCCGGTATTGAACCATACAACAAAAAAATCCCGCTGGGGTCTGGGAACGAGACTAGGTGTAGGGTAAGTCTATAGACAGTAGTAGTATATCTACCTACTTACATGTATCTGTACGTACTGAGGGCTGGCAATAGAAAATATGCATGCTCATAAGGCAAGCTTCTCCCGTTGATAGTTAAGAACTACATGTGGTTATATAATACCTCGTAGTAACGCAGTAGGAATAACGATATGGGTATAGCTGTACAGTACTCCTCCTCCAATGCCGGTTTAATTCAATACTC
The DNA here is from genome assembly GCA_024713865.1 of Morchella sp. 2016-72. Classification (NCBI taxonomy): domain Eukaryota; kingdom Fungi; phylum Ascomycota; class Pezizomycetes; order Pezizales; family Morchellaceae; genus Morchella; species Morchella sp. 2016-72. The sequence goes on along the minus strand of JAMJEY010000026.1, from coordinate 865,302 downwards.
GTCACTAAATTCCGTCGTCCTATGCTAGTGGCTTCACCAGTTTTATCATACTATATATATAGGCAACTAGAGATTACATGCGCTACTATAGGAGAATTTATGTAAACTCGTCTACGGGCGGTAGGTCGCCAGCTATTGTTTTAGACTCCCTGTCCACGATCGGGCGAGAGGCAAGGCAAGGAACCGTCGGCCATGAGCAAGTGTATCCTATACACTCTGTCAAGTTGATAAGAGCGGGCCTTATAGCTACGTGTATATACGTCTATTTGACATTTCTAGTTTTATTCATGAAAAGTCACTCGATATAAGTTTGTAGCGTATTTACGAAATATTAGATATTGACAAACACAGAAGGCGGACAAAAGAAAGCCAAAGTCGGCATGATTTATCATACGCAGGTAATGGGGATCCAATTCTCGATGTATTTGTCTCTAGCTTGAAAGTAAACAAAACGGATACAAAAGGCAAGTTAAAGTTGGTTATTATACAATTGTCTTTAGGGGGGCTACACGGAGGCTCATGGATGATATTCGTCATCATCCTCAATCTTCATTCTCTTATTCGTGGACTGGCCGCTCATCTGCGCATCATTTCTGAACATATCAGCCACGTCGTCATCGAGACCTTCAAACATATTCACATCCTCCCTTTTCTCTCTCTTCAATCCACCACCATTTAGAGGCGCAGATAAGCTGGCCAGTAATTCAGAAGCACCCTGGTGGAAGACATGAGGCTCCGGTGGTGCCGCTGGCGCTATCGAATGTTGGTGATGGGCCTCACTAGCAGATGGCGGTGGGGGCGGCTCAAAGCTGATTTGATGAGGGGGAGTTAAAGCCTCAATTTCGGGAGATTTGAGGTCATCTGGTGAGGTTGAGGTATGATTCCCGTGGCTAATATCCATCCCGTCACTGCCACCATTCTTGGACTCTTCCATATCTCGCAATATCATCATCTCAACTTCTTCCTTTGTCGACTCGGTCTTCTGTCGCTTTTCTGTGATATCGTTGAGTTTTTCCTTCTCAGCTTCCAGAGCCTTCTTGCTTGCCTGCAGGAGCTTTTCCAGATTTCGAATGTGTGCCTCACGAGCCTCGATGGCACCCTTGACAGCTATATGGGCATTGTCTAAAGTTTTGAGTAGGGAAGAAAGACGCGCTGCATATACAGGAGGTACAGGGAGGGTGTCGGTATCAAACTGTTTCTGATATTCGGTATTTGCCATACCAACTGCTATTGTAGATGAGGATAGCTTGGTCTGAAGGCCCTTATGACTGTTGATTATGGGCGTGAACTCAAAAGGAACATTTGGTGTACCACCACCACCAAGGCTGCCACCGCCAAGAGAGCCACCGAAGAGCCCACCACCACCGAACTTACGGGCCCCCGCGGCCGAAGAAGGGCCAGACTTGCCCAGATCAACATCTAGGAATGTTTAGCTGAATTCACATAGAGAAATAAGGGTTCAAAATACCGTCTAAGCGCTTTTCGATTGCGCCTTGTATAACAGCCTCGAAAATTGAACGCTCGCGCCAGACTTGAACGACGCGCTTGATCTTGTTCTGGATCTCCGGGGGCGCCCCCTTGTACGCGATTTCGCATGCTTCAGGGATGATTGGAGAAAAAGCAACGACGAAATCTGTTTTGCGGCGAGCCTTCGACTGTTGAACAACCTCTAAATGAAAGTAAGAATTTCAGTACACCATAGAAACGAGCGGATCAATGTTCTCACCATTTGCAAGATAGATCAAGTTTAGCTTCTTGTGAGCCGTGGATTCCTTCAAACGTTGCAGCCAGAGCTCAGCAGTACGTTTTGCACTCCGCCTACGTTCACGCAGTAGTGTTAGCTACAATTGGTTCCGCCAATGATTTCAGATATGATAACCCAGCTCTTCGAGCGTTCTTTGAAGACTTTCGCATACCTGTGGAACATAATCCATTGCGCCGCCGTCATAATACCTTCTTGCGTTTCATTCAAAGCACTGAGCTTTGAAAGGACTTGTTCGTCATTGTATGATGCCATTTCTGCTAGTTTGCGGGGAAACGCCGAGATTTGTTTTACAAGATTGGGTAACTGGATAAATCTGAGACTTTGTCGCGTTGTGTTGAGAAGACGGGACTGATGGGGCCAGCTAGTTTACGAAGAGGTGGGGGACCTGAAAGATGACGATGAGGGTGGCAAAAGGCTTACTGGTTGATACTCAGTGAGGTATGGGCTTTGAATTTTAGGCACTGTAATAAGTCCGTACGCAAAAATGTAAACGGTCCCTTTCCCTCTTCACTTCTGCTGAGTGTTGACGATGAACAAAGGTTGCGGTGTTTGCTGCGCGTATATATGGGTGTGCCAAGCTTGCCTTGGCATAGCCTCACCTTGCATACAATAACTTAGTGTTTCACCGAGTAAGAGAATCTTAACCATGGCAGCGGGGGTTTTGGGTCCGAGGAGAGTAAAGCAAGTGTATAGAAACCCTTTTTAGATTTCTTTCGACTATACTATTTAATAATTGCTAAGGTTGAGTGGTGAAGAGATGGTTGTCATAATATATAACGACACCTCAAAAGCAATACCGCTTTTTGGGTCTCTCGTGCACCTACACCACACTACTCTAAGTCTACTATGTACTACGGGTATAGGCATAAGTCTAGCGACAGTAGGAACTGTTGCAACTACGGCCAGTGTCGCCAGACTTACCCCTACACCCGTAGTACCGGGTGTGCACCTAAAATACCGAGACGCTTGGATTGATAGGCCGATTTACTATGGTGCCACGAGTGGCTCCGGTGCAGGACCCAATAGCAAGTGACGCCGAGCCAGCAATTTGTATGAGGGAAAGAAATACGGAGACACCCCCCTGAAGTCCAAGCCACACCCGTCCGTGAAGCTCACGTCCATGAACCCAATGTCCATGAACCCACGCCCACGAACAGGTGTTCTAAACCACGAACACCTACAATAATTATCTATCTAATATTTAGTAGCATGCCCCCCAACAGCAATCACTGCTTCTAATCTTCTAGGCATGCTTCTAATCAACCCATCTAATCTATCTACAGTAATATTATTCCAAGCATTTCTGACCATTATTTTCAGAACCTCTATATCTCGTATCAATCCAAAGGTTTCTCCTAGTTCAGTCTCTATATCTGCCTACAAAGCCTCGATAAGATTAAGATCAGGTGACTGTGCAGGCCATTGCAGAGTCTCCACCTCATTAATCTATCGACAGATGATGGATAATTCTTTATGACCAGAAGCATTATCTTCTACCACTTGAGTCCATCCATATTCTTTATAGGTACGATGCCAGAAAGGAATAAGGTGAGAATCTAGAACATGATCTCTGTAGATACGGGAGCTGATAGTAACACCAGCAGGAGTGAATACTAGTTCAGACTTCATTCCCTGTCCAGATCAAGACGGCCCGGCGTTTCAAGTTAGAATGGAAACAGCGATTGTGCGGAACGAAGAATGCGTCAAGATGATGGGTGAGAGAGTGACGTCATGAGGTTCTGGGAGATTCGATGGCGTGGTGGATTTGTAATGTAAATAGGAAAGATAGTGGGAAGAAATACGAGGTATGGTTATGAGGAGTTTCTATAGGTTTCTGTGGACGGAAAGGGAGTCATAGCGGTCTAACGGAGGAAGGTATTAAATAGAGCGGGAAGATCGTTTCTTTAGTTCTTTCTTTCTTTTCTCTCTGTCTCGTCTTCCTGTTCTCTCGGTACATAGGAATATACTCCTACCCTCAAGCCATAGTCCTGAGATCCCAGAACCTAGTTTCGGGATCTATCATAGTTATCATCATCGTTCCCGTTGAGGTCCATCCGATCCTCACTCTCCTTGCCCTCTGTCCTTGTCCCTGCTCGAGGTTTTGCCTCTGCCTTTGCCTTCACTGGTGCCCTGCGTCATCATTGTCGTCTTCTACTTTGTCTCGCGATACTCCGTCATAACTAGGACAAAGGCTTTGGCAATTACACCTTTTACAGATAAAATAGCCATGTTTAGGAACCTAAATCCACCACTCAACTTTGGCCAAATGCTCGGAGATTATCTCAAGATTGTCATAAATGAATTCCAGAATTTAAATTTGACTTTTGCAATATTGGTAATGTACTTTGTAATCTTGAGTCCGTTGCCATTCAGAAATTTGTATAGGAATACATACAAATTTCGGAAAATTTCAAACTCATTTTTAGAAGATGCTTCACAAATTCTTGATACTTAAATTTAAAATTCTGCAACTCATTTATCATGATCTTGATATAGGTTTTGAGCTTCCACCCAAAGGTTGAATCTTTTGCCTAGCATTGAGTGGTTTGTCAGGTCGCTAAAAATGGTCATCTTGGCTATAAAATGTGTAATCGCCAAAGCTTCTGTCACCTGAGTGTACCCCTATCCCTATCCCATTTCGCGTTCGTTGTACTTTGGCTTGTTTTGCCTAATATATGCTCAATAAGTACTTAACCCACTAGTTAAATTGTTTATTTGTTAAAAAGGATATATCATATATAATTATTCTCTAATATTTTAAGTTGTATTATTTTATCAATGTTCTATTAGATACAGATTGTATTTTCCAAATCGATTTTGGATTCAACATATCTTGAAAAAAATTTATGTAAGTTAGAGTACCAACTGGTACAGATTTGCATCAACAAGATTTGATTTATCTCCTGAGGTTTCCTGAGCCTCAGAAGACTCAAAAATTATACAAGAGGTTCAGGAGACTCTCAGGGTACTTGGGAGACTATTGAGAGACTGAAGTCAGAAGTTGAGTTTGCTGATGAGGATGACAATGATGACACGAAAGAACTCGAGGAGAATAATGAAGAAATAAAGACACCGACAAAGACGGGGGAGCTGCCAGACAGGCACAACTACAGGCACAGACCAAGGCGAAGGCAAGGGCAAAGATAAGAGAGAGCACTAAACAGGAGAAGTGAGGACTAGATGGATCTCAAGAAGAACTAGGAATAATGCCAAAGCATAATTGTAGGATCTTATGAACAATGACTATAAGATAGGTGTATATTCTTATGTACCAAAATAACAGATAGACAAGACAGAGAGAAAGGAAACAAAGGACTAAGGAGAAAGTCTTTCTGCGCTATTTAACAACCTCCTCCGCCAGCCGAACAGGACTCATACCTTGATCCATCGAATTTTATAGAACACCTGTTACCACCACCCCTTATATTCCTTCATACTATCTTCTCTAATTACATTACAAATGTTCCGGCTTCTTGGCATTGGTCCCGAGAGTTCGGTAGCGGAAACAGAGTTGTGATAGAAGGAGAACGATGGATGGAGATGAGCGAGCGATAAAGGCCACATGGATTCTATGCTCATGCGAGGGATTTGTAATATAAAATAGAAGAGATGGTGGAGAGGAATACGAGGTGTGAGTCATAGCGGACTAGTAGAGGAATGTGTTAAATGGAGCGGGGGGAATCTTTCCTTTAGTACTTTCTTTCTTTCCTGTCTGTCTCATCTTCCTATTATCTCAGTACATAGGAATATACTTCTATTCTCTAAGCAATAGTTCCTGAGACCCCAGAACCTTCCTTCGGGGCCTACCGTAGCTATCATCATCGTTCCCGTTGAGGCACCACGGCGCAACATGAACTACGGTAGGAGGAGGATTTTGAGGAACGGGTTTCGGTGGCGGTGTTTCTTCTTTTTGGGTTCTTGGAGTATCTATGGATTTCCATTACACGGGGTTATGAGTCATGACTGTACAGGGATTAGGAGGGGTATATATGTTGCTACGGATCTTCCCTTTGTCTTCTTTCTTCTCTTTCTTTTCCTACGGGTTTCTCTTGTTATCAACCTTATGGTTTAGTTTCGTCTTGTCTCTAGCTCCGAATACATCACATCATAACCATAGTCCTCGCCAAGACTCCCTTAGGCCCTTCATTGTATCTCACTTCGTTCCTGACCCTTGCCCCGCTTTCACTTCGCCTCGTTTCGCCCCATCCATAGTCCATGACCAGAGCGATCATCTACCTGCAGATCTTCGCCGACAACTTTGTCGCAGGCGCCATCTGAACCTCCGCCTATGACCTACTCGGCTGCTTCATCACCGCCGCCTCGCTCGCTTTTTTCGCTTCTGCCATGCACTTCTCTTGTCTGTTGTCTCCAGATACTCGCAGAATACGGCGCCCATCTGGTCCTCACTTTCTCTGTCTCCTGTCCTCGCTTCCGTTCTGGTCTTTGCCTCTGTCTTTGCCTTCGCTGGTGTCTATGCTTGCACCTGCCCAAAGAAGTACTGCTTCATGCGCCCTCGTTGTCGACCGCGCTTCGATTCTTCTGGCCACCATTACCGTTTTCTCTGCACTCGAGTTACTCCATCACAACGAATCCATCACACCATCGAATCCTATTGAATCCAGTAACGACATCCTCACCTCATTTCCCCCTTACTCACCTAACATTACCTCCTTCTTCGCAACCTCGTTTCTACTATCAATTCCTCGGAACCAATGCCAAATGCTGGGACATATCGGATTCCTTCTCCTCTGTTATCTTCAGATTTAAGTTGCATTTCATGCCATTTAGATATTAACACATGCTATTCATTCAAATTCCCACTAGATTGATCTTTCCTACATATTATAATATAATATATACTGAATTCTGGAACACCCAATAGGAAACTTGGGACCTTCACTAGTTACTTATTCGGATTGGACAAAGAAAGAATAGTGAGTTGAATCTTTTTGGGTTGATTTCTACTGTATTGTTGTCCCTGGATATGTTTCCTTAAATGCCTCCCAATTTGGAGTACTTCTGTATCAAGATACTCAGTACATCATTGTTTTCAACGTTGTTGTATATACAATTGCCATCTACAATATTGAATTTTGATGCTTCAATGGGAGTTTCAGTAGTATTAGGGTTATCAGCCCCATCCATACTGCTGGCACTACTACCAGTAGTATCACGAAGGTGGAGCGAAGACAAGAAAAGGACATACCCAAGTAAAGAACAGAGCCAAAGTTGTAAACAAAAATATAGGTACGAGTAATGAGATGGAGAATAGGGCAGGATAGAAGACTATGCATAAGTTGTAAATGTTACTGATGATGTCCCGGCATCTTGGCAGCGATCCCGACAGTTCGGTAGGAGAAAGAGGGTTGCGACGGAGGAGGGATTGTTAAGCGAGGATGGACAGGATGGATGGGGGTGGCAAGATGATGACGTCATTAGATTCCAGGAGGTTCTATGGCGTGATGGATTGGTAATGTAAAATAGAAGAGATGGTGGGGAGAAATACGAGGTGTGGTTACGGCGGGTCTCTATGGAATTCTACGGGCGGGGGGATGAGTCATAGTGGACTAGCGGAGGAATATGTTAAATAGAGTGGGGGGGGGATCTTTTCTTGAATTCTTTCTTTCTTTTCTCTCTTTCTCGTCTTTCTGTTCTCTCGGTATATAGGAATATACTCCTAAATCTCGATTCATAGTCCTGAGGTCCCAGAACCTGGTTTCGGAATCTATCATAGTCATCATCATCGTTCTCGTTGAGGTCCATCCAATCCTCACTCTCCCTGCTCTTTGTCCTTGTCCCTGCCTGGGGTTTTGCCTCTGTCTCTGTCTTCGCTGGTGCCTGTGCTTGTACCCGTCCAGCAGTATCTCTGTCTTCGTCGGTGTCCTCGTTGTTGGCTGTGTTCCTCGAGTCCTTCTGCGTCATCATTGTCGTCTTCCTCTCGTCCGGGTTACTCCGTTACAGATGACTGACTGATAATACTAATAGATGGTCTAAGTTTTGAATACAATTAGCTAGAGACAGTATCAAAATTGAAAAAGATATCGACATATATTCCATAGTCACCACAAATATTTTTATACATCAAAGAATTCTCGTGTTTTATTATATTACAAGGGATATACTAATTATTATTTCGCTTTTAGGGAAACGGAGAGAAAGAAAATCGCCGAGACACACACCGACGAGATATGGAGATCAGCCAAGACGCTGACAGGGACGATGGCAGGCTTATTAGGCGATCTCACCTAGAGATCGGGGTTTAGTATGATGATTGGTGGTGTGCTTCGGTGTGGGGTTTCCTTTGTCAGAGTTAATGCTTTTTCCTTTCCTTATCCTGTACCCCCCCCGACGGTACTCGCTTACGGGTTCTGTTTCGGAGGGCAATCTCGATGTATGTTCTTTCGCTGTCTCTTTGCTTTGCTTCTCTCTTCCCCTTTGGGTTTGAGGTGCGTCTAAGCTAGGCCGCTGGTACACTATGCTACCTTCCAGATACATCAGCAAACTCAACTTCTGACTTCAGTCTCCCAACAGTCTCCCAAGTCTCAGGAGAGTCTCCTGACACTCCTGGATACATTTTGAGTCTCCTGAGACTCAGGAGACCTCAGGAGACAAATCAAGTCTTGCTGATGTAGACGTTGCCAATAGCTTATTGGGCCTTGGTCTTTGGTTTAACCACTTGCGTCCCGAAGACCCTTGTATAGTTATTCTATCGCTGTCTTTCTTCTTCTTTTTTCTTCTTTTCTTTACGCTGTAACATCCTCGGATTGGCCATCGCGCTCCTGAGGATCGCTGTCACATGTATCTTTCTCGCTGTTTCCTTTCTTTGCTTCTCGTGAGGGAAGGTAGTTGTGCGCCAAGTAGGGAGGACTATAAAGGGCCGCGGACACACCATACTGTCTTCCTTTCCTCTCTACACAACGTCTTCTCACCTAAACTTTAGTATATACTGCAATACATACTTTACTTCCTCTACTAGAGTTCTTTTCATACTCTTCCCTCGCCTGGGCCCTGCCTCTCCTTCCTTCGAGAGATAGGGCCAGGCCCTCCTATAATCATACATACTTCTCCTCGTTGTCTTTGTCGTCCCTCGCCCTTGTGGCTCACTGTTGCGCTTTCCCCCTCGCTCCTTCTCCTCGACTCGTAGAACACTCGACACGTCCCATTGTAAGTCCAACACCAAAGCCTAGGGATTACCCCTCAAGTAATGTGCTAGCTAGCAAGAGGTGATTACACCCAATACACAGGTTGAGCATTCCCTGTACTGTATACGTAGCTAGTAGCAAGAGATATCAGGGACTAGAGCCTACGAGTCCTCACCCTTCTCCCCCTCCTCACTGACATTTGCATCTCGCGAATCGCCGCCCCCTCGGCCAAACCACCGGATCCTCTGGAACAATAGCACCTAAACACACCAAGGGGATCGACACCCCCTTGCCTCCACGAGATGAAGGCTTCTATGAAGTTAAATATCATAGTGTATCAAATGCAGTTTCAAACACCTAGGAAAAGTAGGAAAGTTGCCCCGACGTCTTGGCATCAGTCTCGAGAGTGCGATAGCAGAAACAGGGTTGCGACAGATGGAGCAAGGTTAAGCGAGGATGGACAGAGATGAGGTGATAGTGTCGTCATTGGGTTCTAGGGAGTTCGATGACGTGATGGATTTGTAATGTAAATAGAAGAGATGGTGGGGAGGAATACAAGGTGTGGTTACGACAGGTTTCTATGAGTTTCTATCGATGGAAGTATGAGTTATAACGGACTAGCGGAGGAATGTGTTAAATAGAGCTGGAGGATCTTTTCTTTAGTTCTTTCTTTCTTCTCTATCTGTCTCGTCTTCCTGTTCTCTCAGCATATAGGAATATACTCCTATCCCATAGCCATAGTCCCTGAAATCCCAGAATCTGACTTTGGGATCTGTCATAGTTATCATCATCGTTCTCGTTGAGGTCCATCCGGTCCTCACTCTCCCTGCTTCCTGTCCCTCGTCCTTGCTCTGACCTTTGCCTTTGCCTTTGTCTGTGCCTGTGCCTGTGCCCGCCCGGTACTACCTCTGTTTTCGTCGGTGTCCTCGTTGCCTGACTGTGTTTCTCGAGTCCTTCTGCGTTATCATTGTCGTTTTCTACTTTGTCTCGCGGTACTCCATCACAAAAGTGATTAAAGGCAGTGTTCTGCTTCAATTTGTTGTGTAATTTACATGTATATATGTAGCTATTAGAGCAAATGGAGCAAGTTAATTGCATGGCTATTGACATTTCAGACACTTATATATACACAATAATACATCTAATAAGTGGAGGATAGGCTCCCAGCTTCTTTTGTCTTAGCCTTCTTTTGTTTTAGTTTCGACTTGTATTTATCAGAGCGTGGTGCAAGATCTAACAAAGTAGTGAGAAGAGGAGTGGTTAGGGATTCTTTTATATTGTATACGTTTCAGTTATAGGAGTTCAGTTTGAGTTTACGGTTATCACGGCGTAGAGCGTACTTGACGATGTTGCGGGAAGAGGGATTAGTCAGGGGATTCTTCTATGTTCTTGAGGTTTCGGTGACAGGGGTTCGGTAATAAGGCGGACAGTGATAGGGATAGGCGCGGAGTTACGGATCTTGAGGGATTCTATGGGGTTCTGTACAGGGTTACTCGGATGAGTCATCGGGCTGGTATGTGTTGTATATATAGAGGCTCTGTTCTCGTTTGTAGATAGTTTCTTTCCTTTCCTCTTCACGCAACCTTCCTATCGCTAGGAGCTTGTAGTCCTTAGAAATATATCTCTTGACTTCTCGTTTCAGTGGATCGGTCTCTCTCTCTCGGATCGGTCAATCATCATAGCCTCGCCTCGCCTCGCCTCGCTTCACCTCGCCTCGCTCCACGTCGCCTCGCTCCGCTTCGCCTCGCTCACTCCGCTAAGTATCTCATCGTCAACTCTCAGGCTAGTTCCCTCACCTCGATTACCTCGTCCCGCCTAGGTTGTAGACCTTGGCCTTCGCCTTGTCTAACCCCGTGATACTAAGGTTGCGTCTCCAACGCCAACCTCTACAACAAGAATGTCCGCCATGGATATCGAGAGGGTAGATACAGCTGCCCTTATGACAAGCCTCAGTACCTTCTTCGATACCAATCTCCGTCCTTCGCCCGACCCTGAGAACCCAGGAAATGAAGCCATATACGACCTTATTCTGAAATGTCAGAAGGGTCTGCAACAATACGTCCTGGACCTGGACGAGGAAAGGGAGGATGGGGACGAAGCAAAGAAAGCTTGGGAAGTCGCATTGGCGAATTCACAGCTCGAAGCTGCAGCCCTCCAAGCTCAGATCACAAGTCTGAGGAACCAGGTTACCAACCTGGAGACCCAACTCACCACAGCCCATCAGGCTACACGGAACGCGGAGGACATCCTGGCGGCCCACATGGCACTGCCACCCCCACCACCAATAGTCGAATCGATTGCTCCTCCTTCACCTGCCCATCGTCGTAATTGCCTTCTAGAAGGCACCATCTACACCCCTGCCCCAAGGACTGAAAGATCGGAAAAGCTTCCGGACCCGGAGAAATACCGCGGCAACAGGAAGGGACTCCCGCAGTTCAAAAATATGTTGCAACTCAAGCTCTTGGGCAATGCCGACAGGTACCCCACTCTACAAAATCAGTTAACTTACGCCATCTCTCGCCTGGAAGGCCCCGCCGCCGACCAATTTATGCCCTACATCACGACCGCCGGTATCAACCTTCCCTCCATGGAAAGGTTCTTTGAAATTTTGAACACAGCATTTGGGGACCCAGATCAGGTAGGCACCGCCCGTCGCGCCCTCAGAAGAATCAGGCAACTCAGTCGCCCCTTCTGAAAGATTTCGAATTTCAACGATACGCCATGGAGGCGGGATGGGAGAAGCCGCCAACGTGGAAGCTCATGGAAGGACTGAGCGAGGAACTCACCAAGCTCATGGTTCATGAAGAAACCCCCGCCACCGTCATCGAACTCGCTACCATTCTTCAACGCCTGGACAACAAGCAGCAGATAATCACTGCCCGCTACCGCCCTCGCTATCAGACCCCCGCACCCCAAGCTCGCCCGGCACCCCGCTACACTGCTCCTGCCCGCCCGCACTCGCTATCAAACTCCCGTACGCCCACACCTCGTACTCAGCTCCGCCCCGCTCGTTCCTCGCTATCAGGCCCCTGCCGCCCAAACCCCTCGCGCCCATCCGTCCCATACGCTTGGAGGAGTGGCTCCTATGGATTTATCGGCAGGTCGTGGCCGCCTGGACCCCCAGGAGAGAGAAGCCCGACGCGTAGAAAATAGGTGTTTTTATTGTGGCCAAGGAGATCATCTAGTCAGGGAATGCCCGCAGGCGCCGGCTCCCTGAATGAGAGGGGCAGCAATAGGGACTCAAGAGAAGAAAGAAAGAAGGAAGAGGCCTTCGGCGATGAGGCGTTAAAAGATTTTTCCCTAGACTGAGTGGCGCACTCCAGGGACGGTTAAAGGAATTTTCTAGGATCTCGGTTTCTGGGTTTTCGGTTTCGGAGAAAGATATGGATGGGAATCAATTAGTCGTAACTTGCTCAATTTCTCAAAATAAAGATTCTTGTATTCCATCATTTTCGCTCATTGATACTGGCTACTCAGGATACGCTGCTCATAGATAAGGACTTCAGATGCCACCACAAACTCAAAACTATCCTCTTATTCTCCTCACACATAGACGTAATAGACGGTAGACTCCATCGAATCAGGAAAAGTCATTCATAAGCGTTATTCTCAGTCTCAACATCAACGCCACAGAGAGGACGCTCCCTTCTTTGTAACTCAACTCGGACATTATCCAATAGTAATGGGCCTCCCCTGGATGCGTCGTCACGCGGTTACGGTTCTTCCGGCAGCTAATGAAATACACTTCGACTCCTTCAACTGCATCAAGGACTGCTCACTCAATCATATCAAGGTCATAGCTAAAGGAATCTCGATTGAGCCCTCCAACAAATCCACAACCAACATCTCGGTCATCACTGCCTACGCCTTTCACAGACTCATCAACAAGAAAAGAAAAGGGATGAAAATATACTCCACCACTCTAAAAGCTCTCGACGATCTATTGGCCCAGACGCCCAAAGACTTCGAACGATTGCATCTAAAGAACATCATCAATACTTGCATCTGCTTAATAATCCGACGATCAAAGCTTCCTCCTCATCGCATCGAATACGATTTATCTATCGATATACAGCGACGAAGACAGTACCATTCGACCTATGTACGAATGACTTTGGAACTTCAGACACTCAGAGATTACTTACAGAAGATCTATCCAATGGGCGGATTCGACATAGCACCTCCCCAGCAGGCTCTCCCGTATTATTTGTTAAGAAAACGGATGGCTCTCTCCGACTCTGTGTTGACTATAGAAAGTTAAATGCAGTAACGGTGAAGAATCGACACCCTCTACCATTGACACCAGAGACCTTCATGGGCATATCGTCAGCTAAATATTTCACAAAGCTGGATCTTCGCAATGGCTATCATCAATTGAGAATTAGAGAAGGAGATGAATGGAAAACAGCCTTTCGCACCCGCTACGGGCACTTTGAATACACTGTTACGCCTTCGACTAACCAACGCCCCGCTGCATTTCAACATTGGGCCAACGACATGCCGCGCCCTTATTCGATCATTTCGCCACCGCCTATTTGGACGACATTCTCATTTACTCCAACACTCTTGAGGAACACAAGCGAACACGCGACAAAGTACTTCAGATACTGGACGAGAATCGGTTCACCTCAAACCCGAGAAGTGTGAATGGCATGCAAGCGAAACGATGATCTCGGATTTGACGCTCACACCGGAAGGAATCAAGACGAAGAAAGGCCGCTACCATCAGGAACTGAAACCCCAAATTGTCTGAAAGACGACAGGAATTTCTCGGGTTCGCGAACTTTTATCGACGATTCATCTATGCTTACTCGAGGGTAGCATCTCCTTTGACCGCCCTAACAAAGACAGGAGTGGTTTTTAAATGGACGGATAAAACGGAGAAAGCTTTCCAAGATCTTAAGGTAGCATTCACCACCGCCCCGATTCTCAGACACTTCGATCCAGACAGGGAAATCATAGTGGAAACAGATGCCTCCGACTATGTTTCAGCTGCCATCATGTCACAAAGGGATGACGAGGGAATTCTTCACCCAGTCGCCTTTTTCTCCAAGAAACACACGCCTGCAGAACGCAACTACGAGATATACGATAAAGAAATTGTTGGCAATCATTCGGGGATTTGAAGAATGGCGCTACTTTCTGGAAACCGCTTCATACCCTATCAAGGTCCTAACAGATCATAGAAACCTTGAATATTTCATGTCAACCAAATTACTAAATCGCCGACAAACTCGCTGGTCAGAATTTCTATCTCGTTTCGACTTTGTGATTCAATTTCGTCCTGGCAAACAAGGAGGAAAACCAGATGCACTTACTAGACGATCAGGGGATCTTCCTAAAGAGGGGGATGAACGCCTCGCGTATCAAGATCGATCAGACTGTGTTGAAAAGGAATTTGGATAATGTTTGTTTGTTGATGGCTTCTTAAGAAATGAACCGCAAGGAACGCCACTGTCCAAGAGTTATTTTCAAAAGCTTACCAAGAAGACAGTTTTCCAAGTAAGGTACTCACGATGTTAAAAGACGGTACAAAACAATCAAGCAAATCTCTCTCGAACGCGCAGAAAACGAAGATTGACTTTCTTCTTTATCGCCGCAAACTCTTTGTACCAGAATACGGGAACTACAACTCAGACTTCTACAAGAACATCATGACAAACCATCAGCGGACATCCGGTAGGGCAAAACCCTCGAATTACTTAGTCGCGAATACTACTGGCACGGACATGCGAAAGTACACCGATCGCTACGCTACGAATCGTCACATACGTCGCCGGAAAGAAAGCTAATCGTAATGCCGCCCAGGAGTTCTTCGACCACTATCAGTACGCACCATGGACGGATATCTCAATGGACTTCACACGACTACCTCTTAAGTAACGGCTTATAACGCACTCGCTGCCGATCGCCTTACTAAAACGACACTTTATTCCACGCACGTAAGAATCGTGAGCTAGAGACGCCGTCGAATGTACTTAGAAAATGTGTGGAAAATACATGGCTACCGGAGAAGATAGTCTCGACCGCGGACGCAGTTCACCTCCGATTTCTGGAAAGACTCATGAAATTTGGAGATATCCCCACGCTACTCCACCGCATTTCATCCGCAGACTGACGGCCAAACCGAAAGGATCAATGCTGTCATGGAACAATATCTGAGAAGCTATGTGGACTACCAACAGGATAACTGGGCCACTTATTTACCCATGGCAGAATTCGCTACCAATAATAATCACGCTCGAATCAACCAAACTCTCCCCTTTGAGGCAAACTACGACGACATCCTCGCATTTAACTTCGGTCCACTACGACACGGCCACCACAAACGGACCAAGCAAACACCATGGCAAGGGACATGTCAGAAGTATTCGACTTTCTTCTGCCGGAAATGTTTCGGCTCAAAGAATTCAGGAAGAATCAGCCAACATGAATCGATTCCAGCGCCACGATATATCATCGGAGATAAAGTATGGTTATCCACGCGAAACTTATCGACCAAACGACCTTCAAGAAGTTGGACTGGAAGCAAATCGACCTTATCAGATTTCTCGATTGTTAGTCCCTACGCCACGAACTTAAGCTACCAAAGATCAACGGGCTCATCCAGTCTTCCACGCCTCGCTACTTATCACCCGCCGCTAACGACTCAGATTGGACAAGTTCAACCTCCCCACCACCAGTTGAGATCGAGGTGAACAAGAGTGGAAGTAGACGGTATTCTAGACTCTCGGAAACGACGCGCAGAGTGAGATCTGCTCGCAGATATTACGACGAATTTCTCAAGAACCTTACGCGATCTAGATAATTCCTCCGAGCTGGTTAAAGAATTTCATAAACGATATCCCCATGCCTAAGAGGACTTAGGCCTGGAGTGAACCTAATATCTATCACGGCAGAGCCAGACAGCTGGATGTAAGAGTGATTAGTCGCGATTCTTCTATGCTCGGGTTTCGCGACAGTGCTGGTCTGCAATACACGGACAGTGATAGTGATAGGCGAGTTACTGGATCTTGGAGTGATTCTATGGGGTTCTGTACAGGGTTACTTGATGAGTCATCGGGCTGGTATGTGTTGTATATATAGAGCCTGTTTCTCGCTTAGATAGTTTCTTTCCTTTCCTCTTCACGCAACCTTCCTATCGCTAGGAGCTTGTAGTCCTTAGAAATATATCTCTTGACTTCTCGTTTCAGTGGATCGGTCTCTCTCTCTCGGATCGGTCAATCATCATACCGCCGCCGCCGCTTCACCTCGCCGCTTCCACGCCGCTCGCCCGCTTCGCCGCCACTCCGCTAAGATCTCATCGCCAACTCGCGCTAGTTCCTCACTCGACACTCGTCCCGCCTAGGTTGTAGACCTTGGCCTTCGCCTTGTCTAACCCCGTGATAACGGTTCAAGAATATGGAATAAGGAATAGGTTCGATATTAAGGGTTTTAGGGCCCTATGGGGTTCGGTACAGGGTTTCATGGATGAGTCATCGAGAAGAAATATGAGATATATATATAGGCTTCATCCTCGCTTATAGATAGCTTCTTTCCTTTCTTTTTGATATAATTTTCCTATTATTTAGTCAATACATACTTTAGGACTCTTAGTCATCACCAAGATGTTCCTGCTGCCCTCCAGGAGATATTAAGAACATCCATAGTCTCTCCTGTCCCCGTACCCCGCCTTGCCTCATTCCTTGCCACTAGCCTCGCCCTGCCTCGCTCTGCCTTACCCTGCTTTAGTTGTGTACTTTGGCTTGTGCTGGCACAATCTCCACTTCGCTCCTTGATAACTTTGAACCTCCACTAGTTCCTGAACTACCTCTGCCCTTCTTTTTCCGCTCCAAGAGGTTCCCGTATACCCTGAAGTTTGATGGAATCTAAAAAACCCTACCAGCTTAAAGATTACGCAACCTCTTTCATTCCAAATTCAGGGTCAATTATGATGGTTTCTTGAACAAAGAGGCTAAGCTATTTTATGCTATCAGTCGATTGGAATGCAAGGTACTGTATTATGTTATCCTTATCGTTACCGGTAATACCGTCCCATTCGCTTTAGTTACCACCTTTGTTGCATTCCTGAAAATATTTTTTAGGGACCCACTGCCCTGGAATACTGTCAGGGGAGAGCTCTAAAGCCTCTGTTAGAGTAAGGGAGACTTTGCCACCTATATTATACAATTCTGATGCATTATGGACCAACTTGACTACAACAAGGAGGTCAAGAATAATACCTTAGAGACTAGGCTTCCTGACAACCCCAAAGGTGATGATTTATTGGGACACCGGTGTAGAAGTCTCTGAAGCCTATGTTATGAGATTCATTATGATGAATAATAGTATCAAGACCAGAAAGGATACTCATAAAGCTAATAGGAACCTTATGGGACAATTTGTCTTCCAACCAGCTACCTTCTATCTATTGGACATTTTAGTGGGCTTCGTCCCCATGTAGTTCTCTGCCCTACAGACCCGATTTGCTATCCACTCCCCCACCAGAAGGAAGGTACATGCTCACTAATAGTCGTTGTTACCTTACCGCCACCAAGAAGAAATGGAGAACGGAAAATAATTGATGTATCTACTACGCCGCACCTGATTACGTTATCGCCAACTCTTCACAAAACAACGGCCCATATTTCTCCCCTCTAGTTATGAGAAGTGCCGCTCTGTCCATTCTACTTACTGCCTCCATTGAAGGCCCCATTGCTATTTTTTTTTTCTTCTTCTACAGATATCATCAGCAAGACTTGATTTATCTCCTGAGGTCTCCTGAGCCTCAAGAGACCCAAAATGTATCCAGAAGTGTCAGGAGGCTCTCTTGAGACTTGGGAGACTGTTGGGACACTGCAGTCAGCAGTTGAGTTTGCTGATGATTGCTCTCTCTTCTAGGAATTCAGGTTTTCAGTAATTACTGGCCAGTATTATAACTCTTGCCACAGACCTTAAAAGGATTTTTCTTTATCTGCATTTTCTATTTCTAGGTTTTCAATTTTGGTTATGCTAGAGAACAGATTGAATAGAGATCGTTTAGTTGTAGGTTGTAATATTGCTCACAATAAACAATTTATTTGACCTATTCTATGATTGATACTGGAGTCTCTGGATTTGCGTTTAATAATAAAACCTTTGCGTGCCATCATCAGCATCCTATTTTTCCTCTCAAAACCCTCCGTAAACTTGAAGTTATTGTGATGGAGTAACCCAAAGTAAGTAGAAGACGACAATGATGACGCAGAATGAATTGAGAAATACAGCTGGAACAACTAGGATACCAACGAAGACATAGGATATTATAAGCAGACACAGGTACAGGCGCCGACAAGAGTAAATGTCAAGACAAAGACATAGGAGACGCGAGGCAGGGAGAGTGAAGATCGGATGGACCGCAACGAGAACGATGATGGAGACTATGAATGACGCTGAAGTCAGGTTCTAGGATCCCGTGAACTATGGAATAGGAGATAGGAGTATATTCCTATGTACGAAGATAACAGGAAGACGAGACAGAGTGAATAGAAAGAAAGAAATAAAGGAAAAGTCTTCCTGAACTATTTAACACTCCCCTCGCCAGTTCGCTCATGACTCATACAGTGGCCCATGGAATCCTATAGAAAATCTGTTGCCCATCACTTTCCCTATTCATTCCCACCATCTTCCTATCTATAATACAAATCTCCATCAGCAAACTCAACTTCTGACTGCAGTCTCCCAACAGTCTCCCAAGTCTCAGGAGAGTCTCCTGACACTCCTGAATACATTTTGGATCTCCTGAGGCTCAGAAGACCCCAGGAGACAAATCAAGTCTTGCTGATGTCTCACGCCATCGAACCTCTTAGGTCCTGATGATGGCACCATCACCTTATCTCCGTCCGTCTTTACTTAACATTCCCTCTTCCTTTGCAACCTAGTTTCGGCTACCCAAATTTTGGACTCGATGCCGAGACCCCGGAATAGTTATCGATGGGAGATCAATAGCATAAGAACAAATTACATTCAAGATACCATATCTCGCAAGCTGTAGTAATATTTTCTAGTTTTTGACACTCCTTGGTTATGTGATGGAATAACCTAGATGTAAAGAGGAAGATGACAATGATGATGCAGGAGTAATTCAAGGGGTACAGCCAATTAACGAGGATACTGACGAAGACAGAAAGAACGCCGGGCTGGCACAAAGATAGGTACCAGTTAGGGCAAAGGCAATGGCAGAGGCAAAGGGGAACATAGAGCAGGGAGAGTGAGGACCGGATGGACCTTAACGAGAATGATGAGAGCTACTATAACTGATTCTGAAATCAGGTTCTGAGTTCGCATGGATGTCCCGGCGTCTTAGTATTGATTCCGAGAGTTCAGTAGTAGAATTACGGTTACAACTAAAGAAGGAAGGTTAAGCGAGCAAGAGGGAAAGTGGAGTCATGTTGTCGTCATCTGTTTCTTTGATGTTCGACTGCATGATGGGATTTGTAATATAATTAAAGAAGATGGTGGAGGAATGACGGTGTGTAGTAGTGACGGGTTTCTATGGGCTTCCATGGTTGGGGGTGTGAGTGATACATGGACTGTCAAGGGAAGAGGTTCAATAGCGGGAATAAACCTTTCCTTTAGTTCTTTCTTTCTTTTCTCTTCATCTCGTCTTCCTGTTATCTCGGTATATAGGAATATACTCCTACCCCAGCCATAGTTCACAAGATCCCAGAACCTGACTTTGAGATTGATCATATTTCTCATCATCGTTCTCGTTGAGGTCCATCCAGTTCTTACTCTCCCTGTCTTCTGTGCCCTCTTGCCTTTGCCCTTGCCTTTGCCCTTGCCTTTGCTTTGGCCAGTGCCTATGCTTGTGCCCGCCCGACGTCCTCTTTGTCTTTGTCAGTGTCCTTGTTGTTCTGGCTGTGTTCCTCGAGTCCTTTTGTGTCATCGTTGTCGTCTTCTCCTCTGTGCCCGAACTACTTCGTCACAGTGGACTATGGCTAGAGAATAGGAGCATATTCCTATGTATTGAGATGACAAGAAGATGAGACGAAGAGTATCATGGAGCGAGACAGAGACGAGGGCGAAAGAAGCCAAGGTACATTACCAAAGCAGGCGGGACGAAACGAAGCGAGACGAGGCGAATGAGACTAGGGCGAGGCAGAGGCTAGCATAGGAGACTAAGAACGAATCGAGGCAAAGGGCGTCCCTTCTGTCCTATAGAGGGCAAAGAGGTTGGCTTTAGCGGATGATTAAGAGTCCTAAAGTATTGTATTGACTAAAGGATAGGAATGAATGAACTTTATATTGCTTCGAAGTACAAGACTTATCGCACGCCCCCTCGCCCCGAACAAAAACAAAAACAAAACAAAACAAAACAAAAACAAAAACAAAAAACAAAAAACAAAACTACAAAACGACGACAACAACTTAAAAAAACTAACTAACTCTAAGAATCACGAAGAAAGAGAAACCTAATCTTCCTCTGCGCCGTCCTCGCTCTGTTCGTACCAGTCCATCAATTTTGTTTCCTTCGCGAAGTCCATAATCGCGCGGCGAGGTTTTGAAATAACCGCTTTTCCCAAGCTCATAGGGCCGGGATTTTTTCATGAGCTTCTTCTATTACGGTCATGGGCTGACAGTCCATGAAGATGTGCTTTGTTGAGACTCTGTTCCGCAGACGCACTCATGTGGCTGCGAGTCTGGGCTGTCTTTATCGTTTGGTGACTCAAGACCGAAAGCGAAGATCTATTTGGCTCGAGCAGGTAGCTTTAGCAGCTTCGAGGGGGATTTTTTGCTTGATGACGATGATCTCTGAGTGCGTTATTCCATTCCTCCGCGCGCGTTCTTCCAGTAGTTTATATTACCCATCTGTCCCTCAGATTTCCCACGGTTTGAAAGGAGCATAAGGAGGCGATTCGGTCTGCCTGTGGCTTTGCATTTCTTTTGACTGAGGGATGATGGATGCTAGGCTCGCGATTTGGATGTGATGCTGAGCGATCACCTTTGCGCAGATTTCGCGATTTGTATCGAGGAGAAGAGGAAGAGGATCAGCCCTGCTTCTTAAGCAGTTGCCTGTTTTTGTCCATCTGCAGGTGATGGTCCTCGCTGCTTCATATAGAGGGGTTGAGGGTTCTGAGACGTGATCTGCTCCCGTCCACTGCGCTCGGCTTCTACAGGATGGTTGGCAGAAAGAGTTGGGTGACTAGGTGGTGAATGGTTTTGATCTTGATTCCATTCTGTTGAGTGAGGGATTTTATTCTACCGAGGATTTTTATGCCTCTCGACAGGGCTTCGTCTAGATGCGGTTTGAAGGAGAGGGTGGTGTCTATCCATACGCCTACGTATTTTAGGGATGATTAGGTAGATCGCGACTCCGTATTTCTACTGTGTTTTGGGCTGTGGAGGAGGAGGTGGGCCTGAAAAGATCAAGTCGGATTTTTCATCAGATTTGACGCTGAGTCGATTGGCTTTTTCTATCCTTTGTTTCATTCTTTCGTTGAGCCTTCTAGTGATAAAGTTCGGGTTTTCCCGATCTGTACGAGAAGGCCATCGTCGATGCAGGAGGTGTCCATTTCTTTGTTGGAGGCCTCAGAGTCGCATGACCAGATCATGAACAGCGACTGAGAGAGCAGAGAGCCTTGTGGAAGGCCTGATGAGTATGGCTTGCGCTTTCTAGTTCGAACTGGAACTGAAGCGTTCTGTTTGTGTTGAACTCCTTGCACCAATTGATCAGGTATCGGCGAATTTCTGTTGTTCCATGATTTTTCCTGCGTGATGACTAACGCAGTTGAAGGCCCTTGAATGTCGCTTTGTAAGAATGGACGGCCTGTCTGCTGACCTGTGGTTTTTGATGGCGAGGTTCCTCTGAATGGTGTGAGGGTTCGGCGAGGCCGATTGCTGAAATGGTGGCCTCCTCCGAATTGATTTACTGATAGCGCCCCTAGAATTTCCCGCCTGTGGAGAGTCTTGATGCCACGATTTTCCGCGACCTTGCTGAAGCATTGAAGTAGTGAGATGGGCCAGAGGATTTAGTCGAGTAGTCTTTCTTCCGCTTAGCAATCAGAATGCATTTGGCGACTTTCCACCTATCAGGTTGACCTGCTCCAGCATCGCGAATACGCCGACACAGCTGTTGGTTTGCCTCGACTATTGTCTTTATCAGTTGATATGGAATTCCATCGCCCGTCAGCCACGCATGAGTTGATGGCTTTGAGAATTCCTCCGCTGACGCCGAAAGTATCGCTGCGTCGGCGGCCTCTTATTGCAGGTAGGAGAGAGAGGCCTTTTGTCGTAAGAAAGCTGGTCCTCAAGATTTGACACTTGCCCAAGGTTTCTTCCTCAGATAGTTGGAATTACGGGTTCTTCCCTTGTCCTTTGTTGACGATCTTGACGCCTGTACCCTTACTTCCTCCGCGCCTTCTGGGCTTGGTCGAGTTTGGCCTTTCTGATCGCCGCCCTACGCCTGTTTGCTTTTCTGAGCGCTTCCTCATGGGGTCTGATGTTTTTGGCCTTTCTTTCCAGTCTGACAGCGGCTGTGTTTTTAGGTCGGCCCACCACCGCTTTGATTTCCTGAAGGGCTTTATCGGACGTTGCTTAGATTAGATCTGTCGACGATGCCGGCGATAAAGTCGACTGATTGCGATGCGTGGTTCTGGGATTCTGCTTCGCCGCAGAGCGACATTCATGCTTGTTGCGAAGCCTCCCCACACTTACGCCGCGATGGTGCAGATGGTTGTTTATGAATCGGAAAGAAAGACTTTATTCTGGCGTGGTCCGATCCGATCCCGAAGGTGTCCAGTCTGCCAGTGAATACTCTTGTCAAAGACGGCCTGGCTGGTACGCGGTCTCATGATTGGTCTGTATTGATGGCGAAAGTGAATTCTGCTTCATTTAGGAGAGATAGTTTACGCTTATTCATCCACTGAACGATTCTTCTTGGCTTGCTTTTGTCCTCTGATGGAGTTGTAGTCTTGAAATGCGCCATACCACAATGGTGGGTTGAAGTCTCCCATGACCAGACTGTTCGTAGAAGAGTCATTTATTGATTTCGCAATGCTCGGTGCGGATGAACGCCCCGAGATATATGTTGAGTATTTGGGTCTTTGTTTCTTGGATTTCTACTGTTATTGATAGTAGAAAGTTGTCGAGGAAATGATGTTTTGGTTTCAGGTTAATACGCTTCGACGATGTCGCGATTTTGGCTTAGCCATACATGAGTAAAGAGGTAAAAGAGCCGATGATTCTGGTCGTCCGCGAACGCCGCTCCATGATCTTGTAAAAGTAAAAAGAACGCTACGATCGAAGTTCGCTTCTTCAACGAGTGACTTTGGTTAGTTCTGCTTTTTGACAAGCTTTAGACGAAATTACATGCGCGATTTGTTGAAAGTTTTTACTCATAGGTGCATGGCGTCTCGCGAGTCCTGTCGCGAACTAGAATGCTGACTGAGGGGTGGAGCTGGTCCGCTTTCTACTTTCATATTTTCTGCGCCCTTTGTTATTGCCCTGGCTAGAGTCGCTTTAGGGCAAGCAGGGTCTGTGGCTTTGTGAGGGGCTTTGCAGTTCGCACACCTGATAGGGGTGTGTGTGCATTTGAGACCGCCTTGGCAGGTATCGCATGGGTGATCTTTGGTGAGGTGATTCTTGCTGCAGTGCCCACAGGTTGGTGCTTCTGCCTTACATTTCAGGTGGTGATGGCCGAAATTCATGCATTTTCTGCATTGGGATCCGGGTTTGACGCTGATGAACCTTTCCAGTTTACAGTCTGAGTCAAAGAGAGAGAGGTAGCGGAGGCCTAGGCTTTCTAGGGTGAGCGAGCCTGGGAGGGCAATAACCATGGATGAGTGGGTCTTGGTGGATCTGGTTTCTGTTTTGGACAGCCATCTGGGAATTTGGGCGAGTTGAAAGAGATCTCCGTAGTTAGTTCTGATTTCTGACGCGACAAGTTGGCCAGCTTGGATTCCATCTCCGATGGTGGTGGGGATTCCGTGGACAATAAACCTGGACCAGATGGAGTTGGTCTTGATGTTCACGGCGACGCTATGATGCTGGAGGGCTTCCTCGATTTCTTGTCGATATTCGAAAGCTTTGGATGCCGGAGTGATTAGTTTGGTTTCCAGGACGAGGTTATTCTTGGCTGTCTTCTTGATGTTAATGAAGTGACAGGCTGCGTCCGGGATTTTCTTGTTAATTTCTGCTTTGATTTCGGAGGGAGAGGCAGTGATTTCATCGTTGGTTTCGATGACGATTTCCCTGTTGATTTTCGCAGATATTCTGGTTTGAAGAGTGGGTCAACCGTCTTCTTCTGTTTCTTATTTACGACTGGCCTGAAGCCTTGGCCTTTATTGTTGCTTGCAGCTGCCGCCAGATGAGGCTGGGCCTCGCCTTTTCCTTTAGGGGATTGGAGGAGGAGTGGAGGGGGTCTTTTCTGGGTTAGGTTCTGTTGTTGTGTTGTTGTTGTTGCTGGTGGTGGTGGTAATGACGTTGAACCGGTTGTTGTTGGCGGAGGCGACCGTGGCCTGGAGGCGGGAGTTCTGTGCCCTTAGGTTCGCCATTTCAGTTCCCAGGTTTCCGATTTCCGTTTGGAGGTCCTGGACGAGGGAGTTGCGTTTGGTGATTTCCTCGCGAGGATATCTAGTTGTTCGATAAGGGTCGGACGATTTGAACCGAGGCTGCTTTAACCAGCCAGGAGATGTTGTTGAGGTCCATTCTGTTGCGTCTTCCGACAATACTCGGCTGATGTAGTCTTATGCACAGAGGGTTGATGATAATCCTTTCGCCTGCAAATTCTGAGCGCGGGCGATGGTTCGTTGATGAAGACGCCTCCCTGGCTTGCCTCGTGGTTTGGGCTGACTGTTCGTTGTTTTGGCTTTCTTCCGCTTTTGAGCGAGGCCGCGAGGTGCGGGGTGCTTGTGGAGGAACCGCCACATCGGCGAGAGGTTGAGAGGCCATTACGTGCCTGTCCTCCTGTGAGGAGATGCGATCGGAGGCTTTTCCTTTTCCAGCCTTTTATGATGTACATGATGAAGGTTTTTGGGCCGAAACGTAGGAGTTTTACGCGCTTCCTGTTGTTTGTCCAGGTTTTCAGAATACGATTTGAGAGAGTAAAGTAATTGAAGATTCAGAAAAGAAGAAGTGCCCGAGCGAAGCGAGGGCAGAAAGGATAGGAATGAATGAATGAACTTTATATTGCTTCGAAGTACAAGACTTATCGCACGCCCCCTTGCCCCGAACAAAAACAACAAAACAAACGCAAACGCAAACACAAAAAACAAAACAAAACAAAAACAAAAACAAACAACGAACCAAACTAACTAACTAACTAACTCTAAAAATCACGAAGAAAAAAAAAAAGAAAACCTAATCTTCCTCTTCGTCGTTCTCGCTCTGTTCATACCAGTCCATCAATTTTGTTTCCTTCGCGAAGTCCATGATCGGGCGTAGGTTTGAAATAACCAATTCTCCTGCTCATGCGTCGATTCTTTCACGAGCTTCCTTCTGTTACGGTCATGGGCTGGACAGTCCATGAAGATGTGTTTTGCTGAGAATTCTGCTCCGCAGACGCACTCATGTGATTGTGAGTCTGGGCTGTCTTGGTCATGTTTAGTGGTTTAAGACCGAAGCGAAAGATCCACTTACTCGGTGGTAGCTTCAGTAGCTTCGAGGGGATTTTTGCTTGGTGATGATAGTTTCTGAGTGGCGTTATTCCATTCCTCCAGGGTGCGTTCTTCCAGTAATTTGTATTGGGTCCATCTGTCCCTTAAATTTCCGACAGTTTGAAAGGGGAGCATTAGGGAGGCGATTCGATCTAAGCCTGTGGCTTTGATGTTTCTTTTGGCCGAGGGGATGATGGATGCTAGGCTTTCGTGGTTTGGGTGTGATGCTGGGGAGGTGATCACCTTTGTGCCGTATTTTCGTGACTTGTAATCGAGGAGAAGTGGAAGAGGAATCATTCCTGCTTCTTTAAGCAGCTTGCCTGTTTTTGTCCATCTGGGTAGACCGGTGATAGTTCTGGCTGCTTCGTTATAAAGAGGGTTGAGGGTTCTAAGAATGTGATCTGCTCCTGTCCACCAGGCTTCTGAGCCCCACAGGATGGTTGGCAGAAGGAGTTGGGTGACTAGGTGGTGAATGGTATTGATTTTGATTCCTTTCTGTTGAGAGAGGGATTTTATTCTGCCGAGGATTTTATGCCTCGATGCGCTTCGCCTAGGTGAGGCTTGAAGGAGAGAGTGGCGTCATCCATACGCCCACGATTTTAGAGATGATTTGGCAATACTGCGACCGCCTATTTCTACTGTGTTTTTGGCCAGAGAGAGAGGAGGTGGTGGGCCTGAAGAAGCACCAGATCAGATTTTTCTACCATATTTGACGTTAAGAGGATTGGCTTTTCCTATCCTTTGTTTCATTCTTTCGCTGAGTCTTCTGATAAAGTTTGGGTTTTCCGATCTGTACGAGGGCATCATCGCCGATGAGGAGGTGTCCATTTCCTTATTGGAGTTCTGTAGTCTGTGATGACTCGCAGATCACGAACAGAATCGAGAGGAGCCTCGGCGAAGGCCCGATGAGTATGGCTTGGGCTTTCTAGCCGTATTGAACTGGAACTGAAGTGTTCTGTTTGGCGTTGAACTCGCACCAATTTGTCAGGCATCGGCGAACTTTTGTTGTTCCATGATTTTTCCTGTGATGGCTAACGCAGTTGAAGGCCCCTTGAACGTCGCTTGTAAGAATGGACGGCCTGTCTGCTAATCCTGTGGTTTTTTTGATGAGAAGATTCCTCTGAACGGGTGTGAGGGTTCGGAGGAGGCCGATTGCTGAAATGGCCTCCCTCCGAAATTTAGCGATAGCCCCTAATTTCCCTGCCGCGAGAGTCTTGATGCCACGATTTTCTCCAGCACCTTACTGAAGCATTGGAGTAGTGAGATGGGTCGATAGGATTTTGCTTGGGAGTAGTCTTTCTTCCCAGGTTTAGCGATCAGGATGCATTTGGCGACTTTCCACCTGTCGGGTTGGACCGTGTGTTCCAGCATTGCCGTGAACATGTCGATTACCAGCTGTTGATTTGCCTTGACTATTGTTTTTATTAGTTGATATGGGATTCCATCGGGGCCCGTAGCCGAGTTTGATGGACATGAGTTGATGGCTTTGAGTAGTTCTTCTGCGCTGATGGGGTCGAAGGTATCGGTCAGGTCGAAGGTGGGGTCTCTTATTGAGGGTAAGGGGAGGAGAGGAGAGGCCTGATTTGTGGGGAAGAGCTGGTCTCTGAAGATTTGACACTTGCCCGTGAAGGTTTCTTCCCCTTGTATAGTTGGGATTATGGGTTCTCTCCTTTGTCCTTTGTTGATGATCTTATAGATGTCTGCACCCTTAGCTTCCTCCAGGGCCTTCTGGGTTTGATCGAGTTTGGCCTTTCTGACCGCTGCCGTCCATGCTCTGTTTGCTTTTCTGAGGGCTTCCTTGTTGTGGGAGTCTGGGTGTCTTTTGGCTTTTCTTTCCAGTCTGGACAGTGTGGCTTTGGTGTTTTTCAGGTCTTGGGTCCACCACCGTTTTGATTTCCTGAAGGGCTTTGTCATTGGGACGTACTTTTGTACTAGACTATCAACGATATCGAGGACAAAGTCAACGGATTGTGAGGCGTGGTTCTGGGATTCCCAGGCTTCGCTTGGTAATGAGATATTTGCGAAGCTTGTTGCGATAGCCTCCCAGTCACACTTATGCCAGTCGCGATGAGGTGTGTATGGTTGTTTATGGATCGGAAAGGACACCTTTATTCTGGCGTGGTCCGATCCAATCCCGAAGGTGTCTAGTTGCCAGTGAATACTCTTGTCAAAGACGAGTCCTTTGGTGAAGGTGAGATCTATGATTGTGGGTCTGTATTGATTGCGAGGAAAGTGGGTGAATTCTCCTGTTTCATTTAGAAGAGATAGTTTGTGTTTATTCATCCACTGAATGATTCTTCTTGCGTTGCTTTTGTCCCCTCTGATGGAGTTGGCGTAGTCTTGGGAGCGGGGGCCATACCACAGCGATTGGTGGTGGCTGTTGAAGTCTCATGACCAGACTGTTCGTAAGAGTGCTTATTGATTTCGCAATGTTCGAAAAGTGGGATGAACGTCCTGGGGAGTATATGTTGAGTATTTGGGTCTTGGTTTCTTGAATTTCTACTGTTATTGATAGTAGAAAGTTGTCGTGAGTGAAGTGATGTTTTGGTTTCAGGTTGACATGCTTCCTGACGTATGTCGCACATTTTGGCTTCGAGCCGAGTTGCGTAAAAGAGATAAAAGAGTGATGATTCTGGTGGTCGTCCGTGGGTGTCATTCCATGGATCTTGTAAAAGTAAAAAGAATGTCGTGGTCACAAGTTCGCTTCTTCAATGAGTGACGGTGGTTAGTTCGCTTTTTGCACAGTTTAGTGATGAGCGTGCAGAATTTGTTGAAAGTTTTTACTCATAGGGACATGATGGCGTCTTGTCCTGTGAGTGGTCCTGTTGCGGGAACTAGAATGCTGACTGGGGGTGGGGGGGGCGGAGCTGGTCCGTTTTTGGGCCCTTCGTTATTTTCGGGTTTTTTATTATTAATAAGTCTGGCTAGGGTCGCTTTGGGGCATGCGGGGTCTGTGGCTTTGTGGGGGGCTTTGCAGTTTGCGCACCTGATGGGGGTGTGGGTGCATTTGAGGCCTCCTTGGCAGGTTTCGCATGGGTGATCTTTGGTGAGGTGATTCTTGCTGCAGTGTCCGCAGATTGGTGCTTCTGCCTTGCACTTCAGATGATGATGGCCGAAATCCATGCATTTTCTGCATTGAGATCCGGGCTTGACGCTGATGAACCTTTCTAGTTTGCAGTCTGAGTCAAAAAGAGAGAGATAGCGGAGGCCTAGGCTTTCTAGGGTGAGGGAGCCTGGGAGGGCAATAACCATGGATGAGTGGGCCTTGGTGGATCTGGTTTCTGTTTTGGACAGCCATCTGGGAATTTGGGCGAGTTGTAAGAGGTCTCCGTAGTTTGTTCTGATTTCTGACGCGACAAGTTGGCCAGCTTGGATTCCGTCTCCGATGGTGGTGGGGATTCCGTGAACGATAAACCTGGACCAGATGGAGTTGGTCTTGATGTCTACGAAGGGGACGTTGTGTATGTTGAGGGCTTCCTCGATTTCTTGTCGGTATTCGAAAGCTTTGGATGCCGGAGTGATTAACTTAGTTTCCAGGACGAGGTTATTCTTGGCTGTCTTCTTGATGTTGATGAAGTGACAGGCCGCGTCCGGGATTTTTTTGTTGATTTCTGCCTTGATTTCGGAGGGAGAGACAGTGATTTCGTCGTTAGTTTCGATGACGATTTCCCTGTTGATTTTGGTGTATTCTGGTTTGAAGAGTGGCCGACCGCCTTTTTTGCTTCTTGTTTACGACTGGCCTGAAGTCTTGGTTTCTGTCATTGCTTGCTGCAGCCGCTTGAGCGTATGAGGCTGGTCCCTTGCCTTTTCCCTTAGGAGGGTTGGAGGGGGGAGGGGGAGGGGGAGGTCTTTTCTGACGGGTTAGGGTCAGTTGCTGTTGTGGTTGTTGTTGTTGTGGTTGTTGTTGTTGTGGTGGTGGTTGACGTTGTACTGGTTGTTGTTGTTGCGCTGAGGCGACCATGGCCTGGAGGCGGGAATTCTGTGCCCTTAGGCTCGCCATTTCCGTTCCCAGGTTTCCGACTTCCGTTTGGAGGTTCTGAATGAGGGAGTTACTTTTGGTGATTTCCTCTGTGAGGATATCTAGTTGTTCTGATAAGGGTCGAACGATTTGATCCGAGGCTGCTTTGACTAGCCAGGAGATGTAGTTGAGGTCCATTCTGTTGTGGGTGTCTTCCGGGACGATACTCGGGTTAATGTAATCTTTTGCGGGGGCGTAGGGTTGATGATAATCCCTTTCGTCTGCAAATTCTGAGAAGGGCGGAGCGATGGGCTCGTCAGTGATGAAGACGTCTCCCTGGCTTTCATCGTCTTGTGGTTTGGGTTGACTGTTCTGGTTGTTTTGACTTTCTTCCGAGTTTTGAGTGAGACTGAAGCGAGGTGGTGCGGGGGTGCTCGTGGAGGGGACCGCCCACATGGAGGAGAGGGAAGCTTGAGAGGCCATTACTGGGGTGCCTGTCCTCCTGGGGGGAGGAGATGCGATCGGTAGAGTTTTCCTTTTCCCGAGCTTTTGTGATGGAGTGCGAGCGATGAAGGTTTCTTTAGCGGCCGAAAACGTAGGAGTTTTACGCGCTTCCTGTTGTTTGTCCAGGTTTTCAGAATACGGTTTGAGTGTGATAAAGTAATTGAGAATTCAGAAAAGAGAAGAAGTGCCCGAGCGAAGCGAGGGCAGAAAGGATAGGAAGGTTGCGTGAAGAGGAAAGAAACGAGACTATTTACAAGCGAGGACAGAACTCCTATATATACACCACATACCAGCCCAATGACTCATTCGAGTAACCCTGTACAGAACCCCATAGAAACCCCTAAGACCCATAACTCCAAACCTATCCCTATCTCCTATACTATCCCGGTGTCTTGGCATTGGTTCTAAGAGTTCGGTAGCGGAAACAGGATTGTGGCGGAAGGGGCAATGTTAGGCGAGAATGAGCGGAGATGGGGTGATGGTGACGTCATTGGATTCTGGGAGGTTCAATGGCGTGATGGATTTGTAATGAAAAGTAGAAGAGATGGTGGAGAGGAATATGAGTTGGAGTCATGGCGAGTTTCTAGGGGTTTCTATGGATGGAGGTGTGAGTCATAGCGGACTAGCGGAGGAATGTATTAAATAGAGCGGGGGGATCTTTCCTTTAGTTCTTTCTTTCTTCTCTCTCTGTCTTGTCTTCCTGTCATCTCGGTACATAGGAATATACTTCTATTTCTAGCCATAGTTCCTGAGATCCCAGAATCTGTCTTCGGGATCGATCATAGTAATTCTCATCGTTCTCGCTGATGTCCATCTGGTCCTCACTTCCTCTGCCTTCTGTCTCGTTCTGGTCCTTGCTCTTGCCTTTGCCTTTGTTTTTGCCTTCGCTGGTGCCTATGCTTGTGCCTGCCCGGCAGCATCTCTGTCTTCGTCGGTATTCTCGTTGTTCAACTGTGTTCTTCGAGTCCCTCTGCGTCATCATTGACGTCTTCTACTTCGTTCTGTGGTACTACGTCATATATACCCGAGACCCTATCCCCGAACTGAACCCCTGTTACCAAAAATCAAAGAACATAGAAGAATCCCTGGCTAATTCCTCTTCCCGCAACGCTGCTGAGTGCGCTCTACGCTGTGATACAGAGAAAAGAACAAAAAAACTAAAGGAAAGGTCTGCCCTTGCAATTTAACATCCCCCCCCAGTCCACTATAACCCATATAGAAAACCCTTTGCCACCACACCTTGTATTCCTCCCCACCATCTTTGCTACTTATATTACAAATCCATCACGCTATAAAATCCCATAGAATCTAATAACGACAACCTCACCTTATCTCTCTTCTTCCTTACTTAACTTTACTATATCTGTTACAATAGTACGTCGAACACCGTGCTCCCGAAATTAATGCTAAAACGTCAGGACACTTCTTAACATAAATGTTAATACTTAATAATGAATTGGATTTACTAGTAAATAATACTCAACTTTGTACTCTCTCTAATAATGTTTATATTACACTGGCATTATTTCTTCTCCAACTGAGAGTGTTCTGCCATATATTATCATTTGAGTCTTTTAATATAGAAGGTAAATTTTTTCAGTTGACTCGGAGAAACCAGCTGATTGTTCTAGAATTGCAATTGACTTTGCTCAATATTTATTTTAAGTTGGGAGAAGCATAAGTCATTCTCTTTACCAGCTATTACGGCGTCCAAGGTGTAGCAAAGTTACAAGAAGAGGAGTGGTCAGAGATTCTCTTATATTCTATAGCTTTCAGTTAGAGAGGTTTGGTTCGGGGTGACGGATTCAGAAATAGTGGGTAAGGCAGGGGTTTGGTATTAAGGGTCTTGAGATTCTATGGGGTTCTGTACAAGAGTTGACAGATGAGTTATCAGGTGCAAATATGGAGTATATGTAGGGGCTTCGCCCTTGCTTGTAGATAGATTTTTTCCTTTCTTCTTCACGTAACCTTCCTATCCTTTCAGCCCTTGCTTTGCTCGGGGGGTCCAGGCTTGGAAGTCCTCTACAACGTGAAATCTGTCACCACCTGAACGAGATAACCATTGCCTATGAGTCTCAACTTCTCGAATGTGCGTTAGCAGCCCTCACAGGTGTGTCCTTCTTTCGCCCTCCTCTCCTCAACAGCTTGTCACGATTGACGACGAAGCTACCTCTCTTTTCGCTCCTCCGAGAGGCACACTGACAACACCCTGGAGGTCAACGCAGGAACGTTGTCAAAGCCCCTCGGTTCCACCTGGTCGCTTCA
Source organism: Morchella sp. 2016-72 (assembly GCA_024713865.1). Taxonomy (NCBI): domain Eukaryota; kingdom Fungi; phylum Ascomycota; class Pezizomycetes; order Pezizales; family Morchellaceae; genus Morchella; species Morchella sp. 2016-72. The sequence continues at coordinate 833,055 of JAMJEY010000026.1, read as the reverse complement.
GAGACCACTCCTTTTGTCTAGGCCTCCAGACCTCACCCCTCTCAACCGACTATCACCACTCTGCTTCCTTTGAGTGGCCGTGAATAGTTAAAACATTATTTATTTGATAGTGAGCCTCCACGAGACTGTGAAAATCAGTAAATTGGTTGCAGATAGTGAGCCCCACGAGACTGTGCAAATCACTAAATTGGGTGCACCCCCCCCCAACCTGACAGGTCCGAGTTCCTGATCGGGATCTACCCCTTTTTCAACCCCGGCCGGCCTCACAAATTTAACTGGGAACCCCATCCACCACTCAGCTTTCACACCTGATCGGGTTGCGACTCTACTCAACTGCCCTCATCAGCAAGACTTGATTTGTCTCCTGAGGTCTCCTGAGCCCCAGGAGACTCAAAATGTATCCAGGAGTGTCAGGAGATTCTCCTGAGACTTGGGAGACTGTTGGCAGACTGTAGTCAGAAGTTGAATTTGCTAATGCTCGTGCGGTAGGTCCTGATTCTTCGGGTATATACAGAAAGTAATGATACTGGTTTCTGTTGAACGCCTATTATAGGAGATGTAGCCAGTCAATACTTGTGATGGAGAAGTTAGTGGTTGCTTTATTGTATCTTATTCTTTTCGTTAGGGTATTCTTCTTTGGTGTCGCTTAGTAGTCATTCCCCCCCTAAATTGTGTCGCGTCTATCGAGGCGTTTGCGTTTGTTTTTTCTTTTTGTCTGGCGGTCGGTGGAGGCATGTGATAATTCTTTGTACTTAAAAGCAATATAACTTTCATTCATTTATTCGTATCCTTTAGGCAATACAATTCTTCAGGACTTTAGTCATTGAACAAGACATTCTTCCTACCCACTAGGGGACAGAAGGACCTCTCCTGTTTAGCTCATTGTTCCCGTGCTATGCTTCACCTTGTTCTCGCCTCTTGCCCTACCTTACGATCTTGTCTCACCTCGCTTCGGCTAGTCCGGCTTTGGTGCTATACCTTGGCTCGCATCGTACTTATCCTAGCCCCGCTCCGTAATACTAGCACAAAAAATGCATTGATTGTTATATATATGTGTCAAGGCCTATATAATATGGTTTATTGACGATTTTATTGACAATTATATTGATTACATTTTTGATTACCTTACCCGAATTCGTGTTTATTGGTATTTTTTCTAGTTCTAGTATATCAACTACTAGCTTAATCGGTGGGGTTTGGGTGTGAAGATATAATAGAACAGGTTTAAACTTGGAATTTTTGTATTTTGATACATTACATTGAATTATTAGTAAAACAAGACTGTAATAAATTATAGATGCATTTCTTAAAATAGTAGATTCTTTACAATGTTTAATGTTCTTTCTCCTACTCAATACATTAGAGACATTGTTTTTCTAAACCAAAGGAGTTCATGGGTGTGACAACTTTGAGTGCTATTGCTAGTCGTTTCAAAAAAGGTGCTGACTGGATACCCTATATATTTTAGTATTTGAGTAGCAGTGAATCCTGTCTTATAGATGGTAATGACAGCTTGTCTCCTATCATATCTCTCTATTAGCTGTTGTCCTGGCGTCTTGGTACTGGTACCAGGAGTCTGGTAGTCAAAGCGCTGCTGCAATCGATGAGGGAATGCTAAGTAAGGAAGAGTGGAGGTGGAATCATGTTGATATCATCTGTTTCTATGAGGTTCGATGACCTGTTTAGATTTATAATGTGATTAAGAGAGATAGTGGGAAGGATAGCGGAGTATAGTAGCAATAGGTTTCCATGAATTTCCATGGTCTACTACATGAATCATAGTGGACTATCGGGGAAGCATATTAAATAGCGGGGATAGACTTTTTCTTTAGTTTTTTCTTCTCTCTTAGTCTTGTCTTTCTGTTATCTTGGTATATAGGAATCTACTCCTACTCTAGTCATAGTTTACTAGATCCTAGAACCTAACTTCGGGATCGACTATAGTTCTTGTCATTGTTCACGTTGAGTTCCATCTGGTCCTCACTTCCTCTGCTCTCGGTGTTCTCTTATCTTTGTCCTTGTTTTTACTTCGGCCGCGCCTACGCTTTACGCCCGCTTCTGGCCTACTTTGTCTTCATCGCTCTTCCTTGTTTCCACTGCTCCTCTAGGTCCTTCCGCGAATCATCACATCTTCTTCTCTCGCCATCTCCATAACAGTCCTGGCGCCTTGCAGAATCGTCCCGATAGTTTGCAGAATGTCGACGCTTGCAATCATTAGAGCCCATGAAGTGGCGATAGAGGACGGTAACGTTGTTGTCATTAGATTCTGGCCGCTCGATAGAGTGATATATTTATAATATAATTAGGAAAGGTGGTGGAGGGAATTATACGGTGTGGCTGCAATGGATTTCTAGAGGATTCTATAGGTGGAGGATGGAGTCAGAGCGGACTGGCGGAGGAGAATGTTAAATAGCTCGAAAAGACTTTCTTTTTAGTTCTTTCTTTCTTTTCTCTTTGTTTCGTCTTTCTGTTATATAAGTATATAGGAATATACACTCTAATTATAAGCCTACGAAATCCCAGAACCTGACTTCAGGATCATTCATAGCTTTCGTTATCGTTCTCGTTGAGGTCTATCCGGTCCTCACATCAGCAAGACTTGATTTGTCTCCTGAGGTCTCCTGAGCCTCAGGAGACTCTCCTGAGATTTGGGAGACTGTTGGGAGACTGCAGTCAGAAGTTGAGTTTGCTGATGCACTCCCCCTACCTTCGGTTCCCTTCTGCCTTTGCCCTTGCCTCTGTCTTGGCCGGTATTTTGGCTTGTGCTCCTCCAGTACCCTCTCTGTCTTTATCGGTGTCCTCATCGCTTGGGTGTGCCCTTCGAGTTATTTTTGCGTTATCATTGTCATCTTCTTCTCTACATCTTTGTCACTCCATCACACCAGCCATGTAAATGAATCTTTTGATTCGTTTAGAGAGTATGCTTTTGTAAAAGGCACTTGAATTCATTCTTCCTGATGCTTTTCCATGATGCTCTTTTCTCAACAATTTTTTGATGCTGTGATGGAGTAACTCGAAGGCAGAGAAGAAGACGACAATGATGACGCAGAAAGACTTGAGGAACACAGCCAAGGCAACAAGGACACCGACGAAGACAGAGATACCATCGGCAAGACAAAGACAGGCACCGGGCGAAGGTAAAGCGTGAAGCAAGGCGACCGGATTGACTCAACAAGAACGATAACGAAAGCATGATAGATCCCGAACTGGCTTCTGGGATCTCGCGACATGGTCGTATCGTAAGATATTCCTACAGATCGAGATAATAAGACGGCATGCAGAGAAAAGAAAGAACTAAAGGAAAAGTCCTCCCGCTCTATTTAACACATTCCTCTGCTAGTCCGCTATGACTCATACCTCCATCCATTGAAACTCATAGAAATCTGCCGTAGTCATACCTCATATTCCTCCCCACCATCTCCTCCATTTACATTACAAATCCATCACGCCATCGAACCTCTCAGAATCCAGTGACGATACTATCACCTTATCTCCGCCCATCCTCACTTAACATCGCTCCTTCCGTCGCAACCCTGTTTCTGCTACCGAACTCTCGGGACCGATGCCAAGACGTTGGGACAGATGCTTTTTCTCCCTGTTGATTCAAAACAGTTCAAATAATATATTAATATATTGTCTGATAGCATAGGTGATAAGGTTCAGGTTAAGTAATCGCATTAGTCAAGGTTTAGTTCCTTGGGAAATCAATTCTTTTTTTCTTTTAAAGTTTTATAAGAAAGAAAAAACACTTTAAATGTATCAAATGGAACTAAGGATTCATTTTTTGATTTCTTTAAAAAGCACATCAAAGGTGATATGCCTAAATGATGCATTTTTTGATTCGTTTACATGGTTGGCAGACTTTTGAAAGCTCCTTTTTTTTCTGGGCGGGGGGGTGGTTGTGGCTCCATGGCTGTTGCGCAATAGTCGAGGGCTAGAAAAATAAACTTATATATATGTACATGTAGTATGCACAGAGAACCCCGCAACCCATGGCACATATCGAGCTATCGCAATTGTCCCCGAGAAAATGATCAAGCAAATATCAGCACAGCTGTCTGTTGCTGACCCGATAATTACCTAGTCCTGTTTTTACAGATCTATTGTTATAACCCAACCGGGTATATGCCTGTTTTGTGTATGTGTATATATGCATACCCTCTCTTATCAAGAGAGCTTAGAGAAATAGCACTAGCGCTGATGCGAACCCTTGCCCGATGAGCCTCTGGACTTCAGAGACTCCTCCTCGTCATCCTCAACTACAGTCTCCTCCACTTCCTCAACCCTCATCATTGTTTCGGCTTCAGTTGGCAGCCCGTGTGGGGGCCTCGGGGAAATTTCTCCTCCGTGAAGTTGCCACTCCATAAGTTTACTGAAAGGACCATCCCTCGAACTCAGCCCCTTGAATGTTCCATGCTCCGCCACACGTCCATCAGAACCCAGTACAATTATACGGTCACTTCTTTTGATGGTCGAGAGCCTATGGGCGATACTAATAGTTGTACATGACGAACGCATGAGTTTCGTCAGGGCTTCATTTACGGCGGTTTCGGACTCAGCGTCAAGAGCCGAAGTAGCTTCGTCGAGAATAAGAATATCAGGATCCTTAACAAGAGCGCGAGCAATAGCAATGCGTTGTTTTTGTCCTCCAGAAAGCATGGCGCCACGAGCACCGACAGAGGTCTCTAAACCATCTGGAAAATCAGAGATGAATTGGCAGTTCGCCTTCCTTGCAGCAGCAATGATCTCCACCCTTGTAGCGTTGGGCTTTCCGTAGGCTATGTTTTCGGCAATTGTCCCAGAAAAGAGGACGGGCTCCTGGGCAACGACACCGATTCTTCGGCGTAATGACTTAAGGTTGAAAGCCGAAATATCTACATTGTTAATCTTGATTGAACCAGACGAAGGCGCATAAAATCGGAGGAGCAGGGAACCTGTACACATAGGTTAAAATACTGCCGACTGATAAAAAAGGGAAAGAGGCATTTACTAATTGTAGATTTCCCTCCCCCAGAAGAACCAACGATGGCAACATTTGTACCGGGGGGAATTTCAAAACTCAACCCGTCAAAAATGTTAACTGCCGGGCGTGTTGGATAGCTAAAAACAACGTCTTCAAACTTTATGGTTCCACGGGCTGATGTGACAGGGTTTCCAGCTAATATTGAAGTCAGCCATAAAAACCTCAGCAGCATTATTTGTGGCACCCAAAGTCTAGGTCTCGTGATTCATCTCTGAAGAGAGATTTCATCTGGGTAGAAACAAAGAAGCTCAAAAAGGTTGAGCAATGCTAGGATCAAAAACCAACCTGTTGGTGAAATTGATGGCTTTCTGTCTTGCAACTCAAATAATCGGCTGGCAGCACCCACGCCTTTCATGAGTTCAGAATAAAAGCTTGACAATCCGAAAAGACTTGACCCAGCGTATGCAGTATACCTTATTTCTTGTTCAGTAAAATTGCTCCAAGGGATATTGATGAATTCTTACATCAAAAATGAAGACAATTCACCGATGCTAATCGCGCCTGACTTGACCTGTTGGCCACCAATATAGAGGATTGCCAGAATAGTCATATTTCCAATCAATCCTGTCTACAAAAAAAACGCACATCTGTTAGTGATTTCCCCCTCTCCCTTGTAAGGATAACACCATGAGTAACAATTTGTTCATAATTCTTCACCTCCAGAAAGGCTCACTCACGCTACTGAAGAAAGTTGCGCTAATTAGTGCCTCTCGCTTTCCAAGTCCAAATATCTTCCTGACCTGTCGATTGTATCTCCCCACTTCCAAAATCTCTCCAGCAAATGCCTGGCTCGTCCGGACATTGCCAAGGCGCTCTTCGGCAATTTTTGTTAAGGTCCCAACGTTCCTTTGGATTTTTCTGCTCAAATTTCTAATACTTCTTCCATAAAAGAAAGCACCGATGGCAATCGGGGGGAACATGATCGTCATAACGGCGGTCAACTTTAAGCTCACGTACGCCATTAATCCCAAACCAGCTCCACCAGTAACCAGAGCTCGGAGACCATCGGAAATATTTTGAGTGATACTCTTGCCAACAACCACAGTGTCAGAAGAAAGACGCGAGATCAAGTCTCCTACACGATTTGCATCGAAAAACTCGGCATTTTGGACGTATGTTCGACGAAAAAGATGGGATCTGAGACGGGCAACAATACGTTCACCAACAATACGGAGGAGAATTATACGAGCATAATTAGCTCCAGCACCCATGATCAAAACCTAGAGCAGTATTAGCCTGCGGTCTAAGCCCACAAATCGATGAATGAGGTACCCCTGCGAGAGCCATGTAGAATTGTGGAAGTGCCAACCCGAACAATGTTCCAGCTTCTCCTTCAGGCTTCGTTGCCATATCCAATATCTTTCCAATAGAGAAGCTTATTCGAACATTTTCAGTATGACTACCAATTGGGGTTTTCTTTTTTTTTCCCAGTTTTTATTCTTGATGATTACTTACGGAATAGACATCGTAATGGTAGAGCTAACCAGGAGAAAGACAAAGGCAACTACGACCCTCTTTTAGAATTCAAGTATACTGCGAACATAATATAATCAACCACTCACCTCCGAGCCATTTCGCTTCTGGGCGGGCTATTTTAAGGAGCCGGATAATCTCCCCCATTCCTGGTTTGGTTGAATTTGGCGATCCATCCTTATTGAGCCTTGCAGAAAGATTAACTTTGGCTGCACGTGTTGCCTTCTCCGAACGGCCAAAACCCTCGATTTCTGCCAGCAAATTTTCTTCAGATTTTTCATTCCCGTGTTGTTGGGTAGAATTCGATATTCTTGATGTGGAAAACGGGTGAAGTTGTTGCCCTGAGGCCCAGCCATTCCAGGTGACACGGTTCGACGTAGAGAGACTTGACAAAGGTTTGAAAATACTTTGGAGGCGCAATTGGGCAAGATGAGATTCAATAGACCCTTTAGAGAAGGATGGAGAGATACCACGTTGGACCGAAATGGTGTACGAACGGCGCTGTGAAACTGGTTGAGGAATGAGTACTCTTGGGGGCGAGGTTATTGGGCCTCGGAGCCCTGAGCGCAGTGGACGGATCAGCGAGCGCATGACATGGAAATTGATCGCAAGAAGCAAACACTCGAGTGCCTTTAAAGCCTTGACGGCGCAATAGTTGATGGGGGTAAGACCGTCTCAAGAACCTTCGATAGTGGTGATGCTACTGTTTGAGTAGGCAAGTGTTAGACAGAAGGCACCGGTTAGCAAATTGGTGGTGGGGTGTGGTGAATGCCAAAGAGCGCCAAGACTTACAGCCAGGCATCACACTACATGGAAGCTCCTAGACTACGAAAGATCACACCTCTTGTATTTAATGCTTAATTGCCCTATTCTAATACCGCAAAATCTCAGTTTATTCGGACGGCGGTTTGTTACAGCCAACACCGCTCTTGGCAACCGTCCGAATGAACTGAGATTTTGCGGTACAGCGACAGGTAAAAAGTCATCAGACGTCTGCAGATCTTGCTTAGAAATATGAGACATCAGTGTTGACACCCCGTGAACCCAACCCGGTGAACCCAACCCAACCCCGCAAACTCAACGCAATAGAGATTTTAGGCCAACCGGCAATTTTGAAAATTGTGGGTTGCATAATTAGTGGTTGCGGGTAGCAAAATTGATGGTACGGTGGACAGGGGTATTGGGAAAAATAACAGTCGCGTCTCTGGAAAATACAAAACATCAACAATGTCTGACGACTTTGAGCTTTTCTACCTGTTATATGAGGGTCTTAATCCTTCTGCAGAAACCCGTGAGAGAATTCAACTAGACACTATTTCTGACAAAGACTTCCATCACCTTACCTGATTTGAATGGTATGATTTTAATCAACTTGTTAATCTCTTGAGATTTCCGGAGATTATCCGAACACCTTCTCGATTCACTATACCTAAACTTGACGCGTTTTTTTTACTCTGTACAAAGCTTTCATCACCAATTTCTCTTCAAAAAATGTCCTTTCAATTTGGTTATTCGGAATCAGCAATTAATAACGATAAATTATTTACTTTATGACATTAACGAACGTTGGGGATTTCTTTTGAACGACTTTGCTTCAAGACACCTATCGACTACTCGTTTACAAACATTTTCTGAAGCGATTCATTCTAAAGGAGCTCCTTTAAAATTCTGTTGGGATTTTATCGACTGCACCCTGCGAGCAATATGTCGGCCGACGATTTGGCAAAGAATTGGTTATAACGGTTATAAAAAAGTTCATTCTGTTAAATACTCGGCAGTATCTTGCCCCGATGGGATTATTTATCATCTTTATGGACCAATCGAAGGCCGTCACAATGATAATTGGCTATTGGATGCTAGTAACCTTTTACAGCGCTGCAAAATCTATACACAAAAACCTATAGATACATACGAATTGGACCCAGAAAATAACGAAATAAGTCAATTCTTTTACTTATACGGCGATCCTGCATATGGTAAAAGTCAATATTTATTATCACCGTTTGGACAAGATGAAATCACGCCTATGGAACATACTTTCAATGCACGGATGGCTGCTTGCCGCGTAGAGTGGAGTTTTGGTCATCTTCTTTCCTTATGGAGTTCTCTGAATTTTAGAAACAATCAATGTATATTTGTTTCTCCTATTGGACTTGAATTCCGTATCGCTTGTCTTTTATCCAATGCGCATGTATGTCTTTATAGCTCTCAAACCTCAACTTATTTCCAATATAGTCCCCCCTCGCTTGAAAACTATTTCAAAATCCCCGAGTCAAACCCTCTTATGTAGTATACATGTTTTATTTTTTAGCCAAATCAGTGTTCTGAATCGCACCTAAAAGAGAAATAAGCAATGTATTTGACTTTTTAATTTCTTGAATAAGTTCCGAAACCCCTTCCTTAACAAGAGAAATTTCTTCCCGCATTTCATTCACTGACTCTAAAAGCGTCAACCTATCTTTAACATGTCTTGCATCTCGTTCTCTAGTAGCTTCCATATATAAGTTGGATATATTGGCCGCCCTTTGGATCTTTGAGTTGCTTGTAGGAGTTTGTTAAACAGGTGATTGAAAGATTCCCGCACTATTGTTTTCCGGTGTTGACTCAATATCCCCATTGAAAGACGGCCTAAACGCCTTCCTTTCCTTTTCCTCTTCGCTCGACGGTAGAATCGGCCATGAGTTCTGTATCTAATATTTCCTGAACAATAGCTGTATCGATCCTAGCAGTTATGTTATCATGATTGGAGATTTTGGCTGCTGCTATTGCTGTATCTTTCGCTGTCTGACTGCGTACCATTGTCCTGACAGCTGCCGCCATCATAGTTGCCCCTTCGGTATCCTGTCTCATATCAACTTTTCGCTTTGCCCCTGTCTTAATCTTCCGTTCCGCATCCATCTGATTCCAATCATAGCTGATATGCTCAAGAGTACCAGCCAAACTAATTAACTGTGAATCGCTTAATGTAAACTTGAATCTCTTATCCGGATTATTATGAATAGCAATCAAGTCCAATACACGTTTCCTCATATAATCACTATCTTTCCCCAAAAATATTCCTCTTTCATGAAGAATTCCACCGCTGCCCAAGCAACACTCTTTTGCTTATGTGCAGCCCGATATTTATGCCGGTAGATGATATGTACCAAATCAATACATTCTTCCGCTGTTGAATTATTCTTTGATTGGCTTCCTTTATTATTGCCGGATAAAGGACTTGATGTTTGGATAGGAATGCTAGTATCAAAGGATGTACTCAAAGATGAATCCACTCCTAAACAGCTGTTACTAATAGTCTGAAACACACTCGAATCAGGATTAAGATTGCTTATACCTGTAGATATCTCTAACACTAATGAGTCCGGACCAACCTGAAATTGATTGAAGACATGCATCGCTTTGGGAATCCCTAAAGTTGAACCTACTCCTCGATAGTATTTGTTAAAATAGAATAGAGTAAACCCGGTTATTAGTTTAGGTAACGCATACCCATAGTAATTCCTAAACCTGAACCCGCTTCTGCATAGGTATTGCCATTGGCTGATTTAACCCGCTACTGAATTGGCATTGCGACAAGGCTACAGTTCGCTTCTGAATTGGGATTCTTAGCAGCAGCAGAGAACCTGCTGCTAGATTAGTGCTACGCAATCCCATAGGTGTCCCGCAGTCCGCCTGCGACGCGCTTCCTTTGAAAGCTGCAAACATCTGAAGCCATTAGGGAGTGGGTACTGAATACAGTAGAGACTGGTGGTAAGTCACTTGTCATATTTATTCTATCAATAGATTAGTCTCTTTCCATTAGCTAGTAGGATTCGCTTACTTACCTTTGTTAGGGAATGGTTATGATTGAGTCCGTAGTTGAGCTTGGGTTTGTTGTTTAGTCCGACCGTGTTTAAGGCCAACCGTGACCAGTTGAGTAGTGGCAAAGCAAAAGTGGCACAGCAGTGGCACAGCAGTGGCACCCAGTGTCAAAAATGCAGGTTACGGATACTGTTTTGCTGGGCAGCAAACCGCACCCACCAAAATTGGCAGTTGGCCTAAAGCCTCTAATGACAACAAATTACATGAGTGATATAGTACTACAATACAGTGTGTCTCAAAAATACTGAGAAATATAGAGTACTAAGACATATATTGAGACCGGTTGGTAGTTGTGATGCAGGATGATTAAGCAGAGGGCCAGGTAACAGGGTTGGAAAAAAGCGGTTTTGAGTGGTACAAGGTAGGGTAACAATTGCAAGCAGTTGTAAATGGTGATAATTAGCTGTTTTGACTCCGCAGAAGATACAACAGCCCCGCAATCAAATCTTCAAATTTCTTACCCCTATTTACCAATTATCAAAACAACAAAGATGTCTACTGCAAGATGTTCAGTATGTAGACGTAAGAAAGTCCTTGCAGAATTCGATTTGAACCATGACTGAGTTATGTTTAGATCATGCAGGAACTGTTTGGTAATTGCGGTTTAATACATCCCCGGAGATTTACTTAACCAACATTTTACAGCAAAGAACAGCTGAAATGCGACGAAGACGTGCAGTTGCACAACAGCAGCAATTTGAAAATCAACAGGTATATGTTGCCACAATCTAGAGGAGATATTGGTTTAATTGTAACTTTATTGTTTTAAATAGCTGTCGCTCCCAAGAGCTATACGTTTCCCACGTCCAATTTTTCCCTATGCATTTGTTAGTTCACGTTTGCAATGGCATCCCATCAGCAAGCTTTACCATTTGTGACTGGAGTCTCCTGAGTCTCCTGAGTCTCCTGACAGTTTCCTGAGTCCATCAGCAAACTCAACTTCTGACTGCAGTCTCCCAATAGTCCCTCAAGTCTCAGGAGAGTCTCCTGACGCTCCTGGATACATTTTGGATCTCCTGAGACCCCTATAATCGCCTGAGACTTGTAAAATCTTGCTGATGCCATTTGTCCCGGCGTCTTGGCATTGATTTTGATAGTTCGGTAAGAGGAGGAGGGTTGCGAGGAAAGAGGGATTGTTAAGCGAGGATGGATGGAGGTGGGGTGATGGTGACATCATTAGATTCCAGGAGGTTCTATGGCGTGATGGATTTGTAATGTAAATAGAGGAGATGGTGGGGAGGAATACGAGGTGTGGTTACGGTGGGTTTCTATGAGATTCTGTGAATGGAGGTGTGAGTCATAGTGGACTCGCGAAGGGATACGTTAAATAGAGCGGGTGGATCTTTTCTTTAGTTCTTTCTTTCTTTTTTCTCTGTCTCGTCTTTCTGTTATCTCGATACATAGGAATATACTCCTATCCTCTCGTCATAGTCCCCGAGATCCTAGAACCTACTTTCGGGATCTACTATAGCTATCATCATCGTTCTCGTTGAGGCCCATCCGATCCTCACTTTCTCTGCTCTTGTCCTTGCCCCTGCCCGGAGCTTTGCCTCTGCCTTTTCCTTGGCCGGTTCCTATGCTTGTGCCCGCCCCGTGGCCTCTCTGTCTCGCTGCCCTCGTTGTCTGGCTGCCTCGAGCCTTCAAGGCCATCATTGTCGCCTTCTACGTCCGCATCTCACACACATTGGAGCGGCAACGAACATCTCTTTCAAGTCCTATGGAGCATTGCAATAGATTAAGGAATGGGTATCAGCAAGCTCAAGAGTGAGGCCCCGCTTTGAAAGTTGTTGCAAGAAAGGGGATGTTCAACTTCCTATTTTTCAAGTATCTCCTCCATATCTACGATATCTTTTACAGTCTTTGGATACCGTTGCGATACAATTTCATATCAATATCAAGGAATACAACTCTACACTCACCTTTATATCGGTTAAATATACTACTGATCAACGTTCTGATGTGCAAGGTGGTGGTGTTCATTGCTTTCAGATCCATGGTGGACTCTACCATATTCAAGGACGATTACATCCACGGGAAAATGCTACCCCATGTTTTGCACAATTGTATTTTTATTACCCTACCTACGCAGCCAATTTACGATATGAATCACATCCTAGCCTCAATCTTGGAGTATTGCAGCCGTCTTACAGCTGAGTTACATGAGGTTAATCCTTTTATAACTATATACAAAACTACACGTGAGCGATTGAATGATGCAGAACGAATGCAAGGACCTTCAAGAGTTTTGCTAAACTCGCAATTACAGTTGATAATGGAGTCAGGTGCTGATAAACGTCACAACAACTTGCCAACCAGCAATGAGGTTACTGTGATTATACCAGATGAGTATGGGGCAGCTAGGTTTTGAGATATTATTCTTGCAAACCGTAACGTAGATGGTAATGCGGAATTTAGTAGAATCGAACCAAAAATGCTGCATATATGCCTTTGCATTATATTTTGCTATTTCCATTTGGGAATGCAGGTTGGCGTTGGGGTTTAAGGTTACGAGATGATTTGTAGGTTCGCAAAATTTTACGTCTTAGTCAACGGGTATTTTACAGGTATATATTATGATTTACAAATGAAGCATCATTATATAACGCTAACTCATATGTTAGATTTCGTTTGTATATATGACCAACAGAGTTCCCTACACTTTTTCATTCTCAACGACTCCTACAACAATGTCCCAGCATCTTGGCATCGGTCCTGAGAGTTCGGTCACAGAAAGAGGGTTGCGAGGGAAGGGGCGATGTTAACTGAGGGTGGGCGGAGATGAGCTGATAGTGTCGTCATTGGATTCTGGGATGTTCGATGGTATCATGGATTTGTAATGTAAATAGAAGAGATGGTGGGGAGGAATACGGCGATGTATACGGATGCCTATGGCTTCTGACGGCGCTGAATATAAATGACTAGCGGAGAAACGCTAAATAGAAAGAGTATTTCTTTTCTTTAATTCTTTCTTTTTTTTCTCTCTGTCTTGTCTTCCTTTTATCCCAGTACATAGGAATATACTCCTATCCTTCAAGCCATAGCTTCTGAAACCCCAGAATCCAACTTCAGGATTTATCATAGTTATCATCATCGTTCTCGTTGAGGTCCATCCGGTCCTCACTTTCTCTACCTCTTGTCTCCCTCGTGCTGGCCCTTGCCCTCACTCTTGCCTTTGCCTTTGCTTTTGCTTTCGCTGGTGCTTGTGCTTGTACCCGCCTGGTAGAACCTCTGTCTTCGTCGGTGTCCTCGTTGCCTGGCTGTGTTCCTCGAGTCCTTCTGCATCATCATTGTCGTCTTCTACTTCGTCTTGCAATACCCCGTTACACTAAGACAAGACCACTCTTACTCGGCCAACACAGCACGAGTTCCTCGCATTATAGCTCAGCATGACCTCTCCTGCCACTAATGAATCTGACTATCAAAAACTCCACAAAGACCTCGCGGCTTTCTTTGTCGTTCACCCTGAAGTGGACCCCACAGCAACGGAAGAGGCGATACAGGCATACGGTCTCCTCCTCCGGGCTTACGAAGGGGTCCGGCAGTACTCCATCGACCTCAAAACCCACCACACCAAAACCGAACAAACCCGAGACGAGTGCCATAAAGAAACTCATGGACTACAAGCCAAGATCAAAAAGCTGCAGGAAGGTATCAAGCAAGACTTCGGGGAGCTTTATGATGACCTAGCCAAGTCATCTAGGTCCGAGAAACTTCCCAACCTGGAGAAATACCGAGGTGATCGGAAGAGTTTAAAGATGTTCCAGAGACAGGTACAAATCAAACTCACAGCTAACCTCGGTCAGTTTCCTGCTTCGGCTCAACAAATTGCTTACTCTATATCTCGGTTGGAGAGATCTGCGGCAGATCAATTTCTGGCTTATATCTTGGACGAAGGAATCGCTTTGGATTCGATATCAGAATTCTTCGAGGTTTTGAACAATGCCTTTGGAGATCCAGACCAGGCGGCCACGGCCGCCCGAAAACTAAGGGAAATCAGGTAGCGTCAACGCCCCTTCTCGGAGTATTTCGCAGAATTCCAGCGCTATGCTGCGGACTTTGAACTCAATGAGGCCACAAAGATTGAATGCCTCTTGGAAGGGCTTAATCAAAATTTGATGACGTTGATGATCCAAAATGAAACCCCCAATACCATTAAGGAATGTGGTCTGTTGCTGCAACGATTGGATAATAAACAAAGGGCACTACAGGCTAGGATGGGGAGGTTTAAGTTTCAAATCCTAAGCGGCTCAGCTCCACGCCCCTTTGTCCCTCGACCACCTGTTGCACCAGCAGGCCATCCTTCTTACACCCCTGGAGGAGTTGTTTCTATGGATTTGTCTAATAGTCATAGTCGTCTGGACCTTAAGGAAAGGGAAGCCCGCCGGGTGGAGAATCGTTATTATTATTGCGGAGGCATTGCGCATTTGGTTAGAGATTGTACTCTGTCGCCCTCAAGAAGGGCACCACTTAGAATGAGGGGAGCATTGTTGGAAGCCAAGAAGCCAAAGAAGGAAACAGAGGAGGATAGTTTGTCGAAGGAGGAAGAGTTAAAAGATTCGTCCCTGGCCTAAGCGGCATAGCCCAGGGACCTTCACGACGTTTCTCTAAAGTTGCTATTTCTACATTCTCAGTATCAGAAGGAGAGATGGATGGGAATCAATTGATTGTAGTTTGTTCAATTTCGCAAAATAAAAATCTATTGTACCCATTTATGCCTTGATTGATACTGGAGCGTCAGGATATGCTTTTATTGATGAGGACTTTTTGCACCGCCATGAGTTGAAGATGAAAAAACTAAGGACTGAGAGGGAGATTGATGTAATTGACGGAAGACCCATTGAATCGTGAAAAGTAACCAGGAAGGTGACATTGGGACTGGAGATTAATTGACATGTAGAGGGATACCCGTTCTTTGTTACCAGACTGGGACACTACCCATTGGTGATGGGCATACCATGGATGAGAAAGCATGGGGTTATCATTGATAGCAGGAGGAATGAGATTCGATTCGAATCTGCCCTTTGTCTGAAACACTGCTCAGTTAATCACAAGCCGATCACGGTTCGGGGTATATCGACTGCCTCAACTGAAAAGCCCCTCACTCATATTTTTGCCATTACTCCGAGGTCATTCAAGAAACTTTCCCAGGACCCTATAGTGCAGATCTATTCAACAACCTTGTATGCTGTCAATAAGATGTTGGAAAAGTCCGCTAAACCTGACGGAACGATTCCCATAGACTATCAACGCTTCCGACAATTGTTTGATGAAAGGAACGCATCTAGATTACCACCACACCGTTCTTATGACTATGAGATCAAACTACAGGAAGGAACGGTACCACCTTTTGGTCCTATGTATAGCATGACGAGGGAGGAGCTGAAGGCCTTACGGGACTATCTAGCTGATGACCTACAAAAAGGTTTGCTTCGTTCAAGCAGTTCACCAGCAGGTGCTCCAGTTCTATTTGTTAAAAAGGCGGACGGCTCTCTATGCTTAGGTGTGGACTATCAGAAGTTGAATGCTATCACAGTAAAAGACAGGTATCCACTACCCCTTACACCAAAAACTATGGCCAATTTGGCTAGAGCTAAGTACTTCACCAAACTGGATTTACGCTGGGTGTACAATCAAATCACGATCAAAGAGGGAGACGAGTGGAAGACAGCCTTGAGAACGCGTTATGGACATTGGGAGTACTTGGTAATGCCGTTCAGGCTAACCAATGCTCCGGCCATTTTTCAACACTGGATTAATGACATTCTATATCCATTTCTGGATCATTTCGCTACCGCTTACTTCGACAATATCCTTATCTACTCAGAAACTCTGGAACAACATAAACGGGATGTATAGCAAGTTTTGGAGACATTGGAGGCCAATGAAGTACACTTGAAACCTGAGAAATGTGAATTCAGCGTATCGGAAACCAGGTATTTAGGGATGATTCCCACCACTGGTGGAATGAAGATGGATCCATCTAAGGTATTAGCCATTGTCGAGTGGGAGACACCAAAGACCGTAAAAGAAATACAGGAGTTTTTGAGATTTGCGAACTTCTATCGATGGTTTATTTATGCCTACTCCAGGATTGCAAAGCCTTTGACTACTCTCACTAAAAAGCATGTTCGATGGAAATGGAATCGGAAGATGGAGGAAGCTTTTCAAGCCCTAAAGACTGTGTTTACAACCGCTCCTATCTCCTAACCTGTAGTGGTTGCGAGTGCAGTTTTTGGTCACGGCAACACAACAAAAAAATGAGTAAAAAATCGGAAAAAATTATGAATGGTACAGGAGTTTAAGTCAAGTACTATGAAAGTCCAGAAAACAATTTCTTCCCCCTGTAAGACATAATGGATAACCACAGCTTTCACATTTCCATTGAGTTCTAGGAATTTGGTCATTGATACCTCCTCTACCTCTAATGCGCTTCCACCTACAATGAACACACTACAATCTATTGTCAATATGTACAGGGAGATGTGCGCCAGCTGCTATATAGGATTCTATTTTAGTATTTTTGGTTAAATAACCTTTCTGTTGCTTCTTGTTGCTGGCATTGTGTGATATTTCCGCTATTTTTCGCTTCTTGCTTGACACTCCTCCAGTAGGCCTCCACCCTAAAATAAATTCCCATGCGACTCTCATTCTGAAATCTTTATGTTCTAAGCCCCTCTGTGATGCTGGGTGACTCTTATATATGATATATGAGTTCCCTAATATGGTATCAACTGCCCAAAAGAAAATAGGGTACCATGTTCTCCAAGATTTGATCTGAATCTCATAGTAAGACCTTAACTGATCGGCTCTATCCACTCCATTCATATTGAAATTATATTCCATAATAGTGGTAGGTATTTTCGTAATTGCAGCCCATTCCCCTTCTTTCCAAATAGTTTCTCTGCTTTTTTTAATTCCGGCAGCATTGGTACTTTTTGGTTCTGACCTTTTCCTCAGAGCATTTGTTTCTGATTTTTGTCCACTAATATAATGAATAGTGGTCATTACACTTACAAGTCCATTGTCCATCCAAAGAATAACAGCCACATCATCTTTGACTACAGTAGTCCGGAAATGCAAGTCTAGTTTAGCATTTTTTGGTACAGCTATTTCCGAGGGGAACCCTTTAGAGTTTGTTCTTGCTATTCCACATGCACCCACTCCTAAGCGATGGCGCAAAGCAGAAAAGAGTGGGAGGTTGACATAAAAATTATCAAGGAATACGTTAAATACTCGGTCTTTTAAGTTGCAGTTACGTTGAACGAGGCTGAAAACCAGCCGACTTGTACAGCTCATCATGTCGTCAACCTCTGGATATCCCGTGGAAGGAAATGCATCAGGACCACTTGAATTTGATGTAGGTAGAAAGTCATGTATATAGCCACTATATGTTAGACAATGAAATTTATACCCTTGATCGATCGGTTTATTTGGCATTTTGTATGTATCCTTTGAACGTCCTATACAGCGTATCATGGCTGTCCCGGCGTCTTGGCATCGGTTCCGACAGTTCGGTAGGAGGAAGGAGGTTGGGACGGAAGAGGGATTGTTAGGCGAGGATGGACGGAGATGGAGAGATGGCGATGTCATAGGATTCCAGGAGGTTCGATGGCGTGATGGATTTGTAATGTAAATAGGAGAGATGGTGGGGAGGAATACGAGGTGTGGTTATAGCAGGATTCTATGGGTTTCTCTAGGTGAAGGGATGAGTCACAGCGGGCTAGTGGAGGAAGATGTTAAATAGAGCGGGGGGGATCTTTTCTTTGGTTCTTTCTCTCTTTTCTCTCTGTCTCGTCTTTCTGTTATTTCAATACATAGGAATATACTCATATTCTTTCGCCATAGTCTCGGTAACCCAGAATCTAGTTTCGGGATCTATCATAGTTATCATCATCGCTCGCTGGCGCTCATCCGATCCTCACTTCCTCGTTTGTCCTCGTCTGCCCGAGCTTTGCCTCTGCCTTTGCCTTCGCTGCGCTGCGCCGCCCCGCGCCCTCTGTCTTCGTCGGTGTCCTCGTTGTCCGGCTGTGTTCCTCGAGTCCATCTGCGTCATCATTGTCGTCTTCTCTGTGTCCGGACTACTCCGTCACAATGGCCTCATCAATAGCTATCCTAGAAGCTGGAACTCTATAGGCTTGTAAGGAGGTACGGAGCTGATTTAAAATAGGATCGACTTTTGAATGCTATAAACGTACACCTTGTGAGGTTTGTTTTGGTTCTTTAGGGTGTGCTATATGGAAAAATCTCCGAATTTGTTGAAATCTTGTAAAGCTCATATAGGTAGAAAAATGGTGAGCAGGGTAAAGTCAATCATGTTTCCAATAATCCTCAATAGCAGGCATGCGAGCGACACCTATATAGATAAGTATGCCTATCCAGCAGCGTAATTCTGCAGCCTTTACTGGTATCCAATCTCTTCCTCCTATACCCGCTTCCTTTTCCACAGCCTATAGGTTTGTATTTTTGTCATTTCCTCCATCAAACTTTTAGTAAAAAAAAGATTGACAATTGTAGAAGGCTCTATAAATTCCGCTGAAGCAATAGAGGATGGAAGTGTATTCTTCTCATCTTTTATAGGCTTTAAATGGTGCAAGGGATTGAAAAAAGGTGCTGTAGGAAGGCTTTCTTGAACGTTCGCCGAGGCCGAGTGATATTTCATGATCGAAGCGGGTTTGGACTTTGGTATCTTAGAATTCTTTTTAGAGATAGGTGGAGGGGATGCTGAATCTTCAGAAGGCTTGGGTGCATATGAAATATTATATCTCCGTTTTCTTAGTTCTCTCTCTGCCATTATTGGAACTGGTAGAAAATATATTTGTTGAAGGAGAGTTTTGTATAGTAAAAACACACTCTCTCCTAACCTCTATTTATACATAAATGTAAGGGTCTAAGTTTTGACACACTTAAGAATTGTGGATCAATAGTAAATATATCATTATAACTACTTAAAATTATGGTGTGGTTATGTGGTTGTTATAAGGTAATAATTATTGAAAAATTCGCGCCAAATTTGGAGCGAACCTCCGTTGCTACAGGCTAGGAGATACTATGGTATTTCGACCCGAAGAGGGAGTTTATTGTGGAAACAGATGCCTCGAACTATGTGCCAGCAGGAATCCTATCGCAGTATGATGACGAACGAATTCTATATCCTGTGGCATTCTTCTCGAAAACTCATTCACCAGCGGAGTGCAATTACGAAATTTACGACAAGAAATTACTGGCCATTATTCGTTGCTTTTAGGAGTGGAGGCCTCATCTGGAGACAGCTCAATTTCAAGTCAAAGTACTCACAGATCATCGTAATCTTGAGTACTTTATATCGACCAAATTACTAAACCGTCGTCAAACTCGTTGAGCGGAATTTCTGTTTCGATTCAATTTTATTATTCAATATAGACCAGGAAAGCAAGGGAGAAAGGTAGATATCTTGACTAGGAGGCCCACAGATCTACCAAAGAAAGGGGACGAGAGGTTGAAACAACAAAGCAAAGTGGTACTGAAGAAGGAGAATCTTGATCCAAAGATAAGTTTGTTAGCGGGTTCTTTGGCAAACGAACCCGCTGAAGGAGTGTCTCCTGAGCCTCAGGAGACTCAAAAATTATCCAGGAGGTTCAGAAGATTCTCAGGAGACTTGGGAGACTGTTGGGAGACTGCAGTCAGAAGTTGAGTTTGCTGATGGTACTCCATCAATCTCTTAAAGTCATCAGTTGTAAACCTATTCCAATCCTCCTTCAGAGACTTGATCAGCTGATTTTTTCTGGTAATGGATCTATTTCTTTGGTTGATTCTGTATTTCATCTTTCTCTAGAGATTCCCGATAGGGTTCAAGTCTGATGATTGTACAAGTCAAGAGATTCTTTGAATCTTTAGCCGATTCCTTGTTTCTTTGGCAACCACATCTATGTATGCCAGCACCATCCTCCATGACTATCTCTTCCTTATCCTGTCTGAAAGTGTATTTATAAAAAGATTAGAATATTAGTCTCAAGGGGGGAGTGATTGAGTATAGCTTCGTTCCGCAGGGTACAAGGTGTTGACGGCGATACAGCCCGGAGGGGGAGTATGAATAATGTAAGTGAAGAAGACAGCGATAATCCCTAGCGATAGTGGGGACTATAGTATATTGACTAAGTATAGAAGACGTTGCGTGAAGAGAAAAGAGAAGAGAAAGAAAGTACAGGAGTAGACGTCAGTGCCTTCCTTATATATCCACCGTCCCGCTTTGCCAAGCCTGACTCACCCCTCCGCGCAACCCCGCTTATGACTCACTCCCTTGCGTAACAGAACCCCATAGAACCTATTCTGACTCAATCCCGCCTTCCGCTGTACAGTAATCCCAGCCTCGCCAATCTCTTCATTCCCCCGACCCTAGGGTATCCATGAAAGCTGGCACCATGATACGTCTAACATACTGTAGTCCTTTGATCGACCCAGCAGGTATAAATACCATCGATCCTTTTGTTGCTAAATTGATCGCTTTCCAAATTACAACAGGGGTTCTTTCACTTTCAAACAAGGGTAGAGGACATTCAAGCAACTTTTCTTACCCTTTTGCTTGAGAAACCTAAGAGGTGCCAGCATGAAATCGAATTTCAAAGCATGATTCATTTGTCCAAATAATATCTCCCAAATCCTAAACTGTGCAGTTTTTTCACTTGTTACACTATTTCAGTCTTTTACCCATATGCTGTATTCCGGCATAGGACATGTTTAGTGATGTTATGAGAAGAAGAATCAGTAGGCTTTGTCTATAGTGTTCTATAGGTTTCTATTACAGAGTTTCCGTGAATCAGAGATCTGAATGTATTTTTAAGTGAGAGATTCTCTTTGGATTCGACTGCGTTGTGTAAGATGAATCAGCGAAAAGATTTCTAGGCTATGTATAGGGAGCTCTCTCTCTTGCTTATAGGACTTTTCTTCTGTTCCAACGTCTTGGCACCGGTCCTAAAAAATCGATAGTCGAAGCGCTGTTTTGACTGATGAAGTGAAGTTAAACGAAGTTGGGATGAGATGGGTTGAAGTTGTATGACGGAGTAACCAGGGCGAGAAGAAGAAGACGGCAATGATGACACAGAAGTACTCGACGGCACAGCCAGATAACAATGACACTGACGAAGACAGAAGTACTACCAGACGGGCACAAGCATAGGCACCGGCAAAGGCAAAGGCAAGGTCAAGGTGTCCCGGCGTTTTGGCATTGGTTCTGAGAGTTCAGTAGCAGAAACAGGATTGCAGCGGAAGGATTAATATTGAGGCGAGGATGGGTGGAGATGGGGTGATAGTGACGTCATTGGATCCTGGAAAGTTCGATGGCGTGATGGATTTGTAATGTAAATAGAAGAGATGGTGGGGAGGAATATGAGGTGTGGTTATGATGAGTTTCTATGGGTAGAGGTGTGAGTCATAGCGGACTAGTTGAGCAATGTGTTAAATAGAGCGGAAGGATCTTTTCTTTAGTTCCTTCTTTCTTCTCTCTCTGTCTCGTCTTCCTGTCATCTCAGTATATAGGAATATACTCCTATTCTTCAGCCATAGTCCCTGAGATCCTAGAACTTGTCTTCAGGATCAATCATAGCTCTCATCATTGTTCTCGTTGAGGTCCATCCGGTCCTCACTTTCTCTGTCCCCTTGTCCTTGTCCTGGCTCTGTTCTTGCCTTGTCTTTGCCTTCGCTGGTGCCTGTGCTTGTGCCCACCCGGCAGTATCTCTGTCTTCGTTGGTGTCCTCGTTGTTTGGCTGTGTTTCTCGAGCCCTTTTGTATTATCATTGTCGTCTTCTTTTCGTTCGAGTTACTCTGTCACACAAGGGGAAGTGAGGACTAGATGGACTTCAACAAGTACGATAATGAAAGCTATAGTGAATCCCGAAGTCAGGTTCTGGGATCTCATGGACTATGGCTAGAGAATGGAGGTATATACCCATGTACCGAAATAACAGGAAGACGAGACGAAGAGAAAAGAAAGAAAGAACTAAAGAAGAAGTCTTCCTGTGCTATTTAACATTCTCCCCTGCCAGTCCTCTCTGACTCATTCCTTTCCTCATAGAACTTCATAGAAATCTACCGTAACTACACCACATAATCCCCTCCACAAATCTATTATTCGATAGAACCTCATGGAATCTATTGACGTCACCATCACCTCATTCCTGCTCTTTCTCACTTAACATTCACTTCTTCATCGCAATTTTGTTTCTACCACCGAACTCTCGAATCCGATTCCAAGACGCCGGAACAGGTTGTCGTTATTAGATTCTATGAGATTCGATGGTGTGATTCAATTTGGAATATAAGTAGGAGAAATATTGGGGAGAAATACTTATCACGGCATGAAGCAAGCTAGTCGGAGTGTGGGAAGAGGAGTTAGTCAGGTGGTCTCTTATGTTCTACGGGTTTCGGTTACAGGGGTTTGATTTGGATTACTGTTAAGAAATAGGGAATAAGGAAATAGATTCGGCATTAAGGGTCTTGGGTTTCTATGGGTTTCTGGAAAGGGTTTCGGAAATAATTCATTAGGTAGAAACCTAGGGGTATATATATGGACTGCGCTCTCACTTGTAGATAGCTTCTTTCCTTTCCTTTTCATGCAACCTTCCTATCCTTTAGTCAATACAATACTTTAGGACTCTCTGTGACGCGGTAAACCGGACGCAGAGAAGACGACAATGATGACGCAGAAGGGTTCGAGGAACAGAGCCAACAACGAGGACACCGACGAAGACAGAGATGCTGCGGGGCGGGCACCAGCACAGGTACTGGCGAAGGCAAAGGCAGAGGCAAAACCCCGGGCAGGAACAAGGACAAGAAGCAGAGAGAGTAAGGATCGGATGGACCTCAACGAGAACGATGAGAATAACTATGGCAGATCCCGAAACTAGGTTCTGGGATCCCAGGACTATGATTTGAGAATAGGAGTATATTCCTATATGCTGAGAGAACAGGAAGACCAGACGAAGAGAAAAGAAAGAAAGAACTAAAGAAAAGATCCGTCCGCTCTATTTAATACATTCCTCCACTAGTCCACTATGACTCACACTTCCATTCCATAGAACCCCATAGAAACCCACCGTAACCACACCTCGTATTCCTCCCCACCATCTCTTCTATTTACATTACAAATCCATCACACCATAGAACCTCCCAGAATCTGATGACGTCACCATCTCCCCACCTCTGTCCATTCTCGCTTAACAATTCCACCTACGTCGCAACCCTCTTCCTCCTACCGAACTGTCGGAACTGATGCCAAGATGCCGGGACACTCTCAGTCATTTGCCAAGCTGACCTCCCTGCCCTCTAGAGGACAGAAGGGAAGCTCTTCATCTCGCTTCGTCTCTAGCTTCTCGGCCGAGCTCAGCCCTACTATAGTCCCACCCGTCTCGTCTTACGTCACCTCGTCTCGTTGTGCCTTGGTAGTATACTTTGGCTCATTTTGCTCTCGTCCCCGTCTCACTCCGTGATAATACTAGATGTGGTAGTAACAGGTTTTCTGTGGAATTCTAGAGAAGGAAGTATGAGTCATATCAGAGTGGTGGAGGAGGGTGTTAAATAGCGAGGGTAGACTTTTCCTTTAGTTCTTTTTTTCTTTTCTCTCTATCTCATTTTCCTATTATCTTAGTATGAAGAAATATATTCTTACCCATAGCCATAATCCCCTCGACCTCAGAACCAATCTTCGAGGTCGATCATAGTACTTCTTATTATTCTCATTGAAGTACACCCGAACCTAACCTTCTCTGCCCCATCCCCCCCTTTGCCTCTGTCCTTGCATTAGCTGATGCAAGGGCCAGAACTTGTACCCGTAAAGTATTTCTGCTGTTCCTGGTTGTGTTCCTTGAGTTCTTCTGCGTCATTATTGTCATCTGTCACGTTATATTCTGGTTACTCTGTTACACCTAGTTAGTGTCATTCACATTATTTTTGGCACAGCCCCTGAGTCTGAAGCACCCCTATTGCCGCCTCTACCCCTATCTCTATATTCACATCTACCTCCACCTCCATCTCTATATTCACCTCCACCTCCAAGTCCATCTCCATTTTCACTATTACCTCCATCTTCAAATCCACCTCCACCTTCACCTCCACTTCCATCTCTATATCGAGCATCTCCCTACCCAATATTGTAAGACCTATGGTAATATCTATATAGAGGCTTATGCCGAAATCAACGTCTAAGACCTCGCCTAGGACATGCCCATATTGACACTCAAAACCTTGCCTAATACAAGCCCAAATCGGCGTCCAAATCACTGCCTAGGACATGCCCAAATAGACGTCATGGACACGTCCAAATCGACACCCCAAATTGATGTCGTACACATGCTCTAATACATACTCAAATCAATGACTTCTATAGGTAAGTAAGTGGGCAAAGAGGTAGTTGGGTGGGCAGTCAAGCCCGCAGTAGCACAGGTGGGCAGGTATATACTTTGTAAATAAAATTATATTACATAGTATTGAATAAATGATGCACCATTAACCACCTGAGATGTCTAATCGTTAGTATGATGTCAATTCCCAGAAAAGATTAGCGTCAAGGTTCTGCCATGACTGCAAGTCTATCAAAAGGTACAAGATGAGGTTTTGAAGACAAAAGACGAGATTTTGGAGAGTAATAGAGGCTTTTAGTCGCGATCATTAAACTTCTAAAGTAAAAGTGGAATTATCACGGGACGAGGCGGGGTCGTGGACGAAAGAGCTAAAGTACACAACCGAGGCAACGCTAAACGTGAGGGGCGAGACGAGATAGAGATAACTTGGACGAGACGAGAAAACTATGAGCGAGACAGGACGAAGAGCGGCCCTATATCCCGAAAGGAGTCAGAAGGCCGGCTTGGCTATGGTGAGAGATCCTAAAGTATTGTATTGACTAAAGGAGAGAAAGGTTGCATGAAGAGGAAAGGAAAGAAACTATCTACAAGCGAGAACGTAGCCCATATATATATACCCTAAGATTCAATCCTATGACTCATCCACGAGACCCTGTACAGAAATCCATAGAACCTCAAGACTTTTAACACCGAGCTTATCCCTTATCTCCTATTACCGAACAGTAACCCCGAACCGAACCCTTGTTAATCGAAACTCATAAAACATAAAAGATCACCTGACTAACTCCTCTTCCCCCACTTCCCCTAGCTTGCTCCACACCGTGATAGGAATTCATGCAGTTAAGGTGTATATGCATAGTGGCTTGCATAGAGGGAGGTGTCTGGGCGCAACTGGGAAGTGTGAAAGTGATTAGGGCGTTCACCTACTGTGTGTAAATCATAGGGGCATTTTCCCTATGAACAGATGGCCCTTTATAAATGATGGTCATGTTCATCTGCTTCATTTAGGCTTCATTCTCTACTACAAGCACCTGTGACAGAGTAACGTGGAACAAAGTAGAAGACGACAATGATGACGCAAGAGGACTCGAGGAACACAGCCAGGCAACGAGGACACCGACGAAGACAAGGACGCCATCAAGCGGGCACAAGCACAGGCACCAGCGACGGCAAAAGCAGAGGCAAAGACTGGGACAAAGACGAGAACACTAGGCAGGGGAAGTGAGGACCGGATGGACCTCAACGAGAATGATGATGATAGCTATAGGAGATCCCGAAGTCAGGTTCTGGGATCTCAGGGACTATGACTAGAGTGTAGGAGTATATTTCTATATACCGAGATAACAGGAAGACAAGACAGAGATAAAAGAAAGAAAGAACCAAAGGAAAAGTCCCCCCCGCTCTACTAAACACATTCCCCCGCTAGTCCGCTATGACTCTTACCCTTATCCATAGAAACCCATAGTAATCCATCGCTTCCACACCTATTCCTCCCCACTATCTCCACTATTTCACATTACAAATCCATTACGCCATAGAATCCCATAGAACCCAATGATGACACCCTCCCCTCCTCAGCACACCTCCTCGCTTAGCAATACCCTAACAATTACGACAGCCCTTCGAATACCTAACCCTTGGATCCGATGCCAAGACGCGGGGACACAACCACTAAATCATCAATGCCATGCAGGAATAACTCTTTATGGTCTTTGGAGCCCCCTTCAGAAAAAGCTGCTCATGGCTACACACCTTGTGGATATATTAGGAAAAGACCACTCAAGAAAAATCTACCACTACTGCCACCACTACCACCTACACCAGTTCCTACAGACAAACTCCATCAATTTCTTGCATGTCCCTATGAATTCAGTCATCGCTCTGATCCTCATAGAGCTGTCTTGCAGCATGCACTTCCCCCCGCTGATAAAGAGCAAAAGCATAAAGAAGTATATATTGCCCTGAAGAAGCAAGAGACTCAATTCCGAAAAATACCAGTATGTGTATACTTAAATAAATAAAAATTCACTAATAATTTTTTAGGGAATAAAGAGGAAAGAGAAAGAATCAATTCAGCTAAGTGGAGGGAGAGAAATGTCAGGAAAGCAAAGCGATCTTCTGCAATGGGTGCAGCAAAGCTTAAATTTGAAAGGAATTTGAGAAGAGCAGGAGAAGATTTTGAGGAAGCATTGAAGAAATTAGTAGATGAAAAAATGACGGATTCGGGCTCTAAGGATTAAGTTCCTTTTTTTGTTTTAATTTATTATTTCCATTTGAGTCAATTTTTACTTTACTGTTTGTCCTATTGCTACGTATAAATTTAGTGTTGAGTCTTATTGACTTGAGGTTTACGGAACAAACCTTTACTCCCTAACTACAACAAACTCTCTAAATGGACACACAACGAGTACTCTCATCGGTTTCTCTCAAGCAATATTTTCCTAATTCAAGACGATATTTAGTACCGAGTCAATCTTTAGAGCCCAGCGGTACTCACATCAACAACACTTGATTTGTCTCCTGAGGGTTCCTAAGCCACAAGAGACCCAAAATGTATCCAGTAGTGTCAGGAGACTCTCCTGAGACTTGGAAGACTGTTGGGAGAATGCAGTCAGAAGTTAAGTTTGCTGATGCAGATGCGATTTCAAAACTCCAATAAAGTTGAGGATTTTGAAGATTATGCCGATACTTCTCTCAAACGAGGACTGTTAAATGTCAACACCGATCTCTCTCATACCGATATTTTTGATTCCACACAAGCTTTAGGGGAAAATGAGTCTTTGTGACGATACAAAATCTTGGTAGTGGTTTTGTCAAGGATAAAGCCTTGGGAAGCTAGCTATGGGAAGGTTGCCGAAACGTGGGCTGAAGTTTTAGCAGCTTTACAAAAGAAAAATTGCTATAAACACTTAAAATTACCACTGCCAACCCTGAAGAAGGAGATTAAAGCTCTTATAGGATTCAAAGGGAGTCATAATGAAGAGCAAGTAGAAGATATTTTAGGAGAGAACTTAAATGACAGTACCCTAAATCGATTTAGAAAGATTTAGCAAACTCGAAATCAAAAAGTGAGAGTTGATGCAAGCAAACTCGTGGGCTGACTGATTACGGAAAATTAGATATTTTCCTTCATACATAAGCAGTTAGCGGATGGTCTTGCATCAGCGTTAGAACAAATTGTTGATGATTGGCAACAGGTGAATGAAGTTAAGGCCAAATGCGGGAAAGATAAGAGAAAAGAGATAGAGGAAGAGAGAGAACGTACAGAGAAAATAAAAGAATCTACGTGACAAGCAAGAGTTTTGATCCGTAATTTGGATTCAGTGGAACCTCCAAATAAATTCGCCCATCAACAACTACGTCCTCGTTTTCCAGTTACCAGTTGAAGACCTATCAATAAACGAACTGAAAAATTTAGAAGGCTAGAAAATGGTTGTCCCAGCGTTTTGGCATCGGTTCCGAGAGTTCGGTAGCAGAAACAAGATTGCGATAGAGGGGGGAATGTTAAGTGAAAGTGGATAGGGGTAGGATAATGGTGACGTCAGTAGATTCCATGAGGTTTCATAATGTGATGGATTTGTGATATAATCAAGAGAGATGGTGGAGAGAATTACGTGATGTAGTTGCAATGGGTTTCCATGGAATTCTATGAATGAAAGAATGAGTCAGAGCGGACTGGTGGGGGGAGAATATCAGTAATCTCAGCTCCTAACTGCAGTCTCCCAATAGTCTCCCAAGTCTTAGGAGAGTCTCCTGACACTCCTGGATACATATTGGGTCCCCTGAGGCTCAGGACACCTCAGGGGACAAATCAAATCTTGCTGATGAATGTTGAATAGCACGGAGAGGCTTTTCCTTTAGTTCTTTCTTTCTTTTCTCTTCGTCTCGTCTCCCTGTCATTTCAGCACATGTGAATATGATCCTATTCTTCAGAAAGCCATAGCATACGGGATCCTAGAACCTAGTTTCAAGATCCATCATAGTTTTCATCATCATTCTCGTTGTGGTCTATCCGGTCCTCACTCTCTCTGTCTCGTGTTTCTTTTGCCTCTGCCCTTGCCTTTGCACTTGTCAGTGCCCGTACTTATACCCACTTAGGGAACTTTCTATCTTCGTCGGTATCCTCGTTGTCCTGGTTGTGTTCCTCCAATACTTCTGCGTCATCATTGCCGTCTTCTACTTTGCTTCGCAGTACCCTGTCACAATGGTAGAGCACAGTCAACTTTAAAGACTTTACCTATTTTGTTAATAAGTATTCCATTACCATCCACTATTCCAATAAAAGATGAATCTAACAATATTCCATGTTCACAAATCCCTACTCCAGTACCGCTGATGGCATCGTTATGGAGAGAATTAGTTAAGGAACAAAATGAGCAGGATAAGAAAGCAAGAGAGGATGATAAAGAGTATAGAGAGAAAATTATGTTATTAGCTAGTAATATAGATTTTGTCCTGACTGATATCCGTGATTTACTGTAGATAATCGCCTCTAATACAAAGATAAGTAAAGATGACTCGGATAAAATAAGACTATAACTATTTATGTAAGTAGTTTTTTTATATAGTTTTACAATAAGAGTGGTGCACAATCAAAATTAAATGATGTTTCTGACCCATATAAATAAATATAAATATTTGTAAAAATGACAGATACACAATATTGAAAACCAATAGAAGATACATATAATTTTTGTGTCAATTTAAAATCCAGTGAAGTCCAAAGCCTTAGAACATCTGCAAAACCCCATTCAACTGCTTCTCAGCAAGAAAGCATACCTGAATTTAACAAGCGTTGATGATCCGTTAATTGAATTAGGCTCGATTATGGGGTAATCAAGGCAGTAGAAAGTGGATATGCAGAATCTCCATACATATAAAAATCAGATGCAAACTCATTGCATCGCTCAATAAATTTACTTTCCCGTAACAATGCATTATCATTCTGATGACCCTTTGTTGGCCGATATAAATGATATATAATTCCATCTGGATATTTAACTGCTGAATATTTGAGTGCGTGTAGATGCTTATATCCGTTATAGCAATCTTTTTGCCATTTGCTTGGCTAACATATTTGGCGTATTGTACAATCAATAAAACTTCAGCAATGATCAAGAGATGCGCCCTTCTTATGTATACAATTGGCAAAGAACTTGGGTTTTTCCATTTGTCAACTGTCCTGAATTTTATAAAGTCCTGTAGGAGAAAGTCCCAATTCTTTACCATCCAACTCAACATACAGTTTATATATTCTGAAATTGTACACATTCGGTAACCAAATAGAAACTCTATAGTCTGTAGCCCAGTTGGCCAAGCAAGACGAGTATAGAGTAAAAAAAATGTCTCTTCTCTACTAAAGGGTATAGCCGATTGGGTACTGAACATTTTAGGGAGATTAAATAGGCATGTGATCTATATGATTGCGTCAGCAAACTCAGCTTTTGTCTGCAGTCTCTCAACAGTCTTCTGAGTCTCCTGAAAATCCCCTGAGGCTCAAGAGACATCAGGAGACAAATGAAGTCTTTCTGTTTTGGTTATTATATAATTATGAATCATTCCATCTGGTTTTGTACCTTCAAAATATTACCAGAATTGAAGCGAGTAGAGTAACGGAAATCATGATCGGTTAGAGTCAGGTAATCAATACGAGACTTCTTAAGCTGATAGAAACAGAAGTGTTTGGTAAGGTAAAGGAAAATAAACTTCTTCCGAGCCTTTTCCAACATCAGCAAGATTTTAAAAGGCTCAGGAGATTACAGGGCTCTCAGGAGACTCAGGAGACTCAGGAGACTACAGTCACAAATGGTAAAGCTTGCTGATGAATACCTCTCTATCCTTTTTGTCTATCGTCCGCAAAAGCTTTTGGGTATTTATATTTGGCAAACACGTGTTGAAAGACGTTGTGGCTCTTCGCCGTTGGAAACTAAAAGTGGATTATTACTTATTCTATTTTAGTATATGCATGTGCAGCTTGGCATATATATGCAGCTTGGCTGTATCACGTAATCACACGGAGACAAGCGAGATATAGGCCAAGGTCTACAACCAAGGCAGAACGGCGAAACGAGACGCATGGTATGAAGGCACGTCGGCACGTAAGCCGACGGTCGGCATTTAAGAAAAACTACGGTTGACCTGCCCCCGCGAGAGGTAAGTGAACCGCTGAAGCGCAGAGTCGAAGAGATATATTTCTAAAGACTACAAGCTCCTAGAGATAGGAAGGTTGCGTAAAGAGGAAAGGAAAGAAACTAACTACAGACGAGAACAGAACCCCTATATATACACCACCTGCCAGCCCGATGACTCATCCGAGTAACCCTGTACAGAACCCCATAGAATCTCCCCAAGACCCGTACTCCGCACCTATTCTTATCTCCTAAACCCGCGCCCTTATTACCGAACTGAACCCCTGTTACCGAAACCCTCAAAACATAGAAGAACCCCTGACTAATCCCTCTTCCCGCAACATCGCCAAGTGCGCTCTACGCCGTGATAGATATTAGATCCCCCTCTAAGGCCTAAGTCCTCTTAGGCTTATGTGGATATCGCTTATGAAAGTCTTTGACTAACTCGGGGGAGTTGTCTAGATTGTCGTAAGGTTGCCATGAGGGCTCATCGTAGCCGGTATACCGAACGAGATACTATAATCTCCCGCGTCGTTTCCGAGAGTGTAAAATAGCATCTACTTCCCACTCCTGTTCGCCCTCGATCTCAACTGGAGGCGGAGGGGGTTGAACTTGTCCTGGTACGGGGTCATTGGTGGCAGGTGATAACAGCGAGACATGAAAGACTGGGTGGACCTTCATTGATGATGGTAATGTAAGTTCGTAGGCGTAGGGACTAACAATGCGAGAGATTGGATAGGGTCCAATTTGTTTCCAGTCCAACTTCTTCGATGGCCGTTTGGTCAATAAATTCCGCGTGGATAGCCATACTTTATCTCTAATAGTATACCGTGGCGTCGGAGTCCGGTTCATGTTGGCCGATTCTTCCTGAATCCTTTGGGCCCTGAACATTTCCGCTCGAAGAAAGTCGAATACTTCTGACATGTTTCTTGCCATGGTGTTTGCTTGGTCTTCGTTTGTAGTGACGCCGTGTCGTAGTGGGCCGAAGTTCATGCGAGGATGTCGTCCATAGTTTGCTTCAAAGGGAGAGAGTTTGGTTGATTCGGATACGTGATTGTTGGTAGCAAATTCCGCCATAGGTAGATAGGTGGTCTAGTTATCCTGTTGATAATCCACGTAGCTTCGGAGATACTGCTCCATGATGGCATTAATCCTTTCCGTTTGACCGTCTGTCTGTGGGTGAAATGCGGTGGAATAGCGTGGAGATATTTCGAGACGCTCACAGAGTGCTTTCCAGAAGTCGGAGGTGAACTGAGTACCGCGATCT
Organism: Morchella sp. 2016-72; assembly: GCA_024713865.1. Taxonomy (NCBI): domain Eukaryota; kingdom Fungi; phylum Ascomycota; class Pezizomycetes; order Pezizales; family Morchellaceae; genus Morchella; species Morchella sp. 2016-72. The sequence goes on along the minus strand of JAMJEY010000026.1, from coordinate 800,973 downwards.
GAGACTATCTTCTCTGGTAGACCATGTATTTTCCACACATTTTCCAAGTACATTCGGGCAACGTCTCTGGCTCCTGATTCTTCTGTGCATGGAATAAAGTGTCTCATTTTTGTGAGACGATCGACGACGACGAGAATAGCATTATAGCCGTTGCTGAGAGGTAGTCCGGTGACGAAGTCCATTGAGATGTCCGTCCATGGTGCTTTAGGTACTGATAGTGGTCGGAGAACTCCTTGGGGGGCATTGCGATTCGCTTTGCTCCGACGACAGATGTGACAGTTCATGACATAGCGATCAGTGTACTTCCGCATGTTCGGCCAGTAGTATTCACGACTGAGTAATTCGAGGGTTTTTGCTCTACCCGGGTGTCCCGCTGATGGTTTATCATGATATTCCTGTAGAAGTCTGAGGTGTAGCTCCTCGAGTTCTGGCACGAAGAGTTTGCGACGGTAGAGAAGAAGTCCATCTTCGTTTTCCGCGCATTCGGCGAGAGAGATTTGCTTCGATTGTCTTGTACCATCCCTCAACATCGTGAGTACCTTGCTTGGAAAACTATCTTCTTGGTAAGCTTTTGAAAATAACTCTTGGACAGTGGGCGTTCCTTCAGCGGGTTCATTTGCCAAAGAACCCGCCAACAAACTTAGCTTATTATCCAAATTCTTTCTTTTCAACACGGTCTGATACTGATACGCAAGACGTTCATCCCCCTCCTTAGGGAGATCCCCTGATCGCCTAGTAAGTGTGTCTGGTTTCTCTCCTTGTTTGCCGGGACGAAATTGAATAACGAAGTCGAAACGAGATAAAAATTCTGACCAACGAGTTTGCCGACGATTTAATAATTTGGTTGACATAAAGTATTCAAGATTCCTATGATCTGTTAGGACCTTGATAGGGTATGAAGCAGTTTCCAGAAAATAGCGCCATTCTTCAAATCCCCGAATGATTGCCAACAGCTCTTTATCGTATATTTCATAGTTACATTCTGCAGGTGTATGTTTTTTGGAGAAAAAGGCAACTGGGTGCAGAATCCCCTCGTCATCTCTTTGCGACATGATGGCGGCTGAGACATAGTCGGAAACATCTGTCTCCACTATGATTTCCCTGTCCGGGTCGAAGTGTCTGAGGATCGGGGCAGTAGTGAATGCGACCTTAAGATCTTGAAATGCCTTCTCTGTTTTGTCTGTCCATTTGAAAACCACTCCCGTCTTTGTTAGAGCGGTCAAAGGAGATACTACCCTTGAGTATGCATAGATGAACCGTCGGTAAAAGTTTGCGAATCTGAGAAATTCCTGTACATCTTTCAGACAGCTTGGGGTTTCCCAGTTCCTGATAGTGGCGACCTTTGCTTCGTCCATCTTGATTCCTTCCGATGTGAGGACGAATCCGAGATACATGGTTTCCTTGACGTGCCATTCACACTTCTCGGGTTTGAGGTGAACCTGATTCTCGTCGAGTATCCGAAGTACTTTGGCAACGTGTTCCTTATATTCCTCAAGAGTGCCGGAGTAAATGAGGATGTCATCCAAATAGGCGGTCGCGAAGTGATCGAGATGAGGACGTAGCATGTCGTTGACCCAATGTTGAAATGCGGCGGGGGCGTTGGTCAGTCCGAAGGGCATGACAGTATATTCAAAGTGCCCGTAACGAGTGCGAAATCCTATTTTCCATTCATTCCCCTCCCTAATTCTCAATTAATAATAACCATTGCGAAGATCCAGTTTTGTGAAGTATTTGGCCGAAGATATGCCCATGAAGGTCTCTGGTGTCAATGGTAGAGGATGTCGATTCTTAACTGTTACCGCATTTAACTTTCTATAGTCAACACAGAGTCGGAGGGTGCCATCAGCCTTCTTGACAAATAATACGGGGGAGCCTGCGGGAGAGGTGCTATGTCGAATTCGCCCATTGGATAGGTACTCTGCTAGATAATCTCTGAGTGCCTGAAGTTCCAATCGAGTCATTCCATACATGGGTCTGAATGGTACCGTCTTCTCTTCCTGTATGTCGATAGATAGATCGTATTCACTGCGATGAGGAGGGAGCTTTGACGCGTCGGGTTCGCTGAGGAGATGCAAGTACTGATGATGTTCTTTAGGTACAAGTGCTCGAGGATCCTTGGGTGTCGAAGCCAACAGATCGTCGAGAGCTTTTAGAGTGGTGGAATATAATTTCATTCCTTTTCTTTTCTTATTGATGAGTCTGTGAAATGCATAGGAGGTGATGGCCGATATGTTGAATATGGGTTTGATGGGAGGCTCGATAGAGATTCCTTTAGCGATGACCTTGCTATGATTGAGCGAACAATCCTTGATGCAGTCGGAGGAGTCAAAGTGTATTTCATTGATTGCCGGAAGAATCGTAGTTGCGTGACGACGCATCCAGGGAAGGCCCATTACTATCGGGTAGTGCCCTAATTGAGTGACGAAGAAGGGGGCGTCTTCTCTGTGGCCGTTGATGTCGAGACTGAGAATGACTTTGTGGGTGACCTTTCCAGATTCGATAGGTCTTCTGTCTATTACGTCTATGTGTCGAGGGAGAATAAGGGGAGTAGCTTTAAGTTTGTGGTGGCATACGAAGTCCTTATCTATGAACGCGTATCCTGAGGCGCCAGTATCAATGAGAGCATATGATGGAATGAAAGAATCTTTATTTTGAGAAATAGAACAAGTTACGACTAATTGATTCCCATCTATATCCTTCTCTGAAACCGAAAACCCAGAAACCGAAATCCTAGAAAAGTCCTTAAACTGTCTCTGGAGTGAGCCACTCAGTCCAGGGAAAAATCTTTTAACGCCTTATCACCGAAGGCTTCCTCTCTTTTTTCTTCCTCCTCTTGAATATCTACCACAGCTGTCCTCATCCGGGAGGCTGGGTTTCGGGGGGCCGGCGCCTGCGGGCAATCCCTGACGAGGTGTCCTACACCTCTACAATAAAAACATCTATTTTCCACGCGACAAGCTTCTCTTTCCTGAGGGTCCGGCGGCCACGACCCGTCGACAAATCCATAGAGGCCACTCCTCCGGGCGTATGGGACGGGTGAGCAGCAGGAGGGTTAGGACGAACGGGGGCTTGGTATCGAGGTGCCGGTGAGGGTGGGGCTGAGTGACGAGAAGCGGGAGCTGCTGGGGCCTGGTAGCGAGGTGCGGGGAAAGCGGGAGCAACGTAGCGGGGTGCCGGTCGGGCTTGCGGTGCGGAGGCCTGGTAGCGAGGGCGATAGCGAGCAGTGATTATCTGCTGCTTGTTGTTCAAACGCTGGAGAATGGTGGCGAATTCGATGACGGTGGCTGGGGTCTCCTCGTGGACCATAAGCTTGGTGAGTTCCTTGCTTAGGCCTTCCATGAGAGCTTCCACATTGGCGGTTTCTCCCATCCCGGCCTCCGCAGCGTAACGTTGGAACTCGGCGAAGTATTCCGAGAAAGGGCGATTGAGTTGCCTGATCCTTCTGAGGGCGCGACGGGCGGTGCCTACCTGGTCTGGGTCCCCAAATGCTGTGTTTAAGATTTCGAAGAACCTTTCCATGGAGGGAAGGTTGATACCGGTGGCCGTAATGTAGGGCATGAACTGGTCAGCAGCGGGGCCTTCCAGACGAGAGATGGCATATGTTAGTTGATTCTGTAGGGTGGGGTACCTATCGGCATTGCCCAGAAGTTTGAGTTGCAACATGTTTTTGAACTGCGGGAGCCCCTTCCTATTACCACGGTATTTCTCCGAGTCCGGAAGTTTCTCTGATCTTTCGGTCCTTGGTGCTGCGACATGAATCGTGCCTTCCAAAAGACGGTTGCGACGACGAGGAGGAGGAAGAGGAGGGGCAATGGGATCAACTGCTGATGGTGGGGGCGGAAGCGCAATGTGAGTGGCCAGGGCAGCTTCAGCATCCTGGACGGTTTGATTGGCGATGACGAGCTGATTTTCCAGGGTGGTGACCTGGGCTTTCAGGCTTGTAATCTGAGCCTGAAGAGCTGTTGCTTCATGATGGAGGTTAGTTTCCTTGACCTCCCAAGTTTCCTTGGCCTCATCCCCATTCTGCATTTCCTCCTCTAGGTCTAGGGCGTATTGTTGAAGACCCTTCTGACATTTCAGGATGAGGTCGTATATTGCTTCATTTCCTGGGTTCTCCGGGTCGGGGGAGGGGTGAAGATTGGTGTCGAAAAAAGTATTGAGATCTACCATTAAGGTAGCTGTGTCCACCCGGTCGGTATCCATGGCGGACATTTTGATTTAACTATGATTTGTTGTAAAGGTTGGCGTTGAAGACGCAACCTTAGTATCACGTGATCATACGGAGACAAGCGAGATATAGGCCAAGGTCTACAACCAAGGCAGAACGAAGTAAAACGAGACGTGGCGAGATGAAGTGAGACGAAGCGAGACGAAGCGAGACGAAGCAAAACTATGAAGGTTGACCTGCCCTGTGAGGGTAAGTGAACCGCTGAAGCGCAGAGTCGAAGAGATATATTTCTAAAGACTACAAGCTCCTAGAGATAGGAAGGTTGCGTAAAGAGGAAAGGAAAGAAACTAACTACAGACGAGAACAGAACCCCTATATATACACCACCTGCCAGCCCGATGACTCATCCGAGTAACCCTGTACAGAACCCCATAGAATCTCCCCAAGACCCGTACCCCGCACCTATTCTTATCTCCTAAACCCGCGCCCTTATTACCGAACCGAACCCCTGTTACTGAAACCCCCAGAACATAGAAGAACCCCTGACTAATCCCTCTTCCCGCAATATCGCCAAGTGCGCTCTACGCCGTGATAGGCTGCATGAATTTGTGTTTTACTTTAGAAATGGGTCTACAGTTGTAACTGAAAGTCTTTAATGACAAGAAGTCCGTTTTAGGAACCCAAGACTATTTTGTGACACCGGTGCATGGGGATATAGGTAAGCACTTGATTTGTGATGTTTTTTGTATCTTGTACCAATTATAGTACCTGGACTCAGCCCTAGTTTTTGCTGTTGATTATATATATGTTTGAGAGAAAAAGCATCTGTTTAGCTTACGATCTATCAATATTTATATCTTTCAGGTATTTATATTTCATCTATATGGTATCACGGCTCCGCTTCCTGCACTTCGCCTCTCACTAAGACGTCTTCGGAATAGGGTTGTTAAATAGTATCGGTTGATGTCGGAAGTAGGATGACAGGTTAGGAAGGAGCTCAGGTAATGGAATGTAAGCGCTAAGAAGGATTGGGTAGGAACGGGATGGAATTGAGGTTATCGGAAATAGTATGGGTGGTACCGGAGTGCAAAGGTTTTGGTAGGATTCTATGGTATGAGTCATCGGTGTGTAGGGATAGTTGTATATATAGGGCTCGTTCTTTCCTATGTTTCCGCCTCTCTAGGCAATGTCTTCTCTCTGTTAGCAATATATTACTTTGGCTTCAGCCCTTCTGTCTTGCCTGATTCTGAACCTGAATCCGACCCCAAACCCTAACCTGTCCTGACTCCAGTGTATTCTGAGCCGACCCTGTCCTACTCTGACTCTCCCCGGACCCCGCACCTGAACCCGATCCCGCCCCGTCAGATATGGAAACCTTAATGATTGAGCTGTTCATAGATACTTCTAGATTTATATCACAGCTCAGCCTCCTATACCAAGCCTTCCGACAAGGCGCCTTCGGAACAAGATTATTCCATAGTATCGGTTGATATTGGATTCAGAATGATAGATTAGGAAGGTCGTTGGATAATGGAATGTAAGTACTAGGGGAGTTCAGGTAGTAATAACGTAGAATTGACGGTATTGAAACTAGTATGGGCGGTACAGGAGTTCGTTGGTTTCTATGGGATTATATGGTATGAGTTATCGGTGGGGGAAACAACTGGATATATAAAATTCGTTCTTTCCTATGTCTTTGCTTCTCTAGGCAATGCCTTCTTTCAGTTAGTAATTCATACATTTGGCTTTGGCCCTCTGTCCCTGTCTCGCTCCTAGCCCTGATCCTGAACTATGGCAGAACAACTCGGACGCAGAGAAGAAGGTGAAAATGATAACACAGAAAGACTCGAGGAACACAGCCAGAACAGCGAAGACACTAGCGAAAATAAAAAGGGCACCGGGTGAGCACGAGCACAGGCACAGGCCAAAGCAAAGGCAAAGGCAATGGCAAGAGGGCACAGAAGGTAGGGAGAGTGAGGACCAGATGCACCTCAATGAGAATGATAATGGAAACTATGTTCGATCCCGAAGTTAGGTTCTGGGATCTCATGGACTATGGCTAAAGTAGGGGTATATTCTTATGTATCGAGATGACAGGAAGACGAGACAGAGAGAAAAGAAAGTACTCAAGGAAAAGTCTTCCCGAACTATTTAACATCCTCCCTTGCCAGTCCGCTCCAACTCATTCCTTCACTTATAGAATTCCATAGAAATCCACTTGCAGCCACACCGTATAATCCTCTCCATCATCTCTCTTAATTATATTACAAATCCATCATAGTATAGAGCCTCATGGAATCTATTGATATCACTATCACCCCACCCCGTCCATTCTCACTTAACATTCCCTCCTCCATCGCAACTTTGTTTCTGTTACCCAACTTTTGGAACCAATGACAAAACACCAGGACAACACTCATTAATCGTTATTGGAGTTTAATTCTGTATCATCAACGCCATCAAGTCCTAATTGAGTCTCTTCAAGAGGCATTCATTTTTGTCAGCTTCATTGAACTCAGAGTCAACAACATACTGCTGGAACTGTTCAAAATACTCTGTAAAGGGGCGTTGGCATTAGTTGATCTCCTTCAGGTAGTGGACAATAGTAGCGGCGCGATCTTGGACTCCAAAAGCATTGTTATCACAGCGTGGAGTAGCCTAGACAAAGTGCGGGAAGAGGAGTTAGTCAGGTAGTCTCTTATGCTCTACGGGTTTCGATTACAGGAGTTCAGTTTGGGCTTACGGCTTGGGGATAGGAAATAAAAAAGATGTTCGGCATTAAAAGTCTCGAGTTTCTAATGGACTCTGTACAGGGTTTCGTGGATGAGTCATTAGGTAGGATCATGGAGTGTATATATATGGGCTGTACTCTCGCTTGTAGATAGTTTCTTTCCTTTCCTATTCATACAACTTTTTTATTCTTTAGTCAATACAAGTACTTCAGGAAGTCTTAGTCATCGCCAAGCTTCCACTCTGGCCTCTAGGGAACAGAAGGAACGCTCTTCGTCCTGCCACCATTATAGATCTTGTATCTAGTCTTGTTTCGCCCTCGTCCTGCTCCCTCCTCACCCTACTCTACCTCCCTCAGCCTCAGTGGTATCCCTTAGCGCGTCTTGTACTCAACCTCGCCCCACTCTATAATAATTGTTCAAGATTGCAAAAAATTCCTCCATTGACTCCAAAGCAGTAACATTATTGGAAATAGAGAAAAGGAACTGATCTGCCACAGTTCCTTCCAGTTGAGACATGGAGTATGTAATCTGTTGGGAGGAAGTAGGAAAGCGATCAAAGTTGGCGGTCAACTTGATCTATAGCTATCTCTGGAACACATCAGCAAGACTTTATTTGTCTCTTGAGTTCTCCTGAGCCTCAGGAGACTCAAAAATTATCCAGAAGGTTCAGGAGACTCTCCTGAGACTTAGGAGACTATTGGGAGACTGCAGTCAGAAATTGAGTTTACTGATGTATGGAGGAGGTCATAGGTCTGTATCGACTCCTCTTTCATTTCTGAATCCACTTCAGGCTGAGCAACAAAGAAGGCCGTGAGGTATTTGTGGAGCTTTTGATAATCAAAAGCATTGGTGTTCAGCTAGGTCATGATGAACTATGGTGTGAGGAAGTTATGCTGTACCAATCGAGTAGGGGTGGTCTCATTTTAGTGTAACATCAGCAAACTCAACTTCTGACTGCAGTCTCCCAACAGTCTCCTGAGGCTCAGGAGACCTCAGGAGACAAATCAAGTCTTGCTGATGATAACGATTCAAAAACACTCGAGGGATAAAGCTTGAAATAGCGAAAACACCGGGCAGGCACAAGCATAGGCACTAATCTTTGCCAATTGGTATTTTAACCTACCAGTTAAATTGTTTCTTTGTCAAAAATTAGTATATGAAATCAATGCTTTGATCAGTATTTTAAGTTAGCTGTAGTATATTATTTGAATACTATTAGATATATCTCTTGGTTTTCATATATGTTCAGAATTCAAAATTTTCTGAAACATATTAATATAGGTTAGAGTATCCACTAGCGAAAACTAATAGGTACCAACGAAGGTAAAGGCAACAGCAGAGGCAAAAGGGATGCGGAGACGAGAAGCTGAGGATCAGATGGACTTCAGCCAGAACGATGAGAGGTACTATGGTTTACTTTGTTACAAAAGATAGATTTTGAGATCACGTTAGCTATAGCTATGAATAGGATATATGCCTATGTATTGAGATGACAGCAAAACGACATAGAGAGGAAAGAACTAAAGAGCTAAGAAAAAAGTCCACGCCCGCTATTTAACACTCTCCCCCTATCAGCGAGGTTTACCATTTGTGACTGGAGTCTCCTAAGTCTCCTGACACTCTCCTGACTCTCCTGAGACCTCTGTAATCTCCTGAGACTTGTAAAATCTTGCTGATGCTACTTGGTTAGCTATGATTCGTATATCAGACCATAGAAACTCATTGAAACCCACTACTACCACACTTTGAAATTCTCCCTACTATCTTCCCCAATTACAAATCCAGTATGCAATTAAATCTCATAGAAACAGATAACGACGACATCACCTCATCGTACCCCACCCTCATTTACCGTGACCCCATCCATTACAACAGTACTGTGACTACTGAACTATCAAGTTTGATGCCAAAACATTGGGACAGCAGCAATGAAGGCAAGGGTAAGGATTAAGATCAAGACAGGGTTGGTAAAGTAAGGACCAGGTGAAGACACTGGGTGAAGATATCGAAAGACTCTAGCATTGCTTTGTGTAAAGGTAGGTTTAGGAAGAGGCAACCAGAACTATGAATAGGGGTATATTTTAATATACTGAAATGGTAGCAAGACAATACGAAGAGAAAAGAAAGAAAAAACTAAAGAAAACCACTATATCAACTATTTAACACCTTCCTCCAATAATTCAATATGACTCATACATAAGCTCATAATATTCTATAGAAACTGGTTGCTACTACACCTCATATCTATCTCTATTTTCTTCAAAATCTTAGTACCAATCTCTGCTACAACTGAATTTAATAGAATCGATGATGACTATCAGACCTCACCCTACGTCAATCATCGCTTATTACTACCATATTGACAGAAAGATTCTTGCAACAACGAAATGCTGGGACACCCTGTCTTCTTCACTAATTCTGTATAGATACATCTCAGCTCCTGCATCTTAATGAGTTGAGAGCGTTATATAGGAATTTTGTCCATACGGTAATTCTTAACTTGGAACTTTAATGCCAAGTCTGGTTTGTGAATAGCCATTTATTAAATCTACGCTTATTCAAAAAAAGTTAAGTACAAATAACGGCATGAACGTACTAGTAGTATTCATACTTGGTGTTGTTGACCTACTAGTAGGGTATGTGTCACGGCTCCGCCTCCCATACCCCGCCTTCCGCCAAGGCGCCTTCGGAACAGGGTTGTTGGATAGCATCGGTCGATGTCGGAAGTAGAATGAGGGATTAGGAAGGAGCTCGGGTAATAGAATGTAAGCGCTAGGAAGGATTGGGTAGTAACGGATAGAATTGGGGATATTGGGAATAGTATGGGTGGTACGGGAGTGTAGTAGTTTCTATGGACTTCCATGGTATGAGTCATCGGTGCGGGGAAAAGTTGTATATATAGTGTTCGCTCTTTCCTATGTCTCTGTCTCCTCAGGCAACGTCTTCTTTCTGTTAGCAATCTAGTACTTAGGCTTCGACCCTTCTGTCTCGTTCCCGAACCTGAACCTGAACCCGAACCTGAACTCGACCCTGAATCCAACCCTAAACCCGCCTCGTCTCTGGTATAGTACCGAGCCGACCCTGTCCCTTGTCCTTGAGATCTATATCCGCGATTAGAGTCATCTACTGGTGTCTCCGTCTCCACGTTCTGATCAGGGATTCCTTGTGGACTCTCTGTCCTACCTTACTCCTATTATAATTCCGAATCCGCCCCGTTAGACTACGTTGCCTCGCCTTCGGCTCCCACTATACACTATGACCTCCAATCCCGATCCCACATGGACTCCCCCTTTGACAGAAGCTCAATTCACCGATCAATACGATGAAGACTCCACTCTTCTATTTCAACGCCTCTCCCACCTAGTAGCTAATCAACGTGCCCAGCGAGACCAAGCTCGTGCACAGGTAGCAAATCTAACGATGGAGAGGGATACTGCCATCGCTGCCCGACAATCTGCCGAAAACCAAGTCTCCGTCATTCCCGAACTTGAACAACACATAGCTGGGTTGGAACAACAACTGATGGAACTACGTCAATTAAATGCTTTGCTCACCGCTCAGCCCGCTCCCCCGATCGCCCCCGCTGCTCCTCCTCGACAAGTTCACTTTGAGGCTCCTCCACCTCCAGTTGTTCCTCCTCCTGCTCCTCCTGTAGGCCCCCCAGTTGCACCTGCGGCCGCGTCTGCTCCTCGCTCGGAAAAGGTTCCCGACCCACCCAAGTTCGACGGCAAAAGGGAGGAGCTTCGCCCTTTTATCACGCAACTTCGCCTAAAGATGCTCGCCAATCGTGATCGTTTTCCTGCCGCCCAAGCCCGTCTCGCTTACGCCATTAATCTTCTCTCTGGTCGTGCTCTTGCCCAGGTGATGCCCCTCGTTGTTGGAGAACGAATTGACTTGGAAGATATTGAGGCACTTGTCACCATTCTGGAAACTGCCTTCGGAGATCCGGACCGCATCGCCACTGCCGAACGAGAACTCGAGCGCCTTACTCAAGGAAGTCGAGACTTCTCCACCTACTTTGCGGAGTTTCAACGCTTGGCTGCTGAGGTCAGATGGAACGATGAGGCTAAAAAACATGCGTTAACCCAAGGACTCTCTCGTGAGCTTCGCTCCGCTATGATCCACCATGACGTCCCGGCCGCTACCTCCGAATATGTTCTCTTGCTTCAGAAGTTAGATAACAGGCCCGGACGCCGTGCAGGGATCGCTTCTGCCCCTACGCCGCCGCCAACCCTTTGTTCCTGCCATCGCCGCGCCTCCGCTTCTGCCTCAATCGCCCTGCTTCGATCCTCTTACTCCCTGCGGCGCGGTACCCATGACCTTTTCTGGTGCTCGCCGCCCCAGCGCCGTGGTCCTATCACCCCACCGAACGCGCTTCGCCGCCCAAGCGACTCTGTATGTATTGCGGAGGTCCCGCCACTTCGCTGCTGAACGCCCCTGCTCGCCCCGTTGCTCGCTCTGTTCGTTGCTGCTACTTTCTGAGGCCTGCACTCTGTTATGTCTGGGCGCCTCCTGCTATTAACAATGCTTCGCCCTTCTTCCTCTTCCGGTTACGCTTTGGGTTTCTTTGGTGCTTCTTCTTCTTCTTCTTTTGGTTCTGATCTTGGGGCTCTTCGGGTTCGATTTCGCGTTGCCCCGATCAGTCGGGTTTTCACGAGGACCTGTCTTAGGTGGCTTAGGCCAGGTCCCTCCTCTTTCTTTGTCTGCTTCTGCTGCTTCTGGTGTCTCTGGTGAGAAGGTTTCTGATAACGATCATCTGTTGTTTCACGATCGATCCGATGTTAATAAAACTATTAAAACCTACTCACTTGTTGACACCAAGCTTCCGCTTTGCATTCATTGATGAATCATTTGTACGCCACAAGGAATTATCTACTACTCGCTTCCCAATCCTCGCGCTTCTTCACGTTATCGATGGAAGAGAAATCTCCTCCGTAGCATCACTCACATCGCTTCATTTCTCTCTTCGCTCGCCACGCCACGAAAAATCTCTGCCTACGCCACTGCCTAGGGCATTATCCGCTGGTGCTAGGTATTCCCTGGCTTCGTCGACATAATGTTACCATAAACTTCGCAGATAACTCGTTGACCTTCGGGTCCTCTCGCTGTCTTTAACGCTGCAACGATAATCAAGTCCCTGTCTACATCAAAGGAATCTCCTCGCCGCTTCCTGCTAATCACGATTTCGAAATCGTCAGTGCTGCCACCTTTGCCGAAACCACTCAAGGTCTCATCGTCTACGCCTTATTTCTAGGAGGCTCCACCGAATCGATACCGCCCGAGATTGCCGCCCTAGTCCCACCTGAACATCATCACTTTTGGCAACGGTTTGGAACGGAGGGTCCTCAGAAGCTACCACCTCATCGTCCCTATGATATTCGCATCAATCTTCATGAGGGAAAAGAACCCCCCTTCGGCCCTCTATACAGCATGTCTCGAGACGAACTGGCCGCATTGATTGAATACATTGACGACATGCTAAAGAAAGGCTTCATCGAGTCTAGCTCCTCGCCCGCTGGATCTCCAGTATTGTTCGTGAAGAAACCCGGTGGCGGTCTTCGCTTTTGTGTCGACTATCGAGGACTGAACGCTATCACCGTCAAGAATCGCTATCCGCTGCCGCTACCCAAGGAAACCTTCAATCAACTCTGCAAGGCCAAGTGGTACACTAAATTGGATCTAAAGAACGCCTATAATTTGGTTCGAGTTGCTGCCGGGGATGAGTGGAAAACCGCCTTTCGCACCCGTGTCGGTCACTTTCAGTATAAAGTTATGCCATTCGGATTGACCAATGCTCCCGCCGTCTTTCAACATTTCATCAACGATACTCTTCGCCCCTTTTTGGATCGCTTCTGCACGGCCTATCTGGACGACATTCCCATTTACAGTGAGGATTTGGAATCACATCGAATTCATGTCAATCAAGTTCTACAAGCCCTCACCGACGCCGATCTTTACTGCTCTCCCGAAAAATGCGAGTTTCATTCAATACTGTCAGATGATTGTCACTAATGGCCTCAACCGATCCTACGCCGGCACCATCGCGAACGCCCGCCCGCTGAACGCCGCATACAGGTATTCAAATTACAAACTTCTATCGGCGATTCATTAAAAATTATTCGGGAATTGTTCGTCCTCTTACTACGCTTACCAAGGGAAACGTACCGTTTATATGGTCCCCCGCTTGCGAAGAGGCATTTGAAGGATTAAAAATCGCGTTTACCACTGCCCCGATTCTTCGTCACTTTGACTTTGACCGTCGAGCCATCGTGGAAACAGACGCATCAGACTATGTTTCAGGTGGTACTCTTTCTCAGTATAGCGATGAGAATATTCTTCACCCTGTTGCTTACTTCTCTGGAACTCACTTTCCCGCTGAATGCAATTACGAAATCTACGATAAAGAATTGCTGGCTATTATTAAGTGTTTCGAGGAATGGAGAGCTGAACTGATGGGTGTCGCCGAACCTATCGAAGTCCTCAGCGATCATCGAAATTTAGAATACTTCATGACTAAGAGAGATCTGAATCGCCGACAGGCACGCTGGTCAGAGTTTCTTTCACGGTTTAATTATGTGATTAAGTACCGGCCAGGAAAGCAAGGGGGAAAACCGGACGCATTGACTAGGAGATCAGGAGATCTGCCTAAAGAGGGGGATGAACGCCTGACGCAGCAAGTCAGACAATGTTGAAGTCCCATAATCTGGGTTTGTTGGCAGTCATTCCGGCTGTCCGAGGACAGTCACCCCTAGAAAAACTTTTTGAACAAGCTTATATCACTGATTCATTTCCAAATAAAATCTTAGGACTTCTCCGGGATGGCGTTAGGGACTCCCGAGAGATTACCCTAGCAGAATGTTCAACCAGGAAAGGCCTCTTGACCTACTGCGGGAAACTCTTTGTTCCAGACGACGCGTCTTTGCACTTGCACCTGTTGAAAGAACATCATGATGCTCCATCGGCGGGCCACCCCGGAAAGGCCAAAACCTTTCAGCTTCTCGCCCGTTCCTACTATTGGCCAGGGATGCGCAATACGGTGGATCGCTATGTCAGGAATTGTCACACCTGCAGCCGTAGTAAGACGACTCACCACGCCCCCTATGGAGTTCTTTGCCCTCTACCGATTCCTCAGAGACCTTGGACACACATTTCCATGGACTTCGTCACGGGACTACCGGAAAGTAAGGGGAGAGATGCGATTCTCGTGGTAGTTGATCGTCTGTCGAAAATGAGACACTATATGGCCTGTAATACTACCACGGGCTCTGAAGACCTCGCACGACTGTTTATTGATCATGTTTGGAAGCTTCATGGTCTCCCAACTAGTATCGTCTCCGATCGTGGTACTCAGTTTACGTCCCGGTTCTGGAAGTCTCTCTGCAAACTATTAAGGATTAATGTCGCTATGTCCTCCGCCTTCCACCCCGAAACTGATGGTCAAACGGAACGGGTTAATGCGGTGATGGAACAGTACTTGAGGAGTTACGTATCCTATCAGCAAGATGACTGGGTGGACTGGTTATCTCTCGCCGAGTTTGCCTCTAATAATCATCATTCGGAGACAACTCAAATTTCTCCTTTTATGGCCAACTATGGATTCGATCCCCGGTTTACGGAAAACTTAGCACTACCACCATTTACCGATCGCTCTCAGGATACCAATGCCCTTGTTCAGAAAATGGCTGAGATCCACGATCATTTGCAAGCAGAAATTCGCTATGCTCAAGATCGTCAGGAGACTAATGCCAACGCTATCAGCCCGCCCCGCCAGACGCGCGGTGATGAGGTATGGTTAAATGCCAGGAATATTCAGACCACGCGACCATCTCGGAAGCTCGATTGGAAACGCCTAGAACGATTTAGGATTAAATCGGTTATCAGTCTCTACGCCTACGAGCTCGATCTTCCCTCTACGATGAAGATACATCCTGTCTTTCATGTTTCAAAGCTGGAACCCTGTGCTATCGATCCTCTACCAGGGCATATTCCCCCCCCGCACCTCCGGTAGTGGTTGATGGTGATGAGGAATAGGAAGTTGATGAACTCCTAGACTCCCGCCTTCGCTACTCGCGCCTGCAGTATTTGGTTAAGTGGAAGGGTTATGATGCACCAACCTGGGAATATGCTGAGAATCTTACCAACGTCCCCCGTCTTTTGTCTCGCTTTCATATAGCGTACCCCACCAAGCCGGGACCTGACGGAGTTCTCGCGGAGCTCGAACCTAAAGAGAGGGCAACTGTCACGGCTCCGCCTCCCGTACCCCGCCTTCCGCCAAGGCGCCTTCGGAACAGGGTTGTTGGATAGCATCGGTCGATGTCGGAAGTAGAATGAGGGATTAGGAAGGAGCTCGGGTAATAGAATGTAAGCGCTAGGAAGGATTGGGTAGTAACGGATAGAATTGGGGATATTGGGAATAGTATGGGTGGTACGGGAGTGTAGTAGTTTCTATGGACTTCCATGGTATGAGTCATCGGTGCGGGGAAAAGTTGTATATATAGTGTTCGCTCTTTCCTATGTCTCTGTCTCCTCAGGCAACGTCTTCTTTCTGTTAGCAATCTAGTACTTAGGCTTCGACCCTTCTGTCTCGTTCCCGAACCTGAACCTGAACCCGAACCTGAACTCGACCCTGAATCCAACCCTAAACCCGCCTCGCCTCTCAGATAAGATCACCACTGTCCCTTGTCCTCTGAGATCTATATCCGCGACAGAGTCATCTACTGCCTCCGCCTCCACGCTCGATCGTGATTCAGGGACTTCCTACCTTACTCCTATTATAATTCCGAATCCGCCCCGTTAGAGTATGACATCGAATAAACATATAAGCAAATGATTGAGATTTTAACTGATACATTTGCTTCAGCCGCAATTCGAGAATTTTCACTTACTACTGTATCAGTTTGAACTTTAGATACTGTAGCACCTAGATCTCATACTGCGGTGAAAGAAGAAAGTCATGGAGCACAGAATGTAGATTGTTTTATATTGTATGATCTCAGAGGCTCAATTCGCATAAGACGGAAATAGGAATAAAGTACAGCTCAGATCAATCCGAGCGATTCCATCGCTGTACAGTGCTTCTTGAATAAGTTATTAGGTAGAAATATGAGATATAGATATGGGCTCCGTCCTCGCTTATAGATAGTTTTTTTCCTTTCCTCTTCACACAACCCTCCCATTCTTTACACAATATATTCTTTATATTTCTCAGTAATCTCCAAGACATCCCTAATATTCCAAGTGGGATTTCAGGACAATCATAGTTCCTGCCTCCTTCCCAGTTACCATGTTTTGTCTCATCTAGCTCCTCATTGCTCAGTCCCGCCTCGCCTAGCTCTGCCTTGGTTGTATATTTTGACTTACTCCATCCTCATCCTCGCTCCACTTTGTGATACTAGATTGTTTGGGTAAATTTATATGGGTACCATATATGGCAACCAAAAACATCGAATGAATTTTGATTTTGGTTGCAAGATGTATATATGGGAAAGAAGTATGGAAGCACTTTATATATTATTTAAAAGATCTAAATATTGTTCTAAAAATAAAAAAAATTAACTACGCAATAGTGCTCAATGTCAGCTATATCCGAATAGCAATTTGAAATGATTTAATAATGTTTTGGTAAAGTTGGAAGAAAACAAGAGTAGAAAAGGAGTTGAGGAGGTTGTGTTGTGAGTACTGCAGAGCACAGTATCCAAATACCTGCTTGACTATCAAGTGTTCTCCAAAAGAAATTTTATTATCTGCCCAATCAGATCCTTTTGCAGGCTCTCACTTTTTAAAATTCCCTAAAATGAGTGTCTCAGTACTTACCCTTACACCCCGGTACTAGTTACTAAACTTAACCCTGTAACTACCCAACCCCTCCTACTTCGTATCCTGTTTAAACACCCCACACCAAGAATCTCTTCTTTTCGCACCATATCGCTTTCACCACCACAATTACTAGTCACTCCCCGCCCTTTGCCGCCGTTGTTTTAGGATCCTCTCCTCTCTCTAACAGCGATTCCCTTCGACAACTAATCCAAGCACACCGCCTACTTCTCGGCTCATTATTTTCCATCTCAGTATCAGAGTTAACAACCATGGTTCTTGATTACTCCAAGTGGGATAAGTAGGTTCCCCAGCTTGCTGATATGTTTACTAACTCCCATTTCTCTTTCCTCTACTCATTCTCTCATTTTACCATTATTGTCGGTTTACTCTTTTCCTCGAATAGCAATAGTCCGTAGAAACTAACGAGAGCCGTAATTAAAGGATCGAATTATCCGACGATTCTGATATTGAGGTCCACCGTAAGCATTAAGGATATCTCTTCTTTGTTTAAATTTCAGCTGACAGAAATGCCCGTAGCTAATGTCGATAAACGCTCTTTTATCAACGCCAAAAGGCGTCAGATACATGAAACGCGCGCTGTGCGTAAGCAAAATATTACTAACTTACGCATGGAGCTTTCTATGAATGATGTTCTTCTCAAACGCTTGACGAGACTTATTTCCACTTTAGAGTCTAGCACTACGTCTAAATCCCCGGAGGAGGTGGTGCTTCGAGCTCTTGTCGATATTTCGTCCGAGGAGGGCGAGCAGAAAACACCACCTCTCCCTCCACATACTCCCACATATGCACAAATGATGATATCACTGGTAGACTCAATAAAGAAGGAAATCAATGAAGAATCCCCGGAAGACTGCGCGCAGGCATTTTTGGATAAGCTCAAAGGACATAAAGTGAAACTCACTGAAGTTTATGCCCAATCCAGCAAACGATTGGTAGAGTTGGAAAAAGAGGAGAGTTCAAAGATTACTAGCGATCAACTCCATGACGGATTTTCTGCTGGTCATGTCAATAAGTCTACACAATCTCCAGCTACTTTGGAAAAGAAGAAGACTTCCCAGAAGGTTCACGCAGTGGAACAGTTGAACCCAGGTGTTAAGCCTCTGGAGTCTCGGAATGATTCTACATCTTCGGGTGCTGATGGGGATTTAGAGGAGTCGGCGGAGGATGATAACGAAGATCATATTGAGCCGACAAAGCTGGGGCGAGAATTTGCGAAGATTAAGATTGGTGATTATAGAAAGTGCATGGAATACGTCTCTCGAAACCCAGCAGTAGTAGCCGAGAGAGAGACAGATGGGCTTCTAATTGAAGCATTCAATGCGCAGATTGAAGGTAAAGATGAGTACGCGAAGCAATGCGTACATCAGGCGCTATTGTTGCAGTACTGCCGCCAACTAGGACGGGACGGTGTTGCATTGTTTTTCAGACGGTATACAGTCTACGAAACCTGTTCATTATCCTTACTGACTACAATACGTCCAGTATTACAACACCAAACCACCAGGCTCAGAAGGTTTTCCACGAAGATGTCTCGACAACCTACCTACGAATCCGTGAACGTGCAAAGGTCATGGCTGAAGAACGCAGTAACCAATCAGCTGGGGTGGAACAAATTCAGTTGCACGCCGTGGATCCTAATACACAAATTACCATTGCTGTCCCTTCAGTTGATTCGGAAGACCCCGAAATTCAAGGCTCAAGGAAGATATTCGAGTCCTTTCCTCCAGGCCTTCAAAGAGCTCTGGAGAGTGGCAGTCTGGACGAAGTCAATAAGGTACTTGGAAAGATGAGCGTAGAGGAGGCGGAGGAAATTGTCGGGCTTCTTGGAGAGGTAAATCCTGCTTTGCTTTTAATTGGGTGTAATGCTCACAAATCTGTAGGGGGGTATGTTGTCACTTGAGAGTCAAATCATTGACGCCACCACGGAAGAGGGTAAGGAGAAGCTCAAACAGATCGAGGAGGATGAGAGACAAGCGAGGGCAAATAACTCTGATAGCACTGATGGGACTACCACTGCTACAGAAGCCGATATGAAGGGAAAGGGAAAGGCAAAGGTTGAGTCTTCTTATATTGAAGAGGTCGATTGACCGAACATGTACCCTGATTCCGGTTTAGCTAGTGTTGTACACGAATTGCACCCCTTGAGTAAATATAGTACGCGATTTCCTTATTTGGGCCATGGGGAAGGATAGGTGGGATCTAATATGTACTATCTTTGGGTTTTCTGAAGTTTTTCATTCTGATTAGTTGGAAGTGACAGGGGTAGTTAGGAAGTTCAAATATCTAGCAATCGGCTCCCTCAGGAAAATGATTCTGGTAGTGCATTAGATAGTATAATAATTGTTTAGGGCTGGTTTTAAGTGGAAAAATTCATCATGATTACCGGTGGTCATGGTCAAACCACCCGGGTTGACACTCGCGGCAGGCAGATAGTACAGTCACGCTCAACAACAGGTTTTGGCCGCTTCACCCGCTTGACCAAAAAAGTCAACTGACAATATCTTTGATACAGAATACATAGTAGTATTTAATAAAATATCAGGAAATTAAATATGTGACTAGATTTTGCTGTACCCTCCAACTAATGCCAGAAATAATGCATTCATTTTTGGTAAGGAATTAACTAACTTATTTACCTTCATTTAGAAAAATTGGCCTTTACTATTTAGGGTTCCAATAACAGTTTATCTTCATTATAAGACAGTCCCCATATATAACTTTTGAATATTTTAAAGGTTTATGTAGGTGTTTCCATATGTGTAGTATGATATTGAAAAATAGTAATTAGTCTTATTGTTTTGTAATCTCTGTCTTAACCAGTAGCAACAGGATTTGGCACCCCTCCGGACTTGAAATTTAATTGATTCTTTTTTGAGAGATGGCAACCACAGATCTACTCAACAAACTTGAATCACTGAAGATATATAATAGTGAGATAATTATTATGAAATGGATTTTTATAACTTTTGACACTTAGTGGCTTTTAAAGTTGTCCTCATATGGCTATAAAGCATAAGCATTCCTATTACGGTGTACTACGGATAATGCAGGAGGAAGGATATTGTGGAATGGACTTGGGGTTATGAGTTTCTGTCTTTAGGTTTCTGTGACAGAGTAGCTTGGACACAGAGGAGACGACAATAATGATACAGAAGGATTCGAGGAACACAGCCAGAACAACAAGGACACCGACGAAGACAAGAGGAGTACCGGGCGGGCACAAGCACAGGCACTGGCCAGAGCAAAGACAAAAGCAAGAACAGAAGACAGGAGGGCACAGAACATAGGGAAAATAAGGACCGGATGGACTTCAATGAGAGCAATGACGAAGACTATTGTTGATCCCGAAATCTGGTGCTGGGATCTCGTGGACTATGGCTAGAGTAGGAGTATATTTCTATGTACTGAAATAGCAGGAAGACGAGACAGAGAAAAAAGAAAGGAAAAACTAAAGGAAAAGTCTTCCCGTGCTATTTAACAACCTCCCCCTCCAGTCCACCATGACTCATACTTCCGTCCATGGAACTACTATGTTTCCTAACTCATGGAAACCCTATTGTTATCACACTTCATAATCCTCCCCACTATTCTTCTTGTTTGCATTACAAATCCATCACACTATCGAACCTCCCAGAACCTAATAACGACACCATCACCCCATCCCAGTCTATCCTCGCTTAACATTCCGTCCTCTGTCGCAACTTTAATTCTACTACTGAATTCTCAGAACCGATGCCAAAACGCCAGGATAGTTTCTATGAGTTTCCGTTATACGAGTTGTGAGTCATGAGGGTACAGGAGTAGAGGCGGCACTATATATAGATAGTCATGTATCTTCTTTCTGTCGTTCTCTTTCTTCTTCATCAGCAAGACTTGATTTGACCTCTGAGGTCTCCTGAGCCTCAGGAGACCCAAAATGTATCCAGGAGTGTGAGGAGACTCTTCTAAAACTTGGGAGACTGTTGGGAGACTGCAGTCAGAAGTTGAGTTTGCTGATGTAACAATTATCATCCTCTCATGTCACAATAAATGAAGTTATGATATGCTGTACAGGACATTCTAGAGATACCTATAATATATCTAATTAGTTAATTGATCAAGGTTTCAAGTTCTACTGTCTGGCTTATACTTGTTAAATCCATGACTTTATACCTAAATTAAATTTTAGTGGAATCGATCTGCATCAGCAAGATTTTACAAGTGTTAGGAGATTACAGGAGTTTTAGGAGACTCAGGAGACTCCAGCCACAAATGGTAAAGCTTGCTGATGTGATTATACTATTTGATTTTAGCAATATTGACTACATAATGAGCACTACTAGCTGTTTCCTATTCAGCCTCATACAACCTAATTGTATTCGAGATAGACAAGCTTTTGATTTATTTCTTAATAACCTCATCAGCAAATTACTATTTATGTCTAGAGCCTCGCAACTTTACCGGAGCGGAATCGGGTTCAGGTATAGAGTCGGGGGAAGATCAGGACAAGACAGGGTCAGCTTAGGATACACCGGAGACGAGACAGGTTCGGGTTCGGATTCAGGGTCAGATAGGAACAGAAGGGCTGAAGCCAAAGTAAAATATTGTTTAACAGAAAGAAGACATTGCTTAGAGAGGTGAGAACATGAGAAAGGACGAGCTCTATATATACAATTGTTCCCTCCGCCGATGACTCATGCCATAGAATCCCATAGAAACCAGCAGACTCCTGTGCTGCCCATACTATCCCCGATACCACCACACCTATCCTGTTGATACCCAAACTTCCCTAGCGCTTACATTCTATCACCCGATGGCCTTCCTAATCCATCACTCTGTTTCCGACATCAACTGATACTATCCAAGAACCTTGTTCTGAAGGCTCCTTGGTGGAAGGCCAGGCGCAGAGGGTGGAACCGTGATATCAACAAACTCCTGAGTTTTCTGAGAATCTCCTAGTATCCCAGTGTCTTGGTATTGACTCCGATAGTTTGGTACTCGTAGCGTTGTTGTAATCGAGGAGGTGTCCCAGAGTCTTGGCATTGGACCCAACAGTTTGATAGTCACATTATGGTTATGATAGAAGGAGCAACGATAGGTGAAGCAGGGGAGGGGTGATGCAATGTTGTCATCATATAGTTCCATGAGGTTCAATTGCATATTGAATTTGTAATATATTTAAGGAAAATAGTGGGGAGTATTACAGGTTGTGGCAATAGCAGGTTTCCATGAGTTTCCATGTACTGATATATGAGTTATAGTGGAATCGGTGGAGATGGGTGTTAAATGGTGGGAGTTGACTCTTTCTTTAGTTCTTTCTTTCTTTTTCCTTTGTCTTGTCTTTCTGTTATCTGAATATACAGGAATATACTTTTATCCCATAGCCATAGACTACGATATCTGAGAGACTAACTTCAGGATCGTTAATTATCTTCATCACCGTTCACGTTGAGGTTTATACAGTCCCCACTTTCTCTACTTCGCGTCCTTTTAGCCTCTGGCTTGCCTTTGCTCTTACCAGTACCTGTGCTTGTACCCCCCTGCATCACGGAGTGAGGCGAGGATGAGAGCAAAGGGGCCAAAGTACACAATCGAGGCAGGATGAAATGAGACAAGGAGAATATAAACGAGACGAGGCGAAGAGCTACCCTGTATCCCCTAAGAGATAGGAGGGACGGCTTAGCGATGAATAAGAGTTTTAAAGTATTGTATTGACTAAAGGATAGGAAGATTGCATGAAGAGGAAAGGAAAGAAGCTATCTACAAGTGAGAATGTAGCCCTATATCTTAATCCCATGATACTATCCGATGACTCATCTGCGAAACCCTATACAGAATCCCATAGAAACCCAAGACTTTTAATACCTAGTCCATGTTTTATTTCCTATTCCCAAACCGTAACCATGAACCAAACCCCTGTAATCGACACCCATAGAACATAAGAAAACACCTGACTAACTCCTCTTTCCGTACTTCGCCAAGCTTGCTCCATGCCATAATAGCCTGTGTTACTTTCCGTGTTCGTCGGTGTTCTCGTTGTTCTGGATATACCATTCAAGTCCTTCTGGATCATTATTATCATTTTCTATTTTGCGTTGCGGTTACTCCGTCATATTAAGTTACGCTAAGTGAGGATAAGATGAGACTGTCATCATTTATTTCATGTAGTTCAATTGTAGGAAGGATTGAGAATATGTTTGGAAAAGATGGTGGGAAAAAATACAAGGTGTGGTAACCACAGATTTTGTGACGGAGCAACCACGACGAAAAGTGTCATCAGCAAGACTTCATTTGTCTCCTGAGGTCTCCTGAGCCTCAGGAGACTCAAAAATTATACAGGAGGTTCAGGAGACTCTCAGGAGACTTGGGAGACTATTGGGAGACTGTAGTCAGAAGTTGAGTTTGCTGATGGTGACGGAGTACCGCGGGGTAAAGTAGAAGACGACAATGATGACGCAGAAGGACTCGAGGAACACAGCTAGGCAACGAGGACACCGATGAAGACAGAGACAGTAACGGGCGGGCACAAGCACAGGCACCGGTGAAGGCAAAGGCAAGGGGCAGAGCAAGGACGAGGAACAGGGAACAGGAAGAGTGAGGACCGGATGGACCTCAACGAGAACGATGATGATAACTAAAGTAGATTCCGAAGTCAGGTTCTGGGATCTTTAGGGACTATGACTATGAGATAGGAGTATATTTCTATGTACCGAGATAACAGGAAGACGAGACAGAGAGAAAACAGAAGAAAGAACTAAAGAAAAGGTCCTCCCGCTCTATTTAACACACTCCTCCACTAGTCCGTTATAACTCATACCTCCATCGATAGAAACCCGTAGAAACCTGTCATAATCACACCTCGTATTCCTCCCCACTATCTCTTCTATTTACATTACAAATCCATCTCGCCATAGAACTATCACGGAGTCGATGCGAGAAAGCAAAAGGACGGAACGAGACTGGCCAAGGTACACTACCGAGGCGAGGCGAGATACGAGGCGATACAACAAGACGAGGCGAAGCGAGACGAGAGACGAAGTCAGGAACAAAGTGAAGCAGAATTGGTTGTCCTACCCCAATGAAGTGGCGGAACCGTCGAAATGAGAGATCCTGAAGAGATATTTCTAAAAGACTACAAGCTCCTAAAGATAGGAAGGTTGTGTGAAGAGGAAAGGAAAGAAGCTATCTACAGACGAGGGCAAGGCCCATATATATATCACACCACCCGACCCAATGACCAACCCGAGTATCCCTGTACAGAACCCCATAGAACTCCCAAGACCCCTATGTCCGAACCCGACCTTATCCCCTATACCCGAAACCCTATCTCCGAACCGAACCCCTGATACCGAAACCCAAAGAACATAAGAGAATCCCTGACTAATCCCTCTTCCCGCAACACCACCAAACCGCGTTCCACGCCGTAATAAGAACCTCTTGGAATCGAATGACGTTACCATCTCCCCACCTTTGTCCATTCTCGCTTAACATTCCCTCCTCCGTCGCAACCCTCTTTCTACTACTGGACTGTCGGAACCGATGCCAAGACGCCGGGACAAAAAGTAGAAGATGACAATGATGACATAGAAGGACTCGAGGGATACAGTCAAAATAATGAGGATACCGATAAAGACAGAGAAAATACTGAGCGGTCACAAGTACAGGCACCAGCCAGGGCAAAGGCAAGGGTAGTGGCAAAGAGATCGCAGAGCAGGAAGAATGAGGACTGAATGGACCTCAACGAGAACGATAAAATATACTTTGTGGATCTCGAAGTCCGGTTCTGGAATTGTATGTACTATAACTTTGAGATAGGAGTATGTTTCTTTATACCGAAGTAACAGGAAAACAAGTCAGAAAAAAAAAAAAACACAACTAAACAAAAAGTTCAACCTACTAGTAACTATTTAACAACCCCATCTCTTAATCCACTGTGACTTATACATCAGACTATAGAAACCCATAGAATCTACACCTCGTAATCTTCTCCACCATCTGCTTCAAGTATATTAAAATTTCAATATGCAGCCAAACCTCATTGAAACAGATGATAACGACATCAACCCATCTCTTCCTACTTTTGCTTAACTTAACTCTGTTTATCATAAGAGTGCTGTAACCACCAAATGGTTGTATTTGATGTCAAAACTCCTGTATAGATTAGGTCCCCTCCTAGGGCTTAGCCTCTGATCCATCAGGACTTCGAAGAATATCAGCGATGAAGAAATTGCAGAAGTTCAGGACTAGGTTCCTTAAGTCGCCCTTTTGTCGTCATTGTTATCTTATACTTTGCATCACGGTTGCTCCATCACATATATCTATGAGATTCTGTGACATGTAGTATAAGTCACAGTGGACTGGTATGGGGGGATATTAAATAGCGAGTATAGACTTTTCCTTTAGTTTTTTTTTTTTTGTTCTCTGATTCTCGTCTTTCTGTTATCTTGATATATAGGAATATACTCCTATCCATAGCTATAACCCTAGTAATTTTACACTCTGCTCTCAGTAATGCGAAAGCTCATAATATCTCTCATCGTTCCCGTTGAAATCCATCCAGTTGCCACATTCCCTGTCCCATGTCTCTTTTGTCTCTACCTCTGCCTTTGCCTTTGCCTTCACCGGTGCTTGTGCTTGTACCCACCCAGTGGCTTTACTGCTCCCAGCTGTACCCCTCAAGTGCCTCTGCATCATAATTGTCATCTGTCACATTGCGTTTCGGTTACTCCATCATATGTTTTAATGATAACCAAATGTAACGGAGTAACCGCAATGCAAAGTAGAAGATGACAATGATGATATAGAAGGACTCGAGCAATACAGCCAGGAGTAGCAGGAACACCAAGCGGGTACAAGCACAGGCACCGGTGAAGGCAAAGACAAGAGCAAGGACAAGGGTAGGGACAAGAGAAACCCCAATAGAGAAAGTGAGGACCGGATGAACTTCAACGAGAATGAGAAGCTGCACTATAAATTTTTCTGAAGTCCAATTCTGAGGTCGTAGAGGGTATAGCTACAGAATGGGAGTATATTCCTATGTACAAAAATTACAAGAAGACAAGACGAAAAGAAAAGAAAGAAAGAACTAAAGGAAAAGTCCATCTCCGCTATTTAACACCCTCCTCTAACAGTCCACTATGACTCATACATCAGATGATGGCAACCCGTAGAACTCCATTGCTACCATACTTCATCATTTTCTCCACCATCTTACTTAACTACATTACAAATCCAATCGTGCAACCGAACCTTATGGAAAGAGATGGCGACAACATCACTCCACTCCATCCCACCTTTGCTTAACTGAACTCCTTCCATTACAACCACCTTGCGACTATTAAACTATCAGGTTTAATGGCAAGACACTGGGATAGATCAGGTCTCCTCCTAGGGCCTAGCTCCTGATAGGCTGACGTTTTGAAGGATACTGACTATGAAAAGATTCCCAGAGCTCAGAACTATGCTTGAGATCTGTGTCTCGGCGTCTTGGCATCGGATCCGAGAGTTCAGTAGCAGAAACAAGGTTGCGATGGAGAAGGGAATGTTAAGTGAGAAAGAGCAGGAATGAGATGATGGTGACATCAATAGATTCTATGAGGTTCTATGCCATGATGGATTTGTAATATAATTAGAGAGAAATGGTGGAGGGGATTACATGGTGTAGTTATGGTGGATTTCTATGAGCAAAAGAATGAGTCATAGAGGATTGGCAGGGGAGAATATTAAATAGCACAGGAAGACTTCTTCTTTAGTTCTTTCTTTTTTTTCTCTTCATCTCGTCTTCCTGTTATTTCGGTATGTAGGAATATACTCCTATTCTCTACCTATAGTCCCTAAGATCCCAGAACCTGACTTCAGGATCCACCGTAGCTTTCATCATCGTTCTTGTTGAGGTCCATCCAGTTCTCACTTCCCCTTGCCCTTGCCTTTGCCTTTGCCGGTGCCTATGCTTGTGACCGCCCGGTAGTACCTCTGTGTTCGTCGGTGTCCTCGTTGCTTGGCTGTATCCTCGAGTCCTTCTGCGTCATCATTGTCATCGTCTTCTTCTCGCCCAGGTTACTCCGTCATAATCTGACGCGAATTGTCATGAAGGCTCCTCATAGCAAATGTATTTAACTGAGTATTCCACTCATCGCATTCATTTTCTTGAATCCAATATCTCCTCCACTTCTCATTCCACTATTTCTTCAATCTCTAGAGGTGGAGGTGGTTTAATGGTTTGTCCCAGAACAGAATCGTTGACTGAAAGCCAGAATAGAAATACCTGAAATACCAGTGTATTTTTATAGACGTGGGTAGGTTTGATTTATAGGCGTAAGGACTCATAATTCGTTTTATCGAGTAGGGGCCAATTTGTTTCCAATCAAATTTCTTTGAGGGCCATTTCATTTCTAAATTCCGGGTTGATAACTATACCTGATCGTCAACATTGTATCGTGGTGCTGGAATTCAGTGGGTATTAGCAATCTCCTCTTGTATCTTTTGGTTCCTGAATAGTTTGCTCTTTAAAAATCCAAATACCTGTAACATCTCCCTTGCCAATTCATTTACCGGATCCTCATTCACGGTCCTTCCATCATCAGCAAGACTTGATTTGTCTCCTGAGGTCTTCTGAGCTTCAGGAGACCCAAAATGTATTCAGGAGTGTCAGGAGACTCTCCTGAGATTTGGGAGACTGTTGGGAGACTACAGTCAGAAGTTGAGTTTGCTGATATGGTTGAATACTGTTGGCTGATATCGGATGCAAAGTGATGGGATAGGAAGGTCATCGGGTAATAGAATGTAAGCACTAAAGAAGTTTGGGTAATGATGGAATATAAGTAGCGGTATCAGGAATAGTATGGGCGGCATAGGAGTTCGCTAATTTGTATGGGATTCTATGGTATGAGTCATCGACGAAGGAAATATCTGTATATATAGAGCTTTTTCTTTCCTATGCCTTTGTCTCTCTAGGCAACGTCTTCTTTCTGTTAGCAATCTACATCTTGTCTCCAGGGCTTCTGTCTCCGCCTTATTCCTGATTCTGAACCTGAACCCGATCCTGAACCCGAACCTGCCTCGACTCCGATGTATCCCAAGCCAACCCTATCCCTTGTCCCAATATTCTATATCTGCGGTTAGAGCCATCTACTGGTGTCTCCACCTCCACATCCTGATCAGAGATTCCTTGTGGACTCTTTGCCCACATTAGCAAAACTTGATTTGTCTCCTGGGATCTCCTAAGCCTCAGGAGACCCAAAATGTATCCAGGATTATCAGGAGACTCTCCTGACACTTGGGAGACTGTTGGGAGACTGCAGTCAGAAGTTGAGTTTGCTGATGCAACCTTGGTTCTGCTAAAACCCTAAATCCGCACCGTCCGTTAGACAGAGCCATTCAATGAAAGTGAAACTACACTATCTCAACAAATACCTGTTGACAGCTATCAGCAAACTCAACTTCTGACTGCAGTCTCCCAACAGTCTCCCAAGTCTCAGGAGAGTCTCCTGACACTCCTGAATACATTTTGAGTCTCCTGAGGCTCAGGAGACCTCAGGAGACAAATCAAGTCTTGCTGATCTGAGAGGTAAAGATTAGGGGATAGCGAGTTAATGACAGGTGTATGCATCACAGGAGGTTCCTAGCTCCTCTTTAGCCAAATTGACAAGATTGAACTTGAACTTAGGACTTTTCTCACAAAAATGCAAGCAAACGGTAAATAACCAGCACAGAATATCAAAATCTTCCTCGCTAAAATACAGATGGATGAATGACGAGTAACAAACCTCTAGTGGAAAGGGATAATCATAGAGAGCCTCGACAAATATAGATTTAAGACTTAATGGAGAAAGATTTTTAGCCAAGGTCAGGAAGCCACCTGTTAGAACAGTATCCGCCTCCTCAATTTCAAGCTTCTACCAGAAATACCTTAGTTTTAGGACATTGCATGAAAACACGCATTACCAATACCTATCCGCTATCGTTCCCAAAACCTACCATCATTTCAATCATGACAGGGTTTGTCGAAAGACAAATTACTTATATCAAACCCTACTAGTGCCAGAGTGCCAAATCTCTACAACAACAAGAGGGTTTGTCAAAAGACGCACTCTCTTTACCAAACCACCATCATCGGGAAAGCATATTATTATGGAGCAAGGTGGGTACAAAGACAGGACGAACCAAGGTATACAACCGAGGCAGAACGAGGCAAAGTATCACGGAGTGAAACGGGATCGAGCGAGATTGGCCAAGGTCTACAATCTTAGATCGACCATTGCGCGAGACGGAGCGAGACGAGAAATGTGACGCGAGATAAGATAAATGACCAGATCGGCGAGATCAAATACGCCAGGAAATGTCGATGGGAAGTGATCTCCCCGAAGAACGGGAGATCGTCGAGGCGAAGAGTATTAACTAGATTTCGTGAAGGACTACAAGCTCCTAGAGATAGGAATGAATGACCTTTATATTGCATAGACGCCGAAGGCGTATCGCACTCCTCCGCCCACCGCCGGGCAAACTAACTAAACAAACGACTCAATGGCCGCGACACAATTTAGAGGGGGGTAGATAACCGAGCGACACCAAGGAAAAATCCTCCAACGAAAAGAAAAGAATACAACAAAGCTACCACTAACTTCTCCGTCACAAACATTGACCGGCTAATTCCTTAAAATAGACGCTACTATACTAACTGTAATCTCAGCTTTAATGCCCGGAATCCCAGGACCTACCGCACGGCGCAAAGGGAAAGCAGAGTCGCCGCCGATCTGGTGTAGCCTGCGCAGCGAGGGGTCCCGTTAAGCCGGCGGTCGCGCCGCCGCTGAAAGATGAGGTCTCGAATCAGAAATCGACCCGGCCAGTGGGAGGGTGCACCCAATTTACTGATTTGCACAGTCCTCGCGCCACTATCTGCAACCAATTTACTGATTTTCAGCCTCGCGAGGCCACTATCAAAATAAAGACGTTGACTATTCGCAAAGAACTCAAAGGAAACAGAAAGAATGATAGTCTGCTGAAAAGTGGTGAGGTCTGAGGCTCGGCAAGAGAGTGGTCTCGAAGCGACCGCGAACCGGCGCTTTGACAAACGGGCCTGCGCTGACCTCCAGGCTGTTGGCAGTGTGCCAAGGGGAAAAGAGGGTAACCGTCTATCGTGTGAGGCTGTTGAGGAGGAGAGGCGAAAGAAGGGCCGCGTGAGGCCTAGCCGATAGAGGAAACTCATAGGCGATGGTGATCGTTCAGGTGGTGAGAAATTTCCGTCGACAGAGGCATCAGGCCTAGGCCCCCGGCGAGCGGCGAAAGATAGGAAGGTTGCGTGAAGAGGAAAGGAAAGAAACTATCTGCGCGAACAGAACCCTATATATACACCACATACCGATCCGATGACTCATGCGAGTATCCCTGTACAGAATCCCATAGAACCCTCCAAGACCGTAACCCCGCCCTTATCCTAACTCCTATATCCGTGCCTTTACTTCGAACCGAACCCCTGTTACCGAATCCCTCAGAACATAGAAGAAATCCCTGACTAATCCCTCTTCCCGCAACGTTGCCAAGTGTGCTCTACGCCGTGATAGATATTAGGTCCCCCTCTAAGGCCTAAGTCCTCTTAGGCTTGTGAGGATATCGTTTATGAAAGTCTTTGACTAATTCGGGGGAGTTGTCTAGGTTGTCGTAAGATTGCCATGAGAAGTCATAGCCGGTATACCAGACGAGATACTCCAGCCTCCCGTCGTTTCGAGCATCAGAATAGCATCAACTTCCCATTCTTGTTCGCCCGATCTCGACAGGAGGTGGAGGCGTTTGTATTTGACCTGGGACGGCATCGTTGGCGACGGGTGACAGTAACGAGACGTGAAACACTGGGTGAACTTTCATTGACGAGGGTAGCGTGAGTTCGTAGGCATATGGGCTAACAATGCGAGAGATCGGGTAAGGTCCGATTTGCTTCCAATCCAGCTTCTTCGAGGGCCGTTTGGTCAGTAAATCCTACGTGGATAGCCATACCTTATCCCCTATAGCATAGCGTGGGGCCGGTGTACAGCCAGCATTGGCCGATTCCTCCTGAATTCTTTGGGCCCTGAACATTTCCGCCCGGAGAAAGTCAAATATTTCTGACATATCTCTGGCTATGGTGTTTGCCTGATCTTCGTTTGTAGTGACACCGTGTCGTAGTGGGCCGAAGTTCATGCGAGGGTGCCGTCCATAATTCGCTTCAAAGGGGGAGAGTTTGGTTGATTCGGATACGTGATTGTTGGTAGCAAATTCCGCCATTGGTAAATAGACAGCCCAGTTATCCTGTTGATAATCCACATAGCTTCGGAGGTACTGCTCCATAATGGCGTTAATTCTTTCCGTTTGACCGTCTGTCTGTGGGTGAAATGCGGTAGAATAGCGTGGGGATATCTCAAGGCGCTCACAGAGTGCTTTCCAGAAAACGGAGGTGAATTGGGTACCGCGATCTGATACTATCTTTTCTGGTAGACCATGTATTTTCCATACATTTTCCAAGTACATTCGAGCAACGTCTCTAGCCCCTGATTCTTCCGTGCATGGAATGAAGTGTCTCATTTTTGTGAGACGATTGACGACGACGAGAATTGCATTATAGCCGTTGCTGAGCGGTAGTCCGGTGACGAAGTCCATTGAGATATCCGTCCATGGTGCTTTAGGTACTGATAATGGTCGAAGCACTCCTTGAGGGGCATTACGATTCGCTTTGCTCCGGCGACAAATGTGACAGTTCATGACATAGCGATCCGTGTATTTTCGCATGTTCGACCAGTAGTATTCTCGACTGAGTAATTCGAGAGTCTTTGCTCTACCCGGATGTCCCGCTGATGGTTTATCGTGGTATTTCTGTAGAAGCCTGAGCTGTAGCTCTTCGTGTTCTGGTACGAAGAGTTTGCGACGATAGAGCAGAAGTCCCTCTTCGTTTTCCGTGCATTCGGCGAGAGAGATCTGCTTCGATTGCTTCGTACCGTCCCTCAACATCGTGAGTACCTTGTTTGGAAAACTATCTTCTTCGTAAGCTCTTGAAAACAACTCTTGAACGGTGGGCGTTCCTTCAGCGGGTTCATTTGCCAAAGAACCCGCCAACAAACTTAGCTTATTATCCAAATTCTTTCTCTTCAACACGGTCTGATACTGATATTCGAGGCGTTCACCCCCCTCCTTGGGTAGAACCCCTGATCGCCTAGTCAATGCGTCTGGTTTTCCTCCCTGTTTCCCCGGTCTGAATTGTATTACAAAGTCGAAACGTGATCGAAATTCTGACCAGCGGGTCTGTCGTTGATTTAGTAACTTGGTTGACATAAAGTACTCAAGATTCCTGTGATCAGTCAGAACCTTGATGGGATACGAGGCAGTTTCCAGAAAGTAACGCCATTCTTCGAATCCCAGATACATGGTCTCTTCGACGTGCCATTCACATTTCTCTGGCTTAAGCTGAATGTTGTTTTGATCGAGTATTCGAAGTATTTTGTCGACATGAATCTTATGTTCCTCGAGAGTGGCCGAGTATATGAGAATATCATCCAGGTAAGCGGTGGCAAAGTGATCGAGATGAGGGCGAAGCATGTCATTGACCCAGTGTTGAAAAGCTGCCGGTGCATTGGTGAGGCCGAAGGGCATAACTGTGTATTCAAAATGTCCATAGCGCGTTCTGAATGCTGTTTTCCATTCCTCTCCTTCCCTAATCCTTAGCTGATGATATCCGTTGCGTAGATCAAGTTTGGTGAAGTACTTGGCCGCTGAGATGCCCATGAAGGTCTCTGGTGTCAGAGGTAATGGATGACGATTCTTGACCGTGACTCCATTCAGCTTTCTATAGTCAACACATAACCGAAGAGAGCCATCAGCTTTCTTCACGAATAGTACGGGAGAGCCGGCGGGCGAGGTACTGTGACGTATACGGCCCTTCGCTAGATATTCCGCGAGGTAGTTCCTTAGGACTTGTAATTCCAGGCGGGTCATCCCATACATGGGTCGAAAGGGAACTGATTTGCCGTCTTGAATGTCGATGGACAGATCATATTCGGGTCGATGTGAAGATAAGTCGGGTACGTCTGATTCGTTAAGCAGATGAAGAAAAGATCGATGTGCTTCGGGTACCAGAGCGTGAGGATCCTTTGATGTTTTGATCAATAGATCATCGAGGGCCTTGAGAGTGGTGGAGTAGAGTTGCATTCCTTTTCTTTTCTTGTTAATCAGTCGATGAAATGCATATGACTTGAGGGCAGAGATGTTGACGGTTGATTTAATTTGAGGGCTGTAGTTAACCCCCTTAGCAACCACCTTGATTCCGTTTGAAAGGCAGTGTTGAAGACAGCTTGAGGAGCTAAAGTGTATTTCGTTTTTTGCTGGTAGGATCGTAGTCGCATGACGACGCATCCATGGTAGGCCCATTACTATCGGATAGTGCCCTAATTGAGTGACGAAGAAGGGGGCTTCTTCTCTGTAACCGTTGATGTCGAGATTGAGGATGACTTTGTGGGTAACCTTTCCAGATTCAATAGGTCTTCCATCTATTACGTCTATGTGTCGAGGTAGAATAAGAGGAATGGTTTTAAGTTTGTGGTGGCATACGAAGTCCTTATCTATGAACGCGTATCCTGAGGCGCCGGTATCAATGAGAGCATGTGATGGAATGAAACAGTCTTTATTTTGAGAAATAGAGCAAGTTACGACTAATTGATTCCCATCCATATCCTTCTCTGAAACCGAAAACCCAGAAACCGAAATCCTAGAAAAGTCCTTTAACCGTCCCTAGAGTGAGCCACTCAGTCCAGGGAAAATCTTTTAACGCCTTATCGCCGAAAGCTTCTTCTCTTCTTTCTTCTTCCTTTCTTTCTTCTT
The DNA here is from genome assembly GCA_024713865.1 of Morchella sp. 2016-72. Classification (NCBI taxonomy): domain Eukaryota; kingdom Fungi; phylum Ascomycota; class Pezizomycetes; order Pezizales; family Morchellaceae; genus Morchella; species Morchella sp. 2016-72. The sequence goes on along the minus strand of JAMJEY010000026.1, from coordinate 767,418 downwards.
TCTCTTGAGTACCTATCGCCGCCCCTCTCATCCGGGGAGCCGGCGCCTGCGGACATTCTCTGACTAAGTGACCCCCCTGGCCACAATAAAAACACCTATTTTCTACGCGACGGGCCTCTCTTTCCTGAGGGTCCGGGCGGCCACGACCTGCCGATAAGTCCATAGAAGCCACTCCTCCGGGCGTATGGGACGGATGAGCCGCAGGGGGGTTTGGGCGAGCGGGAGCCTGATATCGAGAAACGAATGGGGGCGGAGCTGAGTACCGAGGTGCGGGGGTGACGGGAGCTTGGTAGCGAGGTGCGGACGAGGCAGGAGAAGTATAGCGGGATGCCGGGCGAGCTTGGGGTGCGGAGGCCTGATAGCGAGCGTGCTGCTTGTTGTCCAAGTGTTGGAGGATGGTGGCGAGTTCGATGACGGTGGCGGGGGTTTCTTCGTGAACCATGAGCTTGGTAAGTTCCTCGCTCAGGCCTTCCATGAGAGCTTCCACATTGGCGGTTTCTCCCATCCCAGCCTCCGCAACGTAGCGTTGGAACTCGGCGAAGTACTCCGAGAAGGGACGATTGAGTTGTCTGATCCTTCTGAGGGCGCGACGGGTGGTGCCTACCTGGTCTGGATCCCCAAATGCTGTGTTTAGAATTTCGAAGAACCTTTCCATGGAGGGAAGGTCGATACCGGTGGCCGTGATATAGGGCATAAACTGGTCGGCGGCGGGGCCTTCTAGGCGAGAGATGGCGTAGGTTAGCTGATTTTGTAAGGTGGGATACCTGTCGGCATTGCCCAAGAGCTTGTGTTGCAACATGTTTTTAAACTGCGGGAGTCCCTTCCTGTTACCACGGTATTTCTCCGGGTCCGGAAGCTTCTCCGATCTCTCGGTTCTCAGTGCAGGGACGTAAGTGGTGCCTTCTAGAAGGCGATTGCGACGACGATGAGGAGGCGGAGGAGGGGCAATTGGTTCGGCTACTAATGGTGGAGGTGGGAGCGCGATGTGAGCGGCCAGAGCAGCTTCCGCATCCTGTGCCGTTTGATTGGCAGTGACGAGTTGAGTTTCCAGGTTGGTAACCTGGTTTTTCAGACTCGTAATTTGAGCCTGAAGAGCTGTGGCCTCGTGATGCAGATTAGTTTCCGTGACCTCCCAAGCTTCCTTGGCTTCATCCCCATTCTGCATTTTCTCGTCTAGATCTAGGGCGTACTGTTGCAGACCCTTCTGACATTTCAGGATGAGGTCGTATATTGCTTCATTGCCTAAGTGTTCTGGGTCGGGGGAGGGACGAAGATTAGTGTCGAAAAAAGTACTAAGTTCTACCATTAGGGTAGCTGTATCCACCCGGTCGGTATCCATGGCGGACATTTTGATCTATGGTTTATTGTAGAGGTTGGCGTTGGAGACGCAACCTTAGTATCACGGAGTGAAACGGGATCGAGCGAGATTGGCCAAGGTCTACAATCTTAGACGGGGACCAGGCAAGACGGAGCGAGGCGAGACGGAGCGAGACGAGAGCGGGGACGCGAGATAAGACAGCGAGACTGGGCGAGATCAAACACGGGGCTAGGAGCGAAGCGGGACTGTGGAAGTGATCTCCCCGAAGAACGGGAGATCGTCGAGGCGAAGAGTATTAACTAGATTTCGTGAAGGACTACAAGCTCCTAGAGATAGGAATGAATGAATGAATGACCTTTATATTGCATAGACGCACGAAGGCGTATCGCACTCCTCCGCCCACCGCCGGGCAAACTAACTAAACAAACGACTCAATGGCCGCGACACAATTTAGAGGGGGGTAGATAACCGAGCGACACCAAGGAAAAATCCCCCAACGAAAAGAAAAAGATACAACAAAGCTACCACTAACTTCTCCGTCACAAACATTGACCGGCTAATTCCTTAAAATAGACGCTACTATACTAACTGTAATCTCAGCTTTAATGCCCGGAATCCCAGGACCTACCGCACGAAGGCAAAGGAAAGTAGAGTCGCCGCCTGATCTGGTGTGAAAGCTGCATGGTGTGAGGGGTCCCGGTTAAGTTCGGTTGTCAGGCCGGCCGGGGTTGAAAGAGGGGTAGGTCTCGAAGAGGAAATCGGACCCGTCAGGTATGGGGGGAGGGGGTGCACCCAATTTACTGATTTGCACAGTCTCGTGGGGCTCACTATCTGCAACCAATTTACTGATTTTCACAGTCTCGTGGAGGCTCACTATCAAAATAAAAGATGTTTTGACTATTCGCAGCTACTCAAAGGAAACAGAGTAGTGATAGTCGGTTGAAAAAGTGGTGAGGTCTGGGGGCCTCGGCAAGAGGGGTGGTCTCGGAAGCGACCGGGTGGAACCGAGGGGCTTTGACAAACGGGCCTGCGCTGACCTCCAGGCTGTTGGCAGTGTGCCCCAAGGGGGGGGAAAAGAGGGGTAGCTTCTCGTCTATCGTGAGAGGCTGTTGAGGAGGGGAGGGCGAAAGAAGGACGCACCCGTGAGGGCTTCTAACGCGCAATAGAGAAGAGGAAACTCATAGACGATGGTGATCTCGTTCAGGTGGTGAGAAATTTCACGTCGACAGAGGCATCCAGGCCTAGGCCCCCCGAGCGAAGCGAGGGGCGAAAGGATAGGAAGGTTGCGTGAAGAGGAAAGGAAAGAAACTATCTACAAGCGCGAACAGAACCCCTATATATACACCACATACCGATCCGATGACTCATCCCAGTAACCCTGTACAGAATCCCATAGAACCCTCCAAGACCCGTAACCCCGCCCTTATCCCTAACTCCTATATCCGTGCCTTTACTTCCGAACCGAACCCCTGTTACCGAATCCCTCAGAACATAGAAGAAATCCCTGACTAATCCCTCTTCCCGCAACGTTGCCAAGTGTGCTCTACGCCGTGATAGATATTAGGTCCCCCTCTAAGGCCTAAGTCCTCTTAGGCTTGTGAGGATATCGTTTATGAAAGTCTTTGACTAATTCGGGGGAGTTGTCTAGGTTGTCGTAAGATTGCCATGAGGGCTCGTCATAGCCGGTATACCGAACGAGATACTCCAGCCTCCCGCGTCGTTTCCGAGCATCCAGAATAGCATCAACTTCCCATTCTTGTTCGCCTTCGATCTCGACAGGAGGTGGAGGCGTTTGTATTTGACCTGGGACAGCATCGTTGGCGACGGGTGAAAGTAACGAGACGTGAAACACTGGGTGAACTTTCATTGACGAGGGTAGCGTGAGTTCGTAGGCATATGGGCTAACAATGCGAGAGATCGGGTAAGGTCCGATTTGCTTCCAATCCAGCTTCTTCGAGGGCCGTTTGGTCAGTAAATTCCGCGTGGATAACCTTATCCCCATAAGCGTAAGCGTGGGGCCGGTGTACGGCCAGCATTGGCCGATTCCTCCTGAATTCTTTGGGCCCTGAACATTTCCGCCCGGAGAAAGTCAAATATTTCTGACATATCTCTGGCTATGGTGTTTGCCTGATCTTCGTTTGTAGTGACACCGTGTCGTAGTGGGCCGAAGTTCATGCGAGGATGTCGACCATAATTCGCTTCAAAGGGGGAGAGTTTGATTGATTCGGATACGTGATTGTTGGTAGCAAATTCCGCCATGGCTAGATAGGCGGCCCAGTTATCCTGTTGATAATCCACATAGCTTCGGAGATACTGCTCCATGATGGCATTAATCCTTTCCGTTTGACCGTCTGTCTGTGGATGAAATGCGGTAGAGTAACGTGGGGATATCTCGAGACGCTCACAAAGTGCTTTCCAAAAATCGGAGGTGAACTGAGTACCGCGATCTGAGACTATCTTTTCTGGTAGACCATGTATTTTCCATACATTTTCCAAGTACATTCGAGCAACGTCTCTAGCCCCTGATTCTTCCGTGCATGGAATGAAGTGTCTCATTTTTGTGAGACGATTGACGACGACGAGAATTGCATTATAGCCGTTGCTGAGGGGTAGTCCGGTGACGAAGTCCATTGAGATATCCGTCCATGGTGCTTTGGGTACTGATAGTGGTCGAAGAACTCCCTGGGGGGCATTGCGATTCGCTTTACTCCGGCGACAAATGTGACAGTTCATGACATAGCGATCCGTGTATTTTCGCATGTTCGACCAGTAGTATTCTCGACTGAGTAATTCGAGAGTCTTTGCTCTACCCGGATGTCCCGCTGATGGTTTATCGTGGTATTTCTGTAGAAGCCTGAGCTGTAGCTCTTCGTGTTCTGGTACGAAGAGTTTGCGACGATAGAGCAGAAGTCCCTCTTCGTTTTCCGTGCATTCGGCGAGAGAGATCTGCTTCGATTGCTTCGTACCGTCCCTCAACATCGTGAGTACCTTGTTTGGAAAACTATCTTCTTCGTAAGCTCTTGAAAACAACTCTTGAACGGTGGGCGTTCCTTCAGCGGGTTCATTTGCCAAAGAACCCGCCAACAAACTTAGCTTATTATCCAAATTCTTTCTCTTCAACACGGTCTGATACTGATATTCGAGGCGTTCACCCCCCTCCTTGGGTAGAACCCCTGATCGCCTAGTCAATGCGTCTGGTTTTCCTCCCTGTTTCCCCGGTCTGAATTGTATTACAAAGTCGAAACGTGATCGAAATTCTGACCAGCGGGTCTGTCGTTGATTTAGTAACTTGGTTGACATAAAGTACTCAAGATTCCTGTGATCAGTCAGAACCTTGATGGGATACGAGGCAGTTTCCAGAAAGTAACGCCATTCTTCGAATCCCAGATACATGGTCTCTTCGACGTGCCATTCACATTTCTCTGGCTTAAGCTGAATGTTGTTTTGATCGAGTATTCGAAGTATTTTGTCGACATGAATCTTATGTTCCTCGAGAGTGGCCGAGTATATGAGAATATCATCCAGGTAAGCGGTGGCAAAGTGATCGAGATGAGGGCGAAGCATGTCATTGACCCAGTGTTGAAAAGCTGCCGGTGCATTGGTGAGGCCGAAGGGCATAACTGTGTATTCAAAATGTCCATAGCGCGTTCTGAATGCTGTTTTCCATTCGTCTCCTTCCCTAATCCTTAACTGATGATATCCGTTGCGTAGGTCGAGTTTGGTGAAGTACTTGGCCGCTGAGATGCCCATGAAGGTCTCTGGTGTCAGGGGTAATGGATGACGATTCTTGACCGTGACTCCATTCAGCTGTCTATAGTCAACGCATAACCGAAGAGAGCCATCAGCTTTCTTCACGAATAGTACGGGAGAGCCGGCGGGTGAGGTACTGTGACGTATACGGCCCTTCGCTAGATATTCCGCGAGGTAGTCCCTTAGGACTTGTAATTCCAGGCGGGTCATCCCATACATGGGTCGAAAGGGAACTGATTTGCCGTCTTGAATGTCGATGGACAGATCATATTCGGTCGATGTGAAGATAAGTCAGTGCGCCTGATTCGTTAAGCAGATGAAGAAAAGATCGATGTCTTGGTGCAGGCGTGAGGATCCTTTGATGTTTTGACCAATAGGTCATCGAGGGCCGTGAGAGGGGTGGAGTAGAGTTGCATTCCTTTTCTTTTCTTGTTAATCAGTCGATGAAATGCATATGACTTGAGGGCAGAGATGTTGACGGTTGATTTAATTTGAGGGCTGTAGTTAACCCCCTTAGCAACCACCTTGATTCCGTTTGAAAGGCAGTGTTGAAGACAGCTTGAGGAGCTAAAGTGTATTTCGTTTTTTGCTGGTAGGATCGTAGTCGCATGACGACGCATCCATGGTAGGCCCATTACTATCGGATAGTGCCTAATTGAGTGTGAAGAAGGGGGCTTCTTCTCTGTAACCGTTGATGTCGAGATTGAGGATGACTTTGTGGGTAACCTTTCCAGATTCAATAGGTCTTCCATCTATTACGTCTATGTGTCGAGGTAGAATAAGAGGAATGGTTTTAAGTTTGTGGTGGCATACGAAGTCCTTATCTATGAACGCGTATCCTGAGGCGCCGGTATCAATGAGAGCATGTGATGGAATGAAACAGTCTTTATTTTGAGAAATAGAGCAAGTTACGACTAATTGATTCCCATCCATATCCTTCTCTGAAACCGAAAACCCAGAAACCGAAATCCTAGAAAAGTCCTTTAACCGTCCCTAGAGTGAGCCACTCAGTCCAGGGAAAATCTTTTAACGTCTTATCGCCGAAGGCTTCTTTTCTTCTTTCTTCTTCCTTTCTTTCTTCTTTCCCTTGGGTACCTATCGCCGCCCCTCTCATCCGGGGAGCCGGCGCCTGCGGACATTCTCTGACTAAGTGACCTCCCTGGCCACAATAAAAACACCTATTTTCTACGTGACGGGCCTCTCTTTCCTGAGGGTCCGGGCGGCCACGACCTGCTGATAAGTCCATAGGGGCCACTCCTCCGGGCGTATGGGACGGATGAGCCGCGGGGGGGTTGGGACGAGCGGGAGCCTGATATCGAGGAACGAACGGGGGCGGAGCTGAGTACCGAGGTGCGGGGGTGACGGGAGCTTGGTAGCGAGGTGCGGACGAGGCAGGAGAAGTATAGCGGGATGCCGGGCGAGCTTGGGGTGCGGAGGCCTGATAGCGAGGGCGGTAGCGAGCAGTGATTATCTGCTGCTTGTTGTCCAAGCGTTGGAGAATGGTGGCGAGTTCGATGACGGTAGCGGGGGTTTCTTCGTGAACCATGAGCTTGGTGAGTTCCTCGCTCAGGCCTTCCATGAGAGCTTCCACATTGGCGGTTTCTCCCATTCCAGCCTCCGCAGCATAGCATGGCGGTTGTCTGATCCTTCTGAGGCGCGGTGGTGCGTGCCTGGTCTGGATCCCCAAATGCTGTGTTTAGAATTTCGAACCTTTCCATGGAGGGAAGGTCGATACCGTGGCCGCGATATAGGGCATAAACTGGTCGGGCGCGGCCTTCTAGGCGAGAGATGGCGAGGTTAGGCAATTTGATTTTGTAAGGTGGGATACCTGTCGGCATTGCCCAAGAGCTTGTGTTGCAACATGTTTTTAAACTGCGGGAGTCCCTTCCTGTTACCACGGTATTTCTCCGGTCCGGAAGCTCCGATCTCTCTGTTCTCAGTGCAGTGACGTAAGTGGTGCGCTTCTAGAAGCGCATGCGACGATGCATGAGGAGGCGGAGGAGGGGCAATTGGTTCGGCTACTAATGGTGGAGGTGGGAGGGCGATGTGAGCGGCCAGAGCAGCTTCCGCATCCCGCGCCGTTTGATTGGCAGTGACGAAGCTGAGTTTCCAGGTTGAGAACCTGGTTTTTCAGACTCGTAATTTGAGCCTGAAGAGCTGTGGCCTCATAATGCAGATTCGTTTCCATGGTTTCCCAAGCTTCCTTGGCTTCATCCCCATTCTGCATTTCCTCGTCCAGATCCAGGGCGTACTGTTGCAGACCCTTCTGACATTTCAGGATGAGGTCGTATATTGCTTCATTGCCTGGGTGTTCTGGATCGGGAGAGGGGCGAAGATTAGTGTCGAAAAAAGTACTAAGTTCTACCATTAAGGTAGCTGTATCCATTCGGTCGGTATCCATGGCGGACATTTTGATCTATGGTTTATTGTAGAGGTTGGCGTTGGAGACGCAACCTTAGTATCATGGAGTGAAACGGGATCGAGCGAGATTGGCCAAGGTCTACAATCTTAGACGGGGACCAGGCAAGACGGAGCGAGGCGAGACGGAGCGAGACGAGAGCGGGGACGCGAGATAAGACAGCGAGACTGGGCGAGATCAAACACGGGGCTAGGAGCGAAGCGGGACTGTGGAAGTGATCTCCCCGAAGAACGGGAGATCGTCGAGGCGAAGAGTATTAACTAGATTTCGTGAAGGACTACAAGCTCCTAGAGATAGGAAGGTTGCGTGAAGAGGAAAGGAAAGAAACTATCTACAAGCGCGAACAGAACCCCTATATATACACCACATACCGATCCGATGACTCATCCCAGTAACCCTGTACAGAATCCCATAGAACCCTCCAAGACCCGTAACCCCGCCCTTATCCCTAACTCCTATATCCGTGCCTTTACTTCCGAACCGAACCCCTGTTACCGAATCCCTCAGAACATAGAAGAAATCCCTGACTAATCCCTCTTCCCGCAACGTTGCCAAGTGTGCTCTACGCCGTGATACAAAGCAAGGTGGATCAAGACCGTATGGTAAGGCTAGAACTGAATCGAGGTGAGGGAGGGCATAGGAACTATGAACGAGGTAGGGGCTATAGTGCTCCTGAAATCCCAGTCAGAATATCAAGTATATTTTGACGATGACTAAGAGTTCCGAAATATTGTATTGATTAAAGAATAGGAATGAATGAATGAATGAACAATATATTGCTTAGATGCACTAAGGCATATCGCACTCATCAGCAAACTCAACTTCTGACTGCAGTCTCCCAACAGTCTCCCAGGTCTCAGGAGAGTCTCCTGAACCTCCTGGATATTTTCTGAGTCTCCTGAGGCTCAGGAGACATCAGGAGACAAATCAAGTCTTGCTGATGCTGTTCTACCTACCACCGGGCAACTAACTAATTCAAACGCCTCACTGAATATGACACAATTTAGGAAAGGTAAATCTCTAAGCAACACTAAAGAAAAATCCTCAAACAAGAAAGAAAAATAACCACAAGACAGCCACTAACATCTCCATCTCAGACATTGACCTGCTTCATACCTATAATAAGTATTCAACTTAAACTAGTATTATCACTCTCTCTATATGCTTGAAACATCAGGATATACCACACAAAGGTAAGTTTCAAAGAGTCGTAATCCGTTAAGGGGTGAAAGCTGAGTGGTAGATCAGGGTCCTAGTTAAGTTCAGTCGTCAAACTGGCCAGAGTTGAAAGATAGGTTGGATCTCAGCTAAAACAGATCTGCCCAGTAGGGGGGAGAGGTGCATCCAATTTACTGATTCGTACAATCTTGTGGGGCTCACCATCTACAACTGATTTATTGATTTTCATAGTCTCATGGAGGATCACGATCAAGTTATTGATGGTTTGACTCTTTGTGACCACTAAGTGGAGGCAAAGTGGTGAGGGTCGGTTGAGGGGGTAAGGTCTAGGGGCCTTGACAAAAGTGATAGGCTCGGAGGGGCCCGGGAAGCATAGGAGGACTTCGACGAAGGACCTGCATTGACCTGAAGGCAATTGGTAGTCTACTTCAAGGGGGGAAAAAGAGGAGTAGCTTCTCAACTATCGTAAGAGGCCATTGAGGAAGGAGGGAGAAAGAAAGACACACCCATGAGGGCTTCTAACTTGCTTCGAGAGAGGGGGCTCCTGGATACTCAGTACAGCAATTCAAGAACGCAGTATTGAATCGTAGAGGATTTCAGACCGTCCGTTCACATCAGCAAGACTTAATTTGTCTCCTGAGGTCTCCTGAGCCTCAGGAGATACAAAATGTATCCAGGAGTATCAGGAGACTCTCCTGAGACTTGGGTGACTGTTGGGAGACTGCAGTCAGAAGTTGAGTTTGCTGATACAGGCTTGCACTGGGCAAAACCTAAGCGTAACGAGGGAGGAAAGGTGTGACGGAGTACCACGAGACAAAGTAGAAGATGACAATGATGATGCAGAAGGACTCGAAGAACACATTCAGGCAACGAGGACACCGGCGAAGACAGAGGTAGTACCGGGCGGGCACAGGCATAGGCACCGGCGAAGGCAAAGGCAAAGGTCAGAGCAAGGACGAGGGACAGGAAGCAGGGAGAGTGAGGACCGGATAGACCTCAACGAGAATGATGATGATAACTATGGCAGATCCCGAAGTCTGATTCTGGGATTTCAGGGACTATGGCTATGGGATAGGAGTATATTCCTATGTACCGAGATAACAGGAAGACGAGACAGAGAGAAAAGAAGAAGAAAGAACTAAAGAAAAGATCCTCCCGCTCTATTTAACACATTCCTCCGCTAGTCCGTTATGACTCATACCTCCATCGATAGAAACCCATAGAAACCCGTCGTAACCACACCTTGTATTCCTCCCCACCATCTCTTCTATTTACATTACAAATCCATCACGCCATCGAACTCCCTAAAACCCAATGACGACACTATTACCTCACCTCTGTCCATCCTCGCTTAACCTTGCTCCGTCCGTCGCAACCCTGTTTCCGCTACATCAGCAAGCTTTACCATTTGTAACTGCAATCTCCTGAGGCTCCTGACAGTCTCCTGAGTCTCCTGAGACCCTTGTAATCTCCTGAGACTTGTAAAATCTTGCTGATGTACCGCACTCTCGAGACTGATGTCAAGACGCCGGGACAAAAGAATAGGAAGATTGCGTGAAAAGGAAAGGAAAGAAGCTGTCTACAAGCGAAGGTAAGGCTCCTATATATATCCCATGATTCTACCCGATGACTCATCTGCAAAACCCTATACAAAACGCCATAGAATCCTTGTGCAACTTATTACTGAACATGCACTTTTGTCCTAGCGTCTTGGCATTAGTCCCAAAAGTTTAGTAGTGGAAACGAGGTTGCAAGAAAGGAGGTAACGTTAAGCGAGAATAGAGAGAGATGGGGTGAGAATGTCATCACTAGATTCTATGAGATTCGATGGCGCGATATATTTGTAATATATTTAGGAAGTGTGGTGGAGGGGATTATGCGGTAAGGCTGCCATGGGTTTCTATGAGCTTCTGTGGAGAAAGGTATGAGTGATAGTAGACTGGTGGAGGAGGATATTAAATAGCGCGAGAAGGCTTTTCTTTTAATTCTTTCTTTCTTTTCTCTCTATCTCGCTTCCCTATTATCTCCGTATATGGGAATATACTTCTATCTTCTCAACAAACCATAGCCCACGAGATCCTAAAACCTGACTTCGGGATCTTTCACAGTCTTCATCATCGTTCTCATTGAGGTCTATCTAGTCCTCATTTTCCCTGTCTCGCGTCACTTTTGCCTCCATCAGCAAGACTTGATTTGTCTCCTGAAGTCTTCTGAGCCTCAGGAGATTCAAAATGTATTCAGGAGTGTTAGGAGACTCTCCTGAGACTTGGGAGACTGTTGGGAGACTACAGTCAGAAGTTGAGTTTGCTGATGTCTGCCCTTGCCTTTTCCCTTGTCGGTGCCTATGCTTGTGCCTGCTTGGGATATCTTCTGTCTTTCTCGGTATCCTTACTGTTCTGGCTGTGTTCCTCGAGTCCTTCTGCGTCATCATTGTCGTCCTCTACTTTGCCTCGCAATACTCCATCACAGTCTTGCATCTGAATGTATCCATAGATTTCAATATACCCAAAAACCTTGGTAGATTTTAAGCCGTTGTTGGCTTCCATCCCCGTTCAAAATAGTCTAAATTATACTGATCCGCATATGCGTTTGTATTGCTGGCCAGCATTTCCCCACCTCATCAGTCCAAAAAAGTTCAAAAATATCTACTGGGGCCGTCAGATCCTGTTCCACTCATAGTCAGTAACGGTATTCACATTCAATCAACAACTTGTACCCGGGCCCCTACCTATTTGGCTATAGCTAAATCAATAATCTTAAGAGATGATCTTACCTTTAAGAATAATGATTTCACATCATTATCACGGCTCCACCCCCTGCACCTTGCTTCCCACCAAGACGCCTCCGGAACAGGGTTGTTAGATAGTATCGGTTGATGTCGGAAGTACTAATGATGGATTAGGAAGGAGCTCGGTAATGGAATGTAAGCGCTAAGAAGGAATGAGAAGGAGTAAGATAGAACTGGAGTTATCAGGGATAGTATGAGTGGTACGAGAGTGTAAAAGGTTCTATGGGATTCTATGGCATGAGTCATCGGCATGAAGGAATAGTGGTATATATAGTTCTCGTTCTTTCCTATGTTTTCACCTCTCTAGGCAACATCTTCTCTCTGTTAGCAATATACTACTTTGGCTTCGGCCCTTCTGTCTCTACCTGACCCTAAATCTAAACTCAAGTCTAAACCTGATCCTGTCCCGACTCCGTATCAGCAAGACTTGATTTGTCTCCTGAGATCTCCTGAGCCTCAGGAGATACAAAATGTATTCAGGAGTGTCAGGAGATTCTCCTGAGACTTGGGAGACTGTTGGGAAACTGGAGTCAGAAGTTGAGTTTGCTGATGCGGTATATCCTGAGCCGACCCCGTCCCTTGTCCCTGTATTCTATTTCTGCAGTTAAAGCGATCTACTGGTGTCTCCGCCTCCACGTCCTGATCAGAGACTCCTTTTGGACCCTTTGCCCAACCCTACTCCTGCTATAAACCCCGAACCCACCCCGTTAGAATCATGGTGAATTATAGATAAAGTCATATAGTCTAGGTCTCTATCAGGAATAGAAGCCACTTGCAAACAACCTTCTTTGGTTCCTTCGCTTATACCTTCTCTCCTTCCTCTTGATTTGTGCAACATTCCTGATACAAATTCGGATATTTGTACTAGAGGCCTTATTGATGGTTGCTGAAACCCGCCTTAATGGTGTCCGTTGATTTTGCGTTATCAATAGCACCTGTATTTATCAGAACTGTGCTCCAGTGATAAAAATAGTAAACAGTGCTCACACATAGTTTGAAATTTGAACTTAAATAATACTAATACTCTTGGTTGAGTACTAATTCATCTATTCAGAGAGTCAACTTGAGGCAGAGGTTTAGCTAGCAGGCGTGGCATGGTCAATATCATGAATTTGAGAATTTCATCCGTCTAAGGTGTAGAGAAAACTGTTCGAGCTGGATACGATTACTGATGTAAATAAAAAAAAAAAAAGACTGGAAAACTGTTGTATCCCAATTAATGACCGAGTGATATATCATGATTATAATACCTCCAAGTGATATTCTGTGATTAATTATATCGTCCCGGTGAAAGCGAAACGTTTCAAACCTAGGATAAGATACCCAACAAGTCAATAAAAACTACGACTATACTTCTATTAGAGATTCGTCTAACAAGAATATACTTAGTTTGAATAGCCGTTGCGGACCCTGTAGTGATGTGGGCGCTTCTGGTAAGCAGTTAGTTCGGTTTTTCTTTTTTTCTTTCTTAACAGGACGTGTATAACATTATTTGCTGTTATACTACCATTTTAGGCCTTACATTATGAGTCACTCAATACGGGACTCTTGGTTGACTATGCCTACGTTCTATAAGCATTTCTACTGTGGCTCTGGGGGACCCTAGCTTGTGGTCGATGGGGCTCGTAGCTCGCGGTATACTTAGGAGGTGTTGTAGGGGTGATAGGAGTACGGCAGTGGCTTGAAAGTCCGTAATCGGGGCTATGACCCAGCAGCCAAGAACCCCATGCTTATAATCCACAGGGCCAGGAGCCCAAGGACACTATCTGCTTGAATAAGGCCAATAGAGTCGAGATGACTCGAGGAATACCTCCTTAAGCGTCCTCGTGGAACACACTTCTCGGGATCCTCAAGACAATTTATTTACATCTAGTTTTAGAAGTTACAGGGAAAAGTGGATTTTATCTCTCTTCTCACCCCGTGTTGCTGATGAGCTATTCAGTGGGATCTATAGTCCTCACTGGATTTGACCGGGTAAACCTTCAACGCCTCGTGTGTGTCTAAAGGCATAAGTACACGACTATATTTAGACATTGGTATCATATTATACAATCATTCACGCAACCAGGCTTGAGAGCCGATTTGGTATTCAATATCTCTCAGAGCGGACTACTTTGCACAAGCAGTGTTCTAGATCAGAATACCAAAACCCCTGCCTACGGAAAAGAATCTCTTGTGTTCCTAACCCCGCCTTAACTCTATGGTATATCGACTCCAAGTGATCGGTCAGAGCATCTTCTGTCACTTCTGGCCAGTCTTCCTCTTTAATATCCTTAACCAAGCCACCCCAAGTTCCCGAACCGCCCTTCTTCTCTTTAACTGATCGTTCAACTCTCTTAGCTAAGTCTCTAGCTGTTGGCGGTGTCACAGTTCCGTCAAGTTCTGCAAGGTCACACGCGAGTAGCCACTGAAATATTGACCCGGGGCTGTAATATGGAATACCCGCTTCCCCAATTAATTCAACCACCCTCTTGAATAAAATAGTTGCACTACCCGCCCTTCGTTCTTCACAAATTCTTGTAAATAGTTTTGGCACTGTGTCGAATACTTTGGCAATTTGGCCAGGGATGTGTTCCGGATTAAATCTGACGTTCCCATAAACGGGCAATGAGTTGGTCCCATAGCCAGTAGATCTTTTGTACGTCTCTCTGGCCTCAAGAACATTTTTAGCGGTCTTGACAGTTCCTAAGGAAACGATTAGGTCTGGATGTCCAAAGGCGTATAGGCGCATGATCACCCAGCGGGTTAGAAATATTTCATCAATCTCTGCCACTGCAGAGTGAAATAGAGTATCACTTATTGCATTGAAACTAGGTCCTGACGTCCGGAATGCAAGCAATTTATCAGCGAGGAGGGCAGAACGTGAGATTGCCGAAGCATAAGCCTGAAAATCAGGGTGAACTCGTCTCAGCAATAACTGGTTCTGACGCAAGCGAAGGCCGGAGAGAGACTTGGTGATCACAGTGAGGATATTCATTATGGTGATTCGCCCAGATGTAGAAGGGTATCTGGGCAGTAGGATGTGATGACCTGGATCGGGGGATGAAACGGTGTTGGATTTATTTGTGTTAGGTTGGTGTTGCTCTTTTCCTCCCAAATTTCCTACTGGACCCTCCTTTAAACGCGGCCGAAGTATCCGGTCCGTATTTTCCCTCCCGGGAGCAAGGCCCGAGGCTGGCATTGGCCTCTTTCTTCCTATTCTTTCTGTTGTTGGTAATCCATTGAGGCCTGGTCGGGGTGTTCGGGTGTTTCCCCCCTCATCATGAGCAGCATCGGGACTCAATTTCCTTTTCGCCATTGATAGGGAAAGAGAGAACGGGTATATAGGGGTTGGCGAGCTTTTCTAGGGTATCAGTACTAAAGAAGAAATTGAACAGAAACACATAAGAACATGTACATAAGTACATACAAGTAGGTATACAATGTACATGTACATCCATGTATCCACGGTAGCCTCAGCAAAAAAGAGTATACCTACATGTACTCGAAATACATCTATATGAAGAAACCCTAAAACACTATAATTCAACACGGTACCTCTAACCATGGGTTCTAAGATGGGCTAACATATTTGGTTGCATGGAAGTGGATGCGTTCTCTATAGCTTGTGATCACGTCTGGTAGCTGTTAGGGTGGGTGGTGGTGAAAAATTAAATTAAGAGTTAACTTGAACGTGAATGCATCATTAACTGCTAGCTAGTATTGGGTAGCTGGTAATGAGGGAAGAGACTCTGTTACGCCATACCCAAAATCGACTTCAAATTTGCAGATATACATAATACTTACATGTATATAAGGGCCGATTTTATCCCGTTGCATGTTAATGCTGCCACATTGGAAGCCTTCCCGTGGATATTCTGAAGGTGCTCAAACTTGAAGCCTTGAAGATAAATTACAGATCTTGCATAGAAAGGGCTCACAGAAGCTCTGTAACACCTCCTGGGGGGATCTACAAACCACATTTGAACGCCTACAAACCTTCAAAAATATCCACGAGAATGCCCCCATTCTATCAGCAGATTTGTGATTGATACAAAAATTCAAGTTGCCTAGGAGGTCAGAAAAACTAAAATATTGACGGTATTGCGGGTTCATTCTTTTTGCTACACGCAAAAGCAGGAAACAGGATATAAGAAAGACATTACAAAGTGTGCAGAAGCCTTTGGGCTTAGCAGGCTGCCATTATGGTTTACTGTACCTCCCAGTGAGGTTGGTTCGTCCTCAGTCCGGGGGGGGGGGGGGGTGTATCCAGTATCAAGGGTAAAGTGGGTAGAGCGATGGTAACAGAATAAGCCTTGATATCGGAGAACAGCCACGTTCCAAAAGTCCTGACACCATATTAATACTACTCGGGTGTAGCAATAAGAACCAGAACATGCAAGTGAACAGACAGGGATTATCTGTATGGAGTGGCGCCGCCCTGCCATACAAATAACTCCAATACATGTTCTAGTTCTAACCCTCGTACCCGAGTTTATGAGACTTTATGAGACTTTATGCAGATGAGCCAACTCTATATTTCGATTGTCTGATTGGCAGGCTTTGTGATCGGCACCAATCAAGTTACCGAAGAATGGAGCTGGCTCCACCCGCGCAAAGCTCCCATAATATTGAGTCTATTCATGATATGTAATGATTGCGCGGCGGTCGAAACCAAAGTGCCGAAGAATTGGGTCAGAAGTAAACATGGCTTTCAATACTTCAAATGCCACTTCACAAATGGGTTACGGAGCTAAGTGGAGACGAGAGCGAAGAAGGCCAAGGTACACAACCGAAGCCGTGCATTACTAAAAGTTTAAAGATATTACCTGCAGTCTAGGGTTGATTGCTTTTTGTATCTCTTAGACGGTCAGTCCGAGTTGAAATATAAAACTAACCGTATCTGTGCATTTGTGCTGTGTTGTTTATTCTAGCATTTGGTAACCCAGTGTAACATGCTGGGACATTCACAGCCTCAATGCCATCCCTCTTCCTCCTCGCAACCCCGTTCTCAACTCTGCCAAGAGTTGGGAATAGGGGGGATCACCACACCCTAAAGACTTTTCAAAAGCTTCATTGCCCCAAGAAACCTCTTATTGCTTCCCTTCTTCTCCTCCTCTGTATCTTTTAGCCCCTTTGGCAAAGTCCACCTTCTCTCTCGAAAAAACGCTCCCCTTTGAACGTTCTTCTCATCCGCTCCCCTAGACCCCAGCTTGCTGTGACGGAATAACCCAAACACTGAGAAGACGACAATGATGACGCAGAAGAACTCTTGAAACACAGCCAGGCGACGAGGACACCGACGAAAACAGAGATATTGCTGGACGGGCACAAGCACAGACATCAGCGAAGGCAAAGGCAGAGGCAAAGATCGGGAACGAGGACGAGGGACAGAGAAGGTGAGGACCGGATGGACCTCAACGAGAACAATGATGATAGCTATAACAGATCCCGAAGTCAGATTCTGGGATTTCAGGGACTATGGCTGGGAGGATAGGAGTATATTCCTATGTACTGAGATAACAGGAAGACGAGACAGAGAAGAAAGAAAGAAAGAACTAAAGGAAAAGTCTTCCCGTGCTGTTTAACATTCTTTTGCCAGTCTGCCTCATGACTCACACACGCCGACTCTTAGAACCCCATAGAAATCTATCGGCTGTCACCTTCCCTATTCCTCCCCACCATCTTTCTATTTACATTACAAATCCATCACGCCATCGAACCTTCTAGAATCTAATGACGACACTATCACCTCATCTCCGCCCATTCTCGCCTAACATCGCTCCTTCTGTCACAACCCTGTTTCTGCTACCGAACTCTCAGAACCAATGCCAAGACACCGAGACACTTGCCTCCTCACTCCAGCGCGTTCTGCAAGTTTCCTCCTGATTCCTCTTAGGGCACTCAAAGCCTCTGCTACGCTACCACGATTTCCTGTTTGAATTTCACTCGCTCCCCCATAGATGTTTGCTTGGCATCTACTCCATACGCCAAAAGTTCTCGGAAGAAACTCTCACACCACTCTCCGGGCCCCTCACAAGGCCCACCCTTCGCGGATCCCATCCTCGGATTGCAACTGGATCCCACCCACCTTGGTCTTTCTTCACCCTCCTCTTCGGCTCGCCTCGGCTATCCGTTGTCACTCTTTATCTTTCTTTTTTTCTTCTTACTCAATTTTTTTTTTAACGTGGCCTTTGTGTGGGGTACTCTTTTTTTTTTTTTTTTCAGGCGGGTTTGGGGATAGGTTTTGTTCACGCCATAAGGTTATGCCCTGCATGTAATATTCTTGTAACCTAGAAAACAATGAAATATAGGATTTAAAAAAAAAAAAAAAAAATCACAAACTCAATGCCAGGATAATGTCCTGGCGTCTTGGCATTCGTTCCGACAACTCGGTAGGAGGAAGAAGGTTGCGATGAAAAAGGGATTGTTAGGCGAGGATGGACGAAGGTGGGGAGAGACTGACGTCATATGATTCCAGGAGATTCTATGGCGTGATGGATTTGTAATGTAGATAGAAGAGATGGTGAGACATACGCATGGTGGTTACGCAGGATTCTATGGGTTTCAGTGAAAGGTATGAGTCATAGCGATCAAGCGCAACAGAAATGCGATCTTTCCTTTAGTTCTTTTTCTTCTTTTTCTCTCTGTCTCGTCTTTCTGTCTTCTCGATATATAGGAACATACTCCTATCTTCTGAATCATAGTCTCTGAGATCCCAGAACCTGGCTTCGGGATCTATCATCGATATCATCATCGTTCTCGTTGAGGTCCATCCGATCCTCACTCTCCCTGCCCTTGTCCTTGCCCCTGCCCGAAGCTCTGTTCTTGTCTTTGCCTTTGCCTTTGCCTTGGCCGGTGCTTGTGCTTGTGCCCGCCCGGCAAGCTCTCTGTCTTCGCTGCCCTCGTTGTTACTGCTCTCGAGTCCTTCAAGGCCATCATCATTGTCGCCTTCCTCTCGTCCGGTTAAGCATTCCACACTAAGACGACCACACCTCTACTGACCAACACAGACGCAGTTCCTCGCACCATAGTTTGTCACGACTCCCTGGCACCAATGGAGGTGACTATCAAAAGCTCCATGATGACCTCGCGGCTTTCTTTGTCGCTCACCCTGAAGTGGACCCCGTAGCAACGGAAGAGGCGACACAAGCATATGCACTCCTCCTCCGGGCCTACGGAGGGGTTCGGCAGTATGTCATTGACCTCAAAGCCCACCACACCGAAACCGAACAAGCCCGAGCCGAGTTCCATAAAGAAACCCAGGGACTACGAGCTAAGATCAAGAAGCTGCAAGAAGGAATCAAGCAAGACTTCGGGGAGCTCCATGATGACCTAGCCAAGTCACCCAAGCCTGAAAAACTCCCCGACTCAGAAAAGTATCATGAAGATCGGAAAAGCTTGAGAATGTTCCAGAGACAGTTACAAATCAAGCTCACGGCTAACCTTGATCGATTTCCTACTTCTGCTCAACAAATCGCCTACGCCATTTCTCGGCTGGAGGGAGCTGCGGTGGATCAGTTTCTTGCTTACATTTCGGACGAAGGAATTGCTTTGGATTCAATGGCGGAGTTTTTTGAAATTTTGAATAATGCTTTTGGAGATCCTGATCGAGCCGCCACCGCTGCTCGTAATTTGAGGGAGATTAGACAGCGTCAACGTCCCTTCTCGGAATATTTCACAGAGTTCCAGCGCTATGCTGCAGACTCTGAATTCAACGAAGCTGCCAAGATTGAATGTCTTTTGGAGGGCCTTAATCAAGACCTAATGGCGCTAATGATACAGAATGAGACCTCGGACACCATTAAGGACTGTGGACTTCTTCTCCAACGGCTGGATAATAAACAAAGGGCACTACAGGCTAGGATGGGGAGGTTTAAGTTTCAAATTCCGAGTGCCCCTGCTCCTCGTTCCTTCGGTCCCCGATCACCCATCACATCAGCAACATCCCCAGTCGTACGGGGACCACCCCCCTCATCAGCATCGCTATCATCAAGGAATGCAGTACCCGCAGCTCACCCCTCATACACTCCTGGGGGAGCTGTTCCAATGGATCTATCGAACAGTCGTCGTCGCCCGGACCCTAAGGAAAGGGAAGCCCGGCGCATTGAAAATCGTTGTTACTATTGTGGAGGTATTGGACATTTGGTAAGGGAGTGTCCTCACTCGCCTTCAGGAAGGGCTCCACCTAGAATGAGGGGAGCATTGTTAGAAGCAAAGAAGGAAAAGAGGGAACAAGAAGAGGACTTGGTCTTGGAAGAGGAGGAGTTAAAAGATTCGTCCCTGGCCTAAGCGGCATAGCCCAGGGACCTTCACGAAGTTTTTCTAAAGTTGCTATTTCTACGTTTTCAGTATCAGAAGGGGAGATGGATGGGCATCAATTGATTGTAGTCTGTTCTGTTTCGCAAAATATAAAATCTATTGCACCCACCTATGCCTTGATTGATACTAGAGCGTCGGGATATGCATTTATAGACGAGGACTTTGTGCGCCGCCATGAGTTGAAAATGAAGAAGTTAAGGACTGAGAGGGAGGTTGACGTAATTGATGGAAGGCCCATTGAATCAGGGAAGGTAACCAAGAAGGTGACACTGGAGCTGGAAATCAATGGGCATGTGGAGGAATGTCCGTTCTTCGTTACAAAGTTAGGACACTACCCACTTGTCATGGGAATACCGTGGATGAGGAAACATGGGGTTATTGTTGATAGTGGAAGGAATGAGATTCAATTCAGGTCTAGTCTTTGTCTGGAACACTGCTCAACTAATGGCAAATCAGTTGTAGCTCGGGGGATCTCTACATCACCACCGGAAAGACCAGTGACTCATATTTCGGCCATCACCCCTCGTTCCTTCAAGAAACTTTCACAAGATCCTACGGTTCAAGTTTATTCCACTACATTATACGCGGTTAACAAAATTCTAGAGACACTGGCTAATCCTGACGGAACGATTCCCCTTGACTATCAATGCTTTCGACAATTGTTTGACGAAAGTAATGCATCCAAGTTACCACCACATCGCTTCTATGATCATGAAATAAAGCTACAGGAAGGAACCGCACCACCATTTGGACCCATGTACAGCATGTCGAGGGAAGAATTGAAAGCCCTAAGAGACTATCTGGCCGATAATTTGCAGAAGGGATTTCTTCGCTCTAGCAACTCGCCAGCCGGGGCCCCTGTGTTGTTTGTTAAAAAGGCAGATGGGTCTCTACGTCTATGCGTTGATTATCGGAAATTGAATGGCATCACGGTCAAAGACAGATACCCTCTGCCCCTTACACCAGAAACCATGGCCAACCTGGCAAGAGCGAACTATTTTACCAAGTTAGACTTACGCTGGGGCTACAATCAGATTCGAATTAAGGAAGGGGATTAGTGGAAAACAGCTTTTCGTACGCGGTATGGGCATTGGGAATATTTGGTGATGCCCTTTGGTTTAACAAATACGCCCGCTACCTTTCAACGATGGATCAATGATATCTTACGCCCGTTCCTGGATCATTGCGCAACTGCTTATCTGGATGATATACTGATCTATTCGGAGACCTTGGAGCAACACCAACAGGACGTGCGACAAGTGTTGGAAGCCCTGGAAGCCAACGAAGTTCATCTGAAACCTGAGAAGTGTGAGTTCAGTGTACAAGAAACTAAATACTTGGGAATGATCTTGACCCCCGGGGGAATGAAAATGGACCCCGCCAAAGTACAAACAATCATAGACTGGGAAGCACCGAGGACAGTGAAGGAGGTTCAGGAATTTCTGGGGTTTGCTAACTTCTACCGGCGCTTTATCTACGCCTATTCCCGGGTGGCTCGGCCATTAACTACCCTAACAAAGAAACACGTACGATTTGAATGGACCCTGAAAGTGGACCAGGCTTTTCAGAAACTCAAGACGGCGTTTACCACGGCCCCGATTCTGATGCATCCCGACCCCGAAAGAGAGTTTATTGTTGAAACAGACGCTTCCGACTATGTGTCGGCCAGAATTCTATCACAACGGGACGATGAACAAGTGTTACATCCAGTCGCTTTCTTTTCCAAAACACATTCGCCGGCGGAGTGTAACTATGAGATCTACGACAAGGAGTTGTTGGCTGTCATTCGATGCTTCGAAGAATGGAGGCCTCATTTGGAGACGGCCCAATTTCAAGTTAAGGTTTTGACGGATCATCGTAACTTGGAATATTTTATGTCTAGCAAATTATTAAATCGTCGGCAAACTCGTTGGGCAGAATTCTTGTCTCAGTTCAATTTTATTATTCAATATAGGCCTGGAAAGCAAGGAAGGGAAGTGGATATCTTGACAAGAAGGCCTAAGGACTTACCAAAAGAAGGTGATGAAAGACTGGAGCAACAGAGTAGGATAGTATTAAAGAGGGAAAATTTGGATGAAAAGATAGGTTTGTTAGCGGGCTCTTTGTCAAATGAACCCGCTGAAGGATCGTCTCCCGTACAAGAGTTATTTAACAAAGCTTACCAAGTTGACAGTTTTCCCAACAAGATCCTAGCCATGCTTCGAGATGGTGTTCGACAGTCGAAAGAAATTTCACTAGCCGAGTGCAAGGAGAGCGAGGAGGGGTTGTTATTGTATCGGAACACTATCTATGTTCCTGACTGCGACGAGCTTAAACTCTACCTTCTTCGCGAACATCACGATAAACCCTCTGCGGGGCACCCTGGAAGATCTAAAACATTGGAACTCCTTGGTCGAAACTATTACTGGCCGACCATGCGGAAATATACAGACCGCTATGTTCGGAACTGTCACCTCTGTCGGCGGAGCAAAGCGGATCATAATCCTCTGCAAGGTATTCTACGACCGTTATCAATACCCAAAGGACCTTGGACAGATGTCACCATGGATTTTGTAACTGGGCTTCCGGAGAGTAATGGGTTTAACGCCATCCTCGTGGTGGTAGATAGGCTAACGAAAATGAAGCACTTTATTGCTACCATCGAAAGTGTTAACGCCAGGGATCTGTCTCGTCTATATCTGGAGCAAGTATGGAAACTTCATGGATTACCGGAGACTATTGTCTCAGATCGAGGGACACAATTCACCGCTGAGTTCTGGAGGACTCTCTGTGATCGTCTAGAGATTGCGCCTCGATATTCCACTGTTTTCCACCCTCAAACCGACGGACAAACCGAAAGGACCAATGCAATTATGGAACAGTACTTGCGCAGCTATGTATCCTATCAACAGGATAATTGGGCTGACTTCCTTCCAATGGCTGAATTCGCAGCTAACAATCATCTTTCCGAAACAACCAATATGTCTCCTTTTCAAGCGAACTATGGAAGGCACCCACGAATGACATTTGGACTTCACGGTACATGGAAACCACAAACGGCGATCAGGCAAATGGGTTGGCGAGAGACGTCAGAGGTCTTTGACTTTTGAAGAGCGAAATGTTCAGGCCCAGTAAGATACAAGAAGAAATGCTAACTCACACCGAATTCCCGCACCGTTATGAAGCATGATTCTGTCTGGCTCTCGACTCGAAACATCGAGACTAAACGACCCTCGAAGAAACTAGACTGGAAACAGATAGGACCCTATGTTGTGAAGCGAGTAGTGAGCCCTTACGCCTACGAACTGGAACTACCCGCGTCTATGAAAATACATCCGGTATTTCATGTTTCACTTCTAACGACAGCCGTCAACGATCCCACTCCCGGGCAACTGGTCGAACCACCTCCACCTGTGGAAGTTGAGGGAGAAATCGAATGGGAAGTTGCCGAGATTTTAGACTCAAGAAGGAGGGGACGAGGGATAGAATATCTGGTGAAGTATGTTGATTATGAGGAACCCTCGTGGCAGCCATCAGACGACTTAGAACATAGTCCCGAACTTCGAAAAGCTTTTCACGATCAATACCCCTCGAAGCTTCGGCCTATCAGGAGCTAGGCCCTAGGAGGGGACCTGATCTGTCCCGGCGTCTTGGCATTCGTTCCGACAACTCGGTAGGAGGAAGAAGGTTGCGACGAAAAAGGGATTGTTAGGCGAGGATGGACGAAGGTGGGGAGAGACTGACGTCATAAGATTTCAGGAGATTCTATGGCGTGATGGATTTGTAATGTAGATAGAAGAGATGGTGGGGAGACATACGAGGTGTAGTTACGGCAGGATTCTATGGGTTTCTCTAGGGGAAAAGTATGAGTCATAGCGGGATCGTGGAAGCAGATGTTAAATAGAGCGGGGGGGGATCTTTCCTTTAGTTCTTTTTCTTCTTTTTCTCTCTGTCTCGTCTTTCTGTCTTCTCGATATATAGGAACATCTCTATCTTACGAATCGTAGTCTCGAGATCAAACGCAGGCCGGGATCTATCGTCGATCATCGTCATCGTTCTCGTTGAGGTCAATCGATCCTCACTCTCCCTGCCCTTGTCCTTGCCCCTGCCCGAAGCTCTGTTCTTGTCTTTGCCTTTGCTGCGCTTGGCGGTGCTTGTCTTTGTCTTATGCCGGCGTATTTCTGTCTTCGTCGGTGTCGCCGTTGTTGGCTGTGTTCGCCGAGTCAGCCTGCGTCATCGTTGTTGTTTCCTCTCGTCAGGGTTCTCCGTCGCAGATAAACGTGAGTGGCGTTCAACATCTGCAGAATCTCGGGAATAACGAATCAGCTGGTGGAAGATTAGGCCGGATTGGTCGAATGCTGTTGGCGCCAATCAAATGGCCGAGTGTAAGCTTTTAGTTATGTCTTGGCCAAATAGGTAAGTGGTATTAGCCAGTCGATTCGTTATTCCTGAGATTCTGCGATGCCTCGCAGAATACATCTAGATGCAGTTAGTTTCTGATTGGGGACTCGCATGTCTGACCAGCTCTCAGTCAACTTCAACCGCTAATGACTTTCACCCAACGCGCAAATTATTAAATCTCTCTATTGGGTGATATAAGCTAACCTTCTCTGATTTAATGAAGTCAGATAAATTCCATCTTTCGTTGTGGTTGAGTTATTAAATTTCTAAAGGTTGGGTTTTTGGTGGGGAGCCAAACGAATGTCACACCAGTAGTTGCCTATTTGGGACAGGTATATTTCCCGATCTGGACTTATTTTTCCTAATTGGGTAAGCTTAATGAGTTTACAGCTCCCAAATCATAGTCTTGGCACATCCTGGCACATAATCTCAGCCTAAAATCATTAAATAATTACCCGATTAGGGAAGTGATCTTCGGAAATCAATGTCACAAATGCTCCGGTTACAGGTGTCCTCAACCATATAATTTAGTGAAGAAAGGGTTAGGGTAGCGCTAAAGATCCTAAAAAGAACAACTTAAAATATAACATCTATAATGAACTACTTTGTTTTTGCTATTATGACCTTGAGTATATAATGCGTTGCAAATTATTTGGTGGTCTTGTACGTGTAGTACCTAGATGTATCAACCCAGGTGATAACGGTTCCAAGGCCGGGTAACCTATGTTCTGCGTAAAGACTCGGAAAAATTTGTTTGTTCAACAGTAATCTACTCACCACAATTTAACAATGGAGCGGGAATATGGTCAAGGCAGAAACACAGCTGTGGCTGATGAGACAATCGTTGACCCGAATTCCTCCTTCTCCACTCTAGATCTAGATGCAAGATTATTACAAGGTATCGCAAAGTTGAACTTTGCGCACCCTACTTTGGTCCAGGCCAAAGCAATTCCTCTGGCCCTGGAAGGAAAGGATATCTTAGGTATTGATCTCTTGAAGCTAGCAATAACATTCTCAACCACAAGTGAAGGCTGACAATAGCTGATGTATAGCTAGAGCAAAAACCGGTTCTGGGAAGACAGCAGCGTATTTGTTACCAATACTTCAGGCAATACTTAAACGGAAAGAAGTACTTCATATTCGAACTATAAAACTAGGTATATATCCGGCTAACCTTACACCTATGGGGTCATAGAGTTCTCCAGACGAAAGGTTCACAAGCGCCTTGGTTCTAGTCCCGACAAGGGAACTTGCGGAACAGGTCCACAGCACCACCGAAAAGCTTTCAGCGTACTGCGCGAGAGCAATCCGAGCTGTGAATATAGCCCAGAATGTCTCGGAACAGGTCCAGCAGTAAGAATCCTCCTTGAGCAGTTTGCTGCTCAATTCCAAAGCTGTTATAATGACTGTACGGAGGCAGCGCTAACATACCTACCCTGCATTTCAGGTCTCTACTTGCCGAAAAACCGGATATAGTAATCGCCACCCCTTCCCGCGCCCTCTTATACAGCAATCATTCCGCCCAGGTCCTTACATCAAACGTTACTCACCTTGTAATTGACGAGGCTGATTTAGTGTTATCGTACGGATATGAAGATGATTTACAAGCCGTGGCGAAAGCGCTACCAAAGGGACTTCAAACATTTCTCATGAGTGCTACATTAACTGCGGAAGTTGAGACACTGAAAGCGCTTTTTTGCCGGAATCCAGCAATACTACGGTTGGAGGAGAATGAGGAACAGGATGGGGGGGGCGTGAGTCAATTTGTTGTCAAGTACGTCCCATACCCTTCAATGCCAATCCCTAGCCAAGTATCGGTAACCAAGCTAATCACGGAACTAGGTGTGGAGAAGATGAAAAGTTTTTGCTAGCTTACGTGATCTTCAAGCTTAAACTTATAAAGGGGAAGTGCATCATATTTGTTGGTGATATAGATCGGTGCTATCGTCTTAAGCTGTTCTTAGAACAGTTTGGGATACGGAGCTGCGTCCTCAACTCAGAACTTCCCGTCAACTCTCGTCTTCATATCGTGGACCAATTCAACAAGAATGTTTACGAAATAATCATTGCGTCGGATGAGAGCGAAATCTTAGGAGAAGAGGACGAGCAAGACGAGGGGGGAGAAGCAGATGAAAATGTGACGACAAATTTACACAAAAACGCTAAGGCCTTTAATTCTGGTTTGGATGAATTGAAGGTAGTGGAAGCAGCAGTATCCAAAATCTCGCTCAAGAAAAAACGAAAAAAGGTTCGTCGGGATAAAGAATATGGTGTTTCGCGCGGTATCGATTTTCAAAACGTTGCTTGTGTCCTCAATTTCGATCTTCCCACTACTTCTAAATCATACACCCACCGTATTGGCCGCACCGCGCGAGCTGGAAAGACTGGTATGGCGCTTTCATTCGTCATCCCCGCCGAACTTTTCCGGAAACATAAACCCACCAGCTTTCCAACGTGTGCGAATGACGAGAAAATACTTGCAAAGATTTGCAGACACCAAAAAAAGCGTGGGAAAGAGGTAAAACCTTATCACTTCGATATGAAGCAAGTTGATGCATTCAAATATCGTATGGACGATGCACTCCGCGCTGTAACCCGCATTGCCATCCGCGAGGCTCGCACTAGAGAGATTCGACAAGAGCTTTTGGCTAGTGAGAAACTGAAACGCCATTTCGAGGAAAATCCGGAAGACTTAATCCACTTGAGACACGATGGCGAGCTGAGAGCTGCAAGAGTGCAGCCACACCTGAAGCACGTCCCTGACTACCTGCTTCCAACAGCTGGAAGGGCTGCTCTCTCTCCTGGATCTTTAGATTCCACTAGTAGGGGGGGGTTTGTTGGTATCAGGAAGAGTAGTGACAATAGGATTAGAAAGGCCAGGATGAAAAAATCAGGGAAGTCTGGAAGGAAAAGTACTGGATCGGGGCGGGACCCACTAAAAATGTTTAGAGGGAAACAGTAGATAATGGTAGTAAATGGAGGGGAGCATCTGTAGAAAATCAAGGCAAATTGGTTAAGGACCCTCTGGATTTGTTACTTGCATTACGTTGCAGGCTTCTAGGGGCCTCTAGGCTGTGTCCCGCTTTGTAATAATTGCCCCATATTAATCATCAACTCTCACTCGATCAACTAAATTGCCAAGGATGGGGCCTCCACGAAAATTGCGCTGTTTGATTTTCTTCACTTATGCAATTTGATCAACCTATTCGGCAGGGCGTTTGTAATTTTCCCTCGTGGAGCGAGGCCGTAAAGATTTTAGGGACATTTAGTGATTTTCACACCCTCCGACCCTCTTCACTTATAAGTAGAGAGACGTTGGATTAAAAGTGAACGAGAATTAGTTGAGCTCCGTCGTTCACGACGCTTGAATATTTGAGTTCAATCAAGACCAAGAATGAAAAATGGAGGTAAAAAGCATGGGAAGGATGAAAGAGACCACATAGTTTACAAAAGCCGCCAAGGTGTTTTGAGCAGATACAACGTATGACCTATTCTCAAAGATAGTCAAGACCATCCCAGTTGCGTTCAAATTTCACTGCAGCCATTGCACTTTCTCGAACTCGTCGTCTACCTTTCGTCTTCGCTAGGTTATCCTCTAGCGCAGGAACGAATCGACGGTACACAGGGGGATCATCCTTTATGGGGATTGGAGGTGGACGAGGCGTGTTTGGGTCAGGCTGAGGTAGAGGTGCATGCTTTTTCGGCTTGATGACAAGAAGAATAATCATCCCTGCTACTAAGAGCAGTAGAAGTAGTATCGCCTTCCGCTTGGTTGTTCTACGCTGATATCCAGAGGCCTATTGTGCAAACATGAGCTACAGATCTCTCATTACATCAAGTGCAGGCAGGAAACAAACCACTGTCATTTCTTTATCCGCTGCTTTGATATGCACGCTCATTCGTTCAACGTTGTAGTCGATCCTATCAAGAAGTGTTCCCTGATCTATCACCATGGTCTGCAGTTCTTTAAATATATCGGCAAGCTCTATAATCCCTTTCGCTATGTCGGTGATTTCTCGCTCTCTCTGCATGATAGCGGCATCGTTCGAAGTCAGCGTGGCTGACTGCTGCAGGGCCGACTGCGAAAATGATATATCTGCAGAAGGATCTGAATCTTGGTTAAATTGAGACGGTGAACCGGCGCGATCAAGTGGGGTTGTCATTCCGGAGAGACCACGGAGTTCTCAAAACTCAAAGTCAGCAAATACCTCCTCTACTCAAGCATTCATAGCGCTCACGTAGTAGGGCACATACTTTTGAGATAAGCCGATTGTTTCTTTCTAAATGATGTACTAGCTTCTTGAACCTTAGTCGCTAAATTTATCTGAATATTCTTGCTCATGGCTCCTTCTGCTCTTGACACTCCGCCAGACCCGGCATTCACCATTGCTTGTACCTTGCGTATTTTCTTTTGGCACTGGTGAAATGCGCCCGTGATTTCCGTTGTTAGTCTCTCAATTTCCCCCTCTTCTGCTGATCGATTGTCATCAAATCCGGGCAGAACGTGCTTTTGGTGGAGTTTATCCAATTTAGCGGATTTGCGAGCTATATCCACCAAAATCTCATTAACCTCGTCGGAAACATCGGCCCATCTCGGGGGAAGTAGATCCATCTCAATGACCGCGTCTCCATTATTGGAGAAAGTGTCTTCAGCCTCGTTGGATGAGATAAGACCACGACGCTCTTCGTCCGTATGGAAGCCGGGGGAGAATGCACCCGCGGATGGCCCAAAACGGGGACGTTTAGCTGGATGGTGAGAGTAAGACTGGCGATAGGAGATGTAGCTTGGTAGAGAAGGTAGTTAGATAATCAGTAGAGTAAAAAGATACGAAACACAGCTCACAGGTTAGTTCTATCTCGCCACATTAGCCTGTAGGTGCGCCAGTGCTGGGTCTGCGATAAAAGTCCTGCCAGTGTCTACCTGAAGGAAAGTATGATTATCGGAAGGTATCTAGCGGTGTAATAATAGTGATATGTATCTGAGGCTGGAAGGGTTTTAGTCATTACCCCCTCTGGGCCATCACAGTGAATGAGGCTCAGCTATTGCCTGTTAGGGGACTCTGGCTACTGCTGCTAGTCTCACTTGGTCTTAGTCTAACCACTATTGGCCGCCAATGGTCAACCCCAGTCCCCGGCTACCATCAACTTCCAAGACATAGACATATGGCGCGACATAGGGGGTGGGTGAAGTAATCCGCAAGGTTGAGAATAATTACTTGTATTGATGATGAGGAGAGAGAGGGTTTCAACCCGTCTCTCTCCATATAAGTACAGTCCCTTCTTAGTAGCCAGCTATCCTTTCCCACCTATCTGTTGTCCCTTTTTGGGCACCTATGCTTATTAATACATTTCTGGTGGTGTCTTAAAGTAGAGTACCACAGTGGGTGCGTAAACCTCAGGGGAATCTTTTTTGTATGGGAATGAGACCGTTAGGCTAGGCGCTAGTACAATCATGGGGGGTAGAGCTCCCAGTTCCTATAGACTGATTGGCTGCAAACACCGAAGTTTACACACCCACCCTCCATAGCTTCTCGAACCATACCATCCAATAGTACCAGGGTGTAAGGGTAAGTACTGAGATGCCTATTTTAGGGAATTTTAGAAAGTGAGAGCCTGCAAAGGAATCTGATTGGGTAGATAATACTAGTAGAGAAATAACAGTTGGCTGCCAAGCAGGTATTTGGTTAGTGTGCCCCGTAGTTCTCTCGACACAAACTCCTCAATCTCTTATCTACGCTTGTTTTTTTTTTTTTCAAACTTTATCAAAATATGTTTTGGTAGTGTCCAGGCGTCTTGGCATCGGTCCCAAGAGTAGCGGAAACAGGGTTACGATGGAAGAAGAGATGCTAAGCGAGAACGGGCGGAGATGGGGTGATAATGTCGTCATTGGATTCTGATAGGTTCGGTGGCGTGACGGATTTGTAATGTAAAATAGAGGAGATGGTGGGGAGGAATACGAAGTATGGTGACGGCGGGTTTTTATGGCTTTCTATGAATGAAGGTGTGAGTCATAACGGATTAGCGGAGGAATGTGTTAAATAGAGCGTGACTTTTCATTTTATTTCTTTCTTACCTCTCTGCCGTCTTCGCTTTTATTTGGTATATAGGAATATCTTTCATATCATACGACAATGTCGCGAGATCACAGAACTAGACTTGGGATCTACTATAGTTATCGTCATCGTTCTTGTTGAGTCGCTAGATCCTCTCTCTGCTTCTTTGTTCGCCGCTTGCTCTGGCTGCCTTTGCGCCGCGGTGCCTGCGCTTGCGTCAGCAAACTCAACCGACTGCAGTCTCCCAATAGTCTCCCAAGTCTCAGGAGAGTCTCCTGACTCCTGGATACATTTTGGGTCTCAGGCTCAGGAGACCTCGAGATAAATCAGTCTTCGATGTGTCTGCGGTTCGGACTATTTCTGTCTTTATCGGTGGCCTCGTTGCCTGGCTGTATTCCTCGAGTCCTTTTGCGTCATCATTGTCGTCTTCTACTTGCCGTCTCATGATGCCGTCGCACTAAAGCGAGACCACTCCTCTTTCGGCCGTCTGTGCGCGAGTTCACCATGCCATCGTCATCGTGGCCTCTTCTGCGACCAATGGGCGCGACTATCAAAGCTTCATGCGACGCCGTAGATTTCTTTGTCACTACGCGAAGTGGGCGCAGCGGAAGAAGCGGCGACACAAGCATATCGTCCCTTCCTCAGGACCTACGAAGGGGTCCGGCAGTACTCTATCGACCTCAAAACTCATCACACTGAAACCAAACAAGCCCGAGCTGAGTTCCATAAAGAAACTCAGGGACTACGAGCTAAAATCAAAAAGATGCAAGAAGGAATCTGTCCCGGCGTCTTGGCATCAGTCCTGAGAATTCAGTAGCAGAAGCGGGATTGAGAGGGAAGAGATGATGCTAGGTGAGGATGGGCAGGAATGAGGTGATAGTGTCGTCAACGGGTTCTAGGAGATTCGATGACGTGATGGATTTGTAATGTAAATAGAAAAGAAGGTGGGGAGGAATATGAGGTGTGGTTGCGATGGATTTCTATTAGTTTCTACGGATAAGAGTATGAGTCATAGAGGACTGGCGGGGGAAGGATGTTAAATAGC
The DNA here is from genome assembly GCA_024713865.1 of Morchella sp. 2016-72. Lineage (NCBI taxonomy): Eukaryota > Fungi > Ascomycota > Pezizomycetes > Pezizales > Morchellaceae > Morchella > Morchella sp. 2016-72. The sequence continues at coordinate 736,185 of JAMJEY010000026.1, read as the reverse complement.
GCGGGAAGACTTTTCCTTTAGTTCTTTCTTTCTTTTCTCTCTGTCTCGTCTTCCTGTCATCTCGATATATAGGAATATACTCCTATTTCTCCAGACATAGTACCTGAGATCCCAGAACCTAGCTTCGGGATCTATCATAGCTATTATCATCGTTCTCGTTAAGGTCCATCCGGTCCTCACTTTCTCTGCTCTTTGTCCTTGTCTCTGCTTGGAGCTTTGCCTCTGCCCTTGCCTTCGCTGGTGCCTGGGCTTGTGCCCGCCCAGTAGTCTCTCTGTCTTCATTGGTGCCCTCGTTGTCTGGCTGTGTTCCTCGAGTCCTTCTACGTCATCATTGTCGTCTTTTCTGCCTCTGGGTTACTCCGTCACAGAATCAAGCAAGACATCGGGGAGCTCCATAATGACCTGGCCAGGCCACCCAGATCCGAGAAGCTTCCAGACCCGGAGAAATAACGGGGAGATCGAAAAAGCCTGAGAATGTTCCAAAGACAGCTACAGATCAAGCTTACGGTGAATCTCGATCACTTCCTCACCTCTGCTTAATAAATCGCTTACTCTATTTCTCGACTGCAAGAGCCTGCGGCGGATCAATTTCTTGCTTATATCTCGGATGAGGGAATTGCCTTGGATTCAATGACAGAGTTTTTTGAAATTTTAGACAATGCTTTTGGGGACCTGGATCGCGCCGCTACTGCTGCCCGCAATCTGAGAGAAATCCGCCAGCATCAACGTCCTTTCTCTGAATACTTTGTGGAGTTCCAGCGGTATGCTGCTGACTCTGAGTTCAACGAGGCCATCAAGATTGAATGTCTATTGGAGGGACTTAATCAGGACCTAATGGCACTTATGATACAAAACGAGACCCCCGACATGATCAAGGAATGCGGACTCCTTCTTCAGCGACTTGACAACAACGGGCCTTGCAGGCCAGGATGGGGAGCTTTCGATTTCAAATCCCAAATGGTACAGCACCCCGCCCTTTCTACCCTCGACCACCATCAGCAAACTCAACTTCTGACTGCAGTCTCCCAACAGTCTCCCAAGTCTCAGGAGAGTCTCCTGACACTCCTGGATACATTTTAGGTCTCCTAAGGCTCAGGAGACCTCAGGAGACAAATGAAGTCTTGCTGATGACCTGTTGCATCAGCAACATCCCCAGTCGTACCATTGCAGCCATCACCCTCGAAGAATGCGGCACCAGCAGCCCACTCATCCAACACTCCTGGGGTAACGGTTCCTATGGATCTGTCTAATAGTCGTCGTCGTCCGGACCCTAAGGGTAGGGAAGCCCGGCGTATTGAAAATCTTTGTTATTATTGTGTAGGAGTGGAACATTTGGTAAGAGAGTGTCCTTATTTGCCCTCAGGAAGGGCACCACCTAGGATGAGGGGAGCATTGTTGGAAGCGAGGAAGGAAAGGAAGGAAACAGAGGAAGATAGTTTGTCGGAGGAGGAGGAGTTAAACGATTTGTCCCTGGCCTAAGCGGCATAGCCCAAGGACCTTCACGGAGTTTTTTTAAGGTTGCTATTTCTACGTTTTCAGTATTAGAAGGGGAGATGGATGGGAATCAATTGATTGTACTTTGTTCCATTTCTCAGAATAAAAAATCCATTGTACCCACTTATGCTTTGATTGATACTGGAGCGTTGGGATATGCATTCATCGATGAAGACTTTGCATCAGCAAGACTTGATTTGTCTCCTGAGGTCTCCTGAGTCTCAGGAGACTCAAAATATATCCAGTAGTGTCAGGAGACTATCCTGAGGCTTGGGAGACTGTTGGGAGACTGCAGTCAGAAGTTGAGTTTGCTGATGTGTGCGCCGCCATGAATTAAAAATGAAGAAGCTAAGACTGAAAGGGAGATTGATGTGATTAACAGGAGGCCTATTGAATCGGGGAAAGTGACGAGAAAGGTTACGGTGGAGCTAGAAATTAATGGACATGTAGAGGAATGTCCTTTCTTTGTCACGAAACTAGGACACTATCCGATAGTGATGGGAATACCCTGGATTAGAAAACATGGGGTTATTATTGATAGTGGACGGAATGAGATTCAGTTTAAGTCCAGTCTATGCCTGGAACAATGCTCAACTAGTGGCAACCCAATTGTGGCTCGGGGAATCTCCACTTCGCCACCTGAAAGACCAGTTACGCATATTTCGGCCATTACCCCTCGCTCGTTCAAGAAACTCTCACAAGACACTACGGTCTAAGTTTACTCCACTACTCTATATGCCGTCAACAAAATCTTGGAAGCACCAGCTAATCCTGATGGAACGATTCCCATAGACTACCAACGCTTCCGACAATTGTTCGACGAAAGGAATGCATCCAGGTTACCACCACATCGTTCTTATGATCATGAAATCAAGTCACAAGAAGGAATGGTACCGCCTTTCAGCCCTATGTATAGTATGTCGAGGGAGGAATTGAAGGCTCTAAGAGACTATCTGGCGGACAATTTGAAAAAGGGATTTCTACGCTCCAGCAACTCTCCGGTGGGTGCTCCAGTTTTATTTGATAAGAAGGCGGATGGTTCTCTACGGTTGTGTGTTGACTATCGAAAGCTGAACGCTATCATGGTCAAAGCTAGATACCCTCTTTCCCTCACACCGGAGACCATGGCTAATCTGGCACGAGCCAAATATTTCACTAAGCTGGACTTATGTTGGGGCTATAATCAAATTAGGATCAAGGAGGGGGATGAATGGAAGACTGCCTTCAGAACACGGTATGGACACTGGGAGTACTTGATGATGCCATTTGGGTTGACGAATGCACCCGCTACCTTCCAACGATGGATCAACGATATTCTACGTCCCTTCCTGAATCATTGCGCCACGGCTTACCTTGATGATATTCTTATTTACTCGAAAACTCTGGAACAACATAAAAAGGATGTACAGCAAGTAATGGAGGCTCTCGAGGCCAACGAGGTTCATCTGAAACCGGAGAAGTGTGAGTTTAGTGTGTAGGAAACCAAATATTTCGGCATGATATTGACCCCAGGGGGGATGAAGATGGATCCGGCTAAGGTACAAATGATTGTGGATTGGGAGGTATCCAAAATGGTGAAGGAGGTTCAGGAGTTTCTGGGGTTTGCTAATTTCTACCGACGATTCATCTATGCTTACTCTCGGGTGGCCCGACCATTGACCACTCTAACCAAGAAGCATGTCAGGTTTGAGTGGACCCAGAAGGTAGAACAGGCTTTTCGAACGCTTAAGATATCTTTCAACACCGCACCTGTACTGATGCAGCCCGATTCTGAAAGAGAGTTCATTGTGGAGACAGATGCATCCAACTATATGTCTGCTGGAATCCTATCATAACGGGATGATTAACAAGTTTTACACCCAATTGCTTTCTTCTCAAAAACTCACTCACCGGCGGAATGCAATTATGAAATCTATGACAAGGAATTACTGGCCATCATATGTTGTTTTGAGGAATGGAGGCCTCATCTGGAGACGGCTCAGTTTCAAGTCAAAGTACTTACAGGTCATCGCAATCTTGAATATTTTATGTCAACCAAATTGTTAAATCGTCGTCAAACTTGCTGAGCAGAATTTCTGTCTCGGTTCAATTTCATCATTCAATATAGGCCAGGAAATCAAGGGAGAAAGTTGGATATTTTGACAAGGAGGCTCAAAGATCTGCCGAAGGAAGGGGACGAAAGATTGAAGCAACAAAGCACATCAGCCTGGCAGAGTGGTACTGAAGAAGGAGAATCTTGATCCAAAGATAAGTTTGTTAGTGGATTCTTTGGCAAATGAACCCGCTGAAGAAGCGTCTCCCGTATGTGAATTATTTGATAAAGCTTACCAGTATGATAGTTTTCCCAACAAAATTCTGGCGTTACTCCGGAATGGGGTCCGACAGTCTAAGGATATCTCGTTGGCCGAGTGCAAGGAAAGCGAGGAGGGGCTATTGTTCTATCGGAACATACTTTACGTCCCCGATTACAATGAACTTAAACTTCACTTACTGCGAGAATATCATGACAAGCCTTCCGCTAGACACCCAGAACGATCAAAGACACTGGAACTTCTAAGTTGGGAGTACTACTGGCCAACCATGTGGAAATATACAGATCGTTATGTACAAAACTGTCACATCTGCCGGCGAAGCAAGGTCAATCACAACCCTCTACAGGGAGTCTTACGTCCGTTGTCAGTGCACAAAGGACCCTGGACAGATGTTACCATGGACTTTGTAACGGGACTGCCGGAGAGCAGAGGGTACAACGCAATATTGGTAGTAGTGGACCGATTGACGATGATGAAGCAATTGATTGCCACTACTCAAAATGTTAACGCCAGGGATCTGTCTCGCCTATACCTAGAACAGATCTAGAAACTTCATGGGCTACCAGAAACTATAGTCTCAGACCGAGGAACGCAATTCACCGCTGAGTTTTGGAACACTCTTTGCACGCGTCTAGAGATAGCACCACGCTATTCCACAGCATTTCACCCACAGATGGATGGCCAAACTGAGAGAACCAATGCCATTATGGAACAATACCTACGAAGTTATGTGTCATATCAACAAGACAACTGGATCGATTTCCTATCTCTTGCCGAGTTCACCACCAATAATCACATTTCAGAAACAACGAATATGTCACCCTTTCAAGCTAACTATGGACGACATCCGAGAATGACATTTGGAGCCTTACCGCACGGGCGAACAATAAACGAGGATCAAGCAAATGGACTAGCGAGTGAGATGTTACAAGTCTTCGACTTCTTGAGAAGCGAGATGTTTAGGGCCCAGAAGATACAGGAAGAGGTAGCCAATATTCATCGAACTCCGGCAATACGATATGTAGTTGGTGACTCTGTATGGCTCTCTACTCGGAATATAGAGACGAAACGTCCCTCTAAGAAGCTCGGTTGGAAGCAAATTGGACCCTACTTCATTAAACGAGTCGTGAGCCCTTACGCCTATGAATTAGAACTTCCCGCATCTATAAAGATTTATCCGGTCTTTCATGTTTCTCTCCTATCATCAGTAGCCAACGATCCTGTACCCGGACAGATCTCTAAACCACCCCCACCAGTTGAAATAGAAGGAGAGATCGAATTGGAGGTAGAGGAAATCTTGGATTCAAGGAGGCGTGGTCATCGGGTGGAATACTTGGTTAAATATATTGGCTACGAAGAACCCTCCTGGCAGCCCTCGAATGATCTTAAGCATAGTCCTGAACTTCGACAACTATTTCATCGTCGATATCCTTCAAAACCTCGGCCTATCGGGAGCTAGGCCCTAGGAGGGGACCTGATTTATCCCGGCGTTTTGGTATCGGTCCCGAGAGTTCGGTAGCGGAAACAGGGTTACAACGGAAGAAGAGATGCTATGCGAGGACGGGCGGAGATGGGGTGATAATGTCGTCATTGGATTCTGGGAGGTTCAGTGGTGTGACGGATTTGTAATATAAAATAGAGGAGATGGTGGGGAGGAATACGAGGTATGGTGACGGCGGGTTTCTATGGCTTTCTATGAATGAAGGTGTGAGTCATAACGGACTAGCGCAGGAATGTGTTAAATAGAGCGAGGGCACTTTTCCTTTATTTCTTTCTTTCTTCTCTCTCTGTCTCGTCTTCCTTTTATTTCGGTATATAGGAATATACTCCTATCCTCTGAACCATAGCCCCTGAGATCCTAGAACTAGACTTCAGGATCTACTATAGTTATCATCATCGTTCTTGTTGAGGTCCTTCCCATCCTCACTTTCTCTGCTTCTTGTTCCTCGCCCTTGCTCTAGCCCTTGCCTTTGCCTTCGCCAGTGCCTGCACTTGTGCCCGCTCGGGGCTACATCTGTCTTCGTTGGTGTCTTTGTTGCCTGGTTGTGTTCCTCGAGTCCCTCTGCGTTATCATTGCAGTCTTCTACTTCGCCTTGCAGTACTCCATCACAGCACTTCCTTACTAGATGTCCAACTCCTCCACAATAGTAACAACGATATTCAATACGCTGGCTTCCCTTTCTTTAGGGTCCAGGCGACGACGACTATTTGACAGATCAATAGGAACAGCTCCCTCAGGAGTGTAGGATGGGTGGGCTGCTAGTGCTGTATTCCTCGATGGTATAACAGAGCCATACCAATGGTCAGGAGAATTAGTTCTCACCGGGCTTGTTATAGGCTCAGAGTCATTGATAGAATCCAGCAGTTACAGTGACAGGAAAAGTGCCTGCAGTGAGGACCGCTACCTGCTGCAAGTGTGCCTACTTTCTGACGGCTAGGGTGGAGATCTATTCATGGAAGGATAGGCTGACGAGTCTAGCCTTGCTAGTGAAAAGAGGACCGGCTAGAGAAAAGTCTCTAAGTGCCCGGGCATCTCCAGCATCCCTCTGAGCAAGAATAACCCTGCTGCAGGCAGCAGTGGTTATGCCCGGGAATAATCTACAATGAGTTACAGCTCTGCAGCCACCAAGGGTAGACCACCTGAGCGGAGACTCATTTAATGCAGGCCCGAAGCTGTGTGACAGCCAGGCTGCAGGTGATCCTTGACCCTGGCTAAGGGTGATTACTATAGGACCGGAAACACCCGCTAGCGCTTAGGGAGAAGCGGGGTAGCGGAGGAATCGTTTCCGCTTCCAACCGAGTTTTCACCAGAACTTAGTAAGAGCGGTGGAAGGGGGAAACTGAGAGATTTGGAGTATAAGTACTCATCTCCATTTCCGCCCACCAGTTCGAGTTTCCCTCATCATTAGTTGTAACAAGCGGAAGAAGACCCTTAAGATTATTCTAAGTCTACCAGAAGAATCTTCACTCTCTAAACCTAATTTCTATCTTCTACCGGCCCTCTGCTTCATGACAGTGATCAGAGTCATCTATTGGTGCCTGAGAGCCTACTGTGAAGTTAGAGACTCTCTCTGGACCCTTTGTCCCACTCTCCTCCTGCTCTAAGAGTAGAGCCCCGTCACAGATGGTGGCAGCGGGCGCGGTACGAATGGGGATGTTGCTGGTACAATAGGTGGTCGAGGGTTGAAGGGGTGAGGGGATGGGCCACTTGGAATCTGGAACCTAAACCTCCCCATCCTGACTTGTAGTGCCCTTTGTTTATTATCCAGTCGCCGGAGCAGAAGGCCGCAGTCCTTGATGGTTGGGGGGGTGTCATTCTGAATCATTAGCGTCATCAGGTCTTGGTTAAGCCCCTCCAAAAGACATTCAATCTTGGCGGCCTCATTGAATTCAGAGTCAATAGTATAGCACTAGAACTCTGCGAAGTACTCTGAGAAGGGGCGTTGACGCTGTCTGATTTCCCTCAGATTTCGAGCGGCCGTAGCAGCGCGATCCGGATCTCTAAAAGCATTGTGCAAAATCTCAAAAAACTCCGTCATTGAATCCAAGGCAATTCCCTTATCCGAAATATAGGTAAGAAATTGATCCGCCGCAGGTTCCTCCAGTCGAGAAATAGAATAAGCGATTTGTTGAGCAGGGGTAGAAAATCGATCAAGATTGGCCGTGAGCTTGATTTGTAACTGTCTCTGGAACATCCTCAAGCTCTTCTGCTCAACCTGGTATTTCTCCAGGTTGGAAAGTTTCTCATACCTAGATGACTTGGCTAGGTCATCATGGAGCTCCCCGAAGTCTTGCTTGATTCCTTCTTACTGCTTTTTGATCTTAGCTCGTAGTCCCTGGATGTCTTTATGGAACTCAGCTCGGGCTTGTTCAGTTTCAGTGTGGTGGGTTTTGAGGTCGATGGCGTACTGCCGGACCCCTTTTTAGGCCCTGAGGAGGAGGCCGTATGCTTGTGTCCCCTCTTCCGTTGCTGCGGGGTCTACTTCAGGGTGAGCGACAAAGCAAGCCGCGAGGTCGTCATGGAGCCTTTGATAGTCAGGTCCATTGGTAGCGGGAGAGGTCATGGTGAGCTATGGTGCGAGGAATCCGTGCTGTATCGGTTGAGTAGGGGTGGTGTCATCTTAGTGTGACGGAGTAACCCGGGCGTAGAGAAAACGACAATAATGATGCAGAAGGACTCGAGGAACACAGCCAGACAACGAGGATACCGACGAAGACAGAGAGACTACTGGGCGGGCACAAGCACAGGCACCAACGAAGGCAAGGGCAGAGGCAAAGCTCCGGGCAGAGACAAGGAAAAAGAGCAGAGAAAGTGAGGACCGGATGGACCTCAACGAGAACGATAATGATGACTATGATAAATCCCGAAACAAGGTTCTGAGATCTCAAGGACTATGACTAGAGAATAGGAGTATATTCCTATGTACCGAGATAACAGGAAGACGAGACGAAGAGAAAAGAGAAAAAGAACTAAGGAGCTGATCCCCCCACTCTATTTAACAGATTCCTCCACTAGTCCACTATGACTCACACCTTCCTTCATAGAAACTCATTAAAAGCCGCTGTAACCACACCTCATATTCCTCCCCACCACCGTTCCTATTTACATTACAAATCCATCACGCCATCGAACCTCCCAGAATTCCAATGACGTCACCATCACCCCATCTCCGCCCATCCTCGCCTGACATTACTCCTTTTATCGTGATCCTGTTTCCCCTACCGAACTCCCGGGCCCGATGCCAAGAAGCCGGGACAACAAGCATCAGTGAAAGCAAAGGCAAAGGCAAAGACCAGAACGAGAGCAAGGGCAAGAGACAGGGGAAGTGAAGACCGGATGTACCTCAACGAGAACGGTGATGTCAGCTAGGGTCGATCCCAAAGTCAAATTCTGGGATCTCAGAGACTATGGCTACAGAATAGGAGTATATTCCTATGTATCGAGATAACAGGAAGACGAGACAGAGAGAGAAGAAAAAAAGAACTAAAGGAAAAGTCTTCCCGTGCTATTTAACATCCTCCCCCGCCAGTCCACTTTGACTCATTCCTTCATCCAAAGAATCTTGTAGAAGTCCACCGTAACCACACCATGTAATTCCCCTCCACCATCTCTCTTAATTATATTACAAATCCATCATGCCATAGAACCTCCTGGAATCTAATGACGTCACCATCCCCCCACCTCCGTCCATTCTCGCTTAACATTCACTCCTCTATGCAAACACTGTTTCTCCTACCAAACTATCGGGACCGATGGCAAGACGCCGAGACAGGATGGGCCTCAATGGAAACGATGATGAAAGCTATTGTAGATCCCGAAGTCAGGTTCTAGGATCTCAGGGACTATGATCAGAGAATAGGAGTATATTCCTATGTACCGAGATAACAGAAAAACGAGACAAAGAGAAAAGTAAGAAAGAACTAAAGGAAAAGTCCTTCCATGCTATTTAACAAGCTCCTTCACCAGTCCACTATGACTCATACTTCAGTTAATAGAAACCCATTGAAAGCTTATTGTCATCGCACTCCGTAATCCTCCCTACCATCTTCTCATATTTATATTACAAATCCATCACGCCATCGAATCTCTCAGAATCTAATGGCCACACTATCACCATATCATAATGCATCCTCGCTTTACATTACCCCCTTCGTCGTAACCTGGATTCTGCTACCGAACTCTCGGAACCGATGCCAAGACGCGAGGACAGGAGACCTGATCTGTCTCGGTATCTTGGAATCATTCCCGAGGGTTCGGTAACAGAAACACAGTCGCAAGGGAAGAGGGAATATTAAGCGAGGATGGGCGGAGGTGGAGCGTTGGTGTCGTCATCAGATTCTATGGGATTCGATGGCGTAAGGGATTTGTAATATAGATGGGAAGATGGTGGGAAGAAATGGGGAAGGTGGTGCTCAATAAGTTTTCTATCGGATTCCATGGTGTTCCGGCATCTTGGCATTGGTTCCGAGAGTTTGGTAGCGGAAACAGGATTGCGGCGGAAGGAGCAATGTTAGGCGAAAGTGGGCGGGAATGGTGTGATGGTGACGTCATTGGATTCTGGGAGGTTCGATGGCATAGTGTGATGGTGACGTCATTGGATTCTGGGAGGTTCGATGGCGTGGTGAATTTGTAATGTAAATAGGAGAGATGGTGGGGAGGATTATGAGGTGTAGTCGTGATGAGTTTCTACGGGTTTCTGTGGATGGAGGGGGAGTCATAGCGGACTAGTGGAGGAATGTGTTAAATAGAGTGGGAGGATCTTTTCTTTAGTTCTTTCTTTCTTTTCTCTCTGTCTTGTCTTCCTGTCTTCTCAGTACATAGGAATATACTCCTCTTCTCTAGACATAGTCTCTGAGATCCCAGAATCTGACTTCGGGATCTATCACTGCTATCACCATCATTCTCGTTGAGGTCCATCCGGTCCTCACTCTCCCTGCCTTCTGCCCTCACCCTCGTTTTGATCTTTGCCTCTGCCTTTGCCTTCGCTGGTGCCTGCACTTGTACCCGCCCGGCAGTATCTCTGTCTTTGTCGGTGTCCTCGTTTTCCGGCTGTGTTCCTCGAGTCCTTCTGCGTCATTATTGTCTTCTTTTCTGTGCCCGGGTTACCCCGTCACACATGAGCAGTTGTGTGAGTCATGGTAGGACTTGCAAAGAGCGTTTTAAATAGCTCAGGAAGACTCTTTCTTTATTTCTTTCTTTCTTTTCTGTGACGGAGTACCGCGAGACAAAGTAGAAGACGACAATGATGACGCAGAAAGACTCGAAGAATACAGCCAGACAACGAGGGCGCCGACGAAGGCAGAGGATCTGCCAAGCAGGCACAAGCACAGACACCAGCGAAGGCAAAGGCAAGGGCAAAAGCAAGGGCAAGGGGCCAACACAGGGGAGGCACGAGGCAAGGGAAGTGAGGACCGGATAGACCTCAACGAGAATGATGATGATGACTATGATAGATCCCAAAGTCAGGTTCTGGATCTCAGAGACTATGGCTTCTAGAAACTAGGAGTAGATTTCCATGTACCGAGATAACAGGAAGACGAGACAGAAAGAGAAGAAAGAAAGAACTAAAGAAAAGATTCTCCTGCTCTATTTAACACTTTCCCTCGCTAGTCCGCTATGACTCACACCTCCATCCATAGAAATTCATAGAAACCCGCCGTAACCACACCTCATTTTCCTCCCCACCATCTTTCCTATCTACATTACAAATCTATCACGTCATCGAACCTTCCGGAATCCAATGACGACACTATCACCTCATCTCCGCCCATCCTCGCTTAACATTGCTCCTTCCGTCGTAACCCTGTTTCCACTATCACCTCATCTCCACCCATCCTTGCTTAATATCGCTACTTCCGTCGTAATCCTATTTCTACTACCATACTCTCGGGACTGATGTCAAGACACCAGGACATTTTCTCTCTGTCTCGTGTTGCTATTATCTTGATACATAGGAATATACTCTTGCCCCTTAAGCTATAGTCTACAGGATCCCAGAACCTGACTTCGAGATCATCCATAGTTCTCATCATCGTTCTCGTTGAGAGTCATCCAATCCTCACTCTTCCTGCATCAGCAAGCTTTACTATTTATGACTGGAGTCTCCTGAGTCTCCTGACAGTCTCCTAAGTCTCCTGAAACCCCTGTAATCTCCTGAAACTTGTAAAATCTTGCTGATGTGCCTCGCGTCTTCTCTGCCTTTGTCCTTGCCAGTGCCTGTGCTTGTCCCTGCCCGGCCTTTTACCCTGTCTTCATCGATTTCCTCGTTGTCTGGCTGTGTTCCTTGAGTTACCTCTGCGTTATCATTGTCATCTTCTCACCTGCGTCCAGCTTACTCCGTCACATGGAACTGGTTTGGAAGCTTCATGGACGACCAGAAACTATCGTCTCGAAGAGAGGATAGAGGACCACAATTCACTACTGAGTTTTGAAGGGCTCTTTGTCCTCGCTTGGAGATAGCACTCCGCTACTCTACTGCATTTCATCCGTGAATTGATGGTCAAACTAAGAGTATCAATGCAATTATGGAATAATATCTATAAAGCTACGTGTCTTATCAATAAGATAACTAGGTCGACTTTCTACCTCTTGCGGGGTTTGCTACCAACAATCACGTCTCGGAGACAACTGATATATCTCCCTTTTAAGCTAAATATGGGAGGCACTCAAGGATGACGTTTGGACCTTTACAATATGGGCAGACAATGAGCGAGGATCAACCAAATGGGTTGGGGAAGGAAATATCTCAAGTCTTCGATTTTCTGAAGAGCGAAATATTTTTGACCCAGAAGATACAAGAGAAGGGGGCTAATACTTATCGCACACCAGCCCCTCGGTACATTATTAGTGGCTCTCCACTTGGAACAAGGAAACAAAGCAACCCTCAAAAAAACTCAATTGAAAACAAATCAGATCTTATCTGATAAAACGGATTGTAAATGTTACGGGCGAACGGCGCAGCGATCAATAGGGGTTGGCCTATTGAACTGAAGGTCTTCATAGACAGTATTCTAAGGCTGAGCTAGGACGGGCAGGAACTATACCGGGCCAGGCAGGGTGAGTGTAGGCCAAGGGGAGAAGCAGAACAGAACCGGAGGCGAGAGAAGAAGCAGGGAGGAAGACCAAGTGTACGTGAGGCTAAGTGATATACGCAATAGAGAGGTATACTCTCTAGACTACCGTAGGTATGGGCCGACCGAGGAGTGGGTGACGGAAAATGGTTCACGTAGACAGGGGAGGAGACTTAGAGGCGAACCAGGGACAAGGATGAGAGAGGCCGAGCGAGGTTAGGATGGCAGAAGGAGAACCCCAATGTAGATGAGACTAAGTGGTATAAGTGGAGGGGATGAGAGGGAAGAGGATGAGTTTTTGAAAATATCTCAACAACCAGCAAGATAGAGAAGACCAGAACACCTTATTCAGAATCAGCAGGCTTAGGCCTATCTTTTCATTCTTCTTTTTTGAAAAATATCATCAGTTTGCAGGAGATTACTGTTTTATCACCGGGTTTTTCAGGTTACACAGGGCTAAATCCCCTCTTTTGAGGAAGGATTTAGGCATTCATCAACCGAACTCAACAACCACATCAGCTAGGAGCAAGAGAAAACAAAGAGGAGGATCTTCAGAGAAGTATCTTCACAACTAGGCACTAAAATTACTGAATTTGTAGGGATTATACACTCCCCTACTCATCACTCCCTCTAGATCACACTCCCCTAGAGGAGGACAGAGGTGCCAGCGTATTTCTGTCTTGGTGCTCTTGGCAGGCTTGGCGTTGAGGGGCTTAAAACAATAGAATTGTAGGAAACAGGGTGATAGGACAATAGTATTGTCTGGGCTAGACAAGGGTAAGAAGGTAGGTCATAGCAACAGTATTACACAAAATGGGCAAGGGGCTTCCTGGACGCCCGTTGTGCGTTAAAACGTCAACGGGGTACACGGTAGCATACAGGGAGATGCGGGGAGGGTTTGGGCTGGAACCAGTGTATGGAGACAAGGAACCGGAATTTGTGAGGAATCTGGAGAATGAAAAGGTGTATCTTCAGAGGAAGGACGGAGCTTTCGTGGTGGCAGGCATCAGAAGGGTGGACATATACAGCAGCACAGGAGTGAGTGAGGAGCTCACGTCTGAAAGCGAGGAAGAGGCTCGAAGCGGAGAGACAGCGGCAGAGTACAGACAGGCAACGGAGGAGATTAAGGAAATGCTTGAGCAACTGGCGGAGAGCAGCGACTACGAACCAACCCCCCCGCCAGAGGGGAAACCGCAACCGAGAAACAGCCGCAGCACATCGAGCTCGCCGGAGATTGAGCAACGACCACTCCGTGGAGGAGAGGAAAAGAGCAAAGACAAAGAAGTAGAAGACGCAATGGAGTGGGAAGACATGAGCAAGGACAGTCAAATCGAAGTGGCAGTTGAAGCTGTCCGGGAATACAGGAAGCGAGAAATCGAGAAGCTGAGCAAGAAAATGGAGATCGACAGTGAAGACGAACGAGAGGCGAAAGACGTGCTTATGGAGAACGATAGAGACATGATGGTGGAAGCGGTAAAAGAGATTGTGGGGGGTGGAGTGAAGAGAAAGTGGAGGGGGGAGGAGGAGGCGGAGATCTGGGACGTCTGGATAAATCCGAGAAAAATTATTGAAGGCAGGAAGAGGAAAATCCAGGAGAAGATGGTAACCGGTATGCTGGCGAGTAAATACGCACATATCATGGAACCAGTGAAGACGCGACTGAGCCACGGTCAGGGCGAAGTCAGAAAGGAAGGACGGTTCACCTCGCGTCCACATAGAAGGATGACACCGATCTCGATACGATCAAGTAGTGAGGAGACGGATGGCTCAAGCGGAGAGGAGGATGTAAAGGTACCAGCATGGGCAAGGGAGCTCATAAATAAAGTCAGAACGCTGGAAGAGAAGGTTCGCAGGCTGGAAGCCGAGAAGAAAGTGCAGGGGAGAAGACAGATGAACGCATCAGGAACGAAGCAGGAGGGTCAACCACAGAGCAAGGTAGCGACAGCAAGAAATGCGCGGCTCTCCCCTCCCCCTCCCCCGGCGGTGCCTATTTTATCGGTAGTTGGAGGGCTAGGAGAGGATAAGGGCGGTCCGTGGACTGTTCAAGGGCGAGAAGCGATAAGAAGAAGGGAGGAAGCAAGAGAAAATGCGGCAAAAGAGGCAGAAACAAGAAGGGAGATGCGGAAAAGGGAGGCGATTGTGGTCATGGAGAAAGCGGTGGGGGTGATCCCCATGCCGGAGGAGGTGGAAAGAGCGTTGAAGTTGGAGAAGGAGCAGGTTGTTAAGGTGGTGAAACTCCCGGTGGCGAAAGGGAAAAAGGAGGCGATCAAGGTGGAGTTTGCAGAAGAGGCAGTTCGAAAAGAAAAAACAGGCGGGTTGGGAAGGCTGGTCGGGGCGCAGGAGGTAAAGCAGAGAACGGAGGACTGGAAAGGCATAGTGGTGCACGGAGTAAAAGGAGAGTGGAAAGGCAAGATGGGCGAACTTAGAAAGCACATCAAAGAACTCAACAACTACACGCTGTGCAGAGACCCACACTGGCTTGCCAAAGACGAGGGAAGCGACTGGAGGTCCATTGTCATTCATGTCGAGACAGACGAAATGAGAAGAGACATTCTGAAGAATCGGATCAAAGTTGATGATGGGTATACGCACAACACGGAGGACGTGAAGGAGAAGGCATGCAGGGACTACATAGGGAGAGCGGCGTTGAGAGAACAGCAGTGCACGACGTATTGCGGGTACGGTCACTGGTGGGCTAGGTGCAGAGGGAAGGCGAAGTGCGGCATCTGTGGAAGGACAGGACACTCCACCCATCAGCATCAGTGTCACGTCAATGAGTGCAGCAACAAGGGATGGTGCAAGAAGCATAAGCAATGGAGGAAATGCACAAATTGTGGAGGCCCGCATGGTGCAATGTCGATACACTGTCAGGCGAAGGTGGAGTGGTTCAAGAAGACAATTGGATACGTCATGGTGTGCAGTATCTGTAAGGAGACAGGGCATCAGACCAGAGAATGCAAAAAAGTTAAGGAGGTAGCAGGAGAAGACGGAAACAAGGCAGTTGAACATGCCTTGTAAACTTATTATACTTCAGCATAACTGCAACGGGTCCACGAACGTAATGCAGGGGTTGTTGGAAAGTGGAAGGGAGGCGGACGTAATAGCGATACAAGAACCGTACATTGGCAAGATTAGTATAGGGAAGAATATACGAAATGCGGTAGAAATTGGAAATAAAGAGATCACAGTGGGGCATCAGTGTTTCGATGTAATATACAGATAGGGGGAAAAAAGAAACAAGAGCAGGGTAATGTGGATGGTAAGAAACGATAAGGGGCTGAGGTATAGGGTAAGGGAGGAGGTATGGAAAGACTGGGATGCAAGTGTGATAGAGGTGAGGGGCGGGGGTAGTGGGGAAATTGTAAGAATAGTGAATGTATATAATCAGGCTCATAAGGAAAGAGAAGGATGGTGCGTTGAAAGGATGCCGGACGGTATCGGAAAGGAGGGTAGGACGATTATTCTGGGGGACTTTAATGCAAAAGGGGCACTATGGGATTCGAGGGCAGAAAGTGTTAGGGAGGATATGGTAATGAGGGTGGTGGAGCGGGAGGGGCTGAGGCTAATAAGCGAGCCGGACAGGGTAACGTGGCAGTGGGGAAGAATGGAGTCGGTGCTAGACCTGGCTTTCGCGACAAAAGACATAAGCGAGAGAATAGAGTGGAGCATCATAGAGGAAGAGGACACGGGCTCAAATCACGCCCTTATCAAGCTTGAGATCGGTAGAGTCAAGGAGGAGGACATGTATGATGCAATGGAGTGTGGGAGAAATTACAGGAAAGGGGACTGGAAGACGGCGTGTCTGGTAACGCAGGCATATATCAGCGAGACCGAGGAAGAATGGAAGTGGGCAAAGGACAATGAGGATCCGGAAGAGATGGCCCAGATTATGGAATGGCATGGGCTATCGAAACGGTAGATGAGGAGGTGCGAGAAGCGAGAAGAAGTGGTTCGACGAGGAGGTGAAGAGTAAGAGGAAAAGGATGGTGGGCAAGAGAAGGTGGGGGAAAGTAAAAAGAGGGGAGGACAGGACCGGGGCCAGGGAGAAGAACAATAAGAGATGGAAAAAGGCGAGGAATGAGTACTTTCGGGAAGTAAGGAAGAAAAAGAAGGAGTGCTGGAAGAGCTTTATTGCGGAGTCAGAGGAGGATGATTTGTGGAGGGTGTGGAGAGTTATGAATAAGCATAAGTATGCTAAAACGCAGGTGATTGTAGACGGAGAGAGAAGGGCGGAGAGCTTTGGGGAGAAGGAAGAAATCTTCGTGGAAAAACTATTCCCAAAGGCGCCAGAGGATGTTAGGGGGGAAGAGGGTCTGAGAGAGTTAGAAGGGAGGATCAGGATCATGGAGGAAATGTGCAAGAAGGCGATAGAAAAACAGGGCACGTATAAAGCACCGGGGCCGGACGGTATCGCCTTTAAAGTAATTAAAGAAGTATGGAAAGAGGCAGGCGAAAGGATAACGGAACTATATCAGCTATGCCTAGACAAGGGCTATCATCCTTTAAGGTGGAGGACGGCCATCGGAGCAATCATACCGAAGCCTAACAAGTCGGATTATACGAGTCCGAAATCATATCGTCCTATCTCACTGCTGAAAACAGTCGGAAAGGGACTGGAAAGAGTGGCGGCGGACTACTTGTCGGAGGTCGGGGAGAGAGGGGGGCTGGAGGCAAATCAGTGGGGAGGAAGGAAGGGAAGATCGGTGGAAGAGTGCGTAGGATATGCGCTAGAGTGGGCAAAGGAGAGGAAGGAGGCGGGGGAGAAGGTAGTACTGGTAGCAATGGACATTGCGCAGGCCCTTCCCAATGTGTTGAAGGATAAGTTGAGAGATGTTATCAGGGGGCAGGGGGGGAAAGAGGTAGCGGCAGAATGGGTGCATAGTTTCATGAGCAAGCGAAAGGTAATTCTGAGATTTGATGGGGAAAAAGGGAGGGAGCGAAGCGTGGAAACGGGGATACCGCAGGGGAGCCCTGTGTCACCAATACTCTTCAATCTTTATATTGCGCCGATGTTGAAAGAGGTCAGCGAGTACATTAATGAGACGTTTCCTAGAAAGACAATCACACCCACATACATAGACGACTTCACGATCGTGGCAGCAGGGAGAGATTGGGAGCAAGCGTTTGCGAGAGTGGAGCATGTAGCTGAGTGGGCACAGCAGTGGGTGGCCAGAAACCATGTCAAGTTCGAGAGTGCCAAAACGGAGTGGATAAGACTGTGGAGAGGAGGAGCGGGGGAGGTAATGAAAATACAGATTGGAGAGGAAGAGGAGAAGGAGGAGAAGAATGTTATGCGGTGGCTGGGGATATGGATAGATGTCAAGCTGAACTTTAAGGAGCACGTTCGAGAAAAGACAGCCAGGGCTGTAAGGGCGGCGCACAGTATAGTGTAACTGTGCAAAGGGAGCGGCGGGCTAAGCGTCGACAGCGGTAGGAAAATGTATATAGCATGCTCGAGGCAGGTTGCAGAGTATGGGGGAAAAGTATGGTGGAAAGGGCAGGTGGGGCTGGCCAAAGAGGTGGATGTCGTGAATGTGCGGGCATTAAGGAGGATTGGTGAGCACCTCAGAACAGCGCCGACAGCGATGATAGAAGTGGAAAATGACATGATTCCGACACGGCATAGATTTAATGATAAACAAAGGCTGCAAGCAATCAAGGCGTTGGGGAGGAGGTCAGATCATCCCATGGCAATACTAGTACGGAGGGAGATACAAAAGAGGCGCAAGAGCGGGGATCAGTGGGGTGGCAAGAGGGTAAATTCGAAGGCGAGGGAGGGAGGAATGAAAGACGCGGTCGCAGAACTCGAGAAGATAGTAGGGAAGGAGTGGGGAAAGGTGGAGAAGTGGAGCAGAGTACATAAAAAGGAAGAGAAGTGGGAAGAGGAGATCAGGAGGGAGGTTGAGATAAGAATTGAGGAGTATGGAGAGGAGGAGAAGGAGAGACAGGCAAGAAGAGTAGAGGACAGGGAGGAGGTTCTTATGTTCAGCGATGGAAGCAAAGGCGCGGAGGAGGCGGCAGCAGGGATATGTAGGGTAGGAGTGGGAGGCGCGATATTGAAGAAGTGTGGATACAGGCTGGGGAAACAGGTTGAGATCATAGACGCGGAAATGATAGGGATCAAGAAGGCGATAGAGGTGGGGTTGAAAGAGGCAGTTAGAGAAAGAAGAAAAGTGGTTACCATTGCGTCGGACAGTCAACAGGCGCTTAGAAGGATCGTGGTGAGGGAACCAGTATCCGGCGAGCAGCTAGCCTATAAGATTCGGTGGCTTTGCGATGCGGCACGAACACAGGGCGTTAAAGTCAGATTCGAATGGGTCAAGGGGCATGTGGGACTGAAAGGAAATTAGGAGGCAGACGACGCAGCAAAGTCGAAGGCCAACGGAGGAAGTAAGGATAAGGACTGGTTTATATCAGTCGCCTATCTAAAAAGGGAGTCCAGGGAGAGAGCGATAAGTGAATGGAACGAGGAGTGGTTGAAAAGAAGGAATCCTGCGAAAGCGCTGATCGAGCCAACACAGCGACATAGAGTGCGAGTCGAAGATAACAATCAGAGAAAGAGGGTTATTATCTCCAGAATGCGAACGGGGCACATCATATGCAACGAATATCTGAAACGGATAGGAAAGAGAGAAGACGCGAAGTGCGAGTGCGGCAGCGAGGTACAGGACGTAGCACATATCCTGACGGAGTGCGAGAACACAAGACACGTGGGAGTATCAGCTGAAAAGAACAACGTCGGTTATCTGGTGTGGGACAAGAAGGGATGTGAGGAGGGGGTGAAGATATGGGTGGAGTAGTTAAGGAAGAAGCACGAGAAGGAAGGGAGAAGAGGGGACGAGGAGAGAGCAGAAGAGTGGGAGCTCGAGTACGGGTGGGGTGATCTAGAAAAGGTAGAGAGGAACGACATTCAGTGAATGATGAGTCTCGAGATAGTGAGCACGCTGAGTGCCAGAAGGGGGTGAAGAAGAGGAGGGGGCTAGGTGAAGGTGGAGGGGCTTTAGTATGTCTATGTTTGATTTTTTCTCTTGGTTGTGTTTTTGTGCTTGAAGAAATCGGTTGTCAGCGAATGATGAGTCTCGAGAAAGTGAGCGCGCTGAGCAAGTGGAGAGAATGAAAGGAGAAGGGAGCAGGCGGATGGGCGGGTTTTTTCTTTTGTTTTTGTTTTTGTTTTTGTTTTTGTTTTTGTTTGGGGAGGAATATTTTACCCTGCCTCCGGAGAGTAGGAGGAAAGGTTTTGTCTTAGCCTACGGGCTGCATACATGTATGAAGTATCGATTAATCAATCAAGTGGTATAAGTGATAGAGAGGGGTACACTCTAGACCACCGCAGGTACGGGTCAACTCAGAGGCGAACAGAGGAGCAAAGCCAGATGGGGACAAGACGGGGACAGAGCAGAAACAGAAGAGGGGAGTCAGGCATCCACGAAGCTAAGTGGTTTACACGATAGAAGGATTACTTCTAGACCATCACAGGGACAGGCATAACCTCAAGCAGAGATGAGAGGAGAAACGAGGGCGCAAGGATGGGGAAGACGAGAGAAAGCTAGACGAGGAACGAGTAAAGGACAAGGAGCCTCTCCCTAGGGATTCTGCCCCGGGAAGGAGGCATGGATCCATGAGGGGAACGCTATACTAAGGACGAGGTGGTTGCTTGACTAGAGTTATAGAGCATACATATACAAAGAAGAATTGTCTAAGGAGAAAACAAAGGACCTCAAGGGGGAGCCGAAAGGTTCTTATATATAAGAGGTTTAACACAAGTGATTAATCCAGATGGTGTAACAGAAAGACGAGAAATGATAGAGAAAACAGATGAAGCACGAAGAATATCAAGGCGAGAACCAAAGAGAAACAATGACAGAGTACCGTGAGACGAAGTAGAAGACGACAATGATGACGCAGAAAAGCTCGAGGAACACAGCCAGGCAACGAGGACACCGACAAAGACAGAGGTACTGCCGAGCGGGCATAAGCACAGGCATCATCGAAGGCAAAGGCAGACGCAAAAATCAGGACAAGGACGAGGACAGGAGACAGAGGAAGTGAGGACCGAATGGACCTCAACGGAAACGATGATGATAGCTATGATGGATCCCGAAGTCAAGTTCTAGGATCTCAAGGACTATGGCTAAAGAATATGAGTATATTCCTATGTACCGAGATAACAGGAAGATGAGACAGAGAGAAGAGAAAGAAGGAACTAAAGGAAAAGTCTTCCTGTGCTATTTAACATCCTTCCCCACCAGTCCGTTCTGACTCATTCTTTCACTCGAAGAATCTTGTAGAAGTCCGCTGCAACTACACCACGTAATTCCTCCCCACTATCTCCCTTAATTATATTACAAAGCCGTCATGCCATAGAACCTCCTGGAAACTATTGACATCACCATCTCCTCACCACCGTCCATCCTCGCTTAACATTCCCTCCTCCATCGCAACCCTATTTCTGCTACCGAACTATCGGGACTGATACCAAGACGCCGGGACAGATACCCAAAGAACCAAGGAAAACAGAAATGACGAAGCATACTCCGACAAAGATACAGAACGAGACGAAAGAAGACAGAAACTAAAACAGACTGGAAAAGTATAGGGACAAGGAGACAGAAAAGATGGGACAGGCGAGGACAAGAGGTGATAGGACAGGGGACAGAGATGAATAGCCAGAATCATACGTGAATACCTCACCGATATGTGAAATGGCGAAGATGGACATAATGCATGAAGTGCAACGAGGATTGTGGGGAACTAGAGAGAAATCAGGGAACGAGGCACAGCTAAGACATACCTTACCTCCAACAGCCATAGGATATGCTTCCAGGTACCAAGCCATCCTCCGATGTGTCCAGGTTCATAGGTCCTACGATACAAGGGTTGATAGTGGTAAAGCCAGTGCAGGGAAGAACCTACAGGGTATTGGGTAAACTAGGACTTAGGAGCGGGGAAACTAGGGGCTAATCGAGGGGGAATACAGGAGTATGAAGACGAAAAGAAATAGAGACTAGAAATGAGCCAAAGAAACAGGAAACAGATACAAGGAAACAGATCAGACTGGGACCGAACGGTACACCGTGACAGTAAACCCCTACACCTACAAATTGCAACTACCTGTATCTATGAAAGTATATCCAGTCTTCCATGTTTCTCTACTATCACCAGTAATTCATGATGCTGTACCAAAACAAACCCCCAAACCACTCTCACCGGTTGAGATAAAAGGGGAAATTGAATGGGAAGTGGAGGGAATATTAGACTCAAGGAAATATGGACGTCAAATTGAGTATTTGATTAAATACGTTGGTTATGAGGAGCCATCCTGGTATCACGGTGTACTACGAGTTTTGTAGGAGAGGAGGATATTAGAGGACAGTTTTTCGTTTGCGATGTTTGGAGTTTCTATGAGTTTCCATTACACGAGTCATGAGTCATAGGCGTACAGGGGTAGGAGGAGTACTATATATATGGAGTCATGTGTCTTCTCTTTTCTCTTTTTCTATCAGCAAACTCAACTTCTGACTACAGTCTCCCAACAGTCTCCCAAGTCTCAGGAGAGTCTCCTGACAGTCTTGGATACATTTTGAGTCTCCTGAGGCTCAGGAGACCTCAGGAGACAAATCAAGTCTTGCTGATGAGTCTTTTCTTCTTTCCTTACGTGTTCTTCCTGTTATCAACCCTCATACATCAGCAAGCTCAACTTCTGACTGCAGTCTCCCAACAGTCTCCCAAGTCGCAGGAGAGTCCCCTGATACTCCCGAATACATTTTGGGTCTCCTGAGGCTCAGGAGACCTCAGGAGACAAATCAAGTCTTGTTGATAAAGGTCCATTCGGTCCTTACTTCTCTTATGAGCGTACTTCTTGCCCTTGCTCTTGTCCTCGCTCTTGGCTTTGCTTTGGCTGGTGCCTGTGCTTGTGCCCGCCCGGTATCTGCACTGCTCCTGGCTGTGTCCCTCGAGTCCTTCTGCGTAATCATTGTTGTCTTCTACTTTGTGTCACGGTTACTCTATTATATACTGGAACTCTTAAGTCGAGAATACCATTGGCTGACTATATGGAAATATACACAGGGCTATATTTAGAATTGTTACATCTGTCAACAAAGTACGGCCAACCATAATCCCTTACAAGGAGTCTTACATCCACTATCGATACACAAGGGATGCTGGATGGATGTCATCATGGATTTGATAATAGGCCTACTAGAAAGCAAATGTTTCAATGCAATATTGGTATTAGTGATTAGCTTGACGAAAATGAAGCATCTGATTGCTACTACTGAGAACGTTAACGCTAAAGATCTGTCTCGTTTATACCTGAAATAGATCTGGAAACTTCATGGATTACCAGAAACAATTGTCTCGGATGGAGAAACACAATACACCACCGAATTCTGGAAAGCTATTTGTGATTGTCTAGAGATAGCTCCTCATTACTTCACCGCATCTCATCCTCAAACCGATAAACAAACTGAAAGAACTAATACGATTATAGAACAATACCTACGTAGCTATGTATCCTATCAACAGGGTGACTGGACGAATTTTCTATCTCTTGCTGAGTTCGCTACTAATAATAATATTTCGGAAACAAGTAATATGTCTCCCTTTCAAACTAATTATTGCAGACACTCACGGATGATATTCGGACCCATCAGCAAACTCAACTTGTGACTGCAGTCTCCCAACAGTCTCCCAGGTCTCAGGAGAGCTTCCTAACACTCCTGGATATATTTTGAGTCTCCTGAGATTAAGGAGACCCCAGGAGACAAATCAAGTCTTGCTGATGCCCTTACAGCACAGAAAAATGGTGAACGAGAATCAAGCTAATAAGCTGGCAATGGAGATGTCCCAAGTCTTCGATTTCTTGAAGAGTGGGATATTTGGGGCCCAGAGGATACAGCATGAGATGGCTAATTTACATCAGACACCGGTACCTCGATATACTGTTGGTGATCAAGTTTGGCACTCAACTCGGAATCTAGAAACAAAACGATCCTCAAAGAAACCTGATTGGAAGCAAATGGGTCCTTATTCAATCAAATGAATTGTGAGCCCCTATGCTTATGAGTTAGAGCTACCTGCGTCCATGAGAGTACATCCAGTCTATCATGTGTTTCTACTGTCGTCAGTAGCCGATGATACTTTACCAGAACAAATCTCAGAACCGCCTCAACTGTTCGAAATAGAGGGAGAAATCGAATGAGAAGTGGAGGAAATATTAGATTAAAGGCAACGTAGACATCAGCAAGATTCTACAAGTCTCAGGTGATTACAGGGGTCTCAGGAGATGTTATGGATTCAACGGACCTGGCAGATCACGGGTCTCCTGACATACACGAAGGGTACATGGAGGGTCAGCACGCTGACAGGGACAATAGCAGGCTTGTTAGGCGATCTCACCTAGAGATTGGGGTTTAGTATGATGATCGGTGTGGTGGTTCAGTGCGGGGTTTTTGTTTGTCGGAGTTAATGTTTTATCCTTCCTTATCTTGTACTCCCCCCGACAGTACTCGCTTACGGGTTCTTGTTCGGAGGGCAACCTCGATATATGTTCTTTTGCTATTTCTTTGCTTCGCTTCTCTCCTCCCCTTTGGGTTCGAGGTGCATCTAGGCTGGGCCACCAGTACACTATGCTACCCTCCAGATAGATGTCGCTGATAGTTTATTGGGTCTTGATCTTCGGTTTTCCCGAAGACTCTTGTATAGTTATTTTATCGGTGTCTTTCTTCTTCTTCCCTCTTCTTCCCTTTACGCTGTAACATCCTCGGATTGGCCATCGTGCTTCTGAGGATCGCTGTCAAATGTATCTTTCTCGCTGTTTCCTTTCTTTGCTTCTCGTGAGGGAAGGTAGTTGTGCGCCAAGTAGGGAGGATTATATAGGGCCACGGACACACCATGCTGTCTTCCTTTCCTCTCTACGCAACGTCTTCTCACCTGAACTCTAGTAAATACTTCAATACATACTTCTTTCGCTACTAGAGTTCCTCTCACACTTTTCCCTCGTCTAAGCCCTGCCTCTTCTTTCTTCGAGAGGTAGGGCTAGGCCTCCTTCATCATAATGTCTCTTCGTTGCCTTTGCTCTCTCTCTGCCCTTATGGCTCGCTGCCTCTTCCCTGCCTTCGGGCAGGATGTTCCTCCTCGCTCCCTCCTCCTCGACTCGTAGTACACTCCACACGTCCCATTGCCAGTCCAACCAGAAGGCCTGGGGTTCACCCCTCGGGTAACGTGCTAGCTAGCAAGAGGTGATTACACCCAACACATAGGTTGAGCATTCCCTATACTGTATACGTAGCTAGTAGCAAGAGATATCAGATACTAGAGCCTACGAGTCCTCTCCCTCTTTCCCCCTCTCCCGACATTCGCACTTCGCGAATCGCCGCCCCCTCGCCTAACAAGTCGGCCCTCTGGAACAACAAATACCCACACAACATGGGAAGGGACTTACACCTTCCCCTTCCACGAGAGGAGACTCAGGAGACTGTCAGGAGACTCAGGAGACTGCAGTCACAAATGGTAAAGTTTGCTGATGGATGTCGAGTGGAATTTCTAGTTAAATATGTTGGATATAAGGAATCTTCTTGGCAGCCATCAAGCGATCTCAAATATAGTCCTGAACTTTGACAATAGTTCCATCATCAATGTTCTTCAAAACTTCAGCCTATCAGGAGCTAGGCCCTAGGAGGGGACCTGATCTGCTCCAGCGTCTTGGCATCAGTCCCGAGAGTTCAGTAGTAGAAGCACTGTTCTAATCAATAAAGGAATTCTAAGTACGGAAGGGCGGAGATGAGGTAATGGTATCGTCACTAGGTTCTGTGAGATTCGATGTTGTGATGGATTTGTAATGTAAATAGGAAAGTTGCTGGGGAGGAATACGAGGTGTGGTAGCAATAGATTTCTTATGAGCTTTTATGGATTGGAGTGTGAGTCATAGCGGACTAGTAGAGGAGGGTTTTAAATCCAGTGGGAAGACTTTTCCTTTACTTCTTTCTTTCTTTTCTCTCTGTCTCGTCTTTGTGTTATTCTCGTCCATAGCAATATACTTCTATCTCACAGCGATAGTCCACGAGTTTCCAGAATCTGACTTCGGGATCACTCATAGTCTTCGCCATCGTTCATATTGAGGTCCATCTAGTCCTCACTCTCCCTGCTCTATGTTCTTCTTTACCTCTGTCCTTATCTTTGACATAGCCAGTGCCTGTGCTTATACCTGCCCAGTGCTTTCTTTATCATCGTCAGTGTTCTCATTGTTCTGGCTATGTTCCTTAAGCTATCACTGTGTCATCATTGTCATCTTCTACTTTGCGTCACGGTTATTCTATCATACCAATATCACCATCGGTAGATTTGTAACTATTCAAAATTATTGCACAAGATTGTAGCTGTGTAAATAAATTTTCGGAGTACTTTCCCAAATCTTGCAAAGTTGACCAATCCTAACTTGTCATTGCAAATGAAAAAATATGAGATAACTGATGAACAGAGGATGTACAAGTAGGTTTTCACAAGGAAGGTACAAGTGAGTTGTCACTTCACCATAGCCAAGTTCAGCAAATAGGGGGAATATTAATAAGTAGTCTATACTACTTGAGGACCTTATGCAGTCCATAGTCCTCCTTTAATTTGGTCTGTCAGTCGGACTGGCTTGGCAGTCCTTATGCAGTCGGACTGCTCGCCTGACGATAGTGCAAGTTATTACCCACCACTGTACCGTATATAGATATTGGGTTCTATATAATAGACTATAGTCTTGCATGGGAATTGTCGCTATAATCCGTTAGACTCGGATTACGTTTGTAATTGCCGCTGTTACCTCGTTTTAGCCGCTATAAGATTTGTTAATCTTTCGCCATAACTGCTGATCCGGCAAAGAATACATATTTGCTCGATGGCAAGAGCCTATCAGACATTTGGCTCGTATCATGAATATGAAATAACCGTTCTCCACAGAGACGAAATTCCTCCCTGTGTCCTCTAGGCTCCCCTGTCTCCATAGAGGTGACAGAACATGGAATGCCTTTTTGCTAATGACTACCGCAAAAACTGGCCTCAGTGGCCGGTCACACAAGACGTCGAAGTTACCTTTTTAAGCCTGTATGAGCGAAAGACAAATAGCTGAACAGGGGAATTCCAACGTCTTGTATCACCGGCCACTGAGGGGAGTTTTTGCGGTAATGTACAGGACTTCAGACTCTTCCTAGTTGACATCCATTTTTAGTGGGGTGCCCATTGGGTAGACATCCGTCGTATGGGCCACGCCGAATGGGTCAGAACACTTTCCGAAACTAACAACCAGCAAATACTCTAGCCTAAGGTTCGAGAATGCCAAGGTAAACATCAGATGCAGGGGCAGGTGGGAGGGGGGGACAATGAGGTAAAGTTGACTACCTTGTTATGACGGCTGGTAGAAGGAGGAGGTGGTGAGCTGTAAAGTTAGTTTCTAACTCCAGATTCCCCTAAAAACTTTAACCTCGCTTTAGTGAGTTTCCTACACAACTCGATATCATTCGTTGAGATGAATCCTACACTTTGTGGTAGTAGCCGACATAGCCTTCCCTGCTTATAGTATAGAACATGATATATCACTCGTGCTGCCCAGTAATTCATTCTTCCATCCAATCTACGTTACCTTCACCGAGCCCTCTAAAAAAAGTTAATTACGTCGTGCCTATATTTTACCCCTCAGAACTAGGTAACAATGATTCAGATGTTATATTTAATTTGAAATTAAAACTCAATTTGGTTAAATGTGCAGAACGCAGGGACGTTGTAGATGTATTGCACGTAGAACCGTTACTTTGTACGCGGTATGATGACCCGAGTATCGAAATTTCTAATTCCATGACGTTTCCGAACACGACCAATATTGCATACACACAAAAAAGTGCTAAGTTCTCCTATTTGTATGGTATGCAATATTGGTTGTGTTCGGAAACGTCATGGAAGGACGAGTACATACCCCACCACTAGTGTAATTATAGTATCTTTGCATGTGATAAGACGGTCTGGGTTGACTATGAGATACATGTAGATAGATAATCTCTCCGCAACAGGCAAATCGGTCTAATCAGGGAAAATCGGTCACTTTATTCCAACCAAGCACCCAATCAACGCCAGTATGATACCGGGCATACGCGCGGGAGTTATGTACTGGCGTATGGCTCCACCTCCCCACTGGTACCTACATGTACTTATACAAATAGACGTTTACTCTGCAGGTTGATTGACATGCTAGCACATCAGACTGCTCGATGATCAAGATCGCGGATCGAGAAAGTGACAAAGATGAAACAGAAGAGGGGTCTCTAACCTTGCCCTCTCGATTCGATAGTGATTCAATAATTATAAGCACCTCCTACTATCACCCGTGGCTTCTTATAACGCTACACTTCATTCTCCATTCTGCGCTAAAACAAAGTGGTTAATCCTACCTTCTCAAAACTCACATCTGGTTCAAATTTTATTGCAAGCTCCCTACACGTTCTCATCCAAGCAAGGAACGTGATACTTGATCGCAAAATCGGAGAATTGTCAAGCCATTAATCAACCACTGGCCGAACAAAAACCACTGGGAAAAAGCAATATCAAAAAGAAAATATGCCTGGTGCTTACTCGCGATCTCGGTCGACGCAACCTGTTCCTCGCCATCCTGCTGGGAACGCAACTCACCTTGCCCTCGAAAAAGTGATTCAAGATCATATACCAACGGTTACAAACATATTGCGCTGCTTATTATCTCTGCTGGAAACCTCGGATCAACCTCCTCTAAACGATCGTCGTTCGCTCCAATCATTTGAAAGTGATCTTCGAAGATTATGTGTTCAAGCTCAGGAAGGAGTTCAAAAGATGGATTTAGAGCTCCGTGTTGTTGAGAGCTCCTGGGATTATGTCGATAAGCAGCGGTGGGAGGTTTGTCGAGGTGATTACAAGGTAGTAATGACCCTGGTGCAGGAGGTGTTTGAGGCAGGGCAGACGAGAATGGAGGAAATTGGAGCTATTGCGGCAGGTATAGGGATGAGAGGAAGAACAATGGCTGGCTGGGGTTCCAACTAGCTCTGACGAGATGGTTCGCCTGTACAATATAATTGCATCCCCTGTTTTTCTTTTCTCCCTTCTATTGATTTCTCGTGGCCACGTGTAAACCAGTAGTTTTGCACTTGAGGCAGGTACCATTAAAAGAGACGAAATATTCCTAATGTAAGCCATTCAGGCGTTCTTGGGGGTCGCCAAGAGAGGTCTACAAATATTATGCATTTGAGACTTCATAAAGATAGAGATTTCTTGCATATGATGTTGTGGGGTTGACATGCAAGAGGGAAAGAAAGAAAAGTCTAATCTAGTTGAGCTAAGTACAATTTGAATGTCGTCGCAAGCAAATGCCTACAAACACCCCGGGCCTTGAATGAACGCGCAAGCAACACTAGAAGGAAACGTTACTGGGAGTTTTTTACTTGTGATCTTGCTTCATTATGAAAGTGAGTGTAGATACAGTGGACATGTGTTAGAACCCAATAATGCTCCACGGGCTAGTAAATGTTAAGTCAATACCCGAGCGAGAGACAAATAAAATATAACTTGCACAGAGAAAATCCAGGAAGTAGTTAAGGAAACGATAAAAGGGATGTTCCAAGTTAAAAATAAACATACAGAGCAGCGCTACGGAAGTACTAAGCCTTACTCTGGGGCTCTTGCAAGTGGAATTAGGATATATGAGAGAAAAGACAAGTACGTTGCAACTGGATTCAAACTCTCAATTTCCTTTCATTTCAGGTTTGTACAGCCCAAATGATTACAGTTGTTTCCTTCTGCATACGTATACAGTTTATTTCTGCATCATGAGCTGTACAAACTCGTTGTCTAAAAAAAATTGGGTCAGTGTTATAGGACCGAGTTGAGAGGTAAAGTAGCCAGACATACAATCGATTCTTCCGTCACCGTCTTGGTCTGCTTCTCTAATCATCTCATCGACCTCGTCGTCGGTAAGCTTCTCACCAATAGAAGTCATTACGTGCCTTAGTTCTGCAGCGGAGATGAATCCGTTGTTGTCACGGTCAAAGACTTTGAAGGCCTCTTTATGGAAAGAGATATGTTAGTTATGGTGTCAAGTGTCTGGTACGGATTATATAATATTCGTACCCCGAATTTCCTCTTCACTATCCGTGTCCTTCATCTTGCGAGCCATCATGGTCAGAAACTCTATATTCACCATATTAGGCCCACCTTATAAATAGTTAAACGGAAGTAATGCCCAAATGAACAAATTACCAGGAAAATCGATAGTGCCGTTGTTGTCGGCGTCAACCTCATTGATCATGTCCTGGAGTTCAGACTCAGAAGGATTCTGTCCCAAGCTCCTCATGACAGTCCCCAACTCCTTAGTGGTGATCTGGCCTGTTTCGTTGGAACCCTGTTAGCATCACTTCTGGCGAGAGGTCTCGTTCACATGGAGCTTGATCAGAGCTTTTTGCATCTATCACAAGTACGCAAAACTTTCCAGAGCGAAACATAGGATGTATAGCGATTACTAACCATCTCCATCTTTGTCCTAAATGTCACAGGGTGTGTCAACAGGGAGAAAGCACTATTACCCCAAGGAGAAGAATAAAATTTTGGGACTTAAACATACAAACAGGGAAAACGCTTCCTTGAACTCGGAGACCTGGTCTTCAGAAAGCGAATCGGCCTGTAATGTAGCCTGTCAGCTCTGGTGTCTAGTGAATCAAGCAAGTGATGTTTGTGAGTAAGGCAGGACAGCTACCGCCGGGCAGCGAAGAGGCCAAGAAAAGTAAAGAGAATACCATATTTGATTGAGCTCGTGATGATGAAATTGTGGTGAATTAAAATTCGTGAGGGCGTAGGTGATGCTTGATGAAGGTCGCTAGGTGATGATGAGGGATCGGGAGAAGAAGAGGAGTTGAAGAAGCAAGAGACAAACTAGGAGCTGGAATGTGGAGGGGAAGAGGGGGAGTCAAGTGCCAAGCTTGAACCCTCAGACCAGGGCTGAAGCAAGGTGCCCCGCGCTCCCCTTTCTGGAACCCATGCCAGGACCATAACGCGTTGGTCCGCCGTGAAGCCTGTCGACGACGACGACGACGACGACGACAACGACGACGACAACGGAAGCAGAAGTGGCTGCATGAGGACAAATTTATATATATATAAGAAAGATAACTAGGCAATACTTACGGCAGAAGAAAAAGGTGGTATTATAAAATTTCCTGGGTGAATGGCGGACCCGGATGGTGTTAAACACGCAAGTTATGGCAACGGATGCACTCTCTCTAAAAAGCCAGAATAATTGTGGTATGGTGCCGCGTTAAAGGTGGCGTGAATCAAAATCTAACAGAACAAGTTACACCGATAGCTAAGGTGAGGGCCTTTGCCTCTGAGATTTTGGAAATTTGGTCTGGTTGAAAAGTTATAAGTGATGGCATTTGCATATTTTTGTATGCCAAAGCGCCATGACAGGAAAAGACTTGGCAAGGCTCCAACAGTCACAGATTCTTTTGAGGAAAGAACAAAGGGACAGAAATAGAGACGGCCGTATTCATGAAATAGAAAAGTGAGGTTGCAAAACAAAAATTACTATTAACGTACCATATGGTGAAGCCGTCCAGGGACAGGCCGATAGTAAACTAATACTATCCAATAAATATCTAGTATCTATCTTCCTTGGCCCTTCCTTATGTCCTATTAAAACTTTCAGAACGGAAGGCTAATACTGTAGATACAGCCATTCCCCAAAAGACCTGGTACCTCGCCAAAACCTAGCATTGTGACCCCTCTTTCACTTGCAACTTGCAACTATGGCTCCACCACATACATTCTCACCGTGATGGGGAAATCCGGACACTAAGCAAAAAAACACATTGCACATATAAGAAAATTCATGGTGTTACCAGTGTCATGTTATTATTGGGAAAGTATGCTGAGCTAAACTTTAGAAAAGAGACATTCAGGATGCTTCACGTTGTAGCTGGTCACGTGTGCTGAGGGTTTTGATTTGATGAAGGGATGTAATTTAAAGATGAAGGTTTTGGATGGTTCGCTGCTAGCTATGTTCAAGATGATAATTTCTTGAACTATGAACGTGAAACGTGACAGTGAAAATATATTGATGACCATCAACAAAGAAGAGAACAGAAGGGAACGAGCCAATAGTAAAGCTATCTGAGAACACGGAATCAAGGCACTAAGCGCTAAGCGCTCGTACTTACCAATCATGCCAAGACCTCGCTTAGCCTTTTCAGGCTCCCCATTACTAGTCCCACAATGAACCGTCTCTTAAATTGACAGTTTTCTAGCTACTGCCTAAGCATACGTCATCACTTGTTTTTCTCTTTGCCGCCTACTCTAGCACCGCCTGATCCTATCGCCGCTCATTTTATCGCCGCTTTCCGACATTATGGCCGCAGCCCGCCTAATTCACTAACTAATAAGATAAGAAACCTCCGTCTGCATACCGTCCTTTGGTGCCACTAGCTAATGAATAAGTAGACAATAAGAAATAGAAATAGAAATAGAAATAGAAATAGAAATAGAAATAGAAATAGAAAATAGAAAATAGAAAATAGAAATATAAATAAAAATAAAATAGAAAACGCCGTCAACTACCAGCATCTTCTAAAGCAAACTGTCCTGATGTCTTGGCATCAGTTCCGAGGAGTAGGTAGTCGAAGCGCTATTGTAATCAGTGGAGGAATATTAAGTATCACGGGACGAGGTGGTCGAGACGATGTACGCGGCGCAGTAGAAGACGACAACGATGGCGCAGGATTCGAGAGCAGAACGGGGACACCGACGAAGACAGGGATTCTACCGGCGGGCACAAACACAGGCACCGGCAAAGGCAAAGGCAAGGACAAGGACAAGCACCCGAAGAACCGGCTCATCAGCAAACTCAACTTCTAACTGCAGTCTCCCAACAGTCTCCCAAGTCTCAGGAGAGTCTCCTGACACTCCTGGATACATTTTGGATCTCCTGAGGCTTAGGAGACCTCAGGAGACAAATCAAGTCTTGCTGATGGGAGTCAGGGGAAGTGAGGATCGGAGGAACCTCAACGAGAACGATGATGATGACTATGGTAGATCCCGAAGTCAGGTTCTGGGATCTCAGAGGCTATGACTAGAGAATAGGAGTATATTCCTATATGCTGACGTAACAGGAAGACGAGACGAAGAGAAAAGAAGAAAAGAACTAGAAATACGATCCCCCCGCTCTATTTAACATATTCCTCCACTAGTCCGTTATGACTTACACCTTCATTCATAGAACCCTATAGAAACCCGCTGTAACCACACCTCGTATTCCTCTCCACCACGTTTTCTATTTACATTACAAATCCACCATGCTGTCGAACCTCCTGGAACCTATAGACGACACCCCCCCTCCTCGCGCCTCCTTCCTCGCTTAACATTTCCTGCTGAGTTACATCAGTGCTTTGACTACCGAACTCTCGGGACCGATGCCAAGATGCCGGGACAGACGAGAGGGCCAAGGTACACAACCGAGGCAGCGCAGGGCCAGACGGAACAAGGGAAGAGCAGAGGCACAGTGAGACGAGAAGACTATGGACGAGATAAGACGAAGAGCCGCCCTGTATCCCCTTAAATAGGGGAAGTGGCTTGGCTATAGCGAGAGGTCCTAAATTATTGTATTGACTAAAGGATAGGAATGAATGAATGAACTTTATATTGCTTCGAAGTACAAGACTTATCGCACGCCCCCTCGCCCCGAACGAAAACCAAAAACAAAAACGAAAAAACAAAACAAAAACAAAAAACAAAACCAAAAAACAAAACAAAACGAAACCACAACTACAACCAACAACAACGACTTACAAACTAACTAAATCTAAGAATCGCGAAGAAAAAGAAACCTAATCTTCCTCCACGCCGTCCTCGCTCTGTTCGTACCAGTCCATCAATTTTGTTTCCTTCGCGAAGTCCATAATCAGGGCCGGGCGTAGGTTTAGAAATAACCAGTTTTCCCACGTCATAGGGCCGGGGATTTTTTCGATGAGTTTCCTTCTGTTACGGTCATGGGCTGGACAGTCCATGATGATGTGTTTGTTGAGAATTCTGCTCATGAGCACTCATGTGGTTGCGAGTCTGGGCTGTCTTTATCGTGTTTGGTGACTTGGCACCGAAAGCGGAAGATCCATTTGGCTCTCGATAGTGAGAGCTTCAGCAGCTTCGAGGGGGGGGTTTTTTTTGCTTGGTGATGATGATCTCTGAGTGGTGTGTTATTCCATTCTTCCAGGGTGCGTTCTTCCAGTAGTTTATACTGAGTCCATCTGTCATGATTTCGCGATTTGGAAGGGAGCGTTAGGAGGCGATTCGGTCTAGTCCTGTGGCTTTGATATTTCTTTTGGCTGAGGGGATAATGGATGCTAGGCTTTCGTGATTTGGGTGTGATGCTGGGGAGGTGATCACTTTTGTGCCGTATTTCCGTGATTTATAGTCGAGAAGAAGTGGCAGAGGAATCAGTCCTGCTTCTTTAAGCAGTTTGCCTGTTTTTGTCCATCTGGGTAGACCGGTGATGGTTCTCGCTGCTTCGTTATAGAGAGGGTTGAGGGTTCTGAGAATGTGATCTGCTCCCGTCCACCAGGCTTCTGAGCCCCATAGGATGGTTGGCAAAAAGAGTTGGGTGACTAGATGATGGATGGTTTTGATTTTGATTCCTTTCTGTTGAGTGAGGGATTTTATTCTACCGAGGACTTTCATGCCTCTCGACAGAGCTTCGTCTAAGTGAGGCTTGAAGGAGAGAGTGGTGTCTATCCATACGCCTACGTATTTTAGGGATGATTTGGGTAGAACTGTGACTCCGTCTATTTCTACTGTATTTTTGGGTTGTGGGAGGGAGGAGGTGGTGGGCCTGAAAAAGACCAAGTCGGATTTTTCGGGCTCGTATTTGACGTTGAGCGGGTTGGCTTTTCCTATCCTTTGTTCCATTCTTTCGTTGAGTCTTCTGGTGATAAAGTTCGGGGTTTTCCCGATCTGTACCAGAGCGTCGTCGTCAATGTAGGAGGTGTCCATTTCCTTATTGGAGGCCTGGTAGTCTGTGATGACCCCGGCGTAGATCATGAACAAGATTGGGGAGAGCGGAGAGCCTTGTGGAAGGCCTGATGAGTATGACTTGGGGCTTTCTAGTTCGTGGTTGAACTGAAACTGAAGTGTTCTGTTTGTGTTGAACTCCTTGCACCAATTGATCAGGTATCGAGGAAATTTTTGTTGTTCCATGATTTTTTCCAGAGTGTGATGGCTAACGCAGTTGAAGGCCCCTTGGATGTCGTTTGTAAGTATGGACGGCCTGTCTGGGTTGACCCCTGTGGTTTTTTTTATGAGGAGGTTCCTCTGAATGGGTGTGAGGGTTCGAAGAAGGGCGTCGATTGCTGAAATGGTGGGTCTCCCTCCGAATTGATTTGGTGATAGCGTCCCTAGAATTTCCCCTGCTGTGGAGAGTCTTGATGCCACGATTTTCTCCAGCACCTTGCTGAAGCATTGGAGTAGTGAGATGGGTCGATAGGATTTTGCTTGGGAGTAGTCTTTCTTTCCAGGTTTAGCGATCAGGATGCATTTGGCGACCTTCCACCTATCAGGTTGGACGGTGTGTTCCAGCATTGCCGTGAACATGTCGATTACCAGCTGCTGATTTGCCTTGACTATTGTCTTTATCAGTTGATATGGGATTCCATCGGGGCCCGTTGCCGAGTTCGATGGACATGAGTTGATGGCTTTGAGTAGTTCCTCCGCGCTGATGGGGTCGAAGGTATCGCTCAGGTCGAAGGTAGGGTCTCTAATTGGGGGTAAAGGAAGAGGGAGGGGGGAGGCCTGGTTTGTTGGGAAGAGCTGATCCCTGAAGATTTGACACTTGCCCGTGAAGGTTTCTTCCCCTTGTATGGTTGGAATTATGGGTTCTCTTCTTTGTCCTTTGTTTATGATCTTGTAGATGTCTGAACCCTTAGCTTCCTCTAGGGCCTTCTGGGCTTGGTCGAGTTTGGCCTTTCTGACCGTCGCCGTCCATGCTCTATTTGCTTTTCTGAGGGCTTCCTTGTTATGGGGGTCTGGATGTTTTTTGGCCTTTCTTTCCAGTCTGGACAATGTGGCTTTGGCGTTTTTAAGATCTTGGGTCCACCACCGTTTTGATTTCCTGAAGGGCTTTGTCATTGGAACATGTTTTTGTATTAGACTGTCGACTATATCGAGGATAAAGTCGACTGATTGTGAGGCGTGATTCTGGGATTCCCAGGCTTCGCTTGGTAATGTGACATTTGCGAAGCTTGTTGCGATAGCCTCCCAGTCACACTTATGCCAGTCACGGTGAGGTGTGTACGGTTGTTTATGAATCGGGAAGAGCACCTTTATTCTGGCGTGGTCTGATCCGATCCCGAAGGTGTCTAGTTGCCAGTGAATACTCTTGTCAAAGACGAGTCCTTTGGTGAAGGTGAGATCTATGATTGTGGGTCTGTATTGATTGCGAGGGAAGTGGGTGAATTCTCCTGTTTCATTTAGGAGAGATAGTTTATGCTTATTCATCCACTGAATGATTCTTCTTGCGTTGCTTTTGTCTCCTCTGATGGAGTTGGCGTAGTCTTGAGAGCGAGGGCCATACCACAATTGGTGGTGGCTGTTGAAGTCTCCCATGACCAGGCTGTTCGTGAGGGTGCTTATTGATTTCGCAATGTTCGCAAAGTGGGATGAGCGTCCTGGGGAGTATATGTTGAGTATTTGGGTTCTTGTTTCTTGAATTTCTACTGTTATTGATAGAAGAAAGTTGTCGTGGGTGAAGTGATGTTTTGGTTTCAGGTTAACATGCTTCCTGACGTATGTCGCGCATTTTGGTTTCGAATTGCATGGAGTAAAGAGATGAAAGAGTGATGACTCTGGTGGTTGTCCGTGGATGTCATTCCACGGATCTTGTAAAAGTAAGAAAAGAATGTCATGATCGAGTTCGGCTTCTTCAATGAGTGACTTGGTGGTTAGTTCGTTTTTTGCACAGTTTAGCTGATGAGCTTGTGCGTGAATTTGTTG
Organism: Morchella sp. 2016-72; assembly: GCA_024713865.1. Classification (NCBI taxonomy): domain Eukaryota; kingdom Fungi; phylum Ascomycota; class Pezizomycetes; order Pezizales; family Morchellaceae; genus Morchella; species Morchella sp. 2016-72. The sequence continues at coordinate 699,778 of JAMJEY010000026.1, read as the reverse complement.
AAAGTTTTTACTCATAGGTACATGATGGCATCTTGTCCTGTGAGTGGTCCTGTTGCGGGAACTAGAATGCTGGCTGGGGGTGGGGGGGGCGGAGCTGGTCTGTTTTCGGGCTCTTTGTTGTTGTTTCCAGGTCCTTTATTATTAAGTCTGGCTAGGGTCGCTTTAGGGCATGCAGGGTCTGTGGCTTTGTGGGGGGCTTTGCAGTTTGCACACCTGATGGGGGTGTGTGTGCATTTGAGGCCGCCTTGGCAGGTATCGCATGGGTGGTCTTTGGTGAGATGGTTCTTGCTGCAGTGCCCGCAGGTTGGTGCTTCTGCCTTACATTTCAGGTGATGATGGCCGAAGTCCATGCATTTTTTGCATTGGGATCCGGGCTTGACGCTGATGAATCTTTCCAGTTTGCAGTCTGAGTCGAAGAGAGAGAGATAACGAAGGCCTAGGCTTTCTAGGGTGAGCGAGCCTGGGAGGGCAATGACCATGGATGAGTGGGCCTTGGTGGATCTGGTTTCTGTTTTGGACAGCCATCTGGGAATTTGAGCGAGTTGAAAGAGGTCTCCGTAGTTAGTTCTGATTTCTGACGCGACGAGTTGGCCTGCTTGGATTCCGTCTCTGATGGTGGTGGGGATTCCGTGGACAATGAACCTAGACCAGATGGAGTTGGTCTTGATGTCTACGAAGGGGACGTTGTGTGTGTTGAGGGCTTCCTCGATTTCTTGTCGGTACTCGAAAGCTTTGGATGCCGGGGTGATTAGCTTAGTTTCCAGGACGAGGTTGTTCTTGGCTGTCTTCTTGATGTTAATGAAGTGACATGCTGCGTCCGGGATTCTTTTGTTGATTTCTGCTTTGACTTCGGATGGAGAGGCAGTGATTTCGTCGTTGGTTTCGATGACGATTTCCTGTTGATTTTGTGTATTCTGGTTTGAAGAGTGGGTCGACCGTTTTTTTGTTTCTTGTTTGGTAGTGAAGCCTTGGTTTCTATCGTTGCTTGCAGCTGCCGGCTTGGGCATATGAGACTGGCCCCTTGCCTTTCCCCTTAGGGGGATTGGGGGGGGGAGGGGGTGGGGGAGGTCTTTTCTAGCGGGTTAGATTCGATTGTTGTTGTTGTTGTTGTTGTTGTTGTTGTTGTTGTTGTTGTTGTTGTTGTGGAGGTGGAGGCTGACGTTGAATCGGTTGTTGTTGTTGTTGTTGTTGGGCGGAAGCGACCATGGTCTGAAGGCGGGAGTTCTGTGCCCTTATGCTCACCATTTCCGTTCCCAGGTTTCCGATTTCCGTTTGGAGGTTCTGAACGAGGGAGTTGCTTTTGGTGATTTCCTCTGTGAGGATATCTAGTTGTTCTGACAAGGGTCGGACGATTTGATCCGAGGCTGCTTTAACCAGCCAGGAGATGTAGTTGAGGTCCATTCTGTTATGGGTGTCTTCCGGGACAATGCTCGGGTTGATGTAGTCTTTTGCGGGGGCGTAGGGTTGGTGATAATCCCTTTCGTCTGCGAATTCTGAGAAGGGCGGGGGGATGGGCTCGTCAGTGATAAAGACGTCTCCCTGGCTTTCATCGTCTTGTGGTTTGGGTTGACTGTTCTGGTTGTTTTGACTTTCTTCCGAGTTTTGAGTGAGACCGAAGCGAGGGGGTGCGAAGTCTTCGTGGAGGAATCGCGCGTCGAGGAGAGAGAGAAGCTTGAGAGGCCATTACTGGGGTGCCTGTCCTCCTGGGGGGAGGAGATGCGATCGGTAGAGTTTTCCTTTTCCCGAGCTTTTGTGGTGGAGTTCGAGCGATGAAGGTTTCTTTAGCGGCCGAAAACGTAGGAGTTTTACGCGCTTCCTGTTGTTTGTCCAGGTTTTCAGAATACGATTTGAGTGAAGTAGAATAGCTGCGAATTCAGAAAGAAGAAGAAGTGCCCGAGCGAAGCGAGGGCAGAAAGGATAGGAAGGTTGCGTGAAGAGGAAAGGAAAGAAACTATCTACAAGCGAGAGCGTAGCCCATATATATACACCTCGAGATTCAATCCTATGACTCATCCACGAAACCTTATACAGAAACCCATAGAAACCCAAAACCCTTAATACCGAAGCTATTCCTCATTCCCTATTCCCGAACTGTAATACCGAACTGAACCTCTTTAATCGAAACCCATAGAACATAAGAAACCACCTGACTAACTCCTCTTCCCGCACTTTGCCTGGCTTGCTCCACGCCGTTATAGATATTAGGTCCCCCTCTGAGGCCTAAGTCCTCCTAGGCTTGTGTGGGTAGCGTTCGTGAAAGTCCCTGAAGAACTCTGGGGAGTTGTCTAGGTCTCCATAACGTTGCCAGAATGGTTCATTGTAACCGGTGTACCAAACTAAATATTCAAGTCTTCCTCGTCGTTTCTGAGAGTCCAGGATAACGTCCATTTCCCACTCCTGTTCCCCTTCAATCTCAACTAGAGGCGGGGGTGATTGTAGTTGTCCGGGTACTGGGTCATTAGCAGCGGGTGAGAGCAGCGAGACATGAAAGACAGGATGAAATTTTATCGAGGAGGGCAATGCGAGTTCATAGGCATAGGGACTGACAATACGGGAGATCAGATAAGGCCCAATTTGTTTCCAGTCTAATTTTTTCGATGGTCTTTTGGTGATTAGGTTTCTTGTTGATAGCCATACTTTGTCCCCAATAATATACCGTGGTGCCGGAGTGCGATTCGCATTGGCAGATTCTTCCTGTATTCGCTGGGCCCTGGACATTTCTGCTCGGGGGAGGTTAGGCACTTCTGACATCTCCCTGGCCATTGTGTTCGCTTGGTCTTCGTTTGTGGTAGTGCCATGCCGTAGGGGGTCAAAGTTCATTCGAGGATGTCGTCCGTAGTTAGTTTCGAAGGGAGATAGTTTGGTTGACTCGGACAAATGATTGTTGGTGGCAAATTCCGTCATGGGTAGATATGTAATCCAGTTATCCTGTTGATAGTCTACTTAGCTTCGAAGATACTGTTCCATGATGGCATTGATTCTTTCGGTTTGGCCGTCAGTCTGTGGGTGGAAAGCAGTGGAGTAGCGGAGAGATATCTCGAGACGTTCACAAAGTGACTTCCAAAAGTCGGAGGTGAACTAAGTGCTGCGGTCTGAGACTATTTTTTCTGGTAGACCATGTAGTTTCCAGACATTTTCCAAGTATATTTGGGCGACGTCCTGAGCTCCTGATTCCTCGGTGCATGGGATGAAGTGTCTCATTTATGTAGGGCGATCAACTACGACAAGAATTGCATTATAGCCATCGCTGAGGGGTAATCCAGTGATGAAGTCCATCGAGACATCTGTCCATGGTACTTTGGGTACTGCTAGCGGTCGAAGGACTCCTTGAGGGTCTCCTGGCATCTTGGCATTGGTCCTGAGGATTCGGTAATCAAAGCACTGATGTAACTCAGGAGGAATTGTTAAGCGAGGAAGTGGAGGTGTCGTCATTGGGTTCTAGGAGGTTCGATGGCGTGATGGATTTGTAAGGTAAATAGAAGAGATGGTGGGGAGGAATATAAGGTGTGGTTACGACGGGTTTCTACAGGTTTCTATGAGTGAAGGTGTGAGTCATAGCGGACTAGTGGCGGAATGTGTTAAATAGAGCGGGGGAATCGTTTCTTTAGTTCTTTCTTTCTTTTCTCTCTATCTCGTCTTCTTGTCATCTCGGTACATAGGAAAATACTCATATTCTCTAGTCATAAGTCTCTGAGATCCAAGAACCTGACTTCGGGATCTATCATAGCTATCATCATCATTCTCGTTGAGGTCCATCCGGTCCTCACTTTCTCTGTCTCCCGTCCTCGTCTTGGTTTGGACCTTTGACTCTGCCTTTGCCTTCGCTGGTGCCTGTGCTTGTGCCCGCCCAGTAGTATTTCTGTCTTCATCGGTGTCTTCGTTGTCTGGCTGTGTTCCTCAAGTCCTTCTGCATCATCATTGTCGTCTTCTCTGCATTCAGGTTACTCCGTCACAGAGGGGCATTGTGATTGGCATTACTTCTTCGACAGGTGTAACAGTTCATGACATAGCGATCGGTGTACTTTCGCATATTTGGCCAATAGTTCTTCCGGCTGAAAAGTTAGAGAGTTTTTGCTCTGCCCGGGTGACCTGCTGGTGGTTTTGTTGTGATGTTCTTGAAGAAGTCTGAGTTGCAGCTCTTTATGTTCTGGTACAAAGAGTTTACGTCGGTATAGAAACAGTCCCTGTTCGTTTCATGCATATTCGGTGAGAGAGATTTGTTTTGATTGTTTCGTGCCGTCCTCCAGCATCGTGAGAACCTTGTTTGGAAAACTATCTTCTTGGTAATCTTTGATAAATAATTCTTGAACAGTAGGTGTTCCTTCAGCGGGTTCATTTGCCAAAGAACCCACCAACAAACTTAGCTTGTTATCCAAATTCTTCTTCAACACAGTCTGATACTGATATTCGAGGCGGTCATCCCCCTCCTTTGGTAGATCCCCTGATCGCCTAGTCAATTCGTCTGGTTTTCCACCCTGTTTCCCCGGTCTAAACTGTATTATGAAGTTGAAACGTGATAAGAACTCTGACTAACGAGTCTGTCGTCGGTTTAATAGCTTTGTTGACATAAAATAATCAAGGTTCCTATGATCAGTTAGGACCTTGATGGGATATGAGGCGGTTTCCAAGAAATAGCGCCATTCTTCAAACCCCCGAATGATTGCTAGAAGTTCCTTGTCCTATATTTCGTAGTTGCATTCCGCCGGCAAGTATTTCTTGGAGAAGAAGGCGACTGAGTGTAGTATCCCCTCGTCGTCTCGTTGAGACATGATGGCAGCAGAGATGTAGTCGGAGGTATCCATTTCCACTATGATTTCTCGATCGGGATCAAAGTGTCGTAGTATGGGAGTAGTTGTGAATGCAATTTTTAAGTCATTGAAGGCCCTTTCTGTTTTGTCTGTCCATTTGAATGTCACTCCCACTTTCGTTAGTGCTGTCAATGGGGATATGATCCTTGAATATGCATATATAAAACGTCGATAGAAGTTTGCAAAGCCCAGAAACTCCTGTACGTCTTTCAGACAGGTTGGTGTGTCCCAGTTTCGAATGGTAGCGACTTTGGATTCGTCCATTTTGATTCCCTCTAGTGTTAATACAAATCCCAGGTACATAGTTTTTTCGACGTGCTATTCGCATTTCTCCAGCTTGAATTGAACATTGTTTTGATCCAGTATTCAAAGAACTTTATCGACATGAATCTTATGTTCTTAGAGAGTGGTAGAGTATATAAGAATGTCGTCAAGATATGCCGTAGCAGAGTGATCTAGGTGAGGACGAAGCATATCATTAACCCAGTGTTGAAAAGCTGCTGGTGCATTAGTGAGACCGAAGGGCATGACCGTGTATTCAAAATGTCCATAGCGCATTCTGATTGCTGTCTTCTATTCGTTTCCTTCCCTGATTCTCAGCTGGTGATATCCATTGTGCAGGTCGAGTTTGGTGAAGTACTTGACTGCCGAGAGACCCATGAATATCTCTGGTGTCAGAGGCAGAGGATGGCGGTTCTTGACTGTTACTCTATTCAGCTTTCTGTAGTCGACACATAACCGTAAGAAGCTATCAGCTTTTTTCACAAATAAAACGGGAGAGCCAGCGGATGTGGTGCTATGACGTATATGGCCTTTGGATAGATATTCTGCGAGATAATCCCTTAAGGCTTGTAGTTCCAGGCAGGTCATTCCGTACATGGGTCCAAATGGAACTGACTTGCCATCTTGAATGTCGATGGATAGGTCGTATTCGGGTCTATGTGGGGGTAGATTGGGGACGTCGGACTCATTAAGAAGATGAAGAAAGGCATGATGTTCTCTTGGTACCAGGATGCGAGGGTCTTTTGGTGTTTTGATCAGTAGGTCGTCGAGCGCCTTGAGGGTGGTTGAATATAGTTGCAGCCCTTTCCTTTTCTTATTGATCAATCGATAAAACGCATACGATTCAAGGGCGGAGATAATGACGATAGGTTCAAGTCAAAATTTGAGGGTGACGCCCTTAGTCACCACCTTGGTTTTATTGATAAGGCAATGCCTGAGGCAGTTTGGGGAGTCAAAATGTATTTTGTTGTTTACTGGTAAAATTGTCGTGGCATGTCTCCTCATCCATGAGAGGCCCATGACAATAGGATAGTGTCCAAGCTGAGTGACGAAGAAGGGGGCATTTTCTTTGTATCTATTGATGTCAAGACTGAGAATGACCTTATGAATGACTTTTCCTGATTCAATAGGTCTGCCGTCGATTACATCTATGTGACGAGGAACTTGTAGAGGAATTGTGGTGAGATTATGGTGGCATACGAAGTCTTGATCTATAAAAGCTTATCCTGAGGCACCGGTATCAATGAGGACATATAATGAGATAGAAGAATCTTTATTTTGAGAAATTGAACATGTTACAACTAATTGGTTCCCATTCATATCCTTCTCCGAAACTGAAAACCCAGAAAGCGACAATTTAAACCAATCCTTGAGCCGTCCCTGGAGTGAGCCACTCAGTCCAGGGAAAAATCTTTTAACGCCCCTCGTCGGAGGCTTTCTCTTCGTCTTCTTCTCTAATTTCCACCCTAGCTCCCCTCATCCTGAGGGCTGGGTTCTTGGGAGCCAGCGCCTGCGGGCATTCCCTGACAAGGTGACCTCCTTGGCCACAATAAAAACACCTATTTTCCACCCGACGGGCCTCTCTTTCCTGAGGGTCCGGACGGCCATGTCCCGACGACAAATCCATAGAGGCCAGTCCTCTGGGCGTATGTGACGGATGAGTGACAGCAGGTGGGTTGGGATGAACGGGAGCTTGGTAATGAGGGGCCGGAGGTGCGGGAGCTGAGTAGCGAGGAGCAAAGACTTGGTAGCGGGGGGCAGGTGACGCAGGGACAGTTGGGGCAGAATAACGGACGGCTGGGCGAGCAACAGGAGAAAGGGTCTGATAGCGAAGGCGATAGCGAGCAGTGATCATCTGTTGCTTGTTGTCCAAGCATTGAAGGATAGTGGCGAGTTCGATGACGGTGGGGGGGGGTTTCTTCATGGACTATGAGCTTGGTGAGTTCCTCGCTCAGACCTTCCATAAGAGCCTCCACATTCGCGGTTTCTCCCAACCCGGCGAGAGTGGCGTGACACTAAAATTCAGCAAAGTACTCCGAGAATGGGCGATTGAGTTGTCTGATCCTCATAAGTGCGTGATGGGCGGTTCCTACTTGATCTGGGTCTCCAAAAGCTGTGTTTAGGATTTCAAAGAACCTCTCCATGGAGGGGAGGTTGATTCCGGTGGTGTTGATGTAGGGCATGAATTGGTTGGCGGCGGAGCCTTCCAGGCGCGAGATGGCATAGGTTAACTGATTTTGAAGAGAGGGATACCGATCGGCATTACCCAGCAACTTAAGTTTTAACAGATTCTGGAATTGAGGGAGTCTCTTCCGGTTACTTCAGTATTTCTCCGGGTCCGGGAGCTTCTCTGATCTTTCGGTCCTTAGTTCCTGAGTGATGGTGAGATTTCCTAGGAGGCAATTGCGGCGATGTGAAGGGGGAGGTGCAATAGGTTCTGCTATTGGGGGAGGAGGAGGAGGGGGAAGGGCGACCTGGGCGGCCAGTGCTGCCTCGGCCTCCTGGGGTGCCTGGTTTGCTGTGGTTAATTGGGCTTGAAGGGTCGTGACCTGGGCTTTGAGGACAGCGTTTTACCCTTTCAAATCTTGGTTTTCCCTTCCTTGATCTATGATTTCCTTTTCCCATTCCTCACGGGCATCATCCCCATCCTCCCTTTCGTTTTGCCACCCAATTGTGAGTTGCTTGACTGCCTGTTGAGAATGAAATATGAGATCGTGATTTCTCTTGGCTTCTTCGCTTGCATTTTCCGCGACCATAGGGTTAGTTGCGATAAAGGCATCTAGATCCCATTCCAGGATCTTGTAGAGCCCTTCTGGGTCCTCCATGGGGACTTCTTGTGAGATAGTGTTTGGCTTGTATGAGGTACTTAGTCGAGATTTGTTATGTAGGTTGGCGTTGGAGACGCAACCTTAGTATCACGGGACGAGGCGAGGTCAAGGACGAGAGGGCCAAGGTACACAACCGAGGCAGCGTAGGGCCAGACGGAACGAGGGAAGAGCAGAGGCACAGTGAAACGAGAAAACTATGGACAAAATAAGACTAAGAGCCCCCCTGTATCCCCTTACATAGGGGAGGTGGCTTGGCTATAGCGAGAGGTCCTAAAGTATTGTATTGACTAAAAGATAGGAATGAATGAATGAATGTTATATTGCTTAGAAGTACAAAGACTTATTGCACGCCTCCGCCAACCGCCGGGCAAAAAAAAAAAAAAAATAAACAAACGCAAATGACTCAATGGCCGTGACACAATTTAGGGTGGGGGTTGATAACCAAGCGACACCAAGGAAAAATCCCCCAACGAAAATAAAAAGATACAACAAAGCAACCACTAACTTCTCCGTCTCAAGAATTGACCGGCTACATCTCCTATAATAGGCGTTCAATGTAAACTAGTATCATCACTTTCTCTATATGCCCGAAACATCAGAACCTACCGCACGAGGGCAAGGTGAGTAGAGTCGCCTCCCGATAAGGTGTGAAAGCTGGGTGGTGGGTGTGGGTCCCGGTTAAGTTTGTTTGTCAGGCCGGCTGGGATTGAAAGAGGGGTAGGTCTCAATTATGAAATCGGACCCGTCAGGCATGGGGGGGGTGCACCCAATTTACTGATTTGCACAGTCTCGTGGGGCTCACTATCTGCAACCAATTTACTGATTTTCACAGTCTCGTGGAGGCTCACTATCAAAATAAATGATGTTTTGACTATTCACTGCCACTCAAAGGAAACAGAGTGGTGATAGTCGGTTGAAAAAGTGGTGAGGTCTGGGGGCTTCGGCAAGAGGGGTGGTCTCGGAAGCGACCGGGTGAAACCGAGGGGCTTTGACAACGGGCCTGCGCTGACCTCCAGGCTGATGGCAGTGTGCCCCAAGGGGGGGGGGAAAAGAGGGGTAGCTTCTCGTCTATCGTGAGAGGCCGTTGAGGAGAGGTGGGTGAAAGAAGGATGCACCCATGAGGGCTTCTAACGCGCAATAGAGAAGAGGAGACTCATAGATGATGGTTATCTCGTTCAGGTGATGAGAAATTTCATGTCGACAGAGGACTTCCAGGCTTAGGCCCCCCGAGGAAAGCGAGGGGTGAAAGGATAGGAAGATTGTGTGAAGAGGAAAGGAAAGAAGCTATTTGCAAGTGAAGGCTAGGCTCATATATTTATTCTATATTTTCCACCAAATGACTCATTTGCAAAACTCTATACACAACCCCCTAGAATCTGGAGACCCTTAATACCAAACCTATACTTTATTTCTTATTCCCGAACTGTAACCCTGAACTGAACTCCTGTATTTGAAAATAATGAAACACAAGAGAACCCATAACTACCCCTCTCTCCACAATTTCGCTAACCCTTGCACTATGCCGTAAAAATTCCTCAACTGGATTTTATGATCCGAAAATATGAACGGAAATGAAAGCGGGTATTTATACTCCAGGCCTCTCTGAACTTGAACCTGAACTCCATCTTTCCTACTAAGTTCTGATCATTACCCTGATTGTGGAGTGGAACTGTATTCCTCTGCTACCCTACTTTTGTAAGTGTTAGCGGGCATTCTCAGCTTCATGGGAATAACACCCTTAGTTAGGGTCAAGGATTATCTGTATTCTGGGCTAGCAACAAGTTCTCTGGGCATTCATTAGATGATATTTCGTTCAAATAGTCTACTTAAGATTGTGATAGAGCTGTCACTGGTATAGTTTATCAATGTGTAGCTAGTATGGTCAGAGGGTTCCTGGCCACAGCAAGGTGCAGCTACCTATGCCCGCTGGTGATGATAAAAGACCTTAGAGCTCTTGAATAGACGAACCATCTGACGCATCATCTTATGTTACGGTGATTATCTGGATAACAATTGGTAGCAACACTTTATTGACAAAATTAATGAATGGAAAGACTAGTTCAAGCTATATCGGATACTCGATAACCCAACCAAAAGGATTACTTTGTTTTGATCCTTATGAGAAAGGTTTTCTGCACAAACGAAATTTCACTATCATCCACAACAATTTATTACACGTACAAATCCATTCTATCAAAACCACTTCCACAGCTACACCTGATCACATTTACTCCACCACTCCCCTATCTTGTTTCCTACTATCCTACATGGACAATAACCTCCGTTGGAATCATAGAAACCTAGCAAGAAACAGGCAGGCTAGAAGAGCTGTCCTTGCAAATTTAGTAGCACAACAATTGCTCACGCCAGCTGCATAAGGAGCCCAATACCTAGACTCCAGGCATCAAGCCATCATCCCAGTGGCATCAGCAGCATCCTATAACAGAGCCATACCAGTGGTTAGGAGAATGGTTCTCATCGGGCCTGTTATAGACTCAAAGTTATCGATAGAATCCACCAGTTACAGTGATAGGAAAAGTACCTACAGTGAGGATTGCAACCTGCTGCAAGTGTACCTATCTTCTGACCACTAAGGAGGAGATCTATTCTTGAAAGGATGGGCTGATGAGTCTAAGCCTTGTCAGTGGTTAGGGGACCGGCTAGAAAAAGCTCTATAAGTGCTTGGGCATCTCTAAATCCTTCTGTGGAATAGTAACCCTGCTGCAGGCGGCAGTGATTATGGCCAGGAATAATCTGCAATAAGTTACAGCTCTACAGCCATCTTGGAAATATCATCTGAGCGGAGACTCATCTAATGCAGGCCCGGAGCCGCATGACACACAGGCTACAGGTGATCCCTGACCATGGCTGAGGGTGCTTACTCTAATACCTGAAACACTCGCTAGTGTTTAGGAAGGAGCAGGGTAGTGGAGGAACTGTTTCCGCTCCAGAACAGAGTTTTCACCGGAACTTAGTATTTAGCGGTAGAGTGTAGGAAATAGAGAGATTTGGAGTATAAGTATTAGGGGATCACCATCGGTCACTGAGTAGTACATCGCAGCGCTCGGAGTTCCTATGTACCACGGCAGAGGCTGTCGGGTAGGAGTTTCCTCAGACCGTGTTGCACCTGTGTCTCAGCGGCCAAAGGCGGCCCGGCGAGTTGGTCTCTCGGCAGCATGTACGGCTCCGCTCAAAAAGGGGAATTCGTCAGGCAAGGTAGACGATCACAGGATACTAAAGTTCGAAAGAGAAATAACCCTCTTCCCAATGGGGAGAGGTAAAAACTCAGAAGTCTTATTGCCAGTGCCGCGCACTGGCCTATCGATATCGCCATGTAATAATATTAGACTCTTTCTTCTCCGCAGATGATGATGGATGAAGATCAAGTGGCAGCCCATTTCTACCCCGCGGGTATACTTCCGCGGCCAAGCCCAGATTACTGACTATATACAAGGGTTCTAAACTCCGACTGACTGAAGTGCTAATTCCAAGGCTGATGCCTCTGTCCCGTGCTTCTCTTCGATGGACCCCGCTGGCTGTTCCTTCAGTCCGCTAACACTTACTGGTCGACAGAGGATAGGCTAGGCATCAGCAGATCCGTTGGTAGGTACTTGATACTATATCATTCCCTTGCCTCTGGATAGGTAGGGGCCAGTATTGCTGAGTATACCCATCACATCTGCACTTATCCATGGTCTTCTTTCCCTCCAAGAGAATTGTACTGGCCCCTAGGGTTTCCCAATATTCTCTCCGGTACCGGAAGACCGACTGGTGGTGCTCCGGAGGATACTCTCTTGTACTGCCCTTTCCTCTTCAGCTTTCTCATCCTTCTGTTCCACCAGTGATGTTGTCGGAAATCTCCGGATCTACCCCGTATAGCCCCCATGCTAGTCTCGTGGCCTCCGGCAGGCTCTCCCAAGTCCTTCACTTCGTCCGCCTCATAATTCAGTAAGTTTTGGTCCGATTGGTCCCAAACTCCAACTGCTGTCCCCTCATATACCCACCGGTGTCCTGAACAGCCGTGCCGGTGCCTTGATGCTCCAGGGGTTATTATTGGGGTCAAAAACGGTCCATTTACTAGCGTTTCTGCAACTCCGCTTTTCTGGCCATGCGGGCCCTACCGCGTGCCCAATGGATGCCCATAGTGTAGTTGGACTAAGGATATCTTTCCTCCGATCCCCCTCCAGCTCATAATTGCGTTACAGCTCAATCCAATGTCGTTTGGTGAGGATACGGTCACTTCCCGACCGCTGAACCGCTGAAGACCAGCTTCGGAAGCTATACCCGTAACAATAAGTACTCATCTCCACTTCCGACCACTAGTTCTAGTTTTTCTCCCATCATCAGTTGTAACACACAGAAGAAGACCCTTAAGATTATTCTAAGTCTACCCAGCAGAATGTTTATTCTCTAAACCTAACTTCTATCTTCTACCAGCCCTCTTGCTTCCTACACTCTTCTTTAGTAGAGGCAGAGCCCCATCACACACCTGAAGCACTCTCAGAACCAACTCCTTTACCCTACACAGATTTTCTACACCAGTTAGTAACATAGATTCAGGTGTGTCCATGCCTGTCTCTTTTATATCATCCCATCAAGCTCAACTATAAGCCCTCCAACAACTCAGTCAATTTCAAGAACTAGCCCCAGTAGAGGCTAGTAGAGAAATACTCCGGTGGTACCTGGACAGCCCTAAGGGGAGGGAAACCAGTATGAGGAACCCCACTAGAATCACTTGCAGTAAGAACACAATGAGAACCACAACCTTTTTCAAGATCCTATCGAAAACTACCCGTACCAGAATCCTCCCAGATCGCTGGACGCACAGTCTGAAAGCAATGACTCCAAACTTCCACCCCTAAGAACTTAGCCTACAGATAGGCAGCCCACTGTTCAGACTATATACGAATCTCATAGCTCCACTAGTAGTCAGACAGTCAGCCAAGAGATTAGAGGAGATGAAGGCAGAAACGTCCAATCTTTGAAATCACGTATCAATTAATCCCGATCTTCAATCATATCCCACAAAGGCCATCACAACTATAGGAGCTTAGCTGAATTTAACACCACCTCTTTCGGCTCTACCTAAAGAAGTGAAAGAAGGCCCCACCCTACTATCCTATCTTGTGCAATACCTTTATCCGAGCGTATTACCAAATCCAATAAGAACGCTTAAAACTGGCAAACCATCCTGTACCTACCATTCCTATTCAGAGACTATTGATTTAGATTGAAAACCACAATTCCTCTTTATCCTCTCCTATCTCAGATTCTATTCTCCCCTACATTTTATTTATACATTCCTTTTTCCCTTCCGGCTTAAACATTTTCAATTCTAGGGCAGGGAAAACTACTAGATCAGAAAGACATATCTGTTACGGAACAATGTGGAGACAATGGACCAGAGAGCCGAGGCACACAACTGAGGTAGGAGCAAGGGCGACAGTAAGGGGCAATGATGAGGGGGCCTAACCGAGGAGCAGAGTTGTGGGGCAGAGAGTCCAGATGGCTTCTCTGACGAAGTTGTGGAGATGGAGGTACTACTAGTAAATAACGCGCACTACGGTCATGGACCATGGTCGGGGAGAGACGAGGCGGAGTGAGAATAAGACTATGGACAAGGGTGAGACAGGATACTAGAGAGGTTCCCAATGGGGTCTTGGTAAGAACTATGGATATGACGTTGTTTATTCAGAACTAAAGACAAGAGACGAGACGAAACTAAACTGTAGGGTTGAAACAGGAAGAACATGTAAGGAAAGAAAGAGAAGAAAAAGAACAAAGAAGAGATCTGTAGCAATATATATATTTACCACTCCTAATCCCTTTACAATCATGACTCATAACCTCGTGTAATGGAAACTATCACGGCATACCACGAGTTACAAGGGAAGGGAGGATATCTAGGAATGGGCTACGACACGGGTTTGGTCTTCGAGGTTCTTCGGGTTTCTAATGGTTTCTGTTACACGGAGGATGAGTCATAACGGACAAGGGTGCGGAGTACTATATATATGTGGTCATGGGTTCTCTTCTTCGTCTTCTTCTTTCTCTTTTCTCTTCACTTCGTCTTCCTGTTATCAACTCTACTGTTTAGTTTCGTTTTGTCTTTAGCTTCGAATATATTACATCATAACCATAGTCTTCGCCAAGACCCTCTCGGGTCCCTCATAGTATCTCGTCCTCGTTCTCGTTTCTCGTCTCGTCTCGCCTCGTCTCGCCTCGTCTCGTCTCGCCTCGTCTCGCTACGTTTCACCTCGCTTCGTCCATAGTCCATGACCGTAGTGCGTATCATCTACTGGTACCTTCGTCTCCACAACTTCGTCAGAGAGGCCATCTGGACCCTCTGCCCCACAACCCTGCTTCTCGGTTAGACTCTTTCGTCGCCGACCCTCGTCCTCGTCCCCGTCTTCGTCTTGGTTGTTAACCTTGGCTCTTTGATTATTGTCTCCGCTTCGCTCCGTAACACTAAGACGAAGTCGAAAACCTCGCCAACCTTAACAACAATTCTACCGCGTCGCGCTCCGGTCGCAACCATGGTCGACCTCAGCTGGGATGTCCCATTGGGGGATACCCCCAACCCCGTCTATTTTTCCCCCGGTCCCCTCGATTGCTACTTCCCAGAAAGGAAGGGCTTCTGTCATCTCGCACTTGTCCCGCAGTCTCACTGGTTTGATCTTGGCTGTCGTCATGGTTCGGACCCTCAAGTTCACGTTCTTCGGTCATACGCTCTGGCACACGGACTCAAGCGCGCCGATGCCCACTGGGCGAAGGCCACGTTTACCCAACCGTTGCCCGGAAAGCTCCACGTCGGAGCCCCCACCACCAACGACTCTCACCTCGCCCACGACGCAGAAGCCATCATTAGGGGCCTCAGAGACCCCACCTTGGCTCATCATACCATAGGTCGTCCCGTAGAAAACCCCGCTCCCCCCACCTCACGTACTCTGACAGAGAGGCTTCAAAGCTTCTTGGAAACCTTTGGCCCGGTTGAGGAGGACTTTGGGTATGAGCTCACCGAAGCTCACAATCTCATCGCCGAGGCCCTCACCGCCCTGACTGCTCCTGCCCCTGACATCGTCCCCACGGAAGCCATCACGTGCGCAATTCATAAGGTGGCCATTGAGGATCTGGAACTGAAACTGGAGGCCACCGAAACCAAAGTCACTGACCTTTGGCAACGGCTGGGCGAAGCCGACCATGAGATGAACAACCTCAAAGAGGAGGTTGAGGAATACAGGGCTGAGAATGAACAACTCGGATATCGCCTCGCCCTGCATAAGGAAGCCCTCACCACCGTCGACGCCGACCTTGTCACTGCTAAGGAAGAAACCCAGCGCATTATTGCTGTCGCGAAGACTTGGGAATCCGAAGCCAACACGGTCATTGCTGACCTTCATCGTCGTCTCTCTCTCGCCCCCGTCATTAACGTTCAAAAGCCTCGCTATCTCGCCCCGTCCCCCAAGAACCCCCGACATCTCGAAAACTGGAGAGATGTCGCATCAAAACAGGAAATCACCAAGCCGGCGTTAAAAGGTCAGCCCCTTTGGTAAATACAGGCAAACCAAAGGGGCTAGTCCCGCCACCAACCTTCGTACTCTCGTCTGTCGCAGTATCCGAGGACAGGATGTCTGAGGACAACCTCGTAGTATCATGCACCGTTACCCAGGACCCCGGAAAGGCAATCTCCACCCATGCCCTAATAGACACGGGCGCTTCGGGATATGCCTTTATCGATCAGGAATTCGCAGCTCGACATAAGATGGAGCTAACTCCGTTGAAAACCTCTCGACTCTTGGAAGTGATCGATGGCAGGATGGTCGAGTCAGGAAAAATCACGCACATAGCCAAGCTCGCACTGGACATCAACGGACACCAAGAGATTGCCCCCTTCTTCGTTACAAAGCTGGGGCACTATCCTCTAGTCATGGGAATTCCTTGGATGCGACGCCATGACCTCGCCATTCGCCCTCGTACCAACAACATCACCTTCGACTCGGACTTCTGCACCCAGAACTGCTCCTCGTCTCATGCTCCGGTCACCGTTAAAGGAATCTCGATCTCGTTCCCCGACGCCCCCGCCATACAGGTCTGCGCAATCGGAGCTGTACCATTCGTAGGCCTAGCCCGACGAAAGCAGAATCAGCTGTTTTGTGCCTCATTGAAGGCCATCGACGAAGCCCTAGCCGAAGGAACCAAGGATGATCCGATGTCACACGTACCGCAGGACCTTCAAGAGTTCATGTCACTGTTTCGGGAAGCTGACGCCGCTGTACTGCCCCCGCATCGCCCTCAAGACCTGAAGATAGTTCTCCAGGACGGAAAGACGCCACCATTCGGCCCGCTTTACGGAATGTCCCGGGCAGAGCTACAGGCCCTCAGGGATTACATTACGGAGAATCTCTCGAAGGGGTTCATCCGTTACTCTGAATCTCCCGCCGGCGCCCCAGTTCTCTTCGTCAAGAAATCCGATGGTTCTCTTCGCTTGTGTGTCGACTACAGAAAGCTCAACGAAATTACCGTCAAGAATCGACACCCACTGCCTTTGATCCCGGAAACACTGTCTCGGCTCGCCAAAGCAAAGTATTATACTAAGCTAGACTTGCGTTGGGGCTATCATCAGATTCGGATACAGGAGGGCGACGAATGGAAAACGGCTTTTAGGACTCGATACGGTCATTTCGAGTACAATGTGATGCCTTTCGGGTTAACCAACGCTCCTGCTGCGTTCCAACACTGGATCAATGATCTTCTACGACCCTTCTTGGACCACTTCGCCACAGCCTACCTCGACGATGTCCTGATATACTCAGAATCCCTAAAAGAACATAAACAACATGTCAGGGAGATTCTTAAGGTTTTTCAGATTCACGGCGTACGTCTCAAGCCGGAGAAATGCGAGTTCTACGTACAGCAAACCAAGTATCTCGGACTCATCATCACCCCCGAAGGCATTCAGATGGACCCCAGCAAGGTTTCAACGATCAAGGAATGGAAGGCTCCAACAAAACTCAGGGAAGTTCAGGAGTTCTTAGGCCAATTTCTATCGAAGATTCATATATGCCTACTCCCGAGTCGTCGCCCCGCTTACTAGATTAACCAAGAAGAATGTACCATTTGAGTGGTCTCACAAGGCGGAGGAAACCTTTCAGAAACTCAAGGATGCGTTCACTTCAGCTCCCATTCTGGCTCACTTCGACTTCGAAAAAGAGGTTATAGTGGAAACCGATGCCTCCGACTACGTCTCCGCAGGAATCATGTCTCAGTATGGGGATGACGGAATCCTACACCCAGTTGCATTCTTCTCTAAGAAACACTCCCCCGCTGAGTGCAACTATGAGATCTATGATAAGGAATTACTGGCAGTAATACGCAGCTTCGAAGAATGGCGTCCGAATCTGGAAGGCTCTCGATTTCCAATAACGGTGCTCACCGATCATAGAAACTTGGAATACTTCATGTCAACCAAGCTATTAAATCGTCGTCAAACTCGCTGGGCCGAATTCTTATCTCGCTTCGACTTCGTGATCAAGTTCAGACCAGGAAAGCAAGGAGGAAAACCGGATGCACTTACCAGGAGATCAGGAGACCTCCTAAGGAGGGGGATGAAAGGCTCGCCCACCAGGCACAGACTGTTCTGAAACAAGGGAACTTGGATCTAGGGATTAAGCTAAGTTTGTTGGCGGGTTCTTTGGCAAATGAACCCGCTGAAGGAATGCCCACCGTAAGAGATTTATTGACCCAGGCTTACCAAATCGATAGTTTTCCCGAGCAAGTTCTTGTTATGCTTCGCACCGGCGTCAAACACTCCAAGAAAATCTCACTGGCAGAATGCACCGAGACGGAGGACGGCTTCCTTCTGTATAGGAACGCAATTTATGTACCCGAATCGAACGAACTTCAGCTTCGACTGTTACAGGAACATCACGACAAACCCTCCGCCGGGCACCCAGGACGCGCTAAAACTCTCGAACTTCTTTGCCGCAATTACTACTGGCCAAATATGAGAAAATACGTCGATCGCTATGTTCAGAACTGCAACACGTGTACTCGCAGCAAGGCTTCTCGCAACGCTCTTCAAGGGGTTCTTAAACCTCTCGCGGTCCCTAAAGGCCCCTGGACCGATGTGTCAATGGACTTTGTAACCGGACTTCCAAATAGCAATGGCTTCAATGCAATCCTGGTGATAGTGGATCGTTTAACTAAGATGCGTCATTTTGTACCATGCACCGAGGAAGCCAATGCCAGGGACGTTGCCAATATGTATCTCGACTCAGTCTGGAAGCTCCACGGACTCCCGGAAACGGTAATATCGGATCGCGGAACGCAATTCACGGCCGAGTTTTGGAAAACACTTTGCGATCGTCTAGAAATCGCTCCTCGCTACAGTACCGCCACCCTCGACGGACGGACAAACGGAAAGAATCAACGCGATCATGGAACAGTATCTTGAGCCTACGCCTCATATCAACAGGATGACTGGACACAATATCTACCATGGCTGAGTTCGCAACCAATAATCACGCGGTCGGAAACCACCAAGATGTCACCATTCCAGGCCAACTACGGACGGAGCCCTCGGATGTCTTTTGCACCGCTACAGCATGGGAAAACCACTAATGAGGATCAGGCCAATGGGATGGCCAGGACAATGGCACAGATCTACGACTTTCTTCGCGATGAGATGGCCCGAGCCCAAAAAATACAAGAAGACGCTGCGAACAAAAATCGAATGCCCGCCCCGCGCTACGCCGTGGGGGATGAAGTTTTTCTTTCAACGAAGAACATCGAGACCAAACGACCCTCGAAGAAACTCGACTGGAAACGTATTGGTCCCTTCGTTATTAAGCGCATGGTCAGCCCCTACGCTTACGAACTTGATCTTCCAGCCTCGATGAAAATTCACCCCGTCTTTCATGTTTCGTTACTATCTCTCGCCTCAAACAATGCAGTTCCTGGACAACAACAAACTCCCCCATTACCGATTGAAATCGAAGGAGAACAGGAATGGGAGGTAGAACAAGTTATGGACTCTCGACGACGCTATGGGCGACTGGAATACTTGGTAAAGTATGTAGGGTACGATGAACCCTCATGGCAACCCTTTTCGGACCTTAACCACGCTCCCGATCTTGTTCGAAGTTTTCATACACGATATCCACGGAAGCCTAGGCCTATCAGGAGTTAGGCCTGGAGGGGGACCTAATCTATCACGGCATACCACGAGTTACAAGGGAAGGGAGGATATCTAGGAATGGGCTACGACACGGGTTTGGTCTTCGAGGTTCTTCGGGTTTCTAATGGTTTCTGTTACACGGAGGATGAGTCATAACGGACAAGGGTGCGGAGTACTATATATATGTGGTCATGGGTTCTCTTCTTCGTCTTCTTCTTTCTCTTTTCTCTTTACTTCGTCTTCCTGTTATCAACTCTACTGTTTGGTTTCGTCTTGTCTTTAGCTTCGAATATATTACATCATAACCATAGTCTTCGCCAAGACCCTCTCGGGTCCCTCATAGTATCTCGTCCTCGTTCTCGTTTCTCGTCTCGTCTCGCCTCGTCTCGCCTCGTCTCGTCTCGCCTCGTCTCGCCTCGTCTCGCTACGTTTCACCTCGCTTCGTCCATAGTCCATGACCGTAGTGCGTATCATCTACTGGTACCTTCGTCTCCACAACTTTGTCAGAGAGGCCATCTGGACCCTCTGCCCCACAACCCTGCTTCTCGGTTAGACTCTTTCGTCGCCGACCCTCGTCCTCGTCCCCGTCTTCGTCTTGGTTGTTAACCTTGGCTCTTTGATTATTGTCTCCGCTTCGCTCCGTAACAGAAACCCAAGAATCCAAAAGAAATACCACAACAGAAAACCTGTTCTCTAATGTCCTCCTCCTCTGCGGAGACCGTAGTACGCCTTGATAGTATATCTAACCTAGAGTCAGTAGCCCTAGAAGCAATCCAATCATCTTTCATTCAAGATTTTGATACCTGGAGAGAAAAACATAAATTACCACAGCCTACAGTGGATACCAACGGTATATCCACTTGCTCTTCTTCTAAGGAAGATAATATTTATTCAACCCCTATCCTTCAAGAGGTCCCTGTTTTTCAGGAGGTTCCTGTTTCTCAGGAACAAGGTGTTTTTCATCTCACTGTATCTAGTGGTGTTTCTCATCTCCAAGATACATAGGAAAGTTCCCCTATCAATGCAATCAAACAACGTTACTATCGCTTCTCAGAATCTTCCCCCTCCTGTATCACATGAGTCCCGTTCAAACCCCAATCATTCATTCAAGAATTGGCGGATCAAGAAGAAAGAGACATTATATACCTGCAATTACCAAGAACCAACAAATCACCCACTACAGATCCAACTATTCCATCTTGAGTCTCAGCATTCATAATTAGTGCAGCTGAAGATAGGAAGGTAGTCATGATATCCATCTAAACTACTACAGTATCGAGCAGAAGCATTGGGGAATCCCTCAATATATGTCACCATGTATCAAATACAGACAGTCACCATGGCGTTATAAAACCAGAAAATATTGAGAAGTTTGAACATGCATCTATAGCCGACGCCGACACAGCCCGATGATTTATTGACGTGATAGAAGAGATAGCATCACTAGTTATGGATAAGACAAAACATGTACTGTTCTAAAATGATGCATTACAGGATCCATCACCACCGATTGGTACTTTGGACTATCTAAATCAGATAGAGACGAACTGTCTCTTAATACAATATGTTGGGTATCAAAAATAAGACGAGACTTAATGTCAAAAAGAGCGCTTCTGGAAGTGGAAGCACAAAAAGAAGTCTCCTCCTACAACAAGAATAAGTTAGCTTCAGATTACGTCATATGAAGGATCCACCTATTATGTATTGTGGGAGTTACAGACAAAGACCTTCAGGTAGAGTATATTCATACTGGATTGTCTCACGCCCATGAACTCTACTCGATGATGGAAATGAAAATCAAGGACGACGGTACAAATAAAGTTCAAGACTATAGAAACGAGGTCCAAAAACTTTAAAGAGACATGTACCTATCGTACCTTGCATGTTCAGGAGGAGTAGACCGATCCCAGAGAAAACCCTGGACCATATTCCCCGATTGTCATAAAGGTACCACACCCCCTTCCCAGAACGCACCAAGCTTTGGTACACCCCGCAACCTTCGCCTCCAGATACAATTCAAGCATCCAGAAGGGGAAAACCTGGGGGGATCTTTCAAACGCATTAGGAAGTACAGAAACTTCCCTTCATTGGGAGAAGGAGAACATTGGGATAACGAGTACAAGTTAAAAAACTCTAAACTCCCCGCTAAGAATACATGCGCCTACTACGTGAACCCAAACGACGATAACATATCCGAATATGAAGAACAAGACATCATACGTGATTATAATGAATACTATGAAGGACTAATGCACGCGCGCTTTGCGAGCGGATCTCTATTTCAGAAGAACATGAAGGATTCATAGGAGCCATAGAAACGCACGTCCTAAACGACAAAACGGTGGCAGAAGCTGTGTCTATCACTATTAGGGTGTCGCACCAAGCAACCCGAGTAGTCTAATAAAGAGCTCAGAGTTTGAAACGCTAACCGCAAAGGCAGTAAGGAACAAGGTCTCCTCAGTCTTAACCAGCCTAGTATCTCGATCGCTCGATGCTAGTCCTCTCAGTACGTAATGATTCCGAAACACGAAGATGGTTCAAGGTGGAGTTTCTAAGTTCACTCGATAAAGTCCAATCTCAAGATAAAGTGTAAAGTAATAGATATTATATCGATAAGACTCTTTCTTCGTCGCTGATGATTTCAACAAAGTCGGAGAATGACACAGTATTTATATCCCGCGCAAGTGTCCCGCGGACTAAACATTACATCTTACAATAAACAAGTGCAAAACCCCAAGACCTGAAAATACGCCTAAGAAAACCAAACGCCAAATCTATCCCACCATCTAAAATACCCCTGTCCTCTATTCCCAAAAATCCCTCACGCTCTATTCCGTTTATGGATAACATCCCGTTTGCTGCATGCACTCAGCCTTCGTCAGTGGTCATGAGGAGTGTTTCGGAGTTGGCCTACCTGATAACGTCCCGGTACCGGGCTCGACTTCGCTCGCCAACTCTTTCCCGACATCGTTACCTATCACCAAGGAGCCAAGCTCAACATTAGGACTGCTAACGATCGGTACCGGAGAAGTCGGGTAGTCTTACCTTCCCCAGAGGCGCCACCAGAGTGAGCTTTCTTATGACCTTCGTCATTTGATCAATTATGGTCCGATTGACTCCAAATCAAGACTATTGCCCCCTCATATACCCACCGGTGTCCTGAGCGCCTGAGCCGGCGCCTTGACGCTCCGGGGGTTATTTCAGGGGTCGAAAACAGGTTTGTTGACTAGGGCTTCCGCAACTCCGCACTGGGCTCCATCCTGGCAACACCGTGCCTCTCTGGCGCGCCCAGTGGGACATAGGCTTGTAGCAGCGTAGGAATAGGGAAAAGTCCTTCTCTTGTAGTCTTCGGGTTCTCGTATCCTATGCCCGTAACAGCTTACCCCCCTCTCAGGGTGTTCTGTCCTCAGGACATCTTCTGACCGACTGTGGTTCCAGTAAACCTTCTCCACATATCACCCGTGGTGTCTGTGGAGGGAAGGACTTAGCCGCGAGGGTACCTCTACAGTCTCAGGCGCTGGTCCGTCGTGGCCTTGGGGTTTTTTCGGTGGAATTCATGCGACAATACCTCCTCATCCATTACGTCGATAACTTGGTATGTGCTCTCCCCCACTGGGTAACCCCGCCACTTCACCAGATATTCTACCACTCCTTTCCTACTCTTTCTGCTCCCAATAATCCGCTCAACCTCATATAGTTTCTCACCCTCGTTGTCGACTATATCGGGAGTAGGGGGCCGTTGTTCTCGTCCTGGAATAGCGCTGACTCGATAGGGTTCCAATAGTTCGACGTGGAACACTGGATGGACCTTCATTTGAGGAGGAAGGTCTAGTTCGCAAGCGCGTTTTCCGGCAAGTCGTTTTATCGCGAACGGTCCCATCTTCTTATGGTCGAGTTTTTTTGTGGTTCGACGAGTTTTGAGGTTGACGGCATTGAGCATAACCTGATCCCCGATTTTGAACGCTGGCGGTGTTTCTCTTTTCTGGTCATAGTATTTTCCCATTCTTTCCCTGGCGGCGGACAATTTCTGGTGGGCGGCGTCATGTACTCCTCGAATAAAGTGGGCATAGAGATCGCTCGTAGGGTTGACTACCTCGTTTTCCGTTGGCCAACTCGTCCGGGGGTTATACCCATAATTGGTATAAAAAGGTGATTGCCCCGTTGCGGATGTAACCGAGTTGTTGTAGGCATACTCGGCCAGTGGAAGTAGTTCTGCCCAGTCGTTTTGTTCGTAGTTGCAGAATGCCCGGAGGTAGTGTTCCAAGGTTTGGTTGACCCGCTCAGTTTGTCCGTCAGTTTGTGGATGGAAAGCGGTACTCATACGGAGCTTGATGTCCAGTAGTTCCATGAGGGATGCCCAAAAGCTTGACGTAAATTTGGCATCTCGATCGGAGACTATGTCTAGTGGTAGCCCGTGTATGCGCCAGATCTGAGCCAGAAACGTTTTCGCGAGATCCTGGGAGGAAGCTGTGCCATGGAGGGGAATAAAGTGAGCCATCTTGGAGAACCTGTCCACTATTACCCATATCTGCGTATATCCTTTTGACTCTGGTAGCTGGACGATGAAGTCCATCGAAATTGACGACCATACTGTATGAGGTGTTTCAAGAGGAAGTAACGCTCCGTACTTGCGGTGCCGGCTTGGCTTATTTCGTTGGCAATCGTCGCAAGAGCGTACATAGTCATCTATCCATTCGTTCATCTTTGGCCAGTAGAAGTTGCGTGTGATCAATTCTAGTGTCTTATCCTGGCCGAAGTGTCCTGCCACCTTTGAATCGTGTTCTGATTGTGCGACTCGGATTTTTAACGCATTGCTATCGGGTATGTATAGGCGGTTTTTGAAGAATAGCAAGCCCTCTTTGACCGTAAACTCCTTCAACTCTCCTGCTTCGCTTTTCCTCCCAATCTCCTTCCATGCCTCATCCTGCCCCGACGCCTCTCTGACTAGCTCCAAGAAATCCTTGGACCAGTCTACCACTTCCTTGCTGGCGAGCGAAGCCTCAGAAAACATATACTCATCCGTCCCTACCAACTGTCCTGGCTTAAGAACCTCTCGACTGCCTGCGCGCCCCCCCCTTCACGTCGGTACTCCGGACGTCTCGACAATGCATCTGCCTTCCCATTCTTTGTTCCCGGCCTATAGATAATTTTGAAATCGAACTCTGCAAGGGTCTGAGCCCATCGTGCCGCCATTGCTTAAAGGCCGCCACTATACCGAGCATTTCCTTATCCCAGACATCATAATTGAGTTCGGCTGGATTAAGCTTGCGAGAGTAAAAGGCCACCGGATGGAGCTTTCCATCCACCACTTGGGACAGGACAGCTCCTAGTGCAAAGTCGCTGGCGTCCGCTTTCCACGATTGTCTGCCGCTGGTGAAAAGTGAACCAGAATTGGAGCAGTCGTGAAGAGGATTTTGAGCTTCAAAAAGCTGCTTCGCGCGCTTAGTCCATGAGAAGTTCTTAGTATCGCTCTTAGACAGTCAGTGATGGGACTACAGACCCCGGAATAGTTACGTATAAACCTCCGGTAAAAATTGGCGAATCCCATAAAAACTTGGACGTCTTTGACGGTCCTCGGCGATTCCCACTTCAAGACTTCTTCCACCTTGTCCGTCGACATAGATACTCCTTCGGCGCTTAGCACGAATCCTAGGAAGTCGATCACCTTTTGATGAAAAAAGGATTTCTTCGGGTTGGCTACTAGGTTGTTTTCGATGAGCTTATCCAGGACCTTATTAACCAGTTCCTCATGATCCGCTTCGTCCTTACTGTAGATTAGGATATCATCGAGGTATACTACCACCCCTTGATCGAGGAATTCTCTGAGGATCTCGTTCATCATGGCCTGAAAGGTTGCTGGCGCGTTGGTGAGCCCAAATGGCATAACCAGGTACTCGTAGAGTGTCCGTATCTCGCTCGAACGCTGTTTTCCACTCGTCGCCCTGCTTAATACGGACAAGGTTATATCCCTCTTTTAGGTCAATCTTGGAAAATATCCGTGCCCCAGAAATCCGGTCCCTTAGCTCTTCTCCTAGCGGGAGGGTGTACCGATTCTTGATGGTGACACGGTTGAGGCCCCGGTAATCCACACACAATCGGAGACTACCGGCCTTCTTCTTCACAAACAAAATAGGGCTCCATGGGGACTTGCTAGGCCTGATCTTCCTGCCGTAACATCTTATCCAGGTATTCCCAAGCGACTTTCAATTCGACTCAGAGAGGAGTAGATGGGTCCCCAGGAGGCTGCTGACCAGGTTCAAGATCGATACGCGATCGGAGGCGCGTAAGGTGGTAGCTTGTCGGCTTCGGATTGCAGGAAGACTTGAGCTTTGGGTGATATCACCCGAATGACTGTTTTCAAGTCAATCTCTCCTGTATCCGCTGATATTGAGCCGATGAAGAGTGCCTCCGGATCATCCAGTACGTCGTCATCGAGAACCACTGAAATTTCTTTCTGGTCAAAGCATCTGACTTGCAAAATTCCCCATGAAAGGTTATTTCCCATTTGGGGCAATAGCCGGCTTATGCTCCTGTAGCCACCATGCTGGTAAAATGGCATCAATGCCGCTCGGTAGTGGTGCTATCTCAAGGAGAGCTCGACTTATGCCCCTAGAAATAAGATTCAACATTACAGTAAAGGCTTGTCCCGCGGCCTTCCATAACTTCACCAGAAACCCATAACCTTGGCCGGGACGTCTCTTTTCACCTTTGGGATAGAAAACGCAGAAACGAAAGAAGCAGAAATAACCGGACCCGTTGCGCCAGTGTCTAATAATACCCGACAAGGAAATAAGAAATCTAAAAACCCAATAGAAAATCTACCGATAGGACGAGACCCATGAATAGGCTCGTTGAAAAGTCGTTGTTTTTTCATCGGAGAGGACGCCCCCTCTTCCGGTCTTTTTCCTCGGTCAGTGATAACATCGCAATTTGGGGGAGCTCTTGACCTGACTCATCAGAGTCCCCTTCTAAAAACCCATATCAAAATCCACCTCCGACTCCGACCCTACCTCTGGTATATAGGCTGGCCTCACATGGTCGCTACCATCTGCGTCGACTTCTTTTGAACCTATGCCTTTTCTTCTTTTCCGGCGGAGCGGTGAATCCTTCATTTCCTCGCCCTCCTCTTCTCGACCTCGCTTCTGGCCCAGAGCAGAGACAGCGGCGCTGGAGTTAGGGCTCTGTCTGCACCATCTCCACAGGTGGCCCTTCCTTCCACAGCGAGCACATTCTCCTTTTGTTCTTCTCTGGTCCAAGACGGATTTGGGGATCCCTCTGGTGGCCTCGTCATAGCTGGAGTGCAGTGGTCTGTTCTCCTGCCCTGAGCGAGTTCCTCCTGAGGTATTCGACCCTCCTCCGGGTCGCACGGACTCAGTCTTCTGTCCCTCCTGGGCTCGCCCCTTAATCTGGAACCCAGGCTTCTTCTTCTCCGGGCTCTCCTTTCGTGGCGGTGCCCCCGCCGTCGCTCTCCCCAACAACCTTTTTTGCTCCAGGAAACTTTCGTGGGCTTTTCCGGCTCGCTCTAGCTGGGCCACAAAGTGGGCGTCGTCTTCCGCCGGCTCGAACTTGGAGTGTCGGTCCCAAATCTCTTCGGGTAGGCCGGTCAGGAGAGTTTTCCGATAGGCTGCCCCACTCTGTTGCGCCCGCTGGTTGAGGATCTCCATCTTTGTCAGGTAGTCGGAGATGCTGGATTGGTACCTGAGGTGGTCCATCTTAAAAGCGGCGTCCAAGGCCTCCTGCGAACTGACGAATCGCCCCCGGATTTCCTGCCGAAAGCGCTCCCAAGTGCAGAAGTCCCTTCCCGCGGGTCCCCTCATGTGGACTTCGTGGTAGTTAGCGAACCATTCCTTAGCGAGGCCTATGGTATATGTTCCGGCGAACAGGACCTTCTGCTTATCATTTCGAAACTTGCGGGGCCGCTGCTCGAAGTAGATTTCACATTCCAGGAGCCAGTGTCTGAGGTTGTGTTTTCTTGGGTTGTCGAATTCGAAGGGCACCTTCGCCAGGGAGTCCCGTTCCCTTTCCTCGGGAGATTCTGACCGTCTCCATCCGCGGCCTCCTTCCTTTCTCCCACCATGGCTCGACCCTCCATCCGATGGGTCGTTGCCTTTTCCCTTTGGCGGCGGCGGGGGTGGTCCTCCTCCAATGTCGATGTCCTCGGGGTATTGCTCAGGTTCCTCCGCTTGTGGCTCCGGAGCAGTGGATCGATGAGCGCTTAGGAGTAGGTCGATCTGCTTCTGCATCTCGGCCATCTGTTCCCGGTGCCCTCGGGCCTGGGTCTCCTGAGTTCTTATGACATCTCTCACCGATTCCTTTGCTTGCTCCCGGAGCCTCTCGATTTCCCTCTGAGTCTCGAACAATTGCTTTTGAGTGTGGACATGGGCTGCTTCCAGGGCTGCACGTTCCATGGCGGAGGCCTCCGCTGCCTGCCGTTTCTCGAAATCCTGAACTCTCGCTAGTTCCAGGAACATCTCCTCCAATCGCTTTAGATTGGCCTTTACGGCCTGGGCCGCGATGCCCGTTATTCTTTTTTCCGCCTGGAACTTCTCCTTTGTTCGTTGGAGTTGGTCCCATATGGTTCTACCGGCGGTGGATAGCCCTTCCATCTGGGCTTCGTGGTCTCTCAGGAATTGTTCCAGCTTATCCATTGCCCCAGAGCCGGCCGGGCGTTTGCCCGCTCTGGCGGTGGATATTGGGTCTGGACTGTCTTCTCGGCTGAAGGCGGGACCTTCCCCCATGATGGAGTCCTCCTCTTCGGTCCTAGCCAATAGTCGGGAAGCCATTTGATGTATAGATAAGATTGTGACTCTTGAAAACTCCAGGTAAACCTAGGAGTTATCGATATACTATTAGGGTGTCGCACCAAGCAACCCGAGTAGTCTAATAAAGAGCTCAGAGTTTGAAACGCTAACCGCAAAGGCAGTAAGGAACAAGGTCTCCTCAGTCTTAACCAGCCTAGTATCTCGATCGTCACGCTAGTCCTCTCAGACGAATGATTCAAACACGAAGATGGTTCAAGGTGGAGTTTCTAAGTTCACTGAGCAAAGTCCAATCTCAAGATAAAGTGTAAAGTAATAGATATTATATCGATAAGACTCTTTCTTCGTCCGCTGATGATTTCAACAAAGTCGAGAACGACACAGTATTTATATCCCGCGCAAGTGTCCCCGCTGACTAAACATTACATCTTACAATAAACAAGTGCGAAACCCCGAAGACCCTGAAAATACGCCTAAGAAAACCAAACGCCAAATCTATCCCACCATCTAAAATACCCTGTCCTCTATTCCCAAAAATCCTCACGCTCTATTCCGCTTATGGATAACATCCCGCTTGCTGCATGCACTCAGCCTTCGCCAGTGGTCATGGCGAGTGTTTCGAGTTGGCCTACCTGATAACGTCCCGGTACCGGGCTCGACTTCGCTCGCCAACTCTTTCCCGACATCGTTACCTATCACCAAGGAGCCAAGCTCAACATTAGGACTGCTAACGATCGGTACCGGAGAAGTCGGGTAGTCTTACCTTCCCCAGAGGCGCCACCAGAGTGAGCTTTCTTATGACCTTCGTCATTTGATCAATTATGGTCCGATTGACTCCAAACTCGCACTATTGCCCCCTCATATACCCACCGGTGTCCTGAGCGCCTGAGCCGGCGCCTTGACGCTCCGGGGGTTATTTCAGGGGTCGAAAACAGGTTTGTTGACTAGGGCTTCCGCAACTCCGCACTGGGCTCCATCCTGGCAACACCGTGCCTCTCTGGCGCGCCCAGTGGGACATAGGCTTGTAGCAGCGTAGGAATAGGGAAAAGTCCTTCTCTTGTAGTCTTCGGGTTCTCGTATCCTATGCCCGTAACAATCACACTATCAGCCGCCACTACCTGAGTGAATGCTTCCAACCCTCCCCCGGGATCATACACTATGCTCTCCTCCCAACCAAAACCAAATCATCACCACACTCATACGGCAAATGTAATGAAGAATTCAAATTCAAGAATGCTCTATTTAGGCACATCAAAGAAGCAAACCACTACCAGAAAGACTCAAAATCGCTAAGCGTCATTGAAAAAATCCCTGTCCAATCCACAGCAAACCACTGGCACGCTATAGATCCAGAAGACAGGATATTGGATTACCAATATATGACGCTTAACATCACATTCGAACCTGACACTGGTAGTACATATGAGGTAGTAGCAGATACAGGATAGGAAACTCTGCAATAGGCGCAGAATTCCTCAAAGCAAAAATTTCTACAGCTTAAATGATGCCACCGTGATCCCACATGATTGTATGAGTCATTGGAGGAGTATCAGTAAAGGTCAACAACCTTGCAGTAGTATCTATATACTTCATCAGCAATAGCACCTCCCCAAGCAACTTAACATCACGTATCACATCTTTAACAACTTAGGTTGCAACATGTTAATTGGAAACGACGTCTTGCTATCAGAGGGTGCTGAAATCAAGTTTGCGCAAAACCACCTGACCCTAGCATCATGTAATAACATTAAGATACCAATAAAGGTCACCATGTGTGAGCGAGCATCTAAGGTGATAGCTTGAGTAGCAAGCAAATGAGTCGTATCTGCTAGAAGCATATACATCCTGCCAATAATGCTAAGCTACACCCTTAATCCTGGCCAAGATTACCATGTATAGGAACAAAAAAGGCTATATCGGGATAATCATCTGATTCCGGTGTGTCCTATACAATCAGGTTAATATGCTCTTCACAAACCTCGCCGACATCAATATCACGCCGTAATAGAAGGCTAGGCGAAGTATGGGAAGAGGAGTTAGTCAGGGATTCTTTTATTTTCTATGACTTTCAGTTATAAGGATTCATTTCGGGGTTATGGATTCGGGAAATAGGGAATATGGTATGGGTGCGAACTTAGGGGTCTTGGGATTCTATGCAGTTCTGAACAGAGATTCGCAGATAACTCATCGGGTAAACTATGGGTTGTATATATAGGGGTCTTGACCTCGCTTGTAGATAGCTTCTTTCCTTTCCTCTTCACGCAACCTTCCTATCCTTTCCGCCTTCGCTACGCTCCGGCGCCGATTGTCGGGCGGTGGGAAGCCTCTACGATGCAATACTGCCTTCTCGAATTGCTGTGCTGAGCATTCATGAGTCCCTCCTCTCGAAGCGAGTTAGAAGCCCTCACGGGATGCATCCTTCTTTCTCCCTCCCTCCTCAACAGCCTCTCACGATAGACAAGAAGCTACCCCTCTTTCCCCCCCTCTTGGGGCACTCTGCCGACAGCCTGGAGGTTAGCGTAGGCCCGTTGTCAAAGCCCCTCGGTTCTATCCAGTCGCTTCTGAGACCAACCCCTTTTGCCGAGGCGTCCAGACCTCACCACTTTTTCAACCGACTATCACTACTCTGTTTCCTTTGAGTAGCTGCGAATAGTCAAAACATTATTTATCTGATAGTGAGCCTCCATGAGACTGTGAAAATCAGTAAATTGGTTGCAGATAGTGAGCCCCACGAGACTGTGCAAATCAGTAAATTGGGTGCATCTCCTCCCCCCATACCTGACGGATCCAATTTCCTAATCAAGACCTATCCCTCTTTCAACTCCGGCCAGCCTGACAACCGAATTTAACTGGGAACCCCTCACACCACGCAGCTTTCACACCAGATCAGGCGGCGACTCTACTTTCCTTTGCCCTTGTGCGGTAGGAACTGGGATTCCGGGCATTAAAGCTGAGATTACAGTTAGTATAGTAGCGTCTACTTTGAGAAATTAGCCGGTCAATGTTTGTGATGGAGAAGTTAGTGGTAGCTTTGTTGTATCTTTTTTCTTTCATTGGGTCTTTCTATTTTGGTGTCGCTTAGTAGTTTACCCCTCTAAATTGTGTCGCGGCCATTGAGTCGTTTGCGTTTGTTTTTCTTTTTTGCCCGGCGGTCGGCGGAGGCGTGCAATAAGTCTTTGTACTTCTAAGCAATATAACGTTCATTCATTCATTCCTATCCTTTAGTCAATATTTACTTTAGGATCCCTCATCATTATTGAGATGTTCCTTCCATCCTCTAGGGGACTGAAGAGCCCCCCTCGTCTCGTCTTGTCTACAGGCTCGTGCCTCGCCCTATCTCTTCCTGCTGGCTTCGTCCCTCGACCCCTATTCCGCCCTCCTACATAACGCCCCCCATTGGTTATGTACCTTGGCTTCTCTCGTTCTCGTCTCCTCCTCGCTCCATGATAATCGATATCATCATGTTTAAATCGACTATAATTGGTTGGGTGAGCAACATTAATCCAACCGACCTCAGAAAGTATGGGCGGATGCATATCAAGAGATCAGATTATACTTCGGTATGAATTCTCCAGCCGAAATAATCTCAACAGACTGCCCGGGAGTAATCGATAGAATAGTACGTAATAAAACCATGGTGGAGTAAATACGACTAAGAATCACGCCGGTGCAAGGAGACAAAAACAATACTCGCAAACCCACGGAAGACACATTATACATTAAACCCAGTTGGCTATATAAAGAATACATCCCTACCTACTCCTACCCATTAACTGAAGGTATCACTACCCTAGACATCGAGGAATCTATTTGGGCCGAAGTGAATATTAGCAAGCCAGACCTAAACACCAAACAAGAGCGGGCATTATGTGATCTCTTTAAATATTATAGGACCACCTCTAACAAGAAACTGGGATGTGTCCGCAAACACCATTCAGAATGGCTACAAATCCCAGTAGACCCAAACCTCAAAAGACAACACAAATCCAAACTGTCGTACCCAGTGCCAAAGAATTGTAAAGCAATCGACGCACAGTTTGACAGCAATGTAGAGCAAGGATATAACGGAGCCATTCCAAACCTACTGATGTATGAGTACACATGGGGCCCATTATATCGGAAGAGTCATTCTTAGAAGCCAGTTGGCATAGTGGAAGGAAGATTACTACAGTGAGGCTCGCTACCTGCTGTAAGGATACAGACCTCCTAGCCAACTAGGGCAGAAGAACTATTTGTGGGAAGTCTTGACTGATGGGTCTACTACTTCGCCAGCATCTAGAGGACCAGCCAGAGTAAGACTCTGAGTGCCTGGGCATCTTCGATTGTCCCTCTAGGCATTATGAACACTGCTGTCGGCGGTGCTGTCCTAGTCCGGGAAATTCTACAAGTGAATACCAGCTCTATCACAACCTTGGGTAGACTATCTGAGCGGAGCCTTATTTAATACATGCCCGGAAGCTAGGTGCTAGCCCAGGATGCAGGTAGTCCTTGACCCTGACTAAGGATAGTATACCTGCGAAATTGAGAACACCTGTTAGCACTTAGAGAAATGTAGGGTAACGGATGAATACAGTTCCGCTCCGCAACAGGGTAACCTGGGAATTTTGGGCTCTGTGTGGAACTACTTGGTGGTTGGGGGTGACCCTCTTAACAGCATCAGCAAACTCAACTTCTGACTGCAGTCTCCCAACAGTCTCCCAAGTCTCAGGAGAGTGTCCTGACACTTCTGGATACATTCTGGGTCTCCTGAGGCTCAGGAGACCTCAGGAGACAAATCAAGTCTTGCTGATGAGGCGGGGGAGGTTGGTGAGGTTCTCGGCATATTCTCACGTCGGAGCATCATAGCCCTTCTATGTGCCCAAGTACTGTAGGCGCGAATAGCGAAGGCGAGATCTTAGCAGTTCGTCTACATCCCATTCTTCATCACTGTCAACAATCACCGGGGGTTCCAGGGGAGGAACGTGTCCTGGTAGAAGATTGGCAGCGCAGGACTCCAACTTCGAGATGTGGAAGACAGGATGTATCTTAATCGTGAAGGAGAGATCGAGCTCATAGGCGTAGGGACTGATAATACACTTAACCTTGAACCTTCCCAGGCACTTCCAGTCCAGCTTCCACATCAGCAAACTCAACTTCTGACTGCAGTCTCCCAACAGTCTCCCAAGTCTCATGAGAGTCTCCTGACACTCCTGGATACATATTGGGTCTCCTGAGTCTCAGGAGACCTCAAGAGACAAATCAAGTCTTGCTGATGGAGGAGGGCCTGTTGGTCTGGATATTCCTAGCGTTTAGCCACCGCTGATCACCTACCTTGTTCTAAGGAGCGGGGACTCGGTGGGCATTGGCATTAGACTCCTGTCGATCTTTAGTGTAGCATATTTCACCTTGCGGATGATTGTGGATCTCACCTATTTTCTCAACGAGGGCTTTAGTGTCCTGAGAGCGTTCGGTGAGTGGGGGTGATGCCAGATTCTCCGTGAAGCAGGGGTCAAAGTCATAGTTAGCCATGAAGGGAGAGACCTGCGTTGTTTCTGAGGGGTGATTGTTGGAGAAAGAAAAGAAAGAAAGAACTAATGGAAAAGTCTTCCCGCGCTATTTAAGATCCTACTCCATTAGTTCTCTATGACTCATACCTTCTTCCACAGAAGCTCATAGAAATCTATGACAGACATACTACATAATACCCACTACCTTTCCTAGTTATATTACAAATACATCACGATATCGAATCTCATGGAAGCTAGTGACGACATTCATCCCCCATCTCCCTCCTTCCTCGCTTAACATTACTTCCTTTGTTGCAACCTCGCTTCTGCTACTAAACTCTCGGGACCGATGCAAAAACCAATGGCAAAATCCCGGA
This sequence comes from Morchella sp. 2016-72, assembly GCA_024713865.1. NCBI lineage: Eukaryota > Fungi > Ascomycota > Pezizomycetes > Pezizales > Morchellaceae > Morchella > Morchella sp. 2016-72. The sequence continues at coordinate 666,062 of JAMJEY010000026.1, read as the reverse complement.
ATGGATCAGGCCCCTCCCTGAGGCCTAGCTCCAAATACGCTGAGGTTTTGAAGGACACCAATGGTGAAACAATTCCCGAAGTTCAGGGCTATGTTTGAAATCGTATGATGTTTGCCAGGAAGGTTCCTCATAACCAACATATTGAATAAAATATTCTAGTTGACGCCCATGTCTCCTCAAATCCAATATCTCCTCCACTTCCCATTCGATCTCCCCTTCTACTTTATGTGCTGGCATCTTGGCATCGGTTCCGAGAGTTCGGTAGCGGAAAAAGGATTGCGGTGGAAGGAGCAATGTTTGGCGAGGATGGGCGGAGATGGGGTGATGGTGACGTCATTGGATTCTGAGAGGTTCGATGGCGTGATGGATTTGTAATGTAAATAGAAGAGATGGTGGAGAGGAATATGAGGTGTGGTTACGTCAGGTTTCTATGGGTTTCTATGGATGGAGGTGTGAGTCATAATGGACTAGCGGAGGAATGTGTTAAATAGAGCGGGAGGATCTTTTCTTTAGTTCTTTCTTTCTTTTCTCTCTGTCTCGTCTTCCTGTTATCTCGGTACATAGTGATATACTCCTATTCTCTAGCCATAGTCCCTGAGATCCCAGAACCAGACTTCAGGATCTGTCATCGTTATTCTCATTGTTCTCGTTGAGGTCCATCTGGTCCTCACTTTCTCGGTCCCTTGTCTTCCCTGTGCTGGTCCTTGCTCTTGCCCTTGCCTTTGCCTTCACTGGTGCCTGTGCTTGTGCCCGCCTGGTAGAATCTCTATCCTTGTCGGTGTCCTCGTTGTTGGGCTGTGTTCCTAGAGTTCTTCTGAGTCATCATTGTCGTCTTCTTCTCGTTCAGGTTACTCAGTCACACTAAAACAAGACCACCCATACTCGACCAACACAGCACGAGTTCCCCGCACCATAGTTCATTATGACCTCTCCTACTACCGATGGACTTGACTATCAAAGCTCCATGACGACCTCGAGACTTTCTTTGTTGCTCACCCTGAAGTAGACCCCGAAGCAACGGAAGAGGCGACGCAGGCATATGGTCTCCTCCGGGCCTACGCAGGGGTCCGGCAGTACTCCGTCGACCTCAAAACACATCACACTGAAACCGAACAAGCTCGAGCCGAGTTCCATAAAGAAACCCAGGGACTACAAGCTAAGATCAAAAAGCTGCAAGAAGGAATCAAGCAAGACCTCGGGGAGCTCCATGATGACCTAGCCCGGCTATCTAGGTCCGAGAAGCTTCCGGACCCGGAGAAATACCGGGGGGAGTGGAGAATTTGAGGATGTTACAGAGACAGCTACAGATTAAGCTCACGGCTAATCTTGATCGCTTTCCCACTTCTGCTCAACAAATTGCTTATTTGATTTCTTGACTGGAGGGACCTGCAGTGGATCAATTTCTTGCTTATATCTCGGATGAGGGAATTGCTTTGGATTTGATGTTGGAGTTTTTTTGAAATTTTAAACAATGCTTTTGGTGATCCGGACCACGCAGCTATGGCCGCCCAGAATTTGAGGGAAATCAGACAACGTCAAGGCCCCTTCTCAGAGTACTTCGCAGAGTTCCAGCGCTATGCTACTGACTCTGAATTCAACGAGGCGGCCATGATTGAATGTCTTTTGGAAGGACTTAATCAGGACTTGATGGCACTAATGATTCAGAACGAAACTCCTACGACCATAAAAGAATGTGGCCTCCTTCTGCAACGGTTGGACAACAAACAGAGGGCACTATAAGCCAGGATGGGGAGGTTTAGGTTCCAGATTCCAACCGGTCCAGCCCCTCGCCCCTTCAACCCTCGACCACCTGTTGCATCAGCAACATCCCCAGTTGTACCGCGCCCGCCACCACCATCGAAGAATATAGCGCCAGCAGCCCACCCATCCTATACTCCAGGGGGGACTGTTCCTATGGATCTGTCAAACAGTCGTTGCCCGGACCCTAGGGGGAGGGAACCTTGGCATATTGAAAATCATTGTTATTATTGTGGAGGAATTGGACATTTAGTAATGGAGTGCCCATCAGCAAACCTGCCGATTTCGGCGGGTGCTCCAGGCGCTCAGGGCGCTAAGGGCGCACCGGATAAAAACTCATTCTCCTGAGAACCTCGCCAAACCTCCGGGCGCTTCGGGCGAGGCTTTCAACGCCCTGAGAGCCCTGAACTAAATCCCAACCTCGGTTAGCGCCAGGAATTTGGTTTTCTCTCAGGTAACGCCTGGAAGGGCACCTATATCCCTGGCGGAGATTCCCTGCACCTGGCTCCGCCTGGCTCCGCCTGGGCATCACGTTTCCGCCCCGATCTCCCCTACTAATATTCTTTCCATCATCCATTGCGCCTGGGGAGTCCCTGGCGCGCACATCTAGCTCCTGGTGCTGGTTGGTGCTTTTCATGTATTTATTCACCTCACGATAGCTTTCAGAGGCCTTTTCTGTTCCTCGAATGGTATGGATATATTCACTTATGGTCTCGCCACTATATAATAATTATAATAATACATAAGGTCTTATTACTATCTCTACAGACTTCCCCATACCTCTCAGAGATCTCGTTATTTTAGTTAGGGTCCTCTCCTGTTGTTTCTCCACCCTCTTCTACTATTTCCTCAATCTCTTCCTCTTCTTCTTCAGGTAGGTCCGGCTCTCCATCCGTACCATATTCAAGCCCGTGTGGTGGAAGGTTAGTTTTTCCGGATTTAGATTTCTCGCCTTGGCCTCCCCGAGCACTCCTAAGAGCTTCCAGAGCCTCCGCCAGAGCATCATCGTCCTCGCTAAGACCCTCGACTGGGATATCCTCGACCGTGACCTCCTTCTTCTCTTGTATCTACAAATCATTAGTTTAGGTTATAACCGGTGATTAAGATCGACTTTTTACCTTGTCTCGGAGATTGTCCTTTATCAATTTCAAGGTGCCCTCTTGGTTGGAACGACTACGTGACGTCCAAGTGTTTACCATCCTCGTGATGGTTTCTAGAGCATTCGTAACACCTCGGTTAGCACTTGCCATATCTCTAGGAGATATGAGAAATACTTACTCACTACACTACCATTTTGAGTCTGGAAATTTTGCGGCACCACATAATTCCCCGTGGACCATGCGCGAATCCCATGCCAAATGGCGGTCGCTAGCAGGTATATCAATGTATGGTTTATTCGGTCAAGGAAATCTGGTTCACGGGACCCTCGCCTCCTCGCCCCATCAAAAAACCTATAGTATAAAACCTCGATGATCTCCGGAGCCAAGAATTTGCAGCTAGACGTCTAAGGCTTGTTAGAGCTATCGCCGTGGTGCCCAAGAATTTGGATATACCTCATAATGCGCTGGATGGCTGATGAACCGATCATTCCTCAAAAGATAGTCAACTCTCTCGGCCCTCTCCACTTGTGTGCGAATCTTTGCAATTCCGTAAATCCTGGAGTCTGCTAGCCGTTCCTTCACTGCGCTCATCAGGTGTGAGCGCACTCGAGAGTGCAAGCTCCTAACCTGTGGGGCCTCCTCAGTTCCCTAGAAGCTATCATGGAACCGTCAGGGACACTCACCTGTTTTATAATAACCTCGTCAATTTCTGCACTAATTCCCAAAATACGACTTGCTTGTACCCACATATTCACCACCAATACCGAGAGTCTCGCAGGGCTTGGAAAAGGCTCCTCAAACAGTGTGTGATTACCTATCAATATACTACACTTTTTCTCAATCCTTTGGGCTTCCAAAGGAAGCACACTCGTACTTCTAGAGTTTGGAGCAGGTGTACGAGATATTTGGCTAGAAGAGGCTTAACGAGAGCTTTCAGGGGTTTGGTAATGATACCTGTCGTCATCGTGGGGCGGAGGTAAAGAAGGTGAAGGCGACAGATAGTTAGAGTTCGCTGTATCGTTATTCCGAGGTGGTCTCCCTAGTGGGGATAGCTCCATTCTTTGAGGCATTCAAGAGCTAACCCCAAAGCTCGTAGAACCGCCCCAGAAGCTATCATCGCTTGGTGGCATAGATTCAGGATTCAATGCCATTGGTGTTGGTGACGATTCTCCAAACCTAGAAGAGGAAGGGGGCGGGAAATGAAAAGATAAAGAGTAATTAAAAGCAGACAGTCTTCTGAGGGTAGCAGTAGAAGCCATTGCTGGGTCCACAGGAGTCATCGGCGGTCTTCGTGGAGCGCTCAATGGATTTTTCGTTGGCTTCGACGATGTACGATTTCCCATCTAAAATTTCTTTCATTTCAATCACTTATCAAAAAAGGACTAGGGTTAATTACTTCAATAACGTTAATCTCCACTGCTGACGACTCAATTGCCTCAGCAACCGCACTGGTGGGCTTTCTCCGGGCACTCACCACACCTCTGGCAGTCGTTACCTGACTATTCGGAGGTCTCTTTCCGGCGACTTGCGTACCCGGGGGTCTCTTGTCTCCGACCTGCATTCCCGGGGGTCTCTTGTCTCCGACCTGATGCCTCTTGCTCCCCCTCCGACATGTGTTTTTCGATGTTAAACTCCACCCGAGCACCAGATTTTTTAGATTTTTTCTTTCGTCGAGAATGGCTTCTCAGAGACGATTTGGGGACTCGCTGAGCTTTGGCCAAACAGCGCAATGGAGGATCAGGTAGATCCTCATCCGATGAAATTTCATTTGTGGGCCTCGAACGTTTACGAGAAGAAGTGCTCCTTTCGGATACTGATAGCCGCTTTCCTTGAGCTTTCTTCGTGGTTGTGCTGACTCTCGTGAGAGTGTTGGGAGCTATCTCAAGTACAGTTTCACCCTCGTCTGGATCTTCCTGTGTAGTTTCCCCATTGTGGTCTTTAGAGCCAGGGAGCCTTAGGGTAGATTTGGTCCTTTCGGACGTTGAGGGACGCTTTGCTTGAGGCATCTTGATGCCTGTGAGGGCTTCCCTGAGGGTTTTGAAAGCTGTCCTGATTTCTAATCAAACGAAGTGGTTGGCGTGAAAATTTTTCATGTAATCTAAGGCTAACCACATACAGACTAAAATTGGCTAATGAGATGGGCTGGGCACACTAATTTGGGTTAAAATAGTCTCATCGGTAATCACTCGTAATAATGATATTTTCAGGAGGCTTCGCGATAGCTTTCGAGATCACTAGTAGCATTCAAGAAGGCTTCAAATCACTTTGATATTCGCTACCTATCAGTATCAAATAAATGCTCCCAACCTAAGAATAAATCAACGCTATCTAATAACACCAAACCCCAAATCAACACTCTCTAATAATAGTAATCACCCAAAATGCTACGTGGTTAACATGCACGGACCAAGGAAACAACAAATAATACCTAACACAAAGCTGTTACCGACCGTTTTGAAAGCTCTTAAAACTATCGCCAAACCTTTCGAAACCTCTGTATACCCTAATAAAAAATAGTGGAAAAAAAATCTATGGGGTCGGTTAACATAGATTAATCATGCTGAAGTGCGAATAACTTACCAGAATCTCGCAAAACCTTTCCAAACTCTCGCCAAATAGGCTTAAGCACTATCACCATCACCGTCACCGTCACCACTACCTCTGGGGAGGGGAACTAAGGGGGTCTTCATCTTTCCCGTTATGCGGCGGCGCGGGGCTTTGTTTCTGTCCTCCTCACGCTTCTGAGCGATCTCCGCAGCCCCCCAGACACGCCCAATTCTGAAGTTAGGGTCTGCAATACCAACACCCGCAGGGTACTTATTAAGGTACTTCTGGTTGAGGAGCTCAAGGGCTGCTTGCTGCCTATTCCGGCGTGACGAGATCTTGTGGAGGTTTACCTGGAACGATGCATCATTCTTCGGCATGATAAGCCTGGTTCCAATTGAGATCAATCTAACTCCGCCCTCAAATTCAGAGTCTTCAGCCGGATATTCAAAGTGTCCATAATCATCACTGGTGGTGTACGGCCAGATAGTCTTCTGAGGGGGTTTCATCACCACCATGGAGCTCAGTCTGGCCTTCTCTGTGAAGTATGGCCAGCACCCGGAGAGGTTTCGCCAGGCTTCCCAGCATCCAGGCTTCTACCTCCTCAGTGTCCATTATGCGGACCCAGGTTGGCTCCTCCTCCGGTTCGGCTAGTTGGTTCATCGAGCTATAGAATTCCCTGACCTATCGACCAATGGGGATATACTTGGATGCGACTCTCCCAAGCTCTTGGATATTCTTCCGAGTCATCACGGCAGCGTAACTAGGCTCATTATTTTCATGAGTCCAAGCGTATCTCCGTCTCCTAGCATCAGGATCGTAGTCGTTAAACTGGTTCGGGTCGACAACGGTGACCCAGATATTAGTCCGGTCCGGGTGTGGTGATAGCTTTTGGTGCTTTGCCGAGTGCTCTGAGGACCTTTGCGGCAGATCATCCGAATCGTCAGCGTCCAGCTCGGGGTCGTCATCAGCAAGACTTGATTTTTCTCCTGAGGTCTCCTGAGCCTCAGGAGACCTAAAATGTATCCAGGAGTGTCAGGAGACTCTCCTGAGACTTGGGAGACTGTTGGGAGACTGCAGTCAGAAGTTGAGTTTGCTGATGGTGAGCATCAATCTCGGTGAATTCCTGGTTCCCCATGCCCTTAGAGACCTTTTCCTTCCGACTGACATCTACCACTAGCCAGGTGAGTGCTTCCTGTACCTTGGCCCTGGCGCTATTCCTGTAACCTCCCATGATCATGATCAAACCTACCAGAGGCCTCTGTTCGAGAAGCCATGCCACCAACTCATTATAATGTTTAAGCCCACTAGTTCTTTTATTGACTCATCCTGTTCTCGTCATCTCTGCCGCGAGGTCTTTCCTCAACCTGTTGTAACTCTTTGGCGAGGCGGCCAGTCACAAAGTCACCTTGGCAGTGCTTGCGTCCATTGAAACAACCTCCTTTGACCACTTTGCCTTGAAAGCCCTTTTTTTTTTCTGTCTCTGATGACATCCTTGTGAGGCGTGGCGAGGTTCGTCTTCGTCTTCGTCTTCGTCATCTTCGTCTTCGTTTTCATCTTCGTCTTCGTCTTCATTTTCATTGTCCTCGTCCTCGTCCTCGTTCTCGTCTCCGCCCTCGGGATGGTTGTGCTCGTCTCTATCTTCGTCTTGATGTGCGCTTTTAGATACCGCGATGGCTCTGGGAGCTTTGTGGATGGCTCTCAGGGGTGTACTAGCAGGTTGGGAATTAGTAGTAGAGGATCCCCCAGACTGCAGATCTTGGCGCCGGGCAGTTGGTGCTGTTGCTCTTGGAGCTTTAGTTGTGGCTTTTGGAGTACTTGGGCCTGCAACAGCAGTCCGTGTTGCTGATGCTGAGGTGGTTTTGGAAGTTGCTGCTGTGGTTTTGGAGGTTTTTGCTGTGGTTTTGGGAGATGTGGTGATGGTCTCTGGGGTGCTTGGATAAGCTTTAGCCAACGCGATATCTGCTGCTGCTGTTGCCTTTTTCCAAAGTGGGAGCGGCTTGGGTGCTTGCGAAGATTTGGGCGGCGCGGGAGCAGTCTTCGTGGGTGAGGTCTGGTGGGGGACCGTCGTAACTCCAGGGAATTCCTACTCTATATGAAAGAACAATCAACTCCGAGTCTTCCTCTTCGATTTCGGAGATAGGCTGGTGCAGACGCTTTCGAGGGGTTGGTCGAGATCTTTCAGGGCTTTCGGGAGTGGTGTCAGGGCTATCAGGAGCCTGCAGGTTAGAACGATGGGGACGTGTGGCAATCTCGTCTTCGGAATCAAGAACTTGTTGGCGCCCACGTTTTCGGGGGGTTGCGAACAATCTTTGTGAGCTTTAGGGAGGGCTATCAGGAGCCTGTGGGTTCAAATGACGGGGTCTTGTGGCAATATCGTCTTCGGATTCAGGGACTGGTTGGCACTGACGCTTTCGAGGGGTTGGGATCTCTACTCTAGGGCTTTTGGCAGTGCTTTGTAAGGTATCGTGAGTATGATGGGAGGGGCTTCTCAACTTGCCACCGGACTGGAAGTATGTTAGAAACTAATGTATAGAGATTAGGGAACAACCATGTGGTGTTTATATACTACCTTCCCAGGGGTACCCTTAGTAGCATTGGGAGGCATCATTCAACTTGAAACTCTAGGAGAGGTATCACATTGGAGCTGTCAAAGTGGATGGTATCAAGTTGAAATGAAATTGAAAAGGCGAATGATTAACGTAATATAGGTAGAACACATCAGCTCAATGCCTGGCAAGGTTGTGAAGAGTAATGGGGATGGTGAAGAAAGGTCTCCCGAGGGTGGAAGAAGCAGTTCTTATACCTCTTCTTCCAACACTCACACGAAATCAAATTAGTCATTAAGAGCTATGAGAGGATCTTTCGAAAGCTTCCACAGTCTTCGCCAGAACGCACAGAGCCAGAATCATTGATTGCTCGAGTGTGTTTCGATGCTTTTGGGTAAGTTACTAAATGACGTAGATCAACATGAGTGTTGGTATTCGAGTCCATTTTGGTGTTGGCATGATAGCTTTTCTTTGAATAGTTAGCTGTTTTGATCTCGTTTTCAAGTACAGATATAGTCATTTGGGTATCAAAAGATAGGGATTTTCCGGCATTGCCCACGATTTCGAGCCACGATTTCGAGGGTATTCGTGAAACCTTTTGGAGTAGTGGTGGATTCCGAGAAGGTTTGGCCGATGTGTGGGATAGATGTTGGGTTTGTTCTGAGATCATATGTTGGTTAGTTTTCAACGTGAATATATGACGTTGCTAGAAGGTTTGTTTAGCAAGAGGTTATGTGCCCTCCAAGACACCCTAGCAAGTATTAGTAATCTACAGGCTTGGTAGTAGTAATTTTGAACCATCTCCGAGAGAGCCATGGGAGCTATCGCGACACCCAATGAAGTCCTCCTGTCCTTTTTGCAGCAAGCGATATAGCTCCTCAGCGAACTTTGAGAAGCACCTACGGAATATCCACTCTAACGAAGTGGATGGATAGTTCAAAAATCAATGCGATCTTTTGCAAGAGAATCACAAACGACTACAGGAGTCTCACGAGGTTTCAGAAAGCTCTGATCAGGATGATGCTAGTTGCGAGGACGGGTCATCTACATATTCTAACTTCTCTCAACGAACTGCTGGGGATTCAAACCTAGAATCAGAGTCTTACTTTGTAGACAATAGGGAGGATTGTGAGGAGGAGTTGGGAGTTACTCGCGATGCATCCACGACGGTCTACGAAGGTGCTGGGGAGGCTCTATATCGCTCTGAGGGCTATCAGGAAAGCGCACAACGGCTTCTCGGCAATCCGTGGCACCCTTTCAATTCATCTTATGAATTCCGGATGGCGCGGTACTTTATTTTGTCCAAAGCATCACAAGGAAGTATCGATAGCTTCTTTCTACATGCCCCTGGAGACCATTGCCATAGCTCCTATAGAAATGAGCGAGGTTTTATATGAAAAATGGAGGAAATAAACGATTGCCTAGGGAAATCAACATGGAAGCATGCGGAGGTTGTTATAGGAGGGAAAAACATACCATACTACTATCGCGACCCTATGACCATTATTCGATTCCTCCTTGGACAACGGGCCTTCACGGAGTCTCTTATATTTGCACCATCAATGTAACACAACGAGAAAAGAGAGAGAATCTATGGCGAAATACATACAGGGGACTGGTGGTGGGAAACACAGGTGAGGAGAAGCGTTCCGAGATCTTTAGGTGGTTTCGTTGGAGTCAGAAAAGTCATGACTGATCTCAAAAAGAATTCTCTCCCTGAGGATTCGACATTAGTTCCGGTAATCTGTGCCTCGGATGGCACTCACCTGACGAACTTTAGTGGTAATAAGAAGGCATGGCCAATCTATCTCACAATTGGAAATATCAAGTCCTCTGTAAGAATGAAAGTCTCTGGGCACTCGTTAGTACTCCTGGCGCTATTACCAGTGCCCCCTAAGCTCAGTTCAAATGAGAGTGCGAATGCAACTTTGCGTCGGGAATCGCAGATGGCTCTGCACAGCGCTCTTAAAGATATCTTCAAAAGCTTGAAAAGTAGTGGCGAGGAGGGCGAGTTGATATCCTGTGCAGATGGATATGAACGGCTATGTTTTCCTGTACTGTGTGGGTGGATCACGGACCAACCTGAGCATGCCTCGTTGCAAAACATCAGCAATTTCGCCTGCCCAAGATGTGAGGTGGAGTATAAGAGCCTTGGAAGCTATCGGCAGAACTCTATGCGTGATCAGGAGACCTACCAGGAGATGGTACGGCAGTTTAATGAGAATCCGACGAATACATCGCCGGTAGAATACCTTGTATCGAGGTCTTTGAAGACTCCCTTCAATGCTTTATGGGATATGCCGAGATGCAACGTGTACGACCTGAACAAACCGGACCTATTACACAACATCTACCTTGCAATGTTATGTGACGGAGTAACCCGAACGCAGAGAAGACAACAATGATGACGCAGAAGGACTCGAGGAACACAGCCAAACAACGAGGACACCGACGAAGACAGAGGTGCTGCTGGGCGGGCACAAGCACAGGCACCAGCGAAGGCAAAGGCAGAGGCAAAACCCCGAGCAGGGACAAGGACAGGGGGCAGGGAGAGTGAGGATCGGATGGACCTCAGCGGGAACGATGATGGTAGCTATGATAGATCCCGAAACGGAGTTCTGGGATCTCCGGACTATGGCTTGAGAGTAGGAGTATATTCCAATGTACCGAGAGAACAGGAAGACGAGACAGAGAGAAAAGAAAGAAAGAACTAAGGAAAGAATCTCCCCGCGCTATTTAACATATCCCTCCGCCAGCCCGCTATGACTCACACCCTCCTCCCTAGAAACCCTTAGAAGTCCACCACAACCACACCTCGTATTCCTTCACACCATCTTCTCTAATTACATTACAAATCCATCACGCCATAGAATCCAATAGAACCTAATAACGACACCTCCTTCCCCGTACACCCCTTCCTCGCTTAACATTGCTCTAGCAACCTCAACCAAGTTTTGACTACCAAACCCTCGGGACTGATGCCAAGACGCCGGGACATGTTAAAGCATATGATGGAATGGGTTCAAGGGTTTCTCAAGAAACACGGGCATCTCGACGTGTTCGATATAGCATGGTCAAAGATTGGGCCTTATCCTCGGCTTGCAGTACCGAACAAGCCTTACAGGGCAACCACGCAATGGCAGGGGAAAGAGATGCGAAACCTAGGGCGTAAAGTTCTGGGAGCTTTGGTGGTGGCTCTGAGAAATCCAGGGAGTTCTGTCAGAGCTGACTTCGGAAAGGCTTTGAAATGCGTTTGGGCAATGATTGACCTTCACCTGATGGCTCAATACGGGAATCATACCAAGAGTACACTTGAATATCTAGAGAGTTATCTCAAGGACTTCCATAGGTATAAGGATATCTTTTTAGAATTTCGAGCCTATAAGCAAACTAAGAAGGATGCAAAGAATCGAACACGGGCTCTCGGAGGATTCACCATGGCTTAGAAGAGGTCCACGAGATCCGCGAGAAATCTCATTTCAACTTCATCAAATTGCATCAATTATCACATTACCGAGAGCATGTGGAGCGATTCGGGAATATTTCTATGTTCTCTATGGATATCAGCGAACTGGCCCACGTACACCAAATCAAAGAAGTATATGCCGCTTCAAACAAAGTTGATGCGGCGACCCAAATACTTGATTACGGCGGAAGGCGATTGGAACTAGAAATACGGATATTAAACCTCAAGGATATTGTGGGAGCTGACGGAGCTTCCGAGAACCGCAACGAGAGCCCATGGGAGCATCGTGAGAACTTGTGGGAATTACTTGATATCTTTAAGATAGAAGACCGGAAGAGAGCCCCGAATGAAGGGCCTATAATCGACTCAGAGTTACCCTTAAAAAGGCTTTGCAATCGCTCTACCAGGTTTGAAAGCTTATGCGATATTGCAGATGGACTTGCGATGAGTAGAATAAAATTTTATCGCATGGTAAAAGAATATGCGAAGGATGCGGGATATTCAGAGAGCTTTGGCGAAGCCTTGAGAACCTTGGCGAGCCCGAGCTTGAACAATTTACCTGCCTCCAGGTTCCGGTTCCAATTTTTCAAAGGATTTAAATTCATAACCTGCACTGCATGGGAAATGCAGCATTTAGAAAAAGATCACCAAGGAGAGATTGGACATGGGTAACGGTGGGGACTCGAGATCAATGGGGAGCGTTCGGGGGGAGGCTACCAGGACGCCTGGAGGCTTTATTTAAGCTACGGGATAAAAGGGGACGGGCGCACCGGCTATGCGCGATCGAACTCTTGGAGGCCAAAGACCTAGGGATTGCTGATAGCTCTCATGGTCTTCTTAAAGCCTTTAGAAGGAGTAGTAACCAAATTTGGGTAGTGAATATACGGTGTATTTTAGGGATGGCACATTTATTTGAGATCGATGAGGGAAACTGGCTTGTGAATACTAGAATAGATCTGCAAACATGGAATGAATTTAGTTAGATATATAGCCTACCTAAAACTTCGTAGGGATTCGCGATAGTGAAAGGAGCTATCGCCAAAACTCCTGGAACGCCAGGTGCCGCATGGGACATGGGAAATCTCCTGGCATGAATGGAGAAGAATAAAGGTGAGCCTGGCGCAAAATGATTCATAGGGTGGCACCTGGTGCAGGATAATTCAGAGGATGGTGCCTGGTGCAGAATAATTCGGTGTATGGCGCCTGACGCAGGATAATTCACGGGATAATACCAGGCGCAGAGCGTTTCCCAGGAGGGCGCTGGGCGTAGAGTAATTCCTAGGGTGCTACCTGACGTAGGGTAACCACAGGGTTTGCGCCAGGGCGCTCCTGGCGCTGAGGGCACAGGGATGCACCAGGGCGGAGGATTATGCGCCCGGAGAGAACAGCAAGCTTGCTGATGCCCCCACTCGCCTTCAGGAAGAGCTTCACCTAGAATGAGGGGAGTGTTGCTAGAAGCAAGGAAGGAAAAGAAGGAACAAGAGGAGGATATGGTATCGGAGGAAGAGGAGTTAAAAGATTTGTCCCTGGCCTAAGCAGCATAGCCCAGGGACCTTCACGGAGTTTTTCTAAGGTTGCTATTTCTACGTTTTCAGTATCAGAAGGGGAGATGGATGGGAATCAATTGATTGTAGTCTGTTCTATTTCGCAAAATAAAAAATCTATTGTACCCACTTATGCCTTGATTGATACTGGAGCGTCAGGATATGCATTCATAGACGAAGACTTTGTGCGCCGCTATGAATTAAAAATGAAGAAGTTAAGGACGGAGAGGGAGATTGATGTAATTGATGAAAAACCTATTGAGTCAGGGAAGGTAATTCAGAAGGTAACATTGGAGCTGGAAATTAATGGGCATGTAGAGGAATACCCATTCTTCGTTACAAAGCTAGGACATTATCCACTTGTTATGGGGATACCGTGGATGAGGAAACATGGGGTCATTATTGATAGTGGAAGGAATGAGATTCAGTTCAAGTCCGATCTTTGTCTGGAACACTGCTCCACTAATGGCAAGTTAGTTGTAGCCTAGGGAATCTCTACTTCACCACCAGAAAGATCAGTCACTCACATCTCGGCCATTACCCCTCGTTCGTTTAAGAAACTTTCTCAAGATCCTACAGTTCAAGTTTACTCCACTACTTTATACGCTGTCAACAAAATTCTAGAAGTCCCAGCCAATCCAGATGGCACGATTCCCCTAGACTATCAACGCTTTCGACAATTGTTTGACAAAAAGAATGCATCCAAGTTACCACCTCATTATCCTTATGATCATGAGATCAAGCTACAGGAAGGAACAGTACCACCTTTTGGCCCCATGTATAGCATGCATCAGCAAGACTTGATTTGTCTCCTGAGGTCTCATGAGCCTCAGGAGACCTAAAATGTATTCAGGAGTGTCAGGAGACTCTCCTGAGACTTGGGAGACTGTTGGTAGACTGCAGTCAGAAGTTGAGTTTGCTGATGTGTCAAGGAAGGAATTGAGGGCTCTAAGGGACTATCTAGCCGACAACTTGAAGAAGGGATTTCTACGATCCAGCAACTCTCCGGTGGGCTCTCCGGTTTTATTTGTTAAGAAAGCGGATGGTTCTCTACGGTTGTGTGTGGACTATCGAAAGCTGAACGCTATCACGGTCAAAGACAGATATCCTCTCCCTCTTACACCGGAAACCATGGCCAACCTGGCTCGAGCCAACTACTTCACTAAGTTGGATTTACGTTGGGGTTATAATCAAATCAGGATCAAGGTGGGGGATGAATGGAAGACTGCTTTTAGAACACGCTATGGACACTGGGAGTACTTAGTAATTCCATTTGGATTGACGAATGCACCCGCTACCTTTCAACGATGGATCAACGATATCCTACGTCCTTTTCTAGATCGTTGCGCTACTGCTTGTCTTGACGATATTCTTATTTACTCAGAGACCTTGGAGCAACATAAGCAGGATGTACAGCAAGTGTTGGAAGCTCTCGAAGCCAATGAAGTTCATTTGAAACCGGAGAAGTGTGAGTTTGGTGTGAAGGAAACCAAGTATCTCAGCATGATATTGACTCCAGAGGGGATAAAGATGGATCCGGCCAAAGTACAAACGATCGTGGATTGGGAGGCACCAAAGATGGTGAAGGAGGTTTAGGAATTTCTGGGGTTCGCTAATTTCTATCGACGATTCATCTATGCTTATTCTCGAGTGGCTCGACCATTGACTACTTTAACCAAGAAGCATGTCCGGTTTGAGTGGACTCAAAAGGTAGAATGAGCTTTTCAGAAACTCAAAACCGCTTTCACCACGGCCCCGATCTTGATGCACCCCGACCCAGAAAGAGAATTTATTGTGGAAACAGATGCTTCCGACTATGTATCAGCAGGAATTCTATCACAACGGCACGATGAACAAATCTTACACCCAGTGGCGTTCTTTTCCAAAACCCACTCTCCGGCGGAATGCAATTATGAAATCTATGATAAGGAGCTATTGGTCATCATTCATTGTTTTGAGGAGTGGAGGCCTCATTTGGAGACGGCTCAGTTTCAAGTCAAAGTACTTACGGACCATCGCAATCTCGAATATTTCATATCCACTAAATTGTTAAATTGTCGTCAAACTCGTTGGGCGGAATTTTTATCCCGGTTCAATTTCATCATTCAATACAGGCCAGGAAAGCAAAGAAAGAAAGTGGATATCTTGACGAGGAGGCCTAAGGACCTACCAAAAGAAGGGGATGAAAGGTTAGAACCGCAAAGTCGAGTGGTATTGAAGAAGGAGAATCTTGATCCGAAGATAAGTTTGTTGGCGGGTTCTTTGGCAAATGAACCCGCTAAAGGAGCGACTTCCGTGCTTGAATTATTTAACAAAGCTTACCAATACGATAGTTTTCCAAACAAAATCCTAGCCTTACTTCGGGATGGGGTTCAACAATCGAAGGATATCTCGTTAGCGGAATGCAAGGAAAGCGAGGAGGGGCTATTACTTTACTGGAACACACTGTATGTTCCCTATTACGATGAACTGAAACTTCATCTGCTACGAGAGCATCATGACAAACCTTCTGTGGGACATTCCGGACTATCAAAGACATTGGAACTTCTAAGCTGGGAGTACTACTGGCCTACCATGCGGAAATATACAGACCGCTATGTTCAAAATTGTCATATCTGCCGTCGAAGCAAGGTCAACCACAACCTGCTACAAGGAGTCCTACGGCCATTATCAGTGCCTAAAGGACCTTGGACAGACATTACCATGGACTTTGTGACAGGGCTACCGGAAAGCAAGGGGTTTAATGCCATCCTGGTAGTGGTGGATCGGCTGACAAAAATGAAGCACCTCATTGGCACAACCGAGAATGTTAACACCAGGGCCTGTCTCGTTTATATCTGGAGCAAGTCTGGAAGCTCCACGGATTACCGGAAACGATAGTCTCGGATAGAGGAACACAATTCACCACTGAGTATTGGAAGGCACTTTGTAATCGCCTGGAAATAGCCCCTCGATACTCAACCGCTTTCCACCCTCAAACTAATGGACAAACTGAGAGAATTAATGCAATCATGGAACAGTTTCTACGCAGCTATGTATCACATCAACAAGACAACTGGGTAGACTTCCTACCTCTCGCTGAATTCACTACCAACAATCACATTTCGGAAACAACTAACATATAACCCTTCCAAGCGAAATATGGACGACATCCTCGAATGACATTTGGACCATTGAAACACGGAAAAACAGTGAATGAGGATCAAGCCAATGGGTTAGCAAGAGAGATGTCACAAGTCTTCGATTTTCTGAAAAGCGAGATGTTTAGGGCCCAGAAGATACAGGAGGAGGCGGCTAATTTACATCGAACTCCAGCACCTCGTTATGCTGTCAGCGATTTTGTCTGGCTCTCAACTCGAAACATAGAAACCAAGCGTCCTTCCAAGAAACTTGACTGGAAACAGATTAGTCCCTATCCAGTTAAACAGATTGTGAGCCCTTACGCTTATGAATTAGAGCTTCCCGCATCCATGAAAATTCATCCGGTCTTTCAAGTTTCGTTACTATCGCCAGTGGTCAATGATCCGGTACCAGGACAAATCTCTGAACCACCACCACCGGTTGAAATAGAAGGGGAAATCGAATGGGAAGTGGAGGAGATACTGGATTCGAGGAAATGGGGGCGTCAAGTAGAATATCTTGTCAAATATGTTGGATATGAAGAATACTCTTGGCAGCCCTCGAAGGACCTTGAACATAGTTCTGAACTTCGACAACTATTTCATCGTCGTTACCCTTCGAAACTTCGGCCTATCAGGAGCTAGGCCCAAGGAGGGGACCTGATCTGGCCCGGCGCCTTGGCATCGGTTCCGGGAGTTTGGTAGTGGAAACAGGATTGCGGTGGAAGGAGCAATGTTAGGCGAGAATGGTCGGAGATGGAGTGATGGTGACGTCATTGGATTCTGAGAGGTTCGATGGCGTGATGAATTTATAATGTAAATAGAAGAGATGATGGAGAGGAATATGAGGTGTGGTTACGTCGGGTTTCTATGGATGGAGGTGTGAGCCATAGTGGACTAGCGGAGGAATGTGTTAAATAGAGCGGGAGGATCTTTTCTTTTTAGTTCTTTCTTTCTTTTCTCTCTGCTTCGTCTTCCTGTTATCTTGGTACATAGGAATATACTCCTATTCTCTAGCCATAGTCCCTGAGATCCTAGAACCAGACTTCGGGATCTGTTATCGTTATTCTCATCATTCTCGTTGAGGTCCATCCGGTCCTCACTTTCTCGGTCCCTTGTCTTCCCTATGCTAGTCCTTGCTCTTGCCCTTGCCTTTGCCTTCGCTGGTGCCTGTGCTTGTGCCCGCCTGGTAGAATCTCTGTCCTCGTCGGTGTCCTCGTTGTTGGGCTGTGTTCCTCAAGCTCTTCTGCGTTATCATTGTCGTCTTCTTCTTGTTCAGGTTACTCCGTCACACTTCAACTGGTGGTGGTGGTTCAGAGGTTTCTCCTAGTACCGCATCGTTGACTATTGGTGATAGTAAAGAAGCATGGAAAACTGGATGAATCTTCATGAATGCAGGGAACTCTAATTCTTAGGCATAAGGGCTCACTATTCATTTAACTGGGTAAGGACCGATCTGCTTCCAGTCAAATTTCTTGGAAGAGTGCTTTGTTTCTGTGTTTCGAGTAGAGTGCCAAACGAGATGACTAATAACGTAACTAGGTGCCAGAGTCCGATTCAAATTAGACATTTCCTCCTGTATCTTCTGAGCCCTAAACATCTCGCTCTAGAGAAAGTTAAAGACTTGTGACATCTCCCTTGCCAATTCATTTGCTTGATCCTTGTTCACTGTCCTCCCATGTTGTAAGTGTGACGGAGTTACCCAAGCATAGAGAAGACGAAAATGATGACGCAGAAGGACTCGAGGAACACAGTCAGGACAACGAGAACACCGACGAAGACAAGATGAACGCCGGGTGGGCACAAGCACAGGCACTGGCCAAAGCAAAGGCAAGAGCAAGGACAAGAGGACGCAGGGGCAGGGAGAGTGAGGATCGGATGGACCTCAACGAGAACGATGATAAGAACTATGGTGGATCCCGAAGTCAGGTTCTGGGATCCCATAGACTATGGCTAGAGTAGGAGTATATTCCTATGTACAAAGATAACAGGAAGACGAGACAAAGGGAGAAGAGAGAAAGAACTAAAGGGAACGCCTCCCCACTCTATTTAACACACCCCTCTGCTTGCCCGCCATGACTCACACCTCCATCCGTAGAAACCCATAGAAATCCGTCATAGTCACACCTCGTATTCCTTCCCACTATCTCTTCTATTTGCATTACGGATCCATCACACCATCGAACCTCCTGGAACCCAATAACGATACCCCCTTTCCCAGTACCCCCCTCCTCGCTCAGTATTTCTTCATTGGTGACATCAGCACTTTGACTACCGAACCTATTAGGGTGTCGCACCAAGCAACCCGAGTAGTCTATTAAAGAGCTCAGAGTTTGAAACGCTAACCGCAAAGGCAGTAAGGAACAAGGTCTCCTCAGTCTTAACCAGCCTAGTATCTCGATCGCTCGATGCTAGTCCTCTCAGTACGTAAATGATTCTGAATACGAAGATGGTTCGAGGTGGAGTTCCAAGTTCACTCGATAAGTTTCGATCTCAAGATAAAGTGTAAAGTAATAGATATTTTATATCGATAAGACTCTTTCTTCGTCGCTGATTTCAACAAAGTCGGAGAATCTACGCAGATTTATATCCCGCATGAAATACCATGACTAAACATTACATCTTACAATAAACAAGTGCGAAACCTCAAGACCCTGAAAATACGCCTAAGAAAACCAAACGCCAAATCTATCCCACCATCTAAAATACCCTGTCCTCTATTCCCAAAAATCCTCACGCCTATTCCGCTTTATGGATCACATCCCGCTTGCTGCATGCACTCAGCCTTCGCTGGTCATGAGGAGTGTTTCGGAGTTGGCCTACCGATAACGCCCTGTACCGTACTCGACTTCGCCGCCAACTCTTTCCGACATCGTTACTATCACCAAGGAGCCAAGCTCAACATTAGGACTGCTAACGATCGGTA
Source organism: Morchella sp. 2016-72 (assembly GCA_024713865.1). Classification (NCBI taxonomy): domain Eukaryota; kingdom Fungi; phylum Ascomycota; class Pezizomycetes; order Pezizales; family Morchellaceae; genus Morchella; species Morchella sp. 2016-72. Next base: position 647,056 of record JAMJEY010000026.1, on the reverse strand, counting down.
CCGGAGAAGTCGGGTAGTCTTACCTTCCCCAGAGGCGCCACCAGAGTGAGCTTTCTTATGACCTTCGTCATTTGATCAATTATGGTCCGATTGACTCCAAACTTGCACTATAGGTTTATTGACTAGGGCTTCCGCAACTCCGCACTGGGCTCCATCCTGGCAACACCGTGCCACTCTGGCGCGCCCAGTGGGACATAGGCTTGTAGCAGCGTAGGAATAGGGAAAAGTCCTTCTCTTGTAGTCTTCGGGTTCTCGTATCCTTATGCCCGTAACAGCTTACCCCCCTCTCAGGGTGTTCTGTCCTCAGGACATCTTCTGACCGACTGTGGTTCCAGTAAACCTTCTCCACATATCACCCGTGGTGTCTGTGGAGGGGAAGGACTTAGCCGCGGAGGGTACCTCTACAGTCTCAGGCGTTGGTCCGTCGTGGCCTTGGGGTTTTTCCAGTGGAATTCGCGGACAAGCGACAATACCTCCTCATCCATTACGTCGATAACTTGGTACGTGCTTTCCCCAACCGGGTAACCCCGCCACTTCACCAGATATTCCACCACTCCCTTTCTACTCTTCCTGCTCCCAATGATCCGCTCAACCTCATATAGTTTTTCACCCTCCTCGTCGACTATGTCAGGAGTAGGGGGCCGTTGTTCTCGCCCTGGAATAGCGCTGACTCGATAGGGTTCCAATAGTTCGACGTGGAACACTGGATGGACCTTCATTTGAGGAGGAAGGTCTAGTTCGCAGGCGCGTTTTCCGGCAAGTCGTTTTATCGCGAACGGTCCCATCTTCTTATGATCGAGTTTCTTTGTCGTCCGGCGAGTTTTGAGGTTGACGGCGTTGAGCATAACCTGATCTCCTATTTTAAACGCTGGCGGTGTTTCTCTTTTCTGGTCATAGTATTTTCCCATTCTTTCCCTGGTGACGGACAATTTCTGCTGGGCGGCGTCATGTACTTTCCTGATAAAACGAAAGATAAAGATCGCCGCGTGGGATTGACTACCTTGCTTTCCGTTGGCCAACTCGTCCGTGATTATACCCATAATTGGTATAGAAGGGTGATTGCCCGTCATGGATGTAACCGAGTTGTTGTAGGCAGATATTCGCCAGTGAAGTAGTTCCGCCCAGTCGCTTTGTTCGTAGTTGCAGAATGCCCGGAGGTAGTGTTCCAAGGTTTGGTTGACCCGCCAGTTTGTCCGTCAGTTTGTGGGTGGAAAGCGGTACTACGGAGCTTGATGTCCAGTAGTTCCATGAGGGATGCCCAAAAGCTTGACGTAAATTTGGCATCTCGATCGGAAACTATGTCTAGTGGTAGCCCATGTATGCGCCAGATCTGAGCCAGAAACGTTTTCGCGAGATCCTGGGAGGAAGCTGTGCCATAGAGGGGAATGAAGTGAGCCATCTTAGAAAACCTATCCACTATTACCCATATCTGCGTATACCCTTTTGACTCTGGTAGCTGGACGATGAAATCCATCGAGATTGACGACCATACTGTGTGAGGTGTCTCGAGAGGAAGTAACGCTCCGTATTTGCGATGCCGGCTTGGTTTGTTTCATGGCAATCATCGCAAGACAGACGTCATCTATCCATTCGCTCATCTTTGGCCAGTAGAAGTTGCGTGATCAACTCTAGTGCCTTATCCTCGACCGTGTCCTGCCACCTTTGAGTCGTGTTCTGATTGTGCGATTCGGATTTTAAGCGCATTATTGTCGGGTATGTATAGGCGGTTTTTAAAGAACAGCAAGCCCTCTTTGACCGTAAACTCCTTCAACTCCCCTGCTTCGCTTTTTCTTCCAATCTCCTTCCATGCCTCATCCTGCACCGACGCCTCCTTAACTAGCTCCAAGAAGTCCTTGGACCAGTCTACCACTTCCTTGCTGGCGAGCAAAGCCACAGAAAACATATACTCATCCGTCCTTACCAACTGTCCTGGCTTAAGCAACCTCTCGACTGCCTGCGCGCCCCCCCCTTCACGTCGGTACTCCGGACGTCTTGACAATGCATCTGCCTTCCCATTCTTTGTTCCGGGCCTGTAAATGATCTTAAAATCGAACTCCGCAAGGATCTGTGCCCATCGTGCTTGTCTTCGGTTAAGGACCTTAGTGGTGTCGAAATATTGGAGGTTCTGATGATCCGTATAGACTAACACCGTAAACTTGGGTCCCTCGAGGTAGTGCCGCCATTGCTTAAAGGCTGCCACTATACCGAGCATTTCTTTGTCCCAGACATCATAATTGAGTTCGGCTGGATTGAGCTTGCGAGAGTAAAAGGCCACCGGATGGAGTTTTCCATCCACCACTTGGGACAGGACAGTATTAGGGTGTCGCCCCGAGCAACCCGAGTAGTCTAACTAAGAGCTTAGAGTTTGAAACGCTAACCGCAAAGGCAGTAAGGAACAAAGTCTCTTCAGTCTTAACCAGCCTAGTATCCCGATCGCTCGATGCTAGTCCTCTCAGTACGTAAAAGATTCTGAATACGAAGATGGTTCGAGGTGGAGTTCCAAGTTCACTCGATAAGTTTCTCGGTCTCAAGATAAAGTGTAAAGTAATAGATATTATATCGATAAGACTCTTTCTTCGTCGCTGATGATTTCAACAAAGTCGAGAACGACACAGTATTTATATCCCGCAAGTGTCCCGCATGACTAAACATTACATTACAATAAACAAGTTCGAAACCCCGAAGACCCTGAAAGATACGCCTAAGAAAACCAAACGCCAAATCTATCCCACCATCTAAAATACCCTGTCCTCTATTCCCAAAAATCCTCACGCCTATGCGTTTATGGATAACATCCCGCTTTGCTGCATGCACTCAGCCTTCGTCAGCCGTCACGGTGAGTGTTCGAGTCAGCCTACCTGATAACGCCCCGTACCGGCTCGACCTCGCCACAACTCTTTCCGACATCGTTACCTATCACCAAGGAGCCAAGCTCAACATTAGGACTGCTAACGATCGGTACCGGAGGAGTCGGGTAGTCTTACCTTCCCCAGGCGCCACCAGAGTGAGCTTTCTTACGACCTTCGGCCATTTGATCAATTATGGTCCGATTGACTCCAAACTCGCACTCATTGCCCTCATATACCCACCGGTGTCCTGAGCGCCTGAGCCGGCGCCTTGACGCTCGGGGTTATTTCAGGGTCGAAAACAGGTTTGTTGACTAGGGCTTCAGAACTCCAAGACTAGCTCCATCCTGGCAACACCGTGCCTCTCTGTCGCGCCCAGTGGGACATAGACTTGTAGCAGCGTAGGAATAGGGAAAAGTCCTTCTCTTGTAGTCTTTTCTCTTATCCTATGCCCAGAATAGCTACCCCCTCTCGCGTGTTCTGTCCTCGTGACATCTTCTGACCGACTGTGGTTCCAGTAAACCTTCTCCACATATCACCCGTGGTGTCTGTGGAGGGGAAGGACTTAGCCGGAGGGTACCTCTACAGTCTCAGGCGTTGGTCCGTCGTGGCCTTGGGGTTTTTTCGTGGAATTCATGCGACAATACCTCCTCATCCATTACGCCGATAACTTGGTATGCTCTCCCACCAGAACCCGCCACTTCACCAGATATTCCACTACTCCTTTTCTACTCTTTCTGCTCCCAATAATCCGCTCAACCTCATATAGTTTCTCGCCCTCGTTATCGACTCACGCCGAGTAGGGCCATTGCTCGCCTAATAGCCGACTGGTAGGGTTCCAATAGTTCGATATGGAACACCGGACCTTCATTTGAGGAGGAAGGCCTAGTTCGCAAGCGCTGCTTTTCCGGCAAGTCGCTTTATCGCGAACGGTCCCATCTTTTACGATCGAGTTTTTGGTGGTTCGACGAGTTTTGAGGTTGACGGCATTGAGCATAACCTGATCCCCGATTTTGAACGCTGGCGGTGTTTCCTTTCTGGTCATAGTATTTTCCCATTCTTTCCCTGGCGGCGACAATTTCTGCTGGGCGGCCATGTACTTTCTGATAAATGGAAAGATAAAGATCGCCGTGGATTGACTACCTCGTTTCCGCCGGCCAACTCGTCCGTGATTATACCCATAATTGGTATAGAAAGGTGATTGCCCCGTCATGGATGTAACCGAGTTGTTGTAGGCATATTCGGCCAGTGGAAGTAGTTCTGCCCAATCGTTTTGTTCGTAGTTGCAGAATGCCCGGAGGTAGTGTTCCAAGGTTTGGTTGACCCGCTCGGTTTGTCCGTCAGTTTGTGGGTGGAAAGCGGTACTCATACGGAGCTTGATGTCCAGTAGTTCCATGAGGGATGCCCAAAAGCTTGACGTAAATTTGGCATCTCGATCGGAAACTATGTCTAGTGGTAGCAGCCGCGCCAGATCTGAGCCAGAAACGTTTTCGCGAGGTCCTGGGAGGAAGCTGTGCCATGAAGGGGAATAAAGTGAGCCATCTTGGAGAACCTGTCCACTATTACCCATATCTGCGTATATCCTTTTGATTCTGGTAGCTGGACGATGAAATCCATCGAGATTGACGACCATACTGTATGAGGTGTTTCAAGAGGAAGTAACGCTCCGTATTTGCGATGCCGCTTTATTTATTCCGTTGGCAGTCGTCGCAAGAAATGCACGTCATCTATCCATTCGCTCATCTTTGGCCAGTAGAAGTTGCGTGTGATCAACTCCAATGTCTTATCCTGGCCGAAGTGTCCTGCCACCTTTGAGTCGTGTTCTGACTGTGCGACTCGGATTTTCAACGCATTATTATCGGGTATGTATAGGCGGTTTTTGAAGAACAGCAAGCCTTCCTTGACCGTGAACTCCTTCAACTCCCCTGCTTCGCTTTTCCTCCCAATCTCCTTCCATGCCTCATCCTGCCCCGACGCCTCTCTGACTAGTTCCAAGAAATCCTTGGACCAGTCTACCACTTCCTTGCTGGCGAGCGAAGCCACAGAAAACATATACTCATCCGTCCCTACCAACTGTCCTGGCTTAAGCAACCTCTCGACTGCCTGCGCGCTTCTTCACGCCGGTACTCCGGACGCCTCGACAACGATCTGCCTTCCCATTTTTGTTCCCGGCCTATAGATAATTTTAAAATCGAACTCCGCAAGGGTCTGAGCCCATTGTGCCTGTCTTCGGTTAAGGACCTTAGTGGTGTCAAAGTATTGGAGGTTCTGATGATCCGTGTAGACTAAGACTGTAAACTTAGGTCCCTCAAGATAGTGCCGCCATTGCTTAAAGGCCGCCACTATACCGAGCATTTCCTTATCCCAGACATCATAATTGAGTTCGGCTGGGTTTCATGCGAGTAAAGGCCACCGGATTGAGTTTTCCATCCACCACTTGGGACAGGACAGCTCCTAGTGCAAAGTCGCTGGCGTCCGCTTTCACGATTGTCTGCCGCCCGTGAAAATGAACCAGAATCTGAGCAGTCGTGAAGAGGATTTTGAGCTTAAGAAAAGCTGCTTCGCGCGCTAGTCCATGAGAAGTTCTTAGTATCGCCTCAGACAGTGATGGGACTACAGACCCCGGAATAGTTACGTATAAACCTCCGTAAAAATTCGTAATCCCATAAAAACTCTGACGCCCTCGACAGTCCTCGGCGATTCCCACTTCAAGATTTCTTCTCGACATAGATATTCTTCGGCGCTTAGCACGAATCCTAGGAAGTCGATCACCTTTTGATGAAAAAAGGATTTCTTCGGGTTGGCAACTAGGTTATTTTCGATGAGCTTATCCAGGACTTTATTAACCAGCTCCTCATGTTCCGCTTCGTCCTTACTGTAGATTAGGATATCATCGAGGTATACTACCACCCCTTGATCGAGGAATTCTCTGAGGATCTCGTTCATCATGGCCTGAAAGGTTGCTGGCGCGTTGGTAAGCCCAAATGGCATAACCAGGTACTCGTAGTGTCCGTATCTCGTCCGGAACGCTGTTTTCCACTCGTCGCCCTGCTTGATACGGACAAGGTTATATCCCTCTTTAGGTCAATCTTGAAAATATCCGTGCCCAGAAATCCGGTCCTTAGCTCTTCTCCTAGCGGAAGGGTGTACCGATTTTTATGGTGACACGGTTGAGGCCCCGTAATCCACACACAATCGGAGACTACCGTCCCTTCTTCTTCACAAACAAAATAGGGGCTCCTGCGGACTTGCTGGGCCTAATTTTCCGACCGTAACATCCTATCCAGGTATTCCCGAAGGACTTTCAATTCGACCTCAGAGAGTAGATGGGTCCTGCGAGGCTGCTGACCAGGTTCGAGATCGACATCGTGATCGGAGCGCGGGAGGTGGTAGCTTGTCGGCTTCGGACTGCAAGACCGGAGCCGGTGGTATCGCCCGGGATGACTGTTTTCAAGTCAATTTCTCCTGTATCCGCTGATATCGCCACGATGAAGAGTGCCTCCGATCATCCAAGACGTCGTCATCAAGAACCACTGAAATTTCTTTCTGGTCAGTGAAGCATCTGACTTGCAAAATTCCCCATGAAAGCATTTCCCATTTGGGCAATAGCGGCTTATGCTCCTGTAGCCACCATGCTGGTAAAATGGCATCAATGCCGCTCGGTAGTGGTGCTATCTCGGAGAGCTCGGACTTATGCCCCTAGAAATAAGATTCAACATTACAGTAAAGGCTTGTCCCGGCCTTCCATAACTTCACCAGAAACCCCATTACCTTGGCCGGGACGTCTCTTTTCACCTTTGGGACAGAAAACGCAGAAACGAAAGAAGCAGAAATAACCGGACCCGTTGCGCCAGTGTCTAATAATACCCGACAAGGAAATAAGAAATCTAAAAACCCAATAGAAAATTTACCGATAGGACGAGACCCGTGAATAGGTTCGTCGGAAAGTCGTGGTTTTTTCGTCGGAGAGGACGCCCCCTCTTCCGGTCTCTTTCTCTTTATATTATTATTATTATTATTTTTTCCCGTCAGTGATAACATCGCAATCTGGGGGAGCTCTTGACCTGACTCATCAGAGTCCCCTTCTAAAAACCCATATCAAAATCCACCTCTGACTCCGACCCCAGCTCTGGAATATAGGCTGGCCCTGTCGTGGTCGCTGCTACCGCGGCCGACTTCTTTTTCTTGGACCGATGCCTTTTCTTCTTTTCTGGGGGAGCAGGTGAATCCTTCATTTCCTCGTCCTCCTCTTCCCGACCTCTCTTCTGGCCCAGAGCAGAGACAGCGGCGCTGGAGTTGGGGTCCTGTCTGCACCATCTCCACAGATGACCCTTCCTTCCACAGCGGGCACACTCTCCCTTTGTTCGCCTCTGGTCCAAGACGGATTTGGGGATCCCCCTGGTGGCCTCGTCATAGCTGGAATGCAGCGGTCTGCTATCCTGGCCTGAACGAGTTCCTCCCGAGGTATTTGACCCGCCTCCGGGTCGCGTGGACTCGATTTTCTGTCCCTCCTGGGCTCGCCCCTTAATCTGGAACCCAGGCTTCTTCTTCTCCGGACCCTCCTTTCGTGGCGGTGCCCCCGTCGTCCCTCTTCCCAACAACCTCTTCTGCTCCAGGAAGCTTTCGTGGGCCTTTCCGGCTCGCTCCAATTGGGCTACAAAGTGCGCATCGTCTTCCGCCGGCTCGAACTTGGAGTGTCGATCCCAAATTTCTTCGGGTAGGCCGGTCAGGAGCGTCTTCCGATAGGCTGCTCCACTTTGTTGCGCCCGCTGGTTGAGGATCTCCATTTTCGTCAGGTAATCGGAGATGCTTGACTGATACCTGAGGTGATCCATCTTAAAAGCGGCGTCCAAGGCCTCCTGCGAACTGACGAATCGTCCCCGGATTTCTTGCCGAAAGTGTTCCCACATGCAGAAGTCCAAACCCGCGGGCCCTCTCATGTGGACCTCATGGTAGTTAGCGAACCACTCTTTGGCGAGGCCTGTGGTGTACGTTCCAGCGAACAGGACCTTCTGCTTGTCGTTTCGGAATTTGCGGGGCCGCTGCTCGAAGTAGATTTCGCATTCCAGGAGCCAGTGTCTGAGGTTGTGTTTCCTCGGGTTGTCGAACTCGAAGGGCACCTTCGCCAGGGAGTCCCGTTCCCTTTCCTCGGGAGATTCCGACCGTCTCCATCCGCGGCCTCCCTCCTTTCTCCCACCATGGCTCGACCCTCCATCCGATGGGTCGTTGCCTTTTCCCTTTTGACGGCGGCGGGGGTTGCCCTCCTCCAATGTCGATGTCCTCGGGGTATCGCTCAGGTTCCTCTACCTGTGGCTCCGGAGCGGTGGATCGGCGCTCAGGAGTAGGTCGATCTGCTTCTGCATCTCGCCATCTGTTCCCGGTGCCTCGGCCCAGGCCTCCTGAGCTCACGACATCCTCACCGATTCCTTTGCTTGCTCCCGAGCCTCTCGATTTCCTCTGAGTCTCGAACAATTGCCTCTGGGTGTGGACGTGGGCCGCTTCCAGGGCTGCTCGTTCCATGGCGGAGGCCTCCGCTGCCTGCCGTTTCTCAAATTCCTGAATTTTCGCCAATTCCAGGAACATCTCCTCCAATCGCTTCAAGTTGGTCTTCACGGCCTGAGCCGCGATGCCCGTTATTCTTTTCTCCGCCTGGAACTTCTCCTTCGTTCGTTGGAGTTGCTCCCATATCGTTCTACCGGCGGCGGATAGCCCTTCCATCTGGGCTTCATGTTCGCTCAAAAACTGTTCCAGCGTATCCATTGCCCCAGAACCGGCCGGGCGTTTGCCTGCTCTGGCGGTGGATAGTGGGTCTGGGCTGTCTTCTCGGCTGAAGGCGGGACCTTCCCCCATGATGGAGTCCTCCTCTTCGGTCCTAGTCAATAGCCGGGAAGCCATTTGATGTGTGAATTAGGTAGTGATTCTTCGGAAACTCCAGGTAAACCTAGGAGTTATCGATATACTATCAGGGTGTCGCACCAAGCAACCCGAGTAGTCTATTAAAGAGCTCAGAGTTTGAAACGCTAACCGCAAAGGCAGTAAGGAACAAGGTCTCCTCAGTCTTAACCAGCCTAGTATCTCGATCGCTCGATGCTAGTCCTCTCAGTACGTGAACGATTCCAAACACGAAGATGGTTCGAGGTGGAGTTTCAAGTTCACTTGATAAAGTCTGATTTCAAGATAGAGTGTAAAGTAATAGATGTTATATCGATAAGACTCTTCTTCGTCACGATGATTTCAACAAAGTCGGAGAACGACACAGTATTTATATCCCGCGCAAGTGTCACGCGGACTAGACATTACATCTTATAATAAACAAGTGCGAAACCCCGAAGACCCTGAAAATACGCCAAGAACTCAAACGCCAAATCTATCCCACCATCTAAAATACCCCTGACCTCTATTCTAAAAATCCCTCACGCGCTATTCCGTTTATTGCTAACATCCCGTTTACTGCATGCACTCAGCCTTCGTCAGTGGTCATGAGGAGTGTTTCGGAGTTGGCCTACCTGATAACGTCCCGGTACCGGGCTCGACTTCGCTCGCCAACTCTTTCCCGACATCGTTACCTATCACCAAGGAGCCAAGCTCAACATTAGGACTGCTAACGATCGGTACCGGAGAAGTCGGGTAGTCTTACCTTCCCCAGAGGCGCCACCAGAGTGAGCTTTCTTATGACCTTCGTCATTTGATCAATTATGGTCCGATTGACTCCAAACTTGCACTATAGGTTTATTGACTAGGGCTTCCGCAACTCCGCACTGGGCTCCATCCTGGCAACACCGTGCCTCTCTGGCGCGCCCAGTGGGACATAGGCTTGTAGCAGCGTAGGAATAGGGAAAAGTCCTTCTCTTGTAGTCTTCGGGTTCTCGTATCCTTATGCCCGTAACAGAACCCTCCGGACTGATGCCAAGATGCCGGAACAGTAAGGGCGCAAATGTCATTTGCGGATGTCGTCCATAGTTCTCTTGAAAGGGAGACATATGAGTTGTTTTTGAAATATGGTTATTGGTGGCGAATTCAGCCACAAGTAGAATATCGGCCCAGTCATCTTGAAGTTACTGATAAGATACATAGCTTCGAAGATACTTTTCCATAATTGCATTGACCCTGTCAGTTTGACTGTCAGTTTGAGGGTAAAAGGCGGTAGAGTAGCGCGGTGCTATTTCCAGACGAGCACAATGAGCTTTCCAAAACTCAGCCGTGAATTGTGTTCCTCTAGCTGAAATAATGGTTTCTGGTAGTCCATGGAGTCTCCAGATCTGTTCCAGGTATAGACGAGACAGATCTCTGGTGTTAACTTTCTCAGTGGCGGCGATCAAGTGCTTCATCTTTGTCAACTAATCCACTACTACCAATATCGCATTGTCTCCTCTACTTTCCGGTAGGCCTGTTACAAAATCCATGGTGATATCCGTCCAGGGTACTTTAGGTATAGTGGACGTAAGACTCCTTGTAAGGGGTTGTGATTTCAAGTTGCTTTACTTCATCGTCAAGTGTGACAATTCTGGATGTAGTGATCAACATATTTTCGCATACCCGGACAGTAGTACTTTCAGCTCAGAAGCTCCAATGTCTTTGACCATCCGGGATGTCCAGCAGAAGGTCTATCGTGATGTTCTCGCAGCAGATAGAGCTTAAGCTCATCGTAATTAGGGACATAGAGCGTGTTCCAGTAGAGTAATAACCAGTCTTCATTTTCCTGGTACTCTGCCAACAAGATTTCTTTCGATTCTCGAACAACGCTCCGGAGTAGTGTTAAAATGCGGTTCAGAACTGTTACAGGATTGCTTGGAAGCACGGTACTGGTGGTACAATGGTATTGTCTCGGCGTGATGACGCGATGGAAGAGTGATGTACGCCCAGGAGCGGGGTTCGGTTACAACTCAGCAATCACTACTCTCCTCGATTAGTGAGACCCTTGGTTACCCCACCTCGTAGGAAACCGGAGCAGTGGAAGAGTCATTGCGGGAGTTTTGCTATTGGAGGAGTTAACGGGTTTAAGGGAGTCTTTCATGTATAAATAGCTAGTAGAATTCCCAGAGTCTTAGGGGGATCATCATCCTCTCAAGCGAATGGAATCCGGTCTACAATATTACAAGTTTCAAAGCTACAGAACTATCGCTTAGCATTAGCCATATTTTAGTGACTTCTGAGATATCCCTTTACAGGAACACTGTTGCTTTGGTAAGCTTTGTTAAATAATTCAAGTACGGGAAACGCTCCTCCAGCGTGTTCATTTGCCAAAGAACCCGCCAACAAACTTATTTTCGGATCAAGATTCTCTTTTTTCAACACCACCCTGCTTTGTTCTTCCATTCTTTCGTCCCCTTCCTTTGGACAATATTCTGACCTCTTTGTCAGAATATCTACCTACCTTCCTTACTTTTCCGGCCTGTATTGAGTAATGAAATTAAACCACAATAAAAATTCATCCCAGCGAGTCTGACTCCTATTCAACAGCTTGGTTGACATGAAATATTAGAGATTGCGTTAATCTGTAAGTAGTTTGACTTGAAACTGAGCTGTTTCCAGATGAGGTCTCCACTCCTCAAAGCAACGAATAATGGCTAGTAACTCCTTGTTATAGATTTCATAATTGCATTCCACCGGCAAGTGAGTTTTCGAGAAGAAAGCAACTGGGTGTAGAATCCGTTCGTCATCATACTGTGACAATATTCCTGCCGATATATAGTCTGAGAATATTGTTTCTACAATGAATTCCCTCTCAGGATCAGGGCATCATAATACAGGGGCAGTGGTGAATGTAATCTTCAGGGCCTGAACAGCTTCCTCTGCCTCTGATTCTATTCCCATCCATCATGCTTTTTTGTGAGTGTAGTCAAGGGCCTTGCAATCCTAGAATAGGTGTAAATAAATCGACGATAGAAATTCGCGAAGCCCAGAAACTCCTGCACCTCCTTTACAGTCTTCAGTGTTTCCCAATCAATAATGGCCGATACTTTAGACAGGTCAATCTTCATTCCATCAGGCATAAGGATCATCCCTAGATACTTGGTTGCCTGTACACTAAACTCGCATTTCTGTGTCGGAGTAGCTGGACACAGAGAAGATGACAATGATGACGCAGCAGGACTTGAGGAACACAGCCGAACCAATGAGGACACCGACGAAGACAAGGAGGATGCCGGGCAGGCACAAGCACAAGCACCGACCAAAGCAAAAGCAAGGGCAAATGCAAGAGGGCACAAGAGGCAGGGAGAGTGGGGACCAGATAGACGTCAACGGAAACGATGAGAAGAACTATGGTCGATCTCGAAGTCAGGTTCTGGAGTCTCGTGGACTATAACTAGAGTATATTACTATGTACCGAGTAAATAGGAAGACGAGACAAAGAGAAAAGAAAAAAAGAACTAAAGGAAAAGTCTTCCCATGCTATTTACCATCCTCCTCCGCCAGTCCGCTCTGACTCATCCCTTCGCTCATAGAATTCTATAGAAATCCACTTGCAACCACACCGTGTAATCCTCTCCACCATCTCTCTTAATTATATTACAAATCCATCACGACATAGAACCTCATGGAATCTACTGACGTCACCATAACCCCATCCCGTCCATTCTCGCTTAAAATTCCCTTTTCCATCGCAACCTTGTTTCTGTTACCCAATTTTCGGAATCGATGCCAAGAAGCCGGGACAATTTCTCAGGCTTCAAGTGTACTTCATTAGCTTCCAGAGTTTCCAGGACTTGTTGTACATGCCGCTTATATTGTTCCAGCGTTTCTGACTAAATCAGGATGTCATCAAGGTAGGTGGTAGCGCAGCGGTCTAGAAATGGACATTGAATATCATTAATCCAATATTGAAAGGTGGTGGGAGCATTGGTTAACCCAAATGGGATTACCAAGTATTCCCAATGTCCATAGCGCATTCTAAAGGCTGTTTTCCACTCATCCTCCTCCTTGATCCGGATTTGGTTGTACCCCCAACGTAAGTCTAGCTTCAAGTTGGTAAAGTAGTTAGCTCTAGCTAGGTTGGCCATAGTCTCTGATGTAAGGGGAAGTGGGTATCTGTCCTTCACCATGATAACATTCAATTTTCGGTAATCAACACACAATCGTAGAGAACTATCACCTTTTTTAACAAATAGGACCGGAGCATCCGCTGGCGAGTTACTTGAACGAAGAAACCTCTTCTGTAAGTTGTGGGCTAGGTAATCCCGTAAAGTTCTAAGCTCTTCCCTCGATATGCTGTACATGAGACGAAAAAGTGGTGTCGTCCCTTCTTGTAACTTTATTTCATGATCATAAGGGCGGTGAGGCGGTAGCCAAGATGCATTCCTTTCGTCAAACAATTGTCGGAATCACTGATAGTCTATGGGAATCCTCCCATCAGGCTTAGCCGGCACGTCCAATATCTTGTCAACTACGTATAAGGTTGTTGAATAAATTTGAACTGTAGGATCTTGTGACAGCTGTTTGAATGACCAAGGGTAATAGCCGAAATGTGGATGATTGGTTTCTCTGGGTCGAGGTGGATATCCCTCGCGCGACAATAGGTTTATGGTTAGTAGAGTAATATTTTAGACAAAGTTGTGACTTGAATTGAATTTCATTCTGTGACGGAGTGCTGCGAGACGAAGTAGAAGACGACAATGATGACGCAGGAGAACTCGAAGAACACAGTCAGGCAATGAGGACACTGACCAAGACAGAGATACTACCAGGCAGGTGCAAGCACAAGCACCAGTAAAGCAAAGGCAGAGACGAAGATCAGGACAAAGACAAGGACAAGAGACAGAGGAAGTAAGGACCGGATGAACCTCAGCGAGAACGATGATAATAGCTATGATAGATCCCGAAGTCAGGTTCTGGGATCTCAGGGACTGTGACTGGAGGATAGGAGTATATTGTTATGTACCGAGATAACAGGAAGACGAGACAGAGAGAAAAGAAAAAAAGAACTAAAGGAAAGGCCCTGTTACGGGCATAGGATACGGGAACCCGAAGACTACAAGAGAAGGACTTTCCCACGCTGCTACAAGTCTATGTCCCACTGGGCGCGCCAGAGAGGCACGGTGCTGCCAGAATGGAGCCCAGTGCGGAGTTGCGGAATCCCTAGTCAACAAACCTGTTTTCGACCCCTGAAATAACCCCCGGAGCGTCAGGGCGCCGGCTCAGGCGCTCAGGACACCGGTGGGTATATGAGGGGGCAATAGTGCGAGTTTGGAGTCAATCGGACCATAATTGATCAAATGACGAAGGTCATAAGGAAGCTCACTCTGGTGGCGCCTCTGGGGAAGGTAAGACTACCCGACTCCTCCGGTACCGATCGTTAGCAGTCCTAATGTCGAGCTTGGCTGAGCAGGTAACGATGTCGGGAAAGAGTTGGCGAAATGAGGTCGAGCCCGGTACCGGGACGTTATCAGGTAGGCTGACTCCGAACACTCCTCATGACCACTGACGAAGGCTGAGTGCATGCAGTAAACGGGATGTTAGCAATAAACGGAATAGCGCGTGAGGGATTTTTTAGAATAGAGGTCAGGGGTATTTTAGATGGTGGGATAGATTTGGCGTTTGAGTTCTTGGCGTATTTTCAGGGTCTTTCGCACTTGTTTATTATAAGATGTAATGCCTAGTCCGCGCGACACTTGCGCGGATATAAATACTCGCCATTCTCCGACTTTGTTGAAATCATCGACGAAGAAAGAGTCTTATCGATATAACATCTATTACTTTACACTCTATCTTGAAATCAGACTTTATCGTGAACTTGAAACTCCACTCAACCATCTTCGTGTTTGAATCATTCACGCATCGAGAGGACTAGCATCGATCGATCGATACTAGTTAAGACCGAGAGACCTTGTTCCTTACTGCTGCGGTTAGCGTTCAAACTCTGAGCTCTTTATTAGACTACTCGCTGTTTGCGACACTAATAGTATATCGATAACTCCTAGGTTTACCTGAGTTTCGAAGAATCACTACCTAATTCACATATCAAATGGCTCCCGACTATTGGCAGGACCGAAGAGGAGGACTCCATCATGGGGGAAGGTCCCGCCTTCAGCCGAAGACAGTCAGACCAATATCCACCGCCAGAGCAATAAACGCCGGCCGGTTCTGGGGCAATGGATGCTGGAACAGTTTCTGAGTGAACATGGCCCAGATAGAAGGGCTATCCGCCGGAAGAACTATGGGATCAACTCCAACGGAGAAGTTCCAGGCGGAAAAAGGATAACGATCGCGGCCGTAAAGAAGGCCAATTTAAAGCGATTGGAGGAGATGTTCCAGGAATTGGCGAAAATCCAGGATTTCGAAACGGCGGGCAGCGGAGGCCTCCGCCATGGAACGAGCAGCCGCCCACGCCCACACCTAAAAGCAATTGTTCGAGACTCAGAGAAATCGAGAGGCTCGAGCAAGCAAAGGAATCGGTGAGATGTCGAGAACTCAGAGACCTGGCCCGAAGCGCAGATGGCCGAGATGCAGAAGCAGATCGACCTACTCTGAGCCACCGTCCACTGCTCCGGAGCGGTAGAGGAACCTGAGCAATACCTGGCGACATCGACGTTGGAGGAGGATCACCGCCGCCCGCCAAAGGGAAGAGGCAACGATCCATCGGATGGACATGGTGGGAATAAAGGAGGCGGAGATGGAAACGCGGTGGAATCTCAGAAGAAGGGACTCTTGGCAAAGCGTCTTCGAATTTGATAACCCAAGAAAACACAACCTCAGACACTGGCTCTGGAATGTGAAATCTACTTGACAGCGCCCCGCAAGTTTCGGAATGATAAGCAGAAGGTCCTGTTCGCGGAACCTATACCATGGCCGCAACATTCGCCAACTACCATGAGGTCCATGAGGGGACCGCGGGAATGGACTTCTGCACTGGGCTTTTCTGACAGAAATCGATTCGATTCAGGAGGCGCTAGACGCCGCTTTTAAAATGGACCACTCAGGTACCAGTCGAAGATCTCCGATTATCTGACAAAAATGGAGATCCTCAACCATGAAGACAACAGAGTGGAGCAGCTTTATCGAAAGACTCTCCGACCGGCCTACTCCGAAGAAATTTGGGATCGACACTCCAAGTTCGAGCGGCGAAGACGACGCGACTTTGTGGCCCAATTGGAGAGCGGAAGCGCGAAAGTTTCTGGAGCAGAGGTTGTTGGGAAGAGGGACGACGTGGCACCGCCACGAAAGGAGAGTCCGGAGAAGAAGCCTGGGTTCCAGATTAAAGGCGGCGGGAGGACAGAAGATCGAGTCCACGCGACCGGAGGCGGGTCGAATCACTCGGAGGAACTCGCCAGCCAGGATAGCAGACCGCTGCATTCCAATGCATGAGGCCACCAGGGGATCCCCAAATCCGTCTTGACCAGAGGCAAACAAAGGGAGAGCGCCGTTGTGGAAGGGCCATCTGTGGAGATGGTAGACAGTGTAACTCCAACGCCGCTGTCTCTGCTGGAAGAGAGGTCACAAGAGGAGGACGAGGAAATGAAGGATTCACCCGCTCCGCAGAAGAAGAAAAGCGCATCGGTCCAAAAAGAAGTCGGTCAGCGTAGCAAACGCAGGGCCAGCCTATATTCCGGAGGGGTGAGTCGGAGGTGGATTTTGATATGGGTTTTAGAATGACTACGATGAGTCAGGTCAAGAGCTCCCAAATTGCAATGTTATCACCGACCGGGAAAAAGCAAAAAATATAAAAGAAAAGACCGGAAGAGGCCCTCTCATAAAAACAACGACTTTTCAACGTTTATTCACGGCCTCGCCCATCAGAAATTTTCTATTGGGTTCTTAGATTTCTTATTTCCTTGTCGGGTATTGTTGACACCAACGGGTCCGGTTATTTCTGCTTCTTTCGCTTTCTGCTTTTTCATCCCAAAGGTGAAAGACGTCCGGCCAAGGTTATGGGTTTCGGTGAAGTTATGGGCACGGACAAGCCTTTACTGTAATGTTGAATCTTATTTCTAGGGCATAAGTCCAGCTCTTCCTTCGAGATAAGACTCTACCGGGCATTGATGCCATTTTACCAGCATGGCTACAGGAAAGATAAGCGGCTATTGCCCCAAATGGAAGAACCTTTCATGGGAATTTTGCAAGTCCAGACGCTTTGACCAGAAAGAAATTTCAGTGGTTCTTGATGACGTCTGGATGATCCGGAGGCACTCTTCATCTACCAATATCAGCGGATACAGGAGAGATTGACTTGAAAACAGTCATCCCGGAAATGATATCATCCAAAGCTCCAGGTCTTCCCGCAGTCAAGCCGACAAACTACCACCTCCTCGCGCTCCGATCACGATCGATCTCGAACCTGGTCAGCAGCCTCCTGGGGACCCATCTACTCCTCTCTGAGTCGAATTGAAAGTCGCCGGGAATACCTGGATAGGATGTTACGGGAAAATTAGCCAGCAAGTCGCATGAGCCCTATTTTCTTTGTGAAGAAGAATGACGGTAGTCTCCGATTGTGTGGATTACAGCCTCAACCGTGTCACCATTAAAAACACCCTCCCGCCAGTGGAGAAGAAAGGGACCGGATTTCACGGATATTTTCCAAGATTGACCTAAAAGAGGATATAACCTTGTTCGATATTAAGAGGCTGACGAGTGGAAAACAGCGTTCGAACGCAGATACGGACACTACGAGCACCTGTCATGCCATTTGGGGCCACCAACGCCAAAGAACCTTTCGGCCATGATGAACGAAGTCCGAGGAATTCCGATCGGGTGGTAGTATCGCCGATGATATCCTAATCTACAGTAAGCGACGGCGAACATGAGGAACTGGTTAATAAAGTCCTGGATAATTTCATCGAAAATAACCTAAGAGCCAACCCAAAGAAATCCTTTTTCATCAAAAGGTGATCGACTTCAGGATTCGCAAGTCTTGGGGTATCTATGTCGACGGACAAGGTGGAAGAAATCTTGAAGTGGAATCGCTGGACCGCCAAAGACGCCCAAGTTTTTATGGGATTCGCCAATTTTTACCGGAGGTTTATACGTGAACTATTCCGGTGTAGTCCCATCACTGACTGTCTAAGAGGCGATAAGAACTTCTCATGGACTAGCGCCACAAGCAGCTTTTCTGAAGCTCAAGATCCTCTTCACGACTGCTCCAATTCTGGTTCATTTTTCACCGAACGGCAGACAATCGTGAAACGGACGCCAGTGACTTTGCGTTGGGAGCCCTGTCTCAAATAGTTGATGGAAAGCTCCATCCAGTGGCCTTCTACTCTGCTCTCAATCCAGCCAACTCAATTATGACGTGGGACAAAGAAATCTTCGGTATAGTAGCAGCCTTTAAACAATGGCGCACTACTCGAGGACCTAGGTTTACAGTGATGTTCTATACGGATCATCAGAACCTCCAATACTGACACCACTGGTCCTCAACCGAAGACAAGCACGATGGGCACAGATCCTCATGCGAGTTCGATTTTAAAATCATTTACAGTAGGAACAAAATGGGAAGGCAGACGATTATCAAGACGTCCGAGATCGACGCGTGAAGCGCGCAGGCAGTCGAGAGTTGCTTAGCGGGGACAGTTGGTAGGACGGATGAGTATATGTTTTCTGTCATTCGCCAAAGAAGTGAAGTGGTAGACTGGTCGGACTTTTGGAGCTAGTCGAGCGTCGGTGCAGGATGGCGTGGAAGGAGACAGGAGGAAAGCGAAGAGGGGAGTTGAAGGAGTTTACGGTCACGAGGGCTTGCTATTCTTCAAAACCGCCTATACATACCCGATAATAACGCTGCGTTAAAAATCCGAGTCGCACAATCGAACACGACTAAAGGCAGGACACTTCGCCGTGATAAGACACTAGAATTGATCACACGCAACTTCTACTACCAAGACGAACGAATGATAGATGACCACGCGCGCTTCGCGACGATTGCCAACTAAATAAACCAAGCCGCATCGCAAATACGGAGTACATTTCCTCTTGAGACACCCCATACAGTATGGTCGCCAATTTCATGGATTTCATCGCCCAGCTACCAGAATCAAAAGGGTATACGCAGATATGGGTAATAGTGACAGGTTCTCCAAGATGGCTCACTTTATTCCCTTCACAAGACAGCTTCCTCCCAGCGACTCGCGAAAACGCTTTCTACGTGATCTACGATACATACACGCTACCACTAGACATAGTTTCCGATCGAGATGCCAAATTTACGCTGCTTTGGGCATCCTCATGGAACTACTGACATCAAGTCTGATGAGTACCGCTTTCCACCCACAAACTGACGGACAAACCGAAATGGTCAACCAAACCTAACACTACCTCCGCATTCTGCAACTACGAACAAAACGATCGCAGAACTACTTCCACTGGCCGAATACGCCTACAACAACTCGCACATCCGCAACGCAATCACCTTTCTATACCAATTATGGGTGATAATCCCTGACGAGTTGGCCAACGGAAAACGGTAGTCAACCCCACAAGCGATCTTTACGCCATTTCATTCGAGAGTACATGACGCCGCCCACCAGAAATTGTCCGCCGCTGCGAAAGAACGGGAAAATACTACCAGAAAAGTAAACACCGCCAGCGCTCAAAATCGTGATCAGGTTACGCCAACGCCACAACCTCGTAACTCGCCGAACCACAAAAACTCGACCATAAGAAGACGACCGCTCGCAGAAAACGACTTGCCGGAAAACGCGCATAACTAGACCTTCCTTCTCAAATGTCCACCCGCGTGAGAAAGACATACCAAGTTATCGACGAATTGGATGAGGAGGTATTGTCGCTTGTCCGCGAATTCCACCGAAAACCCCAAGGCCACGACGACCAACCCCGAGATCAGAGGTACGCACTGCTAAGCCTTTCCTCCACATACACCACGCGATATGCGGAGTACGCCATCAACCAGTCGGTCAGAAGACGCCCCGAGGACAGAACACCTGAGAGTGTGCTGTTACGGTGATAGTGATACGGAAACCCAAGACTACAAGAGGCGACTTTCCCACGCCGCTACAAGTCTACGCCCCACTGGCGCAGAGAGCACGGTGCTGCCAGAACTGGAGCCCAGCGCTGAGTTGCGGAATCCCTAGTCAACAAACCTGTTTTCGACCGAAATAACCCCGAGCGCCAGGGCGCCGGCTCAGGCGCCAGGACACCGTGGGTATATGAGGGGCACAGTAGCTGGAGTCAATCTGACCATAATCGATCAAACGACGAAGGCCATAAGGAAGCTCACTCTGCGGCGCCTCTGGGGAAGACTACCCGACTCGCACCGATCGTTAGCAGTCCTAACGCCGGCCTCATGACAGGTAACGATGCCGGAAAGAGTTGGCGAATGAGGCCGAGTGCACCGGACGTTATCGCAGGTGACTCAACACTCTCACCACCGACGGCGCTGAGCACGCAGAAACGGATGTTAGCAATAAACGGAATAGCGCGGGATTTTTAGAATAGATCGCGCGATTTTAGATGGTGATAGATTTGGCGCTTGAGCCTTTGCCAGATTTTCGCGCCTTCTGCCAGACTTGTTTATTATAAGACGAAATGCCTAGTCCGCGCGACACTTGCATGATATAACATCGCGCCATTCTCCGACTTTGTTGAAATCATCGACAAGAAAGAGTCTTATCGATATAACATCTATTACTTTACACTCTATCTTGAAATCAGACTTTATCAAGTGAACTTGGAAACTCCACCTCGAACCATCTTCGTGTTTCGGAATCATTCACGTACTGAGAGGACTAGCATCGAAATGATCGAGATACCAGCTTTATAAGCATCTGAGGAGACTTGTCTTACTGCTCATGTTAAGCTTTCAAACTCGAGCTTTTATTAGACTACTCGCTGTTTACATGACACTTAATAAACACCCTACCGTCCCCTTAAAACGAGCACTCAGGACTGATGCCAAGACACCGAGACAATATTATAAAGGAGGATTAGTTTTATATTTCCCCAAAATATTAACAAAATTCATAGACATGGGATAGTAACTACTATTAAGACCATATAGTCACCATCAACTATAATCGATATGTATTTTGGCTATTCTTTATTGTTTGTTATAGCAGGTTATTTGTTATTTTTTAGTATAGTATGCTCAATTTTTTGGTAGGAAAAAAAACAAGCTAACCCAAAGAACTCAGTACAGGGAGATTGTAACAGGATATAAAGATCGGTACTAATACATTGATTTTGTGGAATTTTTAAATGTGAGTGCTTACAAAATGATCTGATTAGGCAGATAAATATAATATTTTGACAAAATAGCACTTGGTAGTCAAGCAGGTATTTAGATAACACAACTTCCTCAATTCTTTTTCTACCCTCACCTTTTTTAAAACCCATCAAAATGATTTTGATGGCCTAAAATCATTACTCAAATAAAGCTGATATTGAGTCCTAGTCAGTAATTATTTTAGGAAAATATTTAGATTTTTCTAAATGAAAATATAAGAATTCTCTCTGTACTTCTTTCCCATATACACATCTTGCAGCCAAGGCCCAAATTCATTGGATGCTTGCCACACATGGCGCCCATACAAATTTACCCAATCGATCTAGGTGTCTCGGTATTTAAGCTACTCGTTTTTACCACCATGCAAGGATAATTTGTATGGACTGGTGCAAGAAATTTGGTGCAAAGGGCACTAGCGCATTTAGAGTACAGTATCTACTCGCATACCCGAATATGCAAGTCTTGAGCTGCAATTCTTATTGGGTTAAAAGGGGGAAATACACTAATTCAGTGCAGCTGCATTTTCGGGTACTTGTTACCTGTCGCGAGTACGTACCTTCGTTTAAAAAGCACTCACAAAAACCTGCGAGAGTAATCGCGCATCTTAATTTCAAGGGTTTTGTTTTCCGATAGCCCGGATTACCAGCAGTTTTTGCCCAGTCTAGGGCGCATGCTCGATGCAGGTATTGAGGGGCCAGTGGCTACAGCGAGAGATAGAATTATTGTAGAAACAGGGGCTGATTTGGCCAATAGGACTCTTCCCATGCTTCTACCACACGCTGTACTAGATATCTGGAGTACCGCAAAATCTGGGAGAACTCGTTGCGAGACAGCAGGGGTATAGGCCAACCAGAACCCACCTTTAGACGTGAACCTGCAAGTTTTGGTGTAAATAATCCTTGCTGCAGCGCAACGAGTTTTTCAGATTTTGCGGTAAATACTTGTTGTGGAAACAATACCTAAAGCTCAAGGGCCTACTTCCTCATAAGCACTCTCGTAAGTAATATTATTAAAAAGCCGAGTCAGCACTTGATGTCTTAGACTATTTACTGCCTTGGCACTGGTTCCGACACCTATGTTTCAAGAGTGGTGCTGGTTGGCTCGTGATGTCTTACTTTTAGGGTCTCAATGATTGGAGGGGTACCGCATTGCATGGTCATGAATGATTCAGCTCCGCTGAAGCTCTCAACGAGTGGAGGAGAACTGAGTATTTTCCTTGACACCTTGCAGGCATTGCGTCTGATAAGCATGAAAACCTTCATATATAAGATAGGACCCCGCCCGTGGTGGGTATGCTAACAAAGACACCAACATCTGCCAAAATCAATCTATCACCGAGGTCCCCCTGTATATTTACAGGCTCAAAGCTATACCAACATGCCCGTACTCGATCCATTTGGCCACAAGGTTCCTAGCCGGAAGCGAATAATTATCTGCTGTGATGGTATGTTGTAACGATGATAGAGATTACTAACCAATTTCAACGTTAATTTCTTCTTAAGGAACTTGGCAAAGCTCCGACGGGGGGGAACCTAGTGTGCCCACGAATGTCACTAGAATCACAAGGGCGTTGAAAAGTTATACGAAGAAAGATGGTATTTCTCAGATTGTTTATTATCAGAGCGGAGTTGGAACAGGCGGGACACTGAACAAAATCCTTGGTGGTAAGTCTATTACTTATGTCAACTCTACATAGTGTATACACAACACCCCCCCCCCTTCGCATTATTCCCTATTCTTAGGATAGATTAACTAAACTATAAGTTGTTAATAGGTGGTACTGGTTACGGACTAGACGAGCATGTCCGTGAAGCATATTGCTTCCTATCTCATAATTACCATCCGGGTGATTCTATTCATCTTTTTGGGTTCTCTAGGGGAGCTTACACTGCTCGATCAGTCTGCGGGCTGATATGTGGTGTTGGCGTCTTAACAAAGAAGGGAATGGATGAGTTCCATGATGTTTGGGGTAAATACACAAAAAGGAAATATAGGGAAGATCCTGGGTAATACCTCGAGACCCCAAACCCTCTCTCGTCCCCTCAGTGCCCTTACATCCGTGATCCTGCCCCCAAAGCTATTGCTGATAATACAAGACTACTCAAAGAACTTCAAGACAGGGAGGGCGGGAAACTCGTAATTTCTGGTGTGAAGGTTAAATCTATTGGGTGCTGGGACACGGTTGGATCTCTTGGAATTCCTAGTATCCGCCTCCCATTTCTTGGGGAACTTAGTATCGCTCGTGGAGAAAACCAAACGTATTTTATATCAGGTTCTGTCCATCTTTTACCAGCTTCTGACATTTTAACAGTTTCCACAACGTTGAACTTTCAGACAACGTCGAGAACGCCTTTCATGCCTTGGCACTGGATGAACACCGCGGTCCATTTACCCCAACCCTTTGGAAAAAGTCTCCTAGCTCGCCCACAAACTTGAAACAAGTTTGGTTTCCAGGTGTGCATACAAACATCGGTGGTGGTTACGATAACCAGGAAATAGCCGACATAACTCTAGCGTGGATGATTCAGCAACATCTCCCCTTTTTAGAATTCAGTAAAGGCTACTTGAAGAGTATAATCAAGAACCATGAAGATTATACTCAAGAATGGGCCGCTGGGCTGATATACGACTCTGCCACAGGAATGATGAGGGTGTTCAGTGGAAGCTACAGAACTCCCGGCGGGTACGCTTCTTCGGATGAGGTTGTTGAAATGGAGGAGTTTCTACATAAGTCAGTAAGAATCAGGACAAGGATGGTTCAAGGATGGGAATGCAAAGCGCTTAAAGGTTGGGTGTGGAGTGATGACGAAGGTTTGTGGGAAAAAGATGGTAAAAAGCTTCTTGAAGATACTCTGGGCAATGTGGAGAAGAAGCTTGCCGGGAAATATGTTGTCAAGAATATGTTGGGCGAGGAAATGCCGAGAGACGTCGAGTGGTAAATTTTAGTAACTACATCTGTAGGTATCTTAAACATTGCATGTATGGTGCGCCCTACCGTAAAGGTGCAATGTCCTTGATCGCCAGTCCGTATAAAAACATCACCCTGATCTCCCGGACAAGAGTCTATATGATTCTGATATTAGCCTTAAGTGCGGAATAACGTCACCGGGATAGCAACCAGCTGCGAATAAAGGACCTTATGTTATGGCTACTGTCGGTCACGTGACATGAAGACACACGAGAAGACATGTAATCACAACCGAAAGTGAAGGACAACAAAGTATGATGAGACAAGTATATAATTGTAGTGAGAGAGCACGATCACCAGAATCCAATCATCATCCTCTTCTCTCATCCACTTCCGTTGATTACTTTGAAGAACTTTAGAGAGGCGCCACACCACCCTCTTGCTCCTTGCAACCTCGTTCTCAACTCCGCCAAGAGTTGGGAATAGGGGGGTTCACCCATACACACAGACTTTACTTAGGCTTCATCTCTTTGGAAATGTCTACAACTTCTTATTTCTTCACTCCAATGTTCCTCTCTCTATGGATGTTGCTTCTCCACTCTCTCCGGTGCTGGTGGCCACCAGGTTTGGCGACATTCAGGATCCACAACCTCGCTTCTTCCTCCTGGGAAGTATAAGTCGCGACCTTCCATTCCACCGAGTAGTAGCAGCGCTCTGTTCTTTCAACTATGCGTGAAAAAATTTCCACCCACCCAAAAGCCCCAAACAAACTCATCATCATTCCTCCTTCCTTCAAAGGAGTGTGTTTCACCTCTGACCCATCCTCTTTGGATCGCAACTGGCCCACACCCTCTACACGGATCCTATCCTCTTTGACTGCAACCGACCCCACCCACCTCCCACCTGCGATCTGTCTGCACCACACACACGCTTACTCAGCCGCTTATCGCCGCAATCTCCGGCCGCCGCGACCAACACGTTTCTACTTTTCTTATCTTCTACGCAACTTTTTTTAATGAGCCTCTCGAGTCTTTTTTTTATAGGTGGAAAAGCTCGTTGGGGATAGGTCTTTGTGATATGGTCTCCTGCACGCAATTTGTACCTAGAATTAATAGAACTATATGACTTAAAAAAAAAAAAAAAAAAAAAAAAAAAAAAAAAAAAAGAGGCGCTACACTACTGTACCGCCCGACCGTATAGAGATATCAGCCTGTTTTGTAGACCTAGAGCTAATGAGCTTGATATATACTTTATCTGTAGGATATGCCGTATTTTGGCCTGTTTAGGCAATGATCTTGGTATTTGGTGCCTAATTAAGGCCCAATAAGGCTCAATCAGACTCTTTCTGGAGAATAGCATGTACGAATAAAATCAGATTATCAAAAACTCTCAGCAGGATAGGGTTAGGGTTGTGGACAGAGATATTATCTACTACTACGCTCCTTCATCTCCTCTACACCTTCATCTCTTCTACATCTTCACCTCTACACCTTCACCTCTATGACTTTGTCTATGCCCCCCCCCCTAATTGATCATCATCATCATTAGAATACGAGCTAATCGATGAATTAGACACACAATCCAGCAAATTCAGCACCCAATCCAGGGAATTCAGCACCCAATCCAGCAAATCCAGTTAATTCAGCACCCAATCCATTGAAGCCAGCCAATCTAGTTGAATTCCAAAGACCCAATCCAGCCAATCCAAATAATCCAAACGAAGCCAAAAGACACAATCTGCATCGACCGCACCGTGCATCTTAAAGTACAGAATTACGCACCTGAGGCAGCACTAATTAAGCAGTTGAATCAAGCAGGTACAGTGTCCCTGGTTTCTTGCAGACGGTTCCCGGCGCCTGCAGGAGGAAGAGGCTAAGTGGCCAAGAGTTATGATTGTTAAGTCGGTGATGGACGGAGGTGGGGAGATGGTGACATCATTAGATTCCTGCGAGGTGTCATGACGCGATGGATTTGTAATATAAGACGAGATTTGGTGGGGAAATTACGCCAGAGGGGTTACGCGGACTTCTAGAAGATTCTCTGTATGAATGAATGAGTCAGAATGACTACGGAGTGTCCTATTGCCTGATCGGGTCCCGAGTTCTGCAGTCAAAACTTGGCTGAGATCACAGAGAGAATGCAACGTTGCTTATGGCACATGGAGAAGAGGTGGTCATTAGGTTCTATGGGATTCTATGGCGTGATGGATTTGTAATATAATTAGAAAAGATGGTATAGAGGAATACGAAGTGTGGTTGCGATGGATTTCTAAAGGTTTCTAGAGAGGAGGGTGTGAGTCCTAGCGGGGTGGCGGAGGGATATGTTAAATATGAGAGCTTTTTCCTTTCCTTCTTTCTTCTCTCTGCCTCTGCCTTCCCGTTTCTCTCAGATATGCGAATATACTCCTACTTCCCAGCCATAGTCCTGAGATCCTAGACTCTCATTTCAGGATCTATCATAGTTATCATCATCGTTTTCGTTGAGGACCATCTGATCCTCACTCTCCCTGCTCTCTGTCCTTGTCCCTGCTTGGGGTTTTGCCTCTGCCTTTGCCTTCGCTGGTGCCTGTGCTTGTGCCCGCCCAGCAGCATCTCTGTCTTCGTCGGTGTCCTCGTTGTCTGGCTGTGTCCCTCGAGTCCTTCTGCATCATCATTTTCGTCTTCCTCTCGTTCGGGTTACTCCGTCACACTTGGTTAGTGGAGAACAGAGTAGAATTGTTAGAGGATTGGCCACCGTATTCACCAGATCTCAACCCGATAGAGTATGTATGGATATATCTCAAAAAGATCTATCACAAGTACTACTCTCATCTAGCAGATGATAGTAGAGGACCAGATGTTTTAAAACCCCTAATAGAGGCAGCTCTTATCCATTGTAGGGAACTCCTATTAGATTATTATCTTGATAAGTTGATTGAGAATTATCACAGGTCTGCCTCTTGCACCTCGCCTCTCACCAAGGTGTCTTCAGAACAGGGTTGTTGATTAGTATCGGTCAATGTTGGATGAAGAGCAATGGGTTAGGAAGGTTGTCAGGACTAGAATATGAGTATTAGGAAAGTTTGGGTAGTAGTGGGATGGAAGTAACGGTATTGGGAATAGTATGGACGGCACGGGAGTCTGCTGGTTCTACGATTCCACAGATGAGTCATCGCGAGGAAGAATCAGATATATATGTCCCGGCTGCTTCAAGATCAGTCCCGACAGTCTTGATCGGTTCCGACAGTTTGGAGAGGAAGAGGGTTATGGCTAAGAGGATTGTTGTCGGCGATTATGGACGGAGTGGAGACGATGACGCCATTAGATTCCGCGAGGTTCTATGATAGATTTGTAAATGTAAGAGAGGAGATGGTAGGAATACTGCATGTTACGCTTTACGTTCTCATGACAGAGTGCAGAGGCCATAGTGACTAGCGGAGGAATGTAAATAGAAATGCATGGATCTTTCTTTAGTTCTTTCTTTCTTTTCTCTGTCTCGCCTTCCTGTTCTCTGCACATAGGAATATACTCCTACTCGTCATAGTCCCGAGATCCCAGAACCTCGCTTCGTGATCTATTCTAGTTATCATCATCGCTCTTGTTGAGGTCCATCCGATCCTCACTCTCTGCCTCTTGTCCTCGTCCCTGCTCGGGTTTTGCCTCTGCTTTGCTTCACGGCTTCGCGCTTGTGCCCGCCTCCGCAGCACTCTATCTTCGCTGGTCCTCGTTGTCTGGCTGTGCTCTCGAAATTCCTTCTGCATCATCATCATCTTCTGCGTCCGAAGCATTCTGGCCACACTAAGACGGCATCACCCCTACTGACCAAAGACAAAGACGAAGCCTCGCACCATAATTTGTCACGACCTCCCGTACCAATGGAGGCGACTATCAAAAGCTCCATGACGACCCGCGCTTTCTTTGTCGCCACTGAAGGACCCCGTAGCAACGGAAGAGGCGACACAAGCATACGCGCGCCTCCTCCGCCACGGAGGTTCGCAGTATGTCATCGACCTCAAAGCCCACCACACCGAACCGAACAAGCCCACCAGCTTCCATAAAGAAACCCAGGGACTACGAGCTAAGATCAAGAAGCTGCAAGAAGGAATCAAGCAAGACTTCGGGGAGCTCCATGATGACCTAACCAAGTCACCCAAGTCTGAAAAGCTTCCCGACCCGGAGAAGTATTATGGAGATCAGAAAAGCTTGAGGATGTTCCAGAGACAGCTACAAATCAAACTCACGGCTAATCTTGATCGGTTTCCCACCTCTGCTCAATAAATCGCCTATGCTATCTCTCGGTTGGAAGGACCCGCGGCGGATCAGTTTCTTACTTATATCTCGGATGAGGGGATAGCCTTGGATTCAATGGCGGAGTTTTTCGAAATTTTGAATAACGCTTTTGGAGATCCTGATCGCGCTGCCACCGCTGGCCGCAACTTGAGGGAAATTAGATAACGTCAACGTTCCTTCTCGGAGTACTTTGCGGAGTTTCAGCGCTACGCTGCTGACTCTGAGTTCAACGAAGCAGCCAAGATTGAATGTTTGATGGAAGGGCTCAATCAAGACTTGATGGCGCTAATGATACAGAATGAAACCCCCGATACCATCAAAGAATGTGGCCTGTTACTGCAACGGTTGGATAATAAACAGAGGGCACTACAGGCTAGGATGGGGAGGTTTAGGTTTCAAGTTCCGAGTGCTCCCGCTCCTCGCTCTTTCAGTTCCCGGCCACCCATCGCACCAGCAACATCCTCAGTCATACGGGCCCCCCCATCCGCATCAGCATCGCTACCACCAAGGAATGCAGCACCAGCAGCCCATCCCTCTTATACTCCTGGGGGAGCTGTTCCTATGGATCTATCAAACAGTCGTCGACGTCTGGACCCTAAGGAAAGGGAAGCCCGGCGTATTGAAAATCGTTGTTACTATTGTGGAGGAATTGGACATTTGGTAAGGAAGTGTCCCCACTCGCCTTCAGAAAGGGCTCCACCTAGGATGAGGGGAGCATTGTTAGAAGCAAAGAAGGAAAAGAAGGAGCAAGAGGAAGAGTTGGAATCGGAAGAGGGGGAGTTAAAAGATTCGTCCCTGGCCTAAGCGGCATAGCCCAGGGACCCTTCCGGAGTTTTTCTAAGGTTGCTATTTCTACGTTTTCAGTATCAGAGGGGGAAATGGATGGGAATCAATTGATTGTAGTCTGTTCTATTTCACAAAATAAAAAATCTATTGTACCCACTTATGCCTTAATTGATACTTTGGGCGTCGTATGCATTCGTCGAAGACTTCGTCTTGCCATGTTGAAATGAAGAAGTTGAGGACGGAGAGGGAGATTGACGTTATTGATGGAAGGCCTATTAAATCAGGGAAGGTAACTAGAAAGGTGACGTTGGAGCTGGAGATCAATGGGCATGTGGAGGAGTGTCCATTCTTTGTTACCAAGTTGGGACACTATCCGATCGTGATGGGAATACCTTGGATGAGGAAAAATGGAGTGATAATTGATAGCGGGAGGAATGAGATTCGCTTTCAGTCGTCCGTATGTCTTGAACACTGCATAGCCAATAGCAAACCTATCGTTGCCCGCGGAATTTCGACTTCACCACCAGAAAGGCCAGTGACTCACATATCGGCAATCTCGCCTCGATCGTTTAAAAAACTCTCTCAGGATTCTACTGTTCAAGTCTATTCGACTACTCTGTACGCTATCAACAAAATACTAGACATGCTTGCCAATCCTGATGGGACGGTTCCAATAGATTATCAACGCTTCCGACAATTGTTTGATGAGACCAATGCGTCAAGACTGCCCCCACATCGTCCCTATGATCATGGGATCAAGTTGCAGGAAGGAACCGCACCACCCTTTGGCCCTATGTACAGCATGTCAAGGGAGGAGTTGAAAGCATTGAGGGACTATCTGGCCGATAATTTGCAGAAGGGGTTCCTTCGGTCCAGCAACTCTCCGGCTGGGGCTCCCGTCTCATTTGTCAAGAAAGCTGATGGATCCCTACGGTTGTGCGTCGATTATCGGAAGCTAAATGCCATCACCGTCAAGGATCGATATCCTCTTCCACTTACACCAGAGACCATGGCCAATCTGGCCCGAGCTAACTATTTTACCAAGCTGGGCCTACGATGGGGATATAACCAGATTAGAATCAAGGAAGGAGATGAATGGAAGATAGCTTTTCGAACTCGTTATGGACATTGGGAATATCTGGTGATGCCTTTTGGATTAACCAATGCTCCTGCTACCTTTCAACGGTGGATCAATGATATTCTTCGACCCTTTCTCGATCGCTGTACCACTGCCTATCTTAATGATATTTTTATTTATTCGGAGACCTTGGAACAGCAGCAGCAGGATGTGTTACAGGTACTAGAAGCCTTGGAGGCCAACGAGGTTCACTTGAAGCCAGAAAAATGCGAGTTTAGTGTACAGGAAACCAAGTATCTCGGGATGATTCTAACTCCGGGAGGAATGAAGATGGACCCCGCCAAAGTACAGACAATTGTGGGTTGGGGGGCGCCGAAAACAGTGAAAGAGGTTCAGGAATTTCTTGGATTCGCCAATTTCTATCAGCGTTTTATTTATGCTTACTCTCGAGTGGCTCGACCCTTGACTACTCTAACAAAGAAACATGTGCGAGTTGAGTGGACCTAAAGGGTCGAACAAGCTTTTCAGAAGCTCAAGACCGCCTTCACCACCGCCCCAATATTGATGCATCCCGACCCTGAGAAGGAGTTTATCGTGGAGACTGACTCGTCGGACTATGTATCGGCAGGGATATTGTCACAGCGAGATAACGAACAAATTCTACATCCGGTTGCTTTCTTCTCCAAAACACATTCGCCGGCGGAATGCAACTATGAAATTTATGACAAAGAGTTGTTAGCTGTTATTCGCTGTTTTGAAGAATGGAGACCTCATCTGGAGACGGCCCAGTTTCAAGTTAAGGTCTTGACAGACCATCGCAATCTGGAGTACTTTATGTCCACTAAACTGCTAAATCGACGTCAAACTCGTTGGGCGGAGTTTCTATCTCGATTCGATTTTGTTATTCAGTACAGGCCGGGAAAGCAGGGAAGGAAGGTGGATATTTTAACAAGAAGGACTAAGGATTTACCAAAGGAAGGCGATGAGAGGTTGGAGCAACAAAGCAGAATAGTGTTGAAGTAGCAGAATTTGGATTCAAGGATAGGTTTGTTAGCGGGCTCTTTAGCAAATGAACCCGCTGAAGGATTGTCTCCCGTACTTGATTTGTTTAACAAAGCTTACCAGTGCGATAGCTTCTCCAATAAAATTTTATCTATGCTTCAAGACGGCGTTCGACAATCGAAGGAGATTTCACTGGCTGAGTGCAAGGAAAGTGAGGAGGGGTTGCTCTTATATCGGAATGCTCTCTATGTTCCCGATTGCAACGAACTTAAACTTTACCTTCTATGGGAATATCATGATAAACCCTCCGTCGGACATCCTGGAAGGTCAAAGACATTGGAACTTCTTAGTCGAAGCTATTACTGGCTGACCATGCGAAAATATACAGACCGCTATGTTCAGAATTGTCACGTCTGTCGGCGGAGCAGAGCAAATCATAACCCTCTCCAAGGAGTCCTACGACCGCTTTCGGTACCCAAAGAACCTTGGACAGATGTCACTATGGACTTTGTAACTGGGCTTCCGGAGAGTAATGGGTTTAATGCTATACTGGTAGTTGTGGATCGGTTGACAAAGATGAAGCACCTTATCGCTACCACAGAAAATGTTAACGCCAAGGATTTGTCCCGCCTATACCTGGAGCAAGTATGGAAGTTGCATGGACTACCGGAGACTATTGTTTCAGATCGGGGGACACAGTTTACGGCGGAATTCTGGAGAACCCTGTGTGACCGTTTGGAAATCGCTCCTCGATACTCTACTGCATTTCATCCTCAAACCGATGGCCAAACAGAACGAATCAATGCGATCATGGAACAATACTTACGCAGTTATGTATCCTATCAACAAGATAACTGGAGTGATTTCCTACCTCTTGCTGAATTCGCCACCAACAATCACATATTGGAAACGACTAATATATCTCCCTTCCAAGCAAACTATGGAAGACATCCTCGAATGACCTTTGGGCCTTTACGGCATGGACGGACAACGATTGAGGATCAAGCAAATGGACTGGCAAGAGAGATGTCCCAGGTTTTCGATTTCTTGAAAAGTGAGATGTTCAGGGCCCAGAAGATACAGGAGGAAATGGCCAACTTGCACTGAACCCCAGCACCTCGTTATGCGATCGGCGACTTCGTTTGGCTTTTGACTAGAAACATAGAAACTAAGCGCCCTTCCAAGAAACTTGACTGGAAACAAATTGGACCATATTCAGTCAAACGGATCGTGAGTCCCTACGCCTATGAGTTGGAACTACCGGAATCAATGAGGATACACCCAATGTTTCATGTTTCACTACTCTCGCCTGTGGTAGATAATCCTGTCCCGGGGCAGATCATCGGGCCTCCTCCACCGGTTGAGATAGAGGGAGAGATCGAATGGGAGGTGGAGGAGATTTTAGACTCGAGACGACATGGGCATCGGGTGGAATACTTGGTGAAATATATTGGTTATGAGGAACCTTCCTGGCAACCCTCAAGTGATCTCGAACATAGTCCCAAACTTCGACAACTATTTCATCGTTAATATCCTTCGAAACCTCGACCTATCAGGAGCTAGGCCCTAGGAGGGGACCTGATCTGTCCCGGCGTCTTGGCATCAGTCCCGACAGTCTTGGCATCGGTTCTGACAGTTTGGTAGGAGGAAGAGGGTTGCAATAGAAGAGGGATTGTTAAGCGAGGATGGACGGAGGTGGGGAGATGATGACGTCATTAGATTCCAGGAGGTTCTATGGCGTGATAGATTTGTAATGTAAGAGGAGGAGATGGTGGGGAGGAATACCAGGTGTGGTTACGGTGGGTTTCTATGGGGTTCTGTGGACAGAGGTGTAGGTCATAGGGGACTAGCGGAGGAATGTGTTAAATAGAGCGGGCGGATCTTTTCTTTAGTTCTTTCTTTCTTTTCTCTTTGTCTCGTCTTCCTGTTCTCTCGGTACATAGGAATATACTCCTACTCTCAAGTCATAGTCCTGAGATCCCAGAACCTCGCTTCAGGATCTATTCTAGTTATCATCATCGTTCTTGTTGAGGTCCATCCGATCCTCACTCTCTCTGCCTCTTGTCCTTGTCCCTGCTCGGGGTTTTGCCTCTGTCTTTGCCTTCGCCGGTGCCTGTGCTTGTGCCCGCTCCGCAGCACCTCTATCTTCGTTGGTGTCCTCATTGTCTGGCTGTGTTCCTCGAGTCCTTCTGCATCATCATTGTCGTCTTCCCTGTGTCCGGGTTACTCCGTCACAATATAGAGCTCATTCTTTCCTATGTCTTCGCCTCTCTAGGCAACATCTTCTTTCTGTTAGCAATATATTACTCTAGCTTCAGCCCTTCTGTTCCTGCCTCACTTTGAACCCGAACCTCATCAGCAAGATTTTACAAGTCTCAGGAGATTACAGAGGTCTCAGGAGACTCAGGAGACTGTCAGGAGACTCAGGAGACTCCAGTCACAAATAGTAAAACTTGCTGATGCTGAGCCTGTTCCGACCCCGGTGTATTCCGACCTGACCCTGTCCTGTCCTTGCCTGCCTCCGACCCTGTACCTGACCTCCATCCCGCCCCGTTAGAAGAGTATGCTCAGAACGATTGAAGCTGTAATTAACGCAAAGGAATGGTTTATCAAGTATTACATAACGCAAAATTTATTATTACTAGTAGATAGTATATATTATCTCTACAAAAGATTGTAGCATCACAGCGTTAACTGTGGTTGTGATGTGGGCTACTGTGATGGGTTTGGCATAGTTATTTGGTTGCCGTATGATAAATTATGAACCGGAGCTATACATTAGCAGTGCATATATTTCTATATTATTTTAATCACTAACACTGCAGCATGATTTTAAAAAGCCTTAATTCTATAAATTGAACTCAAAAGGGTGAAAAAAATAATGTTTGGTGGCCAATTTAGACCCGTTAAAGCATAATTTTAAGGGTTTTTTCATGGAGAATCATATACGAAGGGAAATGATTGTAAGGCTCCATCTGGAAGAATGGCAGCATCGCAACCGCAATCCCAATCAATTGTATTTTTCGATGATCCAAACAGTAAAGTCAGAATAACTTTAGGATGTGTTATATTGTGTCTCCCCTCTTTTCACTGTGTTCCCTATTTGCGGTGAAATTAAGTATTGTCTCGCGATAGCATGGTTGCTAGTGCGGTTGGAACAATACTTAATTTAACCCCAAGTACAACCCTCCAAGAACACATCCTCAACCTTTTATTTTACCAGTGAAAGGGCTTTAAACCGGCAGGTTTTCAGCATAAAATATTAGTTTTTGGCCGGTAGGCTTTCAATTGTATGTTAATTATATTTATTTGACTTCAATTATTGCTAGCAATTAAATCAAAACTATGGAGGATGATGATTTGAGATGACTTTTAGCAGGAATAGCATATACTGCTTCTGTTCTACCTTTACTTCTATGGGAACCATTCCCTACCATACAGCTTTCAGGAGAATAATGAACACAAGAAACTTTACGTTCCATTAACAGTTATTTGATTCCACAATAAATGAGAATGGAAAAATACATATTTAAGCGAATGCGTTTTTTAATGCAAGACAAAAATATTTAAAAGATACTAGGTAAAAATTTGATTTATTTTCTATAAGCAGAGTTATATCATGTTCCGGCTTTTTGGAATTTAAGTTGATTCCGATGGTTCGGTAATCGCAGTACTGTTGCAATCAATGGAGTTATGTCAAGCGAATATGAGATGAGATTAGGGCGATGCTGTCGTCAATATATATCTTATCGAGAAGCACATCTAGCCCTATTTATAGTAATATGTATTCCAATATATGTTTTTATATCTCAAAATACTGTACCGCCTGACCGTATAAAAATATCAGTCTTTTTTGTAGACCTAGAACTGATACGAGCTTGATATATGCTTTATCTTTAGGATATGCCATATTTTGACCTGTTAAGGCAATAATCTTGATATTTGTTCCTAATTAGGGTCAAATAAAGCTCAATCAAGCTCCTTTTGGAGTATAGCATGCACGAATAAAATCAGATTATCAAAAACTATCAGCAGGATAGGGTTAGAGCTGTGGACTTAGAGATATCTATGCCCTTTACACCTTTATCTCCTCTACACCTCCATCTTCTCTACACCTTCACCTTTACACTTTCACTTCTACACCACTCCTTCCTACTAGTATCTCCATACCTTGATTAATCATATATAAGCTAATCGGTGAATTCATTAGTGAATCCAAACGAGCCTGGAATTGAGTACTGCACAGCACACAACCGTACCATACCTGAAGTACGGAATCACTGTACCTGAGAGTATGGAACAGGCAGGCAGGCAGGCAGGCGGCGTCTGTAGTCAAGATAGTTAGACAAATGTACATATTAAATCGAGAAATAATCCAAAGCTGTATTTGTGAAATTCACCTACTAGTATGCTAGAAGGAGTGTGAGTACTAGCCTACCTGCATATCCAGATCTTTCAGTCAATAAAATTAATTTTATATCGGCATTATCATATATCATAACCTTCACCAAATATGAGCTTTAGCAAAACCATAGGCTAATTAAGTCCTGATCTAAAATATCGTGTATAAAACCATAAAAACTTGATATTGGACTGAAATCAGCTTCAAATCAAACTGATATTTTCATTGTTACGGAGCAACACGGGGACGACAGACGAGAGGGCTGAAGTACACAACCGAGACGGAGACGAAGACGAAGGCGAAGGGTTACGACGAGAATTACCTAACCGAGGAGCAGAGTCAAGGGACAGAGAGTCCAGATGGCTTCTCTGATGAAGTTGTGGAGACGAAGGTACCAGTAGATGATACGCACTACGGTTATGGACTATGAATGAAGCAAGGCGAAGCGAAAACGAAGCAAAAATCGAAGTCAAGACGAGATACTATGAGAGTCCTAGAGGGACTTGACGAGGACTATGGTTATAACGTAATATATTCAGAACTAGAGACAAGACGAAACTAAACAGTAGAGTTGATAACAGGAAGAACACGTAGGAAAGGAAAGAGAAAGAAAAGAACAAAGGAAAGGTCCGTAGCAACATATATATACCCCTCCTAATCCCTGTACAGACATGACTCATAACCTTGTGTAACAGAAACCCATGGAAACTCCAAGAACCCAAAAAGAAGAAACACCGCAACCGAAAACCCGTCCCTCAAGATCCTCCCCCTACCGTAGTCCGTGATACGCTATGATAGATCAGGCCTTCCTTCAGGCCTAACTCCTGATAGGCCTAAGCTTACGTGGATAACTGTCGTGAAAGTTCCTAAGTAGATCGGGGGAGTGCTCCAAGTCCTCCGGGGGTTGCCATGATGGTTCGTTGTAGCCAACATACCGAACTAAATACTCCAGTCTTCCGTGATGCTTCCGAAAATCCAAAATTTGCTCAACTTCCCACTCTTGTTCGCCTTTGATTTCTATTGCTGAGGGCGGAAGCTGTAGCTGTCCGGGTACGGGATTGCTGGCCACGAGGGACAGAAGCGAGACATGAAAGACGGGATGAATTTTCATGGAGGCCGGAAGATCAACTTCATAAGCATAAGGGCTAACCTTCCGCTTAATGACATAGGGTCCAATGCATTTCCAATCTCATTTCTTTGATGGTCGCTTGGTCTCAATATTCCTGGTCGAAAGAAAGACCTCATCTGCGATGGCGTATCTGGGGGCTGGAGTTCTATTGCGATTTGCTGCGTCCTCATGGATCTTCTGAGCCCGGGCCATCTCATCGCGAAGCACATCGTAAACCTGGGCCATTGTCCTGGCCATGCTGTTGGCCTAATCTTCGTTGGTGGTTCTGTCATGCTGTAGCGGGGCGAAAGATATACGAGGACTTCTTCCATAATTGGCCTGAAAAGGAGACATCTTGGTGGTTTCAGAGACGTGATTGTTGGTTGCAAACTCTGCCATGGGGAGGTACCGGGTCCAATCGTCCTGTTGATAGGAGACGTAGGCCCGGAGATACTACTCCATGATGGCGTTAATTTTTTCAGTCTGTCCATCTGTTTGTGGATGAAAGGCGGTGCTATAGCGTGGGGCGATCTCAAGGCGGGAGCACAAAGTTTTCCAGAATTCCGCCGTGAACTGTGTGACACGATCCGAGACGATGGTTTCTGGGAGTCCATGTAGTTTCCAGACTGACTCGACATACATGGCAGCGACGTCTCTAGCATTTGATTCCTCGGTGCAGGGAATGAAGTGGCGCATCTTTGTTAAACGGTCAACCACAACCAGGATTGCATTAAAGCCATTGCTCAATGAGAGCCCTGTGACGAAGTCCATTGATACATCGGTCCATGGGCCCTTAGGTATGGCAAGCGGTTGAAGGACACTCTGGAGCGCGTTGCGGGAGGCTTTACTGCGAAAGCACACTTGGCAATTCAACACATAGCGATCGACATACTTCCTCATGTTTGGCCAGTAATAATTGCGGCTGAGAAGCTCGAGAGTCTTGGCACGGCCTGGGTGTCCGGCGGAGGGTGCATCATGGTGATCTTGCAATAGGCGAAGCTGAAGATTATTGAACTCAGGAACATACATGGCCTGGCGATATAGGAGGGACCCATCCTCCGTTTCGGTGCACTTGGCGAGGGATATCTTCTTCGAATGTTTGATACCGTTACGAAGCATCGTTAGAACTTGATTGGGGAAACTGTCCTCTTGGTAAGCTTGAATCAACAACTCTTTTACGGTGGGCATTCCTTCAGCGGGTTCATTTGTCAAAGAACCCACGAACAAACTTAGCTTGAACCTTGGTCCCAAATTCTCCTGCTTTACTACTACTTGCAACTGATACGTGAGCTGCTCATCCCCTTCCTTAGGTAAATCCCTTGACCTCCGTGTAAGTGCGTCCGGTTTTCCTCTCTGCTTTCCTGGTCGAAACTGAATGATGAAATTAAAGCGAGATAAGGATTCAGCCCATCGCGTTTGTCGGCGATTCAGTAGCTTGGTTGACATGAAGTAGTATTCCAGGTTCCTGTGATCACTTAAAACCTTAATCGGAAAGCGAGATCCCTCCAGATTCGACTGCCACTCCTCGAAACTTCTAACCACTGCCAACAGCTCCCTGTCGTAGATTTCGTAGTTACATTCAGTCGGAGAGTGCTTCTTAGAAAAGAACGATACCGGATGAAGAATCTCATAATCATCGTACTGAGATATAATACCGGCGGATACGTAGTCAGAGGCATCACATTCCACAACAACCTCTTTTTCGAAGTCGAAGTGGGCAAGGATCGGGGCTGAGGTAAAGGCGTCCTTCAATTTCTGGAAGGCGCTCTCCGCATTTGGAGACCATTCAAACTTTACGTTTTTCTTGGTCAAGGCCATAAGCGGGGACACAACTCGGGAGTAAGCATAGATAAACCGTCGATAAAAGTTAGCGAATCCTAGGAACTCCTGGACCTCTCGCAACTTAGTGGGCGTTTCCCAGTCCTTAACCGTAGATACTTTACTGGGGTTCATTTGAATACCGTTGGGAGTAATGATTAGCCCTAGATACTTGGTCCGCTGAACGTAGAACTCGCATTTCTCCGGCTTCAGGTGGACACCATGTGAATCTGGAAGACCTTAAGGATTTCCCGAACATGTTTCTTGTGCTCCTCTAGGGTCTCAGAGTAAATTGGGACGTCGTCGAGGTAGGCTGTAGCGAAGTCATTGAGGTACGGGCGCAGAAGGTCATTGATCCAGTGCTGAAAGGCGGCGGGGGCATTGGTAAGGCCGAAGGGCATCACATTGTATTCGAAGTGGCCATAGCGGGTCCTGAACGCCATCTTCCACTCATCGCCTTCCTGTATCCTGATCTGATGGTACCCCCAACGAAGGTCCAGCTTAGTATAGTACTTGGCCCTAGAGAGACGAGACAGAGTTTCGGGGATTAGCGGTAGGGGATGACGGTTCTTAACCGTGATCTCATTTAACTTCCGGTAATCGACGCATAGACGCAGAGATCCATCAGCCTTTTTGACGAATAGTACGGGTGCACCGGCAGGGGACTCCGAGTAACGAATAAACCCTTTCGACAGGTTTTCCGTAATGTAGTCCCTGAGAGCCTGCAATTCCATCCGAGACATACCGTAGAGGGGACCAAACGGAGGTACCTTACCATCTTCTAGGACTATTTTCAGGTCATGTGGACGGTGTGGCGGCAGAGCAAGGGCATCAGACTCCTTGAACAGCGTCATAAATTCCCGGAGCTCTTTAGGCACATGGATCAGAGGGTCTGCAGTTTGCTTTCCAGCGAGGGCCTCGTCAATAGCACGGATCGACGCACAGAAGAGTTTATTCTGCTGGCGTCGGGCAAGTCCCACAAAGGGTACCGGCCCAATGGCCGCGATCTGAATTGCCGGGGCATCGGGGAGCGAGACAGAGATTCCTTTGGCAGTAACGGGGGCGTGCCACCTGGAGCAATTCCGAACACAGAAATCCGAGTCGAAGATGATCTTATTCACCTTTGGTCTGATAGCCAGGTCGTGATGCCTCATCCAGGGGATACCCATTACTATTGGGTAATGTCTTAACTTGGTGACGAAAAACGGGGTGAGCTCTTAATGGCCATTAATGTCCAGGAACAGCTTGACGATGTGCGTGATGCTCCCTGATTTTACCAGCCTGCTGTCAATTACCTCGAGCAGGTGTGATTTCTTCAGGGGAACCAGGGTGAGGCCGTAGTTAAGAACGAAGTCCTGGTCGATGAAGGCATATCCGGACGCACCTGTATCTATCAGAGTATGGGTCTTAACCGGGGCAGCGGGGGACTGGGCGACGGTGCAGACGACAACAAGAGATTCCTCAGACATCCTGTCTTCGGAGACAGCGATGGCGGAGAAGACAAAGGTGGGTGGCGGGACTAGCCCCTTTGGTGTGCCAATTTCTACCAAAGGAGCTGACCTTTTAACGCCGGCTTGGGGGTTACCTGTTCAACTGGTGCTTTACGCTAGTTGTCGAGGGTGTTTGGATCTTGAGAGCCATGAGTGAGGTAGCGAGGCTTCGGGGTCCGGACGGCAGGGAGAGTTTGAGTTCTAACAACAGAGGCGGGGGCGAGATGGCAGCGAAGGTCGGCGATGATGACGTCGGCGTTGGAGAGAGCTTCCTGGTGCAGGGCTAGACGATAGCGGAATTCCTCCTTCTCAGCCTTGATGATGGCCACCTCTTCCTGGAGGTCCTCAATGACCTCGCTGGACTCCTCCTGGGCTTCGCACAGGCGTTGCTATAGGTCAGCAGCCTTTTCATCGGCCGCGTCGAGTTCCAACTCGAGGTTCTCAATGACCTCGTCATGAGTCGTACCCATGGCAGGTTCGTCGGGAGTGAGGGCGGGGACATCAGCGGGGGAGATCAGAAGGGCCAAGGCTTCGGCGATGAAATAGTGAGCCTCGGTGAATTCGTACCCGAAGTCTTCCTCAATAGGACCAAATGTTTCCAAGAAGCTAGCTAGCCTCTCGGTCAGGGGGCGTGGGGCAGGGGCATCAGTGTTCTCCATGGGGTGGCCTATGGTGTGGTGAGCAAGGGCAGGGTCTCTGAGGCCACGAATAATAGCTTCGGAGTCGGAGGTGGTGCAGGAGTCGTCGGTGGTGGGGAATCCGACATGTAGCTTCCCCGGACCAGTCTGGGTAAATGTTGCCTTGGCCCAGTGGGCATCGGCACGCTTGAGACCCATGAGACAGGGCGTACTGATGGAGAAGATGAACCTGAGGGTCTGAACCAAGGCGGCAACCGAGATCGAACCAGTAGGAGCGGGGGACGAGGGCGAGATGACAGTACCCCTTTCGTTCGGGGAAGTAGCAGTCGAGGGGGCCGGGGGAGAAGAAGACGGGGTTGGGCGTGTCCTCCATGGGGACATCCCACCTCAAGTCTGTCATAGTTGTAGCTAGAGCGGGTCGGGGCGAGAGTGTTGTGTGGGTCGGCGGAGGAGACGTGTTCTTAATGTTACGGAACAACACGGAGACGACAGATGAGAGGGCCGAAGTACACAACCGAGACGGAGACGAAGACGAAGGCGAAGGGTTACGACGAGAATTATCTAACCGAGGAGCAGAGTCAAGGGACAGAGAGTCCAGATGGCTTCTCTGATGAAGTTGTGGAGACGAAGGTACCAGTAGATGATACGCACTACGGTTATGGACTATGAATGAAGCAAGGCGAAGCGAAAACGAAGCAAAGATCGAAGTCAAGACGAGATACTATGAGAGTCCTAGAGGGACTTGACGAGGACTATGGTTATAACGTAATATATTCAGAACTAGAGACAAGACGAAACTAAACAGTAGAGTTGATAACAGGAAGAACACGTAGGAAAGGAAAGAGAAAGAAAAGAACAAAGGAAAGGTCCGTAGCAACATATATATACCCCTCCTAATCCCTGTACAGACATGACTCATAACCTTGTGTAACAGAAACCCATGGAAACTCCAAGAACCCAAAAAGAAGAAACACCGCAACCGAAAACCCGTCCCTCAAGATCCTCCCCCTACCGTAGTCCGTGATACGCTGTGATATTCATACGGTATATGGTAAAGTATTTTCAACCCAAAAAACCAAATCTGTATCTAATAGTATAATATAACTAACTTAGAATATTGAAAAAAATGATATTATATATTAATTTTTGATAATAAAAGATTGAAGTAGGTAATATATCTATTAAACATATAGTAAGGTTCTAGCCGTCAAGCACAAAGCCACTTCCAACATTAAAGAGAGACTAAAACTCGATATTTTGATCTAGTATTAATTGCATTGAACGATTTGAGTATAGACTATTTACCATTTTCAATTGTAAGTTGTTCGATCAATTCCCCATCCATTTCAATCAAAATTACATCAATTTGAAGGAGTAACCAAGGCGCAGGGCAACAGAAGACAATGATGACTCAGAAGAACCCGAGGAGCTCAGCCAGGGGTAACAGGGATATCGGGTATGACAGGGCTCTGCCTCTACAAAAGGAGAAGAATAGAACAAATGGGCCACAAAAAGTGTCACGGGTATAGCTTCCGAATCTGGTCATCAGTGGTTCAGCGGTCGGGAGTGACCGTATCCTCACCAAACGACATTCGATCGAGCTGTAACTCAATTATGAGCTGGAGAGGGATCGGAGGAACGATATTCTTAGCCCCACTAAGCTCTGGGCATCCATTGGGCATGCAGTAGGGCCAGTATGGCCGGAAAATTGGAGTTGCAGCAACGCTAGTAAATGGACACGTTTTTGACCCCAATAATAACCCCCGGAGCATTAGTGTGCCAGCAGAGCTACTCAGGACACCAGTGGGTATAGGAGGAGACAGCAGTTCAAGTTTGGAACCAATCGGACCAAAACTCATCTAGTTATGAGGCGGACGAAGTGAAGGACTCGGGAGAGCCTGCCGGAGTCCACAAGACTAGGATGGGGGCTATACGGAGTAGATCCGGAGATTTCCGACAATATCACTGGTTGATCAGAGGGATGAGGAAGCTGAAGAGGAAAGGGTAGTACAAGAAAGTATTTTTCGGAGCACCACCAAGCAGTCTTCTGGTACCGGGGAGAATGTTGGGAAACCCTAGGGGCCACTACAATTCTTTCGGAGGGAAAGAAGACTATGGATAAGTGCAGACGTGACGGGTATACTCAGCAATACTGGCCCCTACCCATCCAAAGACAAGGGAATGATGTAGTATCAAGTACCTACCAACGGATCTGCTGATGCCTAGCCTATCCCCTATCGACCGGTAAGTGTTAACGGACTTAAGGAAGAGCCAGCGGGGTCCATCGAAGAGAAACACGGGACAGAGGCATTAGCCTAGGAATTAGCACTTAAGTCCGTCGGAGTTTAGGACCCTTGTAAATAGTTAGTAACCCGGGCTTGGCCGCGGAAGTATACCCGCGGGGTAGAAATGGGCTGCCACTTGATCTTCTTCCATCATTATCTGCGAGAAAAAAAGAGTCTAATATTATTATGGCGAGATCGATAGGCCAGTGCATGGCGCTGCCAGTGGTAATGAGACTTCTGAGTTTTTTTACCTCTTCCCATTGGGAAGAGGGTTTTTTCTCTTTCGAACTTTAGTATCCTGTGATCGTCTACTCTGCCTGACGAATTCCCCTATCGAGCCGAGCCGTATGCGCTCCTAAGAGACCAACTTGCAGGGCTACCTTCGGCCATTGAGACTCATGTGCAACACAGCCCGAGGAGACTCCTACCTGATGGCCTCTGCCATGGTCCATGGGAACACCGAGCGCTGCGATGTCAGTGTACTACTCAGTAGTCGGGGGTGATCCCCTAATAAGAAGCCTCTAACATAATTGTGAGATCTAAGGTACCAATAGATGACTCTCTCTACTGTCATGAGAAGTAAAGAGCTGATAGGAACAAATCAGGTTTAGAGATGAAAAATTCTTCACGCATTCACTTAAAATAATTTTAAGGAACTTTTTCCACTATGATTCCTCAACTGGAGATGATGGTTGGAGAAGAAGTACAGCAACGAAGGTGAGTACTTATACTCCGAGCCGCTCTGGACCTGAACTACATCTTTCCTACTAAGTTGTGATAATTACCTTTTTGCAGAGCAAAACTGTATTTCTCCGTTACCCTGCTTCTCTTTAAGCGCTAATAGGCATTTTCAGCTTTCTGGCTATAACATCTTTAGTCAGGGTCAAGGACTATCTGCATCCTGGGCCAGTACCTAGCTCTCCGAGCATGCATTAGGTGGGACCCCACTCAGGTATTCTACCCAAGATTGTATTAGAGCTGTCATTGATTGTAGACTTCCCCGGGCTAGGTTAGTACCGTCAGCAGCAGTGACCTTGATGCTCAAAGGGACAATAAAGGATGCCTGGGCACTCAGAGCGTAGTTCTGGCCAGTTGTTCCAGCGTCTGGGCATCGGATCCGAGAGTTCGGTAACAGAAACAGGGTTGCGACTGAAGTAGCGATATTAGATGAGGATGGGCAGAGATGAGGTGATAGTGTCGTCATTAGATTCTAGGAGGTTCGATGGCGTGATGGATTAGTAATGTAAATAGGAGATGGTGGGAAGGAATAGGGAAGGTGACAGTTGGTGGATTTCCATGAGGTTCTAAGAATCGGTATGTGTGAGTCATGAGGCAGACTGGCAAGGAAATGTTAAATAGCACGGGAAGACTTTTTCTTTAGTTCTTTCTTTCTTTTCTCTCTGTTTCGTCTTTCTGTTATTTCGGTACATAGGAATATACTCCTATTCTCCAACTATAATTCGGAAGATCCCAGAACCTAGCGTCGGGATCCATCATAGTTATTATCATCATTCTCGTTGAGGTCCATCCAGTCCTCA
Source organism: Morchella sp. 2016-72 (assembly GCA_024713865.1). Taxonomy (NCBI): domain Eukaryota; kingdom Fungi; phylum Ascomycota; class Pezizomycetes; order Pezizales; family Morchellaceae; genus Morchella; species Morchella sp. 2016-72. Next base: position 602,720 of record JAMJEY010000026.1, on the reverse strand, counting down.
CTCTCCCTGCTTCCCTTGCCCTTGCCCTTGCCCTTGCCTCTGCTCTGGCCGGTGCCTGTGCTTGTACCCGCCTGGCGCCCCTCTTGTCTTCGTCGGTGTCCTCGTTGTCTGGCTGTGTTCCTCAAGTCCTTCTGCATCATCATTGTCGTCTTCTACTTTGCTTTGCAGTACTCCGTCACACCAGCCCTCTATACACTGGGGAAGTAGTAGACTCATCAATCAAGATTTGTCATGTATATTCCTTCTGTCCCAAATGGTTAGGAGGTCTGTATCCTCACAGCAGGTAGCAACATCAGGAAGACTTGATTTGTCTCCTCAGGTCTCCTGAGCCTCAGGAGACTCAAAATGTATCCAGGAGTGTCAGGAGACTCTCCTGAGACTTGGGAGACTGTTGGGAGACTGCAGTCAGAAGTTGAGTTTGCTGATGAATCCTCGCTGTGGGAATTTCCCTGCCATTATACCAGTTGGCTATTATCAATAACTCTTCGCATACAACGGGCCCCATATGTACTTATATACCAGATGGTTTGGTATGACTTGATTTCACCGTGCTGGCACAAATCCGACCCAGTGGTTTGGTAGTCGCAGTGAGGTTGTGATTAATGGAGTTATTTTAAATGAAGATAGGATGAGATGAAATGAGGTTGTCGTCATTTGCTTCTGTAGGATTCAGTTGCAGGAAGAATTGATAATAGGATATGAGGAGATGATGGGGAGAGATACAGGGTGTAGTAACAATGGGTTTTCACAAGATTCTATGGTGTGATATATGAGTGGTAGTTGGCAGTGAAAGGAGAATGTTAAATACCTAGTGTAGACCTTTCTTTAGTTCTTTTTTTGTTTTCTCTCTGTTCCATCTTTTTTTTTTTTTTTTTTTTTTAACTTATAATTTCATTGTATTCTAGGTTACAAGAATGTCGCATGCAGGGAGACCCTATGGCGTAAACAAAGCCTATCCCCAAACCCGGCACAAAGAAAGCAAAAACACGCAAAACAAAAAGCAGAAACATGACAAATGAAAATCATAATCATTACGGCATCCACCGTCGAATGACTCCAGCCCCGGTAGGGGCCGTGGAGTTTGGAAGTACCACGTTGCAGTCGAACATTGCCAGAGCGGGGTAGTCCCCCTGGTGGTATGGTGTGTGCACAAGATGACCCAAAGAGGAAGGTGCTGAATTTACTTGAATGAACAGTTCCTCAGCTGACTATGAGGCCTGGAGGAATCCGGTCACAGTCCGAAGAAGGGAGTCCAGCAGGAGAGAAGATTTTGAAAAAATCCCCTTACCAAAGGGAGAGATGTTCGTGATGGTGGGTTGGCTTTTGAGGCCGTGGAGAGTAGGTTATTCGTTAAACACGCCGGTATAAGAACTCGCCCTTAGGGGCTACCGCAAGAACACGCTCGTTGACACACAGTGGTAGTGGAACGGAAGGTCCGCCTTGCTTTCCCCTCTCTGTTTCATCTTTCTGTCATCTCAGTATACAGGAATAAACTCCTATCCATAGTCATCACTTCTTCATTCCCAAACTCATCTTGATATAAGGGCGACTTCATAGTTTCTCCTTATCCTAGCTTGAGGTTTTTACCTGATTCTCCTTCCTGCTCCCACATCACCTGAGTGTGAAGGAGTAATCAGGAAAACAATACGGAATATAAAAATGATGATATAGAAGAATCCAAGGAGTACAGTATAACAGAGCCACATCAGCGGTTAGGAGAATAGTTCTCACTGGGCCTGTTTTAAGCTCAGAGCTATCGATAGAATCCAGCAGTTACAGTGATAGGAAAAGTACCTGCAGTGAGGACCACAACCTGCTACAAGTGTACCTACCTTCTGACCGATAGGGTGGAGATCTATTCATGAAAGGATAGGCTGACGAGGCTAGGCATTGTCATTGCCAGTGAATAGAGGACCAGCTAGAGAAAAGTCTCTAAGTGTCCAGGCATCTCCAGTATCCCTCTGTGCAAGAATAATCCTGCTACAGGCGGCAGTGGCTATGCCCGGGAATGATCTACAATAAGTTACAGCTCTACAGCCATCTTGGGTAGATCATCTGAGTGGAGAGTCATTTAATACACGCCGGACCTGTGAGACAACTAGGCTGCAGGTGATCCCTGACCCTGACTAAGGGTGCTTACTCTAGGACCGGAAATACCGGCTAGCACTTAGGAAGAAGCGGGGTAATGGAGGAATTGCTTCCGCTCCAAAACAGAATTTTTCACCAGAACTTAGTTTGAACGGTGGAATGCAGGAAACAGAGAGATTTGAAGTATAAGTACTCATCTCTATTTCCACCCACCAGTTCTACTTATCCTCATCATCAGTTGTAACAGGCGGAAGAAAACCCTTAAGATTATTCTAAGTCTAACCAGAAGAATCTTTACTCTCTAAACTTAACTTCTATTTTTTATCAGCCCCCCTTTCTCCCAAGTATCTACACTCGGTAGAGAATCCTTTATGACAGTAGTCAGAGTCATCTACTGGTGTTTGAGAGCTCACGTCTACGTTAGATATACTCTCTGGACCCTCTATCCAACTCTTCAACTTCTCTAGAGTGGACCCCCGTCATATTATAATCTTAAAGGCTTCAGTTACCTTTAGAGATCATTATCTTCCTCCTAAACCAAAGATGTCCGCCCTACCACCCTCAGAAGTACCACTTCAGATTGAATGGCAACCTAAGCTCTTACAACTGGAGGCCTCGGTACAGATACAGTTGATCAAGAATCCCAGGACAGCTTTACAAGCGTACATTCCCGGCTATGAGCCTGCCTGGCGCAATTCAGACCCGGTCACCTATGGGGAGTTCTTTAAGGAACACCAGGTCTATCTCCAGCACCGTTTAGAGCAAGAGCTGAACAAGGGCGCTCAGGCTCTGATACTCATCCATGAGCGGCAGCAAGCAGAGCCAGAACTCATGAGGCAAGCCCTGACCTTCATGAGGGACCAGGTCAACTCTCTTCAGGATGAGCTGAAGAGATTTGTGGAGAAGGATGACCTAGACCCCGATACCATGGAAATTGAATGGATCAGCCCGGTCATCCCTCCCAACTACATCGCAGAGATCCAGAAGGCCATCAACCAGGGGAAGCTACAGATAGCTAGACCTGGGACATTTAGACCACCATCCCGGGTATCCTCCAGAGCAAGAAGCAGGGCTCCAGGAAGACAGCAGTCCCTGTTTGCTACCTTCCCCAGGCACCAGCAAGGCCCCATTGTCCCAGTGGTCATGCCTCAGGTGGGAGCCTCACCGCTTCCTCTCACTAGGAAAAGGCAACGCTTCTCAGGCCTGGGTCTCAGCTTGGAGGGGGTAGAGTTTGAAGATGACGGACCCTTGTCTCCAGCTCCATCAGCAAGATTCAAACTCTCTCCAGAGGTTCGACTGGGTCTTCGGAGGCCGTTGCCAAGGCAACCACCCTCCCGTCTCTCCTAATAACCTCGCTAACCATTCGTCGCCTCCCGAGCCTCTCGAGCCTTCTAGAGGGCCTCCTGAGCCTTCTGTTACCCTTCTTACCTCCAGACACCCTCGCTAATTGTTTCTCGCCTTCCAGAGGGTCTCCTGAGCCTTCGATTCCCACCGCCAAAGCTGTTACCCTCCTTACCTATCCTGATGCCCTCGCTAATTGTTTCTCGCCTCCCGAGCCTTCCAGAGGGCTTCCTGAGCCTTCCAGAGGCCTTCCGAGTCTTGATTAGTAAGTTTCGGGGGCCACCAACAACAACCTATTTTCACGCAAAAAACATATACAGTTCTTGATGGCTACCCCGCCACTTCCCGGAGCTTCTAGCCCTCTGCGCCTTTGTAAGGGATTCTGGAGCCCTCATGAGTCCCCGATCTAGATCATATTGTTTCGTTTATTATCATGTTAATTTTATTCTAAATACATTCTATGCCAGCTGAATCACTCGAGCCTTTACGAAGGCCTCTCGTACCCTTCCCCAGGCTACCAGAGACATTGTCACTATATATCGAACTCATTCCACGTTCTCAAATCTATCCTCATGTTCACAAGCCATTGACCCTGTCCCAGCTCGAACAAATGAGCCATTCCCAAAACACTACTGATATTAACCACTCAAAACCTTTGCCGAGAGCACCTCGCAACTCTAAGAAGACCGTGTGAGCCGTCTGGAAGACCCCTATCCTTGGCTTCCAGTAGCTCTACAAGACAAAGCTGATATGTTTTCGCCGATATTATTAGGGTGTCGCACCAAGCAACCCGAGGAGTCCAGTAAAGAGCTCGGAGTTGAAACGCTAACCGCAAAGGCAGTAAGGAACAGGGTCTCCTCAGTCTTAACCAGCCTAGAGTCTCGATCGCTCAGTGCTAGTCCTTCCAGTACGTAACGATTCCGAATTACGACGATGGTTCGAGGTGGAGTTTTCTGAGTTCACTTGGTAGACTCGTTGGGTCAAAGGTAAAGCGTAAAGTAATAGAATTATATTGATAAGACTCTTTCTTCGTCGCTGATGGTTTCAACAAAGTCGGAGAACGACACCGTATTTATATCCCGCGCAAATGTCACGCGGACTAAACATTATATCTTACAATAAACAAGTGCGAAACCCCGAAGACCCTGAAAATAGCCAAGACTAAACCAAACGCCAAATCTATCCCGCCATCTAACTACCCCTGTCCTCTATTCCAAAAATCCCTCACGCTCTATCCCGTTTATAGATAACGTTCCGTTTGCTGATAGTGCTCAGCCTTCGTCAGTGGTCATGAGGGGTCTTCGAAGTCAGCTTACCTGATAGTACCTTGGTACCGGGCTCGACTTCGCTCGCCAACTCTTTCCCGACATCCTTACCTATCACCAAGGAGCATAGCTCAACATTAGGACTGCTAACGATCGGTACCGGAGGAGTCGGGTAGTCTTACCTTCCCCAGAGGCGCCACCAGAGTAAGCTTCCTTGTGACTTCCGTCATTCGATCAATTATGGTCCGATTGACTCCAAACTCGCACTGATGCCCCCTCATATACCCACCGGTATCCTGAGCGACTGTACCGGCGCTTTGACACTCCGGGGGTTATTTCAGGGGTCGAAAACGGGTTCGTTAACTAGGGATTCCGCAACTCCGCACTGGGCTCCATACTGGCAGCACCGTGCCTCTCTGGCGCGCCCAGTGGGACATAGAGATTTTAGCACAGGGCCATGGAATGATCCTCCTCTTGTTGTCTTCGGGTTCTTTCCAGTTCATACCCGTAACAGATATACTGTCACGTATTTTGAATATTGCTCGTACAAGCCCTGGTAGGCGTCCCTGAAAGACTCTCCACGGCTCCGTTATGGCCACTTTAATCCATGCCCAATCATTTCGAGTCGACCTTTTCCTAAATAATGCCGCTCCCGTACACCGTATATTGTGTATCTCGTAACTGTCAGGCTTCTGAAAAATTGATACTGGCACCTGTAGGCACTTAAAGCACCCCACTGGGCACTCCAGAAGGCTCAATAAGCCTTCTTCTCCCCAGCTCAGGCCCTGACCATATTCCGACACCGCTTTTACTAGTGTTGTTCTATTTATTTTAATCATATCGGCGATATCAGATAATATGTGGGGTCCACCGTCGGGGGTCGTCATTTTAGGTTTCGGGTGTTTATCATCGTCTAGGAATCTTTCGTTTGTCCTTTGTGGGTCCTCGTTTTTGAATACTTCTAACATGCCCCGGAGGCTCTCTCGATGGCTTGGGAGGCCCTCGTAGTGTTCTGGAAGACTGACAACGATATCTTTTAGATTTAAGATCCGTATCTCTATAGCTATATGCCTTGAGTGGTAATTGAGAATCTGAACTGTTGCGTCAACCTTATTGGAGGCTGCATAAGCCATCTTAATCTGTTTTCTAGAGCTAACTCGCGCACATGGGTTAAAAACATTGGGATACTACGAAATCGCTCTACATGCCTCTGGAAGTGTGAAAGAAAATGCATTTTAATGAAGTTGAAATGAGAAGCCTCGTGAATTTCCTCTAGCTCCGTCAGGCCTCTGTCAATGCTTCCCGAGCCGTGCAGCGCCTTTGTTCGATCCTTTGCCTCTTTCCTTGTTTGTTTATCAGCTCTAAATTCCAGAAACACATCTTTATACTTGTGGAAATCTTCGAGATACCCTTGAAGATAGTCTAGTGTTTCTTTTGTATGTGTAGTGTACTGTGCCATCAAGTGGAAATCAATTAGTGATCGAACACACCTCAAGGATCTCCCGAAGTCGCCCTGCAAAGCTCTTGGGGAGGTTTCAAAGAGCTACTGCAAAGGCTCCTAGAACTATCCGGCCGAGATGACGCATTTCTTTACCTTGCCATTGTGTAGTTGCCCGATAAGCCTTATTTGGTACAGCAAGCCCTGGATAAGGCTTAATGGACGCCCAAGCCCGATCAAAATTCTCTAGCCGATTGTGTTTTTTTCAAAAACAATTGAATCCATTCTATCATATGTTTCAATAGGCTGAGATAAATATTATGTAATATATCTGGATTATGAAGATCATACACGTGAGCCTTCGGCAAGGCCCACAAAGTATTGTAAAGGGTTTTGAAGGATTTCGACACCAGGTATTCAACGGGTGCTGTATCTGACTTATCCTCCTTATAACGCTCTACCATTTCAATATATCGCTCCTGAATGCGTGGCGGGTTTTCTTGAAGGCTCCCCAGGTCCTTGAAATCAACTTCGTACCTAGGGCAGGCCTAATTGTTGATGTTTAGCAGCGAGGCATGTTCTGGTTGAATCGCAATCCATGCATGTAGTATCGGATAACATAGGCGCACATAGCCATCAGCGCATACTATAAGTTCACCCCTTTCCGCAGGGCCCTGGAGGCCTTCGAGAACCTCAGAGAGGACCTGGTGAAGGACCATCTGGCTCTTCCAACGCCGTTGGTTCGTACGCACTCCAACCTTTGGTGGCACTGGTAGTAGAACTAGAAGTATGATCGCGTAATTAGAGGGTTTATTTTGTGTGTCCGAGGTGATATTGCCAATCGTTAGGTAGACTGGCCAAGCCTTCTTATCACTACTGAAATTAGTGAGGTGTGTCCCGTCTGATGCACATATTACTGGCATCACCGTTGATCCTTCTGGAGGGGTATTCTATAACATTTGTAAGGGGTTAGTGGAGGCTCTCTGAGCCTTCTAATAAGTGTTGCGAACCTGCATCTCCTACCACCAGTCTGCTGTGTGCATCTCCCCATACATCTGCTCCCCCATTTCATTGTATTCCATAGTAGGTGAATACGCCAAGGACTCTGTAAATGCACGTTGCCCCAGAAGAAAACGCACTATATTCATAGGGTCCCTGTAGTAGTAAGGAATTTTCTGCCCGCCTATTTCGACCTCTGAGTGTATCCAGCTCTCTTTTCCTAACCGCCCCATAGATGACATCTCGTCGGAGAAGCGTGCGAAGCCTCTACCAGTGCTGTAGGAGCCTTGTAGAGGGCGTACGGTGCGGAAGAAATCATCTATTTGACCCTCAGATACATTCGATTGTAGGAACCAGCGCGATAACCGAAATTCCTCTGCTGATTTGAAAGGCTGCCATAGGTTGATCAAAAGGCTTTCCGAGCCTTCATCATATCCCGCTGCAGTGAAAAGAGGCTCCCCTGCACCCTCGTATATGGTAGTTGCTAGATTGAACCACGTAGATCCCAAAGTATGATCTTCATCATTCGATTCAGTATCGGATTCGCTTTTGTCTGGTATGTTCAAATGTCCACCCTCGTGGGGACCCCCTGAGCCTTCGAGAAGGCTACGCGAGCCCTCAACAGGAGTCTCTGAAAGCTGCCTGTCGTACCATTCATGGGCCTACGATGGGTGGACTTTTGAGAGATGTCGATCGAAACTACCAGCATTGGCGTAGCTCCGTATGCAAAATGGACATCGTGATCTCATTGCTGATAGTCAATATTGGTGGAGCCTTCGGAGGCTCTGGAGGCTTTGGAGACTCTAAAGCCCCTGGGGGCCTCCTAAGCTTCCTACGCTTGGGAGGCTTCAGGGAGGTTGACACTCTAACTGAGCCCGTGCACCAATAGATCATATCTTATCGCACTAACATCCTGATCACAATATTCGAATGACATCATATGATTCAATATGATGTTCAATTGTTACTCCAATATATGACGTAGTGAAGTTTGATCGAAGATACCCAGCGTTCTCCTATCCTCCAACTTCTATTCCTATCCATCCTTAGGATCGATACACTTGTTCAAGCTTACTACACTATCTCCAGGTCTCTCGAAGCCTTCAAGAGTTTATAATACACGATATAAGATGGTATATTATCCTCTCTATTGCTCTATATTTAAGCAATTGACATATATACAGGAGGTTTTTTTTTCCTCTTTCTATAAGTCGGCATCCAAACCGCAACCCTCACCAAACACCCCCGACAACACCCCGGCAAGCCCTAAATAAGGCCAAAAATGAAGCCACATATCCTCCAATAGTGATAAAAACGCATCCAAAAAACAGGAGGTCGGACCATTAATCTTCGGGCAGTACGTTGATAGTGAGAGCTCGGACTCCAGCCTTAGTTCAGCCTCTAGCAGTAGTGTTGCATCATATATAGAGATCGAGTCAGAGGAAGAGATACCCTGGAGCACCCAGAAGGGAAAGTCGGGAATGTCTGAGGAGCCTCTAAAAAGCCCCGTTCTACGCCCTCCAGGATCTGGGCCTTCAGGATCCAGGCCTCCCAAGGGCTTATCGATGGCCCCTGGCGCCCCCCCAACGACACCTACCCCTAAGACTCGACGTTCCTCTGCAGTTAGGCCCACAAATCAGGAAGCGGGTCCAAAAGACCAAGGAGGCCCCTGAAATGGCACGACGATACAAACAGCCCGCCAAGAACATCTGCCAGACCACATACGACTGCCGGAGAATCTTGCGCTTAGATAGGGATGGTATCTATAAGGCTCTACGCAAAGAGCTCGCCGATGAGATGACAAGGACAGCGTGGGTGAATAAATCCAGCTCGGGCGATTCTTCATTCAATCATTTGTGCGAATATGCTATGGATCACAAGGCCCTCAATTTGAAGCCCAAGTGGTTGGAAAAGGCTTCAGAGGACTCTATAAAGATCCAAGCAGCCCTAGCCCATCTCATTGCAGATCTATCACAGAAGAGGAAAAGGATAGACAAACGACATGACGAAGCTTTGGAAAGTGCGGTGGATAACAAGAGTTATTACAAGATGGTAATCAAGTCCTGGGAGGCATTAGGAATACCTTCCAGGCCTGCAATAACCGTACATGTTATTGACCCAGAGAAGGCTACTGCCATCCCAAGCGATACGTACCGTCCATCCGACTGGTATGGGATTGCGTCGCTTATGCCATTTACCGGCATTCTCGAAGTGCTGTCTATGTATGATTTAGCAGCCCTCGCGCTGAAGCGAGTCCCACCGGCCGCTCCAGGGGACGCTAAGAGGGCTGTTCGAGCCTTCTACGGAGCGATGTCCAATTCGACACCCCGGGGGCAGGCAGCTTATCCTCCAGATCCGGAATATTTGCCGATCGGAGACTCTGAAGAGCTGGAAGGTTGGCTCAGGGCCACAGAGGCAAAACCCTTAAGGCTTTGTGCGGTGCTTCATAGGCCTTTGGCAATCGTAGCTGGGCCTACCCAAAGGCCCCAAACGCCTTCACCAGAGGGATGCGATTACCTGACTGAGGACGATATTAATAATATAGAGCTTATGGAATAGGAACTTGAAGTTCTGAATATACCCTATCCATGAACTTATTGAGATGGGCATTATAGAATACTCTTCCTGAATGGCATTTATATGAATCTTATTATTCTGACTGTAGGTGCAGAGGATAAAACTAGCGACGACGGTAATAGGCTCCCAAACCTCTGTAGGCAGTTTAGAAGGCTTGAGGAGTCTTCATTTGGAAATTGGAGTTTTTTGTTTTTGCACATGCAGTTCTTAATTTTACCCCGGTTACCTCTTTAGGTCTTAGCAATAATTATATGATTTATCTTTTGTCTTGGCAACCCATCCAGGCTCCGGAGACTACTAATAATTAAGCGAGCCCTCCCAAGCTCTTCTGTAACCCCTGCCAATCTCCTGGGCTCTCCTGAGGGCTCCTCAAGCCCTTCTGATATCTCCAGAGACTATTGATGATTAAGCCAACCCTCCCAAACTCTCCTGTAATCCCTGCCAATCTCCTGGGCTCTCCTGAGGGCTCGCCAAGCCCTCTTGATATCTCCGAGACTACTACTACTGATGATTAAGCGAACTCTCCCAAGCTCTCCTGATTCGAGTGATATCATGTGATCCTATATTCGCCATGTAGTGAGGTTTGATCATAGATAAACACCGCCCACCCGTTTTCATGTCTTCAAACCTACCACATTCAAACCTGCCACTTTCAAACATACGATTCTTCAGGCCACTCGAGGCCTTTCAAGGCTTCGATCTTGAATTACTATAGAATATTTAAGATGGTACAGTATCCACTCTAAAGCTCTATACTCAAGCCATTGACAGCCACGTCTTTAAACGTCCCTTCAAATTTTAACACCTACCCCAAACCTCTAAAAAGGCCCCACAAACCCGGGAAAGGCTCCAACCATGCCACTACGCGGGAAACCAGCTGCTACGTACAAGTGCATGACAATCCAGGACTGCCGAAGAATCCTACAATTGACTGGAAAAGATGCTATCTATAAGGCCCTCCGTAGCGAGCTCGCGGACGAGATGGTAAGAGTAGGGTGGGTTAATAAGGCTACCTCGGGCGAACAATTATTCAACAATCTGTGTCAATTTTGCATGGACCACAAGGCCATCAGGGCGCTAAGGATCACATGGTCAACAAAGGCTTCAGAGGACTCTATAAAGATCCAAGCAGCCCTCCTCCGCCTCATTATCGATCTATCACAGAAGAGAAACAGGACAGCCCAACGCCAGGGTGAGGCTTTGGGGGGCGCAGATGATGAAGTTAAAGATACACCCACCTCCGGGGCACCTCCTGCCCACACAAACGAACTGCAGACCACATGAAGGTCTGGCAGGCCTTGGGAATACCCTACAGGCCGGCAATAACCATACATATTATTGGCCAGAAAGGGTTACAGGCATCCCCAGCGATATATACCGCCACTACGATTGGTACGGACCCGGATCGCTTATCCCCTTTATTAACATCCTTCAGGGGTTGTCTATGCAAGATTTAGAAAGACTTGCAATAAAGCGAGCCCCACCAGCGGCTCCAGGGAGCCCCGCGAGGGCTTTCCAAGCCTTCTACGGGGCGTTGTCCAATTCGGCACCCCGAGGGCAGGCACCCTATCCCCCAAATCCGGAATATATGCAGATCGGAGATTCCGAAGAGCTGGAAGGTTGGCTCAAAACCACTGAGGCAAAACCCTTAAGGCTCTGTGCGGTGCTTTACAGGCCTTTGGCAATCATTACTGGGCCTACCCAAATGCCTCAAACCTTTAGAAGGGTATCAGCACCTTACTAGAGGCGACATTGATGGAATAGAGCTCGATGTTGAGGAGGAAAAACTAACGTTTAGGAATAAGGTTGTCCAAACAGGTTTGAATATCTCCATACCCGTCTTGATGATGGGTGCCAGATGGTCGCAGCGGTGGTGCATGAGCGTTAAGAGTGCGGCGATTGGAAGAAGACTCAATGAGCATTATAGAAGGCTCTACCCAAATGCCATTACCTTTGAGTCTTGTCACTATGATCGTGAACGTATTTGGACCCAGGCCGAGAGAAATAACCTGTTTAGGCACACCAATGATGAAGGCGGAGATGCCAACGATTGTGTGGCCTCCGAAGACTCTGATGATCTAGTATGAGTTTAGAAGGCCCAAGGGGCATTGATTGGAGCTTAGAAGGCCTGATTAGAGCTTAGAAGGCTTGATAAGCGATTTGATGTTGACTGCAGTTGTTTTTTGTTTTTTGGGGATGCAGTTGCAATTTTGCCTGTTTGGGAATGTATGGTTGCCTATTTGGGTATCGTGTTATCTTATTTAGATTAGTTATAGAATTGATTTTGTCTTAGCGAGCTATCCGGAAGGGTTCTCGCCAAAAACCTGGAATTACTGAGAAAAAGCAAAGATGATATGGTGTGAATCGAACCATATATAGTGGAGGTGAGAGCCTTCATGAAGGCTCTTCCAGCCCTACAAACCACCATCATGGCTTCCCAGAGAGCAAAAATCAACAAGCGTAGCGTTGAGGAAGGACATGGCATGCAAGCCCCGATCTCCTCCATTAATAAACGTCTAAGGGGGGCGATGAGTGTTTCGAGTGCTGCGAGCAGTAGGAATTCCGGTACTACAGAACCAGATACGGACCCCGATTACTATGGCTCCCCGAACCCTCCAGAAAGGTTTCCGGATGGGGTAATCGTAAACGGAGCATTGCAGGACCCACCAAAAACCTGAAGTGATTTTGATGATCATCCAGAGGAGGAAGACTACGTTCAAATCCATGAGGATGACTATGAGGATGAGGAGCCGGGAGATAAGAATTCACCACCGCCCCAGCGTATGCCTTTATCAGAATGGAGTATATCCTGGTCCACCATCCCCACCACGCAACCACCACTACCATGCGACCACTGCCGCGACCACCATCAAACCGGGGGTGTAAGCTGAAAAAAGCTAAGGGAGGCCCCTGTGGCCTCCGCCAGGGCTCTTGCAGCCACTCGAGGGAGACCTAAAGGACTGGCGGCAGAAGCAATTGCTTCGTCTTCTTTTGCAGTAAATATGATGCAGGTATGTGATATTTAAATCCCCATCGTCTCAGTCAAACCGCTGATATAACGGAGCACGGAAACCGTCATGTCGTTAATTCACGAAGGCAGGAAACTCCACGGAAGGCTGGGGCAGCCTCCGAAAGGGCTAGCATTGCCTCCACAAGTTCCTCATTTCGCTCAATCAGCAGCACCTTGCAATAAGAGCTCGACCTCGAGAACAAGACAACCCCTTCAAATTCACAACCCTTTCGCATGCCTAGCTTTCCACAGCAATATTGTAGAGCCCTATCTCCATATGGAGCATGCGCCGCGGTATGGGCGTCAACGCATTTGCAATATAGAGCACCAGAGCTTGACTCCATTAATCAAAACGCAGCAGAGGCCAAGTCCATAAGCAAACATGCGGGATACCTTCTCGGACATTATACATTGCTCGAGGAGCCTTGGCCTCAAGCTGTTTCTCTTAGTATTGATGTACGTCGGTTTTGTAGTGAGGCAAACGACCATTTTAATACAAGTCTACCAATGACTAAGTTAGCTAGGAGCGACGTGAGTGCCTCGTGCACCTTTTGGAGGGCTTAGTGAGCCTTCGCTAACTGCTCCTATTAGGTTCATATCAATTGTTCGCGGGTGAGATCGCACCTTGTTTTTGCAGTTAAGGACTACATGTCGAAGGTTCTTTTGTATGGCTTGAGCGAGGAGAAAACACCGGAGGCAAAGGGTAAGAAGGTGCCCTTTCTACTCGAGAATGACCGTTTTATAAGCGATACTGATAATTATACTGTAAAAGTTCTCTCCACCGTTCTATGAGCCTTCGGCAAGGTGCTGACAGCCACTAGACAGGCCGGCTTTACTTTTGGGCCTGTGACGGAGTAACTCGAAGGCAGAGAAGAAGACGACAATGATGACGCAAAAGGACTCGAGGAATATAGCCAAGGCAACGAGGACACCGACGAAGACAGAGATGCAACCAGGCGGGCACAAGCACAGGCACCGGCAAAGGCAAAGGCAAGGACAAGGGCAAGTGAGGACCGGATTGACCTCAACGAGAACGATGATGAAAGCTATGATAGATCCTGAAACCAGGTTCCAGGATCTCAGGGACTATGGTCAGAGGATGGGAGTATATTCCTATGTACCGAGATAACAGGAAGACTAGACAGTGAGAAAAGAAAGAAAGAACTAAAGGAAAAGTCCTCCCGCTCTATTTAACACATTCCTCCGCTAGTCCGCTATGACTCACACCTTCATCCATAGAAACCCATAGAAATCCGCCGTAACCACACCTTATATTCCTCCCCACCATCTTTTCTATTTACATTACCAATCCATGACACCATCGAACCTCCCAGAATCCAATGACGACACTATCAGCTCATCTCTATCCAGCCTCGCTTAACATCGTCCCTTCCGTCGCAACCCTGTTTCTGTCACCGAACTCTTGGGACCGATGCCAAGACACCGGAACACTCTGTCTTTTCGTCTGTGTTCTCCTATATCCCTCTCGCTTAGCCCCTAGTCTATCCGCTCCTGAGTCCTGGTTTACACAAGACCCTGTAGGCTTTTCCCTGGTCTGGCTTTAATCCTGTCAAACCTTATGTCGCAGGACCTCTCAACCTGGACATATTGAGAACATGGTTTGATACCTGGAAGCACATTCTATGGCTGTCGGAGGTAGAGTAAATCTTAGCTATACCTCACTCCCTGATCACTCTCTAGTTCGCCGATTCCCGTTGCACTTCATGCGAAATGTCCAACCTCACCGTCTCACATGTCGGTGAGGCAGTTACATATGATTCCATCTGTGCTTCCGTACCCTGTTCTATCGTCTCTCATCCTCGCCTGCCTCTGTCTTTCCTGTCTCCTTGTTCAAGTACTTTCCTAGCCCGTGCTAGTTTCTGTCTTCTCCCATCTCGTTCTGTATCTTTGTCGGAGTTTGCTCCGTCATCCCTATTCTCCTTGGTTCTCTGTGTTTTTCTTCGCTTCTCGTCTTGACGTTCTTCTGTTTCTTTGGTTTTCTCTGTCGTTCCTTGTCTTTCTGTCACACCATCTGGATTAATCAGCGGTGTTAAGCTTCTTGTATATTAATGTGATGGGGCTCTACCTCTAGAGCAGGAGTAGAGTAGGGCAAAGGGTCTAAAGAGAGTCTCCAACTTCACAGTAAGCTCTCAGACACCAATAGATGACTCTGATCACTGTCATGAGAAGTAAAGGGCCGATAGGAATAAATCATGTTTAGAGATAAAAGATTCTTCACGTATTCACTTAGAATAATCTTAAGGGACTTCTTCCACTCTGATTCCTCAACTGGAGATGATGATCGGAGAGACGTACGGGAACGAAGGTGAGTACTTATACTCCGAGCCTCTCTGTACCCGAACTCCATCTTTCCTACTAAGTTCTGAGGGTTACCCTGTTGTGGAGCGGAACTGTATTCCTCCATTACCCCGCTTCTCTCTAAGCGCTAACCGGTGTTACCGGCCGGGTATCTGTCATCCTTAGTCAGGGTTATGGATTACCTGCATCCTGGGCTAGCACCTAGCTCTCCGGGCATGCATTAGTAGATGAGGCTCCACTTAGATAGTCTACCCATGGCTGCGATAGAGCTGTCATTCAATTGTAGACTTTCCCGGGCTAGGACAGCACCGCCAGCAGCAGTGTCCACAATGCTTCGAGGGATAATAGAAGATGCCCGGGCACTCAGAGCCTAGCCCTAGCCGGCCCTCTGGACACTGGCGAAGTATTAGACTTGTCAGTCAGAACTTCCCATGAATAGTTCTTCTTCCCGAGTTGGCTAGGAGGTCGGTATCCTTACAGCAGGTAGCGAGCCTCACTGTAGTAACTTTCCTACCACTATCCCAACTGGCTTCTAACAATGACTCTTCGCATATAACGAGCCCCATGTGTACTCATACACCAGATGGTTTGGAATGGCTCCGTTATATCAGGTTTGCCATTCTTCTCTCCGGGTCTGTAGACAACTTTAAAATTGTAGCCTGCTAGATGTTCTGCCATCTAGCTTGCCGTCTAGTGAGAACCTTGGTAGAATTAAAATACTCCAAGTTTTTGTGGTCTGTGAAAAACGTGACTTCATGCTCACAAGATTTCAGCATGTGCTCCCATTCCCAGAAAGAGGCTATAATAGCTCCCATTTCCTTGTCATGAATGTCATAGTTGATCTCAGCAGGAGAGAACCTCTTAGAATAGAAGGTTACTGGATGTAGTTTCCCATCATCTTCATACTGAGAGAGCACCGCTCCCTTAGTAAAGTCGCTGGCATCAGTTTCAACCACTGTTCTCCTAGTAGAGTCAAAATGAGCAAGCACCGGAGCGCTAGTAAACCAGTCCTTCAGATCCTGAAAGGCCTGTACACAAGCTGCTGTCCAATGCCATTTCTTACCATCTTGAAGGAGATCAGTTAGGGGCTTGCAAATTCTACTGAAGCCTTCAATAAAGCGCCGGTAGAAGTTGGCAAATTATAGGAATGCTTGGATTCCCTTGACATCCTTGAGTTCCAGCCAGTCCCTAACTGCCTCAACTTTCTCTTCTGACATTGACACTCCCTTTTCTGATATGTGATAGCCCAAGTATTCTACCTCCGGTGCATGGAAAGAAGTCTTGTCAATAAATGCACATAGCTTATTCTCTGATAGCCGCTGCAATACCTTATTGATAAGATGTGACGTAAAAGCTCGGGCGCAGAGAGGAAGGTGGCAATGATGATGCAGAAGGACTCGAACAACACAGCCAGAACAAGAAGGACACCGACGAAGACAAGGAGAGCGCCGGGCGGGCACAAGCACAGGCACCGCCCAAAGCAAAGGCAAGGGCAAAGGCAAGAGGGCACAGAAGGCAGAGAGAGTGAGGACCGGATGGACCTCAACGAGAACGATGATGGAAACTATGGTGGATCCCGAAGTCAGGTTCTGGGATCTCGTGAACTATGCCTAGAGTAGGAATATATTCCTGTGTACCGAAATAACAGGAAGACGAGACAGAGACAAAAGAAAGAAAGGACTAAAGGAAAAGTCTTCCCTCGCTATTTAACAGCCTCCTCCAGCAGTCCGTCATGACTCATACTTCTGTCCATGGAAACCTATAAAAAACCTGTTGTCATCACACTTCGTAATTCTCTCTACCATCTTTCCTATTTACATTCCAAATCCAATCATGCAGTCAAACCTTATAGAAACAGATGACGACAACATGACTCCACCTCCACTCATCTTTGCTTAACCTTCCCTCTTTCATCGCAACCGTAATTCTACTACCGAACTCTCAGAACCAATGCCAAGATGCCGGGACACAAGGTCAACATGCTCTTCCATGGTCTCCGAGTAGATGAGGATATCACCAATATAGACAATCACTCCTTCATCCAGTAGTTCCTTTAGGACATCATTGATCATAGCCTGAAAGGCAGAAGGAGCATTGCATAGACCAAACGGTATCACATTATACTGATATAGGCCATAGCGGGTTCTGAAAGCGGTTTTCCACTCATCTCCCTCAGCTATCCTGATCAAATTGAAGCCATTCTTTAGGTCTATCTTTGTGAAGACCCGGGCCTTGAACAACCTGTCTCTGAGCTCACTCATAATAGGTAATGGGTACTTGTCTTTTACAGTAACCTTGTTCAAGCTTCTGTAGTCAACACAGATTCTCAACTTGCCATCTTTCTTTTGTATGAACAGTATGGGCGCCGCTGCCAGGCTAAAAGATCTGGAGATCTTTCCTGTAGCCAACTCTTTGGTAAGGTACAGCTTGAAGGCCTTCAATTCTGGAGCGGAACATGGGTATAGCGGCCCAAATGGGATTGTAGAATCAGGCAGGATCTTGATCTTTAGATCATTGGCAGAATGTGGAGGTAATTCCTCTGCCTTCTCTCTGCTAAACACATGTGCCCAATGCCGATGCTGTGCAGGAATTCTTCCACATTCACACCATTCTCATCATGCCAAATGTTCGCTACTAAGTGGTACACCTCTTCCTCTTCTAACATTTGATAAGATAGATAGAGACGGGTTCCACTGTAATGGCCGCTGGGAGACAATTCTGCTTGCAGTAGTCACTCCTCCAGCTTATGGTATTGAGCTCCCAATTAATATCCGGGGTATGTTTCCTTGCCCAAGCAATTGGCATATAACCAGAGATCCCAGCTTCCAAAGAGGCTACCTCCCATCGGAGAGGCTCCTTATGATCTCCCATGCTCATGTGGACTGGGTGAGTGTAACACTCTCCGCTTCCCATCATGATATCTCCTTGAGCATCATACATTGTCAGTGGTTGATCCCTCCGCACTAAGGGTATTCCATTCTTTCTGACAAACTCTTAGTTTAGGATAAGGTCCTGTACACTTGTCCTGGCGTCTTGGCATCGGTTCCGACAGTTTGGTAGTAGAAAGAGGGTTGCGATGGAAGTGGGATTGTTAAGCGAGGATGGACGGAGGTGGGGAGATGGTGACGTCATTGGATTCCAGGAGGTTCTATGGCGTGATGGATTTGTAATATAATTAAAAGAGAGATGTTGGAGGGAAATTACACGGTGTGGTTACGGTGGATTTCTACAAGATTTTCTGGGTGAAGGAATGAGTCAGAGCGGACTGGCGGGGGAGGATGTTAAATAGCACGGGAAGACTTTTCCTTTAGTTCTTTCTTTCTTCTCTCTCTGTCTCGTCTTCCTGTCATCTCGGTACATAGGAATATACTCCTATTCTCTAGCCATAATCTCTGAGATCCCAGAACCTGGCTTCGGGATACATCATAGCTATCATCATCGTTCTCGTCGAGGTCCATCCGGTCCTCACTTCCCCTGTCTCTTGCCCTCGCTCTTGCCCTAATCTTTGCCTTTGCCTTTGCCGGTGCCCATGCTTGTGCCCACCCGGCAGTATCTCTGTCTTCGTCAGTGTCCTCGTTGTCTGGCTGTGCTCCTCGAGTCCTTCTGCGTCATCATTGTCGTCTTCTACTCGCCTAGCGCTACTCCGTCACAACACTTGGTATAACGGAGCCATTCCAAACCATCTGGTGTATGAGTACACATGGGGCTCGTTATATGCGAAAAGTCATTGTTAGAAGCCAGTTGGGATAGTGGTAGGAAAGTTACTACAGTGAGGCTCACTACCTGCTGTAAGGATACCGACCTCCTAGCCAACTCGGGAAGAAGAACTATTCATGGGAAGTCCTGACTGACAAGTCTAATACTTCGCCAGTGTCCAGAGGGCCGGCTAGGGCTAGGCTCTGAGTGCCCGGGCATCTTCTATTATCCCTCGAAGCATTGTGGACACTGCTGCTGGCGGTGCTGTCCTAGCCCGGGAAAGTCTACAATTGAATGACAGCTCTATCGCAGCCATGGGTAGACTATCTAAGTGGAGCCTCATCTACTAATGCATGCCCGGAGAGCTAGGTGCTAGCCCAGGATGCAGGTAATCCATAACCCTGACTAAGGATGGTATACCCGTGAAGCCGAGAACACCGGTTAGCGCTTAGAGAGAAGCGGGGTAATGGAGGAATACAGTTCCGCTCCACAACAGGGTAACCCTCAGAACTTAGTAGGAAAGATGGAGTTCGGGTACAGAGAGGCTCGGAGTATAAGTACTCACCTTCGTTCCCGTACTTCTCTCCGATCATCATCTCCAGTTGAGGAATCAGAGTGGAAGAAGTCCCTTAAGATTATTCTAAGTGAATACATGAAGAATCATTTATCTCTAAACATGATTTATTCCTATCGGCTCTTTACTTCTCATGTCAGTGATCAGAGTCATCTATTGGTGTCTGAGAGCCTACTGTGAAGTTAGAGACTCTCTTTGGACCCTTTGTCCTACTCTGCTCTTGCTCTAGAGGTAGAGCCCCATCACATCCGGTGTCTAGAAGGAATTTCCCTTGGGAGGCTTCAACCTTCCCCTTAACTATCCAACACAGTTTGGCTTCTAGTACAGGTCTCTTGCCATGTACTGGTATGGGCGGAAGGTTTACTTCCTTCCTTCTCCGCTTGGAGGTTTTCTCAAGAGTTGTTTCTCTTGTTCTCTTTAAGCTTTGCATTATAGAGTAGGTATAACAAATAGATATGGATGTTTTCTTGAATGTTCACTTATGATAGAGAAAGAATGCGGCAGCTGCTGCTCTCTTTATACCTTTCGGCAAAGAGGCAATGCTATGTAGCAATCTCTTTCTTTATTATTCTCCGTACTTCCGGAAACATATTCCAGATAACAATATATATATTCCAAAATAGAGAAAAAACATATCCCAACAAAATTTTTTTTTTGAAGAAACTCTAGTATACATAGACTTTTTTATAAACAGATAACGTATTTCACCATGAAGCCGCCCAGCACCGGGTAACCACCCGAATTTGGAAATGCTTCGTTTGAAGGCCATTGAAGCTCCCGATCCTCAACAGTAACATCAACGACAACCAAACAGAATGCCACGATTAAAAGGAAAGAGGTTAGAGGAGAGAGAGGCCGCTATTAATCAAGCTATTCTTCACTTTAATGACTCTACTAAACCCTCCATGCACATATCAGCAGAAACCTATGGTATTCCTTATACAACACTCAGGGATCGGCTGAATGGGGCTCAAACCAGAAATGAGGCACACCGGTCTCAGCAGCTACTAAATGAATATGAGGAAATTTCAATTGTTAAATGGTGTAAGCGCATGGATGACTGGGGGTTCCCATTGAGACTCTCTTTGGTTAAAGAAATGGCAGCCTATTTGGTTGGTAAGCGAGAAATTGGAAGAACCTTAGGAAAGAATTGGCTCAACCGGTTTCTGGCACGAAACCCTCAATTATCCTCTAAGTTCAGTACCAGACTTGATCGGCAAAGAGCAGTTGTAAATAATCTTGATTTATTGAAGGATTATTTCAGGAAGGTTGAATTTATTCTTTCCATTTTCTTTACCTGATCGTCAGCTAATAGGAATTAGTTAAAACAAGTAATTGCTTTATACGATATATTGCCTAAGGATTCTTACAATATGGACGAAAAGGGCTTCATGATGGGTATGGCCACCAAAGTGAGGGTTATCTGCCGTATTGGGCGGAAAAATCCTCGCTTGACCCAATCAGGCAATCGTACCTGGGTTACAGTAATTGAATCAATCTCAGCAGCAGGAACCGTCATACCACCTATGATTATTAACCAAGGTGTTGCGCACTATATGGGATGGTATACAGGAGTTAGTATTAAGAAAGGAGATGTTGCGACATTTGGATATTCTCCAAAAGGGTGGACAGATTCTAAATTGGGGATCGATTGGTTGATTGGTAATTTTAACAAGTATACCGCTCCAGTGTAAGTACCAATATATATAACCTAATAATTTATTTAACTACTTTATCTATTGTACCACTACTTACCTTTTCCATAGCGCTAAAGATAGGTACCGGTTATTGATAATGGACGGCCATGTGTCACATGTCACTTGGGAATTTTTTGATTATTGCCTGTCACACAAAATGATACCATTTTGCTTACCCCCGCACTCAACGCATCTACTACAGCCTCTAGATGTAGGGCTCTTTGGCCTGCTACAAAAACATTATAGCAATGTTTTAGATGAAGCAATAGAGAAGTCTGGCGGGGATACAGGGATCAATAAAGGCACTTTCCTAAAGTATAATCAATATACCACCCTTTAAACTGTAGCTTTGTCGCTGATTGAGAATACTTCAGGTATTTATTTGAAGCGAGAAGACGAACATATACAAAAACCAATGTTCTAGCAGCTTGGGCCAAAGCCGGTATAGAGCCTTTTAATCCCCGCAAGGTACTAAACCCAATTGGGACACCTCCTACCAAAAAGGCTATTCGTTTCCGTGTTTCTGGCTCCCTTACTCCCCGCACCACCAGAATGGCTAGGACAACAGCAAATCAAGCATTGGCCTTAGTCAAGAGTAATACTACAGATTATGCAAGGAAATTATGTGACTTGATTCAGATCATGAACAAGGCGCTGCAGATCAGCATGATTGAGAAAGAGATTGGAGACCATATTAATGCACAATTCCGGAAATCTGTAGCTATGAGATCATCTCAAGCAGCTACAAGGGACAGAAAACAGCTTAGCGAGGCTAGAGTTATTACTATAGAGGATGTGGAACGGCTTAGGAAAGCTAGGATAGAGGCTGACAGCAAGAAAGCTGCCAAAGCCGAAGGAAAAAAAAGATTAGTCAAATAGTGAGAGGAGGATTTACTAGCACTTAGAACAACCATATATATTGTTACTAGCTCCTATTATCTTCAAAGTCATTAAATAATATTTTTTACTGTCATTCCGGCCTTTTTTACTCACTATAATGATTGACTTCGAAGCGAGGCCCACTGGGCGGTTACCCGGTGCTGGGCGGCTTCCCAGTGGAATATGTTACTACCAGATAATATCATCATCTGACCCTGCTCCGGGTTCAAAGATAAAATCCTCTGTTACCTCTGGAAGTACATTGAAGGGTTGTTCTTCCGTTACAGCAGCAACTTTAACTTTCTTTTCAGATAGTTCCTGGGTTTTATCCCCGGAGCCAGATCCTCTTTTCCGCTTTCTTTGTACTTTCACAACTGCCACCCGGACAGTAGTAGGTTCCTTGTACTAACAAGAAGCCCATTTGGGTCTGGACTTGCCGCACTATTGCACAAGTCAGTCTATGCACTCTACCTCACAGGGGAGTACCAGAAGGTCTTACCTTCAAGCATACTTCAGCCTTTCTTCTTTCTTCCAGAATATCCCCTGGGATACCCTTCAGCTCCACAGCTTTGTCCTTGGTTCTGGTTGTCTCCTTGGGTACAGAAGAGCCTAAGGCTTCTTTCTTTCCTTTGGATTACCGGGCTTTAGCATTGCCGGGTTCCTTCTGGGTCCTGGCTGGAGCTTTCTCAGCTACCGCCTGGTACTGCTCATGGGTATGTCCCAGCTCTCTAAGAGCTGTGATCCTTTCCATCAAGGTCCTAGGCTTGGGGTTAAAGAGTGCCCAGCTGAAGCCTAGTTCCGGTAGGAGGGAGCCTTGGATCCTGTCATCTACCAGCTGTACTTCATAGCCAGTCTTCTACATCAACTGAATAATAGTATTCAGGAAGAAGTCTATTCCTTCCTTCTTGGTGTGGGTGAGGGTATTCCATTGAGCTACCGCCTCATCCCTAGAGTTGGCTTCACCAAAGGCTATTCTAAAAGCTTCCACAAAGGAATCCCACAATTTCCAGCGCTCATCAAGCCTTACAGGTCTTTCAGCTATCCGGTTGGCAGAGGTTTGATCTATTGAGTTGTGATAAGTCTCATACCACTTGATTGCTGCCGTTCCTTCTATGAGATTCCCGGCATAATGGATCTTAGTCTCATCTGCCAAGAAGGACTGGCTCTTAATAGAGAATACATTCTCACATTGCCGGAGGAAGGTCTCCACCTTTTCTGCTTGGCCTTGGAACTTGAAAGGAGGAGGGGCTTTAGGTTTCCGGGCCTTGGTAGACTGAGGAGGATGGGGCTGCTCAAGAGGTAGCCGATGACTGACCAAGAGAGCAAGCAGATCTCTCTGCTGTTTCTCAAGCTTCTTCTTGAGGTACCTCTGCCAGGCTCTCCTGTCACTCCCTTCTGATTCTGAGTCTGAGCTATCTGGATCATCTCCGGGGGCACCACCTTGGGCTACCGGAGGAGGAGGAATATTGCCTCCACTTCCACCTGCAACTGCTGGAGGTGGGGAAGGAGGGAGGATCAATACCTCCGGACGTTCTGACTGACCACCGGGGTTTTCTGTGGGGGGAGGATATCAGCAAGCCTATTCAACCCTACCAGAGGCCCGGGAGGTGTGGGAGACGTTCGGAGACACCCGTCAAAACTTCAATCTCCAGGGGCTTACCTGCCCGTACGAGAGCCTCCTGGGCCTTTGCAGGAGCCTCCCGAACCTTGAAGAAGGTCCAGAGGGCTCTCCTGATGCTAAGCGGCGCTCTCCTGACGCCCTCTGGAGGCTTTGTTATTCTCTCCCAAGAGACTGCGAGATATCGTAGACCTCTACACTAGTAAGAGGCTCTTGAAATGCTTCTCCCGCCTTCGCCATGCCCATGCCCCTCAAATCACTTCTCTCAATTGCTGCTGGTGCCTTCACTTTGTTCCCGTGTGCCTTTGCAGCTCTCCATGCAGCTATATCCACAGCTAATTGAACATCATCCTCCTCCAGGCCAACTCTGGATATAACTTCTTTAGGCCCTCTTAACTCATCGACCTAACAGGCTTGTTAGTATATAGATAAGGCCCTTTGAGACTTTTTTATTTACCTTCTGGCGAATCGATTCTCATATTACTTCCAGTGTGCCCTCTTTCTTCTCCTCGGTTCTTTTCCCCCATGTGCTTAACATCCTGTTATAGGTAGCTGGAGGTATCCCGAAGTCAGTAGGAGCTTTTCAGAGGGCTTGGTGTGACTTACTTATGATATCCGGATTCTGATTCAGATTGAAGTTCAACTCTTCGACATGTATGCCTGTTTTTCAAGATCATAAGATAAACCAGATTACGGTGCAAACTAGTCTAATAAGTGCCTGAGATATATCATCAATGAAACCCGGATCCCTCGCCCCACGCATTTTATCACCTTTGTAATATTTTAGAAATATTACTTCTACGATTCCTGGGGCCCTGTCCCGGCGTCTTGGCATCAATTCCGATAGTTCGGTAGCAGAAACAGGGTTGCGATGGAAGAAGCGATGTTAAGTGAGGATGGGCGGACATGAGGTGATAGTGTCGTCACTGGATTCTGGGAGGTTCGATGGCATGATGGATTTGTAATGTAAATAGAAGAGATGGTGGGGAGGAATATAAGGTGTGGTTACAGCGGATTTCTATGGGTTTCTATGGATGAAGGTGTGAGTCATAGCGGACTAGCGGAGGAATGTGTTAAATAGAGCGGGAGGACTTTTCCTTTAGTTCTTTCTTTCTTTTCTCACTGTCTAGTCTTCCTGTTATCTCGGTACATAGGAATATACTCCCATCCTCTGACCATAGTCCCTGAGATCCCAGAACCCAGTTTCGGGATCTATCATAGCTTTCATTATCGTTCTTGTTGAGGTCCATCCGGTCCTCACTTGCCCTTGTCCTTGCCTTTACCTTCGCCGGTGCCTGTGCTTGTGCCCGCCCGATGGTATCTCTGTCTTCGTCGGTGTCCTTGTTGCCTTGGCTGTGTTCCTCAAGTCTTTCTGCGTCATCATTGTCGTCTTCTTCTCTGCCTTCGAGTTACTCCATCACAGGCCCAAAAGTAACGCCGGCCTGTCTAGTGGCTGTCAGCACCTTGCGAAGGCTCATGAAACGGTGGAAGAACTTTTACAGTATAATTATCAGTATCGCATAAAGCGGTCGTTCTTGAGTAGAAAGGGCACCTTCTTACCCTTTGCCTCCGGTGTTTTCTCCTCGCTCAAGCCATACAAAAGAACCTTCGACATGTAGTCCTTAACTGCAAAAACAAGGTGCGATCTCACCCGCGAACAATTGATATGAACCTAATAGGAGCAGTTAGCGAAGGCTCACTAAGCGCCAAAAGGTGCGCGAGGCACTCACGTCGCTCTGCTAAGCTTAGTCGTTGGTAGACTTGTATTAAAATGGTGCGTTTGCCTCACTACAAAACCGGCGTACATCAATACTAAGAGAAACAGCTTGAGGCCAAGGCTCCTCGAGCAATGTATAATGTCCGAGAAGGTATCCCGCATGTTTGCTTATGGACTTGGCCTCTGCTGCGTTTTGATTAATGGAGTCAAGCTCTGGTGCTCTATATTGCAAATGCGTTGACGTTCCATACTGCGAAGGCGTTGGCGTTCCATATGGAGATAGGGCTCTACAATATTGCTGTGGAAAGCTAGGCATGCGAAAGGGTTGTGAATTTGAAGGGGTTGTCTTGTTCTCGAGGTCGAGCTCTTATTGCAAGGTGCTGCTGATTGAGCGAAATGAGGAACTTGTGGAGGCAATGCTAGCGCTTCGGAGGCTGCCCCAGCCTTCCGTGGAGTTTCCTGCGCCGTGAATTAACGGACGTGGCGGTTTCCGTGCTCCGTTATATCAGCGGTTTGACTGAGGCGATGGGGATTTAAATATCGCATACCTGCATCGTATTTCTTGCAAAGAAGAAGAAGCAATTGCTTCTGCCGTCCAGTCAGGTCTCGAGTGGCTGCAAGAGCCTTGGCGGAGGCCACAGGGGCCTCCCTTAGTGTTTTTCCAGCTTGCGACCCCCGGTTTGATGGTGGTCGTGGCAGTGGTCGTGATGGTAGTGGTGGTTGTGGTGGTTGTGGTGGGGATGGTGGGACTAGGGATATACTCCATTCTGATAAAGGCATACGCTGGGGCGGTGGTGAATTCTTATCTCCCGGCTCCTCATCCTCATAGTCATCCTCATGGATTTGAACGTAGTCTTCCTCCTCTGGATGATCATCAAAATCACTTCAGGTTTTTGGTGGGTCCTGCAATGCTCCGTTTACGATTACCCCATCCGGAAACCTTTCTGGAGGGTTCGGGGAGCCATAGTAATCGGGGTCCGTATCTGGTTCTGTAGTACCGGAATTCCTACTGCTCGCAGCACTCGAAACACTCATCGCCCCCCTTAGACGTTTATTAATGGAGGAGATCGGGGCTTGGATGCCATGTCCTTCCTCAACGTTACGCTTGTTGATTTTTGCTCTCTGGGCAGCCATGGTGGTTTGTAGGGCTGGAAGAGCCTTCATGAAGGCTCTCACTTCCACTATATATGGTTCGATTCACACCATATCATCTTTCTTTCTCAGTAATTCCAGGTTTTTGGCGAACCCTTCGGATAGCTTAAGACAAAATCAATTCTATAACTAATCTAAATAAGATAACACGATACCCAAATAGGCAACCATACGTTCCCAAACAGGCAAAATTGCAACTGCATCCCCAAAACAAAAAACAAGCGCAGTCAACGTCAAATCGACTTATCAAGCCTTCAGGCTCTAATCGGGCCTTCTAAGCTCCAATCAATGCCCTTGGGCCTTCTAAACTCATACTAGATCGTGAGTCTTGGAGGCCACACTGTCGTTGGCATCTCGCCTTCATCGTTGGTGTGCCTAAACAGGTTATTTCTACCGGCCTGGGTCCAAATCGTTCGCGATCGTAGTGACAAGGCTCAAAGGTAATGGCATTTGGGTAGAGCCTTCTATAATCTCATTGAGTCTTCTTGTCGCCGTCGTACCTCTTGGAGCGTTCATGCACCGCCAGGACCATCGGCACCCATCATCGATGCGGGGTATGGAGATATTCAAACCTGTTTGATCAGCCTTATTCCTAAGCGTTAGTATTTCCTCCTCAACGTGAGCCCTATTCCATCAATGTCGCCTCTAGTAAGGTGCTGATATCCTTCTAGTGAAGGTTTGAGGCATTTGGGTAGGCCCAGTAATGATTGCCAAAGGCACTGTAAAGCCGCGCAGAGCGCCCAAGGGTTTTCTCAGTGGTTTTGAGCCAACCTTCCAGCTCTTCGGAATCTCCGATCTGCATATATTCCGGATTTGGGGGATAGGGTGCCTGCCCTCGGGGTGCCGAATTGGACAACGCCCCGTAGAAGGCTTGGAAAGCCCTCGCGGGACTCCCTGGAGCCGCTGGTGAAATTCGCTTTATTGCAAGTCTTTCTAAATCTTGCATAGACAACCCCTGAAGGATGTTAATAAAGGGGATAAGCGATCCGGGTCCGTACCAATCGTAGTGGCGGTATATATCGCTGGGGATGCCTGTAACCCTTTCTGGGTCAATAATATGTATGGTTATTGCCGGCCTGTAGGGTATTCCCAAGGCCTGCCAGACCTTCGATGTGGTCTGCAGTTCGTTTGTGTGGGCAGGAGGTGCCCCGGAGGTGGGTGTATCTTTAACTTCATCATCTGCGCCCCCCAAAGCCTCACCCTGGCGTTGGGCTGTCCTGTTTCTCTTCTGTGATAGATCGATAATGAGGCGGAGGAGGGCTGCTTGGATCTTTATAGAGTCCTCTGAAGCCTTTGTTGACCATGTGATCCTTAGCGCCCTGATGGCCTTGTGGTCCATGCAAAATTAGCGCAGATTGTTGAATAATTGTTCGTAAAGTAGCGCATTAGCCACTCTCTTACCATCTAGCGAGCTCGCTACGGAGGGCCTTATAGATAGCATCTTTTCCAGTCAATTGTAGGATTCTTCGGCAGTCCTGGATTGTCATGCACTTGTACGTAGCAGCTGGTTTCCCGCGTAGTGGCATGGTTGGAGCCTTTCCCGGGTTTGTGGGGCCTTTTTAGAGGTTTGGGGTAGGTGTTAAAATTTGAAGGGACGTTTAAAGACGTGGCTGTCAATGGCTTGAGTATAGAGCTTTAGAGTGGATACTGTACCATCTTAAATATTCTATAGTAATTCAAGATCGAAGCCTTGAAGGCCTCGAGTGGCCTGAAGAATCGTATGTTTGAAAGTGGCAGGTTTGAATGTGGTAGGTTTGAAGACATGAAAGCGGGTGGGCGGTGTTTATCATAATCAAACCTCACTACATGGCGAATATGGGAGGATCGATCAGGAGAGCTTGGGAGAGTTCGTGATCAGTAGTAGTCTCGGAGATATCAAGAGGGCTTGGCGAGCCTCAGGAGGCAGGAGATTGGCAGGGATTACAGGAGAGTTTGGGAGGTTGGCTTGTCGTCAATAGTCTCTGGAGATATCAGAAGGGCTTGAGGAGCCCTCAGGAGAGCCCAGGAGATTGGCAGGGGTTACAGAAGAGCTTGGGAGGGCTCGCTTAATTATTAGTAGTCTCCGGAGCCTGGATGGGTTCTTGAGACAAAAGATAAATCGTATAATTATTGCTAAGACCTAAAGAGGTAACCGGGGTAAAATTAAGAACTGCATGTGCAAAAACAAAAAACTCCAATTTCCAAATGAAGACTCCTCAAGCCTTCTAAACTGCCTACAGAGGTTTGGGAGCCTATTACCGTCGTCGCTAGTTTTATCCTCTGCCTCTGATCAGAATAATAAGATTCATATAAATGCCATTCAGGAAGAGTATTCTATAATGCCCATCTCAATAAGTTCATGGATAGGGTATATTCAGAACTTCAAGTTCCTATTCCATAAGCTCTATATTATTAATATCGTCCTCAGTCAGGTAATCGCATCCCTCTGGTGAAGGCGTTTGGGGCCTTTGGGTAGGCCCAGCTACGATTGCCAAAGGCCTATGAAGCACCGCACAAAGCCTTAAGGGTTTTGCCTCTGTGGCCCTGAGCCAACCTTCCAGCTCTTCAGAGTCTCCGATCGGCAAATATTCCGGATCTGGAGGATAAGCTGCCTGCCCCCGGGGTGTCGAATTGGACATCGCTCCGTAGAAGGCTCGAACAGCCCTCTTAGGGTCCCCTGGAGCGGCCGGTGGGACTCGCTTCAGCGCGAGGGCTGCTAAATCATACATAGACAGCACTTCGAGAATGCCGGTAAATGGCATAAGCGACGCAATCCCATACCAGTCGTATGGACGGTACGTATCGCTTGGGATGGCAGTAGCCTTCTCTGGGTCAATAACATGTACGGTTATTGCAGGCCTGGAAGGTATTCCTAATGCCTCCCAGGACTTGATTACCATCTTGTAATAACTCTTGTTATCCACCGCACTTTCCAAAGCTTCGTCATGTCGTTTGTCTATCCTTTTCCTCTTCTGTGATAGATCTGCAATGAGATGGGCTAGGGCTGCTTGGATCTTTATAGAGTCCTCTGAAGCCTTTTCCAACCACTTGGGCTTCAAATTCGTGAGGGCCTTGTGATCCATAGCATATTCGCACAAATGATTGAATGAAGAATCGCCCGAGCTGGATTTATTCACCCACGCTGTCCTTGTCATCTCATCGGCGAGCTCTTTGCGTAGAGCCTTATAGATACCATCCCTATCTAAGCGCAAGATTCTCCGGCAGTCGTATGTGGTCTGGCAGATGTTCTTGGCGGGCTGTTTGTATCGTCGTGCCATTTCAGGGGCCTCCTTGGTCTTTTGGACCCGCTTCCTGATTTGTGGGTCTAACTTGGGGGGTAGGGAACGTCGAGTCTTAGGGGTAGGTGTCGTTGGGGGGGCGCCAGGGGCCATCGATAAGCCCTTGGGAGGCCTGGTGTTACGGGCATAGGATCAGAGAACCCGAAGACTACAAGAGAAGGACTTTTCCCTATTCCTACGCTGCTACAAGCCTATGTCCCACTGGGCGCGCCAGAGAGGTACGGTAGTGCCAGAATGGAACCCAGTGCGGAGTTGCGGAATCCCTAGTCAACAAACCTGCTTTCGACCCCTGAAATAACCCCCGGAGCGTCAAGGCGCCGGCTCAGGCGCTCAGGACACCGGTGGGTATGTGAGGGGGCAATAGTGCGAGTTTGGAGTCAATCGGACCATAATGGATCAAATGACGAAGGTCATAAGGTAGCTCACTCTGGTGGCGCCTCTGGGGAAGGTAAGACTACCCGACTCCTCCGGTACCGATCGTTAGCAGTCACAATGTTGGTAGCTCCTTGGTGATAGATAACGATGTCGGGAAAGAGTTGGCGGCGAAGTCGACGTACCGAGGTGTTATCAGGTAGGCTGACTCGAACACTCCTCATGACCATTTGTGAAGGCTGAGTGCATGCAGTAAGCGGGATGTTATCGTAAGCGGAATAGGCGTGAGGATTTTTGGGAATAAGGACAGTATTTTAGATGGTGGGATAGATTTGGCGTTTGGTTTTCTTAGGCGTATTTTCAGGGTCTTGAGGGTTTATTGTAAGATATAATGTCTAGTACACGTGACACTTGCGCGGGATATAAATACTGTGTGATGCTCCGACTTTGTTGAAATCATCAGCGAAGAAAGTCTTATCGATATAATATCTATTACTTTACACTTTATCTTGAGATCGAAAACTTATCGAGTGAACTTGGAACTCCACCGACCATCTTCGTATTCAGAATCTTTTACGTACTGAGAGGACTAGCATCGAGCGATCGGGATACTAGGCTGGTTAAGACTGAAGAGACCTTGTTCCTTACTGCCTTTGCGGTTAGCGTTGCAAACTCCAAGCTCTTAGTTAGACTACTCGGGTTACTCGGGGCGACACCCTAATAGTATATCGATAACTCCTAGGTTCACCTGGAGTTTTCAAGAGTCACAATCTAGTTATACCTCAAATGGCTTCCCGACTATTGACTAGGACCGAAGAGGAGGACTTCATCATGGGGGAAGGTCCCGCCTTCAGTCGAGAAGACAGTCCAGATCCAATATCCACCGCCAGAGCGGGCAAACGCCCGGCCGGCTCGGGGGCACCCCCACGAAAGGAGGATCCGGAGAGGAAGAAGCCTGGGTTCCAGATCAAGGGACGAGCCCAGGAGGGACAGAAGACCGAGTCCACGCGACCCGGAGGAGGGTCGAATACCTCAGGGGGAGCTCGCTCAAGCCAGGATAGCAGACCACTGCATTCCAGCTATGACGAGGCCACCAGGGGGATCCCCAAATCCGTCTTGGACCAGAGACGAACAAAGGGAGAGTGTGCTCGCTGTGGAAGGAAGGGCCATCTATGGAGATGGTGCAGACAAGGCCCCAACTCCAGCGCCGCTGTCTCCGCTCTGGGCCAGAAGAGAGGTCGGGAAGAGGAGGACGAGGAAATGAAGGATTCACCCGCTCCCCCAGAAAAGAGGAAAAGGCATCGGTCCAAGAAAAAGAAGTCGGTGCGTAGCAGCGGCGACAGGACCAGCCTATATCCGGAGGTGGGGTCGGGTCGGAGGTGGATTTTGATATGGGTTTTAGAAGGGGACTCTGATGAGTCAGGTCAAACTCCCCAAATTGCAATGTTATGTCACTGACCGGAAACAAAATATAAAAAGAAAAAAAGACCGGAAGAGGCGTCCTCTCCGATGAAAAAACCACGACTTTTCAACGCGGCATCACGTCTGTCTCTATTGGGTTTTAGATTTCTTATTTCCTTGTCGGGTATTATTAGGACACTGGGGCGGGTCCGGTTATTTCTGCTTCTTCGTTTCTGCGTTTTCTGTCAAAGGTGAAAAGAGCGTCGGCCAAGGTAATGGGTTTCTGGTGAAGTTATGGAAGCGCAGGACAAGCCTTTACTGTAATGTTGAATCTTATTTCTAGGGGCATAAGTCAGAAGCTCTCCGAGATAGCACCACTACCGGCGGCATTGATGCCATTTTACCAGCATGGTGGCTACAGGAGCATAAGCGGCTATTGCAAATGGGAAATGCTCGTAGAATTTTGCAAGTCAGATCTTGCTGACCAGAAAGAAATTTCAGTGGTTACCGATGACGACGTCTTTGGGCGATCGGAGGCACTCTTCATCGGTCGATATCAGCGGATACAGGAGAAATTGACTTGAAAACAGTCGTTCGGAGCAATATCGCGCTCCAAGTCTTGCAATCCGAAGCCGACAAGCTACCACCTTACCGCCTCCGATCGCGATGCTCGATCTCGAACCTGGTCAGCAGCCTCGCAGGGACCCATCTACTCCTCTCTGAGGTCGAATTGAAAGTCGCCGGGAATACCTGGATAAGATGTTACGGCAGGAAGATCAGGCCTATGAGTCCCATGGAGCCCTATTTTGTTTGTGAAGAAGAAGGGCGGTGAGTCTCCGATTGTGTGTGGATTACGGGGCCTCAACCGTGTCACCATCAAGAATCGGTACACCCTCCCGCTAGGAGAAGAGGTAGGGACCGGATTTCTGGCGCGGATATTTTCCAAGATTGACCAAGAGGGATATAACCTTGTCCGTATTAAGCGAGGCGGCGAGTGGAAAACAGCGTTCGAGCGAGATCTGGACACTATGAGTACCTGGTCATGCCATTTGGGCTCACCAATGCGCCTGGCCATGATGAGCGAGATCGCCAGAGAATTCCTCGATCGAGGGGTGGTAGTATCGCCGATGGACATCCTGTCTACAGCAAGGATGAAGCGGAACATGAGGAACTAGTTAATAAAGTCGCTGGATAAGACATCGAGAACAATCTAGTTGCCAACCCAAAAAATCCTTTTTCATCAAAGGTGATCGATTTCCTAGGGTTCGTACTAAAGCGAAGAATATCATGTCAGCGGACAAGGTAGAAGAAATCTTGAAGTGGGAATCGCGAGGACCGTCGAGGGCGTCCAAGTTTTCATGGGATTCGATTTTACGGAGGTTTATCACGTAACTATTCCGGGGTCTGTAGTCATCACTGACTGTCAGAGGCGATACTAAGAACTTACCGTGGACTAAGCGCCGCCCGGCAGCTTTTCTGAAGCTCAAGATCCTCTTGACTGCTCCAATTCTGGTTCGTTTTCGCGGGCGGCAGACAATCGTGGAAGCGGACGCCAGTGACTTTGCGTTAGGAGCTGTCCTGTCCCAAGTGGTGGATGGAAAGCTTCGTCAGTGGCCTTTACTCATGAAACACTTGTGAACTCAACTATGATGTCTGGGACGAAGAAATCTTCGGTATAGTGGCAGCCTTCAAGCAATGGCGGCACTCGCCGAGGGCCAAGTTTACGGTGTTAGTCTATCACGGATCGTGAGAACCTCCAATATTTTGACACCACTAAGGTCGTAGCGAAGACAAGCGCGATGGGCGCGGACCCTTGCGGAGTTCGATTTTAAGATTATTTATAGGCGGGAACAAAGAATGGGAAGGCAGATGCATTGTCGAGGCGTCCGAGATGCCGGCGTGAAGAAGCGCGCAGGCAGTCGAGAGGTTGCTTAAGCCAGGACAGTTGGTAGGGACGGATGAGTATATGTTTTCTGTGGCATTTCGCTAGGAAGTGGTAGACTGGTCAGGATTTCTTGGAGCTAGTCGAGGCGTCGGGGCAGGATGAGGCATGGAAGGAGATTGGAAGGAAAAGCGAAGCAGGAGAGTTGAAGGAGAACTACGGTCGAGGAGGGCTTGTTGTTCTTCAAAAAACCGCCTATCATCACCGACAATAATCGCTAAAAATCCGAATCGCACAATCAGAAACGCGGCTCAAGGTGGCGGACACGGTCGGGATAAGGCGATTAGAGTTGATCGCGCAACTTCTACTGGCGAAGATGAGCGAATGGATAGATATTCGTGCGTTCTTGCGGCGATTGCCAGCGAAATAAAGCCAAGCCGGCGCGCGAATCGGGCGTTCTTGCCGAAGCGCTCATACAGTATGGTCGTCAATTTCGATGGATTTCGTCGTCCAGCTACCAGAGTCAAAGGATTCTGCGCAGATATGGGTAATAGTGGACAGGTTCTCCAAGATGGGCTCACTTTATTCCCTCCATGGACTTCCTCGGATCTGGCGTTTCTGGCTCAGATCTGGCGCATCATGGGCTACCACTGGGGCGTAGTTTCCGATCGAGATGCCAAATTTACGTCAAGCTTTTGGCGTCCTCATGGAACTACTGGACGTCAAGCTCCGTATGAGTACCGCTTTCCGCCACAGCGGACAAAGCGGCGGGTCAGCCAAGCGGCGGAACACTACCTCCGGGCATTCTGCAACTCTGAACAAAGCGACTGGGCAGAACTACTTCCACTGGCGAATATCCTGACAACAACTGGTTACATCATGGCAATCACTATACCAATTATGGGTATAATCACGGACGAGTTGGCCAGCGGAAAGCGAGGTAGTCAATCGCGGCGATCTTTATCTTTCATTTCATCCAGAAGAGTACATGGCCTTGACTCAGCAGAAATTGTCCGCCCGCCAGGAAAGAATGGGAAAATACTATGACCAGAAAAGGAAAACGCCAGCGTTCAAAATCGGGGATCAGGTTATGCTCAATGCCGTCAACCTCAAAACTCGTCGAACCAGCCAAAAAGCTCGGCCATAAGAAGATGGGACCGTTCGCAATAAAGCGACTTGCGGAAAAGCGGCGTCGTGCGAACTGACCTTCCTCGCCGAAATGAAGGTCCATCCAGGTGTTCCACGTCGAACTATTGGAACCCTATCAGTCGCTATCACGGACGCCGAACAACGGCCTCCTACTCACGACATAGTCGACAATGAGGTGAGAAACTATATGAGGTTGAGCGGATCATTGGGAGCAGAAAGAGTAGAAAGGAATAGTGGAATATCGATGAAGTGGCGGGGTTATTCGGTTGGGAAAGCATGCAAGTTATCGACATAATGGGCGAGAGGTATTGTCGCTTGTCCGCGAATTCCAGAAAGAACCAAGGCGCGACGGACCAACGCTGAGACTGTAGAGTACCCTCCGCGGCTAAGTCCTTCCCCTCGCAGAACACGCGGGTGATATGTGGAGAAGGTTTCTGGAACCACAGTCGGTCAGAAGATGTCACGAGGACAGAACAGCGCGAGAGGAGTAGCTATTCTGGGCGTAGGATCGAGCCGAAGACTACAAGAGAAGGACTTTTCCCTATTCTCTGCTGCTACAAGCCTATGTCACTGGGCGCCAGAGAGAGTGCGGTAGTGCCAGAATGGAGCCAGTGCTTGAGTTGCGGAATCCTAGTCAACAAACCTGCTTTCGGCCTGAAATAACCCCGGGCGTCAAGGCGCCGGCTCAGGCGCTCAGGACACCGGTGGGTATGTGAGGGCAATAGTGCGGTTGGAGTCAATCGGACCATAATGGATCAAATGGCGAAGGTCGTAAGGTAGCTCACTCTGGTGGCGCCTCTGGGAAGGTAAGACTACCGACTCCTCGGTACCGATCGTTAGCGGATCACTAATGTTGGCCAGCTCGCGGTGATAGATAACGATGTCGGGAAAGAGTTGGCGGCGAAGTACGATGCGAGGTGTTATCAGGTAGGCTGACTCGAACACTCACCGTGACCACTGGCGAAGGCTGAGTGCATGCAGTAAGCGGGATGTTATCCGTAAGCGGAATAGGCGTGAGGATTTTTGGGAATAAAGGGCAGGGTATTTTAGATGGTGGGATAGATTTGGCGTTTGGTTTTCTTAGGCGTATTTTCGAGTCTTGGGGTTTAGCACTTGTTTATTGTAAGATGTAATGTTTAGTCAGCGGGACACTTGCGCGGGATATAAATCTTGTGTCGTTCTCCGACTTTGTTGAAATCATCAGCGACGAAGAAAGAGTCTTATCGATATAATATCTATTACTTTACACTTTATCTTGAGATCGAAAACTTATCGAGTGAACTTGGAACTCCACCTCGAACCATCTTCGTATTCAGAATCTTTTACGTACTGAGAGGACTAGCATCGAGCGATCGGGATACTAGGCTGGTTAAGACTGAAGAGACCTTGTTCCTTACTGCCTTTGCGGTTAGCGTTGCAAACTCCAAGCTCTTAGTTAGACTACTCGGGTTACTCGGGGCGACACCCTAATACCTGGATCCTGAAGGCCCAGATCCTGGAGGGCGTAGAACGGGGCTTTTTAGAGGCTCCTCAGACATTCCCGACTTTCCCTTCTGGGTGCTCCAGGGTATCTCTTCCTCTGACTCGATCTCTATATATGATGCAACACTACTGCTAGAGGCTGAACTAAGGCTGGAGTCCGAGCTCTCACTATCAACGTACTGCCCGAAGATTAATGGTCCGACCTCCTGTTTTTTGGATGCGTTTTTATCACTATTGGAGGATATGTGGCTTCATTTTTGGCCTTATTTAGGGCTTGCCGGGGTGTTGTCGGGGGTGTTTGGTGAGGGTTGCGGTTTGGATGCCGACTTATAGAAAGAGGAAAAAAAAACCTCCTGTATATATGTCAATTGCTTAAATATAGAGCAATAGAGAGGATAATATACCATCTTATATCGTGTATTATAAACTCTTGAAGGCTTGAGAGGCGCGGAGATAGTGTAGTAAGGCTTGAACAAGTGTATCGATCACAGGATGGATAGGAATAGAAGTTGGAGGATAGGAGAACGCTGGGTATCTTCGATCAAACTTCACTACGTCATATATTGGAGTAACAATTGAACATCATATTGAATCATATGATGTCATTCGAATATTGTGATCAGGATGTTAGTGCGATAAGATATGATCTATTGGTGCACGAGAACCAGTTAGAGTGTCAGCCTCCAAGCCTGGCGTAGGAAGCTTAGGAGGCCGGGCTTTAGAGTCTCAAAGCCTCCAGAGCCTCGAAGGCTCCACCAATATTGACTATCAGCAATGAGATCGCGATGTCCATTTTGCATCACAATTTCTGTGCTGGTAGTTTCGATCGACGTCTCTCAAAAGTCCACCCATCGTAGGCCCATGAATGATGCGACAGGCAGCTTTCAGAGACTCGCTGTTGAGGGCTCGCGTGGCTCTCGAAGGCTCGAAGTCGCGAGGTGGACGTTTGAGCATCTGGGAACAGCGAATCCGATCTTGAATCGAATGATGAAGATCATCTTTGGGATCTCGTGGTTCAATCTAGCAACTACCATATCTGAGGGTGCAGGGGGCCTCTTTTCACTGCAGCGGGATATGATGAAGGCTCGGAAAGCCTTTTGATCAACCTATGGCGACCTTTCAAATCAGCGGAGGAATTTCGGTTATCGCTGGTTCACTACAATCGAATGTATCGAGGTCAAATAGATGATTTCTTCCGCGCGTCGCCTCTCTGAGGCTCTACTGCAGCTGGTAGAGCTTATGCTCTCAAGCGAGATGTAAATCATGGGCGGTTAGGAAAAGAGAGTGGATCTGGCTCGGAGAGTCGAAATAGGCGGGCAGAAAATTCCTTACTACTACGAGGGCCCTATGAATATAGTGCGTTTTCTTAGGGCAACGTGCATTCTGAGTCCTTGGCGTATTCACTCTTATGGAATACTGATGAAATGGGGAGCAGATGTATGGGAGATCTGCGCAGCAGACTGGTGGTAGGAGATGCAGGTTCGCAGCAGCATTAGAAGGCTCAGAGGCCTCCACTAACCACTTACAAATGTTATAGAATACCTCCAGAAGGATCAGCGGTGATGCCAGTAATATGTGCGTCAGACGGGCCTGCCTTTCGCTAATTTCAGTAGTGATAAGAAGGCTTGGAGTCTAACGATTGGCAATATCGCGCCGGACACGCAAAATAAGCGCTCTAATTGCGCGATCGTACTTCTAGTTCTACTGCAGGTGCCGAAGGTTGGAGTGCGTCTGAGCCATGGCGTTGGAAGAATGAGATGGTCGCTCACCAGGTCACTCTCTGAGGTTCTCGAAGGCCTCAGGCGGAAGGGTGAACTTATAGTATCGCTGATGGTATGTGCGCCTATGTTATCGATACTACGTGCATGGATTGCGATTCAATAGAACATGCCTCGCTATTCATCAACAATTAGGCGCGCAAGTGCGAAGTTGATTTCAAGGACCTGGGGAGCCTTCAAGAAAACCGCAGCGCGTTCAGGGCGATATATTGAAATGGTAGGCGTTATAAGGAGGATAAGTCAGAATCTACGCCGTTGAATACACGGTGTCGAAATCCTTCAAAGCCTTTACAATACTTTGTGGGCCTTGCCGAAAGGCTCGCGTGTATGATCTTCGTAATCCAGATATATTACATAATATTTATCTCAGCCTATTGAAGCAATATGATAGAATGGATTCAATTGTTTTGAAAAAACACAATCGGCTAGAAAATTTTGATCGAGGCTTGGCGTCATTAAGCGCTTATCAGGGCTTGCTGTACCAAATAAAACTTATCGGGAACTACACAATGGCAGAGTAAAGAAATCGTCGTCTCGGCCGGATAGTTCTAGGAGCCTTTGCGATGTAGCTCTTTGAAACCTCAAAGAGCTTTGCGAGGCGGCGGAGATCGCTTGAGGTGTGTTCGATCACTAATTGATTTCCACTTGATGGCGCAGTACACTGCATACAAAAGAAACACTAGACTATCTTCAAGAATTATCTGAAGATTTCCACAAGTATAAAGATGTGTTTCTGGAATTTAGAGCTGATAAACAAAGCGAGGAAAGAGGCAAAGGATCGAACAAAGCGCTGCGGCTCAGGAAGCGTTGACAGAGCCTGGCGGGCTAGAGGAAATTCACGAGGCTTCTCATTTCAACTTCATTAAAATCGCATTTTCTTTCACACTTCCAGAGGCATGTAGAGCGATTTCGTAGTATCCCAATGTTTTTAACCCATGTGCGCGAGTTAGCTCTAGAAAACAGATTAAGATGGCTTATGCAGCCTCCAATAAGGTTGACGCAACAGTTCAGATTCTCAATTACCACTCAAGGCATATAGCTATAGAGATACGGATCTTAAATCTAAAAGATATCGTTGTCAGTCTTCCAGAACACTACGAGGGCCTCCCAAGCCATCGAGAGAGCCTCCGGGGCATGTTAGAAGTATTCAAAAACGAGGACCCACAAAGGACAAACGAAAGATTCCTAGTAGACGATGATAAACACCCGAAACCTAAAATGACGACCCCCGACGGTGGACAACACATATTATCTGATATCGCCGATATGATTAAAATAAATAGAACAACACTAGTAAAAGCGGTGTCGGAATATGGTCAGGGCCTGAGCTGGGGAGAAGAAGGAACGTGAGCGCTTCTGGAGTCTTGATGGGGTGCTTTAAGTGCCTACAGGTGCAGTATCAATTTTTCAGAAGCGCAGCGATTCTGAGATCACAATATCTGATTGTGCAGGGCGGCATTATTTAGGAAAAGGTCGACTCGAAATGATTGGGCATGGATTAAAGTGGCCATAACGGAGCCGTGGAGAGTCTTTCAGGGACGCCTACCAGGGCTTGTACGAGCAATATTCAAAATACGTGACAGTATATCGGCGAAAACATATCAGCTTTGTCTTGTAGAGCTACTGGAAGCCAAGGATAGGGGTCTTCCAGACGGCTCCATGATCTTCTTAGAGTTGCGAGTCTTTCGGCAAGGTTTTGAGTGGTTAATATCGGTAGTGTTTTGGGAATGTTTCGTTTGTTCGAGCTGGGACAGGGTCAATGGCTTGTGAGCGAGGATAGATTTGAGAGCGTGGAATGAGTTCGATATGTAGTGACAATGTTTCTGGTAGCCTGGGAAGAGTGCGAGAGGCTTTCGTAAAGGCTCGAGTGATTCAGCTGGCGTAGAATGTATTTAGAATAAAATTAACGTGGTAATAAGCGAAACAATATGATCTAGATCGGGGACTCATGAGGCTCCAGAATCACTTCTAGCGCAGAGGGCTAGAAGCTCCCGGAAGTGGCAGGGTAGCCATCAAGAACTGTATATGTTTTTTGCGTGAAAATAGGTTGTTGTTGGTGGTCTCCGAAACTTACTGTTATCTTAAAGTTAGCCTTGTATATATGATAGGCGTGTGGCGTAGCGACGATAAGATGTGGACACTCGCGCCACCTATGCCGCTGGGAGAGATGATAAAGCCCAGGGCTCCATGAATAGAAAAGCGTCGATGCGTCATGTCAAAATCATTGTGCGTAAATAATCGGCGCAGCAATTGGTAACACTCAGTTCAATCGCGAATTGAGCCTCATGACAGATTACCTGCTGTAGTCGCGCCGTGAAGTTTTCCTTGAGAAAACTTTTCTTACCGTTCATCTCTTATCATGAAACCAAAACCCCTTATCCTATCCACCAATTCATTCACCCTGCTATTCCAGCCAATCCAATTGCTCATCTAGCATCTGAATTACCTATTAATTCTACATGGACAATAATCTCCGCTGGAATCACAGAAACCCAGGAAGAAGGAATTGTGACGGGGCTCTATCTCTAGAGCAGGAGTAGAGTAGGGCAAAGGGTCCAGAGAGAGTCTCTTACTTCACAGTAGGCTCTCAGACACCAATAGATGACTCTGATCACTGTCATAGAAAGTAAAGGGCCGATAGGAATAAATCAGGTTTAGAGATAAAAGATTCTTCGCGTATTCACTTAGAATAATCTTAAGGGACTTCTTCCACTCTAATTTCTCAACTAGAGATCATGGTCGGAGAAGACGTACGGGAACGAAGGCGAGTACTTATACTCCGAGCCTCTCTGAACTCGAACTCCGTCTTTCCTACTAAGTTCCAATAGTTACCCTGTTGTGGAGCGGAACGATATTCCTCCGTTCTGCCTGCGCTAACGGGAGTTACCCGCGGGTATCTTTATCATGTCGGGGTTATGGACTACCTGCATCCTGGGCTAGCACCTAGCTCTCCGAGCATGCATTAGATGAGGCTCCACTCAGATAGTCTACCCAAGGTTGCGATAGAGCTGTCGTTCAATGTAGAGTTCCCGAGCTAGGACAGCACCGCCAGCAGCAGTGTCCATAATGCTCAGAGGGATAATAGAAGATGCCCGGGCACTCAGAGCCTAGCTCTGGCCGGTCCTCTAGACACTGGCGAAGTGGTAGACTCGTCAGTCAAGACTTCCCATGAATAGTTCTTCTGCCCTAGTTGGCTAGTAGGTTCGTATCCTTACAGTAGGTAGCGAGCCTCACTGCAGTAACTTCCCTACCGCTATCC
The DNA here is from genome assembly GCA_024713865.1 of Morchella sp. 2016-72. Taxonomy (NCBI): domain Eukaryota; kingdom Fungi; phylum Ascomycota; class Pezizomycetes; order Pezizales; family Morchellaceae; genus Morchella; species Morchella sp. 2016-72. The sequence continues at coordinate 561,749 of JAMJEY010000026.1, read as the reverse complement.
CAACTGGCCTCTAACAATGACTCTTCGCATATAACGGGCCCCATATGTACTCATACACCAGATGGTTTGGAATGGCTCCGTTATAGGAATAGGGAAGCCAGACGAGCAGCACTTGCAAACGCCGCTGCACATAATCTCCTCGCACCGCGAATTCACGATACCTCAACTCCAGGCATCAAGCCATCATCTCTGTGGCCGCTGCCGCATTCGAAGCTCTTTCTGAGCAACCTCAATCATCACACGCAATCACTGCACCAGCCCCTGCCCCCAGTCCTGCATCAGGCGTATCCACTCCTCTTCAGTATAACTCTGTTGAAGAGAACTTCTACCACGACCACCATCAAGAATCTATCGCGGGGCAGAACAGAATCGCCCCCTACGCGGATTCGAACCCCGAGCAATTTATCAACGAGAGGGGTAACTCTCCTCACGATAACTAAGCAACCTATCCCTATCTGAACCCCATCCATCAAGACAACTACCGAGATTCCGCAACTCTGCCAGATTCAGACCGAGAGAGCAACAATTCTACTCTCACTCCCCCGAGATCTTGGCCATCTCAGCAAGTTCATACTAGCCCTCGAACCCCATCTGAAGCCAGCACAATAAGGGCACCTTCTAGAGCTTCTTAGGTTGGCTCCTTTGAAATTCGCGGCGATTTTAGGAGGCTAGAGGATCACATCACCAGTTCACCCAACAGAACTGAAAGGAGAACTCAATCCGGCAGCAGACCAAGGCCTAGACCTCTCGCCGAACGCATCACCAGACCAAATTCATCCAGATACGATAGGAGGCATTAAAACTGGCTGGTCATCTCGTTCCAACTGTATCTATTCAGAGGCTATTAATCCAAATCGAGAATCACTACTCTTCGTTATCTTCCCCTATTCCAGACTTCATTCTCCCTCACGTTTCCTATATTCACTCCTTTTTCCCCTCGGGACTAGACGTCCTCAACTCCAGAGTAGGCAAGACCACTAGATCAGGAGGACGGAGCCCAACTCTACAAGTTCAAGAACTAGAATTAATCCAATCCAATTTTATCCGAGCCATTGATACCTGGAAAGAAAAGAACATACTACCTACCCCCACTCCGGAGATTGATCAGACTTCCGAGCTTTCAAATTGCTCATCATCTTCAGAAAAAGAACCAGCAAATTATTCTCCTGTTTCTCAGGAGGCTCCTGTTCCTCAGGAGCGAGGTGTTTCTCATCTCACAAAACCCAGTGGTGTTACTCATCATCAGGATACAATCCAAACCCCTTCCCATATATCTCACCCTTATCGTCTATCTGAACGTTCTGCACATAAACCCCTACTCCAGAAAGCAAATAAACCATCTCCCCTCGCAGACATGTCGGAACACTCAGAAGAGGAGGAAGAATACATAGCCCACTCATCTTCCAAACACCCCAAAAGAAATTCTCCTTCCCCAATAGACCCAAACACCCCTACTTGGGTCCAAGCCCTCATAGCCAGCGCTGCAGAAGATAGAAAGGTAGCCATGAAAGCAATACAAGCCACCACCGCATTAAGCAGCACTATAGGGGAAGTTCTCAAGACCCGCGAAGGCAAAACCGAGCACACCCAGCACCAAAGAGGCGCCATCAAACCCGAAAATATTGGAAAATTCGAACCCTCATCCATACCAGATGCCGATGCAGCTCAACGCTTCATAGATGCCATAGAAGATAGCGTCAGCCTCTACGGAGAGTCACGTACCTTAGCATTACTTAGGCGCTGTATCTCAGGCCCCACCTCAACGGATTGGTATTACGGGCTCTCAAAAGCGGATAGAGATGAGATGGCTCTCACTTCTATTTGCTGAGTAACTAAGATACGACGGGATTTTATGCCCAGGAGAGCCCTGCTGGAAGTCGAGGCTCAAAAGGAGATATTCACCTACAATCAGAACAGATCCGCTTCCGACTATGTTACGCGCAAAATTCGATTACTTCGAATTGCTGGAGTAACGGGCGAAGATATGCAGGTAGAGTATATTCACAGAGGACTATCTCGAGCTCATGAACTCTACGCAATAATGAAGATCAAGGACGATGGGACGAACAAGGTCCAAGATTATAGAAACGAGGTTCAGAAGCTACAAGGAGCGGCTCATGCGTCCTACCTAGCACGTTCAGGTGGATCCGACCGCTCCCAAAGAAGACCGTGGAACACATTCCCCGAAAATCAAAAGACTACCCCCAGGCCTCCACCAAAAGCTATCACTTATCCAAACAACAGCTCCCAGCCAGGGCCCTCAGACAGCAACGCCATAGCGAGAAGAGAAAGACCTAGAGAACCCGGGAGAGCCTTCAAAGGCATTAGGAAGTGCAGGAACTTCCCGGCTTGCGGGGATGGAGAACATTGGGACAACGAATGCAAGTGTTACGGGCATAGGATAAGAGAACCCGAAGACTACAAGAGAAGGACTTTTCCCTATTCCTACGCTACTACAAGCCTATGTCCCACTGGGCGCGCCAGAGAGGCACGGTGTTGCCAGGATGGAGCCCAGTGCGGAGTTGCGGAATCCCTAGTCAACAAACCTGTTTTCGACCCCTGAAATAACCTCCGGAGCGTCAGGGCGCCGGCTCAGGCGCTCAGGACACCGGTGGGAATATGAGGGGGCAATAGTGCGAGTTTGGAGTCAATCGGACCATAATTGATCAAATGACGAAGGTCATAAGGAAGCTCACTCTGGTGGCGCCTCTGGGGAAGGTAAGACTACCCGACTCCTCGGTACCGATCGTTAGCAGTCCCAATGTTGAGCTCGGCTCGCGGTGATAGATAACGATGTCGGGAAAGAGTTGGCGAGCGAAGTCGAGCCCGGTACCGGGGTGTTATCAGGTAGGCTGACTCCGAGTACTCCTCATGACCACTAACGAAGGCTGAGTGCATGCAGCAAACGGGATGTTATCCATAAACGGCATAGAGCGTGAGGGATTTTTGGGAATAGAGGACAGGGGTATTTTAGATGGTGGGATAGATTTGGCGTTTGGGTTTTCTTGGCGTATTTTCAGGGTCTTCGGTGTTTGTGACTTTATTATGCTATAATGTTTAGTCCGCGTGACATCCGCGCGGGATATAAATACGGTGTCATTCTCCGACTTTGTTGAAATCATCAGCGACGAAGAAAGAGTCTTATCGATATAATATCTATTACTTTACACTTTATCTTGAGACCGAGAAACTTATCGAGTGAACTTGGAACTCCACCTCGAACCATCTTCGTATTCAGAATCTTTTACGTACTGAGAGGACTAGCATCGAGCGATCGGGATACTAGGCTGGTTAAGACTGAAGAGACCTTGTTCCTTACTGCCTTTGCGGTTAGCGTTTCAAACTCCAAGCTCTTGGCTAGACTACTCGGGTTGCTCGGGGCGACACCCTAATAGCAAGATGAGGAACTCTAAACTCCCAGAAAAGAACACCCGCGCATACTACGCGGACCCCAACGACGACAACTCCTCTAACTTCGAAGAACAAGATGCCATAAGCGACTATGAAGAGTACTACGAGGGAGTAATGCATGCTCACTTCGCGTTTGAGCGTAAAGTCACTCCAGAGGAACAACAAGGGTTCGTAGGGAGAATAGAACCTCCTCCCAGTCCCCTGCCTAGGACACTAGACGCCGCAGTAGGACTACTAGCAGCTGCTCCCCAGGAATCCACAACGATGGGAAACCGGGTTCCTGGATCTTGGGCCCCAGTCCCACTAGAAGAAAGAGCACCTTCACAGCTACCGTGTCCAACAGTACATGCCTGCGGAAAATGCAACTTGGAGTTTAAGTCAAAGAACGCCCTCTTTCGACATCTGAAGGACTCAAATCATTATCATAGAGACTCTAAATCATCTTAAGTCTCAAAAACTATCGTGGAATCAAACGCTACGTACGCTTCAGACCCCGAAAATAGAATCTTAGACTACCAATACATGACCTTGAACATTACTTTCAACCCAGAAACGGGAGACACCTACGAGGTAGTAGCAGATACCGGCATCGGGAATTCAGCCATAGACGCCGAATTCCTACAAGCCAACGTACCCGATGCCCAAATAATACCCCTGAAATCACCAAGGATTGTTCGCGGTATCGGGGGAGGATCAGTCACGGTGGACAAGCTCGCGTTAATACCCACGTACTTCATTAGTAACGGCAACACCCTTAGGAAACTCAGTATCACATACCACGTCTTTAACGATCTGGGATGTAATATGTTGATCGGTAACGACGTCTTTCTATCCGAAGCGGTCGAGATAAAATTCGGCCAAGGTCACCTAGTCCTAGGCTCATGTAGTAACATGAAGATACCAATAAGGGTGACGATGCGCGAGCGTGCCTCCAAGGTCATAGTACGCGTAACGCATAAGTGTACCATACCTCCTAGAAGTATCTACATCCTACCTATAAGGTTGAATCGCGTGCTGGACCCAGCTCAAGATTACATATTCATCGGCAAGAGAAAAGCTATATCAGGGCAATCATACGGATCTGGAATATTCCTCCACGATCAAGCAAATGTGGTTTTCACCAACCTCACCGACGACGAACTCACCGTCTTCAGAAACACAATCATAGGATGTGTCAACAGCGTTAGTCCCGCCGACTTAAGGAAAGTCTGGCCAGAAGCTTCGCAGGAAATTAGAGCATATTTCGGTATGAGTGAAGCTACTCATACACATGCCCGAAGACAGGAAAACGAACCCATACCCACCGAAACAATCTTGGAGCAAAATCGACCTAGAATTATTCCAGTGCTAGGGGAGAAAGGCAGCACTCGCAAACCTGCTCAAGATACACCTTATGCAAGACCCCCTTGGCTAGATACAGAGTTCACCCCTGACTATCCCTATCCCCTACCGGAAGAGATCACCGCACCTGACGTCGCAGAATCTAGTTGGGCGGAAGTCAACATTAGCAAAACGGACCTAACTATCGAACAAGAGAGTGCACTGCGCGATCTCTGTAAGTGTTATAGAATCATATTCAACGAGAAACTAGGATGCGTAAGGGAGCACCACACAGAATAGCTACGAGTCCTAGTGGCTGCAGAGCTAGAAAGACAAATCAAATCCAGACCACCATACCCTATCTCTAGAAACGCAAAAGCAGCAATCGACACACAGTTCGATAGCAACGTGGTTCAAGGAAGGATGACTCAAGTCGACAGACCTTCACCATACAGCATGCAAGTATTCGTGGTAAGGCATAATGGAAAGGAACGGCCGGTCATCGACATGCGTATGCTCAACGAACTGGTACCCGGTGACGCATACCCATTACCCCGGCAGGAGGACATACTCGCAAGTATTAGCGGAATGAATTTCATAAGCGCACTAGATATTACCTCCGCCTTTTACCAACGAATGATTCACCCCGATGACAGATATAGAACAGCTATCGTCACTCATAGAGGCCACGAGATGTTTACAGTCTCTCCTATGGGCTACAAACGATCGGTCCAGCACCAACAGAAACTAATGGACAAAGCATTCAGGGGACTAACCTGGCGCTTCGTCTCATGCTTCGTGGACGACATATGTGTCTACTCTAGATGCTTCGAAGAGCATATAAATCACCTAGACGAAGTATTTAAAATACTAGCAAACCTCAGGATCACACTACGCGCGAAGAAATGCTTCCTAGGATTCTTCTCATTAGAATTATTGGGTTACCTAGTCGACGGGCTCGGACTCATGACTACAGAAGCTAAAACGGCAGCTATCCTCAATCTCCTGTATCCAGAGACGGTCAATAAACTAGAGTACTTTATAGGATTGACCAATTGGAATAGACACTTGGTGCCATATTACGCTCAATGCATTAAACCCCTTACCCAGCTAAAAGCAAAGATGGTCAGAATGGCACCTACCGGAAGAGGCAGAAAGGCTTATACTTCAAAGAAGGAAGTACCGAAAGACGACGCTTTGCTAAACGCTTTCGAAGACGTCAGAGATGCTATAGGCTCCCGACCTAGGCTATACCACTTCCAGAACGACAGACCCGTCTACGTTTTTCTCGACGCTTCCCCAGAGTACGGCATAGGCGTGGGAGCTTACCAGCAAAAGGAAGTAGAGAAATCAGCCAGTACTAAAACCAACTTAGTACCCATACTATTCTTCTCACGAGAGCTTACCCAAGCCGAACAGAACTATTGGCCTACAGATATGGAAATGTCAGGTTTAGTATGGACAGTCAAGAAGATGAGACCATACTTGGAACAAACTAAGGCAGTTTTCTATACAGACCATGAGCCTAGCGCAGCCATCTACAAAATGAACGGACTCGCTACATCCTCACTGGGGAAATCCAATCTTAGGCTACAGAATTGGGGAATATACCTTAGTCAATTCAAAGACCACATATCCGTATTATACAGAAAAGGAACAGAAATGGAGGTCCCCGATGCGCTTTCAAGACTCAGATATCGGCTCACGGAACAAGAACTACAACTGAAGGAAGCAGCAGCTGCACTCGGCAAAACCGCTGACACAGATGAATTTGAGGTTACCGAAGCCTTTATGGGTGAGACTCCACATAACCACTCAGTATCACTAACCCCAGATCCCGCGTGGGAGAAGGACTTAAAGGAAGGAGTTCAAAACAACAGCTATCTCAAGAAGGTCTATGATATGCTATCGGCATCAACCACCAAAATCCAAGGATACAAAATGAAGCCTATGACTTCTCAGTACGCCTTAGGCGTGGACGGACACCTCTACTTCGTAGACCCAAAGACCGACAAGTTCAGAATAGTGGTATCAGGAAAACCCCTCCAATCTCAAACGCTGGAGTTAGCTCACACAGGACATCAAGGATATGCAAGAATATAGGGGAATCTAAGAAACCTCTTTTACTGGACCAAAATGGGAATAGATACTAAAACATACGTGGATCACTGCCCAGATTGCCTGCGAAACAAACCTAGGAACCATAAGCCCTACGGACACTTACAGCCTGTCATTTCGCCCTCGAAACCATTCGATACACTTACGCTAGATCTAATCACCGACCTACCCCCATGCTCCTACAAGACCTTAGGTAAAGGACCAGACGCAAAAGGAGAGCTATTCGATTCCATCATGATGATAACGGACAAGTTTTCCAAAGCAGTGAAGTTCGCAGAAGGTCGAAAGGATTGAGAGGCTTCAGCGTGGGCAGACAAGTTTTACGAGAAGGTTGTGTCCCAATGGGGTTATCCTAAGACTCTAATTACAGACCAAGATAAGCGCTTTATCAGTAGGTTTTGGAAGCAACTATTTAGCCGCGCGGGGACGTGCTTAATTTCCACAAGCCCCTGGCACCCAGCCAGGGATGGCCAATCAGAGCGCACCAACCAAGCGTTAGAAATCACCCTCCGCTTTTACGTTGACGGGAAACAGGAAGATTGGGTTCACCACCTCCCAGTAATCGAAGGTGTCTTCAACAATAGCAAATCCGCCTCCACAGGATACACCCCCAACGAGATCCTTTACGGACTAAAGCTTAGGACAGCACTCGACTTAGCAAACCCGGCACACGATCAAGACTCCAGCAGCATCACAGCCGCAGAGTCACAAGAAGTAATACGAAGAGACGCGGAAGATGCTATAGCAGTCGCACAAAAACGGATGACGAAACACCACAACGATAAACATGAAGAGCCCGATTTCTCATCCAGCTATGCCTTCATATCGCTGAAGAAAGGGTATACACTTCCATCCATTAGGAAGAAGAAGCTGGCACTCCAGAGAATGGGACCTTACCAAATACTGGAGTCCGTAGGAAAGGGTAGAGCACTCAAATTAGCACTACCCCCAAATAGCAAGATTAGCGACGTCATATCCATCACCAACCTCGAACCTGCCCCCAAACCAGATCAAGACCCCTATGCACGGCTCTATAAAGAGGTAGACTACCCAGCGCCAGTATCAGGGAACGCCGACGATCCAAACGCGGAATGGGAAATCGAAAGGTTAGTAGGACATAGGGATTACGGAAGATGGAAGAAGAGGCAGTACCTTATCAGATGGAAAGGTTGGGGGATAGAATTCGATGAATGGCGCTCTCCCGACGACCTCTCCAACGCTAAGGAGCTGATTCACGACTACGAGAAGGAGATCGCGGAGGAAAGATGAACCGGTGAAGAAGGCGGAAGATCTTGAAATTATTGATGATTGTTTTTGTTTCCTTGCTATACATGATATTGATCAACCGGTTCGTAACGAGGACGTTACGATCTTATGTAAGGGGCAACTGTTATGCCAAGTTAGCACACGCTGTATATGATAGAGCCCATGTGGCGTAGCACTTGATAAGATGTGGACACTCCCCGCGCGGCCACCTATGCCCGTCGGGGAGAGATGATAAAAGCCCTTAGGGCTCCATGAATAGAAAAGCATCTGATGCATCATAATCAAAATCACTGTGCGTAAATAATCGGCACAGCACTTACTAATCAAGACTCGGAAGGCCTCTGGAAGGCTCAGGAAGCCCTCTGGAAGGCTCGGGAGGCGAGAAACAATTAGCGAGGGCATCAGGATAGGTAAGGAGGGTAACAGCTTTGGGGGTGGGAATCTCTCGTGGAGGCAAGGGGGAGGATGAGTCCACCCTTGGTGCGTTTGGTGCTATTGTTCCAGAGGGTACGCTTGTTAGGCGAAGTGAGCAGCGATTCGCTAGGTGCGAATGTCAGGAGAGCTAGGGGAGGAGAGAGGAGAGAGGACTCGTAGGCTCTAGTCCCTGATATCTCTTGCTACTAGCTACTTATACAGCATAGGGAATGCTCAACCTATGTGTTGGGCGTAATCACCTCTTGCTAGCTAGTACGTTACTTGAGGGGTAAACCCCAAGCCTTGGTTTAGACTTACAATGGGAAATGTGGAGTGATCTACGAGTCGAGGGGAGAGGAGCGAGGAAGAAAGACGAGGGGGCCCGAAGGCGACAGCATGTCCGAAGACAGAAAGCAAGCGACGAAGAGAGCAGCGATATAATGAGTAAGGCCTGGCCCTACCTCCGAAGAAGAGAAAGGAGGAGGCAGGGCCTAGGTGAGGAAGTGATAAAGGAGAACTCTAGTGGAGTGTAAAGTATGTATTGAAGTATTTACTAGAGTTCAGATGAGAAGACGTTGCGTAGAGAGGAAAGGAAGACAGCATGGTGTGTCCGCGGCCCTTTATAGTCCTCCCTACTTGACGCACAACTACCTTCCCTCACGAGAAGCGAAGAAAGGAAACAGCGAGAAAGATACATGTGACATCGATCCTCGGGAGCTCAAATGGCCAATCCGAGGATGTTACAGAATAAGGAAAAGAAGAAAGAAGAGAAAAGACAGTGATAGAATAACTATACAAGGGTCTTCGGGACGCAAGTGGTTAAACCGAAGACCAAAGGCCCAATAAACTATCAGCAACGTCTATCTGGAAGGTAGCATGGTGTACCGGCAGCCCAGCCTAGACGCACCTCAAGCCCAAAGGGGAAGAGAGAAGCGAAGCAAAGAAACAGTGAAAGAACATACATCGAGATTGCCCCCCGAACAAGAACCCATAAGCGAGTACTGTCGGGGGGGATTACAGAATAAGGAAAGCTAAAAACATTAACGCCGACAAAGGAAAACCCTGCACCGAACCACCGCACCGATAGTCATACTAAACCCTGATCTCTAGGCGAGATCGCATAACAAGCCTGCCATCGTCCCTGTCAACGTGCTGACCCTCCATGTACCCTTCATGTGTGTCGGGAGACCCGTGATCTGCCAGGCCTGATGGGTCCATGACAGAATCGAAGGCTCAGGAGACCCTCTGGAAGGCGAGAAACAATTAGCGAGGGTGTCTGGAGGTAAGAAGGGTAACAGAAGGCTCAGGGAGCCCTCTAGAAGGCTCAGGAGGCCACATACAATTAGCGAGGTGTCAGGAGAGGTAAGGAGGGTAACAGAAGGCTCAGGAGGCCCTCTAGAAGGCTCGAGAGGCTCGGGAGGCGACGAATGGTTAGCGAGGTTATTAGGAGAGAGTTTGAATCTTGCTGATGAATACTTCAGAACAGAATTAGAATACAGTACATGAGACAAGTAAAACAAGCGTAGAATGACAAGAACAAAAGAAAACAATATACATTAAAAGAATGGACACGGTTTAAATACAACGAAAGAAAGACTTTTTTCATCCTTCCGGTATCAAGAAGGTTTGGAGTAAAAACAGAATTAAGAGGGACAGTAAAGCGGACAGCCCACTTTACGTTTATTGACGCAGAATTAGACTTTAAGATCCTTCGGCATCAACAAAGAACTATTGACTATCACAGAGTGAGAAGTAGGCGAGGACAAGAAGAGCCAAAGTACACAACCAAAGCTGAACGACTCGAGATAGGGTGAGGCAAGATACAAGAGACTAAAACGAAAAACAAGACGGGGCGGAGCATAGGGCTAGGCATGAGGCAAGACGAGGAGATATTCTTCTATCTCCTAGAAAATATAAGGAATGTCTTGGCGATGACTAAGAATCCTAAAGTATGTATTGACCAAAGGATAAGAAGGTTGCCTGAAGAAGTATCACGGCGTGGAGCAGGCTAAGTGAGGTGTAGGAAGAGGAGTTAGTCAGGTGGTTTCTTATGGTGTATGGGTTTCGGTTATAGGGGTTTGGTTTGGGTTTACGGTTCAGGAATAGGAAATAAGGAATAGGCTCGGTATTAATGGTCTTGGGTTTCTATAGGTTTCTGTACAGGGTTTCGCGGATGAGTCATTGGCTAGAATCATGGGGTGTATATATATGGGATGCGTTCTCGCTTGTAGATAGCTTCTTCCCTTTCCTCTTCACGCAGTTTTCCCATCCTTTAGTCAATACAATACGTTAGGACTACTAAGTCTCCGCCAAGTTGCCCCTCGCATCCTCTAAAAGGATACAGGGCTGCTTTTCGTCTCGCCTCGTCCATAGTCCCTTCGCCTTGTTGTTCTCTGTCCTCTCTCCTCCTCCTGCCCCACCTCGCCTCGCCTCGCCTCACATCAGCAAACTCAACTTCTAACTGCAGTCTCCCAACAATCTCCCAAGTCTCAGGAGAGTCTCCTGACACTCCTGGATACATTTTGGGTCTCCTGACGCTCAGGAAACCTCAGGAGACAAATCAAGTCTTGCTGATGCAGTTGTGTACCTTGGTGTCCCGGTGTCTTGGCATCGGTCCCGAGGATTCGGTAACAGAAGCAAGGTTACGAGGGAAGAGGTAATGTTAGGCGAGGGAGAGCAGGAATGAGGTGATAGTGACGTCATCAGGTTCTAGGAGATTCGATAGCATGAGGGATTTGTAATGTAGATAGAGAAGGAGGGGGGGAGGAATACGAGGTGTGGTTGCGATGGATTTCTATTAGTTTCTACGGATAAGGGTATGAGTCATAGAGGGTTGACGGGGAAAGAATGTTAAATAGCGAGGGGGGGATCTTTTCTTTAGTTCTTTCTTTCTTCTCTCTCGATCTCGTCTTCCTGTCATCTCGGTACATAGGAATATACTCCTATCCTCTAAACCATAGTCCCCGAGATCCCAGAACCTAGCTTCGGAATCTAAAATAGTCATCATCATCGTTCTCATTGAGGTCTATCCGGTCCTCACTTTCCCTGTCTCTTGTTCTCATTCTCGTTCTGACCTTTGTCTCTGTCTTTGTTTTCGCTGGTGCCTGTGCTTGTGCCCGCTCGGCAATCTCTCTGTCTTCGTCGGTGTCCTCCTTGTTGGCTGTGTTCCTCGAGTCCTTCTGCGTCATCATTGTCGTCTTTCTCTCGTTCGGATTACTCTGTCACACTTGACCCTTTCATCAGCAAGATTTTACAAGTCTCAAGAGATTACAGGGGTCTCAGGTGACTCAGAAGACTGTCAGGAGATTCAGGAGACTTCAATCATAAATGGTAAAGCTTGCTGATGTGAGTCCTCATTCTCGTCTCGCTCCATGATAAGAGGAAAGGAAAGAATCTATCTACAAGCAGAGATGGAGTCCCTATATATATCACATGATTCTTACCTAATGTCTCATCTGCGAAACCCTGTATAGAACCCCACAAAAACTCAAGACCCTTAATACCAAACCCGTACCTTATTCCCTATTCCCGAACTGTAAATCTGAACTGAACCCCTGTAACTGAAACTCATAGAACATAAGAGAATATTTAACTAACTCCTCTTCCCGCACTTCGCTTAAGCCTGCTCCAAGCCGTAATATTGACGATACAGATTTATATGGGAAAGAAGGAAGGGTAATATTTGAAATTGAGACATGTTGTTGAGGTTTTCTTTTTTTCTTTTTTGGGAGGGGTGGACTTGTCGGGTAAATAATAAAGCTCAAGACAGTAAGCATGCCAGGCGGGTTAGTGTTGAGAAGGACTAAGAAGGAGTTTCTATTTTCTTTTTTTTTGTGATTGATTTTGGGGAGGAAGATTTACCCTGCCTCTGGAGTGTGGGAGGAAAGGTTTTTCCATAGCCTTCGGGCTGCATGCATGTATGAAGTATCAATCAATCAATCAATACCACCGTTTAAACCATTGATCGCCAAGTGATAGATTATGAACAACTACATCCACTATAATGTACCCAGTAATGTGGAAGACACCCCCACTGAGCAGTACGATATCCGAAAATTCAAATCCAATGCGCATGACTCAAAGATATATTATTGAGCCATGAGGGTACGTATATGTAGTTTTGGCATGAACCCTCCCCCAGGCGCAATCTCCCGCTTGCCTATTTAAGCCGTTACCTTTTTCACGTAAGCCAGCGGTAAATAAGTATATGATATCTACTTATGTGCGTTCTTCATCTCGCAATCCTCTTTTCTGTAATTGGTACCCAGTTTCAGGTAGTTGCTCACCGCTATGGACCTGATTGAGCTCATATAAGTATTGTTTTTGCAGAGACATCACTCATGCACATCCAGTTCTTGATCGATCTCAGGAAACGATATATACGACTATAGATAGCCCTGGTAAAGCAGTATTACACCGATCTCGATTATCTACGTATCTGAGACACCCTGATGGCCCGTGTAAGAGGATCTGATGAACTACGTATACTTCAGCGTCGTTACCACTTAATATGGAAACAAAATTCTGCATGGGATATTACCCAGTAGTCTTACGATGAAGTGCACCGGGTATGCAATATTCTTTAAGCCCCTCTACCTTGGGTAGCGAAGTACGCGATATGGCAGGGCATGTACTTTAGGTAAATACATGTACTATGGTGTCAAGGGTAAGTGAGTAGAACGTAGCAACCCAAACCGCACTGCCGCATTCTACTCACTTACCCTTCACACAGAAGTCTATGTAAGCACTTACGAACTTGTTTAAGGTACCCAGGGCCTCAAAGTGATACAACGGCGACAAAGAACCACAATTTTAATTTTGCAACTATTAGCCACCATACCTAAAGCTAGGAAATAATTTCGGTAGATCGAATTGCATCAGCTAGAGCTATATAATTAATACATATAGTACATGAAAACAAAAATGCAAAGGTTGACTGGGTCTAGCTTTGATGGTGGTCGCGACACCAGAGTGCTGAGCTTGTTACATCACTTTAAGAGCCCCAGTGGGGTGAAATTAAGTATTGTCCCAACCGCGCTGGCAACCATGCTATCGCGAGACAATATTTAATTTCACCGCAAGTATGTAGGCATTTTATTCTAGCAGCGAGTACATACATACATGTATACATACTCATAAGTACATATACTATGTACATGTAAGTACATGTATGTATGTACATACCCGGTCAGGCAAGAAGAACCTGAACATCGTTTTTCTGGTAACCAATTTGACCCCTGCTAGCACGTTTTTATGTTCAGGTTCTTCTTGCGTGACCCAAGTACAAGGCTCTGGGATAAAGTGAGTGAACGGATCCGCACCTATCAACACCCCGTTTAGTTCACTCACTTTATCCCAGAGCCTTGTATGCAAGCTGCAAAGCAGGCCCAATTTGGTGTAGTTTTTTGCTAGTAGCGAATCAGAGGTTATTACCGTTAAAAGCCATTTTCAGGTTCTTCTTACCTGACTCGAGTATGTACCTACATGTACTTACATATACCTACGTGTATGGATCTCCGGAATCTAAGAAATTAAGAGTTTAAAACACGTCGACATTTTCGTCGCCTATGCGCGAGGTTTTTGCCGGAACAGGCTCATCACAGGCTCTCACTCATCTTAACTCATCGAGCGAATGTACCCCTATCACATCCGATTATGCAGGGTAAAAGAATCAAAATTGATGTAGTCCAGCCCCATAGACGTACACTACTTGATGTAGCATGCTTACGCCCATAGATGGGTCAATAGAGATTTTAGGCCAAGCATCAATTTCGAGAAATTCTGTTTGCCCACCCAGCAAAAAAGATCCCTGCAACTAGTAATTTTGACCAAAAGTGATGGTTGGCCTAAGGTTTCGATTATCCCCACAGTCCCTACCTATCCATGCGAATTAAGTCTTAGAAATTTGTCCATACCGCTTACCAGCGAGAAGAAACTATCTCCGGCCAGGGGTTACCTCCTTCACGATTTGTTGAAGGACGTAGATCAGGTCTACTTATAGTAATTTTTATCTCATATCATAGCCATCATATCCTACTACTACTGCCTAATTTGCTAGTCCCTTACAATTTACATGTAGGCATAACATACGTCACAGTTCCTAATCCTCATTGTGGAATAGGAATTACAGTACCAAAAAGAGGGGTGGGATCACTACTGTATTCTCGTTGGTACGCTAGCATTGCGGTAAGAATACGGTATTTGTACAGTACCCTTCTTCTAATGTTGATCTAATTCGGTATTTATCACTCATTTTTTCATACTAACAATAGGGGCGTACTAGGTACTAGCAGTGACACGAGGGACCTTCGGCCCCCTCGCGCCCCAGAGATTTAGTTTTCCAACAGTCTGTCAGCTCTTTAGGGAGTGGGAGACCTTTGGGGCTGACATCCTCCCAGCAGGTCTACCCTTTCTTGATACTCCTAACATTTCGAATTTTCTACATTTTGAATCCTCTAGTTCACCACGGTTCGGCACCTGCTCAATTTGATGTGTTGTGCTTAGTCAACTACCCTGTCATTAAACCCTGCCAATCTTCCAACCGACCAATCAAACCACCTCCACATGTCTCAGTTTTGACATACTGTATTTCAGAAACCTGGAAACCAGTAATATGATTGGTGTGAGCCTTTGCACTGGCCAGAAAATCTCTACTCTCCGCAAAGCCACACCTGTAGGCAAATTATCTAGCATACGAACATAAATGCGACTTACCTATTTTATTTCTCTGTCACAATATGCACAAACAGATCATCATGGTTTTATCCATCCAGCAGGTAGGAATAAAGCGCGAACAGTAAATAAAAAGAAAGCAATATATCTAAGCAATCGTTTCTGAACCAGCCAGTAGTAGTTCTTCCCCACCCACCAAACCCACCATCACTCTGCACTCCACCTTGCTATCCCTTGTACGGTAAAATGTACACTTCATGTCGCGTTTGACCATACATGCTCCCTTGAACAAATCGCCCGTTATCTTGACTTTATCCGTCAACGACAGACCAGCCCCATCCCTACTCTTGAGTTTCTCCCCGAATTGACTGCTGTTGCCAATCTAAACGTTACAGATCTATCGCTTTTTTTTTTTTGGCTCCTCCGTGGATGCACCCTTACAGATCTGTTAAGATAAGCTACCATATCAGCAATGAGAGATGGCAGTCTTGCTTGAAGTGTGGCTGTGCAGTACCCCGTGCATAAGATACATAGACTACCATTAATTTTCCAATATGCTGAGCTGATCGGAGCCCACCCCCGGGCACGGTCGCACAATCCAAGTTGAAAGTTTCACGTTTATGTTAGAGGGAGTACATGATGTTTCCGAACACGACCAAGATTTGCATGCCATACAAAAGTAGCCTTGGTGGGTCATTTCTGTGTATGCAATAGCAGTTGACAAATACTTGTTCTTATCTTCTTACTATTTAAAGAAAATTAGGGTCAAAGCTACATAAATAATAAACACCATACAACCCATCTCATCCCGAATAATTATCGTAGGGCAGAAATCTGATGATGAGTGGTGTACCTACATGTAGGTACATTACTTGTAAGAAGGCCTTGAACATGCAGGCAAATGTAAACTGGACTGATTTAGTGCCGCGAATGCGTTAGGTAACATAGATAAATCAGGTTTTATGCTTCACGCCTACAGAAATAGTTGGATGTTTTGCATTTGGGGGGTATCCAAGGTGAAGTGCAGTAACGTTTCCAAAAGCTAGTGGGGAGATTGCTCCACATACCTAATATATACATAATGTAATTCTTGAGCAAAAGCAAAAGAAGACCTCCAAAAGTAAGCTGCAGCCATTCAAACCTTCCCAAAAAGAAAAGAAAAACCTGCATCTTAAAGATACAATTAATATTACATGCCCTCCCTCGCTGCTCGGCGTCCTAGGGCTCTCTGAATTGCCTCTTTACTGATACCCGGCAGTTCATTGCCTCCTTGAAGATCCTTTACGACTGAGTATCGGATGGGAAGGTCCATTATCCCAGACCATATATCCATAGGTAAATGGTCACCTTGTTCCTCCTTGAAACTCTCACGCTCCGCAAGATCGTCTAAACCGTGAGTTAGCCAAGCTTTCATTCCAAACCTAACCCAAGGAACCAAGTGGGGTTGTGAAGAAACCCTTACCCTCATAAAGCCCTTGTAGCTTTTTCATAGTTTCTTTGACTATGGCATCCATTCTTGCTGCCACTCCTTTGCGCCTCCCTACTTCGATAACCATTGCGTCGTATGCGCCCATGAATCCTTCGTAAAAGTCCCCTAGCTGCCAAAGCTCGTCAAGTCTTTCCTCCATAGCTCTAAAGTACCCGTCCTGTTGTGTTTCAAACTCCTTAGTTGTCCCCACATAACTTCCCAAGTTGCCCTGGAATTCTTCGAACAGTGAAAAGCTGCTATGGGACTTGTCCGACAACTCATGCAATTTTTCAATACGTTTTCCCACATAGGCTGAGATACCCTCCATAGTATCGAGTCTTTCTTTGAGCTCTGCGACAACATCATCGACTTCCCTTGCATCTCTTGCAAGTACTTTGTACATTTCATCCTTCTCTTCTAGAGATATACCATCAGCCATGCTATTCTCCTGGTTATGAGTATTTACGGCTTCGGAATCCTTTAATGCCTGTGAGCACCGATCAAAGTGTTGCGTTAGTGATTCCAATAACTGCGCCATTTCCTCGGCCTGTTCTTCCAGAGATTGGAGATATGGATGTATCGGCTCGGCCAAGCCGTCCTCTTGATTGCTGGGGTCGGGAAGGTTGGTGAGCGATGTATCCAGGGCTTTGAGATCGGCATCGAACGCAGCAAGAGACATGGAGAGAGTGTCATGAGACTCCTAGAACGCTCCCGGAGATCTAAGATCAGCAAATCATACCCCGTAGGACCTTGAAACAGACAGACGCAGGGCACAGATAGGAAGGGTGTGTCTATACCTGCACTTGGTCGATCGAATGTCGCAATCTGGATTTAAGATTTTCAATCCCCTCATCATCAACAAAATCGTGCAACGTGCGAGCCCTTGTCATCGAGGTGGGGTCCTCGATTTCGGGATTTGGCATGCTGAAAGCCGGGTCCACTATAGAATTCCGGAGCACCTCCAGAGTCTGATTAAGCCTGTTGTCGGCGTTGTCCAAGCCCGTCAACATTTTCTAGGTTTCCCGGGTTAGTGTCGGTTGTTCCATACATTCACACACACACACACATTTGACGCCTTCTGCCAACAGAAAGGCGAAATCGGAACACTTGCTAGTTGATTTGTCCCGCTGCAGCTGGTAAATCGGGAGCGAATAACCGAAGGGTAGCATCAGACAGAGAGATACATGTGGGGCTTTTTATAAAAAAAAAAAAAAAAAAAAATTAAAGAAAAAGAAAAAGAAAAAGAAACAAACCTCAAATTCGGCTCTAGAAGTATCCCGAGTGCTGTGCATCATCCTGTTTATTTGGATCGCAACATTCAACTGATCCTTTAGAGAATTCCGTAAGAAGACACATCTTGAGGATATGACCGTAGCTTCTTGCAGCGCAACTCTCGCTGAATTCACCAAAGTTTTTGCGCGAGCACAGAGCCCTATTGACGATAGAGAACGTTTGGCATCGAGAAACCAGGTGGTCAGATCCACTGACGTGGACGAGCCTGTTGAATTTGAGGGGGGATTAGGCTGCTGCATGAGCGCCGGCGAAGCAGGAGACATATTTATCAGTGTAAGGGCTGGACGGGATTGAAACGCAGATAGATTGATTAATGCTATGTTATTCTTGCGTTATGGTCCCGCTCTTTTACTGATGCCTCTTTTCTATTGAAGTTTCGGAGGTGGGTTCAAGACTTGAGAGGTGATGATCCTCCTATCTATTCTTTTCCCTTCTATGTTTCTTCCTTTGCCTGCGCGGGGGCAATGGAGGAGGGAGTAGGAGTGATGGGCCGTACTCTAGGTAGCGGAGGGTTGGAGCGCTGCTGGGAAGGTGATTGGAGGGTGGGGTGTCCTGTAGGAGGCTAAATCTCCGGTCGAGCAAGCAAGAGCTTGTCCCCAAATACTGGTACCCCCGCCTTCCTAGCTTTAATTGCTAGGTAGTTGCTTGAGGCTATAGAGCTATGAATGCAGAGCCCAATGCTTCCCTTCCACCAGCCTGTTTGGGGCTTGTCTGAGTGCGGCTGCGAGATCCTAAGATCTTCAAGTAGAGCACGCAACTAAAGGAACCGAGTAGCAAGAAAACGCAAACAGGATTGAAACTGTAGCACAGGCCGAGTAATCCACGCCCGGTGGTATCTATCGTATCAGACCCTCTCCGTCCACTCGCTTGTCGATATGTATTCAGGTATGTAGTACTGTTAGGCTCTGGCATGCATCAGATAGCGTAGAGGAAAGCAGCTCGCGTGTGATGGTGCCATCGCCGAGAAAATGATGAGAACGTTGAAGTAACCTCGGATAACCCTAACCCAAGTGCGTAGCAGGCCTCTAACGTGCTTCTCGTCAACTAGCTTGTGCTAGGCTCACACATCGTTAAAAACTCATCACCGCCTTCTCCTCTCTTCTCTTGGTTCATTGCAGTGGTACCGTTCAACCAGACAGTTAATGCGTAAGTACACGTTCAGACGTTCGTGATAAAGAAAAATAAGGGTTGGGAAAGAAAGGGTCCAAAAACATCGGAACGTCAACTAGAAACAACGTCATCCCGTCATCCCAACTCGAAGACGTTCTAAGGCCTCTGTTTTCTATACGGAGCTATCCACCTCCATATCGCTTTTTCCACTCTCTTACCAACCGAATCCATCCCCCTACCGCTTACCCCCACGCTGTTTGGCCTTTTGTTACACACTTGATTTGGTCAACCTGGTTGGACGCCACAATCAACAAAAATGATGGTTGCCCCACAGCGACGACATGCTTCACCTTTACCACAACCACTACAACCAGCACCTCCAATATCGCCTTCTCAATCACTCAAACGGCCACTCGCAAGCGCCCCCACATTGTCTACAAGCGCCTTGTCCCTGACAAGTACCTGTGAGAACATTCAGAGACCTCTTAAAAGGCTCAAAAGATCATCGATTTTTAACAACAATTCCGCCGTCGAAATGGACGGCAGTGAGCCAGAGCTTTATGCTGCTGCTATTCCAGCGGATACTGCTGAGTCAGTTAGAAAGGATGTCTCCCCTTTCCTTTCAAAGCACATCCCCGGACAATATGCGCCGCAGGGATCCCAGCAGCAGCAAGATGGTCAACATGATCTGGAGGAGAAAGGGAACACCAAGTTTTGCTATAGACACAGGCCAGATATCAAATGTAGGAGGCAAGCTGATGAGCCAACCATGGAAGAGCTGCAGAAGGTTTGCTCGCCAAGCTGCCCATGCTGCTTTGTGCATGCACAGTTTACTAATTTGCGTTTTAAGGGGATGGAAACACTTCCACCTGCAGATCAACAAGCAATCACGGATGTCTGGTCGCTTTTTTCTGCTGCTCCAGCGACGCATCGTAACCTTATGCTGAGGGGGATTTTGACCCAATGCTGCTTCCCCCAACTTTCAATGATCTCCGCTGCCCTGCGAGAGTTGATTCGTATCGACTTCCTCAGTGCACTTCCACCAGAAATTGCTTTCAAAATACTATGTTATCTTGACACAGCATCGTTGTGCAAAGCCGCACAAGTAAGTCACCGATGGAGAATGTTGGCCGATGATGATGTAGTCTGGCATAAGATGTGCGAGCAGCACATCGACCGGAAATGTGACAAATGCGGCTGGGGATTGCCATTATTAGAAAGAAAGAGATTGCGGATGACGAAAAGGCAGATGGAGCGCCGAGCAAAAGAGCCCAATATCTTCACCACCGAAATCACTAGCGGAACTAAGGACCTCAATATTCATGGCAAACGTCCGGGCGGCCGTAACTCGCCAGATGTGGAAATGTTGCCGGTTATTTCACCCAAACGCACGTGCCAACGCGCTATTGAAGTACCTCCTACAAGGCCCTGGAAAGATGTATATTCGGAAAGATACAAAGTCGAGTCAAACTGGCGACGGGGGCGATGTACAAAGAAGGTTTTTAAAGGTCATACGGATGGCATTATGTGCTTGCAATTCGATGATGCTATTCTAGCAACAGGCTCCTACGATAGTACTGTTAAAATATGGGACATCGAAACGGGCAAAGAGATCCGAACATTGACCGGGCACGGCTCTGGAGTTCGTGCCCTCATGTTTGATGATAGAAAGCTTATCTCAGGTTCCCTGGACCAAAAGTTAAAAATATGGGACTGGCGGACGGGCAAATGCTTGTCAACTCTCCCGGGCCATACGGGTGGTGTAATATGTCTTCATTTCAACGATAATCTACTTGCATCTGGGTCGGTGGATACAACAATCAAAATTTGGAATTTTGCGGATAAGAGCTGTTATGCATTGAAGGGCCATAAAGATTGGGTCAATTCGGTTCGGATAGATACCGACTCCCGGATGGTCTTCTCGGCATCTGATGACCAGACGGTAAGGATGTGGGATCTAGATACCAAAGCCTGTGTCCGTGTATTTGAGGGGCATGTGGGGCACGTCCAGCAAGTGATACCCATGCAACTCCCCGGATATATGTCCCCCAGGCCGACCAAAGATGATCCTCCCCAAAACTCTATGCTCCCGTCCCCCCAGCACTGGCAAGAATACCGGGATAAAAGCTCACCAAATCCCACTACGCGTCCCCGGGCGCCGCCACCGGAAAAGATGATCACTGCAGCTCTCGATTCCACCGTAAAGTTCTGGGACGTTGCTACAGGCAAGTGTACCAAGACCCTTTTCGGTCATATTGAAGGTGTCTGGGCTCTCGCTGCGGATTCCCTTCGGGTTATTTCTGGATCGCAAGACAGGATGACCAAGGTGTGGGATGTCCGTACAGGACGGTGTTTACGGACAATAACTGGCCATCAAGGTCCGGTAACATGTGTCGGGTTAAGCGACTCTAACATGGTTACTGGAGGCGAAGATGGCGAGGCCAGGATGTATTGTTTCAAAAGCGAAGGGGATTGTGTTCATGGTTGGAGTACTCCCCCAGATTTTGTTGGGAGTACTGATGCTGGGGGAAGTATCAGCTCCGAGGACCAATAGGTACGTGCGGATATCCGGTGATAATCTTGAACCTTTTTTTTTCCCTTCCCTTTATCCCTATCTTACATCCTCCAAAAAAAAAAAGAAAAAAAAGTTTTAAAAACGCTGTAGGGGCTGCCCACTATCTCCAATCTATCCCCAGCTACTACTCAGGATCATTCCTTTCATTTGTGTTTACTGGTCCGGCTGTTTATCTGTGGGTGTTAACGCGTGCAACGTTTTTTATTTACTTTTATCTTTACTCCTACCTTCATTTTTATTTTTCCCTTGCTTCTGGGTGCATATGGGGTTTATTTGATGACAACTTGCATGTCTATAATGGGGTTTTTTTTTGTCAGTCCTATTTTTACGCTGTATTTTCCTTGGCGAATTTGTGCTAATAGAGTTAAAAAAAAAAATCGATATCCCGGCGGGCCTTTTCTTGCATGTGTCCCCTGTTTTGACTAGATGTGTGCGAAGAGGCCACCACATACCTGACCTGAGGAATGAGATGCGCGCACCATTTTTCCCAAAGCCGAAAGATAGTGGATATGGGAGGGTATTTTGCTTTTTTCACCGATATTATTCTCTGCTGATTGAGACCTTTGCTGGCAGTGGCAGTGAGAAAATATTAAGGTAGCGGACAGCTCTCTCTCCTTCCTTCCTTCCACCCCTTCTCTTTCCCCCATTATCAGTTATTATTAGTCCTCTAGCCTGGCTCCACTCCGTAATCAGTATTATAGTTATAGTAGAATTGTACAACATTAATAACAGTTACTCGCTGCTCTTTCCTATCTATGATTCAAACCGATTGATGTGCTCGTATATTACCTCCTTTCCTACTTTCCCCGATTCCGAGTTTCCCGAAACCGACGAAGCAAGCTTCTTAATCCGAGTAGAGGCCGGAGCGGCAGCCAGGCAGCTACCCGAAGCTTCGAGTGAGTGTGTTTCATATATATGTACTCGTTTGCCAGCAAAAATGCAAATGGCGGAGACCGGGGTATGAGAGATCACCACTCCATACAAATTATCCTTGCCCTAAGCAACTGGATCTTATTCTGGTAAACGAGTATTTTATTAATTATATAAACTATATATTATGATCTTCATTCACATAAAACTTTAGGTGGTGGTTAGGGTAAGGTGTGCTGGGGGGGTGTGCAAGACACACTGTTTCAGTTTTAGCTGACTTAAGTATTTAGATAATCACAGCACGGATTAAGATTATTCTACAGGCAGACATGTAATCTACAAATACCCTACGTGCATAAGGGAGGGATGTAGGCACCGTAAATTATAAAGTGTATCGGCACTAGAAGCATAGGCATACCTAGCCTGGTTACTCTAGAGTCCTCTGCCTAGATACACGTAAATCCACCTTCCATACCCCCCGTCCGTCTATCTACTCGGTGGCTGCGGTAGGCAATGGGAAACATACGCCTGCCTAGAGTAGACTCAGTTGTTGTGCACCTATTATCTCTCTATGTGTGCAGCGCAGCAGGAAGACGACAAAGAGGACAAAACATAGATCCAGAATATTTCAGATGCCTGAGTACATTTAGGGCCGATATTCTCAAAGGCAACCGGGCCAGTGTCCCGGCGCCGGTAGAGCAGCTCTCCATATGTTAGATTATAGCTGTAGGGCGCAGCATGTGCGCCACCAATCACCTATTCACTACGACACAGTATTTTCTAATCGAGTAAATTTGAATAAAACCCGTTGGAATATTTATCATCGGGGTTGCCGTCGTAAGCGGGCGGGATTTGAATAACATAACGCGGGGTGTGGGGGTCCCTAGAATAATTCATGCAATGGTATTTTCTGACTATAGACTCGCAGTGGTGAGCACAGTTTGCTGCTGTTGTTGTTGTTGTTGTTGTTGTTGTTGCTGCTGCTGCTGCTGCTGCTGCAGGCTGCTGTTGAGTGGCATGGGCGAGTTCCGTGGCTTGATTGGCAGTAGCCCTGCTCGTCTTGCCACCGCTTCCAGTTCAGTTAGTCCTGTCACAATCTTGCCGTCTCCAGCAAAAATAA
The DNA here is from genome assembly GCA_024713865.1 of Morchella sp. 2016-72. NCBI lineage: Eukaryota > Fungi > Ascomycota > Pezizomycetes > Pezizales > Morchellaceae > Morchella > Morchella sp. 2016-72. The sequence continues at coordinate 538,112 of JAMJEY010000026.1, read as the reverse complement.
TAATAATGTAGATATGGGCCCCCAACACACTCAGGGTTAGGGATCATTTACTCGCGCTACTTAACCCTGATCCTGATTCACCAATCCCTGTTTGAGCAACCCTTATCTCGTTTGCATCAGGTCTCACTCGGACTGCCGTTGTTCGAGAAGAAAAGGAACGACACTGATCAGCGCAACGCAACGTACTACGGGGGTAGGGGTAAGTCTCCAGAACTACGGCCATGGTTGCAACAGGCCATAGTTTTAGAGACTTACCCCTACACCCGTAGTACTACCGGTCTAGGTATGTAGTGTAGGCGCGGGTAGGTAGTATAGGTACCATAGGCACTACCGGTGCTCTAATCGAAATAACTCCCAGGAAATGACGGCCTCTTTCACGAGAGGACCCCAGGACCCTTACCCTGGGGTAACTGGCTCTAACAAGTAGAGTAAGCAGCCGTATGGTAAAGGTAGGCAGGTAAGCTACAAATAGGTAAGTACATAGTCCCAGACCGAACCCCATCCATGCATCGATAAATCTATCAATCCAAATGCCCGGACCCGTGCAATTGCTTTATGGGTTGTGTGCTCACTCACCCATGGTCACCGCGCGCACGTCTGCGCTGGTTGCGTAGCCAAGCTACAGTAGCTATAGCTAGGCCGCTCTGGTTACTAAACTAACCATGCAGGATTTGAATTGAGTACCTGTAGGTACACGTAGTAGCATGTATACTGCCACTTTTGCAAATAACATGTCAACAACGAACGCCAAACTAAGCTTCTCGGGAACTTGCTCCCCAAGAGACAAAGACGATTTAGATTCGGATTTGCAGCCCCGCCGAATACAGCGGGGTAGCGATTGGTAGAATAGCTGTATTATCATCGGGTTTCATGTGGTGAGACACTAGTCTCTATTGCTAGCTCACGTAGCTATAAAGAAGCCGCAATTTCAAAGAAAAGAGTTCTGTTCAAAAGTAGTAAGGATCTAGGCCCGTATGAGCTGTCTTCTCGATGCCTTGTCGAAGGACGCTCCACCTCCCAGAGTAGGTACATGTAGAGTAGACCAGCTAGGTAACGCAGCCCCAAGCAGTCGCTACTTCAATCCTCACGCGGCCGGCAAATGCGATGAGCTCCGCAATCTTGCGTTGACAGGCGGTAACAGGTGGGTGATCTTACCAGTTATCAGAAACTTTTTTTTTTGGCTGACTAACGACAACTTCGCTAAGGCACATACGGGGAGGGTTGGTGTGCTTACCGGATTCCCCACCAAAAAATGTCTGGCAGGGAAACTTTGTTGCAATCCGCCACTACACCGTATGGGCTGGAAACGAGACTAGGTTTTAATTTGTTAGGAAGGGTAAGTCTACAAGCTTACCCTTACACCCGTAGTACATACTACGTAGAGATGGGGGTTCCACCTGGTACAAGCCCTACGGTTCTGGAGTATATATGGGAACATCGGAAATCTACATGATACATCCAGAGTTGATGGGAACACCTATTTCACAGACCGCCCCTATCAGTTACATTCACCTCCCCTTGATTATTCAACTATCCCCTCTTCACAAGAAAGTAGCAAAAAGAAGAAGAAGAAGAAAAGAAAAAAAAACCCTAACTTGTTGGTTCTTTAAACTGCGGCTAGTCACGGTTCGGTTGGGTCATCTGGGTTAGCTAAATAACCTCCCCTGTTCCCGGTTTGAGACTCAATTGGAGTCTGTGTTAGTCCCCTGCCCCGCTGGTTGTTTCTTCTCACGATCGATACGGTACTGTGGGTGACGTTTTTCTGTTTATAATTCCCGACTCGGCCAGGCAGGAGGTTATCCGTCCGGAAGATAATAATCGAATGTTTCAGGAACGGCCTGAATCGAAACATGCAGAGCCAGGTTTAAGATATAGATATAGATATAGACCGCTCCCACGCCTGTCACCGATTTCAATTAACCAATATATATTGGCCAATTTCTCTTACCCAATAAGCTTGCTAGGACACCCGCGATGCGTACCTACCATGCGCATGCGATGGTGATGCTCGATGCCGGAGCTACATGTAGCTACCTAGTCTTTCTCGCTCAGGAACTTTTGTAGTAGACATGAAGTAGGTACATGTATCCTGATTCTTACCCACTACCTACCTGGCCTGTTACCCGTCTTCTCGAATAAACGATGTCCACGACTCCGCGCCCGCCGAGAAACTGGGGCTGGTAGAACATACCTCGCCCCCTGCCCTAAAAAGTGGCTCAAGAAGATAGCCCTTCACATGATGGTACGGCAGTTCTAGCCAACGACGACGAAGCAACGAACGGACGATGTACCTATGTAGACCCAAGGCATAAACCCATATCGTCAAGGTCAGGGGATCCCAGAATAGATTAGAGTATGAGGAATGCTGCATCTGCCTTTTATGCACCCCGCAAATTTCAAAAACGCCTTGTATTTCAAAGAAAACTACATACAAGGAGTTGGGATCGAGAAGCTAATGCCTAGATCGATGGTCACGACGGGGCAGAAGGGAAGAGAGAGAACATGTGGTTGGTAACTGTTGTGCGGTTTTGCAGCAAACCAGAATATGTGTGACGTGTAGTCACACCTTCCGGATTAAGCCATGACGTTATTGGCTTCTGCTGTGGGCCGCGATTTGCTCATTTCCCCGTTACTCGAAATACGCACATTGTGGAGATCTCGTCACTTTAACTAGCCTCTGCGGGCTAACGACAGACGTCAGGGGCTCTCGTTATTAGAGATCTTTCCCAGCCAAGCCAGAAACATTAAACAGAAAGGTGTACCGTTCCCCTGGGCGTGGGGTTTCGTTTCCCATGGGTGATGTTTCTTCTTTTCCTCCGCGGTGCTTTTCTTTGCTTTTTGCATCGATTTAATCCATCACGCTTACATCGACGTGGGCTCGCAAACCAAGGAACGTCGGTTTCTGAGACAGCGTGGGGAGAGATGGTCTCCCGGCCATCTGAGGAGGACAAGAAACATGCAGCTCCAGGAAGCCCCGGCGAAAGAGAAGTGGCAAAAAGAAAGGAAAACCACTGCTCCGGTTCTCTGGATCTGAGGTTTCATGAAAGATCGGGAAGCCGAGAGTAGCGGCGGCGGAGCGGGCGGGTCGTTTCCGTGGGGAACATTTCCTCTGTCCTTGTTCTTTTTTGTAATGATCCAAGTAATCCACTATAAGCGCTAGAATCGCTGCTACCAGGGCTAGCGCTATTTGTATATAACAACTGGCTTTTGATAACGTTAACACCTACAGAGAGAAGGGAGCTAGAAAGGTTGGGGGTTGGGGGGTTGGGGGGTTAACTACATGTACATGTAGTATACTACTACTCCACCCCATCAGAGGTAAGTCAATTCCTAGCTGAGTCTCATATGTATACAAGAGTGGGCCATGGGGAAACATCTAGCGACACGACGACTATTGGTACCATTAAATTCGAACTGCCAACCCAGCCAATTTTGTTTCAATCCTCCCGAGTCATGCGGTTCTCTCTCCCTCTCTCTTTTTTTTTTTTTTCTTACCCTACCGAGATGCTGCAAACCCATGGTGATTTCCTTTTTTTTTTTTTCCCTTTTGAGGGGAGGGGGAAGGGGATTCGGATTCGGATCAGTCATAACGTAAATACCGTAAACCTATTTAATCAGGCCCGCGATGCGATTATCACCATCACATCACCCCCGCGGGGAAATTAAACGGGGGATACTTTCAGCCAGTTTACAACGCAGCGGGGAGGAAGAGAGAGAGAGGGCATCATAATCAATTGGCCCGGTATCAAATAGCCTAGGTCCCTTTGGGTGTGGACACATGAGGGTTTTCTAAAGCTGGATGATCGCCATGATATATATTTGAGGGGTTCTGGAGTAACAGTGGAGTGGCTTCAATTACATCCCCACAGTTCAGTTAGCTGCTGATGTTGCTACACCACGAGCTAAATGTGGTTAGCTGTGGAGGCAATGTACATACATGTAGCTACATGTACATGCTTTGAAAAAAGAAGTACGGGAATTAAGGAGGTGTAGGTAGCTCAACTGCACTTAACCATCTAGGGTAATCCTGTAAAGAGGAAACGAACACAAGGGCAAGGCCGCTGAATGCGGTTGTGGGCATGAATGATCGTACCTACATGTAAGATTCAACTGCTGTGTGTATGCGTGTTGAATTCTCAATATCTCCCGTGGCTGGGGTATGTACATGTAGTGGTGCTGCTGACAAGTCTGTATCTCTACTCTAGATACATGTAATTGCATACAGTATGTGTGTGCATATACATGTATGCATTGAGGTCGAGTAAGTGTACATAAGAAGTATGTATGGGTTACATGCAAGCAAGTACAGGTATTGGATATCGAATATGGAATATGGTATGGACAGAGGAACACGAGAGAGAGAAGGGTTGGTGGTACACGATGTACGTAGCATTGTATGTACTTATGATGTATGTACTCGGCTTTCAACCGTCGGGCATAATGTAGATATTTTACCCAGTACCCAGTACCCGCGCGCCCGCCCGCCCGTCCCGGCCCGGGCGGGAGTAAAACAAAAAAACATAAACAACACCAGCACGGGCTTGACGTCTCAATCCCGATCCCCACGACTACATCATCATCCCACTACCCCAAAATACCCGTGGAATTGATCCAACGAATCCCCCTCCACAGCCGGGGTAGCTCAGCTGCATGTTCCGACGGTTTTGTTTGTTTGTAATTATCCAGTTACCCTAACTGATCCATGGTTAGCTTAAACTTAGCAGTTGAAAGTTTAGCGACAGGGGGGACATGCTGATGATGCAGGCAGGGACCGCATAACAACAGCGGTGACGCGATGTCTCAAGGTCGACAGACACGCTATGAATGGCTGTGATGCCAGTGACGTTGACCGCACCCCGGATTCGCGTTTTGGGCGAGACATGACGATATATTTTGTTGGGGGTACCCTCGACACTTCCTAGTGGAAGATAGGCAGAGCACAGGCACATACCCAAACACCCAAACACGAAGGCACGGGACTCACATAACATACTTTCCCCACCAACTCCCTTTCCACTTGAGCCTCTCCCCTCCCCCCCCACCCCCTTTCCCAAGGCTGCTAGCGGGGTCGGTTATGTTAGGGTAAAACGGTCGAAAGCTTGACTGACAGCTCAGGTGCCCGGTTCATAGCCCAGTTCGTAAACCTTTTCTGGACGACCCCCCCCCCCCTTACCTTACACTTTTACCTTACACCTCTACCTTACACTTCTGCATATGCATATAGACATGTACCCCCCATAGCTCTGTGCACGACTGGGTCGTGCTACATGTAGGTAGAGTATGCCATAGTATATGGCACGATAAGCTGCCCCGTCAGGCACTCAAGGGAGGGTGGGCCAGTAGAGCTGTGAAGAATAGCATGCTTTAAATTTCAATCTGTCCCGGTGTCGTCATAGGGCCGCCTCATTCAAAAATGCAGAGGAAATTTTTTATACGTATTTTGCTTTTACTCATCTGCTGTTCAGTTACAGCTTCCCCAGACCTAGGATGAAAATTAAAAAAATAAGATTAGTTTTTGAGGTAGAGTATATGCCGACTGGATGTGCTGAGCGTACTTACCTATCGCAATGGTTCCGAGTGAGTGAGGTAGGTAAGCGGCGGTATGGATCATGGATCTGCAGGTGACCTAGGAGTACATCAAGGGACAAAAAAGTAACCAGTCAGTCATCTAGACGTTGCCCGCCATGCCCGGCCTTCCTGGTCCACTTTAAACGGCAGCAGGTAGGTAGGTACATGTAGGTAGGTAGGGTTTACTGGAGGTGCGAGATATATGCTACTGTTGCATCAATCCATATAATCTTTTCTTTCTGTGTGCAAAGAAATATGATTATACATAGCCTCGTTCAGTTGCGGGAGCGTACATGATTCCTTCTGTCTGATTGACTGGATGGATGGATGCAGTTGGCTGTGGGCATATGTAATCCGAGCCCCCAGGAGTTTGCGGAGGATTTAGGGATAGGAAGAGCGTACACCGTCTATCGTCATAGGCATAGTTTTGGGAGTTAGAATTGAAGAGGGAAGGAGGTACCATAAGTAAAAGAGAAAAAGTAAAACAGATTGATAGAACCCGGGTCAATACTACTGATTGTTTCCCATATCGGTACGCATACGGTGGGGAGATTTGTATGACGGCGATTCTGTTTCTATCATGCAAGTCATATCTCGTCTGGTGCGGACGTGAATGAGATCAAGGGCATAAAACCGAACCGACTAAGCTGCGATGCAACAAGCTAAGTGAGCAGCTACTCCTACTATACATGTATCTATATCATACTACGTCGTTTATCATGCTCTCCGCAGCAATCACCAACATAATATCGTGGCTGAAATTTTTTTTTTTTTTTCAAAAGAGAGCACTAATTAACCCAATTGTTCTAACGTCCACAGTGCCACTGATCTTCGGCGTTATCAACATCAAATAGATAAGTAAATAAATAAATAAATATATATACTTCCCTTTCCGCCTTAGCAAAAGTGTCGTCGGGACCCTCATTTTTCGCCTGAATCTCCGGAGTTGATTTTCGGTGCAGGGCAGCTAGTCGAGGATCGGTCAGATCGCTGCTGCTCAACCTGCTGGTCGCCTTCCGTAATGGAAAAAGAAAGAAAAAAAGTCTAAAACACCTCATCAGCTTTCCGCGGATCTGCCTACCTGCCTGTCTGCCTGTTCCTGTGGGCGGCGCCCTTTTCTTTTTAGTGGCGAGTGTTAGGTAACTGTTTAATGAGTATCAAACATGATAGATTCTCTTTCTTTCCTTTTTCTTCTTTTCTATTTCCTGCTGCTGATGGTGGTGGTGGTGGTGGTGGTGGTGGTGGCGGTCGACTATCAATCAATTCGCGTTGTGTTCCGGTTCGGGGTAGAGAGACGTCGCGCATGTCGGACGATAATCACTGTTATTTAGTTTGGGGAGAATCATGAATGGGGGATGTGAAGGGAGGGGGAGGGGGGGAGGGGAAGAGAAGGAAGGGAAAAGTAGTGCTTAGGTAAATGGTGTCTTTGCTTGTCGTTGCACAACACCGAAAAAAAAAAAAAAGAGTGAGAGAGTGAGACACACGCAAGAAAAGCTTGGTTTCGAGATCACCGCGATCTTTATCTTTCGCCTCGGCCTGGCGCGCGCGCGAGGCGAGTGCCAATCAATATGAGCAGACAAGCGAGGGCATGAGCGCGAAACTACTCACACCACCACTACCGTCAACACCAACCGTGAACCACTCATCTTACCACACCACACCCAATTGAAAAACATGGTAAGATGTATTATATTATATTATTACTTTCCTGCCTACTACATACTACTACTACTAGGTACTACTCTATCTAGCAGAGAGAGGCGAAATTAATCCGTATACATAGGTACATGAACCCACATACGAGTACGTATGTAGCATTTAGATGGTCCGGACGAACAGCCTTACGCCACAGGCATGGGGATGAGATCAGAAGGATGGGATTAACATACTCTATATAACAGCTTACGAGACACAAACATCATGTTTTCTTTTCTCTTGTTTTTCCCTACACCGCGCAGCTCGCATCCAAAAGAAAAGAAACAACTGCACTCCGCAACAGTAGGAACTACTGGTATCTGAGCCGCCAGTCGCTATAAACAGAATACGGATGCGAACAGCCCGCCCGCAGACCAACCGACTTGCTGGTATCAAGGGGCAGGATCAGCACTGTCAATCCGCAGCCTCGTGCGCGGTGGATGGATGGTTGAAGGGCATCTCTTACCCATCCCAACCCATTACTCACACCGTAAATTTACAAGGAGGCCAGGCATAGCTTATCAGTCGTCGCAACCGGTCGAGGGTTGTTCTTTACCGACGACGGACGGCATACAAAGTACCTTGGCCCGGCCTTTTTTTTTTTTTTTTTTTTGTTAATTGTAGTGTTGCACAAGCTTGGTGTTCCAAGATTAATAACAATAATAATACCTGATGGGGGTTGATACCCTCTAGATAAATGTAGCGTAGTTGGAGAGTAGGTGAGTAGTAGCTTTATTTTAGCTACAGTTTAAGGGTGATTTATGCAGGCACGTTGATCACCGAAACTCACGAAGTTCTCTCACCTTGGCCGTAAGGGAAGAGATGAGATGACATGTGCGACGGGACGCCATGATAGCAAAAAAGGGAAAAAGGAAAAAGAAAGAAAAAGAAAGAAAAATTCAATCTTAAAATAAAAAAGGAGTATACACCGATTGATTTACATACAGGGCGCCTATCCTACCTCCTACCTCGCGGGATAAGAGATTGTCGGTATCGAAGGAGCTGGAGACTTTAAGATAGGCACTAGAGGTATGCCCCGGAGGAGGAGGAGGGATTTCCAAGATATGCAGCGGCCGGTCGGTGGAGATTGGGTTCGAGACTGCAGAGGCGCTGCTGCTCTTCTTCGCCATATGGCAGGCCCTGCAGACAGTTAATTTGAGCAGTCCGGTTTACCATATTGCATGGCATGTAGGAAGCAGCTCTATCCTCTTCTACCCTACCATCACAGTAGTGGCGCGGTACATAGGGTCGGTACTATGGGGATTAAAGGGTGTACTGCTATTATTGATATGATGATAAGCGACTCCAGCCGTCCCCATTGATTTTCCACTCGCAGATTGACAGATAGCCAACTCGAATCAGAAACGGGCCCAGGCGATGAGGATGTGCGCCATCATGAGGGGGAAACGGGAGGTTTGGCGAGCAGCATGAGCAGCTTGTCTGCCTCTGCCTTTGCTTCGAGCCTTGCGCACCCCACCATCGACCGGAGGTACATAACTTGGACCTCATACACACCCTATCCATGATGATCTAGGCAACCCCGCAAGGCGGGGTGGGGATGGGGATGGAGTTTCGCGATATCTTGTGCAGCCGTCTCATCTATGGTAGTCGTATTCAAAAGACAGCCTGGAGGACATTGCAGGGTATCTCCGGTTTGCGAGATTTGATTCGGATATCCGTGCTCAGCTCCAGTCAGAGTGTGAATCCGGTCTAAGCTACTTACAAAAGTCAGTTATTGCTCACTTTCCCCCCTTCACCGGTTTCTCCCATCGGGACGGGGGGATACGGTGATATTACCTGCCTATGGTGCTGTTTCTGATTATGTGTGGTATGTGTGGTATGTGTGGTATGTGTGGTATGTAGCTGATTATAGGCATAGTAAGGTAGAGTACTTACCTGTAGGCCAAGAATCTGCAAAGTGGAGCGCAATATTTTGGGCTTTATACCTACCCTACAGAGCTGATATGATAGAGGTAATATTTTAGGTAGTGACACTTTCCTATTATACTACCACTTTATATCGTACATGCCGTTCGCTATCGTAACTCTTTATTTTTTATACACATTATTATTTTGGTTAGGTATCTGTAGATCAGCACCTAGACCATGTCTGTCTCTCCCAGGGATGGTGGGTAGGGCAGGCAGGATCGCTGCTCACATACGGTTGTGTTAATTACCTGCTATTCTCTCGGCTCGGTACCGGAGAGTTGGGTGGACGACGGAAATCACAGCCGAGAATGGAAGGGGAACTCTGAGCTGCTGCTGCTGCTGCATCCACCTTCCTTTGTCCAAACAAGCGAGCGAGTGGAGTGAGCTTGAGTTAGAGTGTAGCTGTAAGTAGTGTCGAGTAGATAGTGTGAGGTGAGGATAGAGCAGGCACCACACATCTCCATCGACCAGGGTACACCGGATAGCTAACTCGCAATAGTGTGGCGCAATAAACACTTGCAGAAACTTTTGTCAACAAATGTTTCGGAGACACGGGTGGCGCAGGTGTAAACTGATCTAGAGCACGGTGACTCGGGCGCTCTACCACTACTACCCTATAAGTGGATAACGAATAAAAGCCTCCGGAAAGAAACAGTATTCCCAAGAACATGTAGTTAGTGTGACGAAACTCCTGTGGCACCCCCTTACAGTTACACATCGTGGTTGGTTGGTCTATCGATCATTGGTACCCAGTAGGGTACTAGCGGCGGTGGCTTTTTAACACACTGGTTTGCTAACATTACGAACCAACTAAATTGCTTGCTTGCAAATTGTATCAGAAGCCTACCATTTCGTCATCGGTTTTGAGCCCCTTCCCTTCCTTTCAACCTGCAATTCGCACCCCAGACGTTGCCGCGCGGTCCGTGTTCTTGCAGTCCCACCATCACCCCCGGGTTAGACAGAGCCTACCACGGCCAGTATGTAGTTTTATTAAAAGACAAAGACGACGTACATGCTCCAGTGCCCAGTCCAACGGACGGCGCATCGATTAACCTCTGCTTATGGCGAAATTTCAAGCCCTGGGACCAACGGCTCGGCCGAAATTCTGGAGTACCTACATACATCATCGGTGAAATTATTCATGTCTATATAGAATGTCGTGCAGCACTAACAGTAGCATGAGTAACCGCTGGTGAGTATATCTCCGGAGAAACCTTTTGCCTACATGCTATTCTCTTTCTAGGTACCTTCTGCCTTCCTTTGATATTGTTTTTATTGTGGGTTTTCGATTGTGGTGGCTAAAGTATATCGGTTGACAACGGTGGATAGGTATACATACATACACCTACATACATAAAATACGCACTCGACTCATGTAGTGTACAGCAGCACAGCAAGCAACTCTCCCTCCGATCTTACGGCTGTGCGTTCTCCGCCCCCGGCATAGAGCACATCCGTATTTAAACTCGTACTCACTGAGATTCTGAGTACATGATGCACACATAATACTCAGAAAAACTAAAATGGGATTGCGAGGGGAAAAACAAATTTCTCTCCCCCCCCCCTCTCTTCTCCCTCCCTTCCATCATCATCAAGATCTGTCTTGTTTTCCAAGGCGAAATCTTGTGTTGAGATAGGCAAGAGTATGCGTATGCGGCTGATGGCCTCGCAGTGACCAACGGCTGCCATTTGCTCACTATCTTTCATATGTGTGTCAACCCCTGCAATCAACCCTGGATGGGGTGTAGGGGTAGGGTACAGCAAGCAGGTAAAAAAAAAGTATTTGGGTAGGTTTTTGTGCAACGGGAGCCGCGGAGGTTCCTTGAACAAAAAAGCCCACGTACACTAAAAAAAGGGTGACTCCATCTGTACCTCCAGGGATTCCCTTCTTTTCCGACTACGGATGGTGGATGCTCCGGAAACGGGCAATGGACATCAATTAAGATATTCGCAAGACGGCCGACCCTCTTACGATTGACCAGGACAATTCGAATTCAAACGCTTCAGCTCATTTCTCCTAGCCTAGCAGCGAACTTTCTTCCCCTTCTCTGTTGCAGGAGCGAAGCGCTACTTTCATTTATCACCTAATGCCCCTGCCGGGTTGCCCCCTTGAGTGCAAGCACTGTTCCTTTGCGGAAACCGAAATCGCAAAAGTAGAAAATGCATATTACTCTGATCCGTACGCGCGGTGTGATTGGGCGAGATGTCAATGATTTACGCTTTCGATATGGCTTAGCGATGAGGTAAGGTGAAAAGAGGAAAAAGAAATGAGAGGGAAAAGATAAAAAAAAAAGTTTGCCAAAGACCGAAATAAAATAGCCATCCAACCAGAGAGATTTAAAAATATCTGGGGAAAAAGGAAGCCAGATGTATGTAGGTAATTTTTCCGGATTCAGGCCGGCTCGATGAGCCCGTTTTTAGACCATATCGGAGTGTGCATTCTCTATCACGACGACGGCCCTACTGCTTCCGCGAAACGGCGGAAGGCCGTTGTGCGCAATAGAAACAACAGACGCATTGACCTCTCTCTTAGAGCAGCCTATGCACGCCTCCTCCTTCGTAACTCTACGGTGCAGCATGTTCTACTTCAAGGTGAAAGAGACTGAAACTGAAATTTGCTGTTACCAGAAGATTTCCAATCTGTAACCGTAACCGCAATCGCAGAGATACAGGCATGAAGTGTTCCAGGGAACCAATCAGGACTAAAGCGGCCATCAGATAGGGAAATGGCACGGTTATGAGCACTATGAAAATAGCGAGATTTGAGAATGAGAGAGACACATGGGGCCACCATCAAGAAAAAACTCGTGGGAAAAAGATAGAGCGTTTCTGGCATGTGTCTCACCTGCGCATCGACTACCTGCATGCAGCGGGCTTTCTTGGAAGGGACGAGGTGGTGTGGAAGGTAGGGGAAGGCGATGATCTTTTCGCCTGGCTCAGAACAATTAAAAGCAGGTGTGGCTGGCGAAAGGCGAGGTTGAGATGTGAATTGGGGAACGGTAAAAAAAAAAAAAATTAAAAGATACAATACAACGACCGTTTACATGGGTGCGGCACATATGATCCTTGCTGTAACTCCCCTCCATCTCAAATTTCCATACACAACAAGGGAATAGGGAATTTAGATAATAATTTCTCTCTTCGGTTCATCGCGTAGCTGGGCTCAAAGGAAATTTTGAAAGTGTGGGTGGGGGATATGAATTTGAGGAAAGATACGGAAACGGATATGGCGGTAGGTACACTACATGTACCTAGTTAACGGAAGCAAAGGGGGCAAAGGGGCAGACAGGCGTGTGTGGGTGGGGGCATGTTTTTTTTTTTTTTTTTTTTTATACACATGCTGTCACTCAGGTTGGATCTGGCGAACCGGTATTGAGATAATTTCATTCCACTTCAAAGAAGCTTGGTCTTGAATCTCCAGATTGTGCTGGACGGTAATAAAGTTTAGGGCAGAGTTTTTTTGTGGGCATGTCTAAGGTACGACGTAAAATGTTATATCATACCTTAAGGACCTGGATGGTAGGGGGTTCGTTGTAACGGAGAGCCAAGACAAAACGACTAATAGTAATAATAGACCATAGATAGCATTAATAGTTTCAAACAAGCAGCTAGATAGGAGAATGCTGGAAGTTGTTGGGAACACAGCAGATCAGTGAACGACGGCGGCGGCGACATCCTCGTTGAGAGTGGAGCTAGAGCCAGCAACGCTGTCGCAAAGGGATTGGGGGGGGGGGGTTGCCATAAGTGAGTAATGGGTGAGTGGTGTGGTGGTGACATGTAAGTAAAGTCTGGGTAAGGTAGGATGTAAGGTATGGGTGTGGACAGAGCTACATAGGTTTCTGATGCACAGTAGTGAGAAGCAGGACAGCAGCGCAGCAGAAGCGGAGCCAGCTGTAAATGGCGAGGAGGCTTACCCATGCTGCTCCCATCATGAACCGCGGCGAACGGCCCTTTTCTTTTTTTTCCTTTTTTTTCCTTCCTTTTTTATATCCCTACTTTAGGTATTTTTTGATACCATTTTCTCTGCTTTCCTCTTTGGAATTCTACTCGCCCTTTTCTTTAGTGGACTTTCTATCTGCTCTTCCTATTACTCTCGTTTCTTGTCCCCCTCCAAAACGAGAGAAAGAGGTAGAAGAAAGTCCTATCATCTTAGCCTCTCTCTCTGTCTTCTATCCTGGCCAATTCTCTCCCGCCCACACCCCTGCCCTGCCTACCTGGTCGTCCCTAGTCTTCCCAGTCTTTCCTTGCCTTGCCATACCTTACCCACCCATAACTAGAGTACATACTGTAGCTCGCCAACTACATATCTGGGTCCTCCCCTCCAATTGCTCTACTCTGTGCAGAGCCCCCAAAAGAGTGATCCCATTATCTCTCTCTCACCCCCCTCTCTCTCACCCTCCATTATCAAAATATATCCCTCCTCCTCTTCCTCCCAAAGTCCCTTTCAGCTAAAACTGGACGGTCTTAAAGTCGTGACGATTTATTTCACCACGACCTGTTCCTCTCATCGGAGTGTCATCTCATCTAGATACATTGATTTTCCGCGAGCCATAGTAGGCCCGGAATCTCGATCGCTTTCGGATTTGATATCGTCTCCCCTCCGGTAGTCGACGCCGGCTTGCATCATCAGTGCGTGAGTATGTACTCGATCCAGCCAGTTGTTTGATATTTGCCCAATTATCCACTCACATCTACATTTCCCCGCAGTTGCTGGCGTACGCTGACTATAGACTGGGAGCTGTGTTCAGGCTTATATAACTTCTAATACTGTTCCAGAGTTTTTTTTTTTTTTTTTTTTTTTTTTCTCCCCGTTTTTCCTCATAAAATACGGCCTCGTCCTTTTTTATTGTCCACGACAATACGTCCAGTCGAAACTCTCGACGACTTTCCTGGCAACCCACCTGTACTTACTACATATACCTCGACTCCCCCCCCCCCCCAAATCCTCACGGACTACTAGTACAATATTTCCCTTCAAAGGTTCATACAACAGCTGTACGAATGCCATACACACCCCCCAGCCAGTCTCCTTGCACCTCCCCTATCTCCAGCAGGTCCTCTTCGATATCAATCCACGATGTCACCTCATCATCAGCATACACTACAACAACGACACTGCTGAACTCGAGTAACCCTCCAAAGTCAGCTACATACCTCCACAAGCACCGACGGACTCCTCAGATGAATGCCACATTAGGTTCACCTCCCCCATCAAATGGACACCCAGAAAGGTCAACGTTGCACCACAGGAACGTCAACTCCCGAACTGCCAACAGCATTCACCAGACTCCACCACCAATAGACAACGGTTTATTGATTCCTACAGGGGCCGTCTTGTCACCTCCGGATTCCTCCCAGAACTCCAGCGATGAGGACGATATTACGGGCCGTGGTAAGAGGAGAGGTCGCAATCTTGGGAACCTTGAGGAGCAGCTGAAGGAGGCAATCAAGAATATTCCTCAACGGCGAGCACCATCACCGGATTCTTCATTAAAGGCTTCGGACGGGGAGAGCAAGCGTGGAAGAGCACACCAGAGGTCGATTTCCGAGTCGTCATTACTAAACGACTACAACCTCAGACCGGATTCAAACAGTGACAGTGACTATGAGGATGATGGCTACCAGGTTGCACCACCCATGGTACGTAAGAAGAGCGGTGAAGTTGTCAAGTCGTCACTGAAAACGCCAAACCGATCACGGCCAGTATCTATGCCATCCACACCGACATTCCCCAAGGCTGTGCATTTCGATGCCCACCTTGAGCACGTTAGGCATTTCTTACACCAGGAGAAGCCTTCGGCTGTCAGTGCTGGATCATCACCGGTAGAGTCATTTGACGGGGAGAGAGAGTTCCCGTTTCCTCACGAGGAGGCTTTCCGATCCCGGGAACCGCCTTTTGAGTGGGAGATTAATCTACCAAACTTCCCCAAGGATATGGATGCACGAAAGAACCTGCCTGTCAGAGTGGAAAGAGTATGCCTATCCAACGATAATAAGAACCTGATCGGTACAGTGGCTGTCAACAACATGTCCTTCCAGAAGTCGGTCGTCGTTCGGTTTACTTTGGATCACTGGGAAACGGTTTCGGAGGTTATCGCGGAATTCAACAGCGACGTCAGGAAGAAGAAAAGAGAAGAGGGTGTTGACAGGTTCATCTTCAACATCAAGTTGGTTGACCAGGTCAACTTGGAGCGCAAATTTCTCTTTTTCTGTGTGCGGTATAACGTTGCCGGCCAAGAGTTTTGGGACAACAACAATGGCATTAACTTCCAAGTAAACTTTAGCAAGAAGGCAAAGCCCCAGAACGGAAAGAGCGGTGGTGCTAGAGTTTCCCTGCCCCGATCTAAGCCTTCGACAGCCGCTAGACCCAAATCGATCCCTAACATGGACGATCTTGAAAGCTATGATGGTTCTTTCTTCTCGAAGGATTCGGACGACACTCCAATTACCCTTCTTCCAAAGAAGTCACTTGAAAGTATTACCGATACCACTGAGTCGCTAGCGCGTCGAGCGAATCCGTCTGGCAACGCTTTTGGTAACCGTTACGACTTCGGTGCTTCTTTGAGCGCTGCTATCAAGGCTGCCAATTTTGTCGTCGGTCCCAAGCGAAGTGGGTTGGGAATCAAGACCGAGAAGTCTACTGATAAGAACTCACAAGAGAGCCCATACTTCAAGTTTGGAAGTGCAGTCCTTGAGGTTACCGAGCCCCGAGTCCCAGAAGTCCTCACTACGACTCCTGTTGTTGCCGCTCGTGCCCTGAGAAATGCCTCACCTGATAAGAACACTTCAGCACCCATCGAGACCCCAACCACTGTCGGTGCTGGTGCACCTGAGGTGTTCCAGCCAAGTGCATTTGTCGGGGAGAAGCCTTCAATCGAGTCATCATCATATCGCGAGCTTCTTGACAATTACTGTTTCGTAAGTATTTCTATTGCAGACTCTTAACCTTCGTCACACTAATAGATTTTTCAGTATGGCTCGGCAAAGGCATCACCACAGATGTCGGACAATGAGGTTGGGGAAAAAAAACTCAAGGACTCAGCACCGGGAAACCAGGGCCTTTTCTCTGGGGCCGTCTTTAATACAGCGGAACCGAGGGTCGTCAAGGAGTCTGATCTAAGCCCCAGATATACACCCTCTCCTTCAGAAGGCTCGCCAGCCAGTTCGTTCTTTAAGGCTTCATCAGGTACTGCGTCTCCGATACCATTGAACTATGCGGGATTTCACCATCGCAGGAGAGCTTCCGGGGCATTCAGATTTGATGCTCAGCAAGCACCTACTGCTATCTGTTGAATATGTCGTTGACCAACTGGGTGGAACTAAAAAGGGACGGGGAGTTAAATACACTTGAGTTTCATTTTAAATTGGATGCACGACATTCGAGATTTTTTTTTTTTGGTTTGGGTACAGGTTGAAGATTGGGGGAGGTATTGGCATCGCACGAAGGACAGTGGATTTTTTTTATCCGCCAGACCAGGACCGACAAGAGCGGCCATTCTGCGCAAAAAAAGGGATACATAGGACGGTTATTGGAGTGAGAAGGGTGTGAATTCTCTATGGCTCATGGGACTATACACTCGCAAGGCGCTAATCCGCTCGAGCGTTTTCTTTTTCTTTTTCTTTCTTCTTTGGTGTTGGCTTTATTCGCGCTGTGTTTTTTATTCTCTTCTACTTTTGCTCATATCTTCAGGCTACGGAGCAGTCGATTAATTACGAATGCCTGTCATGAAGAAGGGGCCTTGTGTTTCTAGTACCTTTTTTCCTTCCCATCTTTCTCGTTCTCATTTTTGCGTGGGCACTTTAGGATCATGTTTTTTTTGTTTTGTTTTGTTTTTGTTTGTCAGCGGTCGCAGGACTTAGCATTGCTCGAGCGTTCGAAAAAATGGGAGCCGTTTTAATGCGGCATTGGAGGGAGACATATCTTCGCACCTTCACTTTTAGCTCCCCCAACTTTCATTTGTTAGTTCACACTCTGTTTCATTATTGGGGGGAGGGTCCCGCCGAAGTTGTTTTATCATTAGAGCGTGCGTTTGATTGCTTCTATTAACTCTTGTTTATGTTGTATGCTTGCTTATGCTTTACGTTTTCTTTTCTTTCCCTCTTTTTTGCGATTGATTTCTTTGTTTCCTATGGGCTCTCCTTTCTCTATCGGGGATTCGGGTTCTTTTTTTTCTTTCTCTTAGTTTTTAGCTGGTTGAACGGGGACTGGGAATTGGGGTGGGGTTAGGTGGGGAAACAAAAAAAAATGAGAACACCGGTTTTTTTTTATGTCTTGTTGTCACTGCAAATTGGCACAGGTTTTTTCCTAAAACGGTTTCGAATGGGATTCTTATCGATTTAAGGCACAACTACATACATATCCTTTGGCGAATAAAATACTTACATTACGGTTACTATTTTGTTTCGGTGAATATATTACGGTAGAAGGAAAGGAGTCTAGTGTGTTAATGCCGGTTGTACTCGCAATTCCGGATAGCCTCTTCTTAATACCATTATGTTCCTTTTCACTGAAGGAGATGTTTCGCCCGACAGGCTGGGTAAATTGGCGAGGAGGGTTGTTGAGGATCGAGGGAAGCAGTGATGGCGTGAGGATTTCAAGGCGGCGGATAAGATGAACTGACTGATTTTACTATGCAATACAGTGGCACCACACCAAAAGCATTATAATAGCGATGAAATGAATTATTATTGATTGAATCAATTGGATTTTACAGTTTGAAAACAGCATACTAATACATGGTAGGTGCAAGTATGTAGTAACAAATATTCGGCCAACATTACAAACACTTTTTTAGTTAAACAACATTATGTGATAAACATTCCCAACTGTAATCGCCACTACTACAATCGGGTGATGCGTGACGGGTATTGAGTCTGTTCTTTTTGTCGGGTAACTCTATGATGCTTGGTTTAGTTCTGCACTTTGTGTCTCTTACTGGAGATCTAGCTGCTGGGACGGGCCCTTCGAGGTACTAGGGTAAGCAAGTATGTAATCTCGCTTGCTTCCCATCCTCCTTGCTTGCCATCCTCCTTTCTCACTTGCCCTTAGCACTTACGCCATTTGCGGGGGAGGCATAGCAGACTGGCGAACAAGATTTCGACGGGACAGTCGTACAGTTAAGCCCGTTTGTTTGCCTTTTAGTGTCTGGTTGTTACTGAATTGCCTTGCGTGTCAGTCGGTCAATCAGTCAGGTTTCAGCTGTCGTGTTTTTCCGTGCGTAGGTAGGGGGTCTAGATTGGGGTAGTAGTGGTGTGGATGGTTGGTAATAGTAGGTGCCGGTATAGATAGATTGTACATCCTTATTACTACTGCTGATATTAATTATATACACCGGGAGAGACAGGTTAGTCGATACCCTACCTAAGATTACCATCTGCATATGGGACCTTGAAATCACTAGTAGAGGTGGTGGTTGTAGTGGTGAGCAAGTGAGAGTGTGAGTGACTTCTTCCTAGCTGAACATCTGTATGATGTAGGTGTGTACCGCCGGTATGTAGAGAACAAGAAAAGGAAACAGAAGACCTACAGTGCATAGCATTAGCATTAGCATTAGCTTTGACATATGCTAAAGTATATACTTCGGCATACTCGTATACATACCGTACTGTGTTTTACAGTGTAATACGACTGGACCATGTCATTTTTGCCTAGAAAGATATGGGTTATGCTACATTTTTCCATGTTACTCACCCATGTAGTATATACATGTATGTATGTAGATATAGCATATGCACACTTTCTGACATTTCGTCTCGTCCTAGTGGATCCTCCGTATAGTTACTGTAACTACATTTAATGTACATTAGTCACCTAGTTTCCCCGACCACGGGGTTCCTTTTGTGTCGCCGTTGTATAATTATTTGTTTCTCCGACGCCGAGGGAGGCGAGATTAGGGTGGGGTGGGTGAGTGAGAGTGGGTGAGTGGCACTACATGTAGTGTGTACCCTAGCGCAGGGATATTGTAGGGCAAAGTACCGGTACATGTATCTACCCATACCAGAGGAATAGTGTGCCCTGATTTCCCCCCTCGACCCCACCATGGTACACACACCACAAACTCTCCAACTCTCCAGTACCAAAAAGTACCACAAGTACCACGGGTTGTATCTACATACATGTAGATTGAGTGATTGTCCGACTGAGTGACTGTAGAGTAACCACACCTCTCCCAACCCAACCCACACTCTTGAAGTGAGCGTATGTACGTGAGCGTATGTAGTAGAGTCGCACTCTAGGTACAGTACATGCATGTTATGTATGTATGTGCGTGTCTGGCACTGTGCACGGATTGGTTGGAAGAGTGAGAGCGAGGGCTGGGAATTAGTAGTATGGATAGGAGGGGTTTAGAGTACAACCTCCGCAGAAATTTACTACTGTAGATGTTGCCCACTCTGAGCACTTTGGACTACAAACGGCACTAGCGAGTATCTACGGTGCTACCATAATCATCATCATCACTCTAGTAACTGCTCCTGCTGCCCACCCCTACAAACCACCCTTCAACCACCACCACCACACCCCTCCTTATCACCTGTGCCATGTTCCGCCGTCCCTCTTCTGCCACCTTCAGGAACTTTTCCTACGCACGGCCCTTGTTTAACAGCACACAGCAGCAGCACCACCATCATCGACTTCAGCAACACCTTCTCCTCTCGCTCAACAAACGGAATGCGGGAACAGCAAGAGAACGGGCATCATCCCCGCAATCCCCGCGCTCCTCCCCCTTCTCCACGACATCGGCGTCCAGATCTCCCGCTCTGGCCCCTCCGGATCATCTCGATCCAAAGGAGCTGCACATCTTCAATAAGCTCGTAAAGGAGTTGTCACCTTCCAGGCTAGAGGTGCGTAGAATAATACTGATACCACTCTGTACTGTGCAATTGCAAATACCTACTCACTTCTACCCCGTACGAAATTTACAATAACTTCCCCCTTCCCCCTCCCCAATGCTAATTATCTTTTACGTAAAACGTTAAAATCCCACTTATATAGGTTCAAGATGTTTCCGGCGGCTGCGGCTCAATGTATGCCATCGAGATCGCGTCACGGAGTTTTAAGGGTCTCCCTGTGGTAAAGCAGCATAGGCTAGTCCAGGAAGTCCTCAGTGAGGAGATCAAAGGATGGCATGGAGTTCAATTGAGGACCAAGGTCGAGTAATTTCACGGTGGCAGATGAATCTGGACCGGGGCTTTCCGGTGGGAAAGAAAAAGAAGAGGATTGTATATCTAATCTTTTCCATACATAAAAAAAAACTGGACGTGCTTTTATTTTTTCTTCCCCCAGATACGGGGATGTGGTGCGAGGCTTAAAAAGCACTCTGTGGTCTGGTTGCGGATGTTTATTCGTCTCGTGTTTCTTTTTTGGGGTGCTTCGAACTGTCGACCCATTCTGACGTTTGATCTGGTATGTAGGGCAGGAAGTGAGATGAATAACCGCCTTGGGTCGAGCTCTTATCTCATGGTAGTAATACAAATTGGACTATCGTCCTGAAATAGTAACTGCGATGCACCGCACCCACCATTCCTTCTAGGAACTTGTTTTTTGTTTCTAACCCATTCCCCCAAGGTAGGAAATTAATTGCATCACCTCAAATCAGAAGAAGAGAACCATGAAACCAGAATAGGTGAAAGCAAAATCAGGGACGATAGCGGTTAACGATAACGATAACGATAACGATAACAGACTTTTTACTACAAATATCGATCAAAAAAATACGCAAGACAAGAAAAACAGGCCCGATAGACAGAAAATCATTTCTTTTCCAACTGCACTTTGAGCTGCGCCACTTGCCGCTCTTTCTCCAGAAGCATCTCCTTCGCCTTCTTGATGTGCTCCTGGACGACTTTGATACCCTCCGTCAGGCGATCCAGCTCGCTCGCCTCTGTCTCCTCCGTAAACTCCCCCCTCCCGTTCCTAGTCCGGCTGGGGACTAATGCGGAGCCGCGAGTCGTGAGGATCTCGAACATGGCCTCTGTCGGTTCGTTGAAAATGATCTCATCGTAGATAAAAGCCTGAACGGGCCTGCGCTGCGTTCGGGCGAGCTCCAGCTCGGCCTTGTCGCCTACGTAGGGGTGGAGCTTGAGGAAGTGGAAGAGCGTTTGTGCCTTTTCTGTGCATTCTGGGACGAAGAAGATCTTGATCTGGATCTCAAACTCTCCCCAGCCAGTTTCGGAGACCTCGAAGGGTGGGGACTCGATCACTGGGGGAGGGGGGTGTATGTGTCAGTTGCGGTTGCCACTAGGTTGGGGGGGGGGGGGGAAGGTACTGACTCCGCAGAGGGTTGGCGTAAGTATCGTGAAGCTTGAATTGCACCTTTTTGATAAAGTGCGAGATGTCGTTGTCGCTGACGCCCTTGACTGAGACCGTCCATTGGTGCGTATGGTCTATTGGGAGACCAGGCGGCTTCTTGTCCGGGTTTACGGGGGTTGCGATAGAGCCATAGACTGGAAGATCACATGCATGTTAATGGGTCAGTCATGAATTAGACGTGTATAGAGTTTTTATTGGGCATGTACCAAATGGACGGTAGATAGAGACTCCCTAAATTACAACTAAAGAAGCAGGGAAACCCCCCCTCCCGCGCACAATCAGTGAGAAAGTGTGCTTGCTTATGGAGTTCGGATTATGGTAGAGAAGGGAGACGCGGGGGGAGTGGGCAGTGGGCAGTGGGTAGTGGGCAGTGGGCAGGTAAAGAAAACCGCAAAAGAAATCGAACCCGGAGACGAGAATCTGAAAATCGATAAGGTACCTTGACGCGCTTTTGGTTGGAAGCGGACGGCATCTTTGACTATTGGAAAAGAGGGTAGGAGTAAAGCCCAGAGCGATCCTGACGGAGAATAGGCAGTGAGAGAATGAATTGTCGGGTTACGCGCAGTCGCTGTAGTTACGCTACTTTACACGGTAGACGATGACCTGACGTTGGGGAGACGCGACTGCTGTGGCGCGAATGTCTCATCTTGGCATAGTGTGAGTCGACAGGGTAGCGATAGTATCATCATAGTTTATCACTCTGGTATCACGGAGCTCCTCCATTGGGTATTTCTCATCACTCAGGTTCTAATCGTTGTCCGCTCAGATTTCTTCGTTCATACCATCCCTGAAACTTGCCGTCTAGCTATAATCGATATCACTCGAACCCTCCGCGGTAATATTCATACTTAACTTAGTCCAGAGAGATCTGTGTACACACATATCTACCTACATGAAGGTCAGTTATGGGCTTGCTCCTTTGCACCACCTCACCCTACAGAAGCCTGGTCTTCAGACGCCATCAAACGCAACAATTTGGCACGCAGAAAATCATGAAACACTCAGAGTAACAATGACGCGTGACTTACCCCCCCTTTCCCCCCTCAAAAGCCCTTCTGGCGGCCTGAACAGAAAGCTTCCATGATCGACCGACAATGTAGGTATCGTACTTGTATGCTTATGCTGATGTACAACCAGTCCAAGTGATCAACTGGTAAATCGCCATAGCCAATCGAACTGCCTCGCTTCGTCGGCGTCCCAATATTTCCCTGCGCAACCAACCAATGAAAATATCTACAGCTCGACAGCTCACTGGTCTAGACATACCGGCAACATGCAGACCTAAGCAGTAGAGTTCCGGCAGGCATTGAATCGGCCTAAGCGTTTGGCCCGTCTGTACGGTTGGATCGCGCGTGGGCTCGTTGTTGTTCGAAAAACATCTAACCGAGACTTTCCGTGGATCCGAAGATCTTACATGGAGGCCCTGATATTTCTGTGCACTGTGGTTGATCTCAGAAGGGCCGTCGTCACCTCGTCATGATCCATGCGTGATGACGGGGAACAGGACCACCGTATGTTTTTCCGGAAGTGAAGAAAAACTTTCACAGATCTTACGGAAAAATTTGAAGGTGCCGGTCCGGTTTTGAAGCTGGGCAGGGTCCAGGTAGACTTCCGGATTTTTATCGGGATGATCTACAAGTGCCTAGTACCTTGTCCGATGTCAACGGGGATACAATGCTTGCGCTTGCCACAACGATTGACGAGCGGCTTTGTGATACGGGGGGGCATGATCGACCAATGGATTACCCCCGAAAATTAGGGTACATGAGTAGGTTTGAAGTACTGCCTTTTGTAAAGTACTCTCTCTCTATGGCAGCGGATTGGGGAGTTCCATCTTGAATATCTCTTACTGCGAACAGGCCTACCTAATACTCTAGGCACGAATCGAAAGAGGGGGGGGGGGTGGCTCGTTTTTTCCTAATTTTGTTTAATTGATTGGGGTATATTTTATTTGTCCAGTTCGGCCAAGCTCTACTGCTTCCATGCTTTCAGCACATCCAAGCATCCTGCCCAATCACGGCACACAACGTTTTTTGTTCATATACGAGTGACACGACGAGGGAAAGGGAAAAGACACCTTGCGGGCAGTCTGATTTATTTCATCAATGCGTTAATTTGTCAGCCATTGGCAAGATCGATCCCACGAAATCACGGCTACCTCTACTGCCATAGTTTCTTATGAGTGGCTTGCGCCGTTGTTTGGCTGGGATACGTGTAGAAAATAAGGATTTCGAAGCAAGGTGTGGTTGCTGCTTCCGCACCGCAGGCAGAATCGATCCAATCCATGCCAGTGAACTTAATTCGATTGCAGAAAGGTGGCAATCCTCTATCATAACTCGTTTAATCCAGCCGGGTTCGGGATTCTAGCGCTCGCCAGTCACATCCCCATATACAATCCTACCACTCGCCATGTGTGGTTTCTTGATGGTGGCGATCCATCCATAGTACTAGCTAGTACTTCATATAGCCATAAGCCCCCCCCCCCCTGGCCCGGGAGATCCCTCAGCGTCGACCAACCCAACACGTGCATTCAGCCTTTCCGGAACCTTTAATGTCACCATCAGCATCGCCATTCCCCGTCATCGTCAGCATCTCAATATCAGGGGATTGGGTGCTGTCTATGCCCACCCCCCTCCTTCTCCCCTTACTTCAATCCAGGATAGAGCCAAACAGACTATGCACCTGTTCTATTCGCTCAAAACACATTTACTTTGCGTAGGTAGAAACCTGATTAATCAATTCGTATTGGGAAAGCACTTCCCAAAGGTTCCGACCCCGCAACGCTGTGTACGCGAAAATGATCGTGAGATTTTAGATTTCCCCCTCTCTGCCCTCCCTTATGATCACCCCTCCTCTTTCACCTCAAAACAACTAGCTACATGAGGAGTAAGCTGTTATACGTATGTGCTAACTACGGGTTCTGCATGACATCGTGAGTGTGCCGAAACCTAAATACATCGTATCGTAGTCAAATCGGGGTAGATAAAACGAAATACAATCGTAAGCAAGAACCAACAGATCGCCCTGCGAGTTGATTGAACGGAAATCGTTTTGGGGAACTGCCACCACTACTCTACTCAGCATGCAAGTGGTGGTTTAATTGCAGTCTTATGTTATCTCCGCTGCCGTCGCCGCCGTCGCCGCAGCAGATTGGAATTTTATTTTACTCATATGTTGACATCCATTCGCTTCCTTGGGGGGGGGGGGGTTGCGGCATGGGGAGTGATACTTTACAGTAGTTACCATCACCCCATACTTTACACCACCTATTTTCTTTTCTTTTCTCTCTGAGTTCCCCTATGTCTTTCGTTCCTTCTCATCACCAAAGTCGGACCAGCCCCTCCTTTAGGGTACTTGCTATCATCGGTTTTTTTTTTTTTTTTTTGCTGCTTGCGCCGTGGTCTTATTTAATGTACATACTTGGATGCAGCTTGGGTTAACTCGCCATGAAATGAACCACGTCGGCATATTATGTAATCCGCCTCATTGGCTAAATCAACCCACATGGAGTTTAGCGAGAGAGAGTGGACGATGAACACCCCGGCCAGAGCCCGACACCCCCCCCCAGGACTCGGAGGGGAGAATCCGTTGCTGGCTCTCGAGGGCACTCCAAGTAAACTGGACCGATAAAATAGGCTACCGCTACCCTATACCCTACCCCTCAAAATGCGGGAACTGATTCGAGACAACGCATCGTTGGCTGCTGCCCAACTCTACTAGTTAAGCGCGTCCCGGATTCTTGGTGAGACGGGATCTAGCGAGAACAAGAGGGATATATGGCGGTAAGATATTAGTTAGTTAGTGGAGAGGGAAAAGGAGTTTCCTCCGTTCCGGTAAAAGAGGTTTTTTTTTTGTAAGTGGTTGGAAATTTGCACTCGGTCGGTGAAGACTTTTTTTTTTTTTTTTTTTTCCTCCCCTCCCTCTCTATGTGCGCCTTAAACTATTGATCGCCCTGCCTGCCGTGCCGCAATGGTAGGATGAGAGAGGTTACTTTGGGGACTTGTGTGATAGATGTATAGATAGGGTTTCTTGAGGTTTAGAAAGTATGCGATGTACTTTACAGTACTCTCCCTATGTGCTCTATCTACCTAGTTGGCCAGGCTCCCTGATCATCGCGGATTCCGGTTTAATTCGGATCGATGGAGTTAATCAAGGCGCTACTCTACTCTACTCGTGTACCGCAATAAGAACCAGGAGTTAATTGTATGGAGTATTTGAATTTTTTTGGTTCTAAATGCTACACCCGGGTATGTACTCTCGTTCCCTCTTTGCGCTTTATTATGATTGATCCTCTCTCTCCTTCTACCCATGTCAACTTGATATCTCAATGTGCAACTAAAGTTCATGGGGATCGCCCCCCCCGTGTAACCGACAACTCATTGGTGCCTCCGTGCCTGCAAGTCGTAACATTTAAACGGGCCTGTGGGTTACTGGGTGTAAAGTAGGTAGGTTATATGTACATGTAAACATGATGGGCCTACCGCCATCGTTCATGCCAATCTCTTAAACGCTTCGGTTAGGAGGAGCTCAGGAAGGCGCCGATGCCTGTTTCGTTTGAGAGTATATATATAGCAGATTGACGTATGGGGATTAGTATGAAGGATATCGAATATGAAAGATCTAAATAAATCTCACAAAGATGAGTCTTTGCGTTACTCTACACGCAATCAACTATGTAGGTAGAGTAGGCAGTGTATTACGTGCGACTAGCTGGAATGGTATAGCGAATGTCTTGATACTCTTCTGCGACAACGACCTTGGAGCCTAGGGGCTTCGATACCGTTCCTTTCCCCCCCCTTTTTTTTTTTTGCTTTTCTTCCCATATGAACATGCAAAACGATATATCGCGCTCTCCCCCTCTCTATCTAGATACTGACAGAAATAACATATCTTATATCTAACTGCCCATTGCACATATTCCTTTTGTTTCCCGACATCCCGGGCTCTCCCCCAAACATGTGCGTCGATCACCGACTAGCTGGGCCAATTGGAACCCGGCAGCCGAGACATTGCTTTTTTTTGTATGGCGTTTTTCAACAAATGGTTGGGGGACAGTGTGCCAAATTGAAGCCAGGCTACCACTGTACTGGTCGACAACTTGTGACCGGATGGCTCCGTGAAGGGTGCATACATACATGTACATGTACCCTACCTACATGTACATACAGTGCCGGCGGCGACGAAGCTCATCATCTTAGCCTTTTTTTTTTTTCTTTATTCGTGCGTGTGTGTGAGAAGAAACAGGCTATTTTGCCTATTTGATGGATGTTTATCAGGACCTCGGGAGGGTGGGTGGAGGAATGTAAGGTGAGGTGATTTTGGTCGCAGTTTGCGCGCGGTCAGCGTGAGGGGAAGGAGGGGAGGGGTACGTGCGGGTAGTGATTAGGTGTGGTCGTCGACGTGTTGTGAGGGGACTCATGAGGAGTCACTCGCGCGGGAGGAGTATATTGTCGGTATCGGATCGGGACTCGAAGACGTGGCGGGTAAACGCATAACGATGGGATCGTGGGCTTTGTTTATCGTCGATATAAAGTAGAAAAACAATTCAAATCGCGAGGGTGTGTGGGGGGAAAGGGGGGAGGGGGAGGGGAAGGGCGAGTGATAATCCGTGCAAAAAATCGTCGTGTCCTAGAGTTGGGAAGGTTATAGCATCTAGTTCGCGTTGGAATAGAGATGGTATCGGAAACCAGGGAAAAAAGTACATGCTGGAGGAGAGTGTTGATTATGCTGGGCCATGGCCAATTGATATGATTCCATGGCTCCGCGTCCGTACAGACATCAGACATATACTTGAGATGAGGTTGAGGGTTTCCTGGTATTCCCCCCCCCCCCCCAAAAACCTATTTTCCTTTGTTTTGTAGAGAGAGACCCACGGAGCCAAGTAGAGACTAAAGTGAGTTCCCGCTGCGCGTACCCGAGCCAATTGCGGTGCTGGAGAGAGGGTTGAGCGCTTAAGCCTGATCTGACAAGGGATAAGGAGTAGCTATAGGACGAGCTTGGAACTTGTGGACGGGTTTTGTATGATGTTTGCAGGTTCCTGATCGAGGACTAGTAAGAGCACCTGGGTCCTTGGTAGAACATAGTGCTTCTATCATCATTAAAGTTCTTTTTTGGGGTTATTAGTTTCATAGATATGGGAATATATGTGCTTGAAAGCCGTAATAGCTATTTTGTTTTTTTGCGTAGTGTGGAAATGTGAAATTTGAAAAAATGTTAGTTATCTACACTGTAACTTTAAAGACTATTAGAGTTACTCACTGCATGCTTAGTGTACTTGACTTCTGTTCTAACTAACTATGCAAGCGACTAGAGACACACACACACACAGTGAGAGAGAGTACTAGTTTGATGCTGTAAGAAGTATTGAGTTCAAATGACTTCCATAAAGGCCAAACCATTGGGCGGTAGGAGAGAAAGATGGATTAATAGAAGACCGGGGCTGTTCTGTTTCTGATACACTCCGTTTAGGATATGTTGATATGCCACCGGCTTGGTATGCTTTCGCCGTGGGTACACGCTGTTCTAGCATACGTAGCCTATACATTTAGTTGTGTATCTAGTACAAATTAAACAGGTAAAGGATATGAAAGTATAAAAATATTTGAAATATTTGAAATATAAGTAAATAGGGCCAGTTGAATCTACCCGGGGTATATGGCTATCTCACGGTGTTTTTACCCTCCCACTCTCCCAAAACTAAAAGGAGATAAAGCCGAGGCGGTTGAGTACTAGAGAGTGGGTAATAAAAACAACTAGACCCAAGAGGGACTGGTCCTTGCCAGAAAAGAGGGCTTTGTCTGCGGACAGTGATCTTTCCAAATAGCGGAGAACCCTAACCCTACGAGTGATACCTTATGATGAAATTGCATTTATGAAGGAGGTGGCAGTAGTTAATCTATTAATTCTTGATGATATGTAAGCATAATTATTTATAGTTAATAAGTCTCGATTGAGGGGGGATCCGGAGATAGTTCGAGGATTCGTACTGATTATTAATTGACTTGATTTAACTTGGTGAGCGTGGGCCGTCCACGACGTTACTTTACAGGTCAACATAGTATCATTCATTGTATACAATCTGTGCTTAAATTTGGTTATATGTTGGAAGAAGTCTTGTGGCAGAACCGGGGTGCTTGAATTATACTTGAAGATTTATGTTTAACCCTAAGTTTTTGATCATTAGGATGGTCGAAACTACATTAGTGCAGCGATATAATAGGGTACCTATGGGTAAGATAGCTTAATGAGGGCTAGTTTTGGGACATGTGACCCACCTATTTGATTATGATAAAGTTATCTTGTCTTTATTGTACTATGTGCTGTTAGTGGTTGGTTCTAAGGTTTTATTAACCACTAAATACGTACAGCCCCTCATTAAAAGTGTTCGTGATTCAGATTTAAAAAATGGCATGTCTAATTCAAGTTAGTTACCAAACTGTGCATTGAGATGTTTAAAGTCTCAAGCCATCAGTACTCAATGGTGGCTAAAATCAATACTAGATGTTCACGATGCTTTTATTCCCTGTTACAAAGCCCCTACAACCCTATGAATACATTTGAGTTCTTGGATTCAACTCTGTAAGCCGCATTGGGTACTGACATCCTATATCTGAATCACGAACACTTTTGAAGAGTGGCTGTACTACCATCGTAGCTACAAGCTTGAAATTGGTGTTGACATGGAAAGCATGGTTAGGTCTACGCTTTCATAGCGAGCGAGGAGGGGTATAACCCCCCCCCCCCCCCGGAGCCTCCACTCCAGAGCTCCTCCTCTTTCTCCCCTAGGTATTACTTCACAAACTATCATAAGGCTAAAATCTTATAAGGACTATACTAAACAGAGAGTTACAAACGGGTTGAAAAGCGCTAAGGCTGAAAGGGTAGAAAGGCTATCCCGTTGTCCGTCAGTAAAATGCTGACCCCCCCCCCCCCCCCCAGGGGGGTAGGTTTAGTGTGGCCTTACTAACAGATGTTATCTTACCAAATAATAGATCTCCAATACAAATTTAACTCCTCTGTTCTAGGGGAGTCAGCATCAACGGACCATGGGATTTATATAAGGCTTAAAACTGCCATATATATGTGTGTATGGGGTCGAGCGGAGCGTTAATGTCTTCACAACTGTGTTCTAAGGCCAAGTCTACACCTACCCTCACCCTCGAAGGCTTGCGACCATAGAACCTGATCCAGGAAAAGGGCTGGATAGTGTAACAACTCATGGAGTTGACATGTCTCGGTGAGGAGCAGCCATTGATAGGTAGGATACGCAGAAGGGATATCTATGCAAGGCTCATGATCTTACAATAGTTATCAACAGAAGGCAAAAGGAGCGAAGGGAAATAACCATGCGCCTGACGCAGTCCTCGACCCGTAAAGCATTGGGAGTACTAGTCTCCCCTTTGAATTAGGTGATTGGTATTGCTTGTATCTCTTGTATTGGGGGCTTTAGATCAAGGGAGGATGTGGAAGGCAATAAATGTGTAGACCGAGTGATAAATTATGATGGAATCCAACACCAGGCACGCACATCCTCCAACAATCGCAACTCGATCTTCATCCCATACCACCCATAATCATTAAAACCCTTATCCCCTCATCTCCACCCTCAACCCCAACGCTTACCCCCACACCCAGCCATCTAACATAATAATGGCTGGTCATTGGTGTAGAAGCGCTCTCCACTCCCCGGGATGGTTCCAAAATTACCTCCAGTTTGTGCCCCACCTTGTCCGTTAAATATGGTTACTGACGTGAGAATTAGAGTCCAACCTTATCTAGGGAGGCAATTTGAGCTGCGGGCCGTTGGGGATGTTCACACACACGTTTTTATGGTCCATGAGGGTGTCCTGCACTACAATCTCCCCTACCTCCACCGGCAAATCGTGGAAAGCTGCATTCACAACAACATCGTCATACTCAAGGAGACCCACAGAACTCTCAAGCACTTTGTTGAATGGATCCAGGACGGCGACTACAATGTGGCAGAGACCTTCCGTGACGGCCATAACCCTCTCATCTACCACGCCCACGTCTACACTATGGCGGAACACTTCTTGGCCCACGAACTGCAGAACAACGCGACGTTTCATATCAAACACCTCCTGTGGGAGAAGCAGGACGAGATTCTCCCGTGTCATGACATCGAGTTACTGGAATACCTTACTGTCAATCATGGCCAGGAGCCCGACACTCTCCATGACACTATGGTTAAGAAGATTGCCTTCAGGATCAATAACTATGTCGACTTGCAACAATTCGAGAATCTCCTCAAAAAGCACCCAAAAGTCGCTCAAGCAATCATGAAACATGTCAGACCAGTGATCCACGATCCGATTGTACCAGTCCCCGTCAACAACCATCCGATGTTTGCCGCGGGCGGTTCTCTTCTCCAGCGTACGATCCATTTCCACATGGTCAGCAACGGATTGACTCCGCAAGAATAGGGGGCAGGGTTTGGTTAAGGGAGGGTATGGTGGCTGTGATTGAGTGGTGGCTTTTGGCACTTTCAGCATGATCTCCCTTCTTCTACTTTTTGTTCATAGCTAACAAAATTGAATCAAGTCTATTTTTGTCCCTTTTCTCTGTTATGTTTTTTTTTTTTTTAAAAAAAAAAGTAAAGTAAAATGCAGTAGAGCAAGAATATATAATGTAGAATGCCAAGAAAAAAAAGTGAAGACAAGCCAAGAACATAAGAAAACATTTAAAGAGAAAGAAGAAACACAAGAAAATCATAAGCAAAAAGAAAGACATCCATAACTCATCTCCGAATACATAGACTAGACATGACCAATCATAAAATCCCGAGAATAATTATGGACAGAAGCAGTCCATATGATATCAAACAATAGAGTGATAACAAGTTGGCGCGAAGGTGGTACCACAATCCCTATGGAGACTTTGACTGAGCAAGTAACTTGATGACTTCGTCACGCTCCTTCTCGCTGAGCTTCCCGAGAGCAGCAGCAACACCCTTCAAGGCGCTGTTGCCATTCTTCTGGATGAGAGATGCGACCTGGTTTGCGACTCCATCTTGCCTCAAGCCCTCAATCTTGGAGAGCACATCCTTCCTATTATCCTCATACCAGCACGCAACCAAGCGGTCGTTCTCATCAAACAGGGTACTCTCGCCGTCGGCCACAATGAGCATCTTCAATCTTTCCAGGTTCTCAGCCCTGGTGGAGCCCTTGTCTGCGACAGCCATCTTCTTCAAGAAGAGTTCCTCGTTTAATCTACGGCGGATGCGCCAGTAGAAGAAACGCCTGGCGTTCTTCCATTGTAGGGGCATACGGATGGTTCCCTTGGCTTGCATGCGGCCTGGTGTGTCGTGGAGATCGGCGAACTGGAGAGAGATTTGTCCGTAGACGGGCATGAGCAGCTTCTCGCGCTCGACCATCTTCACCTTAAGGGTAGACTGCTCGTCCTGGCTGAGGTTCTTGTCGGCAAGCTGGCGGCGGAGATCACCATAGATTGGGTCAAGGCGTGCCATAGTGTCGAGCTGCTTGTCACGGCGGTACTTGATGTTGACAATACCTTCGGGCTCAAGGACACCAGCGCGGGCTTCCTCATCAGCGTACATCTCCATCATATCAGCATTGATAGTGGGGTCAACGACCACCTGATTACTAGAATTAGCCAAAGCACTAAATATATTATAAGAATGAGGGAACATACCCAAGATCCACCACGAAGCTCGCCGTAAGGAGGAATGTAAACGAAAATAGGCTGCTCGTACTTGACAAGGGCATCGACGATAAAGGAACCGTACTTGAGGACCTCATTATACATATCCCTCTGACCACCGGAGAAACCACGCCAGTTGGCAAGAATCATCAAGGGGAGTTGTTCTCCGCGGTTAAAGTCATTGATGGCCTGTGCAGTCTTGAAGGCAGAGTTGGGGTACCAAACCTGGCCAGCCTCAAGGGTAACCATCTCAGTCGAATCTGGATTGGCAGGGTCCGCAGGAGTAATGTTCTCAACTGAACGGGTCTCGACAGCAATGACACCGACAGGAATACCAGCAAGACGAGCGCGACCGACAACGACCGTTCTGGCCCATCCGCTAAGAGTCTCTTGGAAGGAGCCTTTGTCGAAAAGACCGGAGAGTTCATCCTTGCCGGCAAGAAGCCATCTGACATCATAAGGGTTCTTCTGTGGTGGCACGAAAGTGATATCACGGTCCCAGGTATCGTTGGACGGGGAAACAGGCACAGGAGCACCCTTTCTCTCAGGAACGAACGACATCCACTCAACAATCTTCTGCACACCCTCAAAATCATCTTCGGCAGTCAAGTGAGAGACACCATTGCGGTACATGATCTGGGTGCCTCCCAATTGCAAATTAGAAGTGTAAACCTCACGACCAAGAAGCTTGTTGATGGCAGGGGCACCAGTAAGAATCTAAAAATAAATGATTAGCAAGCAATTTCGCGCATAACCCACAAACCCGAACTTACAATAGGCTGTCCTTCAATCTGGATTGCACGCTGACCCAACCTGACCAAGTAGGCACCAATACCAACGGAACGGCAAGTGACAAGGGTGAGTGTGAAGATGTCCTCGTAGGCCTTGCTAGTTGCACCAGCAATCAAACCAGAGCCCTTCAAACACTCAACACCCAAACCATCTTCCTGACCAACAATGGTGGTGATCTTATATCTCTCCTCGTCATCATCGGTAATACGCTCTGTGATGACGGTCTTCTGCTTCCTTTCCGCGAACTTCTTGTGCACCTCAGGGGTGAGGTAAAGGTACTTGAAACCAGCCTCGGGCTTGTCGGCCTCGTTCCAGGCAACCGAGAAGTGGGGGATCAACTCTTCAGCCATACCAATTCTTGCACCAGAGTTGGCAGAAAGGTAGATCCTAGGAACACCCATCGCTCTCGCTAGTTCGGTACACTTGTGGAAAAACCTATCTTCTGCAGGTCCGAAAGAACCGATCCTGAAGGTTATGTCGTTGGCAATGATGACAAACTTCCTGCCCTTGGGGTACTCGGGAGTTTTTGCAGTAACTACCCAACCAACCATACCGTGGGTGTTGGTACCCGGCTCTCTCTGGACCTCAGTAAGGCCACCCTGGTCATCCAAGACAAGCTCGTTGTAGTCAAGGCACTCTGTGAGCTGAGGAATCTTTTCCTTGAATGCAGAGACCTTCTTTGCGGTCTTCAACCAGCTCTGGTGGATCGCCTGCCTGAAAAGCTCAGGGAAATCATACACGTATTGAGTTCCCATAAGGTGGGCCTTGTATCTCTTGGGCTGAAGCCACTCCTTAGCAGCATATGGGGTGTTGACTGGACGGAGGTGCATGGATCCGGGCTTGGAGCCAATGCTGTGGAACACCCATTGACCTTTCTCAGTCTTCCTCTCTGCGTACATCTCGACCTGAATGACATAACCAGAAACATTCTGAATGAGAACACGAAGTGGGTAGGCAAGTCCGCTCTTGGGGTCAGTGCAGATAATACGGATTTCAGCTCCAGTGACACGAAGTCTCCAAAGGCGTCTTCCAAATCTCTCAATGAATCCACCAAGAGCAGGTTCAATCTCCTCGGGGCTCAGAGGGAACACAGGAGTGAAGTTAATGAAGATATGGTTGAGATCAGAGTTGTTGTTTCCGATAATCTCCAAAGCGTCCAAAATATCATTGACCAAACGATCAGTCTCGGAGATGAGGTAATCTGCAGTAGGGATCTCGTCACGCAGACGACCAGCTCTGACAACAGCGCGGGTAAAGTATCTCTTATCACTCTGGACCTCCTTGCCGTAAGCTTCGTAGACGTGGATGTTGCGATTCTCAGTAAATACTGGCTTGATTTGGAAATTCGACAATCTTCCAAGCTCAAGCTGGAAGGCCAAGGCCGGCTCGATGTGACGAATACTCTCCTCTTCCTTGTACTCGGGTCCACGGAAGGTGAAGTAGCCTGGGTAGGAACCATCCTTGTGTCCGCAAATGAATGTGATTCTCCTGATGTTTCGTGAGAGGAGCTCAGACTTGAAGTCGTTAATGAGAGGTAGGATCCTCTCCATAAGGTTCTTGTCATCCATAGACTCGGCATCCTGGACTGCAACGTTGCACACCGCCGAGAGAATCTCATCTTCTTCAGTTTCAATTGCGCTAAGGGTATGTGCCTTTCTACGTCCCTCAAGGCTAGGCATGTGGCCTTCCTTAGTAGTCTTCTTGCCTCCCTTTCCACGCGGGATGAGTTCGAGAGCTCTGCCAAGGAATTCCTCGGCCTCGTCTAAGAAAGTAACAGGAACAATAACACCCTTACGTACGGGCTCAGCCTCTGATTTGCCTACCAAGAACGAGAGGTCACTGATCGACCCAATGCGCTTAAATTCGCTGCGCTCAACAGTGGGGGTAACAGGAGCTGATGGCTGGGTCATTCCGTACTCGGTAACGCCAACTTTTCGCAACTGGAAGTCCCAGGTAACCATGAATGGGGGCTCTGAGTCTAGATTGTGGTAGTTGACTATGTGCAGCTCATAGGCCCTGTAAGCCCTGCGAACGTAGACCTCCAAAGCAGCAAGGGAAACCCAAGGGTCGGCGTGGGCGAAGAAGGTTGGAAGAACATCGAAGACCGTATACTTCGAGTCGATGACTTCCTTCAAGGTGTCAAGCAAAGGTGTTCGGTGCTCCCATCCGGTCTCACCGTATCTTGACTCTACAACGGAAGAACGCAGGATGTGCTCCATCTGGGTTGCCCTCTCTTCCAGAGATGGCAGTGCGCATTGGATGAGGACCTCACGGGCCTTGAGGGCAACCTTGGTGGAGGGGCGGGAGTCCAGTTCAGTGAGCTTCTTGAGGATTGGGCGGAAGAACTTGACGATGGGTCCATTTCCAGGTTTGTTGGGGCGATACTCCTCCAAAATGGCGAGGATAAGGTTGTTCTTAGAGCTAATCTTACTGTGTGAGAGAACTGCCTGGACAACCTTGTTGATGTCATCCTTATTCTCATCTCGAAGCTTCAAAATAACGTCCTCGTCTCTGGTGTTTGCACCCTATATATATATATGTTTAGTATTGTTTCCAAAAATAAGTGGAAAGAATAAATCTGCAGGAATTCTTACAGAGAAGAGCTTCTCAATGTTCCAATAATGCTCCATGATCTTCAAGAAAACTGTAAGCTCGTGTGCTTTCAAACCTTCTGCATATGAATCCATAATGGCTATGAGGGGCGCCAATGCCGACTTCAAGAGATCGACATCGCCGGGCTGAACATGATCATCCAAGAAACGTTCGAGACCTTTGCGCAACGCCTTTGCAGGAAACTCGGCCTTCCTGGCTCTTGCCCTGTCGGTGATCTGGGAGAAGAGCGCATCAAGCTTCTGTGGCATCCTGCTGTGTAAGGCCGAGAACTGAGCAGACCACTCGCCGTATGGGAGTTCAGGGTCCCTCAGAACCTCGATGAGCTCCTTGAGGGTAGTGGCCATGATGACCTGATTGTCATACCCGTCGAGGATGTTGCGTAAGATAGTATTGAGCTGAGCGAACCTCTGGGGAGGCTTGCTGCCCACGACTTGAGGAGCTCCAAAGTTGGGGAGCTGGCCATCGAAAGGCGTGGCGTGCTTGACTCGGCTGGGGTCATCAAGAGCTAAGATACCAAGAATGTCACCAGCCTCGAGAACGGCACCTGGCTGCTTGATGAGTTGAACATGACCATCCTCTTGGGCAAGAAGTGGCATGTACATCTTCATAACTTCAACTTCCGCAAATGCTTGGCCTCTCTTGACGTGCTCTCCGTTCTCTACAAGGAATTTGACGAGCTTTCCCGGGGATGGTGTCCTCAATTGCGTGGGGTCGTTCTCCTGCTCCAAGAGACAGGTCATGCTATCAACACTCACTCTGGTAGCGCCAACTTCCTCTTTCCAGTAGACATTGTGACTTCGTCCGCCCAACAGGATCAAGAGACCACCGTCTGACAGTGCTCGTACGCCGACGCTGCACTTAGAGCCGTTACTAAAGAGATGGTAGGAATCCGAGCTCGACCTTGTCGCGGTGAACTTGAATCTCTTGCCTTCGTAGATGAAGTCGATAGGGAAAACAGTCTTGAGAATATCCTTCGCCGGAACCTGGCCCCTTTCCAGTGAGGTCCTGTACTCAGCCATGCATGCCTCGCTGCCGACGTGCGCCTTTGTAACAGCACCAGAGACTACAGCCAACATGGTGTCGGGTCGCTCGGCGGTGAGTTTGTTTGTAATCAGCTCGTCAAGCCATCCAGTTGTGATAGTATTGTCCTCGAATGCCGGAGTCTCAAGGAGTTTGATGAGATACTCGACGGTGGTCCTGAAATCACCACGAATGCTCAATTCCTTCAAGGCCACCACCATGTGTTTCCTAGATGCGCCTCGGTTCTCTCCATATGCAAAAATGTGTCCAAATTGTGAATCTGAGAATGAGTGGATTCCACCAGCAGTACCGACTGAGAAGTAACCCCATACGTTTGAGGAAGACCTGAAGTTAAGCTCGTGCATCATACCGCTAGAGGGCTTGAAGCCTTCACCAGGGTCCTCGGAGGTGATACGGCAAGCTGTGGTGTGACCCTTGGGGGCCGGCTTTCGCTGGGTCAGGTGTGATTTTTCCTTTGAGAAATCAAAGTCGATCTCGCCAGTAGACGCAGGGTCAACACCGTACATAAGACGAATATCGCGTATCCTGTGAAGGGGAAGACCCATAGCAATCTGGAGCTGGGCAGCGGGAAGATTGACACCGGTAACCATCTCGGTAGTGGGGTGCTCGACCTGGAGACGGGGGTTAAGCTCTAAGAAGTAGAACTTGTCCTCCGAGTGGGAGTAGAGGTACTCGACAGTACCCGCTGAGACGTATCCAACAAGTTTACCCAGTCTTACGGCAGCCTTCTCCATAGCATTGAAAGTGGCGGGGTTCGCAACAGTGACGGGCGCCTCCTCAATGATCTTCTGGTGTCGTCTCTGAACTGAACAATCACGACCAAACAGCGAAATGTTGTTCCCGTACTCATCCGCCAACAGCTGAACCTCCAAATGCCTAGCATTGCCGGCCAGCTTCATGATGAAGATTGGGGATCCTGGCACCTCATTGGCAACCTGGCTGTAGAGGCTGGCAAAGTTCTCTTCAGACTCCGCCTTCCTGATTCCCTTTCCACCACCACCTTCCGATGCCTTGATCATGACGGGGAACCCGATCTCTCGGGCCTTTGCCAAACCTTCCTCGGCAGAGTGCGTGCAACCCTTGTCATAGATGTCGTCCGCCACTGTGACTAGGCCCTCTTTGTCCACAACGACATCCTTGACGCCGGTCCCGCTCCATGGAATACAGGGCACCTCGGCGTGTTGCGCAACAATCGTGGAGGAGATCTTGTCCCCGAGTGATCGCATCGCCGAGCCGGGAGGCCCAATGAAGACAATCTTGTGTTTTGATGCCGCCAAGGATTCCGGTAACTTTGGGTTCTCACTCGCATGTCCCCTATAATTTTACAGATTAGTATCACGATTGTGGGGGATGGGGATGGGGCGGGGGGTGAGAGGGGAATTGTGCCCACCATCCAGCCCACACAGCGTGGACCCCAAAACGCTCGGCAACATCTACAATCAACTCGACATTTGCATAATTATTATTATTTGTGCCACCAGGGACCTATAAACCGGATATATATTTTAGGGTTAGTATATCTCAATTTGGCGAATTTCAACTGGGTGGTGTTTTCATCGGGCTAAGGGAAGGGAACGGGAAAGCTGGATACTGACCTCAACATACTGGTCCGCCATCCTAATGTAGTCCGCATTCGCCTGCAGGTCCTCTGGCGTAGCCATAACTGTGAACTGGATCGCCCGCTCATCACCAAATGTCTCGTACGCCCATTTACGCACACTTCTGATTTCCTTTACGGCTGCAATACCGTTGTTTGCAATAAGAACCTAGAACAACGCCCAATTTATTAGCCCCTTCCCTTTTCTCAAAGCCCAACCCCCAATCCCGCCCAATATATATAATAGCTCTCCAATAGCATCATCATCATCAATAACCAACCTTCTCAATGACAGTATGTCCATCATGGGACGCAACAAAGTCTTTGACCGCACTGGGTGCAGCAACGTCTAACGAATTGCCCCCGAGAAAGTGCGCCGGCAGATTGAACTTCTTTGAGTAGCTCGGCGTCACTATCTTGTCCTTCCCCCCGGGCTGGCCTGCCGTTCCATTCGTCCGCATGATGGCGGCGGCGGTAGCAGTTGAGTCCGATGCCATTCTATGATATGTATATGTATATGTAGATTTGGGGTATGTTGGCGGGTGGTTTTTTTTTTTCTTCCTCTTCTAATCTCTATCTCTTTATCTTGGTGGATGTGGCTCCTAGAACCGCGGAAGCTATTATCGTAGGAGGTATTGATGGGATGGGAAGCTTTCGTGAGGTAAGTGGTAGGATAGCGTAACGTTCGTTCGTTGGGAGGAAAAAAAACTAGGATATAATGTGAGGATAATTGTACTTTGCACTATGACTTGGGTGGGGGGGATTGACACTTACAAGCTGGATTGGCTGGAGGGAATAGAAAAAAGAGAGATGGAGATGATGGGTGAGAGATGAATAAGAACGAGGTGGGAGGGGGGGTAGGAGGGTTGGGTCCTATTGAAGTACTAAATGGTCGAGACAAGAAATGTCTCCTCTCCGTTGAGGGAAAGAGAGCTAGCCAGGCCCAACCAACAAAATGATAGGGAATTGTTTTTTGCGGGGCTCTGTTCTACGGCAGGGGTGTGTGATGTGTGGTACTACCACCCACTGCTCTAGAGTACTTACTACCACAGTCCCGGAGAAGAAAAAGGAAACACAGTGAAATACTCCGGCTATGGGAATCAGTTGGTTGGTTGGTACCTTTTTTTTTTTTTTTTTTTTTTTACGTTTTTCTACTCTGCTCTCTTCACTTGCGAAAAGAAAATATAGTCAGGAGTCTACTTGGGGTACAGTATCTGTCAGTCTGTCATAGCTCCTAGATAGGAAATCAACCCCCCCCCCCCCCCAACCAAAAAAAGACCCCTCTATTAGAGTAGCTCTCCCAACCGGCCCTCTTTGAGACTTTACTTGTCTCTCTTTTACTCAACTCTTCCCCCTTCCCTCTCGAACTCTGCTGCACAGCCCAAAAAGCTTTCCGTTGCGCCTGCCCCACCATCAGGAACGGGACTAGGGGCAACATGTTGGGGCGAATTCTCGAGAAAAAAAACGTTGAGGATAGTGCAGGAGGGGGAGGGAGGGGAGGGGCCGAGGGCCCTGTCGGTCGATAGGGTCAATCGCGGGTCTTGGCAAAATACTTCCAGGAGCGCTAGTAGCCTAGAGGGATCCGCGTAAAGCACACAAGCTCTACCAGCAAGCAGGCACCCGGAGGAGTAAGGGACCTTTTTTTTTTTTTTTTTTTTTTCTTACCATAGAACACTTGGGGGGGCCGTAAATAAACAACCTCTGTTCGTCCCTGGATGGCCCGAGATAGCTACGTGGGGTGCGCGATTTGATATCATAGAGTTTTTTTTTTTTCTCTTGTATATGCATATCACTGCATCAGGGGCAGGCAGGGCATCGGGAAACAGAGATGATCTTAATGGGGATGCTGCTGCTGACGTAAGTAAAACCATGTATTTACATGTACATGTATGCAGGCTGCCAAATGTATATGAAGTAGGACATATGCATAGGTAATTCTATTCTATATACACTTCTGCTTGTCGCGGCGCCCGATCCTTCATTTCCTTGGTCTGGTTTGAATTTGTTTTCCTGCTCTTTCTGTTGGGCAACTCATAGTAGCAGCCCTGATATCGGTGCGCTGTTGGGAGAATCGCCAATCTCTCTCCCACAGTAGGCAGAGTGCAGTCCGAGATACTTTACATTACATGAGTAATCACCATCATACCGAAAAATCGCAGCCGGGTCCTATGCGAATCGGTGCTGACCAGACGCAGAGTAACTACTAAGCGAAACACCAAAATTACCTGGCCCCCCGGTATGTATGGGTGAGCCGCATCTATTATTCTAGCTGAGCATGTCATCATCATATTCAAGCATCTCGTATCGACTCGAGGTAAAGAAGTAACCTGGTACGGTTTCCAATCCGGGGTTCTGGAGATGGATTTCCAGGGACCCAATACCAAGGCGAGGGCTCTGACAAGGTTCCTAGTTAGGCTTGTCAGACAGTCTTATTGGATGAGACAATGCGAGTGATTTCCGGTGATGCGTCTCCTGTCATGCCAGATCTAAGGCAGCCAGGGCTTTGCTATATATATATATATCGATATAGGAGGTCTGGAATCTAGTCTGCCCGGCACTATAGGCTGGAGATATGATACGATCGGGAACCGAGGAGGAGAACTACATACCAAATCGTGTTTCCATACGAGGGTGGTAGAATGGTAGAGACGATATAGTTTGACACGGAGATCAAATCGAAGTGTAATTTTGACTATCAAACTGCAGAAAAAGGAAGGAGGGAGTGCTAGCTATATATATACATATATGTAGCTGTGACCTCTGCCCGGTCGATCAGGGCGTCCATCATCCAATGCTTTTATGACTTTGTCTCAATGATTATAGAGTGGACATGTAGGCTCTAGAGAACACTAGACTCTAGCTGGCAATTACCTTTGAAGGTTTTTTCTAGGCAATCGTCAGGAATTCTCTCTCCTGCGTTCTCCCACGAGTGTTCTTAATTAACCAGTGACACTGTATAGAAGGAGTCGACTATTTATAGATGCGATTACCTTGGTATCCTACGTAACTGGAATTATCTTACTCTCCTGGTTTCCTTCGCCTTCGATGCTAGCTAGCTTGCCTGTCGGTGATGTCACGTTAAGCTGCAAGAGCTGTTTCGAGAAATTTCCTTTCAGCATAAGTACATGTATGTGTGCACTTTTTAACTCTATCTGCCACGGGGAGACAACACAGAATCCAGTCTGTTCGCTACTCATGATCGACTCTCCCGCCTTGTTAATACTGGACCTACAACGAGTACCACATCAACCCATGTCAGATCTGACAAAGCAGAGATGGGCCTAACCCGCACTAGGACACCGCCCGTATCTACAGAAAGAGCTTTATTTTACCGCCGCCGATAAGCTCACCTACCTATCGCAGCTGATCTACAACATACATGACTGACTTACATGGGCGGCGCATCGAAACGGCAAATGATTGGGCGGTTATCGAAGGTTTGCGAAGGGAGAAGAAGTCATTCGCTCGTCCCTTTCGGTGTCACGCGACAGGTGGTGAGTGGGTTAGGGTTTAGTCTAATAATGCCTGAGCAGGCAAGCGGAGATCTCACCCTCCATGTATTGTGTGCCCTAGAATCTCAAGGCTGTATCTATAGGCCAGAGGAGATGCAGAGCGGGGCAGTTGATATCTGTTGCATATGTACGTTTAGGTACTTCTACATAGCTTGTAGCCATGGACTTTTGAGGGCCCAAACCTGGTGTGCTCCAGC
Source organism: Morchella sp. 2016-72 (assembly GCA_024713865.1). NCBI lineage: Eukaryota > Fungi > Ascomycota > Pezizomycetes > Pezizales > Morchellaceae > Morchella > Morchella sp. 2016-72. Next base: position 496,178 of record JAMJEY010000026.1, on the reverse strand, counting down.
TACGAGAGAGGGGGCCCATAGAGATAGAGACAGACAGACAGGGACAGTCTACAGGGACAGGCGGAGACGGAGAGTCAGTGAGAGACAGTGGGGGAGAGAGCTGAGGTTTCTTTTTTCGCGGCTTTCCCCGAACCCCTCTCTGTAACTACACACATGTAGATAACAACTAGTCTTGAACATGTAGGTAAATACTGCAGCACATTGTCAATAATCATCATCATCATCATCATCATCATCATCATCATTCTCACCACAGTTTTGTTTATTCGTGCTGGTTACTATCACCCAGAGAGCCTCGGTCAAATCAATATCGAGAACCTCAACTTCACTGTAGAGCTCGGTATTAGTATCGAGCAGATATCACTCACCTCCATCCATATCTTCCCCTCCCTCAGGTACAGCGGAGATCTAGCCCTCTACCCCACCCATCTGTAACTGCTCCAGCAGCAGCAGCAGCTCTAGCTACTACTCCCAAAACGATGAGCGGCCGCCCCCACTCTACCCGTGTCCGCTTCTCGCCCGAAGTCTCGCGCTCCCAGTCCCCCGACTACTGGGACCCGAGCCCGGAGAGCGACGACTCGCAGCAAGCCATGCTCTCCAAATCCCTACCATACCCGGCCATAGCGAGCGCTCGTGGGCGCCGGCGCACCACCAGTACCAATGGCAGCAGCAGAAGCAGCAGCAGCAGGGTATACAGCGACTATGGCAGCGAGGCGACGTGGATGCGGCTGCCCATGACCATCTCGCTCGTGGCGGTGCTGATGGTGTTTGCGGTGGGGTTCGGGGTTATATTCTGGGAGAACGAGGCCGGGGGTGGTGAGTGGGTTTCTTGTCGTCTTTGTTTCTTGTTTGGAGGATGCTGATGCTGCGGCGGACAATATAATAGATGATATCCTCGTCAACGGGCAGCATGGGGTTGTTTCTTCAGATGTCGAGGTCTGCTCGGAGATTGGTGTCGACATTTTGAAGAAGGGCGGAAACTCTGTCGATGCGATCATTGGTATGTCCTGACTCTCCTCCTCCACCACCACCACCACGGCCAATATAATATATATATACATGTATATATATATATTACCAGCCCAGCAGTTACGGAAGTGGTGGTAGTAGTAGTAGTACCAGTAGCTAACCCACAAAGTACCACCACAGCCACGGGAGTCTGCATCGGCGTCGTCGACTCCTTCTCCAGCGGTATCGGCGGCGGCGGCTTCCTCGTCATCCGCACTAAATATGGTGACTCCAAATCCTTCAACTTCCGTGAGATGGCGCCCGGCGCCGCCTCGCGCGACATGTACCACGGCGAGCCCGTGGACGCGCGGGTCGGGGGGCTTGCCGTCGGGATCCCGGGTGAAGTCGACGGGTACGCAACTGCACACGCCATGTTTGGGAAGCTGCCATGGCACGAGCTGTGGGCGCCGAGCATCGAGCTGTGTCGCGGGGGCGTCGCGGTGACGCCAAAGCTTGCGTGGCACATACAGAACAAGGCGGCCTTCTTCGAGGCCCACAGAGAGGCGTGGAGCTACCTCTTCTCGGACGAGACGGGGGAGCTGCTACAGGTGGGGGAGATCATGCGGCGGGAGAGGTATGCGGATACGCTTGAGATCATCGCGGCGGCGGAGGAGGCCCGCGACTCGGGGAGCGGCGATACGTATAAGGGTGTGCGCGAGTTCTATAACGGCACTATTGCGACGCAGCTGGCGGGGTTTGTACAGAATAATGGGGGGATTCTGACGGAGGAGGATTTTGGAAAGTTCTTTACGGTCATAGAGGAAACGGCGAAGACTATAATTGATGATATGGAGATTATTACTTGTCAGCAGCCCTGCAGGTACGTGTGCCCTCTTCGTAGGAAATTATATATATACATTATATATATATATATATAGAGAGAGAGAGAGAGTTTTATAAAGGGCGTCGGACTAAAATTTATATTTCATCAATATATAGTGGACCGGCGCTGATTGAAGGGCTCAATATCGCCGAAGGCCTCAACATGAGAGACCCCCAAGACCCGGTCTCCTACCATTATCTGGTAGAGTAAGTACATATCCGCGCCCATATATATATACTAAGGGACAGCACTAATGCTCCCATCTTTCAGAGTCATGAAATGGCTCTCTGCAGGCCGCACCGAGCTCGGGGATCCCACCGACCCCCTCGTCGCCGCCAACCACCTGCGCATCCACGAGATCACCACCAAACAGTGGGCAGCCTCCGTGCGCGACAACATCTCCAGCACCCAGACGTATCCCTGGTCGCACTACAGGCCCGCCTACGAGCTTCCGGACCCTCAGGGAACCTCGCACATCTCCGTCTTTGATCGGCACGGCGGTGCAGCCTCCCTTACAACCACCGTGAACCTGTACTTTGGCGCGCTGATCCACGACCCCGTCACCGGCATCGTCCTCAACTCGCAGATGGACGACTTTTCGATCCCGAGTCGCAACAACGCCTACGACCTCGAGCCAAGCGTCTATAACTATATCCAGCCATTCAAGCGACCGCTGTCGTCGATGGCGCCAACTATTATTGTCGAGGGTGACGGTAACGTCGGCCTTGTGGTTGGCGGTAGCGGCGGGAGCAGGATCGTCACGGGCGTGTTTGAGGCGATCGTGAAGACGTATTTTTGGGGGTGGGATCTGCTGGACACGATCAAGACACCGAGGCTGCACCACCAGCTGATACCGGAGACGGTGAACGCCGAGCGGGATATGGAGGGATGGATCATAGAGGGGTTGGAGGAGAGGGGGCATAGCGTGGTGATTGTAGTTGGCGGGGAGACTGCGGGGAGTGTGTTGCAGGCGGTGAAGGGGAAGAGCGACGGGAGGGTTGAGGGCGTGGCGGATTGGTGGAGGAAGGGAGGGCGGGCGGCGGGGTATTAGGAGATGGGGCGGGGCGGGGCGGTCATTGGGTGTATAGTATCTACGACAGACTTGTGCTTGATTTTGGTTAGTTGGCTTGCACGGTTGCCGGTGTGGTAATGGTTTATGAGATATGTATATTTTCTTATTTTGTGGTGTTTTGGGGAGGGGTGATTTGGGTATGGATCTGGTTTTCTTCTTATTCTTCCCTCTCTGCTTCAAGCTCTCGTGGGGCGTGGCTAGATCAGGTAGATGAACAGACGGATACAAGAGTAGAGATTATATTCTATAGACCTCCACTCATGGGTGTATGTAGGTATTCATGCTGTCGAGAATTTGGTGTTTTGGGTTTGGTGTGGAAATGGGTGCCGTGCTTCACGGGATATCACTCGATGGCCGCTCTCACACACTTACCTAAGTACACGCATTTATACTTCAACATGACTCACTGGCGGTCTCATGTCGACAGCCCCGTAGTGCAGCATCTGACCCGGTTAATGATTTCACAGCACTCTTATCTGACCCCACTTACAATTATCAATCAATCACCAGAGGGGATATAATTAATGGTGTAAACAAACAAACAAAAAAGGCACTCGAGGGGGGGGGGTGGGGGTGCGAGTGATTACTCATGATCAAGACACCGCAGACTGATTGATTGATTGATACAAGACACCGCAGACTCATTTTTATTGCTTAATTCATTAATTGCAGCATTTCAGCAATGGCAATATTGCATCACTGGTCCCGCCCCCCCTCTGGGTAGAACAGTCTTCCTCCCCTCTTCCCCCAGCCTGACAAAAATGGAAAGAAAAATAAAAAATAAAAAATAATAATCCGTCCCTCCTCAACACTGGCCAACCTGGTGCGCTCATTATCTCGAGCCTCATCATTCACCAGACAAGCAATAGACTCATTTATTTTGGTGAATATTTGCATATTGCACACTTGCCCTAAAATCTATTTCTTTAATCTTCCCCTAGCGTATCAAAAGGCCCAAGTTATGATTAGGACTCGAGAAGGTCAAAGGCCCTGAAGATGTCACAAGTAAAAATCAATATCAATATTCCTTATTCTAATATCTACAGTGTACATGTCCCCTTCCCCTCTAATTAGAAATGGAGATCAGAGCTCACCTATCCTCATCATCCGTAGTCTCCTCCACCCTCTCCCCCGCCTCTGCAGCTGGTGCTTCCCCACCCTCTCGAATCATCCTCTCCGCCCTCCTATACAACGCATCGATCCTCTCCCCCCTCTCGCCGTCCCTGAGCGCCCCCACAATCTCCTCGGCAGCCTGCAACACACTCAGGAGCCTACGGTCACCCATGGATCCCTTCCACACGACCGCATCCACCACGCACGCAGCGCGCTCGAACGCATTCCCCGGCCCAAAGCCAGCCTCCTCGTCAATCAGCTCGGGCGCCAGGCCCCCGCTGTTGTACGCGGAGATGATGGCCTCGATCAGCACCGACAGGCTCAGCTGCGAGGCCACGGGGTCGTCGATGCCCCGCGTGATGTCCGCGCGGAGCGTCTGCTTGCAGAAGTTGAAGCACGCGTACAGGCAGGCGCGGTGCGCGTCGGAGAGGAGGCTGCGCTGCTCGGGCAGCGGAACCGTGGACTCGGCGTGGGAGGTGGAGGAGCCCGTGGAGGAGCGGGGGCGTACGGGAGGGGGAGGCACCGCGGGGGGGTGGGGGCCGACGGGGATGGTGGTGGTGGTTGTAGTCGTGGTAGTAGTAGTACGGCTAGAATCAAACAGCAATATCAGCCATCTCTCTCTCCCTCTCTCTCTCTCTCCGTGCTTATCCATAACCAACGGGCCTAAATGGTCAGGAGATTTGCCCTCCTACCTTGCAGCAGTGTGCCCACGCCTCCTCATGTACTTCCTCCGGCGCCTCGTCTCCAGCCTCGCCCGCCTACGCCGGCGGTACCCCTCCATTAGCGGTATCTCGCCGTCGTCCAGCAGCTGGTAGAAGGTACTCAGCAGCTGCGTGCGTGTTGTGGGGAACCGCCCAAAGTGCATAACATCCTCGCAGACGTCGTCGAGGATGTCCTTGAATCTTGTGCTGTTGTTGCCGTGGTGGAGGTACCGGGAGTAGGGGTGGCTCCGGGTGCTATTTTTTATGGCGGCCTGGAGGGCCTGTAGCGTGGTGCTCATGGTGGTGACGATGTTATTATTGTCGTGGATTATGTATGGCATAGCGGGGGGTAAAAGGGGGGGGGGGTTTGTCTGTATTATATATCCACTGCTCACCCCGCCCTGAAAGGGGACGGGGACCGGCAGGGCTGCGGGGTTCCGTCAAGGATGCGCGTGCGGGAATGACAAAGGCTTGTAGGGAAACAAACAATAAGGGAGAGGGAGAGAGAGATTGCTTATTGTGCGTTCAACAAGTGATATTGATAGGCTTCTTCTTATAGAGAGGATAATTCCATCTAGCATGGCATGCCTTATGTAGTCCCTTCATGTCCGTCCTTTCATCAGACTAATAAAGAGGCGCTCTCTCGGTGGGAAGCTGTGGATTAGCCTCGTATGTATGTATGTTGTAGGTACGATATTATATGCAGGACCCTACAAACAATTCGGAAGGACCCCTCAAACAAAATAATAGGTTTGTCCCGGTCCCAACTTTAATCAAAGTATATTATCAAACACCCAGCGGTGTGTGTAAGAAGAGGATATTCGTCTTTCACCCTCAGGTCTGGATCACGAAGTATCAATCAATCAATCAATCAGGTCTGGATCACAGAATATCACTCGTCGGCCTACCAATGACCCAACCAACCACTTTTTCCCACTACCATCTGCCTCCCTCCACCCCCTCCACTCCCCCCCCCCCCCCCCTCCACCCCCCCTTTCTCCTCCCTCCATAGAACTGCGCACCAATCAGACGGCGAGAATCGACCGCCCTCCTGCAAACAAAAAAATTCTGACATGTCGTTACCGGAACAACGTATCTCCGAGTTGCTATGTGGCCTGTGGGGGGTGGACTTACCAAAGACGGCTATTGATTACAATCTGATAAGATAGCGCTCTGCTTCTTTTTCTCTCCCTCCCCAACAGTTCTCATCATCTCACACACCAGCTCACAAGCTCACAAGCTCACCAAAATACAAAAACCACACAAAATGGCAAACGTATGCCCCCTCCCCCCCCCCCTCCTCCCATATCTCTCTCGCCACTAACTAATCCAATCTCCCTACTTTAGAAAGCCTCCAAATCCCTCGCCCGCGCCAACGCCAGCGCCCTCACGCGCACACACACAATCACCGCCTCCCTACACGTCCTCTTCATTCTGTACCGCCTGCTGTACCGCCACGGCTCCTGGCCAAAGTACATCCTCCTGTCGCTGCCCAGCCTGCTGGTCGAGTACTACCTCGAGCGCCTCGGCCGCCCAACCTACACCGACACGGGCGACCTGCGCTCCCCCGGCGAGGATCTTGACGCAAAGGGCGTCACCGAGTACCTCTGGGATGTCGTCTACGTGACGTGGGTTGTCCTGGTACTCGTGGGCGTGGCGGGCGAGTGGGCGTGGTGGCTTTGGGTATGTTTCTTCTCTTCTCTCCCCCTCTTTCGCTCGAGGCGGGGACGGACGTGGGCTAACGGAACGGAGGATTAGGCCATTGTCCCGGTGTATGCAGTGTACTTGGCGTTCTCGACGTACAGCGGCATGAAGGGCATGATGCCCGGGATGCCGCCAGCGGCGCCGGAGGGGCCCCCAAGTACGGCTGGAATGAGCAATCGCCAGAAGAAGAGCGAGAAGCGTGGTGGACAGAAAATCAGGTACCAGTAATTGACTTTCCCAGTGGTGGACTTTTTTTTCCCTCTGTTTTTTGCCTATTTTTTTTTAAGAAAAAAAAAATAATTATACTATTGTTCTGGCGTGTGGGGGTGTAGTTAATAATATACCATTCTAGAAATAATCTGGATGATAATGCGATACATGAGATGAGTAATACGGAAAGCTTTAGAGTCAATAGTAATTTTCATGCCCTGAATTGCGCAATTATAACGTAATGTGCAGTGTAGAATGTATATCACATTGGCCATAGACCACAAGCGGTCTCTCCCACCAGCTTTTCAGGGTCTACCGGAACCCCACCTTTTTGTTTGAGGAATGAAAGGGCTCGGAGGCGCACAAACTCTTGGATAGTGACAGCGAACAGTGCACAGGCAGGAGGTTTTCATATCCAGGCATCCATTCAAACTAGCCAATTACACGAAATACAGAACAGCAAAAGAACACCACCCCGCACCCCCCCAAGTAGCCAGTAACAAGAAAGGATAGGACAAACATTGTCAAGAAAACAAAGGCTCCGACTTTATCATTGTCTTTTCAATAACTCTCATTTTAAGAGCGCAAGAAAAGAAGGAACTATTAGACAAATACAAGAGGCCATTATTCGCAATTGATTTATGAGATAATGAGGACAACTACAACTGGTGGTACATGAAGAAAAAAAGGTAGAAACCGGTCCTAATTTCCTTTGGTTGCCTAACCACCGAAACCGTAGAGGGTACGGCCCTGGCGCTTGAGGGCGTAGACGACATCGAGGGAGGTGACGGTCTTGCGCTTGGCGTGCTCGGTGTAGGTGACGGCGTCACGAATGACACCTTCGAGGAAAGTCTTGAGAACACCACGGGTCTCCTCGTAGATCACTAGTGAAGAGGTTAGTATTCGGCAACACAACCGATAGCTATGGGGATGTGGGGTACGAACTAGCAGAGATACGCTTGACACCTCCACGACGAGCGAGACGACGGATAGCGGGCTTGGTAATACCTATGGCGAAGAAAAGTTAGAACAAGATATAAAAGCGAAAAAATAGATGAGTGGAGAACTAACCCTGGATGTTGTCACGAAGAATCTTTCTGTGGCGCTTAGCACCACCCTTTCCGAGACCCTTTCCTCCCTTTCCACCTAGATAGTAGACATGTTAGCGAGTTGGAATTATTTGCGATGATGGATGGAGAGCTCTGGGGTTGCGAGGGAGTGAGAGACGCGTCGTGACGACGAGCTCACTCACGTCACCTTGTGATCGCAGCGACAACGAGCAGCATCAAGGATGTGAAGGGGAAAGAAAGAGATAATCGTAGGGATAACTTACGTCCAGTCATGATGAATGTAAGTTAGTTGAAGCTTGTACTACGTTGAAAGTAGTTTTTGTTGTCAAAAAAAGACGCGTTGATGATCGTGGGGTTGGTGATGAGTTATCGTGTGTCGTTGGGCGTAGCAAGAAGAAAAGGGAAGAAGAAAGGGAACAGTTAAGAGGGAAGGTATTAGGGTATTTATACTTGTCTTTTAGGGCATGGCCAGATCAACGGGGTACGAGGACAGCGCAGGCGAAAAAGAATGGGAGAGGCAGGAAGGGAGAAACCGCATGACAACGGGCCTGCCCTCGCCGAAAAAAACCACCCTACAAACCCCCCTTGAATCTTGCTCACTTTTCCCAAGAATATTTGTATGGGTTTTTTGGCCCAAAATCCGTCTGTTTGGCTTTGCCTTGGCCCGGCTGAGTCAGAAAACCACACCTTAATTCTGGAGCGCAACAACAATAGCATGCAACATCAAAAGTAGAGCACCGAACATTATCTTACGAAATTTTTCTTTAGAATAAATTCGATAGCCGTGTTTAATCCTACGCTCAATTCTTAAATTCTATTAGGGGGTGGAAAGAGTTCTATTAGTCAACTGCTTAATATGAACTTGCGAGAGTTTCCTACCCGACCATAGGGTCAATGGCGCATCATGGGGAACCGCAAGAGTTATCCGGTATTATTTTGGCTTCGATTCTATAGAGCGAGTTTGTCTGCGGGGTATTAAAACTCTCTCAATAAAAGAGTCTCCCCGACCTAAGGTTCAAGACAGATACACCGCATACTGGCCGACCATATCACACCACTATGTCTTTTGCAATAGATATGTACTCACGTATTAATTAAGTCCTGAGAATTCTTGGTAGCAACGGGCTTACAAAATTTCTCAGGACTTAATTAACGCCAGTACATGTGACTAAATTTCTGGATCCTCAATTCACAGACAAGGCTGCACAAACCAGCTTTGCTCGGTCGGGGCACCTATGTATATGCGATACATTAACCAAGAAAGGTGGTGATCTTAGTCGTGTCCCTCGATTACCCCATAGTAGCCCCAAACGTCTTAATATTTATATAAATTCTATTCTAAGGTATATTCCCCCATTTTCTACCGCCTCTACTATCTATAAAATAAATTATGATTCTTGAATGAGAAAGAACTGGCTTCTTAGGAGCCTTTGTGTCCGGCAATACACATTCAATGTGCTTATACCAATCCCTACAGTGCATCCTTATTTATCCTCGCCATCAATTACAATATCCGACGACCTGTATGTTACTGGTTCCTGCTTGCTCGCTCTGGACTCATTCCTGAATCTTGAAACACAGTCCATCACTCGATGCACAGCCCTATCTCCTTCTCCTTCTCTAGTTGACCAATCCCTTTGATATCCCCGTCGCCCTCTACTCCGACCACTGACCTTAAGAACTCCTCACTGGCATTTCTAACGAGCACATGGATGTGCTCCACACTCCGTACACTCTGGATACTGGCCCAGTTCTTGAACCATAGCACATTATCCTTCCCTAGGCGTTGTTCAAACGTTCGGTTCACGTAGTCATCAATTATTTTTCTCGATTCAGGCGTGAGGTCACCTGCAGGAACCGAATCCGCTTGTGTCGCAATTGGAGCCTTTGTCCAGCAGACAAGATGTACTAAAGCATAACGATATGGTGTTAGTATTATCTATAAGTCTGTCTAGGAAAGGGCTGAACCTACAAATTCCCGGTGCATTCCCGTACGGCCAGTCATTAATCAGCACCTTCGTATCTTCTATTGAAGTCCTTTAGCTTCGCCTCCACACTACCTTTAACAAAAGAAAAAAGAAAAAAGAAAAAAGAAAAAAGAAAAAAGAAAGGAATCCAACCTTCGCACGCGTATGGTGTTTGGTTTCTTGGTTTCAAATCCTTCCAACCTAGGCGCTCTTTCAAAATGAATGCCTGGATGGTACCGTACTCCCCCCTTGTTTTCTGGGACCAGGAAATATACCGCCTCAAATCCGACGGAACTCTTTTCAGATCCTCCAGCTTATTCTGCTCTGTAATTTCTAATTAGCCTAGAACCCGTCGGTCAATCGCGGAAGCTATACTAACCGATAATTAGTTTTAGGTCCCCCCAGGTCATTAGTTTGAAGCTCTCGTCGGGGGTTTCGAGCTGCTTAGCATCCTTCTCGGTGAGCTGGTAGCCATCGTGGGAAGCTTCGGCAGGATTAATTTCTTGTACCGTCATTCTGTCTGAAAAATGTGGTGTAAGAATGAGTGTGAAGGTGTAAAAGAGAACAGGTATTGTCTACAGAGCTAATCTACCGTGGCTGGTTAGGACTCCCCGTCTCGTCCCTGCATTCGACTTGCCTTTTGTGAGGGGCTGTGGCTAGGGCCAAGCCACACTTCTCAGGCGGTGGTGCACTCCGCTTACCAAGACTTGTAATAAACGAGTGCCATAGCCATTTCTTTTCTGGCTCCTGGTCCTATTTTTAGAACAAGGGTTAGATATATGTGAAGCTTATCGAAGCTTAATTCTCAGCCTCTTCTTCCTTGTGGAATGCAATAACAGAGTCAGGCTATGGACGTCAAGAGCAAATTACTGTAAACAAAACCAGCAGGCAGGGGCCGCCGTCAGCAGGTGAGCGACTATACCAATCCTAAATGTGTACTGGGTGTAGGGGTCAGTGAGAAGACACCAAGCTGCCAAGTTTGCGTGAAGGGTGTCTTCTCACTTACCCTACACCCGAAGTACTTTGCATACAATCACCAGCACAACACCACCATCACACTGACCTTTTGAATGCCTTGCTATGGGGAGATCGCCGCAAGGAAGCGCCAATTCGCGAGCTGTTCCAGGTCCAAAGGTGAATTAAATAATGTATCATTTCTTGGCTGCATGAATGTCGCTTTATCTTCGGAAACCCTCAAACCTCTTGGTCACTCAAGCCAGCCTGAGGATCTGCTCTAGGTTTAAAGGTCTCTCGCAGGCGTCAGATGGCTTTTTTTTTTTTGGGCGAGATTGCAAGAGAGATTTAACCCGAAACCACGGTTCATGTCTGATTTTACATCTACGGGAGGTATCTTATAATTTTTCAAGTCACAATTCAAACATAAGCTCTCGGCTTTAGAGACGTATTTTGCGGCATATGATGTAATATTGTAAAGCACGTCCCCGTGTCTCGTCACGTTATCGCACGCATACTAATGATTAATGTAAGACATGGACAACACAGTCCAACCTAGATAGCACCCGAGAAACCTGAGAAAATTCTCTGCCGTGTGTGATGAGGCCTGTATACCGACCGATATACAACCTATGATATCGCAGTAAGAGACCAAGAGAAGTTGATAATCACTACTCGGCGACTTCCGATTACCCCCGCCAGCTGAAGCTGGGGTAAATGCATCAGCATAATATCGATAGGTAGGTCTAGGACGAACTTGCACATGAAGAGATCAATTTCAGCTGAGAACTTGCATTAAGGATTTGATTTACAAATTCCTGGCTGAAGGATCGAGATGATACATGTACTCTAGTTACGCTCAACAGTATGGACCAATCTATGTGCTATGTAGGTATTCTCTTCACCTCTGCGGTCGATTTCTCGCGTGCAGGTGACGCGGGGAGAAGCCAGTTGAGGAAAAGGAAAAGGAAATATATTAAGTTACCGAGCGAGCTCTGGATCGGATAAGAATTGCACGTTTGGATAACTGGCTGGGAAAGGGTGCTGCCTGCTTACACCGAGCCCTTCCCTGTTACACGCGAGATGCTAAAAACCATTCGTTTGTTTGTTGTGACAGGGGAACACGGAGACAGAGGGGCCGATCCCAACTTTCAAAGCCGAAAACTATTGGTGGGAAGGCTTTGTGATATCGGGGTCGCTTTTAACACAGTGGGGCGCGAGTGGGCGAGTATGCTTGACAGGCCCCCCCTTGGATGCGCTCAGCAGCCTAAGGCTCTAGTAGAGTTCGTGGGGAAGAATGCCGCGGTGGGGTTTATATCTGCATGAAGTTATAGCTGGTGTCTCTTTTGTCTCCTTGAGCAGCTGGACTACAAAACAAGAGCTACAGGTAGTAAATAACAATCCCAGCATCAATCTACAGGTTATCCTCTAGCGCCCGCCGGCCAACCCACAAACAGCGAAATCGCGGGTCCAAATAAAGTAGTGGAAGTAAAGTAGTCTAGGTATATAGTAGATATAAATATAAATCAGGAGGCTGGGAGTACAAATAGTTATAATTGATTTGCAATCGCGGCTATTGTTGACATCGTCGTCCATTGTTACTGTAGAATAGGTCTCACATGCGGCGACTCGTAGTGGATTCAACTCTGCCCGGACCAAGAAACCTAGGGACTAATAATCTCAGCCAGAATCTGTATCACACACCTGCTGCACCCATCCATCTCTCCGTGACGTGGGTGGTTCACTCCCGGCCTCTATGCACCACCACCCTCCTTCCTCTTTGATTCGGCGTGGGAGCCCATAAAGGAGCGGGATTGCCCCGGCCTTGCCCACTGGCCCATCTGAGTTTTTTTTTATTACTGTGGTACTTACTAGCTAGCGAACCTTACTTTGTCTTTGACTTCGGCTTCGGTCGATTGTCTGCCTGGCAGTAGCAGTATTCTTCTTTCTTCGCGACACGAATTGATTTTTTGTTTACATCTCGTTGTCACGCGGAGATCACCACTTTGTAAACATGGCTCGTTCAACTCGGAACTACGGTAACGGGAGCTCGGGTGTCATTGACACTGGTCATGTTAGTATCACACCTTCATATATCACACGGCACCGCCAATCATACTTTATATGCAAATTCTAACACCTTGCACAGGATGGTTATGATACATACCAACATGTCAAGTAAATATATCTTCCCCTCTCTACGCCCTCAGCGCGGTACTAACAATTCCCAGAAGAACAGAGATTGTCAAGCATGGCGACTCCCATGACAACCGCCTTCACTCCCCAGGACATGGCCATAAACATGACCTTGGACATCATCGCACCTACAGCCACGACCATACGGAGCACCATCACCGTCTCGGAGAAAACGCAGTCCCGGCACTTGTCCAGGCCTTTTCCGGTGCCGTTGGCTCTTCAATCGCTGGTATCGCAACTCACCCCCTCGATATCGTGGTAAAACGTCTCCAGGTCCAGCGCCATATACAAAACCAGGTCCTCGCATCAAAGAGGCAGCGGTCTAAGATTCGCCAAAGTGGTAGTAGCCGTTCTGAGCATGGTGGGCGTGTGATCGAAGAAGAGTGGGAAGAGACAGTCGAGGAATATCACTATGACCTGCAGTATGACGGAGTTATCGATTGTGCTAAGAAGATCTGGGAAGCGGAAGGCCTTGGAGGTTTTTACACCGGTGTTGTAGAGGAGACTATTGGTACTTTGGGATCTGCATTCTGGTATTATGCTACATGTAAGGATAACCCGCTGCCGCCCCAAGAATCCCAACACTAACAGTCAATAGACTCCTATATTCGCAACAAGCGCCTTCACAAGCGTCACTCCCCAAAGCTCCCGGTGTTGGAAGAACTATTAATCGGCCTCGTTGCTGGTTCCGCATCGCGCCTCTTCCTCACGCCCTTCAACAATATTTCAACTAGGAAGCAAACCCATGCAATGCTTCACCCCAACGCTAAAGCCCCTGGAATTGTACAGATCTACCATGATATCATGCGGGAAAAGGGTATCACCGGATTCTGGTCGGGTTACTCCGCAAACATGTTTTTATCGCTGAACCCGACAATGACCTTCTTGATTTACGAGTCGCTCAAGAACTTTGCAGGCGGTAACAGGAGACAGATGAAAGGTGCTGAAACGTTTCTGATTGCTGCGGTTGCAAAGGCTATAGCAACTGGTATAACATACCCACTTTCAGTCGCAAAGAGTAGGTCGCAGGTCGCGAATGAGGAAGATGATTTCCAATTCAGCAGTATCACTAGTGTTGGGACGGCCGGCCAAGCGATCAAGGACAGGATCTCCAAGCGCAAGAGGAGTGCTGGGAATCTCATTGTAGTATTAGCAGAAATTTTCAAACGTGAGGGTATCATGGGGCTTTATGAGGGTGTAATCGGGGAGCTCCTTCGAGGGTTTGTATCCAGCGGTAAGTCCAGTTGTTCACCCACGCGATTTTTGTGAGAACTGCAGCTAATGATGACTCAGGAATTACAATGGTAATCAAGGAATCTGTTCATCGCACAATTCTTTCGCTGTACTACTTCGTGATGCGCGCCTACAATCGCTCTGAAGATCACAGCTTCCAGGCGACAACCAAGCTTATGGCAAAAGATGCTTATGAGAAAGCTGGTCCCCGCCAAAAGAAGTTGCTGGACAAAGCTGTTGAAGGTGGCCATAAAGTCACACATCTAATTGAAGCCGGAAAAGAAAAGATTACTGGAGGTCATCACTCAGAGGAGTCGAACCGGCATGGTAGCTTGAAGATGAAGGCTGCTGCTGCCACTGCTGTTGCTGGTCTCGCGGCTGGGGCCGTTCATCACGGGCGTAACAGGAGTAGGGAAAGGCACAACGAACAGGAAAACGCCATGGTCCACTCAACTCGTGAGAGGGTTGAGGAATGGAGAGAGGGTGTGGGCGAGGGCACACACAGGCATCGTATTGGAAACGCCACACATATTGATGATCGTATTCACACCGGCGAGACCCACCAGAACCTTCACCAGTCCCACAGCCACTCGGGCCACAGGAACAATCAGTTTGGGAGGAATGGGATTACAGAGGAGACCTACATTGAGGAGAGAATCGAACATGGCCACAGCGGCTCCCACGGCCACTCGGGCCGCAGGAACGATCAGTTTGGAAGGAATGGGATTACAGAGGGGACCTACATTGAGGAGAGAATCGAACATGGCCACAGCGGCTCCCACGGCCACTCAGGCCGCAGGAACGATCAGTTTGGAAGGAATGGGATTACAGAAGAGACCTACATTGAGGAGAGAATCGAACATGGCCACAGCGGCTCCCACGGCCACTCGGGCCGCAGGAACGATCAGTTTGGAAGGAATGGGATTACAGAGGAGACCTACATTGAGGAGAGAACCGAACATGGCCACAGCGGCTCCCACAACCGCCACGGATCTGCAGGTGTCGTCGGTGCCACTGCTGGTGCTATTGCTCACAAGCTCTCTGGCCACTCCCACAACGAGCACGGCCACAGCCACAGCCACAGCGGGCATGCTCACGGCGGAGAGGTCATCACCAAGACTACCAAGGTTGTTGAGGAACTCGGCATCGTAAAGGACCCTCGTAGCTCTCATGTCAAGAGTATCCACGATGGTCACCAAGCCGTCACCGATTCTCGAAGCCGCTTCGGTGAGACCACCCACCATAGCTCCGCCCACGAGGATCGAGGCCGCCATGGCCTTGTCGGCACGGTCGCTGAGAAGGTCGTTGGTCACGGCCATAGTAGCCACAGCCATGGTCGCTCGCACTCCGGAAGCCGCCACGGCTCTCACAGTCTTAGCCATGGCCATGGGCACGGCCATAAAGAAGGTCATAGAGATGGACAGACAATCATCCACACCACTAAGACTGTTGAAGAGTGGAAGAGTGACGCAAATGCTGTAGAGGACCTTCGCCAGTTTGGCGTTGCGAGTACTATCAACGAAGACACCCGCAGTGACTTTGGAGAGACCCTTCATAAAGGGCACTCACTCATTGGACACGGCCACACCCAGAGGTTCGGTGACGATTCAGTCCACATCGAGAAGACGGGGATCACCCGCATTAGTGAGGACATCCGCGACGGAGGGCACCACAGCCATGGACACAACTCCCATGGCAACATCTCCCATAGCCACAGTTCTCACAGACAGGGAGGCGTCGTTGGTGCCGTCGTCGGTTCCGCTGAGAAAATCGTTGGCCACAACCACCACCACAGTGACTCTCGCGCCAACTTCGGTCGGTCCGGCCACCACGATGACCATACCGTCGTCGAGAAAACTGAGATCACCCGCATCAACGAGAATATTCACGAAGGAGGGCACCACAGCCACAGTTCTCACAGACAGGGAGGCGTCGTCGGCGCTGTCGTCGGTGCCGCCGAGAAAATCGTTGGCCACAACCACCACCACAGTGACTCTCGCGCCAATCTCGGTAGGTCCGGCCACCATGACGACCATATCGTGGTTGAGAAAACTGAGATCACTCGCATCAATGAGAACATTCGCGACGGAGGGCACCACAGCCATGGCCACAGCTCCCACAGCCATAAGGACTCACGGGGAAACTTTGGTGGATCCGCGCTCCATACAGATGGCAGAAATACCGTCGAGAAGACTGAGGTCACCCGCATCAGCGAGACAATTCACGACGGCGGGCACCACACCCACAGTCAAAATAGCCATGGACACAGTTCCCACAAGAAAGGAGGTGTTGCCGGTGTTATCGTCGGCGCCGCTGAGAAGCTCGTTGGTAACGGACACGGACAAAACTCCCACCGCCACAGCGAGTCTCGCACCAACTTCGGTGATGCTGCTCTTCACTCCGATGGCCGCGTTGTTGAGACGACCAAGATCACCCGCGTCAGCGAGAACATCCACGACGGACACTCCCACTCGGCCCTCGGCCGTACACACAATGACTCTCATAGCAACTTCAGCCTTCACAACGATGGCTACACAGTCGAGAAAACCGGAGCTATCCGTCAAAACGGACACCACAACAACATGATTCCCACACGAAGCCCTCTTGACGCAGTAGTCAACAATATCAGCTCTAGCTCCACCCATGTTCATCAGAACGGGGTTGTCGCAAACGGAATTGCCGCCGGTAAAACTGCTTTAGGTCTCGACAACCGCAACACCACCACCTATAGGGAAACCGGCTCCAGCTCTAACCAGGCCGGTTGGCTAGGAAAGAAGGCGCACGCTAACTCCACTGCTGCAACTGCAGGCTCGAACGGCGTCCATACTGTCCAACGCACTGAGGAGTACTGGTCTGTCGATGAAGACGCGAGGAGCTCAGTATACAACTTCCAGGAGGAGCGGGAGCCAGGCGGTGTGAGGATTGAGACCAAGACTTGGGGTGAGGAGAGGAGAGGCGGCAAGGGTTGCAACTAAGTAAAAATAAAACAAAATATTTGATATGGGAGGTTTTCTTTTTTTTGGGATAGCGATGGGTGGTGGGGGGATTTGGGGAATGGGGAACTTATGTTTACGACGGATAACGACGTTCTTTTTTACTTTCTTTTTTACTTTTTTTCACTTCAGGAAACTAGGCAGTAGTAGTGAGCTGCTGGGCTCTAAGTTCTTTTTCGTTTGAATTTTAATGCAGCCGGGTGAGCGAGGATTATATCATAGTTACATGATTTTGGAGGCGAGGGATTCTTATCTTACCTAGCGTTAGTTATACCATTGTTTTATGTATCTAATAATCGGAGTTCCTGGCTATTTGCAAACAAAAGGACAATCAATCTCTCTTGCATTATTTGTTCGGGCGCGTGATGGCACTTCTTCACGGTATATCACTCGTGGGTCTTTCGCCCCGGTTTTGTTCATTGGTGCTATTCCCTTTCGGACGTCCGAGGCTAGGGAAAGCATCCAACACTATCAACGGGGAAATGTATGCAGCGAGCCAAGGGCGCCTGTACCCAGAAGTTGTCATTTTTTTCTTTTTTTCTTTCTTTTTCACTACATGTAGTTGATTGGTTCATTAATGAAGTAAGCTAAATGGAATGTTGGGGCCCTTATGGGTGTTATAGACTACATGTATAGTAGGGACCCGTCGAGTGATCATCCATGAACAAGTCTTTTAAAAAAGAAACCCTCAGCCTGTTCCCAATCTCCCCTAAATACCCATATGCAGACGTACTTTGCATCTTATGTAACATTAATGTTTTATTAGGACACTTTAGAATACTGCACTTTAGCCTGATTAAGTAAAGTCTCATATATCCCACCACACCCACAACGTCACCACCATAGCTACATCAAGCTCCTCCAGTACCTGCAATACTTTCCTACCTGCTACTGTACACTCCCCCACCACCAGCTAAGGCCTTGCCCACCTCCCCAATAACCCACGATGCCCTCCAAACGCAAGTCCACCGCCAAGCCCCCTCGTCTCAAGAAGCAGCGGAAGACCGCCAAGGCTGAGCCAACCATTACTAACAACCTACAACAACAATATGGGCGGGCTAGCGCGTTAGCAGCTGATAGCTGTGCGAGTGATGCCCTGCTGGATATTTCAATCAATTTCACCGCCAGTAGGATAAACAGACAAAAATACCCTGATTTTTAGTGTAGGAGGGAAGTGTTGCTAATTAACTTGTGTGTGTGAGTACATGTAGTTAATAAAGTAGCCCGCCAGCCTGGCAGGCGGATGGCACTGCCGCCGCCGCCGCTAGAGCAGGGCAACTCGAAATTGCGGGTGACTTGGAATAGGGAAGCTCCACGGGAAGATACGAGAAACGCCGAGGAAAGTGCTGAGCTTTTGGCGAAGAAGAATGCGACTAGTACTAGAAGGACCCAAGCACAAAATGCAAAAAAGGATGCGGGGAATGTCGATTCCTCACATAGAACACCTGCACAGCCTAGAAAGAAGGATCCCCCAAAACAAGACACAAAAACTATCGAGGAAGGGCCTGAGACGACTACTGAGGATGTGGAAGAGAGCAGGGAGGGAAATGCTGAAGAGACCACCGAGAAAAGCTTTGGGGCGAACACCGAGAGGAATACTGGGTGGGGCATCGACCCTCTAAGCACTGAGGGGAGCATTGGGGAGAAGGCTGAAGGGAATACCGGGCGGAACCCTAAGGGAAGCCCTAGCGAGAACATTGGTTGGATGGGTGATGGAAGAATTGAGGATAACACCGAACCCTTAGCGGAAATGCCCGTAGCCCGAATCAGGAAAAAAGCTTCTCCTAAACAAAAGCCTCAGAATTTCCAGGACCAATCCGGGCCCAAAGATGACGTCGCGGCAATAAACCCCGCCAAAGCCCGCCCCCCCCGAAAACGTCCGCCCCGCCCCCCGCGAGAGAAATGGGTCGACCCAGATCCATACATCCCCCGGACCACAATCTCAAAACACGCTAAGCAACCCACCCCAGTTTCGTTCCCCCACCCCTCTACCCATGCGCTGGAAAGTCGACCCACACAGAACGGCTGCTTGTGGTGCCGGTGGAGGCACAAGCTCAAGCCGGACGCAGTCAAGGTCAAGAAATCGACCGTCGGGTGCAAGGAGTGCAACATACCGCTATGTCGGGAGTGTTTTTCTTCGTTTCACGCCACCGGGTAGGCTGGTTGGCGCTTTTAATAAATTGGTATTTGTTTTCCCCCTTTGGCGGTGTTATTTTGTTCCCTCGTTTATTTTCCTGTCCTATTCTACTTGATTTCCTATGGGTTATGAGTTATGAGGTTTGTTTTGCATTTTGGTCTTTTTCTCCCTTATTCCTTCTCTCCTTTCCTCTCTCCTTTCCTCTTCTCTCCTTCTATCCCCCGTTAACTCTGAGATCTGTGGTGCTGCGCGGTACACGAGGGGTTAATGAAACTTCCGTAACATCTTATATTGTAGCCGGGGCTTCCCCTTATATTCTCACCCAGGCAAGGCTCTATCTGAGTCTGTGGGATGAGTGGCATCCTTTGCCGTCTTCTTCTAGGTGTATATACTAAGCACTGGTATTTTGTGAGTATTTATGGGCTCCCTATTTCGCGGGAACGGCAGCAATGAGCTCTCAAACCCCTACCACCTGCCTGTACCTATTAAAAGCCCATAAATACCCCCTTCATCTTACCTAAACGAAGCCCCAGAGACCCCTTGTCTATTTGCCCTTTCTTAAAGCAAACCCGCTCTATTTCCCGCCCCGCCAAAGCAGTCCCCCTAAGGTTCCCAATAGTCACGGCCACTTAAGCCCAGTGACGTACCTATTGAAGTCCCTATATCTAAGCAAGGGGCTGTAGCGCTGCTTTATATGGCACTGGTCGATTGCTGGAGGTACCATGCACAATACCACAGCAGTAGGTTTGGCTTTATTGTAGCTTCAATCTTGCAGTGCAATTACTTATACTCGGCATCTTTTCACGAGGCAGCTAGCTATAATCATTGACCCTGTCCTTGCCCTTGCCCTTGCCCTTGCCCTTGCCCGATGATCCAAGGTCTCGGTCATAGTATATCACTCGTGAAGAGCAGGTAAAGAAGGAGGGATTGTTGATTCGCCAAGTACATGAGAACGAATTAGAGGAAGAAGGTCGACTAGGTTCATATACGCAGCCAGTCCTTTGCTAGCTGAGATCTAGCCTACATGTGCCTGTTAGATGCAGTACCAAGGTTTTCTGCATCGAGCTCCAGCAACGGAAAAGAAGCTCTGTGGGGCCCTTTACGCACACAGGTGCAGCCTACGTACATGTATGTACATGTAGTTTCTGTATCGAATATCTTTGTGAGCTGGGCCGGCGATCTTTATAAGGCTATCACATCAGCCTGGAAGCTCTGGAGAAGGCTCACGGAAGGCCGGGGCTAGATAAGATGGCGTACAGTAATAGTAATGCAAGTCTTTGCTCGTCAACTGGCCCTATTAGAGTACAGGAATGGCGGGGAGTCATCCCTTTTAGAGCGTTTACCTTTAGTTAGGGTGACTTTGTACCCTTGGAGCCCAACACCCAGGCCCACGGACTCATGGCTTTGTAGGGAGACCCTATAAGAGGTACCCTCAAGTAGAGTTGACTGTAGTGGTGCCTAAATAGGTTGGTGATGGTTGGAAGCACACTGTTGATCAAATCTATAGAAGTTGTAGGTCCTGTACAGCGTGGCGGGTCATTAGAGTGCTGACGTGCATACGAAGTAGGGCTAGGGTAAGAATTTAAGGTTTTGTTTGGGCAGGGGGTGGGCTACATGTAGTTAGCATGGTGGTGATGCAACCAGGTGAGCGGTGCAGCTCCTTGAGGGAGGACGTTTGCGGCCGAGTTATAGCGAGGGGACTGCCAGGTGGCTCGGAGGACCAGGGTTTGATTCCCTGCCGGTGTAATATTTTTTTTTACTAGGATACCAGACTTCAATCGAGCCCGTACGCAACGCCGTGGTTACCGGATATTACTCTATGTACCTCTTCCTTCCACTACCTGAAGTACGGCCCCTCCAGAATGAAGTACAAGCAATTAATGGGCACTAAGATATAGACCCATGGTCTGTTTAGCTTGATCAACGATGGTTACGGTGGTAAAAATTCTCGAGAAAGCCAACATTGGCCGTAAATATATGTACTTATGTAGGGTAGGTATGGTACATATAAGTATATACATGTACATTCACTGAGTGTAGTGTACCTGGTGGAGGTAGAGATAGGACTCTCTCAATCACCACCGATCACTCGATATGTCCAACCAATAACCAACCTATACATACGTGTGCATACTTTACATGTATTTCAGAATTTCCCATCGACTTTCAATCATATTGTCTCTGCTCCTACCACCGCCCTGAGTAGAAGACTCTATGTAGGTGCATACATACTTTAGACTATGGCATATAACTCCGGATCCCCCGAGCCAATCTCATACACCACCTCACAGAAGATACCTTCCATGCTTACACCCGCCGCGCCGGCCATCTCCACAAAAGATGTCACAAAAACGTGCCTAAGTACCCATACTACCACCACATACCAGCAGTAGCGCCATGCAGAAATAAAAGAAAAAGACCAACCAGCTAAAAGAAACCCAGAGTAAAAAAATGAAAAAAATAAAAATAATCTAAGGAAGTCGGGGGGGGGGGAATATATATATAAAAAAGGAGTCCACCATCGGATATTTATCTACGACTCCGTACCCGCCTGTCTAAGGCAACTATTCAGACAACCAGCTACATCCCAACCTGTAATATTTCTTAGCGCATACCCGGGGTCCCTAATCTATCACTCCGAAGTTTCGCAAAAGGACGTAAAAGGGGGGTTGGTTCAGCAACCACATGAGTGGGAGCCGAAATTCTAAACTTCCTCATGAAGTCTTCTTTGTCTCGATCTTGGCCGTCTCGAGCTCCTTCAGCTCGACCAACATCTCCTCCCTAGTCTTGGTGACGAGCTCATCCACATCCGCTCCGGTAAGGCCCTCCGTGTTGATCGGTTCCATAACCTAGCCTCCGTTAGTAAACGAAGCCCACCATTCTCTCAGTAGTGGAACAAACCTTGACTTTGATTGTACCGGGCTCGAAAGTTCGGTCTTGCAAGTGCAACACATGGCTGTAGTTCTGAACAACGACGGGGACGATCGGGACGCCCGCCTGGATTGCAAGGTGGAAAGCGCCCTTCTTGAATGGGAGCATATCGGCCTGCGAGAAGTATGATCGGGTACCCTCAGGGAAAATCCAGACGCTCTGCTTGTTGTCCCTGATCTCTTTAACGGCGCCGTCGAAAGCGGCTCTGGCGGACTTGGAGTTGGCACGGTCGATGAAGACCGTTCCGGAAAGGGCCACTACGTAGGCGATTAGTACTGGATGCCGAGAATCGCTGAATAAGGGTACGTACTAAACCAGCCGAGGAAAGGAATGTACTTGAGCGAGCGCTTTGCGGTGACGCTACAGTGTTTGGGGAAGATTCGTCCTAAAAACAAAATGTCAAGCTCCCTACCGGAATACGCAGTTAGCACCCAAACGATCCCCAGAGCCAACCCCTGACGGCCCTAACCACCACCGCCCACCCCCGGCCACTACAAGAAAGGAAAAAAAAAAAAGAAGAAAAAAGAAGGGTGAAAACTCACGATTGGTGGTTCGAGATGAACACCGCCGGCCTAACGTCCATTGCCCCCTCATTCTGCACATCAAATTCGATTCCAATGAGCGGACAGGCTAGGTTCTTGAAGGCCCTTGCGGTGGTCCACTGAGCAATCGACACCTTTCCCACAATTCTCAACGAGACACTTGCAACCACCCCGTACGCCGCACAACTCAGCAACAGGAAGTAGCACGACATAATTCGAGCATAGAACCTCCCCTGCTTGAAGAACCGGCCTAACAATGACAGGACCATGATTGCGCCCGCATAGAATAAAAGGAAGTTTGTGATGAGGTGGAGCATAATACCGTGACCGCGGTCCTTAAGGAGACGGAGGTGTGGTATGTGGGAAACAAGACGGACGAGAAGAGGGGGAGGGTGGGAGAAAAGAAGGTGGAGTACTAGTTGTGGAAGAGCTGGTGGTTGATAGCCGGGCTGGGGACGGAACGGTAAGGTTGCCGGAGACTGAATTGTGGTAATTTTTCCTTAGGACGTAGGTGCTTATTTAGTGGTATAGACTGGGGGAGAAAGCGTGAAGAAAATGAGGGGGAGGGGGGGCAGTCTATAAAGTAACAGGTAGATGAGGTAGTAGTGGTGGTGGTGGTAGTAAACTTGTGTAGTGCAAAGTAGGGGCCTGGTATGGTTATGTTATGTATGGGGTGTTATGTGGAGTTTCGTCTCAAGGCCATGTGGTATTTCCCGCTACTGCACTCAGTTCCCGTGGTCAGGTCTCTCAATCTTGAGATCTCCCTATTTTAGAGCAGGCCCGTTCGTATTGGAGATGAGTTTTGATGGTCGTATTTCTCGTCTATATCGTGATCCCACAGTAGCAGAAAAGTAGTAGTGGTGGTAGTAGTAGTGGTAGTGGTAGTGGTAGTGGTAGTAGCAGCAACAGCAGCAGCAGCAGGCGTCACAAGTGGTACATAAAAAAGAGCGAAGAAAATAGCACTGAATAGACTAGCAAAAGGGAGAGAAGAAGAAAGTAGAGAGAAGGAGAGAGAGTGAATTGCTGCTGCAATTCAAGGTCGACGTGCGCAAGCCTTGGCGCATATGTGTGTGCTACTCTGCAAAGAAACAGAATTGTGGTGGGTAATAAATCCCACTCCGTCACAGGATCGCCTCCCAACAAATCCATTTCATGCCCTAAGTAGCTAACTAGATCATCATACATGTAGCTGATTTGATGACAACCACTGATCGTAAACAACTCTTAAGAAACTCACATCAACAACAACAATAGTGCTTAATTCCCCCTCCCCCGCGCAAATAAGTTAACCAGATCAATACTAACCACTTCCAGAAAACTGATAATTATTACGGTATTACAACTCCTCACCTTTCACAGCAGGTCGAAATTCCGTGATGACCACTGCTGTTATTCGGTTGGGAGCAGATTCACCCCTCAGCTGAACCAACGTGATCTATTACCGGCTAGATACACTGCACCACCTCGGCCTAAGACAGCGAGATCACACCCCAAGTGCATGGATCATGTCTGAGCATGTGAATATCGGACATCACTTATCAACCAGCGAATCAATTTTGAAGAGACGAGTGATCCTGTATGCTGGACTTTAAATTGCATCGTCTTCAACTATCTACTAACAAACCGCAAAATAAATACAAAATATAGGAAAAAAAGAAAAAGAAAAAGAAAACCCCTCTACGGTAGGATCACCACATCATCCCCAATCCCCCATCGATTGACATGCCGCTATCCTTCTTGGCATGTCAGAGGAGCCGCTTGTCCGCTTTTCTAGTCTTGTGGAACCAGCCAAGCTGTAAATTTCCGAGGTCAATGATATCACTGCGCTAAAGGTCAAGACTAACCTTTATTTAAGCGGGTGAGTTGGGGGAGCATTTATATAAAACTTCTAGAAGCCTAAAGGTTTTCGAGAATGAACTACGCAGAAATATGTACTATCGATCGATAAAGTACTCAAAGAAGAAGAAAAAGAAAGCACTCGACGCTGGTACTCGGTTGCAGTTTATTCGATTCCCAGTTTAGAGTATTTTCAACCGAATCATCAGGTATCACTCATTACCAAGCTTCCAGAAGCTTCCGCAACCAACGATATCAACCTTCAACATCAGCCTCAACCATCTCTCCCCAAACATACAGGGGGGAAATAGGGAGAAAAAAAAGAAAGGAAAGGAAAACAGAGTACGACCCACTATACATACAAATACACACACGCACATAAGACAAAAGAAATAGTAATTCAATAACCGGCCCTGCTGCATTCACATCAATCAATTCACATTACCGTAACTATTTTCGTACCACCCAAAAAAGAAAAGGGAAGAAAAACGGGGGAAATAATAAGATGAAGATAAAGGGGGATCTAGGTTAGGTAATGATAAATTATGGTTTTTGGCCTTCTATGAAACGGAGTGCTTCCTCTTTGGATACGGAATCCACGCTCGAAGTTTTGTTTTTGTAGAGCACACCGTACATTTTGTCCGCGACTTGGACTAGCTCGGGGCGGAAAGTTGTGCACTGATAATTGGTTTATCCATTAGTAAATGGTATGTAAGCATTGGGAGATTTGGGGTTCTTTACAATAAATTGACCGTTGTCAGCTCGGGATGATAGGTTCTTGACCATCTGTGCGACGGCAGTTCGGTATTGTGCTATATCCTCCTATTAGCAGGTGCCATCAATCTGCAATCAATAGTAGAATACCATCCAGGTTTGCATCCACCTCGTCGAACAGATAAAACGGTGCAGGATCACACTGCTGAATCGCAAAGATGAGGGCCAAAGCGCACAAACTCTTTTGCCCACCACTCAACTGCTGAATCCTCTGCTGCTCATCGTGCCTTGAGTTAAAGCTAACACTAATTCCCACACCCGTATAGTTTTCTACGCCGCCACCCTTCTTCGCAGCCTCCTCCTCATCACTGCCTTCATCTTCGGCCTCCTGGTTCTTATCAACCTTCCGCTGAATAACCAGTCTACCACGTCCTGCCGGCACAAGCTTCTCAAAAATCTCGGCAAAGTCTTTCGATACCTGCCTGAATGTGCGCTCAATAGCCTCATCTTTACGCTGATCGAGCACCTGGATGAGCTCTTCGATAGAGACCTGACTGGAGTCAAGCTCCTCCCGACGCTTCATGAGGGTATCTCGCTGTTTGGTAAAGTTGTTGTACTGCTCGAATGCCTTCTTGTTTACGTGAGAATACTTCTTGAGAGCCTCGTTGACTTTGTGTAGGCGTTTCACGACCTGGTTGGAGTTGGCGCGCTCGTATTTCTCGAACGCTTCCTCGGGGAGTACTCCTAAGTCACGGATGTTTCTGCTGCACTCTTGCGCTTTCTCCATTAAGAGCGCGCGCTTGGCCATGCTGCGCTCAATCTTCTTCTTTTGACGCTCAATATTCTTAGCCTCGTCTTGCTGCCGGGTCTGAAGCTCAAGCTTCTTGGATTCATAGATATCGAGCTGCTTCTTGGTCTCTTCAAGCTCCGTTTCTACCTCTGCAAGCTTTTCCTCAACTCGGGCAATCGATTTACCGACTCTCTTGAGCTCTCGCTGGACTTCCCTAAGGTCGCCGCGTCGCCCACCAGGACCAGAGCCAGTTCCCTCAAGATTGTCCATGCTTTGACCCTTCAACTGGTCTAATCTCATCCTGAGATTCTCTCGCAGTTCGACCTCAAGGATCGCTTTACGGCCCTCCCGATCCGTCCTCTCCATCGAGACCTCACCCAGCTGCTTCCTGAGATCTTGCACACTCGCCGTCAGCTCCTCCAGTCTTCGCTCCTCATCCGCCGTAAGCGACTTCTTGAACTCGCTATTGATTTCTCCCTGGTAGGCCTCCAGCTGCTCTGTCAGGCTCTTTATCGACGCCTCTACGTTCTCTCTGCTCCGCATCTTCCGTTCTAGGTTATCCTTTAGTTGCCCAACGGTGCCAACCATACCCTGCAGCGACGCTCGCAGAGGGCCAAAGCTACTCTCCGTCTGACTGCGTCGAGCTTCAGCTTTCTGAAGCTCTCCGACTGCCGTCGTGATAGCCTGGTCCTTGCGCTCAATCTTACGCTTGATGTCTGCCGCGAGGGCGCGTTGTTCGTCGTATACCCCACGCCACTTCTTGACGGCCTTGACAGCCTCAAGCCGGCTGCGGCGCGGGTCATGATAACCTCCGGTCAGGGCACCCTTCTTGTCTGCACGGTCACCAGCTAGCGTGATGGCACTAAGGCCGTGAGAGCGGGCGTACTGGGAGGCGACGTTGAGGTCGGGGCAGATGATTGTTTTGCCAAAGACCTGCTCAAAGGCCTTCTTGTATTTTTCATCAAATTCGATATAGTCAAGCATGGGTAGCGCATCCTTTGTGTTGGGGAAGTTGCCGAGTCGCGGTTTAAGCCGGTTGAGCGGCATGAAGGTAATTCTACCTGCACGCTCCTTCTGGAGTTGCTGCAGGACTATAGTCGCAGTATCATCATTATCAACAACATAGTGGAAGAGACTTTGACCGGCGGTCACTTCAACGGCGGTGCGGAAATTCTCCTCAACGTCCATGAGTTCTACGAGGGTGCCATAGCACCCCTCGAGGTTCATGCGCTCCTTAATTCTACGGACTGCGGCGAGACCTCGAGAGGTATTTTGGTCCATGGTGTAGGAGAGATTGCGCTCGGCCTTATCGAGCTCCTGGCGCGCGGACTCAACCGCAGAGTCGAGCTTGGCGTCTTCGCGCCAGAGCTCCTTGCGCTCATCGATAAGCTTATTCCTCTCCTCCTTCTTGGCGGCAACCTCTTCCGCAACCTCTTCAACAATGCTAGAGCGCCCATCGAGTCGCTCCCTGATATTCTCGATCTCCACCTCAACCCGGGACACCTCGGTTTCCATTTCACTAGTGTCTGCCTCCAGGGAGCCCTGGATTGCCCGCCGTTTCCCGAGCGTAGTTTGACACTCCTTGATCTCTCGCTTGAGCCAGTCATCACGCTCACGCTTGTTACGGAATTGAGTGTTACGGCCTTGTTTGGCATAAAGGCGCTGTCGTGCGGCTTCGGCATCCTCGAGCTGAGATTTGAGAGCAGCTTCTTGTTCCTTCTTAGCGTTGTATTCCGGGAGAAGGGCCTCTAGTTCAGCTTCGCGAGCAGCGATGGAGGAAGTAAGGTCTGCAAGCTCAGACTCGTATTGCTCTTTGGCAGCGAGGAGGTGCGCGGCGTCAGCAGTAAGCGCTTTGACGTCGAGTTCAATTTGGGCGCGGTGGCGCACATGATCTCGGTGCTCTTCTTCGAGTTGAACCTTATCGACCTGGAGGAGGTCTGACTTTTGTTTATTTTGTGAAATTTTTTGATCGAGTTCCTATGCCTGTTAGTCGTTTATAGTTGGTAAAAGGGAGAGTGGGGAGTGAACTTGAATTTTTGTTTCGCGCTCTACGAAGGCTTCTCTACTGTCTTCATTGATCTCGATTCCTCGTTGTCTTGTCTCTTCAATTCCATCAATTGCATTATTAATCTCCACCTGCTCTCTGTGGTAGATTGTGTACTCCAAGCATCGTCTTTCTCTATCTTTCTCTTGGAAACCCCTTAGCTCCTCCTTTTCCTCTTCTAGCTCCCCTAATCGCTCCTCAATATACTTGAGTAGCTCGTCAATCTTTGACCTCTTGCTCTCTGTTTCCTCCATGATCTTCAGTGACTCTGCTCGTCGCTGTTCATAGACCTGTGTCCCAGCCACCTCCTTCAGTAGATTCAGCCTTTCCGAATCCTTCATATTCGTGAGCGTCGTGACTCTCCCTTGTGGGACAATATAGTATGGGTTACTCCTCGAGAACCCAGCGCTCTCAAGGAGGTTCATCACATCCGCCTTGGTAGCATTCTTCCTATCCAGACTGTACTCGTCCTTCTTGAGTCCGATAGTACGTCGGAGCACCACCTCGTCCCGTCCCGTTGGGAAGCGCTCATCGCTGTTGTCGAAGATGATTTCAACATAAGCGCTCATGACAGCTGAGCCGGAACCTTCGTGTAGCAGCGCCTGCCTCTCCTCACGCCCCATCTGAGTGTACGCGTCACTAAGGACGAAACGGATCGCCGCGAAGAAGTTGGATTTACCGGAACCATTGCGTCCGACGATGACATTGTGTTTTGGAGAGAAGGGCTCGATGACAGTTTGCTCTTTGTATCTGTGGGACGGGGGTGGGGGTTGTTAGTACCATGATCTGGCTAGTGCGGGGGTGGTTGGGGGGGGGGGGGAAGCTATGACGCAGGTGGAGAAGGAGGAGGGGGAAACGGACGATTTGAACCCTTGGATGATAATCTGTTTGATGTGCATGATGGCGGGGTTTCCTTGCGCGCTCCGGCGACAGGATTGCGGGTGGTGAGTTTATTTTAATAAATCGTAGGGCTGCGAGTGGATGGCGGGAGTGGTGGGGTTTCTTATATTCAAGTGTCTCTGGAGGTGGGAAGGATATGTATCTAGGTATTATTTACGCAGTCGCGCGGAGGTTGATTGAGCGACGCGTGAGAACTCAACAAGTGGCGGTGGTGGTCACGGGTCTTGGCGGTGGCTAGAGTAAACATCAGCCCCATGACGTACGGATTTGGTGCTTGCTTTTGCCTATCACTTTGGGTGAATGAAGGAAGGAAGGGGGATCGAGGGTTTAGTATCTACGTGTAACCTTGTTGTATATACTTGTAATTGTTAGTTTCTAGTTTGTTCTGGGATGATGAGTAGGCACCTTGGGGTCAATGATGGTTTCTGCATCTCTTGGCGGGTACCTTTTGAGGTGTAACCCATTTTAGGTCTTCGGCCAAAATTAAAAGACAATACATATATCTAAGACAGTAGTGTGTCTGCCTACCACTATGTAGCCTACAGGGTTCCTACAGAAACTAGGGCCATACAAGAATTACTCTCTACTACTCTTGAGTGCTTAGTATTTGTAGTGATGGTGAAGGTGAGTCTGAGTGACGGTAATGGCCTAGAGACATTGTCTTCTATGATCCCTGTGCAGCAGCACTGTGAAAGAACGTGCCAACACTTTAGCCCTCGACAAGAAGGTTCAAGGGATAAACTTTTAGGCAGAAGCACCTCTTCGAGGCTCTAGGGGAAAGAAAAACATTAATTTAGACACGTAATTAGGTATCAGGTAAGGTTGGTCATTGGTTTAAACAAAGTTACCGCGCAGGAAGTGTATACTACAGTAAGTTGAATTCTGTCTGCTGGCGGTTGCCATCGCAACGCGCGTGCAGGGTTGCCACACAACGGCTTTGTCGAGGAATAACACGCATCGCGCAGGGGATGGGCATACACTCAGCCATACACACACCCACCTTTTCTTTTCTCTCTGGCAGGCCCACCATCCCCTGCTGCTCCATCAACAAACTCAGCCATAAACAACTCTGCAGAACGAGTGAGCAGAGAGAGAGTGACTGAGTGAATGAGAAAGTGTGAGTGAGGGAGTGCGTGAGTGAATGGGAGAGTGTCATTATACCCGGCCCGTCACCTACTTGATCCCCGTCAGTCATCCACACATTTATGAATCCTGCCCCCCCCAAAACCAAACCAAACCAAACCAAACCATATCATAACCAATACACAAAAACACACTCCCACACATACAACTACAACTGCAACAACTTCACTTACATTAACTACAATTACCACTACCAACCTTCTTTATACCACGGCTTCTACAGAAAAAAATAATCATTCACTACACTTATAATCAGTTTTTTTTTTTTAAAGGAATACTCATCCCCACACCCCCATCCCCATTCTCAGTATTCACCCTGGCTTCACCACCGTGTACATCACGCTATCACGTTATCCGCTCGCTGCAGTCTTAATCATCAGCAAAAAACCAAAACAACACAACGACAACGAAACAACAAAAGACAAAGAGTAGCCCCCATTTGGTGGTATCGTCACCACCAGCAACATTAGCGGAGTCAACGGTGGTCCTCTCGTCGCTCCCCTGAAGTCTGTTACTTCCTCTCCATCGCCCTCCCCTTCCCTCTCTCTCCTTCTCTCTCCCCCCCACTCATCCCACAACTATCCCAGTAAGCCCTCACCCTGGATCTCTTCTCATCCCTCCTTTCCCCTCTTAAACGTCCTACTACAGCCACTACTACCACTGTTCCAGAACACCCCCAATCATCCGCGAAATCGCTCCATGGTCATTTCGGGTTTGGTTCCTTCCGACGAGCTTTCCTCCCCCCACAACCCCGTCCCGTTGCCACCATCCTACCCCCGAGCAGCAGCGAGCAGAGACCCGAGTCTGTGTCTGCCGCTTTCGTGCCGCTCGATAATATGTCACCCGCTATACAGCAGCCCCATGTCATCGCGCAATTCCGCCAACTGATATGGCAGGCCCTGGACACGGAATCTCTGCCAACGGCCTTGTTTGTGGCTGAACGGCTGTTCGCCTACGATCCAAAGGGCGCTGATTCGGCCCACATACACGCTGTGTGTTTGTATAGAGATGGCCAGTACCAGGCTGCGCTGAATGTGGCGAAGAATTGGCCAAAGCATGTGGGCTGTGCTTACGTTTACGCGCAGTGTTGTTTGAAGCTTGGTGGGGGGAGAGAGAGCGAAGGCGTTACTGTGTTGGAGGGGTGTAGACGACAATGGACCGGGACTAGTTCGTGGAGTGAGTTCTTCTACTCCATGATGAATTGTAATTGTGGCGGTTATTGACGCCCTGTCTTTCTTGTAGGTCAACATTCAGACACGGAGAGAAGGGCAATTCCAGACGCTGCCTCAATAAGCTTCTTGATTGGGAAGCTGTGGCACGCACTTGGTGATGTAAAAAAGGCAGTGGAAGCATATGTGGCAGCGGTGAAGATTAATCCATTTCTCTGGGAGGCATTCATTGGGCTGTGCGAAACTGGTATTGTTACCCCTCCGGTGACTCCCTTGTGAGTGCTAATTCGAGTCCTCTACCCAGGCGTAAATCTTCGAGTTGGTAATATTTTCAAACCTACAGCGGAGATGCTTGAATCGCTCAAACTTCCCTCGGCAAGTTCAATAAGCGTTTCAGGCACAATACCTGAGGAAAATGCATCCATAAACGGTCTGCGAAACACTTCAGAAAACCTTCAGAACGACCCTTTCTCCTCCACAAATGGTGGTGCGAGGGACCGCGATCTTGCTTTCAATAACCACCCATCCTTCTTTAATAGATTAAACGAGGGCTTGGGTAACATTGGGGAGGTTGAGACTCCGACAGCGCAGTCCTCAAATCCATCATCGCATGAGATGCTTGGTGGGGGCAATATGAACGCCATTCCGGAAAAGCCCCCACCTGTTCGTAAGACCCGTGCAACGACTACTGAAATTACGGCAAGGAAGCTTTCAAGTAGAAACACTCGTGAAATTTCGGATAACTCGAAGCGCTCAACGGCAACTACAGCAGTACCACAGGAATCTACAGTCACCGCCGCACCAGCGCGTAGGAGTACACGGCTGACAAGCAAATTTACAAGCAAGCTCGGTGTGGGCGCAGAGCGGGAAACAAG
This sequence comes from Morchella sp. 2016-72, assembly GCA_024713865.1. Classification (NCBI taxonomy): domain Eukaryota; kingdom Fungi; phylum Ascomycota; class Pezizomycetes; order Pezizales; family Morchellaceae; genus Morchella; species Morchella sp. 2016-72. The sequence continues at coordinate 464,053 of JAMJEY010000026.1, read as the reverse complement.
ACTAGCAACCAAAGAACGGGAAAGGGAAGCCAAGAAGATGAAGTCGACAGGAAGCCGCAGCAGAAGCTTACACATCAGCAGCGGGACCGCCGCCGCGGCAAAGGAGCGAGAGAAGGAGAGAGACAAAGGAGGGAACAGCGAAGATGTTAATGTTCGTAACGGCTCCTCCACCACTACTACTGTCTCAATTGAATTCACAGAGTCTCCTGAGTCCAAGCGGGCTACAAGAGCTACCACCGCAACAATTGCCTCAAAAAGGAAACAAATGGCATCAGCGGATCCGTCACTAACGAGAATACGAAAAAAACAGATGACCGATGCCGCGGCCGCGCAGAAGCCAGTTGTCGCCGCCCCGACGGTGACGTTGAAACCGCTGACTGACTTGAAGAAAGAGGAGGCAATGTACTTTGTATTAGATTTGATTAAGAAGTTGGGGACCGGCTACTTTAGCCTTAGTAGGTTTCATTGTAGAGAAGCGCTTCAGGCGTTTAGCACGCTGCCAACGAGTCAGAAGGAGACGCCATGGGTTCAAAGTGCAATCGGAAGAGCTCATTATGAGATGGCCAACTACGCCGATGTTTGTGCGCCTTGATGCGAGTGAAGAAGTCTAAGTGACTAACAACAGAAATAGGCTGAACGAAGTTTCTTGAAAGTACGACAACTCGACCCTGTGCGGACAAAAGATATGGAGGTGTTCTCCACGATTCTTTGGCACCAGCGGAAAGATGTTGAGCTATCATACCTTGCCCACGAACTGGTTGATCTGGACCGGCTCTCCCCCGAGTCTTGGTGTGCGCTTGGAAACTGCTTTTCCCTGCAACGGGACCACGATCAAGCCTTAAAATGTTTCAAACGTGCTACACAGCTCAACCCCAAACTTGCTTATGCCTTTACCCTACAAGGACACGAACATGTTTCCAACGAAGAATATGAAAAGGCACTCTCATCTTACCGCTCCGCTATTGCCGCCGACTCGCGTCACTATAACGCCTGGTACGGCCTTGGCAAGGTATTCGAGAAGATGGGCAAGTACGATATTGCGGAAAAGCACTTCCGCACCGCGACCAAGATAAATCCTACCAATGCTGTTCTTGTATGTTGTGTCGGAATGGTTCTTGAGAAAAATAAAGATTATACAGGAGCGTTGGGGCAGTATAAGATTGCATGCGAGATGGCACCCGGGAGTGCTCTCAGTAGATTTAAAAAGGCGCGAACGCTTATGAGCCTCAAGATGTATCCTTCAGCTCTGAATGAACTGAAAGTACTGAAGGATATTGCGCCTGATGAGGCGAATGTGCACTTTTTACTGGGAAAGCTATATAAGCTATTGAAGGATAAAAAGAACGCAATTAAGCACTTTACGGATGCGATGAATTTGGATCCTAAGGTAGGACCTTCTAATAATTTTTTCCCCGGTGAGTACATGCTAATCAGGGTGGTTATTATAGGCTGGTCATCTTATCAAAGAAGCGATCGAAAACCTCGATGATGACGATGAATCATATTCAGCCGAGGATCCGGAAGTCAACCGGTTCCTTGATCATTAATAGATACCATTAAAATGCAGAACTGTGTTTTATGGGCGCGCTTTTTGACTAATGGCTTTGATGATCAGACGAAACGAATGACGAATCGGCATCCAGAAAAAAAGAGTATTATTATTGAGGGTGGACTGAGCCGGTATAGAAAAATAATTGGATCGTTGGGCTTGTGTGTGGTGTACAGGTTCTTGTGGGTAAAAAAAAAAAGCAGGCGGGGGGTGGTGGTTTTTTTCTTTTTTTTCTTTTTTGCATACCCTTTTATTTTGTGGGTAGGTTGCTTACTGTACCTACTACCAACGGGAAATTCGGCGTTCTTTTTCTCGGGTTAAGGGAAAGGGTCTTCTCTTACATATTTTTTGTATAATTCTTTTACGACCTTCCTTTCTTTGAAGAGGGTGAGGAGGGGGGCGGCGTGGTGGTTGATTGCATTGATCATGATTGTGTGCTTGCTTTGTTCCATTCTCTCACCCCTCTCTACCTTCTCTACTCCATGAGGGATGCTCTTGCTCTTATTGTTTTTCTTTTTATTCTGATGAGACTATTAACTCCTTACCCTTCACCCTTTTTCTCGCTATACCTTTCTCCGCCACGATTAACTATTACTACTCCCTTCTGTTCTCTCTTCCCTTCATTTCTGTTTTACTGCAAGCGGTTCTTTTCCCTTTCTTACTTTTATGGGTATGGGTGTGTTTTGGGCGCTTCTTACTTGTTCCTTGAATACAGGGGTTCTCATTATTCTTTTTTTTTTCTTTTTTTTTTCTTTACTACCGTGCTATCGTGGGTTAAAGGGGTGGGAACGGTTACTCTTGGTCATATTGTATTGGTAGGTTAGGTTAGGATAGGACTGCGCGGCAGTTGGCGGTGATGAAATATACGGTTATAGGTAGATTTTTGGATTGTGTTCTTGAAGGTGGGGTGACTGTATGAATTCTGTGTAGAGATTGCTTTGTATTTTTTAATGTGTATATATCGTGAACTTTCCGTTGTGCTGGTACCCGCATATCCGTTATGTATTGGCGCACCCACCAAAGGGCACAGAATTCCGAGAATTTACTCATTTCTCCTCATATTATGCATGTATCTAGGCACCAAAAGGAGTCTAGGCACGTCGGTTACAGGCCTTGTTCATAAGGGGGAGTCCTCAGGTAAATGGTGTCCAAAGATGTCTTTTTACTGCTTTTCTCCTATAACTTTGCTACCGTCCTATGTGTTTTGATGGCTGCGTCAATACATATTGGATATGCGAGTAGAGAGTCAAAGAGAATTAGTAATGATAATGAAAGCCATGTTCGCTAGCTGCCAACTGTCCTACTATATCAATATACAGAAGTATTATTACATATTTAGAAATGACTACTAACCCCGTCCTATATAGTCGAGGCGGTGTCATTAAGTGATATATTCACGGTTGTGTTTTGGGATGCAATATGGCGGGATTATTTGCTCGTTTTGGTGCTACCAAAGCGCGAGTGAGATTTTGTGACTGGGGGAGAAACTGGATCAACTGCACCAACCCGGTAGTAATTAAAATAGGGTATGGGCTTTGTAGAACAGTTACCGTATCCGTTAGCTAAAATTTCATTATGGGATTGGTTGAATTGTATCTTTTGTAGTTGGCGGCCATCGACTGTGGCTGAGCTCTGTACTGACTATCCCTTCGTCTGGTAAGAAATGCTGACCCCGCTCAAAAAGCAATTGTTTGTGTGGCTTTCTAACAGACCCTCTTATCAAATAATAGATCTCTAATACAAATTTAATCCCTCTATTATAGGGGGCCAGCATTTCCAGACTAAGGGATACTTATGCAGTTTGGGCGCCTTTTTGGCGCCCCCCAACAAACCCCACCGAAGAGCTGAATTAAACAACTTTTACTGTTTTCCTTGCTCATCACTCTAGAAATGCTCAGGTCAAAGAAGGCCTCTATCTGTGGTGATGAGCTCAAGAGTACTGATATTAAACTACAGGGAGTGTATCAAACGCTAGCACACCAGTGCCAGCGCGGCGGATTTTTGTCCGGTTGCCTTCTTATCAGCTACCTTCTTCTGGAGGAAATCTGGAGGAAATAAAGCCCTTTTCAACCATCCTATTAAAATAGATATGAGATGGATTTACTAGTAGTGCAACAGCGTTCAGCGATAGGTGCCAGACGAGAGCGTATCTCGAGGGAATTGTTCCAATACCATCATATTAAGGCTTTATTTGGTTAAATCCCGTGTGTGTTCTATTTGGCCTTTTTCTACTTATCTTTCATAAAAACATGTAAAGTGTATCATTGCATGCTGGTGATATCACGTGCCAATGAGGCAGAGGCCGAGTGTGTCAGCAGCTGCAGATAAAGCCAGTTTGTGTCACCCAATAAACCTAACCTAAGGTCCGTTTCATATCTTACGCTGCACCTTCCAGAAAATGATAACTCACCCGCATGAATATCCGCAGAGAACACCGGCCGTCATATGGCTCGAGAAGCTATGGAGGGTAAACTTCAGCGTTTGCAGCCAATCAGTCTATAGAAATTGGGAGATCTACTCCCATAATTGTACTAGTGCCTAGCCTAACGGTCTAATTCCCATACAAAAAAAATTCCTCTGAGGTTTACACACCCACCCCCTATGCCTTCTCGCGCCATATGTGCATGCGTATATATCGATCACCAGTACCTCTGTTTACACCGGGTCTGTTTCCAACATCGGCATTCCACCAATCTTGGCATGTCGCCAGGGTCATCATCAATATATCGCTCTTGCATGGATGCTAACGTCATTCGTACCTAACTAGACATGCTGACTGTCAAAGGACCTGGAAAGGGGACATTCCCTGCATAAAGCGCTGGGATTCCGGGTGATCTTCTGCAGCTGTCTCGCACGTTATGGGTATTGCTTGTTATTCTCTGTATTATGAGCTTAATAATAGGGGGCTAACAGTGTAGTACAGCAGAATCTAGAAACGCTGCGTTTTGCTATTACTAGAACACAGCAGGATTCAGCCCCCCAAACCCGAAGGCTATGATAGAGGTTCTGTACGGCGTCAGGCCAGACGGAGCTAAGCAGCTTGGGTTTTGGCCTCCCGGTAAGAAAGAAAGGAGAGGGGCTCGATTATATGGTCACGAGTGCGTAACAAGGCTCCTGTATAGAATTTATTTATTTATTGAATAACAGCTAGGTATCTTCTCGTTCCGCAGATACGCTTCCCGCCGGAACAGTTGTTGATTGGCTGGTTTTAGTGGGGAACCCCCGGCTTAGGAGGCAGGGAACCAGATTTAACATTGATATCTTCCTCTTTCGATTACTAATTTATGGGGGAAATACTTTAATATTCTGTGATTACTGCTGAGGCTGGTTCGGGCTTCTAGGCTTGAAAATGTGCTCACTGGGAGCTGGGGTAACAATCTCTTCGGGGGGAATTGTTGGTGAGTTTCACTGTATAGTACTGGGTAATAAGTCATCGGGCGGAACGCTACTAGAGTGCGCATTTGCAAGCAGAACTGTCCGATGACTTATTACCTACCGCTGTACACGCAAAGGAAACGTAACTGCACATAAGCATGCGTTGCTAAGAAACACCTATCCAGACGGGTACATACCCTAGTGTGCCCCCGAAACTGGAGCCATGGTCATCGTAGGGGTCGATTATATCCTTGAGATAGGATTGGGGCAGTGATTTCCTAGAATCCCCAAGGAACGTATAAGTTAAAACTCGATGTGAAGTTAACAATCGGCAATCAGTACTTGACTTCGTCACATCTCTGTCACAGAGCAAGGATGAGGACTGATTCCTGCAACCTCAAGATATTACTTTTAAATCCCTCTTGCAACCTGCAATGTCCGAATATTGATCAGGATTCGGTGGTTTCTTCCGGCCCTCCTAATCGCGGTATCGCCCCAACCGGGATCAATCTTGGCCTGAGTGTAACAGTAACTTTGGCCTTGGTGTAACGGTTTCTGGGATATGATCCTTGCGGGAACCTCTCAAAAGGGAGCTCGAAAAAAACCTCCGGTGGTAACGCCATTCTGACTCTGCGAGCTAGATCTCTATCCCGTGCCCTTATAGGACGCGTGGGAGTTTGGGCAGAGCTTAATGTATCCAGAAATCGTAGCATTCTGCGGTAGTGTGCAATAGAGGGGAATCGGTTAGGGCGTTGCGCGGAGCTGAAGATTGAGGTTGGTTATACTCGAATCGTGGACCGGTTATTCTTGTTTCGGTACCGTGGCTAGCACGAGCATTAAATGAGGGTCTGTTTAGCAACAGGCCAAAATGCAGTTTTCACCCCCGTTTCAACAATCTTTTTGTTAGGCTTTGACCCTTGGAAACTCCGCTTTGTCTAGTTGTCAAACGGGCCCCAAGTGAGTCTTATAAGTGCCGAAGGCGCCATCAACCAGGCAATAAGTTAGTTATAGATGGGCTACGACTAGATCTTGTGATGTCCAATCAGATCATGTCATGTCACTCGGTTATTTTTCAAGCTAAAACCATCTAATAGTAGCTGCATGTATACACCAGCAATAAATTACGAAAGGAATTAGTGCGCGGCTCTGTAACTAGCCGCGTAGAGATCTCTTCTGTTAGCAGCTACACTGATGAGTACATGTATTTATATCTCGGCCCCTTGGCCCGAGAATCTTGATCTTGCTCTGCTGCTAGGAGTTTGTATATTCCATAAATACTTGTTAATAAAAGGTTGATGCCTAAGCAATCGTGCCGCATGATGAAGCTCTAACCTCATTTTGGTAACAAACGCCTCCTAAGGAAAGTTGAGTCACAATTAAGGTTTACTGATCAAGTAAGAATTGCACGATTATAAATACACGTATATGTACAAGTAAATATCTAAACTGCCGGCTAGCCATGCAGCTAGTACCATCATGTCCGCAACTAACCGCATGTAAAACAGGGGCATAAACATGAGAGTGCGAGAGGTGCCTTTCCCACAGTACTTGCAATAAGGGATGATTCATGCTGATACTTACATGTAGTTGCGCGGTGTGGTCGGTTGATTAAAGCCCTCTGGGTTCTTTATAAAACAAAAACAGTCTTTATAGGAAACGTATTTTCGAATTCGTCCGCTTATTGAATGTACATTCATATTACATCACTCGGAAGATATACCTAATCAATCATCTTGCTGCCCAAGGATATGGTGGCAAAGGCTTGTAAATGAACTTCGACGCCCTTTTTGACGAGCTTATAAAGCTCCCCCCATTGCTTATACCCCCAAGCCGTCGGGGGCGGGGCAAAAACGCTATGAGTAATTCTACTAGCCTGTTTGACAAAACTAGTGGCTTCACTCATTGATGTGTCGCGCCAGGTATTTTGAGGGGTAACTCATCGGAGCTGTGAGAAAAAAACACCAACTCGAGAATCACCATGATCATGTGAGACACATTCACGTGTCATCAATATCTTGCTCTCGGATTTTCAAGCAAAGCAACACCTGCTGCGTTCAGAGCACCCGTCACCAGCAGCCCTATATGCTTTTTACAGTCCGGCAGTTCGCTTGGAAAGATATGGGAACATATAGCCACTGAGTTCGGATGAACTACCCCAGCCACTATATTTCCTTTCGGTACTAGCAAAGATCCCATTTAGGTGTATACGTATATTAACACCCATACATCCAGAATTTACGGCTGTGCTATATTGATGGCGGCTAGACCTCTAGTCTCATAGGCATCCGTAGATATTCAATTAAGGGAGTACGCTTTTAAATCCCAGGGAACCCCGTTAGGCCATATGACCTCTAGAAGCGGAGCAAAACTTGATCTATCTGATAAGAGATCCCTGGTCCCACATGACACCTGCAACTGACACCACCAACTTGATGCTGAAAGATCCTCAATCAACAACATGCCAGCTGTTCTAGGCCTACTTTGTGAAACCCCGTCCCTTTGTGATGCCTAAAGCCTTGGGGCAAACCTTCAGAACCCTGTTGGCTCCATACTGGAGGTTTTAACGGGTGCTGCCCAATGATTGTTCCAGAACCCGCGGCACTTGACAACTGACCGCAAATCGATCTCAACCCAAAGCCACGATCTGTGCAGGTTCCATATGCGAATAACTCTGGATCATTGTGTTGGGCAGAGTTGATCAACCTCCTCCTGCGGGTGGAATTTAACGTTTTCCGCATAAACCCGCCCACGATTGACAGCAGATATAAGGGCCTCTATCCCAGTTGTAGTCCGGCCAGAGTTCGAGTATCCAGGGACCAGAACAAAACCCCCAGTAGATCCTGCACCTGATAGTCCTGGTTGGTACATGCAGCTAAGCCCAACTGGACCGGATTCTGAACAAAACCCTGCAGCTGTGTAGCTGTTCCTAATGTGATATTTGTAACATGTATTATTAAGATCGGTACTTAATAGATGCATTAATAATGTACGGGAGACCTAGGGATGAAAAGTCTTGCAGCAGATTCGACACGTCCTAACACACAAACTCTCGAGGCCTGGAGGGCCTGGGATGTGTATCTCCAAGCACCGGACGGTTCTTGAAGAAAGTTATGTGCAGTGGTCGTTTCTTAAAGGATATTCGTGACCACCAAAACCCGCTTTATGCCTAATGAACCCGAAACCTGTCGGTATCCCTTCATGTAACCTGTTGTAATGTAATCCGGACAAACCCCTTTCGGGCCACCCGGGTGAGACCCCTGCCAATACCGATGTTGTTATTGGGCAGTTTGCAGAGCCTGCTTTGCACAAACCCATCAAATACGCAGAGACGTGCCTTTAAATAGTCAACTTGCCTAGAAATGTTATAAATGTGATGATTGAATAAGTCTATCACTAGACGTCAAAGCTCAAATCCAGGTTTAAGTGGGGCCTGATAAATATAGCATGTTCACAGCCGTTGCGTTTGCTGGCTGACACTCCCGGTTAATAATACCATTTTATGGAATGGGTCAGTGCTTCGGCAAACACAACCGTGACGTTTCTGCTGTCAAAATTGTTGCCATGCTAGATCCCGTGTCGTGATAAGCGAAGCTGTTGTCTAGGCCTCTTACTGATTCTGGGTTTCAAGGAGCCCATAAGAAGCCCGTTCCCGTACCTTTAAAGCCGAACCTGTTGGAAATTCTGCCTAGATGGAAGGAACAGGGTAGATATTGTACAGGTATGTCGAGGGGTACAAGGGGCAGAATTCGGAGTGGCGTGACCCATATGTACTGTATGTAATACTGACCTTGGTACAATTTATTGCGGAGCAGCCAGCGTCTCAACGGTCAAACGTTCCCACCTTCTTTCCTCTTTCCCACTTTCTCAACACCTTGGCCGGCTCCAGCCCTTGTTTTCGTTTCTCACTTATGATGTGAAGCTTTCCATATATACAGCTTCGAGGGCATCTGATACATGGGACCGCCCAAATCCGGGGAAACTTGGTGGCCTCCATGGGGTAATGTTTGCAGTCTGTCGCCCATTGAAAGGTTAGTTATTGCTAGCTGATTCCAGACGAACCTATCAACTAACAGTACAGAAACTTCAAACACAACAAAATAGCAATAATCGAAGTATCAAAAATAAAGGAGGGGGGTCAGAGGGGAGAAAATCGTTATATTTCCAGACGGGAGTACCATGGTTGTTAACCATCCACCGCAAGGATAACCTGGCCAAAATATCCCCAACAAAACCAAAGCCAAAACCAAAACCAATGTGGGCTGAACTTTGGAGGGGGGGGAGAAGTACGAATACACATGTTGCGTCCTATCAAAAGTTACAACTGTTGGACGGGAATATTGGCTGATCAAGTCAATTCTGCTCCCATATAAGTACCGGAAATCCAATATTCATAGTCACGACACGTCAAGTCTGTGTAACTAAGACGATAACCCACAACGAAAAGGCACGGAGAGAGAGGACTAGAAAGCCAAGGCTTCCACATGTGTTTATCGATTTTTCGAATAAATTGTAACCCGTTGATACTGATAAACAGCATGGCTGGCCCAATAACATACTATATTGAATACAGGCGAGTCCAAGATCTCGATGGCGTCACGTGACCGACATAATATTGCTGCAAGCGCTGGTAGTAGTTCGACTTCATGTTTGCATGACCGTTTCCGACACAATTATTAGCAATTTCTGTGCTAACTTTGGTATGACGCAGGGAGTATCTAATTATTTATCTGCATCGGCACATGGATAATACTGCATATCATAGAAGTGGGCCACGCCTTTAGGGATAACTTCTGACTTTCTTGACTACGAGCGCTGGCACTATGTAACGTCGTAAGCATCTCACAATTTTATTTTATTTTTTTTTTAAAAAAAAAAAACAATCAAAGACCCTGGAGTCAAAACAGAGATGTTTTCGATGCCATGTCGTCTTCGAGGAAAGAAAATCAACTGGAGTAGCTCAAATACAACCTAGTTCAAATGGAATACCCAGAACGCGTTGAATGGCTACCTTGTGCAAACAAAATTGCCAAACTTCGAGTAACACTGTTCCGCGGTGTTCACCCTTAGGCTTCGCCTCATCACAAAGTGTTCGTGCTGTGTCTTGGTCAAAACTTTGACGAAAGATTGGATAGAAGAATCCAGAGGTCGTCTGTGTAGAGGGCCAGCGCATGTTTTCTCGACGTCCGGGGAATCAACGGAGTATGACTAGAAATCATGACACCTCGTTTGGCAGGCCACCTGAATGAGGATGATTTTGATACCTGTAAGGGCCGCTTCTCTCGAGCAAAACTTGCGGGCTCCAATGCACTCAATCGCATCCTTGCTTTTGACAGGAGATGTATGGATCTGAACCGCTGATGTGGGCTGTAAGGGATGAGTATGTGTTGGGCAATGGCAAACATCGATAGAAACCGATAGTTGTAACATCAAGCGATTCGATTAAACTATGCTTTCAATTCCTGATGGGCAAATCGATATCGATATATTGGATAATTCCATCAGTCCTTTCACGATGATACGGAGATAGCAACCTCCGTATTGATCCGTTAGGAGTTGATATGTGCCAGGGGGACTACGGTTACAGGATGGACGTCGCCTATGAGCACATCTTTCATATTCGGGCTGAGACTATTACCCACACCAAACCAAACCAAACCAACCTTAGCCAACCCACCACTGTCGAGGCTAGTCATGTCACGTCGGACTCCTCGTGTCACACTGAAACACATGGCAACCAGCACTCTCAGAAACTTGGTGTCCTAGCTATAGAGAAACAAAACAAACCTCATGAAGTATCTAAAGACAAAGGCAAGACAATACGCTGACGTGTGGGAATACTTCCAGAAGATGCGGGGGTAAGCCTGCGAAGCTGGTCTATCATGCCGGAGTTCGGATACTGCCAATGCCAAAGCTAGGGCCGCATCTTTGTCTTTCCACTGTTCTGTGTCTCTGTTGTTGCACGGAATGTATATCACGCTACTTTAGGTCCTCCGATGCGGTTTCCCAACTCTGGCTATGATAACGGATTCTTAACATCGGGTGGACTTCCAATAAGCAGAGCCAATAAAACAAGCAATAACATCACCTTACTGTGGGAAATAATGAGACACAGCCATAACAGGTGCCGAAGCTCCGATGTTTGGGAGCTATTGAGCTGCGACTAGTCATTCCCTCTTAAATGAACTAATCGATATATAGTTCCTCCGAGCCTAGTAGAGTCCAGACTCTCCCCAACTTTCCCACTAAAATTTGAAGTCAGTGGCTTTCACAGTCCAGAACATTGAAAAGAAATAACTGAGTTGAGTTTTGGGAGCACGCTGGACGAACACCCAGTGAGCTGAAAGTTTCTAGCACACGTACTGAAGACCAATACACCACCAATGCACTCCCAAAGATCGACAACAAACAAAAGAAAAAATACTAAAGTGAAAACGACCTGGGATATCGTTCCCCCATCCCTAGGAGGGCATTGGTTTGTGGGCGCCTATCAGCCTTGGTAGAAAATGTCTAGTTGCGGACACAACATGGGCATCACATAGAGTGTGTATGAAGGCCGGCTGGGATCGTACATCCTGACAGCATGAAGAGAAAAAAATTGGCTTGCATTTGGCGCTATATCGATGAGGCACAGACGGGTCAAGATTGGGGGGCGTGGGGCCCTTGTTGCCTGTCAGGTTTCCATAGATCAACGATACAAAAGTGCCCAAGGTGGGTATCGGCGACATGCAAGTTTATGTGCGACATTTCTTCGGACGTTATTCTGTTAGTCGTGGATGGAGGATTTGAGACCCGAGAGAATACACTCAGTCGGAGTCGTCACGGCTGCTACCCTTGATGATGACGCTAGAGTACTGGTTAGCTAAATGACTCTCAAAAGATCACACAATAGGAGCAAGTTGTTAAGATGCTGCCAAGGAACTCCGCCGTCTGACACCGGCTACCAGCATTTGTTACATCCATTCAAGAAAAAAAAAGGAATTAGAATTATCAAGGTTATGGCATTGCTGCGCATTCCACCATGCTTGCATGTAGCTGGGATCTCATAATCGAGGGGTGTGCCTTACCGTCTCACACAAACACAAATCAGCCAAACATGACCTTTTTCGACTTTCCGTGTTTACTGATTATTGTTGGTAAAATCAAAAGTTACATATGGGCTGGATCAAGTCCAGATTGCATGTAACCGGAAAGGAGACTCGATGTCTGTCGGCTGTCGGTAACGAAAGTCAATAACATGCCGATCCTTTCTTTTGTTCTTTTTGCTGCGATCTAGTATGCACAGAGCTCTTCCGCAATCAAAAATGCCTGACAGGCCTCTCGGCAATCACGTACACATAGTGCGGGGGTTCACGAAAAAGAAATCAGGGAAGCTACTGAGCGGGAAAAAAAAGCAAAAAACCTGTATTTCAGGAGCAGGCAAATAGCTTAGCAGTGTGGCAGGCAGTGGGATGAAAGGTAGGCCAAGTTTCCCCCAACACAGGGTCAGATTTTGATGTTGAGGTTATAGCTATCTCCGGGGGGCGAAGGGGGAGGGGGGGGGGGGCAGCCAGCAGTTGTACGGACCCTGGCTGTTAATCCTTTGAACCAGGCCACAAAGCTAACATTGCATCACACCATGGAAAGATGTGCGGTCATCGGTTTACAAATAAGGGGTTTAGGTACTGTATGTGAGTGGCAGGTTCATGTGAATAGGAGGCCAAAGCACCTGGGGGAAAGAAGTCTCAATAAGACTGGCTTGGAAAATATTTCTGCCTGGTCTGACAGCTGGCAAGGAACGTCGAACACGGCTGCTGCTGTTTTGCGGAGGCACGAAAACAGGAAGCTGTAGCCCGGTCTTAGCGGTAGTACACATGGTGTCTAACGGCCGAGGTGTGTTCTTTGATAGTTCCTTTAGGCTTTGGGGAACACTGCAAGTTCCTCGGGGAGTTTTTCTGAAGGATGAGAAGCCTCCCGATCTAGCACGAAGGTGGATGAATATCAGGGTCCAGGCACTCAGAGTACAGGGGTTTCTGAGAAAAGTGGCAACACTAGCGCGCCAAATCTACATGTACTCGCTAAACTCTACTCGATTGACGAGGGAATTGGCCGGAGATTGGTAGATGTAAGTAAACCTAGTAAGATTTTGTGATTACCTACTGTTTATTAAAGATATTCCTTTTATGGAATCTTCAATCATTTGATTCGACTAATGATCGACATTTATATGAAATGATTTACAAATAACTAGGGTGCACTAAGCCAATATCTACAGCACCCCTCGATTTGAGCTAGCACTCGGCCAGATGGTTCCGAAACCCTAACAAAATAACAATTTCCAAACAGCCGTGCGCACCTTGGAGGCATATACTAGATCCTAAAGAAGAACAAAATACCAAGGTGGCTTTTTCGGCAGCTTTCGGCCGGCTTAGGTCTACGATGATGCTCCCGCTGTCCATCACATTGGAGACCGTGGGTCAGAGGATGGCGCGGCTACTACTCCGGATTTTTGTTCTAGACTACCAAGGATCCAGGACATCAACGCGGGCGTCCTCTTTTGTCCGGGGCTACACCATAGCAATACCGTTTTGAGCTTGTCTCATAGTTATTAGAAACTCTCTGCTTTACGGGAAGCATTCGCAAATCCAGGACGGGGTAAAGCTAAATAGCCGTCTGAAATCGTCCCCCATGGTGTATGCTCCCCAGAGTATCCGCCGATGGCTCTATTGCCATGCGCGTCTCTCAGGCACGCAGGCGCCTCCGTCCCTTTTTGTGAAGATATAACTCGTAACTGTCTTATAATCACTTAAAATTCTAGCAGCTGACAACCCACAGGATACCTGATTGGTGGCAGGTCACTTGGAATGTTTAACCAAGGTGACTTGCCGAGGTCATCATTTTGGTATTTAGCATCGGATTTCGTTGTTACTTTGTTGGTTTATAAGGGAACTTGATATGGAGCGGCAAACTTTACAAGATATTATTAGTTCAATTTAATAATGATTTATAATGAAAGGCGAGCAGGCTTGGGGGTTAACGTCAAGGGCGGATAACAACAGTCCGTAATAATGATCTGGGAAGTAGTTAAGGGGTGGAAGGGGGGGGGGAGCAAAATCTCTACTTGGAGTCAAGTGATAGTTCGTGCACCTAACCAGACTTTTTGAATGAGGTTCGTCTCTCCCGTCGCTCCTACTACAGTTTAACCATGAGACTCATGGCTGACACAGAGGCAAGGATGGGCGTTGATACTTTCCCCCTTGTGAAATTTCTTCGGTGCCCAGCGCAGATTTGCCGTGCGTGGTAACCTTTTTTTTCAGTTAGGGAGTTTTCTGCACTTCAAATATGTTAACTTTTCTTTTTTCTTCCCCGTTTCCAGATCCGGTGTGGTGTAGTTGAAAAAGAGATCTTGTTCGTATCGCGTTCTCGGTAATAGGTGGGGTCCCCCCTTGCAAGTGGTAGACAATTGCCAGTGCCAACCATGTCAACACACCCTTGTCCCGCTCCTCCCATCCCTGTCGAATTCTCTCGGTTCGCTACCCCCTTCTCAGCTGGCATCATCTGGCCCCTGCTGCCCGGTTATGTGCATGATTGTCAAATAAGCCAGCTAGTTTCTCATTTTTGTCAGTAGCTGTCTACGGTGTCAGATCTCAGTGAGTTCAGCATCTTTTTGATTCACATTTTGTGGTGTTACTTTCCCACACGTTTACCATGCAAAGCCTTAAAGGACAATTTTGATGACGTGCTATCTGCACTGCGCGCCATTCTTATGAGTGAGCAAGGGAGCCTAGACCTATTTTCTTTTTTCAAAAGAGAGTAACTATCGGTGATCAGAAACCGAGAATTGGTACCGAAATCAGGATAAAGGCCCGGGGTGAGGAGGTGGTAGTTGTAAACTCATGATGGTGGTGGTCTAAATTCCTAATTATTGAAAAATTGGTGAAGCTATTGATAACACCAGGAGGAATTTGTGCTAGTGAGACAAGGTAAGGAACAGCGACATACGCCAGTCTCCGCCTCAAACCGCAACGTACATAGGGTTCCCTTGTCCACAGCAGCTGTCAAGTTCCTTTTTCCTTATTCTACTCATTTGACCCTGGTTTATTTTCTTTCCGGCCCTGTCCCAGATGGCGCCTAGGGGGGGGGGGGTGATCATTCTCCCTTTTTGCCATGCCCGTCCTGGGTTCGACGATCATATCCGGCAATCATGGAGGCATCATTTGAGAACCGATCGATCAAGCCTCAAAGTGCCTGGTAAATCCAGTAACCAGTCCAGTACAGTTTCAGGTGCGAGTTATAGGCCGCCTGATACTTCGATGGTAGCCAGGGAGAAACTGTGGCCGGACCGAGGTGGAGAAGAGGAAGGGAAGGGGAGGAGGGGGAAGAGGAAGAGGAATAGTAGAGAGGAAATGGAGGGAAATTTGTTCCTTTTGGAACCGGGACAGGATGAAGAAGCCTGCCGCACATCTGCGTATACTGTCCAAGGGCCAGACAGCCATCCACCCATCCATCCACCCATCCATCCTTCATCCGTTCACCCATCCCATCCATCCTGTCCCTCATCCCTGGTTTATTTTCCGTGATCTGTCTGGATGTATGCTCGAGTTCTTGCTTGCTGGGGTATTCGAGCCTAGTCGTTCCATACTTTATTTCAATTTTATGTACAAACTAGTAGCCAATTCTTTATGGGATTTACTCACCAACTTTCCTGTAAGATCGAGCGTCCCAGCTGTGCGTCAGCAGCTCGACTGACAGACGGCGAGCAGAAGCAGGCACCCTCCTTACATATACACAGACCTCCTGGGGTGTCCCTCTAGTGGTATTCCGCCGAGTAGCCCGAGACAAGACAAGCGATAAACTTGACAGGCCCAGGTGCGTGTGGCGATCGACATCGGCTCCACGCAAGGCGTCTGGCGGCTGGAACTCTATGTAAATACTCAATGGTGGTTGGACATCGAGGGGATAGCGGTGCATACTCTACAGCTGTTCTGCGCGACATGACGCTGTCCCTGCTCCGATAGTGGTCTTCTGTGTTTTCTCTTTTCTTTCTCCCCAGCCCTCTTTTGTTTCTTCTTCCTCCCACGCTTTCCCTTCCTGCTCCACAGACTCACCCCCGCTGGCCTTAGGACGTTCTTTAAGCAGGCAATCAAGCAAGCCTTTCCGCGAGATCGTCTCTCAACGTTACAATTTTAATTGTTCCTAATTGCCTTGAATCTGTGCTTACTTTGCTACAACTTATTCTCTCATTTCTCTCTCTCTACCCTATCAGGTACAGACGGTACCTAGCTTGTCCGTGAACCGTTCTCTGTCACAATCGCTGCCTGCTTCTGCTTCTGCTGCTGGCTGCTGGCTGCTGGCTGCTGGCTGCTGGCTGCTGTTGCTGCGTGTGTGCGTGTGTGCGTGTGTGCTTGGGGCATCACAATTCACCTTTCGTACCAGAACTGTTCATCCAGCTGAGGTATTGACTGACTGACTGACTGCATTGTCGACGCCATCTGCCAAACTCTCGGTATCGCAATCAATCGGGAAATTTCCGACATTCCATCTCAAGCGAACACCTACCATATATTCCCAAAGTGAACAAGATTCTGTCTTCCCTTCCCCCCCCCCCCATTCTTTCCTCACCCTCCAGAGATTTAATCCCTAGTCTCTATAAGGTTTAAGTCAAAGCCATTGCGTCGATTCGCCCACGCCTGACAGCCGGCTTTTTTTAACACTCATCGGTGTTTCCTTTGTTTTGTCCCCGATATAAAGCACCTGCCCCCCCCCCCTACATACCTTGATCCCCACATAAATTTCTTTCCAAGGTGGGTGCCAATCCTTTTCATTTCATATATTCCTTTGCGTTATAAATATTCCGATCCATTTTTCTAGAAGTGTTGAGTCCTGCCCCTTGTTACGGATTGTTTCACCACTGCAGGTGTTCTGTCCGATTGTTTCTTGTGCCCCGCCTTCCGTCTCGCAACGATAGCTTCTCAAGGGTAGCCTTACTCGCTGAACACCATATATCCTGTCGTGTGTACCGGGGTTTTGCGCATTTTCCTGTTTTGATTGTAATTCCCCATGTATTGCTGTTGATGAGCTCCACGGTTCACCTCGGGCTGTGGGGCTAGCTTGTTTTCTTTGACAGGGGGATCCAGGACTACGTCGACAGTTACCGCGCTGTGGGCATCACATTCAGTGTTTGACTAACTGTGGCTGTTGGTTAGGGACAATAATAGAACCATAACAGATAAAGTCCGTTAAATATCCACATCTTCGGATCTTCCTATAGCCTTGAAAACGATATCTACATCTTGGACTCCCCATATGAACACATCCCCCCGCGATCGGAGTCACAGAAGTGAAATGGCAAGCACAATGACAATGGGCCCTTCACCTACTTTCCACGGCACCGACCAATCCCTCCCACCTTTGCATCAGGTAAATACTCTCTTCGTTATGTGGAGATTTGTCATAACGGCATCTTTCTGACACACTTCCTGGTTGAATTAAGGCTATCCCGGAGTTCCATTCACACCCTTCACGAGAGAGGCATGCCTCAAGCGCCATGCCACGGAGAATGGTTGAACGGGGTTCACCTACGTTTTCAACACACAGAAGAGTTTCCCAGAGTCCCTCCAGTGCTGTGTCGGACTCCTCAAGCATGCCCGCTCTATCATCACCAAGTTTCCATCATCGCAGGGCGGCTTCAACAACATGTTCAATTCCAAGTATGCCCTTGGCAGGTCGGACGGTTTCGAGTGATCCCATCACCGATTCTCGTCACGATGGGCCAAGTTATACCCCGTCCTCTAGGGACCAGAGACGGATTAGTATAGTCTCATCAACCTCGTCAAACTACGCAAACGATAACAGAGCGAGCCCGTATCTCCCACCTGTTTCATCATTAACATCATCACGCGGATCCTCATTCGATGTAGACCCACTGGAGAGGCAGCAGCCCGTAACCCTGCCATCATTGTTTTCCCATACACAACAGCTCCCGCAGAGTAACCAACAGTCCTATACATCGCCCGTAGATAATGAGATGCGATATCAATCCCCCCAGGACTACCACAGATATTCTACATCTAGCGCATCGTCATACCAAAGCTCTTCTCCAAGCACCCTATATTCACCATACTACTCGCATCCCACATACTCCCATCCGCCACGGAATCCAGGCTATCCGTCAACACAACCAATGATGATGGATAACCGGTCACCGTTTTCTACTGGTGGACATCCTGTAGATATGACTATGGATCACTTTGATCACGGTAGACCGGGAAAGCGAAGAAGGGGGAACCTGCCCAAGCATGTCACAGACTTGCTTCGAGGCTGGCTGAATGACCATCTGCACCACCCATACCCAACCGAAGATGAGAAACAGATGTTGATGGCACAGACAGGCTTGAACATAAACCAGGTACGTAGTAATTATCATAGTTTTATAATAATAGTAAACTAACTTGGATTCTCCAGGTATCAAACTGGTTCATCAATGCTCGCCGACGAAGGTTGCCCAGCATCACAGGAGGTCGGGTTGACACAGACCAAAAACCATCCCATTCCATGGGAAATCCTGGTACAAACCAGTAACTCCGTCGATACGAATACGTTTTCTGCATTTTCCACCACATCGATTCAGGCGTTTCCCCCGTCATAGACACATCTATCAACCTAGACAAGTATTCTAGGAAAAGTCGATTATTTTAATATCGAACAAATCTTTTTCTATTTATATCTCTTGGAATACCAAAGTCGTCTTTCAGATCCTTTTACTTATCTTTATATCTTCGTTTTTTACCTGGGGAACGGAGGGTGCATATTGGATTACGCATAACGGCAAGAGCGGAGATCTTTAAGGGCACAAAGGTCTACCATTGTTTTGTATAGGAGGGGGATATATTGATGCTCAACTCAGTATGAGCAAAATCCACCCCGTTTTTAGTCCTTTTCTTTTCTTTTATGTCTATACATAGGGTTCAGTGGAGTTCTATCTTGCACTCGAGCAAAAATCTTTTCCTCTATTCATCCCCCCCCCCCCTTTTTTTTTAGGAGTATAGCTGTAACTGTTAACGTTTCATGGGGGCTAGAGCCTTTTTTATTTTATTAT
Source organism: Morchella sp. 2016-72 (assembly GCA_024713865.1). Taxonomy (NCBI): domain Eukaryota; kingdom Fungi; phylum Ascomycota; class Pezizomycetes; order Pezizales; family Morchellaceae; genus Morchella; species Morchella sp. 2016-72. The sequence goes on along the minus strand of JAMJEY010000026.1, from coordinate 445,055 downwards.
TATACATTATTTGGAGAACTATGGGTTTTTGTGATGCGGATAATTGCACTTTTTTTTTTTTTTTTTTTTTTTTTAGGTTTCTGGGATGAGTTGTTGAAAGGGCGAGGGAAAAAAACATAAAAGTTTTTAAGTTATATTTTTTGACCGGATCGTTTATTTATACCCTTACACTTGCACAGACATACACCTTCCTCGGGGAGAATTTCCGTGATCACAGGTGTTTTTTTTTGTCGCCGCCTTGATCACATCGTGCAGCCGACTAAATCCAAGTTCAAGCATGTAAGCAGATGCTGCTGCATCGTCGGAAGCAACAGTATTGTAACAGCAGAGTAACATGTAGATGTATGTACTCTGTTGCCATAACGAGTTCTCGCCCATGCAGGCAGGTAGCATACAAACCCTTCAACGCAACGGCAACGACAACCACAACGATGTGGAAAGAGCAGCTCTATTTTGAGTTTTGATTAATTAATTTAAGGAGTTGGCCCCCTTCGAGAAAAAGAGGTTCTCGGCCTCCCCACCCCCCATAAATGGATCTAATATAACTGTCACTGTCGATCTTGAATCTGATGATGTGATGCGTGTTACCATGGTCCGGTACTCGGCAACCACGGTTATGGCAGTGATTAAATCTTCCGAGAAACAGTTAGGGACTAGGCAACTGATTAGATTGCCGAGAAATGCCAAGCAATGTCAAAAAACTGATTTGGACCTTCTACCCAGTCTAGCTCCCCAGCCTTCATCCTTCCATCCACATCCCATCCATTTGACAGGGCTCATGTCGCGGGACGGAAGCATGTACACACGATGGCTGTGGTTTTGCTCCACGAGGGAAAAAAAAATACACCCCCCCCCCTCAAAAAAAAAGGCAGATTTCTCGACTGAAATTTCCTAAGCGAGTAATCGTGTTGACAGCGCTGGGCGCAGCTCCTGCATTCTAAAAATCTATTCTTCTGCATTTCACAGGTCAGGCACGTGAATAAATTTTCAACCCTTGGGGCCTTGGTTGGTTAGGAATAGCTCCGATCTAATGTCTGGACTCTTTCTGGAAATCCGCTCGCGTTCCCAAAGTTACAAGCGCCGAAAGTGACAGGCGGGTCTGTGGGGAAAATTACTGTGCAGCCTTGATTACAATAAAGAGTTGGCTCTGACAGGCTGGTCTTCATGGAATCTTATCCCTTCGTTGACGTAACTACATGCCCGATCACTCGCCTGCGTGCGCGCGTACATGTGTTGGCAAGAATCCAGGAATTCCCAAAAGACGTCTCGGTGCCCTAAAAGTATTTGGAACTGAGATGCATATGCATCCTACTGCTAACAAGCCGCCATCAAGGGTAATTGGATAAAATTACAGAATCTTTGCAGGACGCAGATGGATATAGTGATTTGACATGCCACGAGGTAGGCTGAAATAAAATAATAATTCATCATACCACGGAGTCAACAACATCGACATGTGGCCAAAACCATAATATCTCTTACGAAGTTGTCAAAACCCGGCTTATATTTCCTTTGGAGTCTTGTCCTTCCGACCCCAGGATATACCTAGCGCACGGATTTCCCGCTGCAGCTAATGCAGAGGTGTATTCAATGGGATCTGCTAGATCTACTCTAGGCTCCCTATTTCTCCCAAATAAAGTACATCTGTAGCTGCTTATACCGGTAGGTTCTCTAGAATTCATGAACTATTGCTTATCGTGATCGCATGCATGGCCGAAAATCTGCCGCTCTTCGGAAACAGTCAGCGTTTCAGGGAATATCGCATCTTCTTGTCGGCATCTTAATGGTTATTCCCGGGCCTGACGACTTCCGACCCCAAATTTAAACCGTTCATAGGGTGGATCACGATCGGACTAGGAGAATGCCTACATCCGCCCCATACACCCCCCGTAGTCATTTGCGTTGGGGTGTGTTTCTCTCCCATACCAGGCTAGAATGTAGAGTAGGGTTGCGTACGCTGGACCTTTTCCGGATTCGCCTTGCAGGTAATTAGAAGAAGAGAGAAACAGACAAGGCCCCCTACCTTGTCACGATTTTCACTATTCAACACCATCAATCACTACTTGCCCATCGTACGCGCCTTATGCCTTTGAGCTTTAAGATCACGAGAGTGGGATTTCCTCCGTGTACTGCTCAGTACCATGTTACCTAGCTACAAGCCTGTAGACGCAGGTCTGATTTGGCAAGTGCTGTGTGGCGGCGACTATCATTAAATATCAGGCCGCAGAACGCTCCGGTCTCGATCGCCCTCTTTTCACGCCCCAAGGGAGGGCCAGACTGTCAATCTTTCAAAAGGGGACCCATTGGATTCTGTCCGGGGCGGCAGTTCTCTGCATTCTCGTCGTCCCAAGATAAGCACGACCTGCATAACCCCTCGTCTATTCCTTCTCCGTGTTGATTCTCTCTAAGAAGAATCCCATGATCCTACCTAGGCAAGGGATAAAATGTCAGCCTAGCTACCCTCATAATATTAAAGATGATTTGTAGCTTGGGTATTGACTTTGACGGGGTCTCAAACCATTGGTGTTTAGTTTATTCTTGAGCACATTCCCACATTGTACTAGTCCATAAAGAAACTTTATATTCTGCATACGATGGAGGACACAATTAACATGGGCTAAGAACCGAATATCAGCCTCCGGGTCCCATATGTGGAAATCTCAAAACACAATCCGTGTCTCCACTCGCAACCCGCGGTATTGCTGTTATAGGCTATGCTCCCGTGAAAATGTTTTCACACAAGTCCAACATCATATCAATGCCTTTATCGTCAGAAATCTAATTACAGTGTATAATATCTCAGCGAGGTTTACTTACAAGGATAAAAACCATTGTTTCAGAAGGCGACTGAATCCCGATGGTGGTACAGATAGATCTATGTGTAGTTGCTTTTTCAAAAGCTCGATTCCTACGCACATAGGAATTCGTTTGATATCGTGGTGGTAGATCTCTTCCTCGACTGATTGGGCAAAGGTCCAATGGCGTCTCATGCAATAAAGGGGAGGCGCACACAAGTTTTTACTAAGGTGTGTCTACCCGTCTATTAACGAATAGATCCCCGCAACCACAGAGCGTTACGGGCCTGTCAAGGTTATGTTTCAACACACTCAAACAGTGCATTAGACGAACTTGTCCAAGTATGTTGTGCAACATAGAGTAGCGTCTCAGGCGTGAGTGATATCCTATGATTGATCACCGATGGTACTCCATGAACCCCCGTTACGAAGCAAGCAGGCCTAAGCCTGTGTGTACCAAAGTGGCGAACAATACGCCTACACGGCTCGGAATTTCTTCCGGTATATCGTGTGACTCTAGACTATGTGCAGCTTTTAGGAGGTCTGGCATTCTCGCAATCAACGGTTAGCATTATGGTGGGGGAATTTCAATGTGAACCACAGGAGAGAAATTGACTAAGGCTTTACTAAGGATACTGATATCCGGCAAAGGCCTAGGGTGCCAGTCTCTAGGGCATGGATACAATATGTAGTTCTAGCAGCTCGATAAACCCGACCTATAGTGTGCATGTCGTGGGGCATTCTGAGTAGCTGGGTTTGCGAGCTCTCATGGCCGGGATGAAAGTCATTCCCCGGAGAACTGAAGCCTGAGGCCTGAGGAATATAGCCTGGAAGGTTTTGACGATTGGGTCATCACATTCCACAGTATTAATGATGAACGTGATGACTTCGGTAGAGGATACATGTAGCTTTGAAGCGACTCAGGTGGGGTGTGATGGGAGCTTGAGGCTAGGTGTTGGTGACGTGCTTGAACTCAAACCTCAACTGCATAGGCAGTTGTTCTCTGTTACAACCTACATGTAGTGTCTTACTTTTTTCTGCTGCGCACATGGACAATATTTTCAAGCACAATGACATCTAGCACCGAGCATCTTACCGTCCACTTTTAGGTACATGTGTTCGGTGTCTGCACATTCATCATAAACCCCCCAAAAGAAGAGAAGAGGCATGTAATGATAGCCCCTGCTTATCTTGTATACCTCAGCTGTCATCTCATACCATGAGCTACTCCGCTTAATTCCTGGAGTACATACATACTTACATGTACTGTACGTCTCTCTATCAGCCTAATTTCCACTAATGGCGCGCCCCCAGGAGGTAGAAGTGGATCGGAGATGATCAAACTACCGGCGAAGGGCATTAAGATGCGATAGATACTCACGGATTGTACTCCGATACTTCAGCCGAAGTATAGCCGACCTACCAATAAGCTACCTTACAAGGCATATATTGCACTCACTCGGCTCAGTCTCGTCGTCGATTCTATTCGGGCGTACCCAACTGACTGAATTAGTTCAGATCACTTTTATTGACTTAACATCCCGACTCTGTGTTTCTATTCTAAGTCCATATAAAAACTAGGGGTTGATCAATGATCCATGTTTGCAATTGCTTTTGGGTTTGTTCGGCATGATGCATTACATCGCAAGGACTTAATCAGTTAGAGTTAAGGTCCAGCCTATTACAGGACTTCCAACGCTTTATCCTTGTGAATAATTGTGTTTGGGTCTGTGCTCAATAAATACATGGGGCAACGTTTGTGGAGTAGTACAATTATTACTGCAAGTAACCAGGAACCAGGTTGATCGTAGCGGTTATACTAGACGCACATATAGATACATGTACTTGCTCGTTTACCACGAAAGGAACCAAGTGACTGGAGCAGGGATGATTTGTAGGAGAGATCATCGCCAGTCTATACAAACCATCCTTGCCTGAGCAACTGCATTTTTGGGTTCTTGTGGTGGTAAACGAGTAGGTGTCAAGTTAGGCCCTAATTAGTAAAGGCTTTTTGGACGTGCATGTACTGCGGTAATCATCATAATTTAAAAGAAATCTATTTAGGATAGATGGAAACGTACAGAATAACTACACACCTACATGTTTGGCATAGCCATTGATACAAGCTAATGGTATAACAAAAACGACCTTTATCCAAAGGTACATATAAATCCTACAGGTACTTGGGGTACATACAGGTATGTGTTTCTTCTAGGATATATCGTCAGTGTGGTCTATAACTGAATCATTGAGCAAGGGTCTTTTTTTGGCGCTCCTTAATAAATGATAAACTAATAATATTTATAACGGCATCATCATATATGGCAGTATTGTTTTTAGGTATAATATAATATCGGTCGGGGAAGTTGAGTAGATTTTGCGAGTGACACTTTGTGACTACTGCTCAACCATGTGAAATAACAGGGACCAGCGAAAGAGCCGAAGTCTAAATACTACTGATGTACATGTCCAGACTGGTATGTACATGAATCAGGATTAGTTTAATTTACTAGAGGGTCGTATGTTCTCGCTAATTAGTCTCAGTTTGAATTAATATATATTCTCGAACAACACTTGAGGCTGAATTTCGGGTCTATGGATCTAGATATCGTATTTTCTCTTTTTATATATACTGGGGTAGTGTTGATTTTTTTTTTTTTTTTTACCTGCACATGTACCTGTACTGCTGTATGCAGGGCAAAGGTTACTTTAGGGACACGCAATCATGTTCTGGGAGGATTCTGTTCATGTATGTTACAAATGACCCCCGATACTCCAGGGACTCCCAGACTGGATGTCAGTCTCCGAGTTATAATTAGAAACGAAAGGAGAAATGGAGAGAACTTATCTTGCAGCCCGCCTTGTTCTAGACCACAAGACAATATATACTCCGGATTATCCCGTTATCACAGCTGTACAGCTATACATTGATGCATACCCCACCTAAACCCCACCTTGGCAACCGAAGTTCTTAAACGTCATGTATATAGAATACCTCTTATTATGGAGACTAACCGCGGCAAAATTCCTCGGGAAGGACCCTGGCCATCTGGACCCCGTACTCCCACCGTTTCAAGCTCCCCACAACAAGATGCGACTAGACGGTAGCACAGATGCCTGTCAGTACGGGAGTACCAATCCTACAGTAAATTGAGCGCATACCTCTACCAGGCTTTGGTATTTGATCCTGGTGTTAGGCCCCATAAATTGGTACTATGGGGTCGGCCGGGTGATTTCGTTCAGAGTTTGGTTTTCCCTTGACAATCGATATATTACGACGTCTATTGAATTATATCGACATACAGATAGTTTGAAATGCGGTAGCGGAGGACCAAGTTCGCATCTTTGTGCTGAGGTACCTTGCTCCATGCTTGACCAGTATGCAGATTTACCGTGTCATGAGATATCACCCACGATTGTTGGCCAGCTGGGATCGTGGGGAAGCGGGAAAACTATGTAATTAGTTTTATGGGGAGGCGCGGAACGGAGAGAAGAACTCAATATTCCCATTAAATCCGACCAAGCTCACAACCGGGTATAGTTCTTTCTTTCCTTTTCCCCACATACCCTTCAATTTCCAAAAGCCATCATTTAGCCCATGTTTTCCTGCCCACCAACCACACACGACCCCCGCACCAATAAACTTGATATTTTCTCACAGCAGGACCTTAATAGCGGGTAAATAATATACTAATTATAATATACCTAATTTAGCAACATATAGACTGACGTGACGGTTTAGTTTACACCGTCATTAGAAGTCTATCTCGGTAGGAGGACCCAGCGACCCCATCTTCCAGAACATTATGTAGCTGTCATTGGGCTCTACTAAATTTTCTAGACTCCCTGGCTTTAGAATAGATGCCATCCTATGATCAAAAAATAGTTTGTGATCGGTTTCTTGTCACAGGAAGGTCTTCTCGATACGGCCTACAAAATCTCCAAATAGTACGATTGCTGGCGTAATCGAGATTTCTGAGACCTCCCGTTCTGGGTCCTAGGAAGAAATTCCGTTCCAGATGTCCGTGGTTGCTAGAAGGACCATGAAATTAAAACCAGACTAGAAGTACAAAAGGAGAAACTGCGGATGCCCGTTAATTTTCATAGGTTATCACTCGAGGCATAGCGTTGTTTAAAATAAGGTACTGCCAGAAGAAGATAAAGAAAAAACTCCAAAATTAGTATATCGCTGTAACTGATGCCTTTTAAAAAGTAGTTCTCAAAAGCATTGACATACAAAAGCTTTATCCTCCTCTAGCTGAGCCGTGTTAGAGATGCGTACATAGCGATAATACAGCACAACCTATCCACACCTCACCTACCTTATCTCCGCGGTTCATTCGCAAGTTGTTTCAAGGGGTTCGGCGGTGCGCAGTGCACGCAGTAATTGCTTCCAGGTTGAGATCGGAGTTATCGTGGGGTTTTAGATGAAGCTATCTGAAGGTCGAGGCAAAGAAAGTATCGGGTATATATTGTCGGCCTCTTTCTCCTCTATGATTACTCAGGTAGATTAATATATGCGATATAAACTGATATCATTAGGTCACATTTCATCCGCATCCCTCTCCATGCTCTTGCTCAAGGAATAATGAGGGGCAACCCACATGAAAGAACTCGGGTTACTTGATTTGTCAAGGTGTTCCAACTTTCAAAGCTATATCAATAGCTGCTATAGTATCATGGAGCACCTTTATTCAAAGATATATGATGACACATTTTTATGGCACATATATAGTGGGGAGAGAGAAAAGGAATGGTCATCTTTGATCTGAGATCGACAAAAGCCTTCTTTTCAAGTGCTCAGTGTCACACTATAGGCGCGTTTTGCCACCCGCTTTATTTTACAGTACACTCCAAGGTCCAATTTATGTCACTATGGATTAGCCCGTCAAAAGCCCACATACTAAGCCATTGTTACTATCGTTTCAACCTGCAATAAGTGGAGCACGTTGAGTGGTATTTACATGGTACCAAGGCCCTTTGTTTAGGGATTCCCCAAGAATCTTGCCGACAACGTTCTCTAGGTGTTACGGCTAACTGGTTGTTGATTACATGCAAGTAAATCACGGTTTATCACTCGTTACACGAGGTACCAATCAGCTTTCAGTAAGATTATCATGGGTCGTCGTGGGGGCACTAGATTTAAGGAGGTTATTGTTCATATGGTTTTATTTTATGCGGACACAGCCCTGATAAAAAATGTCATCCCTCTGGCGCGGGGAGAAACCTGTAGTGATCAATACATATAGTAACCAGTTAACATTCCAAATGTAGTCTTTGACTGTCACTAAAAGCAATTAACTCCATCGCGTGCTTCCTTCCATCATGCATCGCTAATTCATAATCAAGAACTTTTGGGTTGAATAGAGAAAACAAAGAGAAGGGGTCCTTTTTTCACAAAAATATAAAAATATCCCCACCACTGTGTAAATAAAGAGAAATAATACTGAAATTTTCATGAAGAACCCCAGCCAGAACCTTATCCCAACCCAACCAGTATTTTATAAAACGGTTTTTTTTTTGATTCCTACTCGGCTTTCGTCTCTACCTCTTCGGCGTTTTCTCTAACCACAACCTCCGCTTTCTTTGTAGGGGTAGTGGCACCACTGGCCTCTTCGCCATCTTCCTTGGCTGCTTCAGCCTCGAGACGGTCAATCTCCTTCTGGGCCTTGGCAATGTTCTGTTTGCGCAAGGAATTAGCGTTAGTGATTGGAATAGAGAAAATTATGGAGAGTTATTTATTACTGACCTCCTTGGTTTGGATCTCCTGGTTCTCCTTGTACCATGCCAACTTCTCCTTGAGCTTCTCAAGAGTCTTTGGAACGTCATCCTTACCCATGGGGACCTCGACGTCAATCTTTGCCAATTCTTCGAGAACGCCAACATTCAAGTTGAATTTCCCTGTGCCTGGACCCTCAGCAGCTGGAGACTCGGCATCAGGTGAAGTAACAGCAGAAGTATCTTTTCGGCCCTTCCTCCCTTTCTTTCCCTTCCCACCGACGAAGTAGTCATCCTCGCGGTCTTCCTTCTTAACGAGCTTTTTACCAGTGAGGGCCGAGGCATCGACAGAACGTGTAGGCTGGGCAGCAAGTGCGCGAGGGCCAGACTCAAGCTTAGCCAAACGGGCAGCTTCGGCAGAAGAGGGGTCGAAGAATCCGATGAGACCTTCGCAGGTAATAATCTCGGAGGCGTAGGCCTTTTGCGATGCCTCCTCTATATTAATTATGTAAGTATCCATTCTCGTATATTTCAAAGATTAAATCCCAAAAGTTTTTTTTTTTTTTTAATAAGGCACCATACCCATCTTCTCCTGAGCGATCTGTCGTCTATAGGCGATCCTGGCCTCCCTCTCCTGTTTGGCTCTCTTCTCTTTTTTGATCTTCCAGGCCTCCTGCTCATATGCCCTGTATGCGTTCTTGGCGCCGAAGTAGTCGTCTCTGAGCGTCTGAATCGCCTGCCACTTTTCCTGCTGTTCCTCTTGAAGCCTTGTGCGCTCGTCACGGAGGTTGTTCAGGTTGTTGAAACTAAAATTGCAAACTGGTTAATATAACTAACGAGACAGGAGGAAGCAGAAACTTACGCAGCATCCTGTTCGGCCTTGAGGTCGTCAAGCTCCTTCTTGACAGCTTCGTACTTGTCACTTAGTTCCTGAACCTCTGGGTCTCTCTTCTGCTGTTTTAATTCTTCCAACTTGGCCTTATCGGCGTCAATAGCCTTCTGAACCTCGCTGAAAGCTGCAAAGTTCTTCTTGGCTTTGGTCAAGGTCGCTGGCACCCCCGAAGTCAGCATTCAAATCACAACATGCAAAGAACGGTAAGCATACTAATTTCCGCGAGTGCCTTCCTCTCATCAGCAATCATCATTTTACCGCTATCGACACTAGCATTCAAGCGCTTAATGGCGTCCTCAAGCTCCTCAAGCGTCCTGTAAGGCATCTTTTGCTTTGAAGCGTTCTGCTCCTTGATCTTAGCCTTGATGGAGGTATCAAGAGCCTTGATCTGCTCCTCAATCTGGGCTCTTCCACCTTTCTTGGCTTGCTGTGCGGCCCGGAGATCATTGAGTTGTTCGTGGAGCTCTTGCTGTCGAGGGGACTTTCCGGGTGACTTGATAAATTCAAGCTTTTGCTTCACGGAATTCTGTAGTAAGAATGAGAAGTGAGTCCACTGAAGCTCAATTTGACGATGCCAAGTCAAAGCAATATGGGAATCGGAAGACAACTTACAAGCTTTTCCCGTACAGCGGCATGCTCATCGTTAGCCTTCTGGAGGTTCTTTTCAAACTCTGCCTGATCCGGTTTCTCGGGCTTCTGGACAAAAGTCTTTTTTTGTTCCTCGGTAGCGGCAGGCATTATTATAACGAGGCTTTCCGGAATCGTACAACGCTGGCGGAGTAATAGGTAGGTTAGTTTAAAAAAACAAGGGAAAGAAAAGACAGTACGAAAATTCTTGATTCAAGAAAAAAAAATCAATGTTAAAGGGATTCTCAGAGGTATATGTATGCAGGCCACTCACCAGAATTGATGTCGAAAAAAGTGGTTGTGGGATGGGACAAGTAGAACACAGAACAGCAGTGAAAGACAGGTGGTCCCTTTTCTTTTTGGGCTAGACTTTTTTTTCCCTTTGGGTCTATCTGGCCTCGGCTGTTATGGCGTAGTGACTTAGCCACAATATGCTGCTCCTATTTGGTAGCAGGGATCTCAACTACCTTCCTGAACGAGCAGTCACAGAGGCGCTGTTCTGTGAGGGTAGCCAACCGCGGGTTAGGTTTGGACAAATTAGTTTCGAGAATTTTCGGAGGGGAGTCTATGATCCAAGGATTGTAGTGCGGGGTGAGTGATCTGTGGGAAGGTTGAGCTGTCACGCTAGTATGTAAGTATGTTTTGAGTGGCGAATTGTCTTGAACTGTGGCTGAATCAACTTCACGAAAATAGATAGACCTCAACGCTTAAGATTGGCCAAAGAGAGTACAAGGCAATAATATATGAATTGGACTCTCTGGGTAAGATAAGTATTTCTGTTGGTTTTCCTTAGGCTCTCTACGCTCGTTTTTCGACACCCTCATCGCTGCACCATACCCCCGTGAGAACCATACCCCCGTGAAGAGGTCTATCTACATGTACTTACATGTACTAGATACATAAACATTTAAGATGCTCTATCGGAACTACTAGGAAACTCCATTTGGTAACGTAGCATTTGAGAGGCTTACATTATGTGGCACGTGACATGACTATGTACTAACCTATAGTTACGAGAGAAGCTACGATATATCGCAATATACTTTTAATTTGGCTCAATTAGGCATTATATACTAAGCCCTACAGCGTTATAACAGTAAGAGATAGCACCTTTATGTAGTTACAAATGGTGACGCGCCGTTTGCGAAATTCCCTACTAAACGTCCGCAGCTATAGTGCTATCGTGATAATCTCACCTCATTTGTGCACTACGATAAATGGACTAGATGTCAGGGTTGAGAGACGTAGCAAATTTCATCCTGAACCTGTAATACTGTACAGAGCATATCAGTAAGTTTTACAGCGATGTGGAAAGTTATAGTACTCGGGGGGAGTAGAAACAGGGGTCTAAAAACAGGGTATAGGTGGCTGGCCCGGCAAATAGGACTCTTACCATACCCCCACAATGATTTTACCCATCGCTGTACTTGTGTACGTTATGGTAGGCCTATCATAGACTGGCCGAAGCCGATCCCTACCACGATAACCCATCAGACTATGGCACAGATATACTCGAAACCATTAGGGATTCAGGGCCAGCCCGCTCCATGGAGGCTATTAGGAGGGAGGACAAAGATTATTGAGGCGTTCCCATCTCTATATCTCTATTTGACACATACATGCGGTTCAACTAGTGTGTTTTACTATGGCTGTTGTTTTCCTGTGTCTCCTCATCCACCATACCTGGAGGATAAATAAGTTGTTTGTTCGATCATTGACCATCCATTCGGGACTTTTCATTTCCCCTCAAAGCCCGAAATTAAAGCCTAGTCAAAGGATTGAGTGATACGAGTTTAATATATTCCCACCTAAGCTGGCTGGAAATATTACGGAAGGAGGGACGAGGGAGAATGAACTCGCACGTGATATCAAACCCCACCCTCTCATAGATAACGGTTAACGTTGTGTCTTTTGCCGGGTATGCTACGAGCAAAGCAGTTAAGCCTAGGTATTGTAATAATACGGGGTGGCCTAAAACCTCCGGAGTTATTTACATTAATAATGTCCCTAAACGGCCCCATATATCGGGCAAAAAGTATAGGCAAACTGTAAGCTGCCCAACCGTGCCCCAGTTGTTTCACTGAAGTCCTTATCCAGCTACTAACTACTGGCAGCAGAAACTTACTACAACATCGCCGCCCTCCACACCTTGTTGCTCAGCCTTTCTATATCACTCACCTCAATTACGCCACTCACATCCTCCTCCGCAATTGCCTGCACCGCCGCATCCGCCACTACATCTACCTTTAACGGCTTATACGCCGCGGCGCCAAACAGCCCCTTTAGCCTTCCCCCCACTAGCCCATCAACTGCAGACGTCACGCCCATCAGCCCTGCGAGCGGCATCGTGACTGCCCTCGATGAGTCATACAGAAACCCTGGGCGTAGAAACAGCGGGCGGAACTTTTGCCCGTTCTGCGACAGCTTCTGGATGCCCGCCTCTGCCTCCCGCTTCGTTGATATGTAGCGTGACGGCAGGGCAAAAGAGCCCGCGGCAGCGGAAACGTAGAGCATGGTCGTGACAGTGTTTGTTGCAGAGAGAGACTCTTCAGCGAGTGTTATTGCTGCCCACCATACTGTCAGCACCCGAGTATATCATCATAGTAGCACAATGCACCTTACCAGAATCCCGATTCATCGTCTCATAGCTCAGCTGCGCGCTTGCACCCTCCTCGCGGAGGTTATGCGCCTTTCCAACGGACGGATCGAACGCCTTGCGTAGCCCGGCGATTGGTGACTCTTTCCCGCTGATAACACCCTTGTAGTCGGCTTCCAGGAGGATCCCCATGCTGTGGACGACGGCGGTTGCGCCGACAAGATGCTGGCGGTAGCTGGAGGGGATGAGAATATTGCCCTTTGCCCATGTCACCTTTGTGGCCCATTCCGGGGGGTTCGAAGTGCCTATAGTGAGTTGCCAGTCGGGAGTGCCGGAGCGGCTGATAGATGTGACCGACCAACCGCGAGCAACGGCGGATTTACAGATTCGGGAGCCTGGGAGAGGGTTGTTAGAGAGGGTAAATATGGATGTGGGAATGGACAGAAATACCGAGGAAGCCGTTGCCGCCACAGACAACGAGGCGTGGAGCTGCGGTCGTTGTAGCCATTGTGGGTGTTGAGGTGAGGGGTGAGGTTTGTGGAGTGATGAGGTGGGTTGGAGATGTTTCAGATTGTGGAGATATGTAGTTGCGTTGTGACAGCTCGGTGCTTAGCTGGTGATCTTTATATGCCTACCCTATGGGTTACAAAGTCAATATCATTTCAATAGATTCTTGAAGTTGTTAGAGAGTCGAGATCTCGATTCAAATTAAAGTAATGCTACCGGATGCCATTGCATTGGGGCAATTTGGAATACCTACATGTACCTTTGTACCTTGGGTGCGGGCAATTAATGCTGCATGTGATATGTGGGTTTCATTGACATGCTTATTGTCGTGACATGATGTACTTCGGGTGTAGGGTAAGTGAGAAGACACCTTCACCCCTACACCCAAGTAGAGTACATAACGGTATATATACATGTATATATACATACTCTAGGCATTACTCAGGCACCTTTTTCAATTGGATACAACCCCATCTGAGAGATTCTCTCCATCTTCACCAGAACATCACGGACTGGTACATACTTACTTGATAGCTCCAGTAATTCACTGGTATCAATGGCCTTATACCCCCCGGCCCGCCCCACCTGTCCTTCTTATCGATAAGAGAAGTAATGGCCGTACATAACTCTTTCGTCACACCTCCCAATTAAATTGCACAATAAAATTTGTTTCATGACCATGACTCCTCTGAGTGCATACCCTTGATATAAAGGGAAAAAAAAAACCCCCTTTCACCACCATCACCACAACCACCAGCCCATTAGAAGGAAAAAATAACATCATCCAAACCTCAAAATGACTATAGACCCTACCATCACCATCGGAGTCCTCGGTAAGCAGTCATTCTAGATCTCTGAAAACACTTAAGTAATTCTTGCTAATACACCTGGGTACCCACCAGCTCTCCAAGGCGCCTTCAGTGAACACATGCAGCTCCTCCGCGCCGCCGCTGCCGGCCTCGCCACCCCCCAACCCCTCTCCTTCATTCTCGTCAAAACACCCACTGAGCTTTCCCAGTGCTCAGCTCTCATCATCCCAGGCGGCGAGTCTACCGCAATGGCGCTCGTCGCCGAGCGTTCCGGCCTCCTCGAGCCCCTCCGCGACTTCGTTAAGCTTGACCGCCGCCCTACCTGGGGCACCTGCGCCGGCATGATCCTTCTCAGCGAGGCGGCCAACCGCACAAAGAAGGGTGGGCAATCGCTCATCGGAGGGCTGTCGGTCCGCGTCAACCGCAACCACTTTGGGCGTCAGGTCGAGAGCTTCGAGGCCCCGCTGCAGCTCTCGTTCCTGAAAGGGGGTGAGGCGCCATTTAATGGAGTTTTTATCCGTGCGCCAATCGTAGAGGCAATCCTACCGAAGGAGGAGGGGAGCGATGAAGTTGAGGTGCGGGCGCCGCAGAAGGCGCCGAGGGGCGCGGTCGAGAGCGTGTTTAGTGATGATGAGCATGTCGAGGTGCTGGCGGAGTTGAGGAGGACAATGCTCCCAACGGAGGGGCTGAGCAAGGGCGATAGGCCACTGCATGAGACGCATAGCACGGACGTCGATAAGGAGCGCGAGAGGGAGAACCAAGGGAATGCAGCGACCATCGTGGCGGTTAGACAGGGTAATGTGGTGGGGACCAGCTTCCATCCGGAGTTGACGAGCGATCTGAGGATGCATAGGTGGTGGCTGGGGGAGGTGCTGAAGGACCTTAAAAGGAGGGAGGAGCTGATGGAGAAGGTAGCGAAGGGGCAGAGGGTACAGTAGCTGGGTCTTTGCACATACGCAGGGCCCAGTTTTTTTTTATATTGTTTATTTGGTCGACCAGTGGCCATGGTCACTAATGTCATAGATGTTGCTGCGCTGATGCCGATAGAAAAGAAATGTAACTTTAACTAGTAGAAATATACTCCCTTTGAATATATTATCTGCAGCTGTAATTGGTGTGCAGGAATTTGATACCCCCAAAAATCTTACCTCGATTTATTTTGCCCCAAGAAGCTATATTCGGGGCTTTGTTTATACTAGGGACTATAGTTGACACATTGCGGTCCCGAAAAGCACTCACCCTTGAAGCTCATATCGCAGTCGCAACGAGGCACCGTAGTCGTGAATAAATTGATGTTTCTTTACTCTCAGTCCAGCCAGTCACGGAGAAACTGGGTTCTTGGTGAAGACTCGTGAGTGAGCCAGCCCTATCAAATCCCCCTAGGGACCCTAATGTGCGTACAGTTTCGTGGTTAAGCATTGACCATTAGCCATTCATGACTCGGGGCAACTCCCCTCTTGCGCCGGCGGTTTGGGTGGGGACGATAATACAATATAATTGATTGAAAGGCGGTTAAATTATATAAACTTACCCCCCTCATAGTAGATATATACGTACCTATAATAGGGGGATTCAATTGTAGTCAGCATACCAGTTGTTGGCTTGGCACAGTATAGATAAGAAATTTCTCCATGGAGTAACATATTAGTCCAGAAATTAACATAACTATTAAAGCCAGGATATAATTTTCCGGGCTCGTATACTTGTAGTAACTTGGTATGAGGTATCAATTAATCATGTAGTAACTCCAACGTTTGTCCTGTAAATAGCGAGTGATAACTCATGATGCTGAGTCCAGTGGTATTTTTTTTTGTTTACATCATTAATTGCATCCAGAGTCCGGTGTTAGGTGTATGTAGAGTCGATGGTGAAAGGTGTCAATAACAACAGAAGCAGCTCTAGCTTCAGGGAAAAATTTGTGAGTTTGTAGGCAGTGGGTGCTTTATATACATATGTTGTGTTGAGTGTAAGGAGGGGGGTTGTGGTCATTTGCTTTGTGGGCGTAACTGAATTCTAGGGCTTCCGGCGAAAGGAAATAGGAATAAGAGAACGCATCGACATGGAATCGAACTTGAGCCTTTCGTTTATCACACCATATCATAATATCTAGGCACCGGCTGGAAGGGGGAGGGGGGGGAGGAGGAAGAGATATCGCACTGGTAGGGAATCGAACCCTGGTCTTCCGAGCCACCTGGTAGTCCCATCGTTATAATTCGTCCTCCCTCAAGGATCTGCCCCGTTCACCTGGCTCCATTACCACTACATTATGTACATGCGTGCTAACGATGCTTAACGTTAAAACGCGGGAAGTAGATGATAGCCCGCCCGCCCCCCGTCCCCTGCCCAAACCAATCTTAAATAATTCCCCTAATCCTACATAACTTGAAAGGTACATGTACTTGTATCTATATGTACTTATATACTTAATTGCCTACATCCAACCAGCAGTGATTATCCCCACCATCTCTACCCTACGTACCGGTATTACTTCGGGCAAGGCTTTGTCTATATGTAACCTAGCTCTTCTGCAGATCTGTGAGTCTAAAGTAATATCTTTTGAGTTGACTTCCCATCTCACGAAAACCCTGGAGGGCTCACGAAACTACATGTATCCGACCAAGTCCAGGTTACAAAACGGCCCCACGAAGCTTCTTTTCTATTTTCTGAGGATCTAAGTGCTCAACATATGTTCTAACCTCTATGCATCTCTCGACCCGCTCATAGAAACGAGAATTACCCCATTTACCTGTCTCCTGCACCGGACAAGCCATGAAGATTAGTACAGGTTAGCCTGGCAGACTATTGGAAGCTCTATGCAGTTACATATAGCAGGTGCCACCAATCTAGGCGGTGTTTCTAGCGAAAAGGCAGCTACCGCCGTGTAGGTGTTCAGACTCATGTATGTGGTACTGAAGAGCAATTACAGCTATCCACGGTTATTCTACCTTCAGCTGCTTTCCCCGCCTCTTCATCTTACCAAATTACACGCCAGTACCAATCTCTACGTGGAGGGTATACGCCCCCACCAATAAGCGCCCGCCGCGCTGAAGCCACCAACCAACCAGCCCTAGCTACATGAAATTACGAGTGCGGGCCGCGCGCCGGGAATGTCTTACCCTGTGAGCTCATCCCCTAAAATAGGCACAATCCCACAAAACATCGGTGGCCGCCTACACCATTAAGGGGGGCGAGACACTACCTATAGAAGCGGGCTGGAGTAGGGGAGGATCGACCCGGGCGGACCAACATGGGGAAAGGCCGTACGGTTATTAATTGCTCTTTATGTCTACATGGCTGTGGGACTGGTGATGGTGGACCGTCGTGTGAGTTAGTCGCTCGAGTGACTCTTCATGATGGGCACATTCTCCCCACCCCAAACTTCTCCAGACGGCCCCTTCTACCTACTCCCATTCTCGGGTTATAAGACCTTCGGTCATGAATTGAACCCCCGTATAATTCTAACGTCTGATAACACGTATCATCGGCCTCTCTCCCTTATAGTAAAGGATCCCCGCACTATATGGGAATGTGTGGCCAGTATGGTCACAGGTACTAGGGCGGCCCGGGCCAACGGAGAGCTGCTAGAAACTCTAGAAAGCACCACCGATCAAAACGGTACTTCCAACAACATTGACAAGAAAGCGAGCTTTTATCCTACGTTGAGTCCGCATGCGTCTGGGGACATTTACATATGGTAGCAAAATTCGGGTGTCAACAACATTGCTACCATCTCCGCCGGCCATTCCGGGTTCCCTTCCCTTCGGACATGCGATCTTAGGCACTGTGACCAATGATAAGCGCCAGTCACCAAACCAACCAACCCAACTGCATGAAACCATGGTACTCTACCGGCCGGGTGAGACATTCCTGTGCATCTCCAAAAATAGCCCCCCACGAAAACACCTACTCACAGCGTGGGGAAATGACCGCCTGTTAATCGCTGCGCGATCAGCTTTAGGAGGAGTGTGACATCGCTTCTTAAGGCTAGGCCAAATAGATTACACCTATCGCCGCCGCCGGGTCGTCTTCTTGCTGATAGCGGCATGACGGTTCAGACCTTATATCTGCTATCTAGTCAATCGGTACTACCCTTGTATCCTCCACAGACACGACCTCTCCGCGACCTGCAAACTCCTTCTTTGCACCAACTTCTAGGTCACTATGCCTGCTATACTTGGTGGCTACCTAACTACCTACCAAGTGGCGTCATATCGAGTAACTGCCCATGATGGCAGACATAAATCACCCACCAGCCCTGCACTCACAGCCCTTTATCTGCCTCTCTCTACATACCCATCATATGTACATACTTCTCGCCTTCACCCTCAAATACAAACCTCTGCCCCTAAGATCACCCCCCTCCCAACTCCACCGCTTTCTCACAACCCTTTATTAATCCACCCTAATCTACTAACTATATGTAGTGCTATCATTTATGAGGACAGGGTTTTAATATTCGCTGACATAAGCAAGCCACAAAATGATCATTGATAGGCACAATTCCTCGGTATTAATTCAATTCGGGCGGCAACGGCTTCTATCTACAGCTAAAAAAGCCACTCACCCCCTAGCAAAACAATTTAAAGATAAATCCATTATCCCTAATCCCAGGTCTAGCTATCCCGGGTATCACATTACTGTTACAAACAAGCAATGAAAACAAAAAGAACACAAAAAAAAAAATTAACGCCGTACCCAGCCATAACCCTCTATATAGATCCCATCGGCCTCTGTATGTATAGCACGTTGAACCGGTGCTACATGTAGTTAAGCTATCAGCGCCAGTAGTAGCTTCTGATGGTTACCGCTTGTGTCGCCCTTCACCCTCGTGGCGAGATCCGTGCGCTTCGGGAACTCTCTCTTGTACGCATCCTTCACGTCTGCAAAATATGCCTTATCCCAGTGCAGCATGGCAATGCGATATGTCAGCTCCTCCGTCCTCGTACCTGTTGCGAGAGATCAGTTAGCTATTTCCTCGTAGATAGGTGGAGGGATTCATTAAGACGTACCAACACCCTTCATCGTCTTCTCCAGCATTCTTGCATCGCGCAGTGCGCGGTCGTTCGCGCCCTGTAGAATATACAGTAGCGCATCCTCCATGTGGCCCTTAAACTTCTTCACAATGACGTCCTCGAGCTTCTTCTCCTTCCCCGCGCCATACCGAGCATTATAGAGCTCCGTAATACGCCTTATCTGCGCATCGCTCCTAGTGCACAAGATCTCGGCGACCACATGCGCCTCCACACTTCCTACCATCGCCGTATACAGCTCTACCACATCTTTCTCGATAGCCGCATCCATGATCGGCGCTCCCTCGTCAGTCCGCCGCGCCTCAATCGCGTTTCGGAAGAGCGCCTCAACGCCGCCGCTCATCTCGCTCTTGATCCCATCGACAAGGTGCTTCCCATATGTGCGGTGGTACGCCGTTTCGATGGCCTTGATGTCGCCATTCTTGCGCCCGAGGAGCACCATATCCATGTAGACCGCCTTGTAGCTTACACCCGCCATCGCGCGCTTGAGCAGCCAGACGTCGAACGCCAGGGGACCAAGGATCACCGCGCGAACAAGGTCCTGGAAATCGTTGCTGAGGCTCTTGTCGACGAGGTCCGACACGCGCACACCGTGCTTGAGCAGGATGTGCTGACGGATGGACTCGAGCTGCTGCGGCGTTAGGAACGGGAGGATGTGGATCAGTGCATCTTCGCCGTCGCGGTTGAGGCCACCGCCGGGGCTGAGCGCCTTAAGAAGGACGTCGGCGTCAGGTTGGGGCTGGTAATGCGGGGGCGCAAGTTCTTCTGCGAGGTAGCCCTGACTGAGAGGATAGGTGATGACGGGTGTGGCATAGGTGGGCTGTTGCCAGTTCGGGTCGTAGAGTGGAGATTGGGGGGCGCCATACATGGGCTGATGGTAGGGGGGCTGGTAACCAGGTTGGGGGGGTTGGTAGCCGGGTTGAGGGGGTGGGTATGGTTGAGGGGGATAGCCGGGGTATGGGGATTGCGCGGGGTAGGCGTAGCCCGCTTGCGGGGAAGGGGGGAATTGCTGCTGAGGATACTGCGGGGTGTTAGTGTGGGATGTTGGGGACAGGTGGGGTTGCACGGGGCTTACTTGGTATCCTTGTGCGGCGGCGGCGGGGGGGTAGCCCTGATAGTAGCCCTGGGGTGAGGGTGGGGCGGGCTGTTGCTGCTGCATGGTGGGTGAATAGCCGCCAGCTTGTTGGGGGTAGCCGGGTTGTGGAGAGCCTGGGGGCGCTAGACCACCAGGGGAGGAGGGGGCAGTTCCATAGGGCTGCTGTTGGTACGGTGTCTGGGGAGTTGTGAGTTGTTGCTGATGCTGTGGCAGCTGCTGTTGAGGGGGTAGTTGCTGCTGCTGTTGAGGATATAGTTGTTGCTGCTGTTGCTGCTGTTGCTGCTGCTGCTGCTGTGGAGGAGGAGGTAGTTGCTGCTGCTGCTGCTGTTGAGGCAATTGTTGCTGCTGAGTTTGAGGTTGTAGCGGGGGCTGGCCAGGGACTTGAGTGTTAACCTGTGGCAGCTGCGGTTTACTGGTGCTTGCAGGGTCTGACATATTGGTGAAGTTTGATAGGATAATGTAGGAGTAGTTAGTAGTAGTAATATCGATAATGGTAGTTACGGAATGTAGAGGTAGTAGCAGGTGTATATGTGGAAAGCGGGGGTAATGACCAGGACTTAAAGGGCGTCATCTAGCTTCTGTGTCCAAGAGCAAAGACTCATTCAATGGGCAATGCAGAGACTCCGCCCCACCCCCTTCATTGAATAAATTGTCTAATATCTACATGTAGTAGTATTACAAGGTACACCCTTTATCCGTTCTTTCAATGATCATGGCCTAGACGCCCAAACCATTTAGAGAATGTGCGTGCGCGTGGATGAATGCGGCGTCCACACACACATAGCCCAACAGGATGATATCACTACAAACACGCACCCGGTACATACATGTAGTTAGGTATTTTGCTGGGCCTGCATTTGCAACCTTGTTCTAGAAAGACGGTGAAGATTATGGTATATTCATGCAGGTGAATACTCCAAGGCCTACAACTGGCGACCCAGAATTTCACAGCCCAAAAATGCCACCACCGCACTGGGTCACCAGCTAAGCGGTCACATAGAAGATTTTATCATGGCTGACTGAGTCGGGGTGCATGAATAGTAGTAGATAGATAAGGCTGATTAAGGCCCTACTATCAAACGGTTTTACTGCACTACCGACTGAGGGGCTTGGTGAGCCTATGCACCGCCCAGGTCAGATCTAGTAGGTATCGCGATCCTATGGGTATGAGCGAACCCGGGGCTGTCTCATTAGCGACTGAGTAATGGTTTTATGCTTCTCGCGAATTCGCGCGTGGTCGGAAAGTGCAAATAGGAAAGAAAGAAAAAATACGACGTGTGATCTGCATGTAGGTTGAGTCATAACCAAACCACAACTTCTCTCTACTTGTTTGCTGGTGTTTGTAATCGGGTTTTACACTCGCCTTAGGGTCGACTGCGAATCAGGTTGCCCCTCCCCCAAGTGCAGTCAGTTTCGTCGCTGACCAGGAACAGCATGTATATATGTATCTCTGTGTATCTATTGCAGTCTTTTTGTTTCCAATGTAAATTTGCAAGCCTTTACTCATCACATCCTACATTTCACGGTATTGTACCTAATCACATTGCTCTCTCTGCGTACCATTGACCTTGAGCCAACCTATGGATGGGACCTCCCTAGTCCGTCTATTAACCCGCACCCGACCGAAACGAACTCATCTTCATTCAGCACGGACTCACTTCATCTCCCTTTCTTACACCGCACCCGCGCCCACCGCATTCCCTTGCATAATCAATTGTACCTAACCTATTCTCCGTTCGGTCGGGAGGGGGATGGAGGCCCTCACTCGTCCATCACAAACAGGACCCGCGCCCGCCCTTGCGCAGGAACAGCCCTCTTCATCCATCAACTGATGGACCGTGCTGCTCAAGGGTTGGGGTTGTTTCCCCGGTAACTCTCACGTGAAAAACCCATAAGCGGTCGTGATCAGCGCAAAAAACTGATATGATTACTTAATGCGCCGTAACCCCGTTTCCGGATCTTTTGTTTTTTTGTTTGCTAGGTTAGTATGGTATCACGAGGAGATTGTGGAATAAACTGCATGGACTGTCTGCTGTCAGGGGTGGCCGGATGATGTAGGTACATATCAAAACGGGCGAAGATGAAGACGAAGGGAACTCTGTAGACCAAGATAAGTTATGTAGAGTAAGTAGGCAGAGTAGAGTAAGTAGGTAGGTCGGTAGGCTTTATGTAGGATATCCTCACGATCGGTAGTGCTATATCAGTAAGTGTCTGCAAAAAAAAAAAAAAAAGATGGGATCGAGGATCGAGAGAGTGAGCGGCTGTAAACATCTTCTCTTCCTTCAACCCGCCCCACCTCTCTTTGCTCTTCTCGCGCTCCTAAACACCTCAAGAGCCAACAACACACACCCACAGCAGGGGAGGGGGGGTCTACGTCTGTCTATCTACGTCTACATGATAGGAAGAACATATCATAGATGAATCGAAACGAACGACCATCCACCCGCGCCGCCGTACTGTAGTACCCCCTGACCTGCGTTTCGTCGACTCGTGCTGCCATCAATCATATCACAGTACAACAGCAGCGGAAGAAAAAAAAAAAAAAAAATAACCACCCCCCGCCAACTCACAATAATCTACCGAACGGACGAACAGCAGTCAACAACCCCCCTTGGGTTAAAGAATTATCTAGAGCAGAGAGGGTACCTAACCCATATACTCTATAGCCGTCCACGGCTGGTCCCTCCCTTCCACACATTCACCCCACCCCCGTCCCTCTCAAGAACCGCCCAGTAGAAGTCTCGTTCCCCTAGCGACGTCGACCGCCGCCGCCGCAGCTGACTGCTACCACCACTACCACGATCCCTCCCACCACCACCCCTCCCTCCCCTCCCTCCCCGCAAAAGGATAAGAACGCAGCACAACGATAGGAGAAGAGACGAGACAGCCCGTGACCGCCGGTGCCACATCGGGAACCTTCTCTTTCGTCTCCGCTGTTGTTCGTCTGTTCGGGGCCGTTCGTCATCATCTCATCGCCAACGCCCACCCACCCACCCTCTCCGCCGCCCAGGCCCTTTCCTATTCCTAAACCTGGAACGAACCACCTGCAAGCTAG
The DNA here is from genome assembly GCA_024713865.1 of Morchella sp. 2016-72. Taxonomy (NCBI): domain Eukaryota; kingdom Fungi; phylum Ascomycota; class Pezizomycetes; order Pezizales; family Morchellaceae; genus Morchella; species Morchella sp. 2016-72. Next base: position 421,930 of record JAMJEY010000026.1, on the reverse strand, counting down.
CCTAGCTTGGGAGCAAAACATCTACTAGCAGCAACCGGCAACCACCCCCCCCCCCAATACCCATACCACTTACTCGATCACCTACCATCATTTCCCTCCACTACCACCTACTACCACCATCACCACCACCATCATCAACCTACCACGACTCACCACCCAATACCAGCAACTACCACCGACAGGCACTAAGACAACCCTATAGAATTACCCAGGAGACATCACGTATACACGACATAGATTTTATTCACGAATTCTAACGACTAGTTCTACCATACATAATAGACGATACCCAACACAGTCCAACCTAACCCAGCCCGCCCCCTCTCCGTCCCCCAACCCAACCCCAAAGTAGCAACAACACAGCATGCCGTCAAAGGACTCAGAAGCCCCGGACATGGACGTCCAGGAGGCTCTTGCTTTCTACAAGTCTCAGATCCACACGCTCGAGTCGGAGCTGGCAGACTTCCAGGCGTCTTCTCGGGAGCTCGAGCAGGAGCTCGAAAAGGAGCTTGAGGCAAGTGAGAAGCAGCACCGCGAGCTGCGCAACAAGAACGAGGCTCTGCGCTACGAGGTGGACGAATGGAAGGTATGTTCATGTGTGTGTTGTGTTGTCTTTATCCCCACTTCCTTCCTTCTTGATTCCTTCTCCAACCGCTCCTAAATACGCCATCGGCCTGAAATGGATGGATGCTGACGGGAAGGGGCGGGAAAAAATTATCAGAACAAATACAAGCAATCGAAAGCAGAGGCAAACTCAGCACAGAACATCCTCCAAAAGGAGATCACGACGCTGCGGGAGCAGAACAGGGCAATACAGCTGAAGCTACGCGACATCGAGGTGACAAATGACGACTTTGAACGGCAGGAGAGGATCGTAAAGTCCTCACTTGAGGATCTGGAGCAGAAGTACAACCAGGGCATCGAAAGGGGGGTCATGCTGGAGGAGGAGATTCGGCTGGGTGAGCTGGAGCGGGAAGGGCTGAGGATTGAGGTCCAGCGGTTAAGGGATGAGATATCAGACATGAAGGTCGAGCAGGACATCACGGTGGAAAAGCTTAACAATACTCTTGCAGTGGCCGCTAGGTATGGGAACGGCAGCCTGCATCATGTCCCCCCACCCAGCCTCCAGTCACCCATGTCTGAAACATCGTCATCGGTCACCTCGCATTCGCCTACCACACCGACAACTGCTTCAGCCATGTCTACGTCCACGCCGCAATCTGACCATTCGCCAACCCCGCCTTCACCACCCATGTCGGAGATCTCAACCGCAACGTCTAGCGTTAATGATCCCTCGCTTACGCCACGGCCCAGACAATTTCCAAAGACACGACAAAATCGTGGCCCATCTTTCAGCTCTGCTATCAACACATCGATACCATTGCCACCATCGCGGTCTTTGCACCAGATTCGGGGACTTATCGGGCAGATGCAAAGGCTGGAGCAGAGGGTCCACCATGCCCGCAGCAAGCTTCCGGGACCGGTCAATAGTACACCACCCAAACCATCACCTCGTAATTCTGGATCGTACATTCCGACAAATGGCATCATTCTACGTTCTCCAAAGAAGCATCGATCACCTTCCACCACGTCTTCAGCTACATCCGGCAGCGAAACTTTCAACAGCCGCCAAACTCGTATTTCATACACAAAGATTGAACGGCCACCATTGGGGGTTGCTGGGGCGACGGAGCGGCCAGAGAGTAGGGCGGCAGGGATGATTGAGCGGCCTGGCAGTAGGATGGAACGGCCAGGGGGGAGAAATGGTGTGGTAATTGAGAGACCAGCATCAAGGGCTGCAGGAATGATGGAACGACCTACCAGTAGAGCATCTAGCCATGCATCGGGCACCACCTGCTCGTCCGTAGGCTTATCTGTCCCTGATCTAAGCACCAACCGTCCCCCGCGCCCTGTAAGCCGAAACTCGGTCCCGGTACGGTCAGTAACAATGGGAGCACACGCAGAGTTTGGGATGACATCGACATTCAACAATCGCAGGGACCGGGCAAGCATGGATAGCTACGCCACAAATAACGCACTCACAAACGGCACCAGCGAAATCCCCAAGATCACACCAGCAAACCGGCGAAACACAATCGGCAGGGACCTGAGCCTCGGTGGCAGTGCAATCCCAAAACCAGCCAGCGGACTCCCACGGCGAAACTTTGGAACAAGGCGGATCAGTAGCAGCACAGACGGGAGCGACGACACTAGCAACCGATATGGCGGCCATGGGCACGGGAACCACGGGGGCAGTCATGGAAGTCATCTGCTGGGGTCTGCTGGGGCCGGCGTGAGGAGGAAGAAGTTGACTGATGTGGGGGAAACTTATTAAATCGCATTTTACGTTCTTTGATGACCTATTTTTCTTTCTTACTTACTTTCTTTCTCTTTTTACTATTGCTTTTTTTCCCACCCCCTTCGGGAATAGACTTGGAGCTATTCGGGAGGGGGTGGATTCCGGTGTTGGAACGGGGGATAATGTGCTTTTTGTTTCTTTGGCCTTTTCCTTGTTTTAATTGGGGTTTTGTCTACAATTGCATTTTTAAGGGCGTTGCTGGGGGTCAATAAGACAAGGGAAGTGAGCACCGCACAGGCACTCGCTCTATCGACACGTTCAAACCCCTAGCTAGCTCCTAGCTAGCTAGTAGGCGGACATAGACATAGTGTTCAAGTCCTGCTTACTTCCCTCCTCTCCTCTTCTCCCCCCGGGAACTATTATCATTTCCCTTATCTCATATTCTCTTTTCTTATTCTCATTCCCATTCCCATTCCCATTCTCATTCTCATTCTCATGGTGGGTGCGGGCTGGGCGGGGCGGCGGTCGGTGTTTCCATGCATGCATGTCTGTCGGTGCTTCTTTTTTCTTTTGCCAAACTCTTCTTTAACGGGGGGGATCTTGTCTGCTTTACGAGTCTTCTTACTTGTGCTTTCTTTTGTACATTTTCATGTTCAAACATTTATCTCTGGAGGGAAGGGGGGCTTGGCTATCATCACTTAACTATGCTATGTTCTCCTCTACCCCCTCGTCTAGACAACTTTTTCGATAGAGGAGGGAGGGGGAGAGGCAGCTTTCTAGCATTTTCTTTCTTTTTTTTTTTTTTTTAACTTTTTTATGGGTCGTCGGCTCGGCGGTCTTTTTGGACTCCTGGCCGTTTACATACTACAACTTCGTCGTCATCGTCATTGTCATCATGGTAACATGCTGTCATTACTACACTACACTGATACTACTTATCTACCCCAAGAACAAAAAACAAAAACAAAATAGGATGTAAACCAAGTACTACTTGCTTGTGTGTGCCTGTGTGTTACATGTTATTGTTAAATGTGCATGGTTCTTTGATTGGTTAGTTGAGTGGTTGCAGCTTGTGGGTTTGGTAATTTGATTGGCTGTTTGGATTTTGTATACTACTTGGTTTTATATACGTACTTAACTGCATGTATGGGGGAGATGCGGAAGGGAGGGATGGCTTTTTATTTAATATCTACTTGTATTTTTTGTATTTTTAGTGTCTTTTTTTTTCTCTCCCTTTTTTTGCGATGCTTGATACTATAGACAAAGGACAAGGAAGTAGCTAACTAGAGGAGGAAGTTGTGGAAGTTAGGGGGAGATGACTGCTCGTTGTGCACGTGGTGATGCCATGCCGATGCGATGCTGAAGGAAAATAAATGTTGAGACTAAAATGACTTATTTTGTGTGTGAAGGGGGGGTGGATGGTGTGTGAAGGGGAGGTGGATGGGGCTGCGAGTGAGGGTTTGTGATCATGTACAGCGATAGGAATGATCTATGGAAAAAGCAGATATTTCTCCATACAATTTTGACACCCCCTGTTTCCCATTGATCATTTCTGTTACTGTATGCATGTGGTGGGATGAGGTGGGGTGGTGGGGTGAGACTTCAATGATCCCATGTAACATATGCCTGGAATTAACTATACTTCCTAAGGCTTATCTGATAAGTGTACGTTCCAAAATGCCCTTTTGGAGGCACTGCATGATGGCTGCGCGGACTCTGTGCCTGATAAGTCCTTTGCGCCTAGCCGGGGAACTCAAAGCCTAGGAACCTAGTTGAGTCCTCGTTTATGTTGATCTTTGTTTGGTCTCTAGGATATGTTTCGGCAGTTAAACCTCTGTGTAACCTCAGACATTCCATAGAAACTGCATGAATTTAGTCATAGGGAGATTCAAAAGCATGTGATACCTAAATTCTTGGAATATAGGTGTTAGTTGGATAAGTTCAGATACGGTAGGTACTCATGAAAGTATTTTTTTGTAGTGGCTGGGGAAGGATGATCCTTCTAGGCATCGCGGGGTGTTCAAACACCCAGCATACCCACCACCAAGCTTTCGCCGTAGCTATGTTTGGCGGAAAATAAATCTGAAACTTCATGTTCAAGGCCTCCCTCGAAAAGTTAGCTCAGTCCCCCCTGATGTGGCTGCGGAGCTTGGAAGTCTATGTCTTGGGATGAAACCCATAGCTCACCATAATAAGAGGGTTAGAAACCAAGGTAGAGAAAAGTTTTAAGGGTCTCCGGTGGCAAGTCTTGAGGCATGAGCTAGATGGGTGGTATCTTCCAGACTTGTACTACGGGTGTAGGGGTGTCTGTAGACAACCACAACCACTGTCTACAGACTTACCATTGTCACAGGAAACTGCATGTACAGCGTGCATGGCCAGGGATCACATACATGTATGTAACACAGGCTAGCTAGTTTGACAGGTATGACAGGCCATGAATGTTATTAGTCGAGTGATGATTGTGTCATGAGCAAAAGGACACTACTGCAGGGACTATAACAATCCTAGGCCCTTCAACTTAGGACGTCATCCCTAAATTATAAGCTCACGATTTTTTTCCCTCCCCTCTTTCAGAAAAGCTACAACTCACATTAATTACTTACAATCTTCCTAACTAAACCTCTCTTTCTTACCTCTCCTGTCAACCTGGCGCGGGCGGGGTTATATGATTCTTCACGAGTCTCAAAAGCTACCAAATTTTGCTTAAAAACCTAGCCAGCACTACGGTGCTTCACTGGTTGATATCCCCGGTTTGAGCGAACATCTAGTGAGGTTGAAGTCAATCTATGAACCCCTTCAGGGGCTCAGACATCTAGAAAAAGACTAGCCATATATAGATAAGTAACGATCGGGATTTTTTCAAGGGATACATCGCCATCGCTATGTTTACTTCCTTTGGGGCGAGGGTCTACTTTCACGGGCAACGTATTGCATGTGAGCATATAAAATTCAAAATTCCACCTTTCTATGTCTGCAATGCATGAATAGAGCAGGCATCTTTTTGTTTATGCCGGCCAATGCTCCGGTAACCCGGGGTTATGTTCCCTACCAGGCCAACTCTCCCAGCCAGGTAATGCCAACGAATCTATAGGGTAGGGATTTGACTTACGCAATAGATCTCTCAGAACGGGCGGCTAGATGTGCCAGTTTTCTACAAGTTTATGGTAACTTGACCCTTTATGTCACTAGTCCTGGGGGGAATTAAGGGTTTAAAGGCTTCACTAACAGTTGACATACCAGTTGGTTCCCGGCTGTAGTGCTTCCTTCTCTAGGTCACTCAACACTCAACACTTATTCGAAAATACCCTCCTCCTCCAAAGATGCTTCATTCTACAGGTTCAAGAAAACAAGGTGAGAATACATCACCATGTGTAACATTAGACTCGGAATAAGCCGAAGGTGGCTGACGATCAGCAACAGGGTTATTAGAATATCTCATCGCGTACGTCTAGTTTTCTAGAAAACAATTATGAGACAGATGTTGCACATAACCTTAACGCTTCCCCACGCCTACCCCCACCCCCCCCCCAAAGCTTTCGGTGCCCAAATGAATGCTCATTTTGTATGCCCCACTGAAAACTCAGTTAATAATATCAATTACCACGAACGGACCAGCACCGGCCTTGTAATTGTTGGTTCACCAAACAAAAAGGTTCTATATCACTTTTATTGTCCTATGTGGCGCACGTCTAGAATCACTACTTATAATTAGCTAGGCCTCAAAACCTGTTATTGCCCTTTTCAAGGCTAATCCACAGGTTGCATTCTCTTGTGAGGTTGACAGTTATTTTTTTGACATACATGCATTTATGTGGACCTTTTTTCTAGAACCTAACAAGCCCAAGTGAACAGGCACAAATGCACTCGCCGTGTGAGATCATGCGCTTTACATAGAAACAATGACCGCCACATGAGAGCATTATATACCGTCCCGGCCATGTCCGTATAGAGTAAGTTAAGAAAGCTATATGATATACGTACTAATTGAGTGGGTCATTTAATAATTTGGGCGCTGCGGCCCCAGTGCCATTCACGGAAGCCCCCGTTACTTTCCTTCTAGAAACCGGATCTCATCATGCACGGGCCCCAGTCTGGTATGTCTTTTGCGTCTGAATTCTCCGGCAGCTGCACCTGACTTCTTTATATTGCTACTTCCCAGTATAGCCGTGAAAAATTAACTTGCCCTTTAATAGATAACGTCGTTGGTCCACATGCGGTATTCGCCGAATATATGGGCTCGTTCGCTCTGCCATTCCTTTGTCCCTTCTGTACAAATACAGGATCTTGTCCACAACCTCGCATGAGATATTCATACGTAGCTGACAGCTGACATTGTATAATTTACTGTGCCACGAAAGTAATCCGTTTCGGTTCCGTCTCTCCTATTTTCTCCTGATTATTTGAGCCTTGTGCTTCCATCTATTTGTTTTTCTTGCGAAATGGGAGCCAGCTTACTTGATTTGTTTTGAGGGAAACGTTTCTGACCGCATAGAATTTCTCGGGAAGAATGACCCTAAGTTCCGCTGCAACCTGCGAGACCTGCATATACCCTAACATCCTAGGGCCTTAAGAAACGAACTGCTATAACGGCCAGACACATATAAATACCCTTACACGGAACGAAAGGATCGATCAATCACGCCAGACGCATCTGCATTAAGGCTTGCACCTCCCGTGCAGACCTCAACCAAGGAAAAACCGCAGATGATTTCTTCAACAACAAACGACAAAACAAAATAAATAAATCAACAAACATTTGAGGATAACAAACTAGACGACGAGGGGAAATATACCCAAGGGTTTGCATTTGATATTCTTATGAACCATTGCTTATTCTAAATGTTACTAACTCGGACCGGAATCTTTGATAGAATAACAATCTCCTTTCTTCGACTCCAGACACCTCGCGGCGAACCAATTCTAAGATAAGTGAAAAAGAATTGGGGGAAAAGAAAAAGAAAAAAAAAACCATGTGAAAACGAATTAGGGCAAAAACAAGAATCGTCGACAGGAAACCAAACAAAAAACGACATGTACCCTTCATCTTATAACCCATAAGTACACAACCTGCGCCATTACAAGGGTCATCAGGACTCGCATCTCACAGATAATTCAAATACTACCACGATATCCTAACCAAACCAATCGCGGAATTTGACTAGAGCCTAGGACCTATGTTGAGGGTGGGGACGGGATCATGACGCCACGATCTCTGATATGCTCCAAAAACTGTTGTTCTTCGGGATCTGGACATAACTATTAGCGAGACTGGGACTTTCATCTGCACAATATCTGAAGGTCACCTATTTCAATGGGTGCAGAGTCTTCTTGTACGATGATTACATTGCTCTTTGCTTCCTCTAAGGATGTTCCGCCTCCATGTGGGTCTTCGGAGGACCTGCCACGTCGACTGCTTCCAACCTTGAAGAGGCTGACGCCCAGGCGATAATGTCCAGCCCGGTTTATAACTAGATCAGGAAAAATGACGTAACTGCCTAGTTGCCGACTGAGAGGAGCGGCATCTTCATCGGACTCTCCAGGAGTATCGTTCAATAGATCCAAAGACATTGAAAGTCTTCCAGAAAGAAGAAACATATCGGGTGGCGCTAATGGTGGCGAATTGATATTCTCACCATAAAGAGTGGCTTGGGCGAAAAGATTATTTAGTTCATCTTCTCCACTGATTTCCTCACCAGTTTCTGCATCACAAATGTGAACCCGTACCGCCAAAGGCGGGTACATAGGTGCACCAACCCGGGCAATTCTTGGTGGTTGAATGGCAACTTGAAGAGAATAGCTTCTTCCAGACCCGTCGAGGGAGTGGGCATTATTGAAACGTCCTGCCATATCTTGTTCGTCGATGATTGTGGGGGTAGGCGGGTCGGTGTGATCTGGGGTGTGAGCCGAGTTATGAGTGTTACGAGTTTCACGAAGGCGGATTCGCCGACGACTTTGAAGCCTGCTTGCTTCGGCCTCGACCGCTCTGTTTGTGAGTGACTGGGCTGATCCCGGATTAAGGCGCGCAGATCGACGTAATGGAATTGATGGTGGCTCTACTGGGTAAGCTAGTTGCTCGGTGGATTCAGCTAGTTGTACGGTTGACTGGCTTGCTCTGCGGCGACGCCCTGGTCGCTGTTGTTGGTTGTGATTTGCCTGTTGGTCTCGAAGAGATCCTGTTTGACTTCTAGTCCGTCGCACTACTTGACCTCTTCGCATCAGAAAAAAACTCGTTCCACCTACAAAAAAGTATTGCCCACCGTCAGCGCAACATTCCTCGCTATTTCGAGGATTGCTTGAACGAATAAAGAACCGATGCTGAAGAACAAAAAAAAGAGAGAGATCGATAAAGACAAAGTACAGGAATGATCAGAACAAGGAAGGTCCTTGAGGACAAATAGATATAACAAAGGATAACACGTTATCACTGAGAAATCTCTCGGGATTAAAGACTCAGGGTTATCTCTTCTAGTGAAAATGAAGCACATCCATGGGCCACTCCTGTCATTATTATATCTTCTGGCAGAAGTGAGGGAGAGTAGCCCTCAAGGCCATGAGGAGATGCTACCACACACGATAGTGAGAAACATAACTATCGAACTGGCACTAGGGCGAAAAATGTCCCCAGAAATGCAATGTGCCTTTCCGCTTACTTGTGGGTCTTTCTTTGGGAAACACAATCTTCTAAATCTGTCAAACGCACACTTTAAACCAGCGTGTAATCGAAATCAATCCCTTGCAGTAACGGCAACAGGTTAATGTGAGGTCTGTGTTTCCGACTTTGTCGTCGTCGTTTGAGGCATAGACATCGTCGAAAACTTGCTCTCCGCCGATATAAAAAAAAAAGAGATACCCCGTTCGGAGGGCATACGCGGGAACACCTGACAAGAAGCATACCGGCCCGTCGTGGGATGTCAATTTAGGAGAAACCCTTGGAAACAGAAGAACCAGGACCCCTGAATTTTAAAATGGTAGTACCGACAGCTTGGTTGGGTCATGGAATTTTCGTCAATCGACTGCAGAACCGAGATGGAAGCCGGAATAATGTGATATGCACCACGTTTTCGGAATGGTGAGCAGGGATTTGAACCAAAATCAATATTCAACGTTGGTTGTTGGACGAACAACGTCTGACAGACCAACCGAAGATATCCAATTGCTCCGGTAGCGGGACTCACTTTGCACGGCCCGCTCGCTATCCGGTAATTGTGGAGCGATATGTCCATGGGCGTCCCATGGGCATTTCCTTTCCGCTTCTCTCGGATGGATAATGAGTTGATATGAGCCCTAATATCGCTAGCTATAGGCTAGCTCGTTTCCCCGCGTTCGCTTCAAGACGCTGGATCACGCATGCACGAGAAAAAAGCAAGAGTTCTCAGAGACAGGAAACCTTGCAACGTCCGACACAACCAGTTCACCAAGGCCAACAAGGGGTAGAAAAATAATAAATAGGAAATGGGTGGAACAAATACGAAAAGAAAAGAACAAGAGGGGGTGGAAAAATAGAAAATGGTAAGACCTTCTGGCGTAACCCTCCTAGCTCTCGGACCGCCAAGAGGAGATGGTATCAGGATTGTAGATTAAAAGGCGCTTATTGGGCGAAGTCCAGGTTTGGCAGGTATCGTTCCAATGATCAATTGGAAGAGGGAGAAATTCCCAAATCAGGCCGTACGAGCACGCAACCTGTTACAGCAGGTAAGCAATAAGCACCCAAGCACTTCATCGAATACACCTTGGATACCTCTCCCCTGATCCCTAGATGTAGACTGTTCCAAATATCTTCGGAGCTTCTCGAACCTGGTAAATGGTTTAAGATATATGTCCAGTGATCACAATAAGAAAAAATGTGAATAGAGATGTAAGACAACTATAGAAGGACTGTGAATTTGTATGACACGCCCCAGATGTAGTACCCAAGCTAACGAGGAGGGGGGGATATGTGTCGGATGGTAGTGCGAGGAGAGATGGCTTCCGATGTACCCTGAGAAGAAGCTTATCATCACTCCACGGATCCAGCTATTTAAGTATGAAAAACATCGGTTTTATGTCCCTATGTATAGAGACATAGGGGTCAAGGATGTGAGAGGGAGAGATGAGAGAGACGACGGGTAAACCAAAAACAGAATTTATATGTAGAGTACATGTAAGTGGCTTGTTGGAGTCATAAGACGCCTAGAATGATTCGATGAACGTTCCCTCAAATAAACCAGCCCCTCCATAATCAATTTCTCCCCCACTCTGACTTCATCTACAATTGGGGCTATAAGGCCGGCAACATCAAGGTCATCATATTATCGACATACAAGCAAACAAACGGACTGGACCAGAAGCTTTTTGTGGGTAGGTTGTGAACCTCTAACAACCAGCAGCAAACAATACTTCCTCGTGCGTTTGGAACGCCATTCCCGCGCCGTAGAGCTGGGAACCCGACAACCGGGCCCAATTGTCCGTTGCATATGCAAGGTCCCACAAGGTCCCACGATCAAAAAGAAAACTTGATGGTAGCATCTTGATTCCGTTGATGAGGGAGGGGCTCCCACAAAACGGCTTGAGCCAAAATAAAATATCCAAGAGAAAAGTTACAATAAATATATGATCAAAGAGGAGGAGGGAAGAATTGTTTAATTACACATTGGTAACGCACGACGTAACGGCATATCCCATCACGGCCACCACCATTATTGTTTTTTTCTTGCTTAGTGTCTTGTCTTATATGCCCGTTCGTGTGCAACGTTTTCCCACGCGACTAGCTGCTGATGCGGACGGGGGAACTAGGATGTATGTAAGCCATTAATGTTTCACTCACACTCTCACTTCCCCCACCAGCTCGTCTTGGCCCGCAACGTCTGTGTGTTCGACATGCTCTGATATGCGATGCTATGCGGGCGACCGCGCCATGTTCTAGTACATTCAGTACTGCATGTATCATGTATTGAATTTCTTTCTTGCTTTCTTGCTTATTCCCAGACTTTTTTCTTATCCTCAGTGAACTTTTGCACTAGTACTTAGCTAACAACTAACATCACCCCAGCTAACGGCGGCATTGAGAATGTATCAGTTTTCGATCCTGCAAACGGTACTCACGCATTGATCAAAATTAAGTTCTCATCGAGCCCTGTCTCGTATTCTTTCCATTATTCGATCAGCTGCTAACGTCGTCAGTGTGCTGCTAGCTCTACTGCAGATTCAGGGATCCGTTGCAATAATATCCCACAACAATCAATCTGTGGTAAGTAAATAAAGAGGAGCGGCGAATTATTTGGCGGAGGGGTATTAGGGCCGGATATCACGACCCAAGGAATATAGGCCCAGGTACACACATACACATACACATACACATACATACATACATACATACATACATACATACATACATACATACATGATGTATTATTCCGAAAAGTACTAGTCAGTCTCAAAGATACCGCCTTTTGTCCATCACGCCCGGGGACTCTCGTATTTCCCTCCGTTCAGACGGACGACCGGAAACCGCCAATAATCAGTCTGGAAAAAAGGTTTTCTCGACCAACCCTTGAGCTTCGATGTGATCTGGTCTGATTTGATACCAGGGAGCCTCCGATACATCGACTATTGGAGGTTTAGCTTCAGCTCATTCAAATCTAGCTGCCACAATATGCAAGGTCATCCGTAGGTATGTATGGAAGACATACGATAGGTTACATTGGATGCACTATGGAAAATTCATATCACTAAAAATGCGTACCAAATCGGGAACATCTCCAATCATTTCCCCCTCTACATAGTGAGGGTCGATTCCTCATTTCATTCATTGAATGGGCCACTTAATTGGTAACCCTTGCTCAATAATAGATTGTATGAAATTGACCAATCTATAGCAGCAGGAGACGTAAAGTCAAAGTCATGTGTTCTTTTGTGCATCGACCAGGGTTCTCTTTTGGTTGATATGATAAGGATACTCCAAGAGGTAACGTCCATAATGGCGGGGGGGCTTTTCTACTTGGACTAGCGGTGTTAGATCGTTTGCTACCGTCCAATCAAATCGGTAGCGGAGAGGAACATGAAGTTCCGGAAAAATTAAACCGCGTAGAACCCTTGGGGTGGTTCCAGGTTCACATGCGCCGTAGGGTAGGCATGCTTTACTTCAAGTAAGTAAGTAAGTAGGCCCTATATCCATCAACGAGGACGTAGATCATACTCTCGGCCGGATAAGGTGGCCTACATAAGGTACTAAAACCTTAGTTCTAAGCGAGGAATACCAGTGCATATGACGCCTTTAATAAGTTTCCACCTCTGCAAAAACCGATTGTTAGTACCTTGCAATTTCCAGCCACTTACTCCTTTGGATAAAGCTTCATGCAGCAAGGGAGGCACGAGGGATAAATTAAAAAAGATGATGGTTATTGACTGGTAACGGTTTCGGAAATTAAAAATAACATACTTACTAGTTGAAAACAGGCACAAACCAACTTTTTCACTTAAAGCAGATACAGGTTTATGAGGAAACGCTAATGCACTGGCGCCTATCAGTCTGGCGCGTTGCAATTAATTCGAGAACAAGGCTTGGGTTACTTGGGAGAATCCTTGAAAGCAGCTGAACATAGGTAACTACATGTAGCTACATATAGCTGCTCAAGTGATATCAAGAGTGTATCTACTATATCTCATTGTTGCATACTCTCTCATTTCTTTTTTATACTACCCGTAGTTAGCCTTGTCTTCCGCCCCTCTTCTCAAAGATCCCAGTCCAGGTACATACTTTGCATACAATTCACTCAAAAACACAATAATTCCGTGGGTGTTTCTCGGGGTTTTCAATAGAGCGGGGTAACCCGTTCTGCAAGTGAGGCTACTTTTCCAACTTCAGCAAAAAAAAAACACCATGGGTCTTGGGCAAAGAGCCAATATTGGTTACTAGTTTCCGAGCCTAGGAATATCCTTGATAGTGGATGTAAAGCTACATGTCTCTACTGAATCATTTGCTTATTGTGACACTGTCCAATCCAACATTTCAGAAGTTGATCCACAAAGTGCCGCATTGCTTGCATGGTGCATGTCCTAGTTATTTAGCTGCAGATGTCCGGAAGACTGGGTAGAAGGTGCCAGGGTAGAATGTCTGAGCGCCATATAATTCCTTTTTCAAATTATAGAGAAAAGAAATTATTCGGAGCCTTCTCCAGTCCGTCGTCTATCTGGTGATACAGAATACCGGGAAGGTCCCAAAAGATCTTCATGCATCCCCTTTTAGCGAATGATAGTTTCAACATCAAAGCCCCGTAGTTAAATATCTCCTCTGAAGTTAAGATCGTTAAATTTCGACTGGTAGCGAATATCAGATCGGCAGAGGATGGGATTACTTGATTTGGACTCCATTCCGCATTTTTATAGTATTTACATAACTGATTTGATACTCATGAAATCACTAAGTCTGTACTACAGAAAGGTATGTCTATGCAACAGAAAATTTCCTACTTATTTTGGGAAAACTCGAAGCAATTAGGCCCCTAGCAGCATATTTACGGGTGAAGAAAAATTCCACGTATGTACATCAGCGGGCCGTCTCACTTTGGCCAAAATCTAGGCCTGAGCCCTCAGTCGCTTGCGCAATTGCGGGAACTAGTTCCGACCAAGCCATGATACCCACTGATTGTACTTCTGGCTGTTGGGATGTGAATATCGAGGATGATTTCAAGAGCTGAGGTAGACTTGGAGTTGTGCACGCAGGAGCACGCATATCATCTTTTAGTTTACTATTTGGTGCCACCAATATGAACGCATCATATACATATGTAGTTATTTGAGACTGAAGCCTAGTTACTTACTTGAAGTGCATCAATATGGATTCAGTGCGACACCAGAATCAAGGGTCGGGGAGTGGCTTAGCCCTCGTTTCCGAAAGAGCTAGTTTCGGACCCCCCACCGAACCGGCAAGGACTTCCTTGATGTGTTCACATCCAGCCAAGATCCTGGTAAGACCCCACTGTTTTGGAAAGGTACCGATAATACGGCCTGGGAGACCTGTCAAACGTCAGCGATGTAAGTGCCCAATAGACGACCAGGAGGATCTCATTTCAACATTCTAAACAACATGAAGGCTATCGGGAATCCCAAATAATGATTTAACCAGCTAGCGTGAGGCGACGACGGAATTGCGGATATGGCGGGGTGCCGATTGATCCGTAAAATGGAGAGAATGTGGACGCAAAGATCCTAGTTGAGAGAATACGTTCGTTGATATTCTATATCGGATCCTGTAGCGTTCGTTCAAGATGATAAATGCCAACCTTTTTGTTCATATTTTTCGGAACATAGCCGATTACTAGTCTACGGTAGAGTTGATGATGTAGTTCTCTCTAGATCTGTAATCATCATCCACACATTTTCTTACTGGCCTGTCCATCCCATGATTATGATGCTCAATATAATAGGTGCCTGTCATCTCGCAGTCAGTTGGCTACCAAGGGCCATATTTCTTATTATTATGCCCCAGATTGGTCTTTCAAGGATAAATACCAGAATATCCACGTGTCCCTTTCTATATATGGTCGGATCCCAGGCGGAGAAGCCATAGGCCTGAGCCTGTGGTTCGTGTTGGTGCTCATTGTAAGAAGAATTTAGCTAGCAACCATCAAATGTTAAACAGTAATCGATGTGCAACATAGACTTGTATGATCTAGCATGATAAGGCAATGCAAAGACAAACAGATATTCGGAGCGAGCCTTGAAATTCACACTTATTAGCACTAACAGCGACATGTATCGTATATATTATCTGCCGCCTGAGTAAAGTTATCTCATATTGTTGATATAACGGGGTCTGGCTCGGAAACGTGCACGCGTGGGATCAAGTCTTTACCAGCCGTTAATAATTATTAGTTAAATATCAACCATCACATTCTAGCTAAATGTCTTACCTATTTGGCCCTACTTTTATGAAGCCCTGATTTTATATTCCTTATCCGGCAATGGTTGTGAAGAGTGGGGGTATATATATGGGCCCATATGGTCGGGCCCTACAGTTTAAGGGATAGCGCCAACAGACATGTGTCGAATTGATTGATCGACTTGTCATGAGATTATTGGTTATCTTGCGATATTTTGCACCCGACACAAAAATTCGAGAGACTATAAAGGGCCTAAATTTGCAATATCTGATTAATACAATCTGTAACTCAATTGCAATACGAGTGGAAGATTGCTATGTATGTACTTACAGATGTGGTCAAACCTTGGCATGTGAGCATGTTCGAATATCGATACAATTTAAGTCTCTTGATTATTATTTCACACTACATAAATTCAGTGCTTTGTATCAAATAACAATATTGAGGGTATTTAGAATAGCCATAATCTATGAGGTGTCTTTCCAGAACGGCTCGCCAGTCCTAACCCCTTTCATAGCCCTTACCCTCCGCACAACTACGGAATGTCAGGAAGTAAGAGACTTTGCTCCGGAATGAATCATAGAATTAGTGCCCCGAGCCTGGCCCGTTGATCTCTTGATCCGGATAGTGCAATTTGCTATAACTTGCCAGTTCAGCCTGCGGGAGCCTTCTCTACGCCTTTAAAAAATGAGAAACATTGTCTCGCATCAGAGCACTCATGGTAACACAAGGATATAGCGGCGACAATGCTGTTAACGGTCATGATCGAGATGACTGCTATGGCGAATTCTGTGGAGAGAATTGAGTACATTGAAACGGTTCCAGTAGGGCGTGATAACAGACTGTGCAACTGCAACCGCAGAGTAGCCGGGTTATAACATACCCAGACTACATATTTCTACTTACCCTGACGCCGGCTTTGAGATCTAGACTCATTAGCTTCAGACTATCACGCGCAAAATTTACTACTCATTTTATCCAATAGCCCTCACCCCCCTGTGGTACATGAAGCTAGGAAGCGTTTTTAATCAATGTTGATGCAACATCCTCAAGACCCTTGCTACCCAAGCAAAAATCTCACCCACGCGCCGCTATTGTGCAGCCCTGTATGCTGGTATGATCACACTTTATCACTCGGGAAACTACTGCACAACCACCTTCAATTGTGAGGTTCTCCTTCTAGTTACCGAAGGCCCCACATTTATAGCTAACCCATACCCTTTTTCTCTAGTCCCCGCGATCGTCACTAGGAGTACTGGGCATCTGCGAGACATGCACTCCACAGACACGGCTTAACTGGACCCCACTGCATATACCTGTGCTAACCAAGTTGAGACCTATGGCTTAAGATGCGACGGTTCCCAGCTCCCTTGCTTCATACCTCATCACGGACGTGCCCCCACGTGGTGCTCCTGATCGTCGGTTTTCTAATATTCGGTCCACTGTCAGCTTCCCCCACTTCAAGGCTCAAGCTCAAAATCTTCAGGCTAAATCGTTTGCTACCCCTAGCCTCGGTATTGATAACTATTACTAAGCTAACAAGAAAAGAAAGTGATATGATTGTCAACTTTTCTCAAAGTAATACTCGACTCGCGTATATATAGTTCTTATGAAACGCCTACAAATTATTCTACTGTGAAATGTGCTCATACGGCGCAGATCATGATATCACCCGTCTGGTCTCATCTGTCGGGTTTGTGGCCGCTGGCCTTATCCGTTGGTGTTTTTCTCTACGAGCGCGGCGTGACGTTGGAACGACTACCTGCCCTACCAGGCTTGTTTAGAGTAAGGAGACCATATATGTGAGAATATGCCGGCATCCTTGTAATTGCGACCAGCCATATGCATTCCCGCAAAACAACGGATCTCACATCCCCTACTAAGGAAATTTTCGAAGTCCCAGTGACAATCTTTGGCTCCTTGTTATTGCCGTAATTACGCGTCTTTGGAGAAGTTAAATCTCAAATCTCTGATGAACCCCGATTCTGATATATATATATATAGATTTTGGTAGTCACACCAATACAACTACACTCTACCAGTACTACCGCTACGAGCCTACAGGCCCTTCTGGGGGAGAGGGGGGGAGGGGAGGTTGGCTCGAGCGTTCTTCTAGGAAGCTAGGATTGCGATATTGCCCTTGAATTGGGTCCTGGAATTTGGGGAAGGTACCAAATTACGTCACTGCTCGTTGGTGTGGGCACTTGACATTAGAAATGGATAGGTGGTAGGCAATTATGTATGTCTTCCATGGGCGAAGACGAACACTTATATTAACAGGGGTTCGTGTGTTAAAAAACGTTTGAGCTACGAAATCGGCCAGTTTATACCGATGCGTATTAGCCCAAATCCCCTTCCCGAAAATCCCCACTCCGCGTATCTCCAATTTAGTCATAATATATTCACAGTCCTATCTCCCAAAGTACGGTTGTTCTCTAAATTGGAAAGTACTTCGCGGGCCCTAAGGGGATAAGACTACGAGACAAGACGTAACACAAATAGGTTTTTGAATTATATTCATTTCATTAGGGGATGAAGTTAATTGTGGTGCCAAATATCTGCAAGCCACCGTTTGGATGCACCGGAAATACAAACACCCGTTCCTGTATCACGGGGATTATCCCCCACTCTTATCAAATAAACTTGTGGGTATACTCAAACGGACTCTTAACTGCGGTATCATCCCTCGCGTGCATTTGCAATCAATGAGTTAGCAACAACAAATCCCTTGCGTGTCCCCACAATAAACTATGATGACCAGTCGTATGAGCTATCAATCAATCAATCAATGACGACCAATCAAAACACGAGTGATGACTTATGATGACTCACGTGAGAAGACATGAAACTCTGTTATAAGAATCTAGAAATTCGAGACGGAGCCCTCTACCCAAACATGAGTCATATTTTGCCATTTAGTATATAAAGTTTTAGTGATAAGTTAACTGAGAAGGTTATTGCAACACTAGAAAGCAAGATGAACCTCAATGCACCATTAGTAACAGCAAGACCACAGCAAAAATTGGAATGCCAAACAGGTCAATGTTTGTCCATAGTGGGATTTCCGTTTAGGTCGTTCCCAAACGGGCCTTAAAATATTGTGCTCTTTTGGCACCATCTTTTGGTACCCTGTGCCTTTTGATTTTTCTCCCTCACGTAACTCTTAATGGTTCGATCAACCAGTTATTATAGCCCCTACTACCTCATGATCTCCACCACGATAATGAACACCGCTGTCATTAAATACGCCATTACCCCTTCGTCTGGGGGGGGGGGGGGCGCTGCCTATCCTGCTTTCACCAACAGTGTAGCTTTTACTTATCGATTAGGGCGCGTTTAGAGGAAGCACAGTTTAGGCCAAAGTCCTGTTAGCACAGTGCCAACAGGGAATTTTGAGAGTTAATATTGAGGAAGTGGCATTCCAAGCAGACACGCTTTTTTAGATAAGCATATGTAGTTTTGGTGGCGTAACGGCGTTTGGGGGCCCCCAAACGCGCCCTAAACCATTGTTTCTATGGAAAGTGAAGCCCCAACACACTGACAAACCTCTTCTATAGTCTATAGGTAATTTGAGCCAATTTATAGTGAAGGCTTGAGCTAGGCTCAACTTCCCGCTACTATTACATGAGCCTGTAAACTCGAGCGGGCTCTCGTCGGCTACACTTCAACCTCAAAACCCCTTTTCTATGACGCAGAAGTACAATGATATTCCCGTAACACGCCTCAGTCCCTAAGTAATACAAATAGTAGGTTTTTTCAACAAGAATGCGCCAGACAGCAAGAAAGTAAAAAAAAGACAGAAAAGATAAATATACATATAACAATAAGGAAGCTGCTCGGCTAGCACTAATCAACCAATCTCAAAACGAAAGTCAAGGATATCAGCTGGATTAGGAAGATGGTAAAAAGAAAAAATTACCGTAGATTACGTTCTGCCAGCTCCTCCGCTAATCTAACATTAATGTCAGCAACCTCGGCAAAAGGTGGATTAAGATCCCCAGCCATTATAGGATCAGCTGCCGGAGAAACGCCTGTTATCGGCGGTGGTGGCACCGTTGCAACTTCGCCGTGGTTGTGTAACCGCTCACCCGTCAGGTATACCTCATCTCTAATGCTCTGTTTCCACGAATCTACGAGCAACTTCAGAGCATAACCACCGGCAATAACTAAGAAAATCGCGAATACAGCTGGATAGCTGTATCGATAAATTTGACTGATAGTTTGTGAAGAGGCATTTTGTACTGTATCAGAGGTTAGTCCCCGCTGCAGTAGAAGTAATGAGAAAGGTGTCTTACAGATAGTGTTGACAGCTACAAAGCCAAGAACCAGCGGTAGCAGTAATGCCGCCAACATGAATCCACCGGCTGGGGCAATAAAACACTTTGTAGCTAACTTCACATCAGGGTCTAAATATCCCCTCGCCACAACACCTCTGAGCGCCCTAGCCCAAGGACTTTCTGCATCCAATAATAGCATCCTACCCATCATTTTGACATAGAGCACCCCTAGAGTCCAATCCTGGATGAAGTGTATAACATGTTGCTCCCCACTCGAAAAGTATGTGTGGATTGGAATGATGACATAAAACTCAATCATAAGTGCAAATAGCGTTGGGAGAACGATAGCAAAGGCAGCAAGAACATATGAGACCTTTGCTGCACGAACGACCCATGATATCGTTGCCTTGCGGAAATGCTCGCTATCTTTAGTACTTCGGACTCCACGGCGAATCCACTTGCGGGCCAACTTCCATTTAGTTCCAGCGTAGATCATACCGCCTAGAATATAGACGCCTACACTGAAAGCATAAATGTCATTCAGCTTGATATGGCCAGGTACGAGACGCTTCAAGAAAAACCTTCCAAGTAGTAAAGGTCCAATTGTCACAGCAATTCCAGTTACTGCAGCAAATACCCAGATGCCCAAAACAACGAGCCCAATTCGAGTTCTAAACCAAGGCGGGATGTAAACAAGCTGAAGTTCCCGTGAGTTTGGCCCAGTCGGCCCGTCTGCTGGGTCGGGCGCTTGGTCAAGACGGACATTATCCTCTGATACTGGGATGAATACTGTAGATCCTTTCGGCCTCCTAACAGAGTCTGAAGCCGGAGCCCGGACAAACCCCCCATCCCTCATGAAATACGCCTCGACTCCACTTTCTTGGATCTCCTTCAACATGGCCTCTGATTTAACCGGCTTGTTGACATCACCGCGCTTCCTCAAAAAAACGGCAGACCAAGTACGCCTTACTTGGTGCCCTTCCTCGTCCGCCTTTCTCTCCCCAAACATGAAGCTAGTCAACCTAAGCACCCTAGCACATTTTTTAAACCACCAGTCATACATATTCTGTAGGCCATCTGAGGGCTTGAAGAACTTGACTGCAATGGGCATGAAAAAGTTGTAAAATAAGAGATCGACCGGGAATTCCAGCACAGGCTCGTTTGAAGACCAGTGTATGGGAAGAACCGCACTAGTGGCAAACCAAAGACTCCAAACAACTCCTCCAAGGCAGACAAGGACTAGGACGCCATATATAAGAGCACTGAACCCTATTTTCCGAAGTTGCATCATTACTGGTCGGTCAAGCACATCCTTTACTGGATGAAAACTCGGGTCATCGGGATCCCTAATAAAGTCTGGTGGGTCGAATCCAGTTAGCGTTTTTTTTCTGGGTCATACTCAGTAAGAGTGAGGTGCTTACAAAGTACACCTGTTCTCATGATCTTTCTGCACATTGAAACAAACAAGGCAAAGTGAAACATGTAACAAGTCCCCACGAACCAGTGCACGAAAACGCTGGTCAAAGGGAAATCCGCAAAGAACTGCACCCTTGATAGGATGGTAGCATCTTCAAACAATGGTAAAAGTGCCACATCTGTCAATTGTTAGAATTCATGAAATGCCGTTTACCATGGACAAATTGTTTTGGTACTTACCAAGCAAAAGTCCGCAGTATAGCGGGAATACAAACATCTCAATTCCGATGATAAGAACGACCTTCATGACCCCACCTGCTTGCTGCAAAAGTTCAACGGCGAGTTTCTCAACACCCCTGGGTCCGAGATTCCTTTTTTTTGCATTATGCAGATAAATTGCGCCTAGCATAGTAAAAAAGGCGTAGCCTAGTAGAACCGCTGCGACCCTATCCCATACAGACCACTCATATAGAGGGTATGGGTCACTATGATTCAATACGGAGACCTTAGGGTGAAGTAATGCCGTAGCATTTCGGTGAATAAGACTAACGACCTTCTCAAACTTGGAACTGATGAAGGCAGCCGGTGATGAGATACTAATCCCCCGCACGTCGAAGTCTTGCAGATGAGGTAAACTGTATGTTTCGTTGGATTGACTGAGACCCATTTTTTCCGCGCCCCACGCGAGACCGACAGAAACCTTTGACCAGCTCTGCCTCGTTAACCAAGAGAGTGGTGGAACTCCAGATGATGGAAATTTTCTGATCGTAGAATAATTCGACTCCAACACGGCAAGCTTGTAGATAACCCTATTCTTACCGTCCATGGCCCAGTCTCTAAAAAGCCTTGTAATTGCTGTACTTTTAGACATCTCTGACATCGCTGGTATGACATATCCTACGAGTCTCATGACGAACCGTCCAAGTTGGTCCAACATCAGAAGAAACGAGAAGAGAAGGCATGAAGCAGAGTCTACGACGAATTCCGCAGAAAACGAGACGACTGTGACTGGAATAATGAATAAGAACATTATAGGATGTGCCTAAACCCTTAAAGTTAGAAACGTCCGGTAACAATAATTAGTCCTTGAATCGTCTTACCAAGATAATCATGCATATTTTCCCTGTAACATAGGGGAAAGCCACGCCGAGTGCCACAGTGGCTGTAATTAAGACACTACTAATTGCTGCGTTCTGCACCAGCCCGGCCATTGGCCCCCGCATCCCGATTAATTCCATAATACCGTCAAAATCATCTGCTGCATCCTCATCTGCAATGGCCTGCTGTACATCCGCTGGAATAACTGGAGCATCACGGGCGGGTATATCATCTATATCCCTATCATCTTCATCCTCGTCCTCATCGTCATCTGTGCCCATATCATCTTGATCGTTACCTGGAATATTGGCGAAGGGTCGATTTGGTTGATCACCAACGAGCCAATCCCACAAACCAACACCCCTTCCTCTAACTTCTAGATCGGCCTGGGCAGCCTGGCGCTGTAAACGCTCGGCGTCAAGCTGCCTTAGTGCATCCCTTATCTCAGGTTGGCGGTCATTGATCTGTCTCATAAGCTCTTGAATCATAGCTGGATTCTGGCCCGGCCCTGCATTTGCGAGTTGTCGCCCCATTGGAAGCTGCTGATCGCCGATATTGAAGTCCAGTGCTACGCCGGGCTGTGGATACGCCGGTGATGTACTTGAGTCACTGGTTGTGGGAGTGGAAGGTTGAGTAGAGGAGTCGCTGTTTTCGACTTCAGCAGCCGACACAGAAACCCCCCCACTATAAAACCCTGATGTAGATTGTTCCGCTTCAATGCCCTCGTCATCCGATGCAGCCAGGTACCCTGTTGAGAAATCATCGGAACCAAACCCAGCATCTTCCACGTCTTCAGAGAAGTCAATCCCTTTGCCTTTGCCTTTGTTTCTCGGCTCCTCTTCCACCTCTTCCTCCTCTTCCTGATCTTCCTGATCTTCATCCCAGTTTATTGGTATTCTTTGTTCAAGTGCATGTTCGGGTTCAAGTTGATTCGAATTCCATGTATTAAGCGAATCGTCAGGTACGTGATCGGAAGAATAAGAATCTTTAGTGGTTCCAGAGCCTACATGTGATTCAGGATCTCTATTATCTTTATCTTGTTTTGTTGGGCTATCATAATTATTCGACTGGACGCCAAAGTTAAGATTAGTACCGCTACTATTAATTCTCTTCTACTAGCATTGTGACCGCTTACCACCTGCATACCCCTCGTATCTAGGGTTTTAGGATAATCTTTATTGTAATCCGGTAGAGTGCTTGGAAGTTTGACGCCGCCCATTTCTGAAATTCTACTTCCGCTCGAGGTACTGCTTTCTGGTGTGTGATCATTTCTAGAGGAGGAGGCTCCAAACTTGAATGATTGATCGTTGGGTATAGGCCGGCCAAAATTGTACGGAATAGCCCCCTCTTCCATGCCCCTCCTCACCTCCGCAGCTCTCGCAATTATTTCACGATTAACATGTGGTCTTATAGGATGGCTTGAGGAGCCTTCAGAGGAGCTTTCATTGGTGCTACCCTTGAAAGCGTCTCTACTGCCACTACCAAGAACATGCCCTTGACTTTGCCTCCCTGCACTCTCGGAACTAATGCTTTCATCCTCAAAACGTGTGGGTGGATCGGAAGGTGGGAAGCGCCGTCTTCGAACAGGTGCGATAGCCCTAGGCCTAGGCCCCGCGGGCTCAGCACCTATGACTGCACGATTGTAATGCCCTTCCTGTTCTGCCTCCTCTTCAGCTGTATTAAGGGGTAGCAGATCCTGATCATCGTCGTCTTCGTCATCGTCGTCTTCGTCATCGTCGTCTTCCTCCTCTTCCTCGGCTAGCGGCTGCTGAATCTCTTCTCTGACCTCCATTTGAGGTAGCATTGCCGCAACTGGACCTCCAGCCAGAGCCGGTTGTTGCTGAACTACCCACTCGCGGATTAGAAATATGAGTATGAAAGAAACAACGATAAGAGCTGTAAGCAATTGGCCTTCGAGGGTATCAATAATGACATTGTTAACCGCCTGGTATCGAGTAAGGTTCGAAAACGGATTCGAGTCGAAGAAGAGGCCATTTGGGTATATCCTCAATGCTGTGGAGTTGCCTAAAACGCTCTCGTTAACTGCGCCAGCATTTACAGGGCTCATCTTGCCAGCTATCAACCCAGGAGACGAGAAGTATTGGATAATCCCTCGACCAACAGCTGGGCTAGTCCCGTTTCCAATGGATGATATTTTTGGTGACAATGAGCCAGTCGAACTACCAGACTCCCGAATAGGGTTCCTGGTATAGAATCCTTGCCAACCACCATCACCGATCCAAAACCAACCTCTCCACATCCACCGCACACACCATGGTAGCCAACCCAGCCAAACGAAGCCAACCAAGGCACCCCTAGCCCACAGTATGACATTTTGTACAAGATGCCTAAATAGCTTCTGTAAGAAGAGTGGGGTGGGAATTGTGGAGGGCATTTCGGGGTCGTATAGCTTCGTAAACTGGAAAGGCGTTTTGCATAGCTCGCAATGTTTCTTTTGGGAATGTTGAAGCCATTCCATTAAGCTATTTACCAGGTATAAAGTTAGAAGGGCAGGGAAAAAAAGGGATTTTTTTTTTTTTAGTAATGGGTAGGACGTCAGCTTAACATACCACTCCTGATGGACGAATTTGATAGAACCACTGCATTTGCAGGGGTGAAATAAAGGTTCCTCTAGAGTTCCCTCTGAACGGCATATACGACAATGATCTGGTTCTCCGACGCCTTCTTGCGTTCCATCGTTGGGGGGATTCGTATTGTAGGCGGGGTCATTCATGACGTCGACCTGCGGATCCGGTACCGGATCCATGGTGACGGCTTGTGACTGAGGAGATGAGAAGTTCGATGTTCACGAGCGAGGGCTTTAATGAGTAACCAGTGTGGTTGGAAAATCAGCGGGAACACTAGGAGAGACAGCAGGCTTTCAGGCCGACAGTTGTACGGCCGCCGCTTAGCCGGTGGTGATAGGTATCCCGGAGAAGACGCGAGCTGGCCAGATCTTTACGAAGACCCGTGGGGTGGAGGGGGCAGTATGGAGTGTGCCGGGAGCTCTAAAAGAAAAGAAAAAAGTTATGCGTGGGGAGGATGGGAAAGGATGCAGACACGCGGAGGACACTCTCGCAACGCTGGTCGTTGGGATCCTGACCAGCTCATGTCTCACTTGCACCAACCTTGTTACTGGGCAGCCTTCTTTACGCCACATACCCTGCAGACTGTATAGTTCACCATAAGGGTATATTAAGGTATGCATATTATCAATTCCTGGAGGGAAACCCAGTTAAATACCTGAGCCAAAAAGCGTCTAGCGCCTAATTAATGGTATTATTGCCACAATATTACATCACTCTCTATCAACAATGTTTGATTCTTAAGAAAGAAAAAGCAGCCTGTGGAAAGAGGGACATAACCTGCTGCTCCCTCAAAATCGTCATCCCATGATGTTCCCTGATGCAGATACTCGCTTAGAATCAATCAGTCTCTACATTATCTTTCATGTGATAGGTTTTCTCCTCCCAACCCCAAGCATGATTGTAGATTCATAAACCTGTAACAGCAGCAGCAGCTCAGTGATTATGAACGACGAGCGCGGTCTATGACTATGAAAGTACCTAGAGTAAAGTACATATACCTAGTTGAATGAAATAGACATATAGGCAGATAAAGTCACTTGTTTCACGGATTCCCTTCCACAACTCGATACCATTGCTGCTTCACGCCTGGTCCATAACCCCTGCCTTTCACCGGTTACGGCTGTTACAGGAAGCTCGAATAGAGTAGAGTCCTGTTCATGCACGCTGCACCTTCCGGGAACGGGTTTCATCATACCTATCCTCTCTGGCATTAATCTGCCATCTTTTTCACTTTCTTGAAATCTTGGTTCCTCTTCGATCTACTTGAGGTCCTTCTTCTCTTCCCTCTTCCCTCTTCCCTTTCCCCCTCAATCTCATCACTTCTCGCGGTTTCTCCCTCCGATTCACGAACGACACAACGGACTGTACACATCTCTAAGAGAAAGATCCCAGAGAGACATGGGTGTAGCAGACACTAAGCGGAGCGTCCGGGCTCCATCATCCCCCCCTTTGCGAACGGGCTCTGGCAGTTCCACCGCTCTGAATGTCTTTGCTAGGTAAGCCCCTCACAGTGATCTCCCTCGCAGTTGTCTGTTCGCACGGTCAACAACATGAAGCTTATCGTGAAACCGTTAGAATCGTTGCTTGGTATCTCCTATATACTGTCCTTTTTGTCTGCCCTGATGTACCGACAAACGATTCGCCAACTATCTGTCATACTTCTCACACTGTTTCAACGACATTACGGCCGCATTTTGAACCTTATTATAACCAATACCTCGAGCCCTATGTCACTGAGTATTCTCCGTGGATTAAACAAACCAACGAGAGATACATTGTTCCAACCTACGACAAAGTCACGGATTCTTACAACCATTATGCTGCTCCCCACGTCGCTACTACCCGAAACTTTGTCACGAACAAGTACGACAGTGCAGTAAAACCTAGTGTTAGCAAAATCTCTGTGAAGTCCAAGTATTATTACGACCAATATCTCTCTGCGCAAGTCGCCAAGGCTGTCGAGCTCTACGGCACCGCACAGCCTTTCATCGAGAGTTCTCAGAAGCAATTAGAGGGTGTTTATAGGAACATTGTTATCCCCGCGTATGAAAAAGCGCTCCCGCATGTAGTGATTGCCTACGAGAAAACAAAATACGTGGCTCTCACAATAGTGGCCCCTCTAGTCAGGGAAAATGGAGAGAAGGCTGTTTATTGGGGTATTGGCATTTGGAGCGACGTTGTTCGCCCACAAGTTGGGAGAATTGGAGAACGCCTTGGTGGCGCTGGCAACGGGTAAGTCCTTAATTGGATTTTTATTTTTTCCTCGTTTTGTTTAGAGGTTTGGGTCAAAAAGTCTTTTCTTTGGATGGGAAATACCATGATACCGTGTTGGGGGTGGTTGGAGTGAGTATCACGAAAATATGAGAGACGAGTTTATGTAACAATTCTTGACACTGTGGTTGGTTATCGGCCGCCACATACACAAAAAAAATCCGAATATATGATCTTGGAGGGCTTAAAAACAAAAGAAAAAAAAAACACCTTCCCCTACTCCATTTATGTGATCCTTGCCGTGTATGTGTTGTTCAGAACTTCAAGGCTAACTTGAAAAATCTTGTTGCAGAACACCTGCAGTGTCCGTGCCCGGTTCCCTTTTCTCTTCTTTGACGAAGCCTGATGCATCCAAAGCCTCCGAGGCATCTTCAGTGTCCTTGGACTCAATTATTTTGTCCGCATCTGCAAAAGCCGCATCAGCTAGGTCATCTGCACCATCGAGTGCATCTCAAGAGAAACAGGCATCTGCAGATCACGCTAAAAAACTTTCTCTTGACGAGGTTCGTGTGCTAGTTGAAGAAGACCTTTCCCGATACACACAGAGGTTCAAAGATTCGGCTGCAAAGACATCGAGCGATCTTAATGCGCAGATTGATGAAATCTCGATCAAGGGCAAGGGGAAGAAGGCCTCATATGCAGCGAAACAAATTGTTGCCCTCCAGAAGCTAGTAGAGAAGGAATTTAACAACATTAAGAAGGCGACTATTAAGCTCGCGTCTAGGTTGACCCCGGAGAGTAGCGCCGAGGAGACACAAGCTGCCTTGGACACTCTGGTTACTTTAACCAAAGAGGCTGGCCTCAAGATCCGTGACAAAGCTCAGGGGCAGCGCGTTGAATCTCAGAACCATCTTTCATCAATCTATGATGATGTCGCAGCCGCTGCCGATAATCACCTCCAGGTCCTCGACTCAGTGCGGGATTTGTCGATGCAAGAACTTGGGATGAAGTGGGCATGGATGGACCACGTTTCGTACAAAGAGTGGCGGCGATATCACGCATTGAAGGACGGTTTTGAAGCCCTAAAGAAGGAAATCATAGCTTCTGCACAAAAAAATAAGCAACTCATTGAAGTAACAAGGTGGGTCGAGGGGGAATGGGAGGGGAAGGCGACCAATATCGCGAAACATGCTGCTGAAGAGCTGCAGAGATTGAAGAAGGTTTGTAAGAGGAAAATTGAGCTGGCCGATTCGTCAGACGACTTCTCAGACCCAATCGTACCCGTTATTGTAGAAAAGACTGGACAGCATGTATTGGAGAAAGTGGAGGAGGTAAAGGAGGTAATTTTCCCGGAAGTAAAAGAGAAAGGAGCTCTGAAGAATGCTGCTGACAAAGTCTCGGCTGCTGCCGTTCACGGAAAAGCCCGTTACTGGGAGCGTTGCCAGCGTCGCTAGCGGAAAAGTGGAAAGCGCTACAAGTGTAATCTCAGAAAAGGTAGAGTACATCGGGTATCGGTGTAGATCACGATTGGTGCACCGCTGATGAGCCTGCAGATCTATAACACTCAGCCGAATGCTTTTGAAAAAACGGCCATTGCTATTGGAAATGCGATCCCCGGAAAAGAAGAATCTACCCCATTGGCTACTGTAGTTAAAGCGCATGTTCCCGGTGGCGTTTATGCCGGCTATGTAGGGGCTTCCAGAGTTGAATATGAGCTTGATCCCGAAGAAGAAACCCTCGGCGAAAAAGTAAGCAACATCATCGACGCCGCTAGCGATAAGTTGTCCGATGCCTCTCGCGCCGTTTCCGAAGCTTTGGTCGGCACAACCACGACCCAAGGTGCTGGAGAGAAACACGCGTCTATCGCTAGTGAAAAGTACGACTCTGCTCTCAGTGCTGCCTCGAGCGTCCTCTACGGAACCCCACAACCAGCAGGCGAATCAATTGTTAATATTGCAACGGACAAGTACTCTGCAGCTGTCGCAGCTGCCAGCAGTGTAATCTATGGGACGCCCACGCCCAGAATAGAGTTGCTTGCATCTCAGGCGCAAGCAGCCTACGAAAGATCACAAAAGGTTGCTAAAGATGAGTATCGTAAGGCAATGCGTAGAGTGGCTACAATGGTTCATCCTGAGGATTTGCCGCATAAGGACTCTGCTGCATCTGCTGCGAAGGAAGCCTATAACCAGGCTTTAACAGTTGCTCAATCCCAGTACACAAGTTTCCTCAATGAAGCATCAAAGGTTCAAAGTCGATTTGACAGTGCATCTAGAGTGGCGCAAGCAAGTTATAATTCTGCTCTTAGCGCTGTAAGCACTGCAGTTTATGGAACACCACAACCCGCCTCGGAAAGCATTTTAAGTGTTGCCAAGGAGAAGTACCAGCAAGCTTTGAAGGAGGCTCAGATCACATATGATAGTTGGTACAACGTTGCGTCTACGGCAGTTTCACGTAGGTTACGCCCCTCTTGAGTAGGGTGATTCCTTGAGACTGACAAGAACTCTACAGCTCCTCCTACCCCAACGTTTGAAATAATTTCATCTAGGCTCTCACAAAGCGCCGAGAGTGTAGCCAGTGCTGCTTCTTCAGTAGTATACGGTACTCCACAACCTTTTACTGAATCAGTTGCATCAGTTGCCGGAGAGTATGCTTCGGCCGTCACTGATTCGGCCGAAGAGCGCCTCGAGTCAGTCAAGGCCTTCGTTTCTGAGCTTATATCTGGAAAAGAGCCAGCATACACCGAGAGTGTAATGAGCAGATTCTCGTCGCTTATGTACGGAACCGATGCGCCCATTCTCTCTCGAGCCACATCAGCCGCCGCAAGTGCCTACGACTCTGCCTCCAGCATCATCTCCGACAGCTATGGGTCCGCCTCCAGCTTCGCTTCCGACAACTTCGAGACCGCCACCAGCGCAGTCGGCAGCATGATGACCCCGCCTCCCGCCCTCGAAAGCATAATCTCCGCCGCAAACTCTCAAGTCCACGCCGCCATCTCCGCCGCCAGTGAGCAAGTCTACGGAACTACACAAGGCACCGCCGAAAGCGTCACCAGCGTCCTCAGCGAAGCCTACGAAAGCGCTGCCTCGCAAATCTCCGAAGCTATCTACGGCCGGCAAACCGGTGCCTTTGAGTCCGCAACGCTACGCATGCAGGAGGCCGCCGAGTCCGCACAACGCGCCATTTCAGAGGCCGTCTACGGGACTTCTAAGGGGACTTTCGAGTCCGCCACCAGCGCCTTTGCCGAGAGCGCCAACACGGCCACGTCGGTGCTTGCCGAGAATCTTGCTGCTGCAACAGAGGCCATGGTGGAGGGACTGGGTGCGGCGGGGTCGGCGGTTGGCGAGAGCTATGAGCAGGCGCAGGCGAGGATCTCTGAGGTGATATATGGGCCGCAGCAAGGGGTAGTTGAGAGTGCGCAGAGTAGGGTCTCTGAGGCGGTGGAGAGCGCGAAGAGTTCGCTGTCGGAGGTTGTCTTTGGGACGCAGACGGGATATGTCGAGCAAGCGGCTAGCTCGTTGTCGGAGGTGGTTTATGGGACTCAGACTGGATATGCTGAGAAGGCGGCGAGCTCGGTGGCGTCTGCAGCTTCAGTCGTTGATGAGACAGTACAGAGCGCAACAGAGAAGGTGAAGGGGGCGTATCCAACCATAAAGGATGAGCTATGAAAAAATATGTGAAGGGCGGCGAAAATGAGAGTTTATGCTGATACGAACGTTCACTATGTATAATGGGATCTGGGTGTGTTATTTTTCTTTCTATTTGATTTCCTAGGTGCCGCTCCTTCTTCGTTGGCTTGGGAGTGCTTCCAGTTTTCTCATTCTCCGTACTACTGCCTAGTTGTCTCTTCTACGTATACCCTTTCCTCTTTTCTTTTCTATTTTTTCTTTCTATTCTTTGAACATGTTTTTTTTCCTTTCTTTCCCTTCCCTTTGTGTAGGGTACTTTTCAAACCATCCTGCAGGTGGTGCGGGTTTAGGGTTAATGCGGCCAGGCGGACATCAAACGGGGATTCAAATGGGGGTCTGTTTTTCTACCACTTCTTAACTCGACTATTTCCTTTGTGTATTCTACATCATACAATGTAGTCAACTTAGTCAACTTCAACTTAGTCCTTTGTAGGTATGTACCTTTTACTATCTGGATAACACAACATATTCCTCCTTCAGCCCGAACAGAACAGAATAGTAGAAGACCCGTATTAGGAAACTGCCGCTACTATAAATAGTAGCAGCGTCGTGTGATCTAGCTAGATGCGGTTAATAAACATAGTAATATCGGCAGAATTGGTTGGTATGGTGATTGTGGTGTAACGGATGTGTGATGTGAGGGGAGTGTTAGAGTATGAGGCACGAGGAGGGATGGTGGGGGTGGTGGTGGGGTGGGGTGGGGTGGGGTACTCTACGAAATTCGAAAGAGATGAGGAGATGAGGGGAGATGAGCTTGGGGTGGGTGCTGGGGTAGGTACGCACGCGGATGGGAATGAGATGATCCTCTGAGAAGATGAGGGATGAGCTCAAGGAGAAGGGGGTGAGGAGGTGAGGGGGCCGGGGTGAGCTCGAGGAAGTGGGGATACGGGGGTGCTTGGGGCCCCTGGGGATGGATGGGCAAAGCTGGGCACCTGGGGGGGATTGATTTTGGGGCGAGGGACACGATGTCGTAGTGGCGTGCTGGCTATAGGCTTACAATACATCCTGGGGGGGGGGGGACACAATTACATGTATGCACCCACCCCACTACACCATTCATGTACTTTGGGTGAGAAGACACCACTCTGCCCAGGTTGCGTGAAGGGTGTCTTCTCACATACCCCTACACCCGAAGTACATGTACCACTCTTCCCTTTCCATGCTGCAGTGTATACTACATGTAGTCGTACGCATGCCCCTTGGAAATTGGGGAGGGGTTGGTATTTGGAGGCGTGCAGAGTGCGGTGGTGATAGCGGCTTTGGCACATGATAGTATTATATTTTACATGCGGCTCAATTCAAAAACGTGTATTTTAGAGATCGAGCCCGTGTCTTTTGCTCAACACATGTAGCACGCACACGACGGGTGTGGGTCATAACTCGTCACTCGGATGTCCCCTTCGCAATCTAGAGCGGCGAAGGGGGAGAGGGGGGTGGACATGTGTCCCGGGCACAGGCGGCGGCGATATGACCCACTATATACATACATGTATTACAACACTTCCTACATACCTGCTCACTTACATAAACGGGGGATTCAATTAATTCATGGTAGATCAGATCCTGCACTTTCCGCCGCAGATCTATATTCCGGGGAAATCACATGCTACATACAACCCCCCCCCCTCCCACTCCGAGTGATGTCTCGTGACTACATACACGGGCTCCTGCTGCTCACGCCCCATCACTCGTCGAGCGCATTCGCAACCCGCCCGTAGAAAGCAAAGATAGAGAAGGGAAAAAAAACGGTTAGTGGGCTTTAATCATCATGCCAGATCGGCCTCTCCTTTGCGATTACCATCGCCACAGTGAGTTGGCGTGAAATGAAATGAAACCCATTGGAGCTGGGCTTTGGGGGGATCTTGGGTTGATCGGTCGGTTGCATCTGGGTGAGGGGGATCTGGACCGTATTTGGGAGAAAGTGCAGCGATCTGGTGCAGAGGGGGTTGTGTGGTTTGTTGTTGTTGCTCTGCTCTACATAGGCGCTGGGTATGGATGGGTAGGGAGAGGTATGGATGGGTGGATAGGGCGGAATTAAGTAAGGGCTTGACATTGATAGACTTGAACTACCTATTGATTGACAAGCGCTACTTTCGGCCCCTGCCTCTTGTAAGTTGTAACCCAACCAGCAAGCGACCAGAGATAGGCGCAGGGCTAGCTAACCTAGACGGACTAGACCACTAGGAGCAGTCTGGCACACGCACAGGCACAAAATCTAAGTCAGCGCTCCCTCTGAGGCATGTGAAGAGTGATTTTACAGCTTCACCTGTTAGGATGCGAAGAATATACGGGGGAGCGGAGGTCGTCGGTCTTGAGTCCGGATATTACTTTTTTTTGTATTTTTGCGGGGTAGCTATGGTGCTAAAGTACATGTACATATCTCTAGAGTAGACTAGAGTACATACTGTGCCGTAGGTATTGCGGGGAGAGGTCTTTTTCCTCACTTTCCCTCAGGCTCACTTTCTCTCAGACAGTTTTTCCGAACCGTAGGTTTTTTTGTTTTTTGCGTTGTTTTGTGGTTGGCTGTGGCTATGCCCGGGTTGGGCTGGTTGGAACCTAAAGGGAGATCGTCGGAACTCGGGTTCGGGAAGACCTCGCTTAGTCAATTGGCCGTCATTTCACGAAGCGATTTTTCCCGGTTTTTTTTTTTCCCGTTGATCCAGACGTTATGAAAAAACGAAAACACATAAGCCTATTGTATGTACCTTAGACAAGGAATGGCAGTGAGGTGATGTAGGTACATAGGGGGAAAGCCTGGAAGGGGGGGGGGGGCGGAGTGAGGATATGTTGCCCGCACCTGGACCTGGCTGAACCTTGGACCTGAATCTTTCTATATGTATCTAGGGGGATTTTATCCAGAGCTAGGAAAAGAAAACATCCCATAGAAGATACGTACAATATTGGTTGTAGCCGGCACTACTCCTACTTACTACTACTACATACGTACTCTCTCTATCTATCTCTATCTATCTCGACCTTTTTTCTTGTCCTGCTTGTTATTCTGTGCTTTCTCTCCTGTTTTTGACATCCATCCCGGATAGTTTGGCTTTTTCCTTAGTTCTCGCCATCAAAGGAGTGAAAGAAAAAAAAAAAAAACGGAGCACACGAGATCCCGCCGTCTCCCATCACCACCATCCACCACACCACCATTCATCACAATTAACTGCACTCCACATTATTAACCCTTTCCCTTTTTTTCCTTCCCTTCACCCCCCCCTTCACCTTCCCCCCACGACTCCCCCCACACATACGACATCCGACCAGAGCAGAGCAAAAGACACTCCACTTTTCTATTTCCCATCTGCTTCTCACTAATAGTCGATACCTACCTTACTACTACTATCTACTACTTCACTACAGCAGCGGGTTATTTCCATTGTGCTCTAACTGTGCTTGATATCGGAGAGGGCAAAAAAAAAAAGTTAACGTCACCACAGCACGCGATCTGATTCGTTCCGTGGATGCACCTCCGCAAGTAGACAGACAAAAAAAAAATCATGGCATTCAACTTCAACTGGACGCCGCTGACCACGTCCAGCACGACGTCGTCGGCCTTCTACACGCACGCGAAGTCGCTACTTACGGCCGCTCTCAACAAGTCGCAGAAGCCACCCATCATCGTCGATGACATCTTTGTCGAGGAGCTAAATCTGGGGCAGAGCGCGCCGGATTTGGAGATACTGGAGATTGGGGATCTGGCCGAGGATCGCTTTAGGGGCATCTTTAGGATGAGCTATGAGGGGGATGCGTCGCTGACGCTGAAGACGAAGGTTCAGGTATGTTGGTGCTGCTACTTCCGATACCTCCCGTGGGAGCTGTGGGCTGCTCTCCCCTGGTGGGGGTGCCTGATGCCTACAGCTTTACCTATGCCTACCCATGACCTGCTATGCCTTGATGCGTGACAGGGTTGCTGCTCTTTCAGCGAACCGGCTATATTGGCTGTTCCTTACCTACTATATCACCTACGTCACGCCGGCAGTACTGCTTGCTTGCTGCATGTTTATTTCCGACCAATACTGACCATCGTTACCCCCCCTGCAGGCAAACCCACTAAACACCTACCTCTCCACCACACCGTCCTTCACCTCACCTACGCCCCTCGCCGCCTCCGCCCCGCTAACGATCCCGCTCCAGATCACGCTCTCCGATTTCCGCCTGTCGGGCTTCATCATCCTCGTCTTCTCAAAGGCAAAAGGCATCACCCTCGTCTTCCGCAATGACCCCCTAGAATCACTAAAGGTCTCGTCGACATTCGACTCAATACCCTTCATCAAGGACTACCTCCAGAAGGAGATCGAGCGCCAAGTTCGTGGCCTCTTCCAGGAAGAGCTCCCCGTCGCCGTTCATCGTCTCTCCCTCCGCCTCTGGAATCCCGAATATGCTGCCTCCCTCGGCCTCGACGCTCCCGTGCCTAACCCCAACGAGGGGGCCTCCACCGCCGAAGAAGACGAGGAGACCGCAGCCGCATTCGGAATAAACCCCTTACTCTCACCCACAGACTCGGAATCCGACTCACCGTCCATATCCTTCTCGGAGAAGAACTTAGCAATGCTCAAGACGCTTAGCTGCTCGCAGAAGACACTGTCAGTCGGTACCCCCTCCATCCCAGACGTAGTATTCCGCGCCTGGGCCTCCGGAAACGGCTCTGCGGCCCTTGGCGGCGACAAGACCCCCGCGTCCCTGGAACCCCCAGGAACCCCACTCAGCGGCGCAAGCAGCACCTACACGTTCTCGGAAAATGGAGACGCTGTAAGCACGACGGGAAGCTCGTCGTCGCGGCCCAGCACGCACCACACCAGCAGCTCGTCGTCGCTCGCGGGCGCCGCTGGCCGCACGCGCGGAAAGCGGAGAAAGCACAGGGTTGTTAACCTACGCTCCTCGCAGCCGGCCACACAGCTGTCAGAGGAGACGCCACCGCCGCCGCCGCCACAGCCAGTGGTTACGGAGAAGGAGCCGTCAACGCAGGACGAGGTGGCGCCGAGGCGCAGCGGCGTGAGGTTTATTGATCCGGTTGCGAGGCCGGTAACGCCAACGCAGGGGCAAGGACAGCAAG
Organism: Morchella sp. 2016-72; assembly: GCA_024713865.1. NCBI lineage: Eukaryota > Fungi > Ascomycota > Pezizomycetes > Pezizales > Morchellaceae > Morchella > Morchella sp. 2016-72. Next base: position 386,439 of record JAMJEY010000026.1, on the reverse strand, counting down.
CGACGGTACCGGTGACACTGGTGGTCCCGCCGTCGCCCGCGTCGTCGGTGGCTACGGAGAACATAACGTATCCCCCCGCAGCCGCTACAACAGCAGCAGCTGCTACGTCGGCGACGGCGGACGCGAGTCAGTCGAGGTCGGAGAAGAGGCCGCAGTTGAGAGCGGGGGCGGCGCATGGGAGCGGGATACTAGAGAAGGCGTTCTTGATGAAGCTAGCGGGGGAGATGCAGCGGCGGCTGGAGGAAGAGCGGAAGAGGAGGGGAGAGGGCGCCGATATGTGGCATGTTGAAAGGGAGCTGAGGGAGTTGGGCAGGGAGAGGGAGGCGCCGCCAGCTTATGGGGTGTAGTGTAGCGGGTAGCTTTTTTCTTTTTCTTTAGTCTTTCTTTTGTTTATTTAGAGTGATTTTTTCTTTATGCAAGCGCCGCATTTTGCCTTTTTACCTTTTTTTCTTTTCTTTTGAGGCAGGAATGAAGCTGGCCAGAGCAGATCGCAGACAAGCGCTGTCAAGATCGTTGCTGGCGAGCTTTGGCTTGGATGTGTAGGTTGCGGTAAGCTTACAGATTCATTGTTTGCTTACGTTTCTATACTATAATCCCCGGCTGGTCATTGTTTTGTAGTTTTTCCCGTTGTTTTTCAATGTTTTTTTCCGTCTCTTCTCTCTTCTCTCTATTTCCATCTCTCTTCTCTTGTCTCTTATTTCCTCTCTCGTATCCATATCGTATCCATGCCGCCACGGTGGCAAGTACTCTTACTCTCTCCACTCGTTGGTTGCTTTTGGTCCCCTTAATTTGGTCATTTCCCTTTCTTACTTCTAGAGGTCGTGGATTAGGTGGGTGGGGAAGGGGGGTAGGTGGGTGCGTTTTCATATCCTGGGTTATTTCTTTTGCTTGCGCAGGCTGGTTGGGAAAAGTTCTTTTTTTTTTAGCATCTTGGTTTTGGTAAGAGGGGATCGAGGAGGGTGGAGAGGCAGCCCGGGAGTGGGGTGGGGGGGGGGGTGGTGGGCGGTTAGATGTAGAGTGTTAGTATGTACTTTACATGTATGTAGGCCAGTAGATACATGTAGTTTAGGTGGTTACCAGGTACATACTTGCTTAGACGGGTGTGTTATTGAAGAATCTACCTCCGACCCTCTAGTCGTGGGGTAACGTACTCTACTCAAATAGAAAGCCGTGCGAGCGAGTGAGGACCTATGATCCGACCCGACCCGGCGGCGGCGGCACTCTACTATACTCTACCCGGGCTGGCGTAGTATGAGGGGGGGGGACATAAACCGCGTCTATCTATGCCCGCGAGTTTCAAACCTCGCTTTTCGCCCAGCACGGGCTCGTTCATAGACTATCACTCGGTGGTTTGGTCTTGTCTTGGCGCCCCGGGGGGGTGCTGTGGTTAATTACGGGGGCTGTGTTGGGTAGGTAGCATTGTCTGGAGGGAGGGTACCTGTATGTCTGCTTGGTGCGATGTTGCGGTACCAAGTAGGCGATCCTGCAGGCGAGGCGGGTGGGCGTGTACTTACTCTGCTCGCCGGGGAGCGGTGGCCATCTGTTTCACAGGGGAGGGGGGGTAGGTCTAAGGGGCTGGGCTGGGCTGGGCTGGGGGATGTACATGTGTGTGCACAGGCTGTGGGCGTTGAGCCTCTCGTGCCCAGATCTAGTGCGGGTATACATAGTGGTTTTGTGAGCCGCTTGTGGCGCGGTGGGGTGGAGAGGTCACGGCTGGCGCTTGTTGGGTTCTGGGTGTAGTAGGGTTACTACATACATACATGTATATAAGGTTTGGTTTGGGCAGGCGGGGCGCGGACTCGACGCTAAGCATCGCCCCAGGTGAGCAGGGCAGATCCTTCGTTTGCGGCCAGGTTAGGTTATAGCGGGGGGACTGCCGGGTGGCTTGGTTCCTGCCGGTGCGGCGTTTTTGTTTTCTTTTTCCTCTCTTCCCCGGCCCACAGCTCTGCTCCCCGCCGTCGCCATATCTTTCGGGTTGCACGGATCGGTTGGTTCTCCCTGCTGGGGTGGGGGATGGGATGGGGTTTGTGCTCCGATTGGGATATCTTGGGAGGTGGCTTAGTAGAGAACAGCGTTTCAAGTCCCCCGTTAGTGGGTGGAATACTTATGGAGAGATTTTGAGGCAGAGTTTTCGACGGAGTTGATGTTGCAAAACGGGCCACCAGCACAACCCACTCCCCCGGAGCAGGACCCACACCAGAACGGGGCTGTAAGCCCCAATAACTCCGATATGAAAATCGGGGGGTAGAGTCACGCTACCATAGGACTATGTACTGAATCTAGTGACGGATGCTGAGTGGGGGAGGAGTACTGCCGTATTCGGGCGTAAGTACTGGCGCGAATGCCGCCCCGCTTTTTGGTACTGTCCGGTTTGGGCGGCCCAAACGGGCCATTGTGTGTGCGTAGGTAGGTAGGTAGGATTCATGGGGTATACATGTTGGCGTGGGACGGCGGGCATGTCACCTATATATGACCGCCTGTCAAGCCTTGATATGTATTGTGGCTGTGCATGGGTGGATGTTCATTCACTTGAATACCTCATGTACCTGTATGGGGTACGTACTTAGTGATTTGGGGACAGCTACGTTTGGAGGACAGTTCAGGGGAGAGCAACCCAATTGAATCGAACCCTCTCAGCTTGCAGCTTTACTAAACGGATGGGGATGTCAAATGTGCTGGAAAGATTCGATCAGGACCTATTGGGGCTCCTCCATCATGCACCTACTGTGAAGCCTTCCATAGCATTACGGCGGAGGATCTCTAGAAGGGGGACCGGAACACCAAGCACACGGGCCAAAGAGTGATGCCCGGGAGGTTACCCTGATAGAAGAGTACCCCGTTAGCCAACTTTGAAGCTCGGGCTTAACATTTCCCGTCCCGCCATTCCAGACAAGCCTCGGTAGTGTAGTGGTTAACACGCCTAGAAACTCGGCACGTAGGAGACAGAGCTGTGAGGGTAACTTGGGTTCGAATCCCAACTGGGGCATTATCTTTTTTTATCGTTTTGCGTCACTTTATCGCCCAAGCGGGGAAGGGGAGTGGGGCGTGTTTTTGGCTTGTATATTATCTATACTTGCTAAGTACATGTACTTAGATCTCATATCTTACTCTGCAGCGATTGCCCTGTCAGGCCCTGTTAGGGTGAAGACTCACTGCGCCAGAAATACCATGATCTGGCTTTCCTGCATATAGGACTACAGAAGGCGAGATGTAAAACAGCGGTCCTGCCCGCCCGCCAGCCTGCTCGTCCGCCCGCTTGCCTGTCCGCTTGCCTGTCAGTCTGCTTGTGGCTTGACCGGCTGGGGAGGGGTCTGAACTTAGTCTCCTAGTCAAGCTATGAAAGAACAGAAGTACCTTTGACAAAGAGGGTTCATATGAGTCTTACATTCGGGCGGTAAAGTGCCCTAGCTTATAGGGGGACTACCCTTATAGTAGGTTTTGGCTGTGTGTACTAAGTAAGTACAAGTAGTTGGCATTTGTTGTTGGCGCGGCAGGGCTAGGGGAAATACCACAGGAGAGAAGAGAAGAGGGGTCTCTCCTGGCCGGGGTAATGCGTTCATCCGCTGGGACTCTATCGACCGGGCTTACCTTAAGTGAGTATGAGGTTGAAGCTCGATTGTACTACCTAGTGCGTTCGGGGATTGTGTTGGTCATGGACTATCACTCGCTCGCTATCCACTTCGTCCCCCCCCCCCGGGGGGCCCCGTAATAGATGTATTGGGATCAAGGCCACACATCAGATTTGATTTAATTTGGCACTTTTCATTGATAGACGAGTTAAGGGATGGTACTTGGCTGAACCCCCTACCCTGCTTGAGCGCTGCGCGGGGGTATCTACTTATGTAAGTACTTGCTACATGACGTAGTTGAGAAGGTAGGTGTGTCCTGTGTAAATAGAACTGTTCCTCTACAGATGGGTACTTGAGTATGTATTTGGCTACAGCACTATAGGTACATACATGTCCCCACCAGGCAACATGTCCAGAGGACGGGGGGGGGGGGGTCAGTCGGGGGAGTGGATGCGGGTTCTAAGGTAGCTTGGAGGCACTCGGGAACCCTAGGATCTGCAGCGTGGGTTACAAAGATCCCCGCAGTACATCGAGTACTTGTCTGGTGGTCAATATATTCACTGTGTCTTTCCAGACCGGGGGTGTGTGTATACGTATACCAAAACCCGCCCTTGCGCTCTTTGTATATCTGTACATTATCACAACCATGTTTGCTATCACTCTACCACTACTACTCCTGCAACTACTACTACAACTCCCACCACTTCTACTACCACCATGGCTGCCAGCTCTAGCTCCTCCGCTCCTGCCACCGTTTCGCCCATCCGGCTCATCAGCACCCTCTAGAGCAGCGTATCAGCTCCAAGTACACAGACACCCTCAAGCTCGCCGGCTGCTCTCCCGGCGGGTACGAGCGCATCCGCACTGCATTTCCCTCCCTACGTCTAAGCTACTTCTGCCCGTCCCGGCTCCTGATCATCACGGTGCCCGGTAGGCCGCACGAGGTCGTCAGTGGAAGGCTCGACAGGATCTCCACAATGGTGGCTTCTATGAGCTTGGGTGGAGCTTGGAAAAGATTGGCCTCACGAGGTCTACCGACTACCCCATGTCTTCGTCTACTTGTGGCAATCGATGGCTCACCACGCAAAACTGTGGGACTGACGGAAACCGTCAACCGGCGGCGCAATATTGACCTACTTGTCACGCAAAGTCGCCTAATAGGGTGGTTAACTGGACCAATTCTCGTTAAAGGTCCTGTTTATGTCTTCGTCTGTATTTAGGACTTGTGGCAATCTGTGGCTCGCCATACAAAATGTGAGTCTAGTTAAGAACGGCTGTCGGCGGTGCAGGAGAGACACACTTGTCATGCAAAATTGTACAAAAGAGTGGTGGTGTATACTACTTATCGTTAAGATTGTGCTCATCACCACGCCGTTTCTTCGCCAAAAAGTTGTGAGAACCGGGAACAGGCAAAGACATCCGCGCCTCCCTACGCCTAAGCTACTCCTACCCTTCCCGGCTCCTAATCATCACGGTGCCCTGTAGGCCGCAGGAGGTCGTCAGTGGGAGGCTCGAGCGTGGCATCCGGCAGGATCTCCACAATGGTGGCTTCTATTGGCTTGGGTGGAGCTTGGAAAAGATGGGCCTCACGAGGTCCACCGACTACTCCATGTCTTCGTCTGTATTCAGGACTTGTGGCAATCGGTGGCTCACCACACAAAACTGTGGGACTAATGGAAACCGTCAACCGGCGGCGCAATATTGGCGGTCGGCTAGGTGTAGCTGCATGAGTTCCTCGTTGGGCAATTCCAGGTAGAGGAGGCGGGGAGCGTCCCGATTCGGGCCCACCAGAGTAGTGTGTGGAAGGAAGAGGACGAGGGGCGTAGTGGGGAGGATGAGACGGAGGAGCGGCAGAGCGGAAGTGATGGAAGTTATCACCCGTCGCAGTAAACGCATGAGATATTCTCTTTTTTCCGTCCGTTGTTTGTATCGGGGCATGTGTCTTTGTATCTGTGGTGATGGCCCACTCTCTATACAGTCTCTCTCTTTTTTGCCGATGTCTCTGTAAATAGATTCACTCCCAGCAGGTGATCTTAACTCCTGTGCTTGCATAGGGCAGGGTGCAAGTGTTGGGTTGTGCCGGGTAGTTTTGTTGTTGACCTTAATCGCAATTGTTAAGTTTTTGTCGATAAGATGCAGATTCACATCTCTTTTCCAATAATGGGAACTTAATTGAAATATGTGGTAGGGGTGGTATGGGGGGGGGTAGTCTCGTGCCCAGCCTGTGGTAATGCTCTGCACAACAAAACAACAGTCTGGGAACGAGACTAGGGGGGGTTATCGCCGCCATTTGTAAGGTTTCCACAAAGTCACAATGATTTCTACATCCTTTATTACGCACAGGGTTCCGGGAGCGCTGATTAGGAGCCAAGGAAAAGCAGTCAAAAAGGTGCAGATTGGGGAGGATTAATCGCGATCATAGACTATCACTCGCCTCTCTGCCTGCCTGCCTACCTGAGTACATGTAGTTTCCTTGTTTCCGCTAGCTCCCGATGGATCCTCCTGAATGTGTACATAACAGCCTAGTACATTAACGTCTCTACATGTACTCACACTGTACTTGACTTGTTGAAACTGTGACTCAAGTCCTGCTACCAGAAAGGGGAGGGCCGCGCCGTTGCGGCGCATTCTCCCGGCCGCTACATACATACCGCCGCTCTGCCCTGCCGGGGGTGTTTGTGGCCACTATTCGTACCCCACCATACGTAACCGTGGCGGGCTATCAAAGCCCCAAGAGAAGACCTCCCATGGCCTACTAGTAACCAATGGTGGTGGAGTCAGTTGTAGAGAACAAGATCCGTGACTTACTTTCCTTTTGTGCAGTCATGCCAGGAACTATATTATGTTCTGTGTGCTTCGAGTCTCAATAGCGGGGGGGGGGGGTGTAGAAGGAAGGAAGGACGTGATATCTCCAAGTCCCAACCCTAACCCTCATTCCCGCTGAGGTTTTTTGATAATCTGATTTCTCCGTGAATGATTCACTACAAGAGGAGCCATAATTGAGCTTGATTGGGATCTGAATGGGCGGAAAATATCAGGGTTTTCGCCTAATCAGGGAACTAAAGCTCATATTATGCTCAAATCATACCTCGGTCTCAAAATCAGTCTGGGTACATAAGTATTGTAGGGTGACAAGTTTCCGTGATTCTGTAAAAGGGTGGGTCATGGACCAACTATAGCTTGGCGGCCGCAAGGGGGATGTTAGTGTTATTAGAGAGTTAAAGGTCAATAGAACATAGTATCTAGGCTGAAGTCCCTATTGCTAGCTTTTCGGGTTAGACTTTTAGGAAGTTTCCGCTGGTTGCTATGCATGCAGAGATCACGAGAACTTTTGTCACCTTACAATACATTAGGGAGTGATGCACATTTGGTGGTTCCATAGCCACACGGAAATTAATTTGTACATAGGGTAAATATGGGTGTGCGGATGCTCTTTGTCAAGTATATACTTACTTAGTGCTTAGATATGGTAGACAGGTTCTGCACGGCTGCGTTGTATTGTGATAGGGTGTTTGGGTGTGTTGTCTAGTCAAGATGTGCATCACTTCCTCTAGAGGACTACCTTAAATGACTAAATCAATTACTTACTTGTTCACTAACCGACATACACTTACTAAACGACTCCACTAAATGATGACTCTCGTTCCACTAGCACTTGAATTTAACACCATATTCTATATAAATGACTTCATTTGCTAAGTGACTAGAAACTTGGAAAAACTGTCGCCAAGAAACTAAGTAAATATTTGGGTTCAGAGTCTTGGCCAAGAACCCCCAACTATTTTTAACTCAACAGCTACATTAGCGCCAGTCCGGATATTCCTATAAGTATTATTTTGACCACCAATACTGCGGCATGGCTTTGAAAAGCCTTAATTTTGAAAATACCATTGATTAAACCCAAAAGGGTGAAGAAGATGATGTTTGGTGCCAGTTTAAACCCGTTAAGACATAATTAATTATAAGGGTCTTTTGGAGAGCATCATATATACGAAGGAAAAGAGTTGTCAAAAACTATAAGCAATTCAGGGTTAGGGCCGGGACTTGGAGATATCACGTCCTTCCTTCCTTACATCTCCATCTCCACACCTCTATCTCTATCTCCACACCTCCATCCCCATCTCCACACCTCCATCTCCACACCTCCAAGCATTCTTATAGGCCTTTTATCCTTAAACCTTATAGCCCATTTATCCTTATAAGAAGTGCCCAGTTCGCCCAGAACGGTAAGGGGTGCCTGTCGAGACCCATATCCATGCAGAGTATAGACTCATGAGGTTCCGGGCTCAAACCCCGCGGGTGGGGCGGTAGATAGGCAGGCAGGCAGGTGCCAGCGGGCGGGTGGGCGAGGCGGCTGTCTACCCATTTTATACCTGGCCTTCTGTAGACTTATAAAAAGTCTTGAAACAAGGTAATCCTTTTTCTATGGTAGATATTGTCGTTAAAGGGGCGGTCTTTGCAAAACCAGACGTATCATACTGAAAAGGGTGATATTAAGCCCACATGGCTCCTCTATAAGCTAAAAATGTGACCCGTTCGGGAGTAAAGTAGGGGCCGGATACTACATAAACCTTGCAGACGGTATCCTTATAACGACATAGGTTGTGCAGTGTTAGTAGGTAAGGGATGTGAGTGACAATAAAGGAAAATCAGTGCCTCGAGAACCCAGGTTTCCCTCACAGCTCTGTCTTGTACGTGCTGTGCTGAGTTTCTAGGCGTGGTGACCACTACACTACCGCGACTTGTGTGCAACGGCGGGACGGGAGGTCTTAACCCGGAGCTTAAAGGTTTAGGTTGCTAGCGCCAGTGCGGATGGAGGTCAATGTTGACCCCGAATGATGCAGCTGGCAGCAGCAAGATCCGATACAAAGGCACCGCTGCCAGACTCCACCATCCCAAGAAATGCATTGCAGAATGTATCGATAATGCATCACAGTCTCATTTCTCCAGGAGTTCAATGTAATGTATCAATAAAAATACAAAAGCTCAGCTCCGGGTTTGAATCTGTGCTATTATGTTTCAGCCCACAGCCCACCGCCTAAGCTACATGTATTAGTTGATATACTAGAACCAAGAACTATACCAATAAACCGAGGAGTTCAAGTAAAGTAACCAATAAGGTCGTCAATAAAGTTGCCAATAAACAATAGACGACATTCCAGAGGCCTCGACACACGTTTATATATGCATCAACCGATGCATTTATGCACCATTCTAGTATGGGAAATGTATCAAGTGATGCATTTTTGCGCTGGTAGGGGGGGGGGCTACAAGGTAACCGTTACTCCGCGGGCCCTCTACCCACTCCAGCACGGGCAAGACGTATCCGCCATGCACGAGAGCGGTTTTGTGATCAATGCGCAGAGCCTAGAAGGATACATGCAGCGAAAGCCTAGTGCTATACCGGTACCTCCTCTACTTACTTACACATAAGGGTAATCCCTCTACATTACCGTCCGAACGTATATAAATATCAGCCTGATCTGGAGACCTAGAGCTTGATATATGCCTTATATACCTGATCGGGCGATAATCTCGATATCTGGTGCCTAATTAGGGCTGAAGCTCGATCAGGCTCTTTCTGGAGAATAGGATGCGCGGGTAAAATCAGATTATCAAAAACTCTCAGCAGGATAGGGTTAGGGTTGTGGACTTTGAGATATCTGCGCCCTCTACACCTTCATCTCCTCTACACCTCCATCTCCTCTACACCTTCATCTCTACACCTTCACCTCTACGCCTTCACCCCTACACCCCATCTCTACGGCTTCATCTCTACGGCTCCATCTCTACGGCTTCATCTCTGCTCATCTATGCCCTCCTCCCAATTAATCATCATCATCATTAGGATATGAGCTAATCGGTGAATTAGGCACCCAACCCAGTGAATCCAACGAATCCAGCACCCAACCCAATGAATCCAATGAATCCAGCGAATCCAAACGAGCGCGCCGGCGGAATCAAGCACTGTACTGTACTGTACCGTACCGTACAGAGCATGTACTGAAGCAGGCAAGCCGCTGTAGTAATAATTTTTAGATATATGTACATAGTACTAAATCGTGGAACAAATAAGAATTTCATCTGTGAAATTTCCCTATGCAGAACAAGTGTGGATACTGGCCTACCTGCGCATTTGGGTTTCTCAGTGAGTGAAATCAGTATTATATCGGACTTCATACGATAAAAATATCAGACTGAGCCAAAAGTTAGCTTCAACGTGGCATGATAAAAAATATCATATCCAGCCATATATCCTGTTTAACTAAACCCTATATCGAGCTGGTAGTGGTATGTGGACTGGCGGCTAAGTAGCTTAAGCAAGCAGCAAGTAGTAGTAGTAGCTACTAGTATTTCTGATTCACTCTATGGTTACTATCAGCTACATACTTATTAGGAGCAGCGAATATATTTGACGGTTTTATCCCTCCAAGGGATAATGGTACCAGGTTCCGGTACCGAGCGTACCGCTATACAGTCGAATCTCTCTATAAGGGTACCCCCTATAAGAATAACCGCCCTGTAAGGGTGCTGAAGTATGTGTTCACGGCCCTTCCGGGCTTTATCAATACAAGTTCACACTTAGTATAAGGGCTGCAAGCGCCCTATAAGGGTACCAGTCTTTGGTCCCGGCGCGCCTTTGTAGGGGTTCAACTGTAGCATAGGGGCCTTCGCTGTATATATTGCGGTTATGTAGCACCCTTATAACGAGATCGATAAAAGAGAGGCACGAAACAGTAAAAAACAAAAGATAATGCCTCGATTGGGATTCGAACCCGAGTCTCCCTCACAGCTCTGTCTTCTACGTGCTGAGTTTCTAGGCGTGATACCACTACACTACCGGGGCTTGTCTGCACGGGGAATTCTAAGCCTGATGTACGCGGCCCTAAAGTTTAAACTGCTAGCGCCAGTGACCAGCCAGCAGCAACAAGACACCACGCAAAGGCGCCGCTGCTAGAGGCTACAAATAAGCCCTGCCCTCTACCCACAGCCATCAATACAAGTATCCGAGAGGTGTGTATGAAGTATCTATCAATCAATCAATCAGTATCCATGTAATTAATGAGTTAAACAAAAAAAAAAAAAAATCAATCAGTATCCGAGCAGTGTCACCACCGAGTGATACCCCATGACCCACTAGCCACCCCCTGTACTTATCTGCTCCGGCAAGAATTACATGTACGGCCACTATATACCGGGGGGGGGGGGGTACACGGGGGGTAGCGGGATATTGGTGCGGGGTTGGGGCGTCGAGAGGGGGGAGGGGGGTAGGCTAGGGGTAGGGCGCTGGGGCACGGGTTTAATTTGTAAGGTCCGCTACTGGTGCTGCAGCTGGTGTTGTCTGGGCAGGTACTTCCTATATGTATATGTATAGCTTAGTTAGGGCTCTGGAGCACGACCCGCCCAGGGTTGGGACAGCAACATGGCGCACCGGGAGGCAGTCGCTGTACCGGCGTTGGCAACACCCAAGGCGGGGGAGTCCCGGTTGTAGCCGCAGCGGCCGTGTTCACCGCGGGCGTGTACTGTACCATCTTCTTCGATCATGTGGCTCTAGCTGGGGTGCATAGAAAGTATCATAAGTACCCCCCTCTCCTTTCGATTCCCTGTACATACGTAGTGGGGGTTTGTAGCTGTGGCGCTGGCCCCGAGCCTGCAGCAAAAAGAAAAGGCGGATTCACACGGCCCGCCCACCGCGCCAGGGCACTGGGTACATTGCCAGGTCTGTACCGGAGCGGGGAGGTTTGGGTTTGTGGTGACGTCCGGATTGTATTGTAGCCCGGCCGGGAACCCCGTGGACTAGCTTAAGTAAGGGCTGCTATACAGGGCGACAGATTGGAGTAGTAGTATATCCCAAGCACAAACGCGCCCCACGGGTTACCACTCGGTATGGATATGCATCTGGACGCGGACAGAAGACGTACAAAGCGTAGGGGCCTATATCACGGCCCGGAAAGTGTTGCCCTACATATACGTCCCAGTTAATCCCCCCAACCACCGGGGACTGGGCTGGAATGCAGTCCACAGTCCTGTCTCTCCGGAGGGGCGTGTATGATGTATAGACAGTGCACATATGAGCTAGTCCCGCATTGCTTCAGGCCTACTATTCCGCGGCCGTTTCCGTGGTCTAGCAAGACGCACGCCCCCACCGCCCCGCTGTGTCTGGACGTCCTCCGTTACCGTCTGGCCCGGTTTGGGGATAGTAGAGCTCGAGTGTAGGCCCATAGTTACTTTATAAAGAGCGAGTGACACCCCATGACCCACCGAACCACCACGGCCTCTAAACTACCTTTTTATTTTCTATCTACCTATCTATCTACTATCTACACTACCCTCCACAGCCGCCCTCAACCCCTCCACAACCCCCTCACACCCCTCCACGCCCGCCAACGCCTCCACCCCCGCCCGCACCCCCCCCACCCGCCCCACAGCACCTCCGCCACAGCCCCCCTCCGCGCCCACTCCGCCACAACCCCCACCCCCTCCACAACCCTCACCACCCACTCAAACACCTCCTCGGCCAGCCCCCCCCGGAGCGCCCGCGGCAGCGCCTCCACCGCACCACCAACCCACGCCACAAACCCCTCCTCCGCAGAGCACGACGCAAGAACACGCGCCCACCGCCGCGCCTCAACAACACAGTCAACATAGAGGTTCTGCCTCTCGCGGGCAAACAGCGCGGCGGGGGTCTGCACGGGCGCGTCGACGACGGCGTTGAGGCGGTGGCGCGCGGCGCCCGCCAGCGCGGCAGAGGGCGCCATGGCGTCCAGCAGCGCGTCGCCCGCGCGCAGCGCCGTGGACTGCCGGCTGGGGAGGAGGAGGGCGCAGACTGCGCGGGCCGCGGCGGCGCGCAGGTCCCCGTCGTCGTCGTTGAGGAGGTCGTAGAGCGCCAGTAGGGCGGGGGCGTGGGTCTCGTTGCGCGGGGAGAGCGACGGCGAGAGGGCGTGGAGGGCGTGGAGCGCGGCGGCGCGGGTCGGGTGTGGCTGGTCCTCGTGGGTGGCGGCGGAGACGAGCGGGGTTAGCGCGGGTAGCGTTTTGTCGGGGTTGTGTGCGGCGAGGAGGCCGAGGGTGGAGAGGGCTGCGGATTGTTGGCTGGGTGGGCTGCTGGCGGCCGTGGCGAGGGCGTAGACGGTGTTCCAGTGGGCGGCGGTGGCGCTGGTGGTGCCGTACCGGTATAGGAGGCCTAGTGCTGCCGTGCGCAGCTGGTGCCATGGGTGCTGGGTGACGAGGTGCCATAGGGCGTTGTCGAGGTCTGGGGTTGGCGGTAGGGTTTGCGGCGCGGCGAGCAGCTGCTCGGCGGTCGAGAGCGCGGCTTCTTCGTCGCTGCTGCGCAGGAGGGCGGTCAGGGAGGCTGTGCGCGGGGGCGTCGGGTCTCGAAGCGCCCGCGTGACCATGAATGTCGTTAGGTGGGTCTTGAAGAGCGTTCGGCCGGCGATGCCGGCGCTGGAGATCGCTGTGAGGGCTTCGGGGGCGGTGGCGGCGTAGGTGCTGATCTTTGGGTGCAGTGCTGTATAGATGTACATATATCAATTAGTTAGCAATGTGTGTATAGTAGAAGGGGGGGGTCAATGATCGCCCTGCAGGTCAATGATCGAGTCACGTACCATCACTCGGCGGCGCCACCACCGCAAGGTCCGTGACGATCTGGAGAAACACGGCCCTGATAACGGCGCATTCGGACCTGACAACAAGGGCCTCAAACGCGGTCTCCAGCGCCGCCCAAACGGCCGCCATGTCCTCTCCCTTCCCCTTCTTCCTGTTATTCTCCAGGAGCGCCCGCACGGCACACAGCCGGCCATGGACGCCGTTCACGCGGACGCCGGCGGCGGCAGCCTCATGCAGCAGCTGCACGGCGACACCCGCGCCCCCGCCGCAAAGACTGGCATACGCCCTGGCCGCCATCTCACGCACCTTCCACACGCGCGCCTCCATGGCCGCACGCACACACCCCACGAACTCGCCCTCCTCCCCCTCACCGGTGCACTCCAGCCGCGCCAGCAGCGACAGCGCCGGATACACCATCTCCGTGGCAGCAGCGCCGCGGGCATCGAGCGCCGCCACCCTCTCGCGCAGCCCCCGCAGAAGCACCTCCCGCACGCCTGGGTACCGCGCAAAGAAGCCCGCTGCGTCCTGCCCACGCACGCCGACGATCCGGTTGAGCAGCGCCGTGAACAGCATGATGCCGCAGTTGCGCAGCGCCCATACGTGCGCGCCGAAGCAGTCGACGGCGAGGGCTAGCGCGGCGCCGACGTGGCGCGCGGCGCCAGGCGAGAGTCGCGCGTCCGTGAATAGGTGCTTGAGGCAGTTGATGGCGTGGACCTGCGGGAGGTCTGTCTTCTCGCTCTCGTCCCCGCCCGGGTCCGGGGGGGGCATGGCGGCCACGGCGAAGAGGTGGGCGAACGTTTTGTGGAGCAGCGGGCGGGCCGGGTCGGGTTCGGGGGCGAGCGTCCCCGCGAGGAGGAAGGGGAGGCCGGCGGAGCGGCGGGTGATTCTGGAGGCGGAGGTGGTGACGAGGGGGAGGTTCTGGTCGAGCCATTGGGCTGGGAGCGGGTGCAGGGCGCGGTCGGTGGACGTGTAGCAGGTGTGGCAGAGGGTTGTGAAGGAGGGGGAGACGGCGGAGAAGGCGCCGCGGTGGCGGATGTGCGTGAGTTGGGAGAGGAGGAGGGAGCCGGCTTTGGGGAAGTCGGCGGCGTGTAGAGGGGAGGTGGCGGGGGTTGTGGGGTCGTAGGGCGCGTGGGAGAGGACGGTTGCGAGGAGGGAGCTGGGGTGCGGTTAGTCGGTGGGGTCAATGATCGGATTGGGGGGAGTGATAATTCATGATGCGGGACAAACCTCGACTCCTTCACCGCCCTCCACGAGTAGCTCATGACGGTCTGACTATTGAGCCCCTCGTCCTCGTCCTCCTCGTCCTCGTCTTCGTCCACCCCAGCGGGCATACAGCCCTCGGGACTATCCACACAGAGGACGTCCCTGGTGATCTCCCAGATCTCTTCACACGCCCTCACGACCCTGACCACGACCTCCCTCCCCGCGCCACCCCACGCATCACCCCTCCCCAGCACCAACCTCAGTCCCGCCAGCAACCCATGCACCGGTTGCCGCCTCACCGCCGCCTGGAAGTCACTCCTAGCAACCCCCAGCCGCTCCTCGAGCATATCCAGCACCTCCGCGACCACCCCCGCCTCACCCCCGCCCCACAGCAGCAGCACAACCCTAGCAACCCCGTCCGCGTCCCTCTCCCGCCCAGACGCATCCATCCTCGCCACCCCCGCGCCCAGCAGGCGCCGGTCCACCGCCCCCGCCGCAAACACAAGCACCTCCGCGGCCATCGCGCGGACGTCGTCAAACGGATTAAACACCGCCTCGCGGAGCACGCCCTGCATCCCGGGGCCCAACACGCGCACCCTCCCCGCCCACGCGGCAGGCCAGTTCAAGACACGCTTCGCGTCCGCCGGGACGGCAAGGGTGGTGTCGACCCCGCTGCGGACTAGCACCGTCAGCATCTTCAGCGCCGTCGTGGTGCGCTGGTAGGAGCTCCCTGGGTGCAGCTGCGTCTGCAGCTCTTGCACGAACCATACGATGAAGGCCCTGATTGCCTCGATCTGCGCCGCGAGACGCTCTGCGCCGCTAGGGGCGCCCGTTGGGTGCTGGAGGTGGTTCTGGTGCTGCTTGGAGAGGTGGTAGGAGGAGGCTGCGAGGCGCTCGAGGAGGCTGCGGAGGGACTGGACGGTCTGGTCGCGTACCTCTGCGTCGGCCTCGGTGTGGAGTGCTGGTAGGGCGGCGCGGAGCGCGGCCAGAGACGAGGCTGGGAGAGGGTGCGTGGGGGCGGGGGAGTGCGTGAGGAGGGTCAGGGCCGCGAGACGGACGTGCGGATGTGGGTGGAAGAGTAATGGGGCGGTGAAGGTTGATGGGACGGTGATAGTGGTTGCGGACGATTCTACGAAGGGATCAGCACGTTTGTGGAGGATAGAGGTTTCTCATTAGATATGGAATATATACTCTTTCCTACAGTAATGCTTGTGCCCTCCTCCTCCGTGTCCTCCTCTTCGGAAACATACCCAAGGTCCTTCCCGACCTTGAGACAGCAGAGGAGACTCATGAGCTCCTCGCCGTCCTCCTTCTCCTCGGCACCCCCGGTACACCTTGCCAGTCCCAACCCGTCCACAAACAGGCCGAATCCCACTCTCGAGGCCTTAAACAACCCCGGCAGCACATACGTCTGCACATTGGCCCTGAGGCCCTCACAGCGCATAGCCATGCCCACGGGCGCACTCCACAAGCGCAGCCAGGCCTCCTCCTCCCCCAGCATCTCCGCCCTCCTAGCCCCCAACAGGGTGACCACAGCCTTCCCAATCGCCGGCGCCAGCGTCCGGTCCCCCATCCCCGCCAGGAGCGCCTCCACGACGCCTTCACCACCCGCAAGCACGTCCGCCGCAGCGACAACACGCTTGCGCAGCACCGTCTCGAGGACGTAGTAGTGCACCTTTGACGATCTCCCCGCGGCGAGGAGGCGCAGCGCGAACGGGCCCGGGTCCGGGTGCGTGCCCAGGACGTTTCCGAATAGGTCCTTGAGCGCCTTTGAGAGCGCGGACTGCGCGCTGTCGAAGTGGGTTGTTACCACGGCGGCGAGGGGGGCCCAGGGCGGCGGTGTGTCCGGCAGTGGGAGGCGCTCCGGGTGCTGCCGTGAGCGCAGGAGGTACGTTGATAGGGCGTCGCAGGCGAGGGCGCGGTGCGGCTGTGTAAGTGTCGGGGTGAGCGCGGTCTGTAGGAGCGCGGGGAAGAGGGCGGGCGTGGTGCGGGGACTGTGGTGGGAAAAAGGTTGTTAGTTGGTTGTATATAGAGAGAGAGGAGGGAAATGATCGGGTACCCGTCTTTCTGCTTGATGAGGGATGCGCGGGCATTTCTGAGGACGTCCTCGCCCAGGGGGACTGTAAATACTGGTTCTGTGTCTGTTTCTGGCATCAATTCTGTGTGTTTGGTTTGTCGATATATATGAAATTGATGATGTACAGACAGCGGGGTCGATATTCAGTTTTTGGTGTCTCTCTTCCTCTCTGGTGAATCTCAACCGGGTAATCAAACCAAATCAATCGCTTGAGCCTCATTTCGTTTCTTGGCGTTGTCCCGGGTGAAGGGATTTTTAATTATTCTTTTTTATTTTTTATTTTTTCGATTCTGAAGGGAAATTCTGTTAACGACAACAACAACGTCGATCATCGATCACCAATCGTCCCTTCATCAATCAATCAATCAACCATCATCTCCCAATCACTGTCAATATAAACACCAATATCAATATCAATATCAATATAATATCATAAATCATCAGTCATCGGGATATCCGGATACTTGACTGTCGTTTCCCATCGCCACATTTATAATCATCGCGGCCCCCGTCCATCAATCACAACTATCACCACCTCACACACATTACAAAAGAACATCTCTCTCACCAATAATCAATCCCTCTGACCCCTCGCAATGGCCTCAATCTGGGACTCCATAACCGGGCGCAAATCAACCCCCACCCCCACCTCCACACCCTCCCACCACGCCCCCGCCGACTCCGGTGACACCGCCCCAACAAGCACCTTCACCTCCTCCCCAACCCCCACCTTCGACCCCACCACCTCCAGCGACGTCTCCTCCTTCCTCACCCCCGGAACCCTCGACCCAACACTACTACACCCCCTCGCCGGCCTCTCCTCAACCCTCTCCTACCTCGACCTCGACGAGACAGCCCTATCCCCCCTCGGCGGCAGCACCGCCCTCCCCTCCCGCGGCTGGTCCGACGACCTCTGCTACGGCACAGGCACCGTCTACCTCGTGGGCCTCTCCGCCGGCGGCCTCTGGGGCCTCTCGGAGGGCCTGCGCAAGGCGCCCCCCGCCGCCCCCCCCCGCCTAAAGCTCAACTACGTCCTCAACGGGATGACGCGCCGCGGCCCGTTCCTCGGCAACTCGGGCGGCGTGCTGGCCCTCGTCTACAATGGCGTCAATTCCGCGATTGGAAGCGTGCGCGGGAAGCACGACGCCGCGAATAGCGTCCTTGCGGGCGTTGTGGCCGGCGCGGTGTTTAAGAGCACTAAGGGCGTGAGGCCGATGGCGTGGAGCGCTGTCATGGTTGGTGGCGCGGCTGGGGCGTGGACCGTTGCTAGTAGGGCGCTTTTGTAGGGCGGTGGTAATTGCAGGGGGGGGGGGGGGGGGTAGGGGCCCATATTGTGGATATTTTTTTTTTTTCTTTTCTCCCTCCTCTTCTTTTTTTTTTTTTTTTTTTTTTTAGGGCAGGATAGCTAGCCGTAGTTGTAGCTTTCGTCGTGTGTATGGGCAGCAGCACCACACCGGGTATAAAAAAAAAAGTCCATCTCCTCTTATTTCTCTTTCTCTCTTTCTCTCTTTTGTCTTTTTCTACCTAGACAGGCGTTTTGATGTAGCATGTAGGCGGGGCGGGTGGTTATGTATGTATTGTATGTATGAGGGGGCCGGGGAGTAAATAAATAAATAGGATAAGATACATGTACCCAGCCGTAGACTGTGGGCTGGCTGACTGGAATGGTGTTGTAGGTGGTGGTGGGTGGTGGTGAGTGGTGAGGTCCAAGATCATGGGGCATCACTCGTGCGGTATAAACCAGGCCTACGTAACAAAAAGTAGAGACCGCCCGGCCCTCCGCGCATGCCAAGGATAGTAACAAGCGGCCCGACCCGACCAGCCACTTACACTTACGAGTGGATATACATACACACTTTGTAGCCGTGGGGAGATGCCAAAAGGCCAGCCGTAGTAGAGTTGGGCGTATTGGGGACTCAACTTACTACGCACGAGTAGTGCTATCTGCATACATACATTTACACCACCTCCACAACCCCCCACCCCGCCCCGCCCCGCCCACCTGGCTACCTCCTATAAGCTTAAGCCTCGCGGGCCGAGGGGCACCCGGGGGTGTTGTTGTGTTGTGTTACCGGTGCGGGCCAGCGGGCGGAGGAGGCTTCTATGCAAGTGTGCCAGTGGTCCAGTCTTCGCCAGCAAGCCGCTAGAAGGAAGGGCCGTACATTATTATAGCAGCTTGTACCAGAGTAATAAAAAGGGTGGCTCCGGTACTACATACATACATACATAGTCTCGTTCCCAGACCCAATCGGTATTTCTTTATGTGATGTGCTCAATATCGAAAGGTTAGTTAGGGTTACTAATACATAAAATACTACATCTCCAACCACACCAAAATAGGGGATGGGCACGAGACTACATGTAATACATACATACATACATACATACATACATACATACATACATACATACATACATACATAAGGCTGTAGCAATTTAAACTTTAGACACTGGGCTTAAGATTTCCCGTCCCGCCATCTCAGACAAGCCCCGGTAGTGTAGTGGTTAGCACACCTAGAAACTCGGCATGTAGAAGACAGAGCTGTGAGGGAGACTTGGGTTCAAATCCCAATCGAGGCATTATTTTTTTTTTCAATCCATGCCCGCCTGGTAAGTATGTACTGGTTGGTGTATTATTATGGGGGGTCTGTGTAGTCCTATGGGAGCCTCTGCTACAAGCACACGGTAACATGTAAGTACTGCTCGAAACCCATTCCATTCTTTCCTTCCCGCCCCGAATCGACTCGACTCGACTCGACTCCCGCACGCACCAACAACACAAAAGGTTAGTCCGCTGGCCATGGGGAGACCTCTCCACACAACAATCACTATCCCATAATCCAGAGCCGGAGATAGCCAATCTTTCCAGCCTTTACGGCGGCTCGATAGGAGAGGGCGGAAAGACAGAGGGCAGATTATCTCCTACGAGTGAGTGGTGGAAACAAACACATGAGCAAAGGAACGTTAAGTGCGGTGCCGGTAGTTCCTTACATGAAAACCGTGTCGAAATTGGGAGAGTCGTATTGTTAATTAAGCAACAAGGCTATGACGATATAATGCATTAAATCATCCCTAGAGCACCCCCCACAAGTTTTCATTCCAAAATTGAAACTATAGCTTAAATAGATTCCTCTTTTAAGTTGGTCACAGCCCTTCTTTGCTGTTTTGACCTGGCTACATATTGTTGCCAACAGATAAGTACCCTTCTAGTACGTAGAGTTGATACGGAGATCAGGTCCGTACGTGCTTATGTACGGTAAGGGCCCATGGGGCTATGTATGTACCTATGGGTCGGCCCACATCATTTCCCGTCCCGCCATTGCAGACAAGCCCCGGTAGTGTAGTGGTATCACGCCTAGAAACTCAGCACGTAGAAGACAGAGCTGTGAGGGAAACTCGGGTTCGAATCCCAATCGAGGCATTATTTTTTTTTTTTTTCATCCACGCCCGCCTATGTAAGTACTAACACAGCACACACAGCCTCGTTATAATTAAGTAGCCTCGTGCCCACCCCCTATTTTGGCGTGGTTGGAGATGTAGTATTATATGTATATTAGTCTATTAGTCCACACAACATAAATAAATACCGGTTGGGTCTGGGAACGAGACTAGTAATTAAGTACATATATTCCGATCTGGGGCCGGTTGGTATATTATTATGGGGGGGTCTATATAGTCCTATAGGACCTTAAAGAGCTTTTGCTATAACAAGCACACGGTATATCTATGTAAGTATTGCCACGGACCTTCGAAACCCATTCCATTCCTTCCTTCCCGCCCCGAGACACAGCAATCACTATTCCACAGCCCTTCTTTGCTGTTTTGACCTGGCTGCATATTGCTATCAGCAGGTAAGTACCCTTCCAGTAGAGTTGATACGGAAATCAGGCCCGTACGTGCTTATGTACGGCGGGACTATGGGTCACGATCTGGAGCTGTATAAGTACATACAGCTGAACCCTCCCATAAGGGTACGTTGGGGCTAAAAGATTGGTACCCTTATGGGGAGGTTCGATCGACTGTATACTAAGTATATATCCGGTTCGTATTATGCTATGCGCTGCCCAGTACCAAACATGATGGGTGATATAGCTACATGTAGATCTCTACGTCTCCAGCCTAATGCTGCCTGAAGATAGGTATTCTATAACTATGGAGAGTAAGTACACCACTACATGCATCTGAGGCTGGAGCGCACCGCCCCCAGCGCCATGATGCGGGCCCCCGTCTTCCTTGAGCCCACGGACTGGCTAGGCCAAGGGACAGTCTGATTCTACAGGGCACAGACATATATCACACCAAGACGCACACCGAGCCATCAACAATGATAAAAAAAATAAAAATATAAATAAATAAAATAAAAAAAAACTACCTACTACCCAAGCCCTACTTCCCCTCCATAAAAGCCTTAAACCTCTCCCCCCACTCGCCGCCCCTCCACCTACTCAGCGCGGGGCGCCCCTCCACGATGTCGCCAGCAGCCCAGGCAACCCTCCTCCTGTCCATGTCCTCCGTGACGTCGTTGTCCGGACACACGACGTAGAAGTCGCCGCAGTCCATTTTGGCGGCGAGGCGCTCGGCGACCTGGTCTGCGGTCCACGCGCCCGCGGGCTTGTCGGTCTTTCCGACGCCCGTCATGCCCGTGTGTGTCCACCCGGGGACGAGCAGGTGCACGGAGATGGGCGTGTCCTTGAGGTCGAAGGAGAGGTGCTCGGCGAGCGACTTGACGGCAGACTTGGATGAGTTGTAGCCCGGGTTGGAGGGCGGGTTGGTGATCCCTTGCTTGCCTGCGGGGGGGGTGGGTTAGTGGATATCTTGTATACTGGGTATGTTTTGAAGACTTACTGCCCAGGATGACGATAGAGCTCGGGCCCGAGTTCTTCCTAAGCGTTGGCAAGAACTCTGCAACCCCGTTCAAGACGCCAAAGACATTCGTATCATACATCTATGCACACATCAGCCACGCCCTGCCCACCCTCACACAACCCCCAAACTCACCTTCCTAAAGCTGTCCACATCCTCCCAGTCCGTCTTCGGGCCCACCGCAGCATTCAAGACCAGCAGGTCGACCCTGCCGCCAAAGCTGCTGTCAACGGCGCGGCTGACGGCGCCCCACGCCCCGCGGTCGCCCACATCCATGGCAACGGTCTCGACGCTGCCCGGCGGCGCGTTGAGCGTTGCGGCCACGGCCTCGAGTTGCGGCCCGTTGATGTCTGTCAGCACTAGCTTGAGGCTGTGGGCTGCGCACAGGCGCGCAATGGCGAGGCCGATCCCTGAGGCGGCGCCGGTGATCACGGCTGTGTTTGAGGCGGCGAAGACGGGGTGTGGCATGGTGCTGTGTCTGTGTCTGTGTGTGTGTGTGTGTGGGGTGTGTTGGTTGCAGGTGAAGGAGGGAGGGCTGGGCGGGTATTTATTGGGGCGGGCGGGCGGCCTGCGTGGGTGGAGTTATCCGGGCGCTATTGCCGTTACCTCCGCGTGTGTGTGGTCGCCGAGTGAGGGGTTGTGACCCAGATCTCTTGGCTGTCGTTGCTTCCTGGTGACGCGGGATGACCTGGGCCTGACATCAACGGAAAAAGGGCTAATGATATTCCAAACAGGTATTTTTTACCCTTGCGCCAAGGTCTACGCTTAGAAAGCAAGTGCTCGCCCAGAGGGGGGGGTGGGGGTATCTCCTAAGTCCGGGCTACTACTAACTTATAATTGCTATATATGTGCCGGTAAAATAGATAGAGCTGCATGGGCCGGACATATCAAAGCACCATTTACCCAATTAAACGGGTTTCTCAACTAATAAATTAATATATTGGCAGCTTCAGATATACTTGTTATACCGAGTTTATTGGTTAGACAGCCTACATATATGTACCAGATCTAGCTAGTGCATATATCCCCAAGCACAGTGCACGTCGAGGGCACCCAAGCTATGTGAATCGACACAACCAAGCCCTTAGGAAACACTACTGTAGCTACTTAGGTGTGTGTATATGCCCTTTATAGCGGCGTGATATCCATGAATTAATGCCCCTTAAACACCAGTCGTAAAGATATATTCATACGCACTACCAGAGTGGCTGCAAGGTTTCGATATGATCTGGATACAGGGCGCCCTCTAGATGGCCGGAGGGTGAGATCTGTTCTCTAACACCGCACGCGAGGCTTCTTATTATGTCCTGCGCTCTGACTATGTACATACCTATTCCAAGATCTTTACGGCGATCCGCGCTGGTCCCGGGAGCTGGTAACGCGCCGGGGGTGGGTGGAAGGAACTGAAGGATAAATGTGCAGTTTAGAACCACAAGGCCATTCGTATGCTATGAAGTGCTACTGTGTGTGCCTATTTGAGCCGTCTTGACCACGCTGACATATATAGTGGCGTACAGCGGACGTAAAGGAAAGAGCCAGCGCCGTTCTTGGTGAGGCCACATGTATGTACCAGTAAGATAAGAAGTAGGAGGTAAGTACATGTATGTACTTGATTTAGAAACTTGTAACTGAAAAACTCGCTGACATGATCCGCCTATAGAAAATTCGTCACAAGTAGAAACATCCCGCCCCTTGTCCCGTCGTTATCCATGATATGAGAAAACAGCGCGTACCTATGTACATAGGAGATGAAGAAAGTGCTACATAGCTAATTAATTTCCAGGTACATGGTGATAGTAATTCTCATGCATATAAAAGATATAGAAAACTGATCCCGTAAAGAAACCCCCGTCAAATAAAACACCTGTCAAATACATGGCTATTTCAAAACATCAACACGACGACATCCGGATAGACCCACGGATCCAACCATCGTAGCTAATTAGGAGATTCTATAGGTTCCCCGAGCAAACCGTAACCCTGTTGCCGTGAACTATCACCGAGGGATCCGCCCCGAACGTGGCTGATAGTGCCTTTTGAGAATATTGGCCATAATTTTTGACTTGGTAAGGTCAAGTGGGGTCCTCCCGTTGTTGTTTCTTGCCATGGGGTCGACTCTTTCCTGCGCCAATAGTGACTTGACTATAATCTCCGCGCTCGGCCGCCTGGTGTAGCGGAGTATCTCCTTTGTTATTCTTTACCGTGGGATCGACTCCTTTATGCTCCAGCAGTAACTTAACTACTGCATAATTCCAACTAGTGGATGCCGCCAAATGTAGTGGAGTACTCTCTGTCATATCTCTTACCATGGGATCGACTCCTTTATGCTCCAGCAGTAACTTAACTACCTCATGATTCCAACTAGTAGATGCCGCCAAATGTAGTGGAGTACTTTCTGTGTTATCCCTTGCCATGGGATCGACTCCTTTATGCTCCAGCAGTAACTCAACTACCTCATGATTCCCCCGAATGGGTACCGCCAAGTGTAGTGGAGTACTTTTTGTGTTATCCCTTGCCATGGGATCGACTCCTTTTTGCTCCAGCAGTAACTTGACTACCTCATGATTTCCCCTAGTGGATGCCGCCAAATGTAGTGGAGTACTTTCTGTTTTATCTCTTGCCGTGGGATCGACTCCTTTATGCTCCAGCAGTAGCTTGACTACCTCAAGATTCCCACTAGTGGATGCCGCCAAATGTAGTGGAGTACTTTCTCTTTTATCTCTTGCCGTGGGATCGACTCCTTTTTGCTCCAGCAGTAATTCGACTACCTCATGATTCCACAGAATGGATGCCGCCAAATGTAGTGGAGTACTTTCTGTTTTATCTCTTGCCATGGGATCGACTCCTTTATGCTCCAGCAGTAACTTGACTACCTCATAATTCCACCGAATGGATGCCGCCAAATGTAGTGGAGTATTTTCTGTTTTATCTCTTGCCATGGGATCGACTCCTTTATGCTCCAGCAGTAACTTGACTACCTCATAATTCCACAGAACGGATGCCGCCAAATGTAGTGGGGTACTTTCTGTTTTATTTCTTGCCATGGGGTCGACTCCTTTATGCTCCAGCAGTAACCTGACCGTCTCCGCCTCATTGCGCGCCGCCAGATGTAGCGGAGTACTTTTTGTTTTATCTCTTGCCGTGGGATCGACTCCTTTATGCTCCAGCAGTAACTTGGCTGTTGCTGCCGATCCAGATGTAACTGCCCTGTGTAGCGGTGTCTGACCCTGCCAGTCTTTGGCGTTGATGTTGACCCTCCGCCGTTTTAGGGCGCTTTCTCTCTTCAGTAAATCTCTTATTGCAGCCATATCCCCTTGTATAGCCGCCAGATGCAGCGGTGTTTGTTTCCTTCCATTTGTAGGGTTGATGTCTATTCCACTATCTATCAACTTCTGGAGAAGACTGAGAATGCCAAAAGAGCATGCTAAATGTACCGGCGAATTGAAGGCGTCCTGGTTGGGGGCGCCGGCTACCTTCCACCATGTGTCACGGATAGTGGAATTTCTGTCAAAGAACGGGTTTTTGAGGTCAAAGACTTGATTAACAGTTTCCACGGACTGGTTGGCATGTACTGGCCAAAACATGATTGCATAAGAGAGGAATGGGTCAACACTCTCAGATGGAGTGATATCATAATTTCCCACCCACCATTCATCCCTCTTGGTGGCCGTGAAGGGCGTTTTCTCTATATAGTTAAAGCATGTCTTTGTAAGGGACTTTTCGGCCTGCCCTGGTAGGCATCGATACCAGGTTGGTGTGTCTGTCCCATATTCTTGAATCATAAAGTCTTTCGTAGACTGGTGTACGAAGTTGATGATTCCCTGTTGTTCGTGTACCAATGAGCTACAGACCCTGATGAAATCCTTCAAGGTTTGTTCGAAGTCGTGGACAGATCGGTAGGGGTCCGAAGCAAATGAGAGTGCAATAGCCAGAGCTTTGATACTGAGTGGTTTCTTTGCAAAGGTAATCCATATAAGAGTTTGTTTTGTATGTTCGCGAAGGGCTTCGGGAATTTCGTCCAAGATCCTCCGGTATATACTATATAAATCGCCCGGGAGGGTTCTTAATCTGGCTTTGATCGCCTCATTTGTAAGGTCTTTTCTGAGCTCCTTCAAGATCAATGAAACCCATAGAAACGTATCATTAGCTTTCGTCTTCAAGGTCCTCCGCACCTCTTCGACATCCATATAAGATTTCTCTTTTTGTAATCTTTCAACCTCAGAATCAATGAATTGGAAAAGATCATTTCGGAGTTTCTCGGTATTCAAGTCGAGGTCAACCTTTACAAATGTTGTCAAGGCTTCGCATATATCAGGGTAGTTTCTGCTAGTAATGATAATCTTTGTGGAAGCTCCCTTCGGCCCCGGTAAAAGTGCCCTAAGGCGGCCTAGAAATTCCGTACGAGAATTCTCCTCGCATTCATCGAGTCCGTCGATAATGAGGTAGAGCACTGATGGAGAAGTTTGGTCGTTTAGCATACCGAGGAAAATTCTCCAAAGATCCAGGAATGACGTAAAAATCCGTGCCCCCTCAATCTTGTACTTCTCATCATTCCGAATAACCTTGAGGAGTGCTGGGCGCCTCTGGAGCATCTGTAAGAGAACTCCTCTCATAATACATACTGCTGTATTTCGAGAATTATCTTTATTGTTGCAGAAGTAATAGATCAACATGGTGTCTGAGGTTTCCGTGGAATTACGATTGGGCCGAAGTTGGCTATTGAGGTGATCTATGAGGAAAATAGAGAAAATGGTTTTCCCTTTACCAGGTCTGCCGGATAAGTGTAGGAGGGGGGATTCTGGGTCATTGAGCCAAGACGCATATTCGGGTGTGTCGAGAATCCATTCACAAGTACCATCTAAGTGTTTCCCCTTGAATGCAACAATTTCGTCTTTGTCACTTGCTGGATCAGATAGATATAATTGTCTCTTCACTTGGTCGATGTCGATATGGATGGCGTCGACTATATCAATTAGACTTGATATTTTTTACTAGTAAGCATCGGAATCAACTAACCCCTACTAATCGCGCCACCATATGTTGAACTAGCAGGTTGTGAAGACGTAGCCCATCGGGCTCTTGTCGCTTCTGCCGCGGTTTGTCCGGCTTCAACACCTGCTATGCTTCTATGACTACTTATCACATTGGTGGTAGCCTTATTTCGCCTCAATTCTTCCCTAACCCACCGTCCAATTTCATTCGTGATTGCAATATATCCTTGATCTTTGAGATCACTGAATTTCACCATATCCCTGTGATTCGCATGCAAAGGGTAGCTCGAGTACGCTGAGAGTATTGCAGAGTTTTTAGGTACAATCTATTTGTGGATTTATATAGCCGTTAGTTGCGTATTTCAACATGCAAAGATATAAGGATAGGGAGAGATCATTTACCTCGCCGATTCCTTTAATAGGAAGCTCCTCGTAAAAGCAAGTAATTTTGATTCTTCGGTCATCCGGAAGACCTGTTAGTACCCTGTGGAAATCTTGCTGTATCCTAGCTAGGGTTTCCGAGCGTGATGTCAAAGACTTAAGAATTTCCTTGTTTGGTTTTGTAAAGAGCTTTAGAAAGTTTGCGCCAAGAACGGCCAGCTCTGCCTGACTTGAACCGCAGTGTGGTGTGCCCAGAAATGCGATAGCGGTTGTGGATCTTATAATCTTTCTAATATAATCTTCATGACTAGTGTTTGAATTCAACAGACACTTTTTCGATATAAGTTAGCATACTAAACTATAAAACAACATAAAGCGAACCAGCTAGCTATAAGCTTATTGAAATCAAGAAAGGGTTTGTATTTACTAACATCTTCAATGACTAGCCCCCCAAGACTATGTCCAATAAATATTATTGGACGTTCCATCTATATAATATATCCTCAGTTTTAGTGGCTAAGACAGATAAGGCCGGGAGATATTTTGGTTCTTACAGTGTTTGTACGCTCCCTTATATTCCCAAGCGCCCCTGATAATGCTTTTGCATGATCGAAGACCCTATTTTGTGATGCCAAGTTCCAAAAGCCCACCACGTCTGCGTCGTAACCGAAAGTAATGATCCGGGCATCACTGATTGATTGAGGAAGCAGGTCTAAAGGCCAAAAAACAGGTTTATCTCCGTCCTTTTTAGGCTTTGCCGTCCATGTCGTAATACAATCGCCTGTCAAGCCATGGACAAAAACGATGCTTATTTAAATACATATTAGCTAGGACTGCACGGCCATAGTTTGATCTAATAATAATAAAAAAAACAAAGAGCCTAAGTATCTGCTCGCCCAGAATCACTTACTCAACCTTATCTTGCTCAAGGTCTTCCCGTAAAATATGGCAACCGTACTTCTGATCCGTTAAATTGAGGAGGCTGCGCATATTAGCAAAGCTGTAATGGCAAAGATCAACAATGTAACTTACTCCTCCCTTGCTTCGCCTGCTATTTCCTTCCCCTTCCCTTTCCGGCTTCCAAATAATGGCATCGTATTGTTTTATTGAAAGTACCCCTAGTTTTGAATAATAAAAAGATTCTTGGCCACGACTTAGAGGATCGCAGCCTCGGAGAGGGTGGTCCTTGAGTGCGAGGCTAATAAGAAAGGTTGTGGGTCAGCCTTATGCCAGCAGGCTGGGTGGGAAAACCCACAACAGGCTGGGGGAAACCGAACCAACGAATGATATGGGGCGTAAAGCCGTGATACAAGGTCTCAATTCGGTAGGTACATATTTTGTTTTTCCCGCATGAAGCAAGCTGAGCCTTCATATACTCTACGAATATTTTTTGGGCGAAGGCCCGATGAGCCCAACTCCACTGAGTATACGTATACCTAAAGTGCTTTTAGCAACTATGCTCCGAGCCTTCATATATTCGTAGTGTCCTGCCTGAAGTTTTTGAACGCGACTGATATTAGACCTTTTAAGCCAACAGAAGAAAAAAAGATCAGCATCTACCAGCCGGAGTTAGTAGGTATGATATTTTCTATGCCACTCAGGGGCCACTATCATGGTACCAAAAGTACAACCATGCTTTTAACTGCGTTTACCTAATCACACCAACCTCCTGATTTTGGGTGTATGCAATAGCGGCGAAGTTCAAAAACGTCAGGACACTACGAGTACTACGGGTGTAGGGGTAAGTCTGTAGACACCTACTGCTGTTGCAACCACGACCACTGTCTACAGACTTACCCCACCCCCACCCCCGTAGTACAAATATTTCTTGGCTGCAGACTTAACCATTTTTTGCTCGCTGGATACGGAGCAGTCGAGTATAAAAACCCTCACGGATCGCAAGATGTAAGTAAACCTTGTTAAACTACCCTAACAGCCCAAAGCAGCTTATAAAACTGATGGTTCCTAGCTTCACGCATACTTATTGCTATTGTTGTACAGATGTCTGTACACCCCTCAACCTTTGAACCTTACACAAGCAATGAAACATGCCTTACTATATAAACAACAAAACGATCCATTGCTTTTTATCAATCAAATCCCAATCTACTCTACAGAAAATCATGAAACCTTGTCAGGAGCAGGCGTGATGGTATCTTCGCCTTCAACTACTATATCAACGGACTCTCCATCATCCTGCTCTGTTTGCTGGAGGAAGACCCCGCCGCCACTCACTTCAGCTTCCGGATCGCTGTCTTCCATATCCTTGATGAGCTCGTCCTTCAACTTGGTGTTTGTAAATGATAGCTCTACTGGCTGAGGTCCGATGGTTCCCAGCAACGAGGTCATCTCAACTCCGGATTCTTCCGAATCGTCAGGCTTCAAGGCTGAATATGGTGGCAACTGCTCATCATCGGACACTTTGGTGGTTGAGCTTGGCTCCCTACCCCAGAGCTTTCCGTTACCAACTTCATCGGAATAGATTCTCGAAAATCCACTGACCCCACTCCCCGACGACCCGCGGATCTGGTCGCCGGATGGTCCACCTTCCCCCGCCCGGTTAGGAGATGTACCACGTGAAGATCCTGTCTCATCAGCCGAGTCTTCAGAGGTAGCCTCAATAACATTGAGAAGTCGTTCGTAGTGCGGTCCACCCAATGGGTGGCTGGCGCGGCGACGATAGAAGAGGAGATAAGCCGCCGGGGTAATGACCTTGTCGGCGTCGAGAACCTCTCGTACGCTTGAATCTGCTCCCTCAATTAGTAGGTGTAATGGAGCTATAGAAGAAACTATTATCCAAAGTGTACTAACCATCACAGTAATACCACTTATTGTCGATCCAATTCTTTGCATACGCCGTATAATGCCCGCCGCCTAATCCACCATAGTGATTATCCACGGCGATCAGATCATAAATCAACCCATGATCCTGTTCCTTCAATCCAACCCGATTGGATAAATCAAGGCCTTCAACCGGACAGTCAATCAAAACATCAATCTTATCCCTGAAGTTCCTCGAGCTTGAAAACCTCTTAAGATGAATTACAAGGATGTCGGGGCATTTCCATAGTTCGAACTTTTTCGTGGCTCTCCGGTGAACCTTGCATCGTGGGCAATACCAAGGGTCCTCCTCCGAAAGAACTTCGTTCTTTGCAAATTCATCTAAGCAGTCCTCAAGATGTATTCCCTTGTTTTTGCGGTCCTCCCGGCGCCGACGTCGGCTGTAAAGCTCTGGGTCATTGTACACCGTTATGTCATTCCAAGCCGCCCTACCGCGGAATTCATCTTCACCCTTCCCCCCAAAAATGGCATCCCAGCCAGATTCGGTCCACTCGCAGATAAGTCCTTCGCCCCATTTGATAAGAGGATTCTCTTCAAGTATGGTAGGGCTGGGGGTTCTTGATGGTGTCTTGAACGCCTTGGTAGAGGAATTCGCGCTGCTATTTCCATAAAGGCTAGGGTCTGCAATGGTCGCGAAAACACCATTATTTTGTCTTTGATAAGTACCTTGTTCGAATTGAGTGTTCTCTTCGTCATCACTAGCATCCTGCATCATATCGCCTTCAAGTTCAGGTTCAGGGGCGTCTTCATAATTATCGATGCCATCATCAGTGAGACTTTCTGCTGGGCTACGCCTTCCCGAGTTTCCCCCTATAGGAAACACAGACGGCTTTCTTGGAGGAGGGGTGGGCGGGGTATTGGGGTTTAGTCGATCCCTAATATCAAGGGAAGCTTCCAATGACTGCCAACCAGTGAGCAATGACGATTCCCCAGATTTCCTTTTGCTGACCTTAACGCTAAAAAGGTCCTGCAGCCCGTCTGGAAGGCCACGTTTGCTAGCCTTCCTAAGGAGTCCACCTTCGGCTTCATCAGCATTTTCTGAATCCTGGACAGAACCTGCATCCTTCATGGATACATTAACAAATCCGTCTTTATCATCTTCCTCTTGCTCATCATCGCCAGCAACCTTGGCCTTATGTTCGTTCACCTCAACAACATCGTCCGCTTCTTCGAGCCCTTCATTTTCATCATATCTTCCTTGCACATCCTCGTAAAGATTCCGGCTCGTCATAAGCTGATACCTCTCCACAATCTTCGACATGATTGCATCAAGACTCTTGGCTTCCTCTCGGTTGACCACAATAAAGAAAGGGAAAGCGAATCCTTCAGAATTGGTAGAACGGGTAAATTTACTTTCCTTGTACACTTTATTGAATACTGGTACCAGCAACCTTTCCGTTTCTGGGGCTCCGGGTAGCGGTTCTTCCTCGTCATCGTCGAATCGGTAGCTCGCACCATAATAGAGTGATTTCTTGGGCTTCTTGTTCTTGCTAGGCCAGTTCGTAGGTATATCTTCAAGCTCATAGAGGTAAGCATCGTCGTTATGCTGAATTTGATCAGCGACCGTCGCTGAATCGTCATAATGTTTGAAAAATCTATTCCGGTAAACCTCGGATGCCATGATCTTGTGTTGCACTTTTAGCAAAGTATCCTCCATCCATTAGCCTATGAAAGAAGGAAAAAACTCACCATGCGGGGGTCTATTCCCATTTTCTTCCCCACATATTCCTTAAGAGACTTTATACTACCATTCTTATCCATCTCCACTGGGATTTTCAATAGTTTCCCTTTGGAATCATCCTTTGGGATGAAAAAGACCTCTTTCGACCAAACGTTCTCTACCGGTAATGGTAAAGTCAAGTCCATGAAAGGGTCAAATGTAATGCTGACTTTCTCACACACGGGGCAAACAAGAGTGCTTTGGTACAGACCCCCAAAAAGGTCAGCGACAGCTGAATCATTTCTTTTCTTGTAGATGTCCCAGTGTTCTGATGCAAGCTCCGCAATGGCCTCCATATCACCAACCATCTCATCTGTGGACTCTGGCTTCTCAATATAAGGTTTCTTTTGAATACGGTTCAGATCCTCATGCAGGCCATCAAGAAGAAACGCGAGGAATTCCTGCGAGTCCTGTTGCCCATAACCCTGGAAAGAGGGCCCAAACCTGCCGATAGTAGTCTTAAATTCTCTGGGGGCGAAGGAGGCAGGACATGTTGGTGAAAAGATGTTTTTAAGTAGACCTGCATAAGCTTTTGCAACTTTACCGTGATGTGCAAGTGGATTTGATGGGTTCAACTCTTTCTCGTATTCGTCCGCTGTGATTGATGATTAGTAACTTCTCCATTTGAAATGGGTGGGAAATGACATACAAATAAAATACCGAGAAAGTTCTTTCACACTCCTTAAGCACTGTAAAGCACTGTTCATATAGCATGTATTACCAAGGTTGCTAAGGCCACATTTACCCTGTGGTCTTCCCTCCCGTCTCCCCCTAACAATACTAATTTTCGATGGGGAACTCTTAACACTGCTTGCGGAGGGGCTTGAGCTCCTCGACGTAGTCTTCTTAGATGGAGTGATGGCAGCGGCCTTCCCATGGCTTGGAACGGTAACTCTCTGACCAAACTTGGTAACTGACTTAACATTTTTATCGGTAATCCATTCACCATCTGAGCTCTGCTCTTCGATAACAATGATCCCACCAGCTCCAAAACCAGCGGTACCGATGCGAAGACTACCGTTATAGTTTGAATTGTTCGAACTATCTGGCAAGTTTACCAGTTCCCGCTCTGATCCAGGTTGTAATTCTAAAAATGCCTGTAAATCTATAACCAGTTTATCGAATGTCCCTGGGGCTTTTCCTTTATTCGGTTTCTTGACGCCTAGGGGCGTTGCTTCAGTCCCTTCTTCTGTATAGCCACCAAGTACTTTCCACAGTCTAATCTTTCTACTGAGCTCCACATCTGCAAGTTTTTTGACCTTTTGAAGAAACTTTTGATATTTTTCGTCTTTGGTTGCAATGAATTCCTTCGGAGATTGAGACTTCTCATTATGTAAGCTATCCTTTGTGATGACTGAGCTTGGGTCTCGAAGTTTGAAGAGGGTAAATTTGGGTGGATAGTATTCGAATTGGAGGTTTGGTTCATCGCCTTCCTCAGAAATATCTACCACTCGTCTTTTGATGATTGGCGAGCCCTGGGCAAGGCCATACCAAGAAACTAATGAGTCCCAAACATTTTCCGGAACGATTTCAAAATCCTCTCCAAAATTGCCGGGCTTGATTGGGACCAACTCTTCTGACCCCAAGAGTTCCTCATCAGAATTGCCTTCTAAATCGCCAGGTTAGCTATCGTTTCCCGCTGGCGTGACTGATATTTACGGGAAACCAAAATTGGGAAGACTAGGAGGCATACTTTCTAAATCCACGAGACCCGAATTATCTATGGGGCCTAGCTCCCCTTCAACGTCTTCCTTTGACAACGAATTGCCACCTTCATGAGATTGCAAGAACCTGATCAACCAAGGCCCGGAGATGATATACCACACGTCCCCTTTTACCATCTTGGTTTCCATCCTCGCCTTGTACACCACGTGAAACATCTCTTCAGCTGACGGCCTAGGAACCGAAGTGGTTGAAGTGGCAGCCGTTGAAGGTGTTGCTCTCTCGGAAGTGCCGGCGTGCCCGTCCAACATATCCACAGACATTTCTCTCCTTACATCTGGAGTATCCTCGTCCATAGGGTCGGCTACGTCCTCAAAACTTGTGGAAACAGGAGTTCTATTTGGGGGTTCTTCTGACTTTAGCCGTTTGGCGGAGGATTGGGATCGGGCGATAGTATCGGCGGAAGACGATACTTGTTCGGTAGGTTGGAGGAGGATGGTAGGTGATTCTGCAGGGACTGCAGGAGAGCAAGCTGCCGCGTCGCTTGAATCAGTATCCATATCTGCGGTAGAAGATGGAGAAGGGTTAGATTGTGATTGTGTGTGGTCAGTTGCCCCAGTTAAGAGGAGGGGGGGGGGGATATGGTGACAAGTAGCGAAGAGAAGGAGAAAGAGAAAAGAAAAGAATAGGTGTAGATAGTAAATAGGTACCTAAAGTGAACACACGCAGGGGAAGCGAACCTGAAAGATCCCCGTGGGCTGTCGTTGTGGTGGTACTGTTAAGATTCGTGGTTGCTGGGGGGGCTGTAGTGGGGGTAGTGACGGGGATTGCTGGTGCCTGGGAGGAGGGGTTGACACTAGCAGCCTCTGAGAATGGGAAAGGCGACGGTGGGTGAGAGATTTCACAGAAAGGCGAAGATGAAGAAGAGGATGGGGATGGTGAGGAGGAAGAGGAAGAGTAAGACGGAGTGGTGGTATTATTGATGGAAAAAGAAGGCAAGCAGTCTTCTTCTTCTGTTGCTGCTGCTGCCGCCTCCAGCTTTCGTTTCCGCGACGTGGTGGAGGCTGAAGACGCCAGCTGCCCGCGTGGCTGCTGCGTGGAAGACGTTTTGGCGATTGAAAATTAGGGAGAGTTTGGTGTGTGTGTGTGTGTGGGGTGGGCGAACTGGCTTTCTACAGTTTTGTTTTCTTGTAGATGGATAGGTGGGATGATGGGTTGTAAGGTATGTATGAATGTGGGGCTTGATATCTTACTTGCTGGTAATGTATTGAGCGAATGAGAAGTTCAAAGATATGTAGGTATCGTAAACAGAGATGTGACGGTTAGCCGCAAGAGAAGTCTAAAAAGAGAGATACTCTAACAACTAAAAAGAAGTCGAGGAGGAAGGAACGTTACTAGCTGAGGAAGAAAGAAGGCGAGAAATGCGTGGCATACATGGTAATAATAAGCTTTCGCCCCCTCATACAATTTATCTCGTTCAGGCGGCCCGTGTCCAGGGCTCCAAGGTTTAGCATACACATGCACACGTACTTAGGTACATACTTTCTTCAATGTCTACCCAGGGAGTGAGTCCCCTTCTTTCCTTCCTTCCCCTTCATGTGTCTCACGAACTGCCATGGGGTTTGGGTAAGCTGTGGTATCACAATAATGCCAAGCCAGATCCAACAAACCGACAAACTCACTTTACTGTTGGACTAACACAACAAACCTCCCCTTACTCACCCAGTGCGCACAGAAGATATGTGTAGTAGGTACATGTATGTAGATACATGAGGTATCACACCCATATCGAAGGGGCAGATGTTTGCTGGGTTGCATTCTCTTCAACCAGGGGAACTAACGCTGCAGCCGGAAGATCAACATAACCGGACAGCATGGGCCTTTCCGGTCCGCCGCCTCTCATGTGTGTACAAATAAAGCGATAAGAGATGAAATCACTCAAACGACACGATCATGTTCCTCACTGGCCCAGACAGAAACCTGGGGAAGGGTGCAACCTCAAGCGTCACAAAGCACACATAGGTTGCACAAACACGGTTACAATACACACAGTGAATCACGTGATATTCAACATCACTTTACCTGGGTTCTTATTTCATCAAGAAAAAAAAAACTACCTAAGCAGCCACCTGATCCATTTAGGAAATAAGTGGTGATTACTTGGAGCTCCGCAATTTTAGAACAGGGAAGTAGCATTAGAATCCCGCGCCTGGAAGCTTGAGTGGCTGCAACAAGTGTTATCTTTTAATATTATTAACACGGTATTCACCGACATTGGTTGGATGTTTGAGATGGCGCTAAGCAGTAGTTTCACATCACGGGTCATCACTCGCTGCATAGCTCATAGCCAAAGGGCTCAAATCTTTTGACTGAACTGGCACTCCTATGTAATTTTCACAAACTGAAGGCGGGGGCTGGAGGATAAGGAGATATTTCGTCCTGTGTATAAAGGGCCAGCAGTCGACGGCAAACACTTGGGAACTCGCCACAAACACCCCCCGCCCCCACAACAGGATCTAGCTCCAAACTTGTTCAGAGGATATTACTACAGTAACCTTCAGCTAGCTACCAATATCAATAGGTCAGATAAGCATAAACTAAGCCCCGGCGACAAATGTCCGAAATTCTATATAAGGAGACTCGGGCAAAAACTAGATTTGAAAATAAATCAACTATTTATTTCAAATAAGCAACTATACACAACTACTTAGATATATCTCAACATCTCAAGCGCATCCCAAGTCCACTACGCATAGAACCGCCCCGGATACAAGAGGGTGCTGGTGAATTCAATGGGAGTGGAAATAAGCACCTATGTAAGGTATAAATACTCAAACTGGCTGTTGATCACGCTGAAAGGTTCATTGATTTGATACCCGTGATTTTTATAATTCTAGGGCGAGTCAAGATCTATACTAAAAACGCGCATTGTAAGCACTCTCTAAAGATTAGTGCAATGCAATGGTGAGTAATCATTATAATAATACAATGTCCGAGGCCCCGGTTCTACCTCCCATAATTACACCTTCAATTTATCGGACTTGCAGCAAAAAACAAGGCGAAAATATATGAGAACATAAATCAAGGTGGTGTTAGATACAAGGACCAATAATTCGTCTCAAGATACTACCCTAGACCTATGGAGACCACACGATTAACAATTTCCCTGGGAATCCTACGTCGGATATATTTAAGGGATTGTTGCATAACCATAAACCGAGTTGAAACCAAATAATAAAGCCTACATTACCGGGGCTTCTCTTACCAGGACATATCCGTTCTCTGGAAATACCAACATAATGAAATGGAGCCGCGGGTTTCCGGCCACAAAGATTAAAAATGCGGGCCCCAAAATCTTTCTTTCAATAAAGTACTTGGGATATGCCACCCACAAGAATTTATAGCTCGCCATTACTCTACTATTGATAATATTAATTGGTCTTTAGACCAAAATAAATAAAATCTTACCAAACATTCACTCCTGTGACCATTGGCCCGGGAAATGGCGAAACCAATACATATCACAAGAGGCGACACCTCAATTGTAGCGTCATATACCATCACTCGATCAACAACTCTCTACTAAAGGTTTAATTCTAGAGACTAGAGTTCGCTAATACAAAGAGGTCGAAGTTGAATTCTCTATTTACCACTGACCAGATGAAAAGTGGCATATTGTTAATATATACAAAATCAAGCCGCCCAACCCAAACCTCATCATTAAAAGCCCTCCACGAACATCACCGACGTCTCCCTCCCCCCCCTCTTCCTCAGTTCCAACTCCACGCTCATATCCGGAATCTGATAGACCCCAACCGTAGAGTTCTTCGGCCTCTCAACCGTCCCTGGCTGGAACCTAAACTCATAATTGCAGAGAAGATACGCCAACACGATCTTCATCTCCGCCGTCGCAAAAAATCTTCCCGGGCAGGCACTCGCACCATGTCCCCATGCTAGATACTCCGGCGAAGTGCTTGTGCTTTGGTTCCTACCCTCGCACATGTCTGAGAACCGGAACCCATTATAGACCTCTGGCTTATCATAGCACCTGTCAGAGCCGTGGGCGTGCACCAGGGGCTCGGCAGTCCAGGACCCCTTGCCCACACGAGTGCCGTCGCTGAATGTGTGTGAGGTAATGACCTTCCGCAGGGTCACGGCAACGTTGGTAGGGTTCATACGCAGGGTTTCTCGGATGACGCTGTCAAGCTTCTTCATGGCGACCAGCGCATTCTTGGACAGTCCGCCTCTGAGGACCTCCTCGGCCTCTTCACAGAGCAGCGGTTGGTAGTATGGATGCATGCAGAGGTCGAAGAGGACCTGTATCAGCGTGACCGTCGTGGTGTGAATCGACGCAAGGTTCAGGAACAATAGCGTAAACGTCATATTGCGAGCGCTGGTGCCCGGAGGAGCAGCCTCAACAATCCACTGGAATGCATCATCCGGCTTCTCGCCCTCCGCCCATGTTCCATTCAGTTTTTTGCGCCCCTCAAAGATGGGACCCGTACGCTGCATGACTACCTCAAGTCGCTCATTCTTGCGCAGCATCCACCGGACCACCAATGGCCGCACAAACAGCGGAAGCATCTGGAGCCACCCCGCAGTCGCCACAAGGTTCGCCGCGATCTCAGTGGCCGCCGTCATGTACTCCTCGTCCCTGCACAGCGGAAGCCCAAAGAGAGCACGACTAGTCGTTCTTGAAACAACATTTACGAGCACTGTGTACGGGTTGACCTTTGCCCACCCGCCGTCGCCGATATTAGTGCCTCCGTGCCATGCCGCAACCACTTCCTCAAAGATCTCATGCATGGCGCTGTTAAGCTTCCCAGGGAGGCGGCGCTGCGCAATGGGCATGTGCCAAGCATCTTTCATGAGCCCGTCGTAGAGAGTATACTTTGTCTGGAGGAGGTCGTCCGACGTCTCGCGGAAAGACATGACCGACAGCGGGAGGTTCCTCATTTCGGCGAGGAGCTCGGGCGAGGTGATGAACGTGATCCAGTGGTAAAAGCTACGGATCTTGAAGGGCTTGCCGCGGTTCCCATAGAGCGCCATTCCTTCGGCGATTAGGGAGTTGGATTCGGATAGCCAGATGAAGCCAGCTTTGAGTGGGCCAAAGAGACCGGCGGGGCAGCCGACCTGGGGTGCGCTATCAGCTTCATGGGTTGGAAGGATTCCGGAGAGCTTGAGGAGGAACAGGCTGGCAGCGAGGCAAAGGAGGCTGGTAAGGATTTCCGGGGCCCGGGAAGTGATGGGTTGGAGGTGGTCCATTTTATTCAGTTGTTGGGGTAAGAGTGAATTAGAGAAGAGAGTTCTCTGGTTGGCACTGAAGGCGTGATAGGGGAAGTGATGAGACAGCTGGACCCGCCCTGAAATACCTGGAAATCAAGGTTAACTACATGTACTTAGACAAAGACTAACGAAATCTGTGTAGATGTAGGCTTGATTACAGATTTCTGTGCTAGGATGATCATGAGGATACAGTATACAGTATACAGTATACAGTAAACATACATGTATGATGTACATGTATGTATCTGTTCCGACAGAGAGTTAAGATTTGTTCCGACCTCGGCATGGGAACTGGACATACATGTAGTACATATAACCCTTTTAACACCCCAACTACATGTAGGGATTAGTTTTTTTTGACCCCCCCCCCCCCGGGGACATATGTACAGCGACAGGTAATAAGTGATGGAACGCCCTGAGGTACAAATACCAAATGTTGGTGGCGTTTTACCAAAACAGGCATCACTGTGTTCCATCACTTACTACCTACCGCTATACATCTGATCTCGAAACCTGTCGGAAAGATTACTATGCCTCCGGGCTCTATAACAGTAACTAGCTGTCCGTATGGGATGGGCAAGAGACGCTACAGATCGCAGATCACGAGATATCACTCGCAACACCGTTTAGACAGCCATGCCCGGGCTATTATCTACTTATTTATACCTCATAAGCCATGCCCGGACTTGTAGTTCCACCCACCCCCACCCTCTAGCTACCCTAACCCACTATACCGACCAGCTCCACATTCCATCTAGGCCGCAACCGTGTCCCTCCGCGCGGGCCGGGGTAACAAAACTGATCCAACCGGAAAGCCCCGCCGGGGACCAACTACATGTTACAAACCACCCTCCACATACACTCCCCAGACGCCCCTACCCTGACCGCGCACCTGGGCCTATATACAAACAGCGCCTATTCCCGCCGGCCGGCAGCAGCATCTAGCTACATGTACTCAAGACCACCCCGACCAGTCAAACATAGCATGTGGATAGACAGCACGAGAAGATGTCTCACATACATACATACATTAGTAGCGACACAAGACAGTACCAAGTCCCAGGCACCTATGCCCGGAAGCAGCGCATATCACAACAATGCATGTTGGAACTATCGCTGCGGGCGCGGGCCTCGGAAAATATTTCCTTACTGTAATACTTATTGTGGCAAGGTCTAGCAAAGTACATGTTGCTAGACCACTTCTATATTACATGTATGGCACTACTGCCTTTTTGCCAAGATAGTCATTTCTATGAAAGGGCTGCTAGAATTCACTGTACTGATAAGCAGATCCATCTGCCGAGTGATATCCAGTGATTACGGTTCGCTATTGCTCTTGCGCTTCTTGGCATTCTATGGCCGGTGGAGGGTGCATGTATCGTATCTGTGCCTATCTCGGTCTTTAATTGGATTCTTGAGAGGTGTTTGTTTGCTGCTTATATGTAGAGATTTTCGCCGACACCATGGCTTAATAGGAGCCGAACCCCCATCGGCAGAGCAACTACATAGTAGTTCTCGTGACTTATAATAGGTACAACATCTTTCTGAACACGGAGGGAACATCCAGTTTATTATGTACCCCGGGGGTCCTCAAAGTGATGCAACGGCGACAGAAACCACTAATTTTGCAGCTACTGGCCACCATGCCCAAAAGTTGGGAAGTAATTTATATATGTTGGCATTAAGCGGAGCTATGTATATAATAATAGTAAATGGAAATACTAATGGAAAAAATTGACTGAGCCTAGCTTTGATGGTGGTCGCGACACCAGAATATTGAGCTCGTTGCATCACTTTAAGGGCCCCCGGGGTACATGTAGTAAGTAGACTCTAAGGGCTATAATTGCATGTATTTATCGTGAATCATCCAGAATTTATTTAGTGCTACTCTACAAGATGAGTAGCTTTATGTATGTAGCTACTACCATCTATACATTTGTACTGGCCCGCGTTAGAAGAAAGAAGAACATAGAATACATTTAGTATACCACCACCCCTCTAATGGTCTTCCGGCCCTCTATAAAGGAACGCATACATGAATCCTCTCTTCTAAACGGTTTCAAACTCTCATCCAATAAACAAATACAGTCACATCCATCTAGATGATCTTTTCAGCCCCAATCTTGCCGCACCCCTTGTCGAAGGTTCTGCGCCTGGCCTTCGACCACGCCGGCTTCGGGCCACTCGGATCCATCACGGCCCGCATCCACTCGCCCACCCTTCCGAGCACTATCTCGCAGACCCTCTCCTCGAATTCCCATGTGTGTCTTCCAAATCCTCTCCTCAACAGGTCGCTGAGAGGGAACGCCCCGGCGAACTCCCAGTCTAGGATGCCACTGATGTTTGTCCCATTCATGATAATGTTGCCGACGTGCATGTCTCCATGGATGAGCACGAACGGCTCACGGTTATTCGCCGCCCCAGGGCTCTGGCTGTACTCACTGCGTGACCTGCGGAGTGTTTTAACGAACACCTGTGTGATGAAGGACTGGTAGAAATCTATAGGGCACTTCGAATCTAGGATCACCTCGTTGAACGATATCTCCTTGTTGAAGCAAGCTACGGTGTAATCCTTGGTGGAGTTGTATGGCCCAATGTCATAGTAGGCATCGGAAAAGAGTTTCCTCTATACGCACACATACACATACACCGCATTAGTACTAACCACAAAACAAAGATAACCAACCGCAAGCATATCTCTACCCACATACCCTGTAACCATGAACCCTCGAATACTCGATGGCAGGGCCTATCTGCTCCTCCTCGCCCTTTCCGCAGTTCAATTGGATCCCGCCAATTTGTTTAAACTCCGTAAAGGCCATCGCCGTGACGACATTGGCAAGATTCTGGCAGACCTGCTCGCGCTCCTCGGCCGTGTACGTATCCCACATCCGGTGGAGCGTAACGCCCTCGACGAATTCCATTGCCATAAAGGGCACCTCACATAACAGGCGACCGGCATCGAATGCATACACTTGCGGGACTGGAATAAATGGTACATGTTGGCGGAGATATTTGATGGTTGCAGCCTCATTCAAGATAGAGTGTCTGATGTCTCCCAGGTAAATAAAATCGTCCTCGGAAACCTTAGGAGTTCTATGGCGAATATCCACAACATAGCTAATTGGGATACGCAGAATCAAGGACATCGAGGAACAACCCTGCAGGGAGAGCCAGGAAGTTAGTGTATGCATTGACAGCGCAGCTATAGTATATGTCTTTCTAGTGTACCTACAGATAATTCGTCAATCGGATCCAAGGTCACCTTCCATACCGCATTGAACCCTCCATAGCACATGAAGATAGCCTTTGGATTCTTCCAATACCTCATTCCCATGTATCCAGGCCACCCGTAGCACCCATGGGTGTTTCTGTCGAAAGGTTTATATTCAATACCATCCGCAGGGGTAAGTAATTCCAAAAGTCTCTTAAGTACCCCGTGAGGTACCGGAGGGTCCGCCGGCTTATTAGTGGGGCTGTAGGAGAATTCTAGTGACGCGGCGGAGGCAACAAATTCCTCAGAGATCAAGGTAGCAGAATCAAAGGCATCGGCAGGACTATCAAGGGTGGAGAGAGAATCGGGGGTGATTACAGCATCAGGTACATTATTAATTATATCAGCGGTGAATTTATTATTAAGGAAAGAGGTATCATGAGCAGCTAGAAAGGTCGTCCAAAGGGGCCTGTCGGTGTCCATTGGCACAACGAAGGAGGGGGAGGCCGCAGAGTGGCCAGAGGGGGAAGTCTAAAGAGGGGATGGGGGGGGAGGGGAGGGGAGGGAGGGGGAGGGAGAGATGGTGACAAAGTGGGGATTAGTGGAGAGGAGAAGGAGGATGTGAAGCCGAGGTGGAGGTGGGGGTATGGATGGAGCTGAAATCCGTGGGTGCAGGGGAAATCCAAGTACCGCTGTAGCTGGCCTAAGCAGACTCTGGCCAGTTGGTGGGCAGCCTTCGAGACAGATCACCTCACCAGCACCAGGTCATAAGTTAAACAACCAGATGCACCAGTGTTAGCCTGAATGAGTGAGTGGTAGTGGATGGGCTGGCTTCATCGAGGAAAACGTTGACATTTATAGAAGAAAAGACCCCTATGGGTAGGAACGGGTACTTCTCTCTACCCAAGGGCGAGAAAACGGACGCGCCTGTGCTAAAATGGAAGATGCACTATGGTTGACATCATAGATTATGACTCGAAGGAGAAAACATGTCACACGATCATTTCTCTCCCCGCTGCACAACACAACAACACCCGTGGCGAAACCTATATAATATTATGACACCGTCGCCCTCGGAATTAGATAATCCAAACCGCCTGTCTAAAAGTGCTTAGCGGGGCAATCTTATGGCGTACTCGCAATCTTAACCCCTCGCAGTTTCTGGACACAGACACTTACTATCGGTCGCGCTAACTCCTTTCCTGCACCTAATATCATTACTCGCCAAGACTTTCCCGACCGGCTCCCCCATTAGCCACAGATCGATCTCGAGACTATTCCCGCGCTGTAAATACGTATAACTAGAGCCTCCTAGCAAGAAACACTTGTAGCCTGAACAGAAAGTCTAGCTTTATAAGGTAGAGATCTAAACAACTCCTCGCCCGGAAGCAGCAAGACCCCCTTTAGTTGCCCAATTACAACTGATCTGGGACAACTCGAGTAACTATCTATGAGCCACCCACGGCCCTACACATCCGCCATTGGTATCACATCTACTATGTTGCCCCCTTTTGGTTTAACTCTCTACAAGAACTTCAACACTTCCTCGCGGACCCGCGAAGTGCCACTAATTCCGACGATACGCAGACATAGTCTTAATTTTCGGGAAAACATCGTGAGGCCAATATCCTTAGGTTCCCGCGCGCTAGGCCTACTGGGCTTAATACGGCTCCCTAGGTAGCTAGGAAATACATCACCATACCTACCTGCCTAGCTAGCCACAGTGGCCAGCCTAGTGTTGTGGGTACTGGTGTTTTGCCGCACCGTGGCCAACCACCCGCCGTTCTGCCAACGGGGCAATTGCGGACCCCCACAAGCCACAGCGGTGATGAGGGGGCGGAAATAATAAGAAGATTGTGTTAGTCGGAACGCCAGAGAGGGGATCGCACCGTCGCACCAACGATACAAGAGACGACGAAAATGAAATAAATTCGACAAAACATGCGCATGATGTCTTGGACGTTGCCCGATACATAACGGGTAAGAGCAGCCACTGCTGCACCGATTGGTATTACAAGTAGTTACCAGCACCACCGCATATGGCGGCGATGTTGGCAACGGCGGGCATGCCACCTATGCCCACCGACCACACCTCAAATATCGTAGCATTACGTGAATAGAAGCTTTCATTTATAAACTGTGAGGCGTTCCACATGTAAGTAGCAAAGAGCACAACAGACAGATCCTGGGTGCGTGACAGTACATCTAGGTCACGTATCCTGTGGACCTAGCGGGCGAATAAGCTTAGGTAGCGTGACAGCCTGTCCCTAACCAAACGACACACAAAAACACAGAACATCCAACAGTCTAGTTTCACCCCAAGGGTGAATTCTGGTTGGTATATTATTTATTTACATGATAAGATGCAATTAATAGAGCAAAAAAAACAGCAAGAACCGGGCTCCCCAATGAACGCCAAACACAGAGGAAAAAAATAGATATATATACTACAATAGAAGAAAAATAAGTATAAGAATTATTACCCCCCCCCCCCACTCTCCTTATCTCATCTCATTCTTTACCATTCTCCTCCTATTTTCATCGCCTTATCTCAAACGTCACCCCTCCCCCTTTTGCGTTCACCCTCCTTATATTCATCCCATTCTTTACCATAACCCCCCTCTTCCTCAACATATTCGGCATCCCCGTCCCCGGTACCTCATTCCTCATCGCCTTATCC
This sequence comes from Morchella sp. 2016-72, assembly GCA_024713865.1. Lineage (NCBI taxonomy): Eukaryota > Fungi > Ascomycota > Pezizomycetes > Pezizales > Morchellaceae > Morchella > Morchella sp. 2016-72. Next base: position 342,349 of record JAMJEY010000026.1, on the reverse strand, counting down.
CTCTTTGCCCTCTGGAGCCTCTGGCTCCTCCCATTCCCAGCCGTAAGCTTCACCTTCCCCCCATTTACCCTCCCCATCCTTACCTTCATCTCATTCTTTGCCATGATCCTCCTCATTCTCCTCAACATGCTCACCTCTGGCGTCCCCGTCCCCAGCACCTCATCCCTCATCGCCTTATCCCTCTTTGCTCTCTGGATCTTCTGCCTCTCCCCATCCTCAACCGTAAACTTCACCTTCCCACACTCGCACAACCTCTTCGCGGTAACAACAGGGGACCTCCACCCCACCCTCTTCCACAGTCCCTTTCCCCACGCCTTCTCCACCGCATCCACAATCTGCTCCAGCGTCAGATACGCCAGCATCGACGAACTCATCCGGTTCATGGGCACTCGAATCGGCAGCACCCCCGACTTCAAAAACACCGGCGCCAGCCGCACCCGCACGCCCCGCTCAATCACCCTTGAGTCTACATAGACACCGAGGTCACGCAACCGCCGCGCAAGTGCAACACCCCAAGTGAACAGCGGGACACACCCCGCCCATTCCTTGTACACCTTCGGGAGGCGGCGGAGCGCTGGACGTGGCGGCCGTGGGATCAGCGGCATCTCCTCGCGCGAGTATGGGCGGTACGTCAGGAACCCCCACTCGACGATTCCCTGGAAGAACTGCTTGTGGAAGACCTTTCTAAGAGGGTTGTTTCTGCTGCAGTCCGCGACGGCCGTGGAGCGGACAGGTGAGAGTGCTGGGACGACCTCTGCAGCGGTTTTAGGCTTAGTAGCGGTGGTAAGTGGTGGGATTGACATTGATGTTGCAACAAAGCGGCGGCGGGTGGTGGCGGCGCGGTCGGGGTGGTACCATTCGACTAGGCCTATGGCCAGTGTCTCGATGTCGGTCAGGCGGCGCATCATGCCCAGGCGCTTGAAAATCTCCTCCCAGAGGTAGGGCTCGACTTTAGTGGCTTCACTGCGGAGGAGGGAGAAGAGGAGGCCGATGACGAGGAAGATATCTTCCGAGAGATACCAGGGCATGGTGTCTGGGTTATATCTGCGGCGGCGAGGGCGCAGCAGCGTCTGTATGAGGAGGTGGATTGAGGGCGTTGAGATCATGGTGGAGGTGAAACGCATCTGCCCAACTCTATGGAGGGCCTCTTGGAGACGGCCGCGCGAGAGGTCCGACTGCAGGAGGATGTTGCTGAGGGTTGCGTCGGGGGGGCCTGGCAATGGCTGGCGCAGGAGGGCGTCAAATGATTGCCAGTCCTTGTTCTTGAGATGGGCCTGAAGGGCGTTTGAGAGGTCGGCCATGGTGACCGGGTGCCGGTGGTCAGCTTGGTTGGCCTGCACCGGGGGCCTCCGCGTTTCGTCCAATTCTGTATCCAAGGGCATGAGCTCCTCTTCGCGAATGATGATCCCAATCTCGCTCAGCAGCCATACCGCCTTATCCTCCGGGATCTCAAAGCGCTTCGCCGCCGCCTCGACTGTCTGCTGCCCCACCGATAGGCCTGCCGCAAACGTGCACAGATACCGGTACAAATCCTCCTGATCGATGCCTTGCTGGGCAATGACGTGCGCCCAGAACCTGTCCCCCATGGCGTCCGTACTGAACTCGTTCGACCTGGCCAGTATGAACCGCAGCGCCTCCAGCTTGTCCGGACGGGATATAATAATTCCAACCAGCGTACTCTCGGCCATCTTCACGCCCATTTCCACGAACGAGTACACGAGCTGGCGTAGCTCATTGATAGCCCCATACTTTGCCATCCACACCACCAGTGGGTTTGCCACACCCGTGTCTGCTGGTAAATCATCAAATGACAGGCAGTGGTGGTGCCAGCGCACCGCCTCTGCATGTAAGCCAAGCTCACACAGGGACCGGATCACAGTACCATATACGCCCGCCGGCTTCTTGGTCACCGCGTGGATGACGCGCAGGTGCATATGCGCATCCGGCGTGCGGGTCAGCACCTCCGTGAACAGTGCCGGGAGCGACCTTGATACATGCCGCGGGTACATCTTATAGTGCCACGCTCTAGCCCTCATGGGGTTGTCGATAAAGTATGTCCCTATGATTGTATCATATACGCCGCTCCAGACCTTACCCGTCCGCTTATCAAGGTCTTGTATATACACCCACATGGCCTCCATGAACTTGTCGTCCTTCGCCGCCGAGCGCAGGAACACACCCCACAGCTCATCCGCGCTTGCACCCTTCGTCGGCAGGTCTAGTTTCCGCAGGCGTAGCCCATCCCAGATCTCGCGGACGCCGGTGTGCTCATACAGCCGCCGGCGGAAGTTGAGCAGGATCTGCCAGAGCTTAATACTTGTAGCGTATGCGGGGTTATCCACGAGAAGGTTATTTTTGAGGGATCCCGGCGACCAGACAGAAGACTCCTGGACGAGCTGGCGGAAGCGCGCAGTGCTATCATTAATGTGCTGCCACTGGCTGGGTAGTAGCTCAGCGCTTGTCAGCTGACGCGGTGTCTTTTCTTCTTCCTTCCCCAAAGAGGGTGTGTCTGCTACTGCTGCTGCTCTCCCATCGCCCATGCTGGCCCTTACGGAGCGTTTATCGGTTTCCTCGAGACCTGGGGGAGGTGGTTTTGACTTGTGGGGGTGCTTCTTGACTCCCCCGCCCCCGCCGGTCCCATTACTGCTACCGCTTGCTTTCTTGGCCGTACCACCGCTGCTGCTACTAGTTACTTTATTAACCTTGCTGCTGCTGCCTGCCTTATTGGTCCTGCTTCCGGCGTAACATCGCCAGCCATGGGGGCCGGTGGTGGTGGTGGTGGTGGTGGTGGTGGTGGTGAGAATGATTGTTATCAGTAATGGCCGTGTGGGGGGTTGTAGTGACCGCCGGGAGACGGTACTCTGGATCGCGCGACGCATAAACGGTGGTCTGAGCGACGGGGACGCATACGTGCTGCAGAGAGAGTATCTGGTGAGGATGTGAGGACTTTCGGGGATCAGCTTCACTGTTATGATCGGGAGTAGGCGGTCATTCCCCCAATTAATCAATTGATTCCTTGTATTGATTGTATGTGTGAGGGAATTGAGTTATGTAGCGGTAGAGGATAGGTAGTGAGTATGTAGTTATTGATGGCTGTGATGATGGTGATAACGGGAGTTGTGGTAGTGGCGGGGTTGTTGGATGTCTCAAATAAAATTTCCCCAATGAGCAGGGTCAATGACTAATCCACACCTTTCTTTCTTGGTGTGGTGGGGCAGAATTGTTTGAGCCTCAACAGCCTAACCTCATGTAACTAAACCACGATCCCCGACTTCCAACGTCAATCCTCACTCCCGCCCGTCACCAACCCACCTCAAAACATTTACAATGTTCGGATTCCTTCGCCCCACCGCCCCTCTCAGTGGCGGTCTCCTCTGGTACCCCCCTCCTCCTCCTTCACAACCCTATTGGGCACCTAACCACCACTAACACCCCCACGCAGGAAAATCCCCTGGCGCATGTCCAGCATGCAAAAGTACCGTCACCGCCAGCGCCTGCGCCGCGTCGACCGCATAGTGGACTGCGTCTCCGCCGCGCTCGAGAAGCAGGGGCTGAGCGCGGCCGCCGTCGAGCGCTGGAAGGCCGAGATGCCGCGCGAGGAGGAGATGGAGCCGCGTGACAAGTACACGCTGTTTGACCGCAATGCGAAGAAGTACCGGAAGGGGGTGCATAGTAAGTTACCCCTCCCCCCCCCCCCCCCCCCATGGTTGCAGGGAGTGGCTGACAGATGGGTGCAGAGGTGCCAAAGTGGACGAGGGTTAGCCAGAGGGTTAATCCGCCGGGTTACTAGGTGGAGAGGTGGTCGTGCTGGTGGTCTATGTACATATGTATGTACATTGCCAGTGCATTGCACTACATATGTCGGGCCCCCCCTTCTCCTTCCTTTCTTTCCTTCCTTACTACGTTTTTTAGTTGTTTTTTTTTCCTTTTTTTATATATATATATATCGCTTTCCCACCCCCTACTACCTACCTACCTACCTGCAGCACAACCCCGGGATGAGATGCCCCACAGAGCACACCGGGATCAAAAAAGAAAAGTGGAAAAAGAAAAAACAGGGCCAACGTCCCCCCCGGGACTCGGTGGTTGTTTCGGGCGGAGTAATGATTACTAGTGGGACGTGACCCCTATTCCAGCGTGTGAGGTGTTATTTGTATGCGTGCTTAATCTTCCGGCGGGTGGTGGGCCCCGGGCAGTATACTACCTAGAGCATGTCCTGGCTTGGGATGTGGATCCCTGGGTATAGAGGCAGCAGCAGCAGCGTAGAGGTAGAGGCTATAAGCACAGTTACAGATACATGTAGATCAGTACCCTCTGTCTGCCATATACATACATATATGCACCCCGACATTAGCTAGCTGCCAGTAAGTGCATACACCCATGTAGAGTATGTACCCACCACCACCACCTGCACTCCACAATACCACAATTCAGCAGTCCCACATAAGTACATGTAAGTACTCCTACTCTTACTCTTACAGCGACCCCCATCTGCCACGTGTGCTGGTATGTACCTACATGTAGCATGTAGTGAGTGGTACTCTGCTTGCTCTGCTCTTCTCTTCTCTGCTCTTCGCCATGCCTGCCTGCTAGGTTAGAGTACATGTACTTACCCAGGTTATATCGATCCGCATGGCATGGCATGTCATAATACGGGGTAGATTCTGGTTTCTCAAACGCCTGCCGGGAAGGTAGAATGTGTATGTGAGGTACACGGGGGCGGTAGGTAAGTACATAGAGTAGAGCAGAGTAGACTCCACCAGCAAGGCATCCAAACTAACCACCAGTGATACCGCTACCAATACACAAACCCAAACGCAAACCCCAAACGCCATCTGCAGAACGGGATTTTTTCTTCCTGCATTTCCACCAACCTCACCTACCCAACCCAACCCAACCCAACCCAGTCCAGTCCAGTCCAGTCCGCAATCCCAGTCCCCAATCCGCGCCCGCACAACCCGACCTACACTCCCCAGCGCCCAGGATCCGCACGGGTCGCATCCCCGAGACACACCCACCCCCGGGGCCAATGACCAGAAGCCGGCGGCGGACGAAACGTTTCCGCAGGGCCATGATTCATGCGCTGGGGGACCCTCACCAACCACTTCTAGCCAGATATGAGGACAATTGCGGTGCTGTGGCTACCACGCAAGCGGGTCCGGCCCGAGGAGAGGTAAACCCGCTGCGGTTATTCGTGCTCCCTCCCACCCGCCCAGGGCCAGCGCCATTATATCATTGTTGTTGCCTACGTGGTGAGGTGAGTTACACGGGGCGTACTGCAAGAAAAGCAGACAAAGTGGACATTTGGTACTACTTCTATAAATACAGGAGCGCGGAAGGTGCATGTCTGGAATAAAAGGAATCTTTGGATCGCAGGAGGCTTGTAATTGGGAATGGTGATGAACTGGATACATAGGAAATAGAAAAATAAAGAATAACAGACAAAAAAAAAAAAAAAAAAAAATTAGGCAAGCATCTCCTTTAATCGTCCAAGTCTTGCCCCGAGAGCTATGGCACCAGAGAACCCAAGCAATATCCCTTCTTCTCTTCCTTTCTTCCTCACCCTTGTATGCAATCCCGGCCACCGCCATCCTGTGGCATGAGATAAGCAAATTAAAAAATAACTAAAATAAAAAAAAGAAGAAAAACTATACAAGGCTCTACCACGCCAGGAAATGCATGATTTGATGCACTATCGACACATTGCCCATACAAAATCGGACATGATAATGCATCCCTTGATGCATTACCTGTCGAGGGCTCTCTTGAGAGATGTGCATGATGCATTTCACGACAACCTTACCACCACTTTGCGGGGAAGTCATTAGGAAAGGGGAAGTCATTAGGAAATGTATTAGGAAGGGCATTAGGAAAGTCACCCAATAGCCATAGGCTCGCATGATAAGAGCTATATCATGTCATTATTATATCAGTTGATGGCCTAGCTGGTAAGACGTGCAGTTTGTTAGTTGAACCACTCACCTTCAATTCCCGTATATTTTTTTCTGAATCATGAAAGTCGTCAAATGAGACTGGGATGCATATGCCGATGCATTCGCCGATTCATATGTAGTATCTACATTGATACGAAGGATGCAATTCATGATTTTGCGGTATGGTTGTCAACCTCCAGGCACACTTTTTTGTTCTAGCCTATCAAACTACAAGAAAAGATGTGTGCGGAGGGTTGACAACCATAAAAAAAAAAAAGAAATAATAGAAGTACAGTAGACTCTCGCTACGTATAAGGATATTCTATATAAGGATATACTCGCTATAAGGATACCAGTGGCCGGTCCGCAACCGCCGTTTTGCTAGAATTCCCCACTTTCTATAAGGATAATTCGCTATTAATTCGCTATAAGGATACGTACTCTTGGTACCATCCTTATAGCGAGAGTCTACTGTACAAGACAAAAAAACCAGCAAAATCAAAATCAAAAAAAAATTAGACAAGACGAGGTTTTTTAGCAGAGTGAGGTCTGAGAATTTTCTTTAAACTGGCCATCTCTCTTTTGGATTCCCCCTGGTTCGAAATTCTCTTAGAAAAGGCGAAGTCGATAAACATGATCTTATTAAGCCCGTCGTGATAATGTCGAAGAATATTGTCTAGGCGGATGTCTCCGTGTAGAAAGCCATGGCCATGGATATCCGCCAGTAATCTCACGATCTCTTCACACTCCTTGTCACTTAAATCCTCTACTTCGATCGGTGAGCCTGCGAACTCCGTCATAAGTGCGAAAAGACCTCCCGCCGTATAGCCGGCACTCTTAAGCTTCGGAAGGGCGTGTCCCTGGAGCTTCTCCAATGCCAGATAAGTCCTGACTTCCGTGAGCATCTCCTCATGATACTCGGGGTGCTGCCACAAATCGCAGAGTTTGAGCGCAACTCTTTCTCCTCGAAAAGTCGCCTCAAACACCGTCCCACTACGCCCGTGCCCAAGTACATCAGCCGTCTCGAAGCTATCCCAGTCGAACATCTCTAGCCTGAGTTCACTTTCCAACTGCTTGTTACCAGCCGCCTCCCGGTTTCCCCTGGTATTAAATTGGCTTCTCCTGCTCATGTTGTTGTTGCTGCCGTTCTTACTACCCGCGCCACCTCCGGAAGACCCTTTGGGGGGTTGGTATGTTGAGTCTTTGTCCTCATCATCTCTTTCTTCCGGAGGGTCATAGTCATCTCCATGACCCGGCGATGGTGATTTTGATTTTGGGGGAGGACAGTGGGGATCTTGACGTGCTAACATCATGATGTACGCGAAACACCTTAACAAGGTGGGGCTGGTAGCTTCATCCTTCACGACGTCTGATACGAAGAGCGGACTAGGGTCGTCTTTGGGTCCGTCTTTGGGTCTCCAGAGAAACCATGTTTTGTCGTAAGTGGATAGGACACCGTATTGACACTCGTTGTGCGCCATGTATCCAAAGATCTGTCTTATTGAATCGATGACGCATTCTCGAGCATTGCTATCTTTGTAACTCTCCACCATATTGTCATCAGACAAAATCCACCTCGTCTTCACCTCAATAGGGAGCAAGAGGCTGTCACCAGCTGTCAAGATAAAGTCAGGAACGCCTTTGATGCCCTTCGTAGCGATCGAGCGCTGAAACTTTCCTCCTGACCGCTGCCGAGCTCCTATAGTATTTAGGACGTAAAACACATTGAAATTGAGCGCGTCCTGAACGTCTAGCTCTCCTAAAGCCTCGGGGTCCCTGAAGTTTGGCCGATCATACCGCGGAGTAGTGTCGTCCACGGCCATTTCATTTGCATTAAGTATGAAGTCATTCCACTTTTCAACGGAAGTGGGGGTGCGTCCCCATATTGACTTTGTCGTACCCCGCGTCTTCTCCTTCAGGGCTGTATAGGTAATGGAGGGAGGAACAAGCGCAAGTAGTTGTGTGTCCGTAAGTTTGTCTGTGAAGGTAAAACAATAAGGTTAAGTCTAAAATGAAATGATGCATACTTAGAAAAGAGAATACGTTTCACTTACCGGCTGGGGGAGGAGGAGCTTTAACGATGACAGTACAGTTAGCAAACATACGTAGTTAAAAACGAAATGAGTTTTACTTACCTGGTAGCCTAATGATGATAGGATTCGCTCGTTTAATATTGTAGGATTCAATAAGTTGGTTGAAGTCGAAAGAATCCCCAAGTTCATCCTCTAGGTTGTGCAAGTCTTCCTCCTCTTTACCGGGTTTGGCGACAAAGAGAGACAGTGTATCCTCTGCAACCTCAAGCTTGCTTCTCTCCGTGATTGCGTTTCGCAGACTAGAGACGGACTTCCCAGTGAAGTTTTCCAATGCCACTGGTTTACGTCCCTCGATTTGATACCAGATCTCGACACTGCCGGGACCTACAAATTAAAAAGGACTTAGTTAGCTGTACAATGAATTGAAGGAACATGCATCGATAATTTAATGTGTACGCAACCACGTTTATAGTACCTTGCCTACTCGTTGACCCTGCTGTCGACATTTTGCAAAGTTTGTAGAGTAGAAGGAAATATTAAACGGATTCGTTGTCGTGTATTTGGCCCCATAAAGCACTGATGTTCTTATTGTCCGGAAGATCAATCGTAAATATTTTATCTTTCGATTCACCAGACAGTTGATGGGGATGGTTGCAAGGCGGCGTTCTGAAACGATGGAGGAAAGAAGGATGATGTGCAGGTGCGGCCTATGTCCTCTCTCATGCATAAACCTGCGAACTTTATGGCACATCTAAGTATTCTAGGAACTGCAGCTGCTTACCCGGACGTGTTTACACCAAGCTTCAGGCGCTAATGCATGAGAACAACCAGACATAAAGGAAGAGGCTTAGCCCGATGACTCATCGCTTGACACTCCACGGCTTGGCTTCTTTCAATTGGTTCTTGGAATGATCCCACTAATGGCCGTTTATTATTCTCCAGAGCTTTTTCTTCTTGGTAAACCTCATAAATTAGATAATAGCCGTGCTTTTTGGTTTGGAGGTACAGGGAACTATTTTTTCTCCTTGCTCTTGCTTCAAAAGCGAGCGCATGTAGTTTTTAATTTTGGGAACCATAGTAGATAAGTTTCAGTTCTATACATAAGGCTACACCTGTGCATAGCATAGGCTCACCACCATGACGTTGGTGTGGGCCGGGTAAGGTGATACCTTGTGTAACTGCCTGTCACCACATCACGACGGGGGGCCGGTACCAAGCCCGCAGCGGGAAATGATAGGGCGGCCGGAATTGTCCAAGTAAGTAAGCAAGCACAGACATTCCGCAAAGGTGTGGTGTGTTGATCACCCCGAGTGAAAATCAAAGCTTGACCCTCTAGCTCTAGGTATCTGGGTCTTACTACACAACACATCAAGGCACCCAGACTCATGATAGAAGAAGAATATAACTTGAATTTTTGTGCATAACATTCGTAATCGTTACTTCAAGTTTCAACGTTAAGCGTTAATAATCATTACCAACCCCAACCCCCCATTCCCTGCCTGCCTGAATACTAAAAAGACATGTAAACAAAACAAAAGCAAAGGTTACAAAAAGAAAGAAAAAAAGAGTGTTTCGAAAGAATAACCCCCCCTCTCCCAGTTTTTTCCCCCCTCCCCACAAAGTACTTTCCTCCCCGGTTCTGCAGGCCCGCCGTCCTCCACTCCCCCTCCTCCCTCTGCCTCTGGCACGGCACGGGCCGTTCCAATAGTAGTCGTATAGCAGCAGCAGCAGCAGTATTAGTAGGATGCAGTAAAAAAAAAAAAAAAAAAAAAAAAAAAAAAGTAAATAAGCAACCGGCACCATCTAGCGGGCAAAAAAAACAGGATAAGATAACCAGGTAGTTCATTACCCATCCTCGATCCTAAGGGCCACATATTGGAATATAAGAAGAAAAAAGAGTACATGCTACCAATCGAGCATAGCCTAGCACAGCACAGCACATAAAGTAGCAACCTCTCCCTCTCCCGGGAATCCGAAGAAGAAGTCCTACAAATATCTTATAGGGAATATGGGAGGAAAAAAAGTACACAAAAGGTATCTTAAAGAAAACCCAATCCAAAACCGCGCGCCCAACCCAATACCAAGGTGCCCCGAGCTAAAGAAACCGCGTTCTTGTCGCTAAACCGTAAGAGAAAGAAAGAGTTAAAAAAAAAAAAAAAAAAAGTAAAAAAAAAAAAGTTATAAAAGATATAAAAACATAATAAACAAACACAAAAGTGTCACCAGTCCAGCTTCCTTTTTTCTCCCCCCCAATAAAAAATAGTTTTAATAAAGTGAAGGGAAGACAAGAGAACCTTGCCGAAAGAGGATTAATCGCCACCCATGGGTCAAAATGAGTCAAGTATGAGTCCGATGATCTTTATCGAACAAAGGGAAGAAGAAAAAGAAATATAAAACAAATACCGGCCACCCAAAAACATAGGAGATATAAGAACAGTCATATCGTCAAAAACCGGACATAAAAAACCGAGCAAACTCCGATGCTCATCCGTTTCCCTCATATAAGTTCATCAAGTCCTAAACTCTCTGGCGTTCATAGCTCCTGTGCGAATAATCCGCGCTGGTTCGGCGATCATAGTGCTCAGTCTCCAAACCCAGCTGGGCATGCAGCTGTTGCTGCCTCTGCTGGATGTACTTGTATCCTATCGAATACTCATAGTTTTCGTTCTTGTTTCCCACAGAAATAGTCCTCGGGGAGTGTCCACCATTAAGCGACAGCTTGACCGGCACGCCGGCCGGGTACCTCATAGTGAACGGCTCATCCGAATCAAGAACAACCAGCTCCTCCCTCCCACTATCATGGCTATATCCACTGCTTCCAGAGTCGCTGCTACGGTTACTGTGGCTATTCTGCATCAAAGTCCCCGCATCCCTACGAGTGACAGCACTGTGCTGATGATGTTCATAGTACCCGCTGCTGCGGTGGTGGCTGTGCCCATGGCGAGACGAGCGTGAAGGCGGCTCATCATCAATAGCACAATTCTCCATCGAGCGAGAAAGTGACGACGGAAGTCTCGACGAGTGCGAACCCGACCCCTGCGAGTTGCTGCTATCCCTTCTCCTGATCGGCTGCGGCGTTGCCACTCTACGGCTCGATGAGGGAACGGCTTGAGGATCTGACTGGGCCGGGGGGACGGAGACACTTCGGTTGGGAACATCCTGGAACTGCGACTGACTATACCATGACGAGGGCCTCTCGGAGCTGTGGACACGGTTACTTGAGCGGCGCTCGCGGTGCTTCTCTACCTGTGGGTGAGTGTATTCCGGCTGAGTGTAGTACTCGCTCGAGTCCAGCACGGCTGCGCTTGCTCGGGCATGCATGCTACCCCTGCGTCCTGTAAACGCGGGTGGAGGTGGCAGGGAGCTGTACTCTGGCTGGTGGTAGCTGTCAGAATGGTAGCTGTCCGAGTGGTAAGTGGGCTCCTGGTAGTAGTTTGGTGCTGGCGGGACCGGGCTCTGGCTATATGAATCAGAAGTATACGAATGTCCATACGACGCGGATGCTGACGGAGGAGCATAAGGTGAGTAGTCATATGAGTGGGAGGAGGAGGTGTGCACAGATGTATCTAGCGGAGGAGGAGGGTACATCGATGAGCCATATGCCGGCGGGCATGTTGAAGATGGAGCTGGCGCTGCGGGAGCTGGAGATGATGAGTGTGCGGCATATCCGGAGCTATAAGTAGATTGCGTCCATGACCCAGTCGGGGTGTGCGCAGACGTTGTTGCTGAAGCCCCTGCAAAAGTCGACAATGGTCTCGGGGGAGGAGGCATCGAGGACTGTGTCGATGACCTTTCCCTTTCCCTTCTTGAAGATGATCCCTCACGAGGATCAGTAGCATACGGCGAGTGGGTTGGGGCACTCTCGCTGTAAACATCGTACTTTGACGAGTATGGGTAGGAAGCATACGAAGAAGACGACGGCGACGAAGAGTACGTCGCTTGGTACGGATGCTCTGGTACACCAACTGGCCAAACACCACTGTTCCTACTTGGGGAGCTAGTCACCGGCTTTGAAGGCTTCCCACAATCCGCACAATCGCAGTCATCCGCCCCACCGGTCGACGTTGACGGCGAGCTCTCCCTGTATTCCCTCCTTATTGTGTTGTAACTGCTTGGGATGTTCCGGGGGACACTTCCTGAAGACTGGGTACGAGAGAAAGACTTGTTTGAGGGTCTAGTGAATGGTGGAAGTGGTGGATTTGATGGGGAGCGGCTGGGTCGAGCTTGGTTCCTTGATGGGGTACTTGGGGTTGCTGATTTTGGCGGAGGAGTCTCTCCTGGGGTACTGGCCTCAGCGTGTGATGAGTATCCGGAATCCGACACATTTGTACTCTCCGGCTCATAGCTGGTTGAATCAGCAGATATCGAATTTGACAGACCCGAAGCACGCTTTGTTGTTTGCCGTCTTGTCAGAGGGATGGCCTCAGACAGCTCCGAGTTGTAATCCTCGACATACGGTTCCTCGTATACAGCCATTGGTAAGGGTGTGAGCTATTGTAGCTAATGGTAGTGGTTCGATGGTTGTTGAGAAGTGTTGTTGCTTCTGTTTCTGTTTCTGCCTCTGCTACTGCTGTGGGGGGGGAAGATAGAAGTTTAATATTACACTAACTACGCGAGGTGGATAGGATAGGCTATATCTTGATAAACTGATAACGGGGACTCGGTATCGGTATCGTCAACGATATCGATTAGAGATGCGAGAGTGGGTGGGTGGGGGGGGGGGCGATGGACAGATATAATATGTATGGTACACGAACGGTTTGCTGCTGTTGCTGCTGCTGCTGCTGCTTCAGTCGAGGTAGAAACAATCAATCAAGCAATCAAACAAGCAGGCCAGACCGATAAGGGAGCGTATCGATGATGTCTATGGGCGATGATTGAAGAGGGTGTGCTGTGTTTGGATATGGATGGACGGGTTGGAAGATCCAGTGAGAGAGCAAGCAGCTGGAGGGGGGGGGGGGGGGGGGGAGGGGGGATTGGACTAGTTATAAACGACGACGATGGATCGCAGGAGGAAGATGGGATGTGGCTTCCTTAAGGACGGTAACCTTGGGGGCTTCTGGAACTGGAAAGGGAGGGGAGTAGTCTACTCTAGTTGGGAGGGGAGGTCGAGGGTCTACAAAAAAAGTAGTCGCTTAACAAGACAAGGACCCACTCAAACTGCAGGGGTATGAGGGGATGGAATTAATTGGTAGTAGCAGTACTCTCTAGTTAGTAGTAGTAGCAGGATGTAGGTAGTGCAATGGAAGGCGGATACGGAGAGAGTAGGGAATATGTATGAGTGATGCATTCACTGGCGGTAGAGGAGGAGGAGAGGGGACGGAGGAGGAGAGGGGATATGTGGTGAAAGAAAGAAAATACGCATCACCTGCGGGAAAGTGACGACTATTGAAGGGGAAGAAAAAAAATCGTAGTACCAGACAAAGCAGGGCAGTTTTTTTTTTTCTTTCTCATGCTTCTTCTCTACATACATATGTGCGGGGACCGTGCGGGCACAAGTTGTAACAAAATCAATTAAGTCCCAGTGAATAATTTTTTACGCCCCCAAAAAAGAGTGGAGTGCTTGCTTCAAACTGCCTACTTCATGGCCTACTTGATTTTCAGTGCCAGTGGATGCGTTGTTTCGTTCACGCCCTTGTGTGTCTCTAGTCACTCGGCAACCCCAACCAGGGAACCGCTCTATGCCCAGCGTCCAATGGGATGTGGGGTAGCGCATTTACGAACGTCTGGTTCCCTCCCTTCCTCTTCTCGTGAAAACTAGGCTGTGGGGAGGATTAAAAGACAACTTTGAAAAAAAAAAAAAAAAAAAAAAAGTCCTGGATCGTCCACGAATCGGACAGAGGCAATTGAGGCTTGAACTGTTGTGTGTGTGTGTGCTACATACAAATACAAATACATACCTACCGCAATATATCTACATACATGCGAACCAACCCAGAAAACGGGGCTGCCTGCCTGCCATAACTAGCTGCTGTGAGTGTGTGTGTTGACACCATCCACAGCAGACAGCAGAACTGCGCGCGGTTGTGTGGTTCAAAGCCGGTGAGACCAGAACAGGGAAAGCGCAAGGGAAAGCGCAACTTCAACCCTCCTGCTGCTGGCCGGAGTACTTTCGAGACTTGTCCAAAACCGGGCCCTTGACGAGGTTTTAGAATGAGGGAACACGAAGAATATCAGCACACATTACAGTTGCAAGTGCTCCTACTCGAGTGACTCTACTAGGGTGTGGTTGTGGTTAAAAACGGTGTTGATGATGACGACGTTGAACTGGGGGTGAGAGGGGGGGTAATGGGAGGGAAATGATAATTCACATTATAAGTGACTGAGGAACTTCTCGCTCAATCAACGAAAAGGAAGGGGGAAAAAAAATAAAAAAAAAATAAGCGGTCCATAATTTATTTTGATTTTTAATATTTTTTTTCTTCTTTTCGCAGACACTAGAAAGCAAACAAAAAAGGATAAAAATAAAATAAACCCGCTATGCTTTGCAGTGCAGCGCGTAAAATGGCCCATATGGCAAGTAAATGCTACAGAAACGAGATCTCTCTCAACAAAAGGCAAAAGGACGCCCGGATGTGTCTGTGTGGGGGGGGGGGGGGACTTTTCAGATGCAGTGGGAGATTATTCCTTCTCAGAACCGCATAGCTCCATGATCCATAGGGGGAGGCAGGTAAGCAGGCAGGCAGGCAGGTACATCGTACATACTGGGCGTTGCAGTAGAGCAGGTACTCTACGGTACATACAGTACTCTACAGGCGGTACCTGCCCTCATTGACATCCGCTGTCGACGTGGCAAGCGTCCGTTGGAATGGACCTGTCGGATACCTTTTCATGATCATCATCCCCAGCTTCCCTCTTCCCCCCCGTTTCCGTGACAACCAACCCATTCACTCCCACCACCGCTTCGTAAGCCCGCCTTTGTCCCCCCCTCCCCCCTTCCCCTCCTCCTCCTCCTCCGTCGGAGGGAGGGATGGAGAGCAAGTTAGCAAGTTAGACCTCAGACATTACCCATGTCATATGAGCAGTCAGCAGAGACATCAAACTAGGACTAGGTTTATCTGACCTCCAGCAATCAATCAATTACCTGCGCACTCACTCTCACACACCTCAATTCAGTTCTTCTAGCTCTCAAGTGAGATTTCGTCGAACCCAATATTTTTTGCCTTCACGCGCCACATCTATCATATTGCCCTCAGACTGTTGCATGTAGATTGCAAAATTTTCCACTGCATTGACGCACCGTACAGGGGAGACACCCTTTAAGGCTACATGCCAGTAGATAGAGTACAGAGGCCTAGGTGGTGTGAAGATGCGGCAACACAGTAGAGTAGCAGATAAGTTGCAGTCATGTAATCGAGAGCCTCCAATCCATAGGACACCACAGAGCGACCAACGAAAAGAAACCCCCCCCCCAAAAAAAAACTAAAACTAAAAACTAAAAACTAAAAACTAGAGTAATTTAACCTAACGAACGTCCCCCTCCTCCTCCGCTCCTCCACCCCCCCTCCGTCCCCGCCCAGCCCGTCGCCTAAACACCCGCACGAGTAGCAAAAAAGCCCCCAATAATGTGACCACTGACAAACCACCTACAAAAAAAACTCGCACATCCAAGCGAAACGAAACGGATCACAGGCCTGCCCGAGACGGTGTGGGCCATCTCTACCATGATGGCCGAGTTCCGAACACGACCTCGAATGTCCCTTCAGGGTGTTTCCTCGTTTCGTGGTCGACCTATCATTGGTCGCCCTAGCCTACCCTACCCTACTATCTGGTCAGAAACTTGCTTGTTTATTCGGACCGGAACCAATAGTCACGAGACCGTTCGGTGAGTGCTAATCTGACGAGTATCATATCATCGCAGCACCTCCTACTCTACTCTCCCACTGGACGAGACGTTCAACGTCTTCTTCCTCGCTAATACCCGACACGCAAATGGGAAGTTTGGGAGGGCAGTCTATGATGTAGTATGCCGCCGCCGCTATGTGCATACAGACAGACGTTACCGAAATCCAGTGCTGGATAGCACATATGTAGATATCAGCGGTACCTACATAGAGTACCGAGTAGAGTAGAATCCCCCTACATACATACCATACAGTAGACACATGGAGATATAAAATTAAAAAAAAGCCCTCCACACTATTATCCTCAAATCGGACATATCAAAACCCAAACCCACCCACCACACTGTGGCTGAAGCTGAAAATCAAACCCGCCGAGATGGAAAAAAAAAAAACTCACTTGCTCACTTGCTCACTCACTCCATTCCTTCGCACCTCACAGATTCCAAACCCAACGGGCCGCGATATTATTACCTCTCCGAGCACAGCACTCACGACCAGGCAGGTGTCCGTTTGCACCCCAACGCCTTAGTCCATTGCAAATTGCAATTGGGGGCCAATAGATAACGCCACGAGGATCTCTCCGAAATTGATGATATATGGATCGCCTCTCGTAGATCCATATCCATGCACGTAGCACCCAATCTCAGTTAGTGCATTGCCGTATCGTACTCACTCTGCCTTCCTGCAAACATCTTTATACACATCCTTGGCCAAACTATCCTCCGAAGCAAGGGTAGCCCCCACGCGTGCGGTTTCTATTATCGGATATGGAAGTGTGTGTGTGGAGTGGTGCGTGGTTTCTATTTGTATAGACTGTGGCTTGTATGTACCGGTACACCCACGACAACCACAGTGTTTCGAACAGCAAAATAGCAACCAAGGTTATTCGTAGGCTCAACCAGCCGGAGTTCCAAACATAAACACAACTCCGCATCCGGATCCGGTTTCGTAAACAGCTGTTTATTTGTCTTTGCATTCATTCCAGAAGCCAACCCAAATGTGAGCTCCCAAGACCAAGCTTCATGACATCTCATCTCCTGCGCTTCTGCGAGATGAGCCCTACATAGCTCTACCGGCCGGCTGCTGCGGTTTGGATTCTTATGTTTATCTAAATGTATGTATACCACATGTACCGGCCGCAACTTCGCATCCAGCAGACACTACCGGCATTGCATCGTCAATCATTGACCGTGGGCTGCTGTCGAGTGGGGGAGGGGGGGGGGAGAGGGTCAATGACCGCTCTCTCGATTTCTCGAGTTCCCTCGGTGACGATATACATACTTAGCTACTACATATCGTCATGTTTCCAGTTTTCCTGTTTCCCGGTCGTTCGCCCTAGATTTGGGCGGTCCTAGCACATGTCTATCCGTTGTCTGTCTGTCTGTCCTGCTGTCCTGCCTGTCTCCACTTCGTATCCCAATATCCCGCAATCTCACGATACCTACCTACAACCTATCAGCACCAACCCTGCCTGCGCTGCGCATCCCCATGTACAAACGAACAAGCGGGCCTGGAATCACGCCTCGCCTCGCCTGTCCTGTCTGTCTGTCTCTCGGCAAGTGGTTAAACACTTATCGATAATCCTTATCGAATCCTTATCCTACGCCGAAACAGGATTCGTTAACTCCGCAATCTCACTCTGCCCCTCTGTCCTTCCACCCTTCTTCTTCCTCCTCCTCTTCCATGGCCAGCGCTGTGGGTAAGAAGTAGGTTTGTATGTCCCGTCAGCAGCACAACCCTCATGCCCATCTAGGTAGCTCATCTCATCTCGGCCGAAGCCTGCGCCGGCGCGCCCAAAAAAAACCCACACATACAAACCTGTAATCCCACGTCCCTCCCTCCGATCCGGATGCCCCATGCCATCATCTAGCTAGCCCGGCGTCAACCCAGCCCAATCCCGCTGTCTCACTCTCCCTCCCTCTCCCTCCGAGGAAAAAAAAGAACCACCACCCCCACAAACAAAAAAACAAAAGCCCCCCATCCCTCCGATCATGATCAGATCGGAGAAAGCACGCACGGGAGGGAGCGAGCGAGGCCCAGTCAGGTGACCCGGCCCGTTTGTAGGTGTTGTGTGTGTGGAATGGGGTTAGTTATGTAAGAGCTATCGTGCATCGAATCGATGATCCGATTGCGATTAGATGATTAGATCAAACGCGTTAGTGAACCCTGTAATAAATACTATTCCAACTACATGCATACATGAGACCCTAACCCCATCCGAGGCACCGCTCTAACCAACCAGCTCTCTCCGTAACTACCAACCTCCAGTTTCAACAACCACGGTGCTGCAGCTACTGCAGCACCGTGATGAGATGGGGAGAGATGGAAACATGGGGTCAGGGGAAGGAGGAAGGAGAAGGGGGAGGAGGGAAAGGGGAGGTTCGGGAAACCTGCTGCTGCTAGAGTAAGTAAGTAGAGTAAGATCATGTAAGTAGGCAGAAAAAAGGCCATAGAGGGTAGGTAACTTCATGATACCACGGTCTTCTCGCCGCCCCCCGTCCGGCCCGGCCCTGTTGTTTCCTTACATAAGGCGCGTATGTACTACATGTAGCTCGCTCTGAACTGATAGCCAAACCAACCAAGACCTTTACCTCACCACGTCAGTCAGTCAGTAGCCACGATCTACAAAACAGAATAAGCTGCACAGGGACAGGAACAGGGACAGGAACAGAACAGAACGGCGCCATCATCCTCCCCACGTTTCTTCTTCTTCTTTCTGCCTTTCTCCGGACTCCGTACGTCTCTCTCTGGCCGGCTTGCTGCCATGTACCCGGAGAGCTAAGTAAGATGTAGTTATACGTTAGCTACATATTCTACAAATCCACCTACATATAACCCATGCACCCTTCTTTTTCAGCTAAGCTACAGTAGATCCCTCCGTAACGCCCGCCTCGTCTGGCTAGAGTACAAGTTCTTACTGCTGCATACTTTTTCACTGCTAGAGTCGAGTAGAGTAGGAGGTAACTTACATTGGCGGCGGTTCCCGTCAGGCAATTCTCGATATCTGTCCTGTCCTACCTACAACCCACATAACCTACACATCGAGTACCGTACATCCATCTCTCCTCTACCTACATACATACATACAGTGCTCTAAAGCATCAATCTGTATTTACCTACATATTTTCTAACACCTTATTAAGCCATCCTCCCAGCCTCCTGCTCTCGCCTTCCCCTTCCTTCCTCAAAAAAAAAAGGGTCCCAAAAAAGGTCAGCCTCCATCCTGGTGATGAGTTGGCATCAACCAACCCTACATGGCCCTTGGGAAGGTAGGGGGGCCCTTTCCAGAAGGACTAGCTTGCCACCCCGTGAGGGCGAGGCGAACGGAATATCAATCAATCAATTAGACCAAACCCGGGTATGATCTGATTTTTCCGCCGTCTCTGCGCCCGGGGGTGACCCTGGCATGGGTAGGCAGGCGGATAGAGCACACTGCACTACCGGGCAGATAAAACCAAACAATTGAAAAATCCCCGGACGGACCCCATCCATCTGTAGAGTGCCTACTCTTCTCCAGAATAGAGCGGACTGCCCCCTTTCTCCCCGCGCCCCCCTCCGCCGCCCCGAGAGTTCCCGGATCGACCAATCAACCAACCAACCAGCCAGCCGACCAACCAACCAAACCAGCTAGCTACATAACCAGTCAGCCTGGAAAGCGAGGAGAAGGCATGTGGTCAATTCGCCTGTCTTCCTGTCAGAGACGTGGTCCGAATGGCAGCTCTACTCTATACGGTATATGCGCGATGCCCGGTTTCCGGCCGACATGGCAGGCAGGGCTGTGTTTAAATCGCATCCAGGCAGAGCGCTGTCGAGAGGCCGCTCTATCGATTGGCTCGCCGGCGCCATCGTCATCGTCATCTGGATTGTCGCGCTGGTATTGGGGTTTCGTTTATGTATGTATGTTATGTTATGTTATGTAGGGTTGGCTATCAATTCATGGATTGGAATTGAAACTAGCAAAGCAGCAGCAGCACGCCTAGATAACCGGGTACTGTGTTGGGCTGGAGACGAAGGTCTAGAGGGATGATGATGAGATGTCTGGCCTCAGCTCGAGCAGAGCATGATGCTCTGTAGATGCTTTGCTTGGGTAGAGCATGTCTGTATGTAGGTGGTGTTCATCCGTACGTATGTATCTGTAGAGAAGTATCATTTCCAGCTAGCGCTGAGAGCTACCTACTGTTTGCTCTGCTCTGTTCTACCTAAGTAGGTAGGTAGGTATGTCAAGTACCCCATTCTACATAGCTACTCTACTCTTCTACATATCAAAAAAGCATCACTACCCCGTCATCCTACCCACCCACCCACCGCAAACAACCCCTCCCCCTCCTCCCCCCCTCTCGTCACGAGCACCCCCAAACCCGTACCGGCAACTCCAACACGAGTCGACAGCTGTCAGCCCCTAGCCTCCAACCCCATATTCAGTCGCAGATGGCGCCTCTGTCGTGTCCCACTGCACTTTTCTACTCTACCCTACCGTACTCTACTCAATAGACGCAATCATGTCGTGCGTCTGTCTACTCTATCCACCCTGTGAGCGCGCGCGTGATACTCTTTCTGGCGTTTTGTAGCTGGTTGGGTAGAAGCAAGCAAGCAAGCAGTCAGCTCCACCCAGAGTGAGAGTAGCAAGCAAGCAGCAGGGACGGTTAGCTATAGCTTTATCGGGCCTTATCTCTGTGCTGTCGCTGTGACGTCGGGCGTGGTACAGTACAGTACAGTACAGTGGAAACGCTCACGTACTCTGCTCTACTTACATGTGCCTACCTGCCTGAGTATAACCCTACCTGAGTAGAGTACCAGCTGCCCTGTGAATCCTACTCCTCTACTCTGTTGTAGTAGTAGTAGTAGCAGTACCTAGTAAGTACAGTACCTACAATACCAAACCCACCCACCCACCCGTCATTCCAAACCGACCCACGCAGGGCCAGCGGATCTCATCTTTCCACGCCGATCGCGCGCCGGCCACCACTCACCACTCACGACTAGCTACCTACCCGGTGACGTGGTTGCAAACCGTAGGTCTCTGGTAAACAGTCTGGATGTTTATTCTTTATTTTTTATTTTTTTATTTGCTTTTGCTTTTGCTTTTGGGATGTTGGATTGTTTCCATGGTTCGGGGATCTGCTTTGGTGGTGGTGGTGGGGTGGTGAGTCGTGGTGAGTGGTGCGGTTGGCTGACGCGTGAGGCTCTGTGTGTGTGCGACATTGTAAGTACCTATATGGAGGGGGGGGGGTTGAACGTCGCGGGGCCGCACCGCCGTGTCGGCTCCCCGCCGCCGGCCGGCGCGGGTGGGTGTCTTTCTGCTGTGCCCCCCCTCTCCACACACATACCACCAGAAAACATCACATGAAACCTGCACCTACGTACGTACATGTTTCCCAGTGCGCAAGTCCATTCCCCGCAGCGATCGAAACATTCGCTCTGTCATCAATACAAGAATGTATATACACCTGGCCTGTGTAAGAGTAGATGTATGTATGTATGTAGGGAAGCCCCACCTGAAACCATTACTGTGCTCGAGCTCACGCCGCCGATGCCCGGATAAAACCCTACATGTACTCTATTGTTTGAGCATATGTATGTGGGGTAGAATAGCAACCCCCCCTCCTCTATGAACAGAACACTATACATGTAGATAGATGGTGGTAGAGATCGCGAACAGCAAATTAAACAAGAAAGCAGAAACACCGGATAAATGCCCCCCCTCAGCCCAGATCCCACCCCCGATCTTGGGCATCGTCCAATAGGTTCTTACTCCACTGACTACCTCTACCGGGCTATTCTCCATCCATCCCCCCCCATCCCCTCCCCCATCTTGGAATTGATATATTGCGACTCGTGTTCCTGTCTGGCGGGTTTTGTTTGATTGGGCTGGGCTACTCATCACTCAACACGCGTCACAGGAAATCACTCGTGGCTCTCAAGATTTACCCGCATCGTCACTGCAGCCCTACGTTAAAATAGCCAACCCCAACACGCAGGAACGTCGTCGCTCCACGATCTCCCAACGGTGCTAGATCGTACATCGTTGGCAGCGGACGCTGGGGAGCGGTTCCGCTGCGCTGTTTATCGTGGTGAAAATCCCTCTTCTCCAGTCTTCACCTCCTCACGATAACCTCCACCTCCACCTCCTCCACCTCCACCTTCCCATTCCCACTAGATAGCGCTATAGATCCCCCTCATCACCACCTCTCCGCACTGTCAAAATACCCGTCGTCCCGTTCTGATGCCCAGCTCGAGCGGACTGGTCTATAGCCAAAAGGCTGATGATGCAGGCACTCCGGGAAGAATAACGGGAAAAAGGCTAGATCAGATCTGAGATCCCATGCACTCCCGGAACTGAATTGATTAGCCATCGATCTTCTATCCTCTCTTGCTCCCATGTGTTTCCCTCGCTTAATTCCGTGCCTGGAACAGATTTTTTTTTTGTCCCCCCCCCATAACTCAGGCGGCGCTGAGATTGACAGGTCCTAGCCCCATGCCGGCAGGTAGAGTAGGTACCGACCTTGGTACTATGGAGTCTTTACTCTGTGAATGTTCAAGAGCTCTTCCTTGCCTCTCTTCTGGCCGGCCTTGTCCGGGACGTCATCGGTTGCACGTACCTGTTGCCGCGCGCTCGGGAAGAGGACCCTGGTTCCGGCGCCCAGAGGCAGCTACCAGGGTGGTGTCTAGGGTACGGTGACACTGTATCGGTTTTGATACTCTAGACGAGACGGGCGTGGAGCGTCTGTTGTTGAGGAAATTTCAATATATCTTGGCGTAGAGAACTTTGTTTGACGGCTTTGGCTCTTGGCGTAGCTAGTAAAAGGCTTCTTCGTGGTGCGTGTGAGATATGCATCCCATAATGTGTTGCAGCTGGGCCGGTAGAAAGCATATTACAGGTCCATGGCCGATGTTGATCCCCCCGAGTTATGAAGCTTGATTCTAGTGAGATGGTCCTACACGAAACACCACCATGCAGGAGTACATAGAGAACCACCAAACGCGCAACAAGATAGGTACGTAGGGCAGCCTGTAGACACTCCGAGACAACCCCTCGAAGAGCAACCGTCCCTGAATGTTTGCAGCCCTCCTCGGCAAAAAGCAGAGCTGTCCCCCGAGAACAGGCCTGGATTGGTTTCCTCAGGACAGGACCAGGAACAAGCTTTGGTGCGCGGACCCCGGTAATATACGGAATGCTTTGTCTGGCTGAACAGGTCAGGGATCACCAGCTACGGGGATGGTGAGACACTGCACGGTTCGTGGATTGTGTAGAAGACGTCACGGCTCTAGAGACTCTGCTATGGAGGCAGACGTGGGTGGGAGGGTGGGTTTGTGAGCCCACGTGGTCCAAGTAGGGCCGGGAATGGGGTGAAATGAACAGAATCCTACCTAGCTGGTACGGTAGAGCAACATCGTGAGGTGACGGAAACTTGGTTAGATGGTAGACACGGGTGTCTGGCCGTAGTGTATCGCATATATCCCATAGAGCAAGACTACACAGGCGGTCTCCATGACGTGTCCTGCCCGGGACGCACAGAGTGATATCTCATGATGCACCAAACCCGGGTTTTTTTTGGTTAAGCGGTTATAGTGGGGCTACATGTACTCGCTTCCGGTGGTTGGTTTATCTTTGAAACTGTGGCTCTCTTTCTTTTGTTGTGGCCGCATGTTCTGGAGGCCCGTCATTAATGGGCGTTAGAGCGAGTAGTTGATTAACACATACAACACCTTATCATACCATAGGTCAACAGGCCTAATGTCTTTCCTAAGGGAGATGGTAAGAATCCTCGCCTGTTCTTACCCCCGGTATACCAGGAAATCCTGGGGGTTTGGTAGTAATCACACGTTATCACTCGGGCTCCACCAGGTACGTCTGCATTCCCTACCCAAGCCTAAGCTTTGATCACGGGCTAATAAAGATAGTACTGGAGATGCCCTGGCTGTGCCTGGGCTCCTGTGCTTCTGCCACGTCCTTCATGTGTACATGTACGTTTAAACACTAAGCTTTGCAGTGCGGTCAAGACGGTGACGTGATGGAGTGGGGTGGGGTGGAGAGCCCAAGAGTTAGTAGTGTCTATGCACATACATGCCACCACCTTCCTAGGGGGCATTCCCACATGAGTACAGAATAGCGGCAACACCCAAGCAAAGAAACCCCACCGCCAATTAACCTCCCGTGGGGCGCCAGGCCGACGGAAGCGACCGCCGCCATCTGACCCCCGGGCGTAAGCCACCACCACACAGGTGGATCACGCCCTCGAGGCTACAGCTACCGGGCGACACTACTTGTGCCTGGTGGAGGCCAGGATTAGGGTTACTCCCAGGGAACCCCCGGCCCTCAATGGCCGGCTTTCCGCTTCTTGGCCCGCGTGTCGGTGCACATGTCTGGGCTTTGCGCGCGGGCTGGGGACCGCTTTATGTACTTCTGAGAAGGGAGTGCTGGGGTGGTACCTGCGGGGGAGTACGTACATCTACCTACATCTTTTGGGTGTGGTGGTGACAAGGTACGGACCAATAAAGAGGAGCACGCAGATTAGATACAGACTCTTGTATGGATGGGTGCATAAAGGCGGGCGTGAGATGGATGGCACCAGCTTCCAGGTCTGATATTCTTTACATTGATGCAGACCCAGCAAAAGAGACAAGGAGAAAAGAAAACAATCTCATTAAAAGCCCTATGGCTGTATCTATCCCATTATCTACAAATGGCTCCATCCTCACAGCCCATCACTCGGCGCTCACAAACTCCAGCAGCGCCTTCACAACCTCCCCCGCATCGCCGTCAATCCCCGCCGCCAGCCCGTCCCCCTCAAGCTCCCAATCGACAGCCTCACTGCCGCCCATCCCCACCCTCACCAACTTGACCCGGCCCTCCCCCTCCTTCACAAGCCTCTCGTCCGCCCACCGGATGACACCAGGCGTATTGAACCCCGCGCCCAGCTCCAGCACCACCAGCCCCTCCTTCACCGCGCGGCTGCGAAACTCCAGATACCGCCGCTTGGACTCCTCGAACGGCACCTCGGTGAAGAAGCTCCCGCCACGGACACACAGGAACACGTCGCCGCCGCAGTGCCGACACCTCGGGACCGCCTCCTCCCACCCGTCGAGGTCCTGCCGCAGCGCGCACGCCGCAGTGTCCAGATACGGCAGCGCCCTGTCGATGAACTCCTGCACGGGCCAGTACGCGTCCGTGCGGCACTTGCGCATGCACTGCAGCAGCTCGTACGTGCCCTGCGGCATCGTGAGCCGGCCCGTGTCGAAGCCGTTGCGCATGAACTGCCCGTCGGCGTTGGAGGTGCGCACGAAGAAGTTGTGGCTGCGCTCGCCGCCCGCGCCGTGGAGCGCCGCCACGAGCCGGCGCAGACGCGTGTAGACGCTGTTTTCGGCGCCGCGGGGCGTCTTCCACCCGCGCACGAAGATGATGTGGGTGAGGTAGTAGCCCCACTTGGCTTCGGGCGACGTCCACCCGTCGTAGCCGAAGA
Source organism: Morchella sp. 2016-72 (assembly GCA_024713865.1). Taxonomy (NCBI): domain Eukaryota; kingdom Fungi; phylum Ascomycota; class Pezizomycetes; order Pezizales; family Morchellaceae; genus Morchella; species Morchella sp. 2016-72. The sequence continues at coordinate 317,078 of JAMJEY010000026.1, read as the reverse complement.
AGTCGTACAGGCAGGTGAAGCCCTTCTCCCACATGGCGGGGAAGTTGGCGCGGAAGAGCTCCTGGGAGGTGTAGTCGAGGCCGTCGGAGGCGGAGAGGCCGGCGCCCGCGGTGATGAGTAGGTTTGGCGCGGACTTGAGCCATTGTGCTGCGAGCGCGAGGGAGGGGGAGGGCGGTGGTGGCGGCGTTGCTAGGAGGTGCGCGGGTGTGAGGGTGGGTTTTGGGAGGAGACTGTTGAGCTTGCTGATGTATAAGCTCAGGTCTGTGGCCGTGAAGACGTTGAATATCACGCGGTCAATGCTCGTGTCCGGGTGTGCGTCGAGATACGACAGCACGGTGTCGACGGCGACATGCACCGCTTCCTCCGGCGGATATCCGAATACGCCGGTGCTTATACAGCAGAACGCTATGGACTTTCCCTCGCCCTCCTCGACCGGGAGCTCCTCCATAGCTTCCAAGCAGCTCACATAGCTCCCCGCCAGCTCCTGCTTCTCCTCCTCCGACACCCTGGGCTCCTCCTCCGGCCGCTTCGGCACCTGCGGCCCCACCGTATGCAGCACGTATCTCGCCGGCAGCAGATACCCCCTTGTCACCTTCACCCTCCCAGTCGGCTCCCTCCCACCCTGCATCTCCATAATCGCCGCACAGTCGTCCCTGAGCCTCGGGCCCGCAGCGTCGTGTATGACATTATCAATACACTTATGCCCCGGCGTGAAGCACCCCAGCATACGATCATTCGCCGCATTCACGACCGCCGTGACGCCAGCCAGCGCCGTGATATCGCCGCGCCACAGCGCAATCCTGCGCTGCGCCGGAAGCACCACGGGGAGCGACGCCGCCGCCGTCAGCGCCTTCTTGCTGTTGGTGTACAGCAGGCACCTCTCCACGTCCGCCAGGACGCCCGCGGGCAGCGCGGGGTCCGGGTCGCGCACGGTCAGCAGCTGCCGCAGCAGCTGCGTCTTCTGGCAGAGGTCCAGGTGCGCTATGTCGTGCGCGTGGTGCCCGCTGGAGCGCCGGTAGGTGCCCCATAGGTGGGAGAGCGCGGAGTCGAGGGCTGCGGCGGCGACGGCGCCGGACGGAACGGGCGGTGGGGTGAAGGGGGTGGTCAGGGAGATGAGGGAGCTGTATTTGGAGAGGGGGAGGAAGCCTGGCATGGCGGGCGGTGTGGGGGGGGGGGGGGATGATCGTTTTTGCTTATTTTGTGGAGTGGGGCTGCTGATCGTAGCTTAGCTGTAGTAGTATTTATGTAGTAGACTAAAGTAGATAGATATCTAGAATTAACTAGCTAAGTAACAAAGCAAGATGTATTTTCCCTTCCTTCCTTCCTTCTTCCCTCCTTTCTTTCTTTCTTATATGCACTTCTGTAAAAACAGACAAGGCTCGAGGTTTTACCTGTGCGGGCGTTATTGAAATACCAATTTCAAAGCAGCGGGCCTTGGATTATGGAATCGCTTATTAATTGGGATTGCGATTGTGAGACAAGAAACAGCCGCTCAGTCAGGGCTTAGGGCTTGGGACTCGAGCGAGATACGGCGCAGACAATATACAGCAGTATGATACCTTAATTATCACCACCACCACCACCACGTACCCTTCCTTCCTTAGGCCTACGAAGGACCCGGAGCGGTCCCTGATCAGCGGGGGAGCAAGTGACGTTTGGAGAGGGCGGGTGAAGATGGCCAGATAATCCAAGAAGGATACTTTATTTTCACCCTGCTCAAGTACTAACCTGAATACATGTACTCACGAGGGAAAGCACTTCAAGCTGAATCACTACAAGGGGTGCGTGGGTCGGGGCCAAGGACTGGTACTCATATATAGAGCGCTTACCTTACACCTACCCTTCTACCAAGAGCTGATCGTAGGCAAAGCTCAGGGTGGTCATTCTTAGGGTCCGGAGACTCGACTGTAGATATTGCCGTTGCCCAGCAGAGTATCACCATGTCATTGACAGTCCCACTGGCAGACTGTCGTCCCACCTCACCGACTGTAGCCTGGACTGCACTATAAGGGCCAGGGTTCTTAATATTGAAGGCCTTGTCATACCCTAGCCTTGCGCTACTGAAGGGCTGAGGTTGATTCAAAATAGTTTGCTCATGTAGTCCATTTTTTGGGACTGCGTGTCTTGGCACTATCGACTGAATTCAACCACCGGCGGTGTAACTCTAACTGAACTGTATATGTATGGCATATTTACATGTAGTTCTTGGCGGCCGGTTCTCGGTGTGGATAGCCTTAGGGACATACATATCCGAGCCCAATATTTAAAACCCCCCCGTAATGGATTTCACAGCTGGGGGGTGTGGCCTCGGCCACACGGGTCCGCGGTAAAGGGACCATCGCAACTCTACAATACCGCGGTCATGGGACACGACTCACATGTCCGACTAGAGGGGGCACAACACTGGGCCAGCCAGCCGCCCGGGTACGGAGTAAAGAGCCGTTAGTACTTGCATCACGACTGCCCAGCTATAGACACCCGCCCCATCACATGCAACCAAAGTCCGAGTGAGTTCTGATGACCCAAGTATTACCCCCCCCCCAACCATGGAAAAGGAAGTAGGACAGCACATGCAACTGTGGAAATTCACTAATTCACACCATCCCATATACAAAGGCCACGGCCGGCCACAGCACAAGGAGGGTAAGCCCCCAGATACAGATGTATAAAAAAAAAAAACCACAAGACCCTTGTTGGTTATGCATAACGACCATCCATAGTGACAAGCACTCGCGAACCCTCTCCAGGTGTAGCTGGTTCACAAATAAAAAGAGATAAAAAAAAACACAGCAGTGATGAAAGAGAGAAAGGAAGCTACCTCTCCTAAGAGGAAAGGGGATGAAGAAAAGAAGGGAAACTGTCCGAGATTTTTATGCACATGAAGGGAGGAGAAAGAGCGAAAGCAGAAGATACAGGCGTAGCTAGACTACAACATCGATAGCTCTCAATATTTCAATACAAAAGGGAAACTTGGCCCAAAAAGAAAGCAATAAAAAAACAAAAAAAGTAACCCTACAAGAAACCGCAACTCCCTCCAACACAGCCCATATCTACTGTCACGAACCAACCGATCGAGTCATATCTACCTCCCGCCTCGCTCCTTATGAACGTTCTCAAACGCCATCCTCATCCCAAAGCTCATCTGACCGGGATTCATGGGCTCTACGCTATCGCTGCCCCTACGGCCCCTCACCCCAACGGAGCTGGGCCGATACGAGAAGCTGCTCATGTCCGGATCCAGCCCAGTCCTGCCGTCAACGCCGCCCACAACACTCTCTAGGGCGCCGCCGTAGTCCTCATCATCACCGAGGGCAGCCGCGGCCGCTACCTCGGCGGCATATGCGGTCCGATACGGTGTGTGATCATATGCGGATGGGAACGGTGAACTGCGGCGGTAGCTGGCCACAGAGTCACTCTTCTCTGGAGAGCCTTCCTCCTCCGGCGTTGACAAGGATGTTGGCATTGCTGCTAGTAGGTCTGCAGAGTCTATCTTGCGCATAGGAGCTGACTGCACTTGAGCTTCTACCGAGAGTGGGGACCGGCTTGGCTTTGGCGATGGGCGAGACACAGCGATTGGTAGCGAACTAGGGGAGTCGTTCTGGATGACGGGGAGCTTGGGGCTACGTGTTGAGGATGAAGACTTGGCTACGAACGCTGCGGGGCTATGACGGCCTATTGACATTGGGAGACTAGTTGCGTTTGGACTACGACTTAACATAAGGGTGTCGTCTTCTTCTTCTTCCTCGTTGATGACTGTCCGAGACGAGTCTTTGAGAGAGTCAGAATCATCCCCGGGGAGGTCGTATTTCACAATGCTTCTCCTTCTAAATCGTCCACCGGGCGTCGGGACGAACCCACCCGCAGGCGGTTCTATGCCCATGCCGCCCTTCCATCCAAATGTCGGCAGCGAGGAGGCAATTGTCTCTTCTTCTTGTTTTTGGGTAAGGAACGGCGATAGTGATAGAGAAGAGCTCAAAGCCCCCCCCCGAGCCCCTCCTGCTACCCCTCCCCCTCTAGGCAGTCCAAGGCGGGGACCAGGAGATTTTCCGAAGGTCAGGATCGTATCTGAAGCGGATGTAGGGGCTGAAGGTAATGTCGGCGTAAAGGATGCAACCATGGGAAATTTAGATGCCGTAATGCGATCGTTCGTTTGTGGCTGCACAGTATCGAGTAGTGACGAGTAATCTCGATGTGGTGGGGAGCTATCCACAACTTCCGGTATTGTCTCATCCAAATCGAAGAGAGCATCTTCATCGTCGTCATCGTCCATGTTCGCCCCATTAACCTCATCGTCTTCTGATTCCAGCCCTGAAGCTGTTGGCCTGTTTCCGTTCGTCGCATCTAGCCCGCTTGATACACCTCTGATGCCTAGTCCACTGAATGCATCTCCGATAGGCGCACTATTTCCAATCGTCGTGGGTACGACAAGTTCATCCCCTATGCTCCTCCCGCCCACATACTCCGTGACATTCTCCACCTGTTCTACTTTACCAGATGTCTCCTCGAATTCCTCCTGGTCCACTTCCTCAACATCTTCTCCCTCATATTCCACGAAGCCGTTTTCATCGTCAAGCGGATAGTCTTCCTCCAAAGTCCAGTGAACCTTCGTAGACGGCGGTGGGCTACTGCGTGAAGGAACCGAATTCTCATCCTCAAATAGGAACGTAACCCGCTTCGGCGATTTCTGCTTCAGTTTGTTGAGCGTACCCGTCGAACTACCCGAGGAACTCTTGAGCGACGAAGCGAGGGGGTATGGCGGCGATGTGTTTTCTGTCCTAGACGGCGGACCTGGGAAAGTTGCACGCTTCGGCATGACAGGCTGTGGTAACGAAGCTGGGCTATCCTGCGGAGGGCTATGTCGGAAGCAGCTGTTATCGAGCAGTGGGAGGTATCGAGGTGTAAATAGGCCCGCAGCTTGCAGCTCCTTTTCAAATGGCGGAGAGGTGGTAGCGCTACTGTCAACGCCGCTTTCGTCCAGACCTGGCTGCTTTCGGTTGTCAGGGAGCTTGAGCTTCAGTGTGTCGTTAAGCTTCGAACCGCCGAGGTCCAGCGGGATCTGACTCTCACTGCCTACTGTTCCAGAAGTGCTTCCGACTTGCTCCTCACCACGAATGTATCCCTTGTTGTCACGGGAGGATGTTGCTATGGTCGTTGTCGCCGCCGCCGTCGAGGCATGTGTTATCGCATCCCCGCCATTTATGTTCTGTAGGTGTTTCTGTCCCCCTCTCAGCCACCTCTCAAATTCTCTATACTCCTCTTCTTTTGCCGCCCTGAACGCCTCGATTTCCGCCTCAATTTCTCTTCGCTTCTGGTCGAGTCGTGCCAGGAGCTCGATTTCTGACGCGGGTGGAGGAGAATGAGGAGGGGAAGGATTCATTGGTTCTCGGGAATCGCCGGGGGATGGGATCGGCGAGGCTTCTGCAGGGAAAGGGTTAATACCCAGGAGTTTGCTGACTGATGGAGGCGATGACATTATGTATTTCCCCCGATTGATAAAGTTGGGGCTGTCGGTTGAGGGATGATCGTTGAGATTGTTGATGGGGGTTGGCTACTATCTAGGTACGTAGCACCTAACGTATGCCCTCAGGGTAGACTTGACTGGCTATGGAAAATAAGAATGCAGCCAGCCCCGTCCGAGCGTACCGTAGAGTTCTGTAGGTAGGGAGCGCAAAAAGTGTGGTGCAATTGAAATGGAGGAAGTGGCGATGGGGAAAGGGAAGATCACCGGTGGTTTGGTGTGGGGGGGTCTGGAGGGTACAATTGCGGAGAAACTCTTATGGTGTGTGTGGGGGGGTGGTTATTCTAAAGGTTCGGTGCCAGACTATTGCGTGCGAGTATTCCAACCCAACCTAAACCCCACGAGACACGAAACAAGGTGATAGAAGAAACGATATGGTGACAGTGGTGAATTGGACGACTGAGTAGAAGAAAGATAAAACCAAACAGCCAACGAGAGGCTGAATTGAATATATCTGGGTCAGGAGATGTGCGAAACTGAGGGAAACGAAGAAATGAATTTAAACTGCGTAGCGTGATAGATGAACACAAGTAGATAGAGATAGCAGATACGAATGCTCTTTTCACCCCCTCCGCAATGAAGTCAGAGTGACTAACACGCAGAGTAGAGCAGGATTGGACCAGTTCTCTTCTCTCTCTCTCTCTCTCCCCCTCTCTCTCTTCTAACTGTGCTGGTTGTTGTGGACTCCTGTCCTCTTCATGTCTATCTGTCTCTCATCCACTTACTGCAGTTGGTTACTCGAGTCGCATGGGTAAATTGGAATTCAGACGACCAATTCCAGCCAAGTACTTGAGGCCTTTCCTTCCAGTAACACCACTCATTGCCTATTTGTAGGCCAGGCTCAGTAGAGCAGATAAGTGGGTTAGTAATATCGTGCATATCACAGGTATCAGACTTCAAACATAGAGAGAATTGAACCTTCCATATACATAAGTACATGTATCTACCATTCATCCATCTGGGGAAGGAGATGAGGTCATGAATAATCCGGCCTCCGATGATATTGGTCCCAAGAACAGGTGAAACCCTCGAAATGACTGTGCAGCAGCAAACAAGTCCACGCGAGCTTAGGTATGATAGTCACTTGGTACCACCACAAGCTCTTCCAGTACACCACCAGCTGAAGAATTGAGCCTCAAGAGTCACCCAAATGCTGTCCTACCTGCACGAACCCACATATCAACCAACTAACGGTGCCCATTTCCTGGCCTCTTACCGAGGACAGAAAGCCGACATAGAGGGACATAAAATCTCCCCCTCACCTACATAAGTATATCAAGACATAATATAGTTTTTACCTACATGACAGTCAAGCTCTCACCGCTGAGATGCTCAGCCTGAAATGATACCTGGTTACATCTCACGATCATACCACAAAGCAGTAGTCTGCGCGCTTGATCCTAACTGCCCGGATAAAAGCGTAGAAAAGCCTAGAAGCGAGGGAGAGAGAGAAAAACCCTCAAAAAGAAGCTTCCAAAACATGCGGAGGATTACCTGTCATGCGGCTCCATGGGGAGAAAAGGAAAAAGAAAAGGTTTAAACCCGGTTGTTGCTCCAGATGTCTCAGGTAGTGGGTCTTTCTGCCGAGAGGGGTGGAGGTGAGGCTCTAGGTGGGCTCCAAGATAGCCGCGCGTGCGGCGGCACGTTGGTGTTCCAACCAAGCTATTGGGCTATAGGAAGCTGAAGCCTCTTTTACTCACCCCCGCTGCTTATGCTTCAACTGCAGAGCTGATACCTACTCCACATTTACAGTCTGCACAACACAGTCACTGAGTACAAACTCGCATCACCTCGCGTGTGTAGAGTAATTACCCCAGATCTTATCTGATCTCCCCACATCTCCCCGAAGCACCGAAAATAGAACCCACGTCGATCGGAGCTTATGTTCGCTTCATACCAAGGGTTCGCTTTGATCTGCGCTTGGCATAGTCACTCTGACGTTCTTTGGACGGAGAAGACACCGATAACAGCACAAGATCAACAGGGCCACTAACAGAGTGAAGAAGGTAGAGGAGATTTGAGCTTTGAAGCGGTGAGCTCCAACAACAGGTCGGAAGGCACCGAGGTTATGGTATCGGGACGTGCGCCCGAAACTGCAGAGGAAAGAGGTTTTGGTGTTGGAGATACGTAAGCCGAGTTCAAAGTGGAGTATCCCGAAGATATCACCGCTCTTCGTTAGCATGTATGTATGTGAACCGTATCGGTTGTAAAAGGGGGGGTGGGGGTGAAAATAAGACCAATAAAACACCCGAGTGACCGAGTGACGGGCTATGAGCATAATTAAATTCTTGGCAGTCGATATGGACTAATGAGGGGATATAAACTGAGCCCATTAACGAAATACCCGCTTCTAGTGCCCGCGTTCAGGAGAGAGGAGACACCAAAGATATCGAAATTTTCCATTTTACTTTTCACTACTAATAAGCGGTTAGAAAGACCAATATAATTGGCGGCAAACGTGGCTGAAGCCTTGTACTAAATGTCGAAATACCAGATTAGAGCCAGCGGTGGTAAGGTGGGCTGGTCGTCCCCTGGAGGCGTTATAAGCAAGTCGACGGGTGACCTCGTGTTTTTAATATCATCACGGGGTCACATCCTCCCTTCTAGTTATAGGGTATTAGAAATTGGCACCATATTCCCTGGAAGCATATAAATAATATATCAGATGACCAACCGTAGCTCCGCGCCCCCGACATGCCTCTTGAGCCGGCTCTCAGGTAACATGGACTCTCAGTCTGAAGAGTTGAGCCATTAGTGGGGATGGTAGATATGGATATGACGGTGTCCGTAGTTATTGGATATGAGTGTGTTCGTGGTGAAAATCCGTAGGTCATTGAACACAGTAGCGCATACGGAGAGTAGTTGGCATATATGGCTCTTACCTAAGATTGTGCCCTGTACCTCTAGGATTGGGGTGTGTATGGCGAGCACTTTCCCCCTGGGGATTAGAAGTAGGCTTGGGTTAGGTGATGAATGCAAATCGGCCAGTAAAGATATGGAGGGATTGTGTTGATATCGTACTATGCTTCTTCATGAGTTTCGTCCGGCTGGACTTGGACTCGACTGGTTTGGGGGTCATGATAAATCACTCGAAGATGACGTTTGCTGCGTTTTTGTTGACTAATCCATTAAATACATGTACTTACATTGCTACGTTTTTTTGGTTTTTAGAATTGGTGCAAGCAATGGAGGAGATTAGCTATTATGGCTATAGTGCATGTCATTCACACATGTAATAACACATTTGCTCATGTTAGTATGTACATATAAGTATGTATTAATACATGTATGTAGGTTGTGGGGACTCCCCATCTAGAGTGACTAAAACTAACGGTTAGGTAGTGGCACAGTACGAGACTATTACCTGCATTTACAAGACGCCACATCTAGCATGTAGATGTGGCTTTAGTCGGCGAATAAGAATCTTAGCACGTAAGAAGCTCCCTCCTTCCTCGCTTCTGTATCATCATCAATGCAACCTCATCGACTGCTCCATAATTTCTCGAGTGTTCCTGGCCTCTAAAAACAAATTAAGCTTTGGGTCTCTATAACAGCCTGGATCAGTTCGAGCTGGCGAGACCTCGTTCGGGAACTAGTATTTGTGTTTTGCGGAACTTGAGTGAGGCTAGAAAAAGGCAGGAGATTCATTTCATTTCATTCTTTTTTTTTTTAAAAAAAAGGGATCTCGGGAATAGTTAACTTTGCTAACATTGCTTTATAAACATTCCCGAAGAAAATTGGCTTTTTGTGGGCTACAAGATTATTTAGCTTTCTTGAAGGGCCAGGACTAGAAATTAAACCTCAATATCAGTTATGACCTCATCAAACACAACTCCATGTCAGCCGGCTGGGGGTCCAAGATATCACTCACGACTTTCAACTGGTTAGAGATGTTTCTGCTTTGAGACTTGAGAAGGTTGACCGTCTCCTTTGTCTCCTTTGTCTCCTTCATCTTCTTTGCACTCTTATCCTTCGAATTCTTCACATTCTTCTTATTCTCAAGATCAAGAAGTCTTTCCTTCAGGTCAGTCAGAATTTCAAATGCTTGAATCCTCCGCCCCATCTGAGTCGTCAAATACCCCGGATGCTCGCCGTAGAACGGCGCATCTCCAAGCCTATCTGACACACAATTTCCCTTCATAGGGTCTCTCAATGGGACAAGAATGACACAAGCGAACGACTCGCCATACCCGTCAAAAAAGAGTCCGACCCTATCATCCTCTAGGCCGTCTCTAAGTAGTTGCATGACATAGTACGTAGCCCTCATCAAGCCGATAAACGTCGCAGGTTTCATCGAAAACACATCACCCTTGACCTGCTTCCGCGGGACGAGGATAGTTACCCCAACGCTGCTTCCATGGGGGTCAAGGAAGGCGACATGGTCGCTGTCCTCCCAGATGCGGTGGTGTGGCGTTTCCCCACGGATGATACGGGTATAAGGGTTATTTTCTTCGGGTTCACCTTTTATAGTGAAGGAAGTAGGTGGTGCAGCTCCCAGCTTTTCATGCACCATGGCGGTGAGACCCCTGCTGTAGACCTCTTCGCCTTTTTTGGAGGTCAGGTAGGGAATGGTAGCGTCTCGTTGCTGGGGCTTATAGAACTCTTTGCCCCAGTCTTTGGGTTTATAGCTGAAGGGGAGGAGAGAGAGGGTGCCGGTACCATCGCAGGCCAGACCAATAAATGGGACTTCTACGCAAGCGGCAATGGATAATGACATGCTCCAGATCGAAACCATGGTCTGCATAAATTGTGTATAGTTCAAATCCGATATATTTGAGCAGTCTTTGAGTGTGGCCACTACGTGACCTCTACAGATTCCATAGCGGGTGAAGCCCGCTTCGAGGAGGGGGTCACTTCTAATGAGATGGCGAGGACTGACGGGGACTGAGCTCCCGTGGAGTCGAGTCCAGCTACCAGCGAGGTTGGAACAAGTCGAGACAAGATGAATGCGTGCACTGGAGCGGACCGACATTGTTCCGGTCCTGTCGACTGCGATGAGAGAGTATGGGTGGCAGTTCTTCTCGAATAGGAAATTGAAGACATGGTCGACGGCGCTGCCAATAGTTCCGCTGGTGTCCCGGTTCATATAGCAGACAAGTCTTCCTGGCTCATACTCCATGAGATCTTCAATTGCGCCGGAACTATGCAAGTTAGTAAAAGAGTTAACACCATTACCAACTTGGTCAAAAAAGGAGAAATCGAGCTTAGGAACATACCAAATAACCGCTGAATTATTATCACACATCAACCCCGCGCAAACCGGCGGCATCATCGTGGGATCACTCGACTCACCCGCCGGCCCACCCGTCGAGACACCCGCTGCTACATTCCCAAATTTGTCCCTGCAAACTACACTAACCCCCTCTAGGAATGTGGGAAGATAACGTGGATTAAATAACTGAACTGTGGTGGTATCCAGCCAGTTATCCTTTGCCTCCTCAAAGTAATCCTCCGGCACTATCCTGCACCGGGCCTTTCCCCCGAGTTCTTTAGCATTGGCTGCAAATCGGACTTTGAGGTTTTGGTCTAGAAAGGCTCGGGCAACGCGGATTGGGTTCTTGAAGGACTGGATGCCGATGGCAACACCGTGCTTGACGGGGAGGCCCTTCGTGCTATCGCCGCCCCCCATGATGGCCGCACTGCACTATTAAACACACCAAACGTATTAATTCCCTTTCCAACATTAATACCACATCTAAAGCCTTAAACAGACACTCAGAGCTTACCTGTGGGCCCTCCCACATTTTCACCCTCGTCGCGCCCTTCCCCGCGTTAAAATATCCCATATTCTCTAATGTATAAACCACGCTCTCCACCGCATCTAGCGCGCTCATCCCTGATGCCAGCTCCCACCCAATCTCACGGCAAATGTCATCGATGACCTCCATAATTTTCTTTTGCTGCTCTGCGGGTAGGTTCCATGAATCCGCGATGCCTGCTGAAATGGCGAGGGAGAAAACGGGGCAGGGTGATTTTTCGGGGGGCTCCTGGCGCAGCGCAGTTTTGATGGCTAGAGCTCGCTTTCTGGTGTGATATTCTTCGATAGGTTTAGGTATTTTGTTCATTTGATCTCACGCGGCGTTAGGGGTTGGAGTTAGAGCGTGGGATGGGATGTTATTGTTTCGGGGAGAGGGAAGTGACGAAGTATCTTGGAGCTTTAATTGAGCTGACGGGTGCCGGGCGGTATTGGGGAATCAACGTGGCTGTTGTAGGGGGGGTTGAGAGATCGAGGGCCACTGCGGGTTTGGGGTTAAAGCTGCTACAACACTTGTACAAGCTGCTGTGGGTAAGGAGGTGATTAAGTGTAGGAAGCCCAGTTACATAGTATTTAGTGACTACTCTAACTACTTGCCGCTCCACCACCAACAAAGCCTCAGGGCGTCTCCGGACCTTATAATACGAAAGATATAATTAATAAAGAACATATAAGTCACTGCGTTGGGTAATTTATGTCTTTACAAGTGGCTACACACACACGCGTTGTACTTCAAAACCGCTTCCTATGTAGCTATATGAAAAATCAACATAAGAACCCACCTCTAGGGTCTTGATTTTCCTTCTGTGTACTCCCACTTCTCTAGACTTGGCTGGTTGCCAAGGCCCAATCACACATCATCACTCGCGAGGCTCCTCCTCGGCCCCCGCCCTCTTTGCAGATAAAAAACGCTATTTAGGCTCAAAAACACGCTATAAATTGTGGGAGAAGCTAATAAATCTTCCTCTTCCTCTTACCCTTTATTAGAATGGAGGCACGAGTGCCCACTCTGTATGGCATCATATAGTATCACTCGTTATTGCTATTGATATTAATCAATTATAGCTTTAGATGGGGATTAGAGGGGGTATTTCATCATTTTCATTCTCGGGTGAACTGAAAAAAGCCCACCATTTGTGCTCTTTAAATAACAACAGTGCTGTCCCCTTAGTCCGAGGAGATACTTTGAGAGAGTTGGCTCAACTTTGTTAGTCCATCTTTACCATACAGTAAGCAGCTAGGTCGATTATCTGGCCACAATCTTGTCCACCTCTTCCTTGGCATTTTCCCAGCTATCTAGGTTCTTGCGAGCCCACTCAATGTGACATTTAGCGTATACAATCTGGTTACATTTTCTGTTAGTCTTGGTAAAAGGTGATTTATGGAGATGGATATTACCATCATGGCTCTCAAATCCTCTTCCTTTCCCTTTTGGAATCTCCTTAGATCCCTCAATACGCCCTTACTGGCATCCTTCACGTCCCCTTCAGCCACCTCTTTTGCAGCCTCGAGTTGACTTAATTGTTCGCGCGTTTTCCCGATGTTATCCCTCCTGGTCCTTTCAGGATCTACGTCAACAATCCCATGAATCGCATAATTAAGTTTCCCGAACCCCTTCGCTAGAAACCCACTTCCGCCAGCTATGCTACCCCCCATGATACCAATTCCACTAGATGTAGCAGAAGATGGAGCGCTATATGAAGAAGATTTTTTATGGGCGTACGAAGCCGATGATGCACCTGCAGAGGAAGAGGATATACTATTTCTAGATGGTCGTGTAGTTGATTTAGATCTCTGCGGAGGAGGTGAAGATTCCGAATGCGTAGGGGGAAAATCACCAGAATCAATGCTTTCCACGTCGTCACCTGAAACCCCACCATCTACACTACCACCAGAGCCTCTAGATTCCCCATTAGAAGCATCAGTGTCACCATGAAGATATTGTTCAATCCTTTTTGCTTCCTTTTCAGAGCGCTCAAGGCTTTGTAATAGTTGGCGTTTTTGCGTTAGTAGATCTCGTGTCATTTCTTCTTGGACACGTTTTAGAAGCCTATAACGAAGAACCTTTTGGACTACACCAGCAAATTGTGCCGACTCGCGGAGGGGCTCAGCAAAACCAGAACCAAGCACTCTGGCAAGCTCTTCTGTTGCAATGTAGGAAGAATCAACGGCTTGCCCAACCCTCTCGATTGAAGCGGCAAGATCACCAGTTTCAGATAACGAGAAGGCGTTGTAGCGAGCGCCAAGTTCACTATAGTCGAGAGAAAGCTCGCTTAAGCGTTTGAGGATACGACGGTTCACTCGCTCAATAGAACCAGTCAGAAGCGACTCGTATGTGCGGGTGGCGGATTCATATGCAGTAAAGTAAGGGTCAAGTTCCGACTCGGAGAGCGTGTGGCTAGGTGGCGGGAATCTTGCGAATGGTTGACCCTCACGGGGACCATATGATGTTGAGGGAGGAGAAATCTGCTTGAGTCTAGCAGAAGCCGAGGGGATTGGGAGGAATGCATGGCCCGGTGAAGGGTTCGAAGGGTCGAGAGGCGGAGCTTTTAAGTGTTGCTTTGGGAGACTAGAGATTGGAGGCGAGCTCAATACCTCGCTCTATAAATTACCCAAAATTAGCAGCGAAAAATCACTTCAGCTACTAGAGAGTGTAATTACCCAGCTGGCATTTGAATCTAAAAACCTTTGAAATACACTATCCTCCCGAATCTCACGCATTCTAGCGCAACGATTCAAAAAGACTCCCAGCATACGTTTCCGGTGATCAATAATGTTAACATTTTCTTTAGCACTTGTAGGTGCTGCTACATAATCGGAGACTTGGTGTTTTTCTGGTATGGGGGGTACGATGAGACAGGGATGTAGCAGGGCGAGGTTCCTGCGGAGAGATTCGAATTCCGAGTAGCGACGACGAACTTCAAGGTCCTGCAGTGCCGGTCAGCTTGAAAATTTCAACCACACCCATGCGTCGATCGTGCCTCTTATGAAACTTATATCTTGATGAAGGATGGAGTTCTGGAAGCTATTAAAACATACCCCAGTCCTGATTGTGTACACAATGTAACCCCCACTTCCTTCCGAGTTCTTCCCCGCGTCGGCAATCTTGATAGCGACATCCTTATTTTCCATCAACATCTGCTCAACTCTAGAACCATACCCTGTGGTCGACTTTCTCTGTTGCCTATATTCTTCCTCTTCGCCCTCATCATCATCATCTTCTAGATGGTTTCGTGTTGGAAAATCATCTTGAGAGTGCTCAGAGGGAGCCTGATAGGTCAAGAAGTCAGGTGGATCAGCACCATGGGAGTCATCAGAAGCTGCCGGAGATAGCCCAGGCCGATGGAACGACGAGGTAGACGACCGGCGATCGTAGGAGAGGGGATTGTTGTCCTCCCACATTGTTGGTGAAGGGTTCTCAAAGGAGAAGCGAGAGAGCTGTTACAGCTTTAGAACAGAGCTAAAAGATAAGCAGTGAGATCGGCTTTTGATGATACTATCTTCGGGCTCCTGAGAGGTATCTCTAGAAGCGACGGGGTGAGGCCCTGTAGTATTAAGGATGCCGGTGATAGTGGGGGTGCGTGTGTGTTGAGGCTGTGGTTGTGGTGGTGACGTCGCTAGAGCACAGGGGGGGGGGGGTGTTAGGTAGGGACGCTGAAACCCGTGACAAATAGTAAATTCAACCAGTCCCCAATGTACCCCCATCAATCATCAGTTTAGTAATTTGGCTCGAGCTTGGTGCTTTGAAGTACATATAGTAGGTGAGGCTAGCCAATGGTGTTCCTACATACATAGCAGTTGGGGATGACTCCTTAGCTGGTGTGAATTACAACCCCCCTGAGTAGAAATCTTTGGGCTCATGAGCTTAGAGGAATAAGACTTATATTTACTATCTTTATTTGTCACTCCACTTCCCCCATTAACACATATATAAAATAAACAAAATAAAAGCAAAATAAAGCAAAAATAATAAAAACCCTGGCAACCTGGACTCAATCTTACACAATTCCCAATTCCTCCTCCATACTATTATCTCTCACAACAAAACTTAAAGCGCAAATCAACAGCTATATACGATGTATGTATGTATACGCGCCAGATTTCCTTTCCCCATATGGGGTTAACCTTTTTATATAGGACCGGAATCATTTGCTTCATCGTCACTACCAACAACACTCTCTACCGTCGCCCTGTACCTTGATCTTCCTATAGGAAAGCTCGCTATAAGCACCTGTTCTACCCCCTGCACACGCCGAGGCTCGTTCCCACTAGTTCTAGTTTTTTGTGATTTTTCTGTTTTAGCCCCTCGACGGCTTATACTCTTAGTGTCTATTCGTCCAGGCAACGGGTTTTCTATTATCTGAACTGTTATATTCCTCGGTCTCTGAGTGATTGTTACTGAAGGAATAAAGGTCTGGCCATGTGAATCGTTCAAACGGGACCCTTCAGGTACAGAGCTGGCCAATGATATCACTTGGTGGTATAGGTGTGTGACTGCTGGGCTAACGATATTTACTGGATGGCCCTGCGAGTTGCCGTTTGAGGCTGGCCCTGACGAACTTTGGGGCGAACCATATGACGAACCAGCAGTGCTCACATTGCTCAATTCCCCCAATAAAGGAGTGCTTGAAGTGTCTCCTGTGGTTTCAACAAGGCTTGAGGATGTTATTTTGTTATCGCTGCTGACTGTTGTCTCAAGAGATGGCGACGCGCAAATAATATCGTAGTCAGGCGTTGAAGAGGGGGACATGGAGGTAGGGACGAAATAGCATCCAGGTATTCCAGTCTCAGAGGGTTCAGAAAAGCCTACCACTGGGTGATATACAGATTCTGCATTGTTGAGCTCAAGTCTATCCCTAGTTTCACGACCTAGGGCACCGGTACCAGCACCAAGAAGATAACCAGCCATACTGATAACAGAACTAATATCCGAAGGTGCAGGCGAGCCTGTAGATCTGAGGTAGGGCTTTGAAACACAGGACTCTGAGGACGAGTTAGAAGATGAGTGATAGTCTATGACTTCTTCTGGATTATAAACTGTGTTAATACCTGTCGAGGAGCTAGGCAGGCCTTCCCTCGAATAATCTCCAGTCAGAGTATTCTCAGACAATCTTGTTACCTCAGGTGCATGGAGGAGGTTGTTTGGACGTAGTGCCCAGGAAGGAGCACTTGGATCAGATCTAACAGGAGGGGAGTATGAGGCGACGTAAGAGTCAGGTATTCCTACGCCAGCGTCCAACATTATATCATCGGAATCCCAGGATCTTCTCTCGGGAGAAACAACATTGGTGATAAGAGGGTTTGTTGATGGGCTTAATATAGGTTTAGGTCCACAGGCCGTAGAATTTGTCACTACTACTGGAGGCATTGGATCTTCCGCTATAGCTATGTCTGCGGCAGCATGAGGTGTGGTAGAAACACTACTCAAGCTCCCGTTCCGTCCAAAATCAACTAACGTTCCAGGATGTTTTAGCTCAATCATAGGCTCTTCCGGTTTGCCATCACCCATGTATCCTTGGGCGATCGGGCCTTTATCTCTACTGATTGCAATGTTGGTGGATGTCCAATGTGTTTCCACAAATGAGCCCGTGCTAACGTTTTTCTGGGTGTTGAGGGGGGCAGGTATGGATTCGACAGGGCAGGTAGAACTAGTCGAAGATGCAGGTGTGTTGATACCAGAAGTAAAATTCCCCGGGGACGCAAACTTCCTAGAGTCCAATCTCTCAGGCAAATACAGCCCTCCATTCTCTCGTCTAGTATCATTCTCGGACCCAAAATCCCGTAATGGCCGAGGCCTAGTGGCGATTGGTTCACGAGGTGAAACGTGGATTTTTTCTGGGTATGAGATATCAGAATTGGTACCTCGACTTGGTGTCTGTGAATACAGGGTTCTTGTCCTCGGACTTTTTCGTGGCCGACTTCGTTTGTAGCTATGGCAAGGGCCTTGATGTCTATTAGAATCTATTTGGCTTTCCTGGGCGAGATCAAATAGCGGTGAGTTTGTTCGTTGTCTTGGCACACATGACTCTGGAGTAGTTGAGCTAAGTTCTGATTTCGAGAGTGCTGCTTCCGGTGGCCTAGTTTTGCCCCCTTTACGGGCTCTTCTGGCGTTTGTAGGCCGCTGCCAGTCTTTTCTACCATGACCCTCCTGGAGGTGGTTACGCTGTCGGCTTGGGACTTCTTGTCGATGTTGACCTCGGCTTGTTTTCTCTTTTGGGGCTGTATTCATGGTATGCGTCCTTGTATCTCGATACCCAGAGTCATCTTGTATCTGACCTATAGTATTTACCTCACTTCTGCATTTCTCATGGGTGTCCCCATGTCTCGACATTGCACATCTGGCTAAATCGTTGCAAAAGCTTGTACAGAAACTTTCTTCGTCATTTTGACTCTCGTGGCTACTGTTGGACGGTTTTTTTTTAGTTCATCCAAAAATAACAGGTTTTTCCTCCAAATCATACATCACACAAACACTAGAACCCTCTTTCTCAGGATAGGGCTGAATATTTACTAACCGTCTATGTTTGTAAGAAACGCAGTAATATATAATGAAAGCCACGCTGGGCAGTAGGATTCCAAAAATTATACCAAGGCTTATACCGACTGCACGCTTTGAGTCGGTACGGTAAGCCTCAGTGAGCTCGCGAGGAAGGACATTGTAGGATAGGGTAGTAAAGCTAACAAGGCTAGGTAAACGGGTAGGTACAGACACAAGTGGCATGTTTTGGGGATACCGGAGAGTCGCAGAAAGAGTCTTGTGATAAAACTCCAAATTGGAGAGGGAGCTCAATAAGGTTCTGGGAAATAACTCCGAGAAATTAGTGAAAGAGTAGGATGAAAGGAAACGTTAAACGGGGTCAGGTAGTGCCGAATGATTTCTTCTGGATAGTAACTTGGGAGAAAGGAAGGTATTATCTCAACTGGTGTAGGAACTCTAGCTTTATACCACATTTATGAGAATAAGTATCATCGACAGGGCAAACAGAAACTCAGTCACGGCGTGTTCCCAACATCTCCTGCCCCGCTCGATTCGATTGATTTCTTACTTTACGATCAAAGATTATATTTACCGGCAACAGACATAGTGAAAAACCTGCTCATAGTGTAGGTGTGTAGTGAGGATTGGTTGGTGAACGCAATAGGACTGTATAACAAGAGAAGGAGAAGCATTAGGTAAGTTCCCGCTCCCTTGATGAATTAGGCGCTGTTTGCGGGATAATTAATGCGTGAAAAAGCACGTGGAATACTCAGGGCGGTCATTGATCCTGCAGAATGGGAGCTGTACTGACAGTAGAGTGACTTAAGGGAATCGGCAAATATTCTTGCCTCAGTCTTTCTTGATGTTTGGGGTGTACCTGAATCGAGGAGTGCGAATGGGGAACGCTACACCGCCCTTTTTCTTTGGTTTTCCTTTCTTTCTGTTCTCCTAGTCCTAAATATAATTACTTTAGGGACGTATATCTGTGAGGTATCATACTGACATAGACATGTGAGTACGTACTTCATCACATGAAGATATAACGGCCAAATTAGATACTGTCATTGACGAATAATATAACCGTCATCAGACCACCAGCTACAACATCTTTCACATGTTCTGGAATTTTTCGAAAACAAGCGGAGTCGGAAACATTATATCGAGCGTTTGCTTCCAGTGTTTGGTAGTAGTATAAAACACGAAACGTCCCCAAAGCGTTATCAAATTATGGGGGCATTATCAGTGCCAATGACGGGACATGCAAAGCAATGTAAGCACACGCTGTGTAAAGAATGATGACACAAATTCTTGAATTTAAGATAACATGAGTATGAATAAATTAGTTGAGAGTAGCACATCGTAACGCCAAACCCCCTATCTATGGTAATTCCTCCTTGGCCCGAAAGTTTTTGAGTTGCCTGAAGTTTCTTTTAAACTCATCGTGCATATCTGAACCATTTCCGTGGAATTCCAGTAGTTATTAGCCCCTATCTAGACCCCCACTCCGAGTTGCTGTATCCAATAATCTCATATTCACAGCATAATTCACCCCCACCTTGGACTATATCCTTCCTCTCGACATAGGTGCCATCTTCCACCTGTTATCTTTCTGCGCGGTTCAACTATGTCCAAGCTTCTAGACAGCTGTAATACTTTGCCAACACTCTCTAACCTCCTCGTCGCCCTCATCCTCTCGTGCAGGAAGAGCACAAGCGATTTCCCCCATGTGCAGCGTGCCTATGCACAGTTCTTACAGGAACCCCGTGTCCATGAGTCCAGGAGGTATTGGAGCACTCGTCACGTGCATGAATCTCTGCACCACTTGCACCGGCTCGATTATCACTATCGTCGAGGAGGGCCTATACTGCAAAGGCCGTTGGGGTTTCTGCACCTAATTGCGGGAGCTGGGGTGTTTTAAAGGATGAAAAAGAGCGAATGAGCTTGCGAGGATTATAAAGAGAGGAGGTGGTGAATTTCATTGATATAATTCGTCATACTGGGATCTCTAGCTCTGTTCCCTCCGGTGGGTTGGAGGTTTCAGGGTGCAGTGACTTGCCAGAGAAGGTGTTTGAGGAGCTTGTGATGAAAAAATGTGAATGATGAGCGGCCTCTTGGATTGTCAAAGTCTCCGCACAAGGCCTTGGAGGTAAATCTTGCTCAGTATTGTCAACACAGATGATAAGGCTTTGGCCTAAAGAGCTCGCTCTTTCATCGCTGATCTCTGGGCAATCTCTGAGTAACGGCAAAGAATTGTTAGTCATTTGGCCTTGTGGAGAGGTGGGAGGATGTTTTCCAATCGATGTGGCGTGATCACTGCTAGATATCTCCCGGGTAGCGGCGTTGGGAATACATCCAAGAATTTCGTGATTGCCAATGAGCCCAAGGTCACGAACTGTATCTAACCCAAGTCCTCTTCTCGGTAACGATAAGGGGTCAGAAGTTGAAACAGCCCCCAAGCTACTAGCTCCTTCTTTGATTACTTCTGTTCCTCCATCTTTACTCGTCATTTCTCGGTCACTACCAAACCCCCTATGAGAACCGCCGTCATCACTCTCTCTTCTATTCCTCTCTTCATCATAAACACTCCCACTCGATCCTCTGCGATACTTTTTTATACGTAACCAGAGGGTATAAGCCAACCCAATGAGAATGGCAAGAATGGCAATTGAACAGAATATAAGAGCAGTTCTCTGACGAGAGCTCCGCGAAGCCCATGGGGGGTCCACTCACTAACTGCGAAGGTTCGATAGGTATTTCTGCTATTGGTTCGGGAGCAGTAGCCCTGCTACCGGTTGAGAAAATCAATGGGCGTTTCTGATGCCGGATCTTGTGTTGGCAAGCTGATCACAACTCCGGATATAGGCGTAGGAGTAATTACTATAAGGATAGTAATTGTGGATACAAGAATAGATTCTGTCTGCTTCACAGTAGTCGGCGGAATCTCCAGCGGGACCAAGCATGACCATGGCTCCAGTGAAACAGGAGCGGTTGGAGTCACCTGTGGATGTAATACAGATAAGGGCTCGGCCGTATTACTGCAGCTAACTAGCGTTTGAGTTGACGTTGTTTGGGTAATGGGAGTGTAGTCCAGCTAGTTCTCGAATCCGGGCCTCCAGCAGTCATTTTCGCGGGGTTTATATCGGGTTTATCTTTGCGCATGTGGTCCATTCAGGTGGTGTTTGTGAATACCAGTATATCATGGGAGAGATTAGTCTCCATAGCTGACGGGTTCAAAGGAGTGTAGGAGCAGCGTACTTGACAGTGGCAGGCCATCTCCGCCGATTATCTTAGGGGCGACTTGTTGGGGACTGGAGGTGTTCTAAGCTTAGAAAGGGAATGCCTGTGACCATCACTCCCTGTGTTTTTCTTTGTGGGTGCTGAATCTTGAGACCTCTCATCGAATTATATATGCTTAAAGAGTTAAAAAGCTCCAACAGGTGAAGAAAGCTGCCGTAAGCTTATTCGAATAGCCATTAAATGGTTTCGTTGTTGCTGATTTTTGCTTCTATGGTTTGAAAGTGTAGGAAGTGTATCAATGGTAATGAATCTGGCAACAATCACGTGATATACCGAGTGACGATTTATGAACATGTCCACTGTATTTAATAAGCACATACAACCCCCTAAAAATTTCTAAACCGATTAAGTTTGATTGAAATACTAACATTTAAAGCGCCCAATATTTTCCCTTCATACACTTCACTAGGACTCTGAAACCACTTAATGTGGCTGAGAGGAGTAAAGATCTAACAATGACACTTCTTATAAGATTTTATATGTAGTTGAAGCTCAGAGTCTACGACCTCGTGTCACTTCCTGTTGCAATGAGATGTAGTACGCACTATAGGATAGTGCTGGTTCCAAACGAAAACAGCCGCACAAAGTCAGCCGATGAAATATGTGTCATCAAACTCTAAAGATACGCATCAGTTGCGACTAATTCTCAGAAAGGGACGGTTCATAGTAGAGCTACACCGGCTGTGCAAATTTTTAGAAACAAGTTTAAGTCAGGATAAAGATTTTAAGGGTCGGGGCGGCACCTTCTTCTGAAAGTGCAGTTTCTGTGTGTATAGTATTATGCCCTAATTTTATTGGCCAAGTTGTGTCTACCGGAGCCACTCTATCCTATAACGGAGGAGTATATGCGGGAGTAGACTTATAGAGAGTGATACATTGCACGCGAAAAAGGTCTCAGGGTGAGCGAAGGAAGTAGCCCTTTATGCCTTCTGATATTGAGGTTAACAATTCGGGGTAAAGGCATTAATTTTGGAATCATAATTACGAGGAAGCTACACATCTTGGAACGAGAAAGGTGTTGTGAATCACAGACAGCAGAAGCGCCCGCCAACAAACCCATAAAGCCCCTTCGCCTTCACAACCCGTAAAGGAAGAGTATACGCCCCGAAGTCAAAAATCTCGCCAACCCATTGTCTATGTTCAACCAATATAATTACAACCTTATCTATACCGCCGGAGCTGTCGGCGCTGTAGATCCCTCCACTGCCTTACCCTTCTTTCGGGCCTTCAACTTCCTAGCCTTCCTATCCCTCTTTTTCAGGGTTGTCATTCCCGACTTCGCCACCTCTGCGAACCGTGCGTAAAAGGCTTCTAGTTGCTCAGCATCCACTTCGGTGGAGAATTTGAGCGTATGCCCCTTCTGACCATTGGTAGCGCGAATGAGGAGCTTAAGGGGCGCGTCGGGGTCTGTAGGTGCGGCGGGGGTTTCCGGGTCTTCTGGGGTAGGGAGGAGCACTTTCTGCGTAATGTAAACAGAGTTTTTCTCTTTTGCGGAGGTTGAGGTAAGTAGGGTGGTCAATCTCGCGAAGAACTATACGTGGGGCTGGTTAGTGGTTCTCTAACTGGACGGGTTGGAAGGGGAGATGCCGTACTTCATCGTTGGGAAGCCGTCCTAGGGTTTTCATGGCGTTCGTGTATACGTCGGATGTAATTTCTGAGGCGAGAAGCGTGAATTGACTATTAGCTTCAGCTGTGGGGAATCGTTGGGGATTGAGAGGGTTGAGGTGACGTTTAATGAAGGTTATCGTTATCTTATCTTTTGATCTAATCTTGCATTAGCTAGCCCCTTACTGGCTAGAGGATCAACCCCACTGACCTGGTCCTTCGTAATATCACTGCCCATTGGCCACATCCTCTGCCTAATATTACTAGGAAACGCTTTAATAGAGTCTTTTAGTTGCGCGAGTTGAACAGAAAGCCGAACAGGCTGGACAGAAAGCTTTCGGACTTGCATCGTTCAACAAATAAACTGTGCAGGGCTTTTTGTCCTGCCCAGCTTGTCACGGTGTTATTTTTGTGCGTGACATGCATTACGTTATAGACCCACTCGATTTTGAAATCCACAAGCCTTCTGTGCCAAGCAAGCGCAGCGGCATTACACAGCTAATCTTGCAGCTAAAAGACTCTAACGACCAAGTTATACTCGAATAACAGGCTGGTGGGTTGGAGATGCTAGCAAAAGGATATTTGTTGCTGCTGTAGACCTATATTATGAGGTCTCGCTTCAAGTAATCGCTAATATCTAGGTTCTCCACATGCCGCTCTAGGCCCCCCAACGTCAACATTTCGCTTCATTTTTTTTTCCCGCTTCATTAGTGTTACACGGGCACGTAATATAGCCGAGACACATGCTATCACTCGCCTTGGGACGTATCCAGCAATATCTAAACGTTCTTTTTTTTTTTTTGTTTAATTCATTAATTACATATATCTAAATTTAGTATCAAGTCACAAACGATAGGTAGGTGCTTTTAGTTTCTCTTAGGAGCAAGTTAGTACTATATCCTAAGTGTGTAGTGGGCAAACAACGGTAGTGGAGAGTTCTTGGATCGATCGTGAGATCTCCCTGCAGATATCACTATCCAGGACCAGGAGCCAGATCTTCATGATGTATGGGGGATAAAAGAACCAAAGACCCAACAACTTTAACGATAACGTTTAAACCGTGGAATATTATGGTTGGTTCTATCTACTGCAACCTTCCTGCAGCTCGCCACTTTTCGCTTAGCTGCCCATTTGAAAGCGGCCTTTAAATTTATGTGCAAGAAAGGATAGGCCCGCTGTCTTTGGCGGTTGTGGTTCCTGTGAATCTGTGCAGTGGTCCAAAAAACATACCGAAGATAAAACTACATATGTACATGTTGCTGTAGCCTGCTGGACCACATCCTCAAGCCAGGATCCAAATACAAGGCTGCGTCCTCCTCAACAATATCGTCTCTCCTGATATATAATAGACAGTAACATCCGTTTCATTTCAGTCTTCATTACATTACTATTGTCCCCCAATAACTTGCCGTGCGTTAACATTGTGTCGCCATCTTCACGGAAATACGCATGTTTCACCATCTTTCACCGCCGGGCGACTGCTCATGCCAACACCCGCCAAATAAAAAATGAAGCGAAGATGGCACTGTAGGTTGCATACCCCTAATAACTTCCAAGGCCTAAGGCAGACTCGGATGAATATGGCACGAAGGCGGGGGTTATTTAGTTCTAAGGGTTCCCTTAACCATCCATTGGCCCTTCAACCTGTTCTTCGAAGAGAGAAAAAAGCTTATTGCGGTTGCATTGCTCCTATCTTCAAATTGAGAAACCAAAAACATGCTAATGTCCTCACTCCTGCTCGTTAAAATCAGCCTGATCACTTTCACCCTAAATTTCACCCCGTGCGGCAGCAACGTTGCTTATAGGACAAACGATACCGATTACCATGCGGAGAACTGCTATGAAACAACTCCGGAATGCGTTGAAAGCTTTGATACAATGGTGGTTTGCGGGGTAAAAATACAGAACCCGATCAGTGCATATTTAGACACATCATTCTTTACAGCTACACAGTTAGAGTGCCTGTGCACAACACGTGGATATTCAAGGAATGCGGTAATGTACGTCCACATGTCGCCTTTGAACTTTGACTACACATTTTACAAGGTGGTCAGTGCCTAACATTTCATGAAAACAGTTGTGCAGATTGTTTTGGATATAAACCAAAAGGATGGTCAGAATGGTGCGCAAAACCGGACACAAAACCAAAACAGCTTTCGATGGGTATGGTTATTGGGGCTACAATAGGCGGGTGCTTCATAGCTTCCGGGCTTGCATTTACAATATACGTGTGTGCGCGGAAAAGAAGACAGACAAGCCGACAAAAGAGGGGTAAAACGGCGGTCGATAGGGAAGGGGTAATAAGTAACCAAGACTCATCTATTGAACTGGATGGAAGTGATAGTCGAGAAGAGTTGTGGTAGTATGAGTCTGAGTTGCGTAACGTTCATCTTTAGCGTAGAACACATAAACTTCATGTGGTATATTTTTTGGGCGGGGAAAACCGAGTCTAAAGCAATAAATCTATTAATAATTCCCGTAGTGACTTGTTCACTACCTAGAATATTGTGCCTTATATGAAACCCCCGCCCACCTTGGTGCCATGGCCCCAGGCTTCCTACTGGCAGCCCAGTAATTGGTCGTGCTTGATTTTGTCTTTCCTATTCCTGCTATTCATCTTTCGGTAAACCGGCACCGAGAGCACAGCCGCGATGTCAGTTCTACTTATTGTGGTTCCGTTGTATTAGTGTACGCCTTTCTACATGCTCCGATGCTGCTCGAACGATGCCTACCTTTTCCAAAACAACTTATCACAGAGCGTATCTGAAGAATGGCCATGTATATGACAGGGTGCAGGATTCCATCTGTGGCAGATTGTACCAGTATCTACACTCCCGTACCCATAGGCACAATACATCTGTAAGGTCCCGTTATTGATACACACGCTAGCATGGGAAATTTGCTCCGGTGCACACCCTAGCTCATGCCGCATGAGGTCGAAGCTACTCGGGAACCCTGTTCCATCAAGGAAGACAAATGATGTAAGAAGATACCGAAGGCGTGGTTATAGTAGGGTACTGCACAGGAGGCCAATTAGCGCAGATAGAGCCATTGGGGCTGGAGAAATCGATAAGGAAGATAGGCCGCAAGCGGCATTAATTGTAACTGGAGGAGCACAAGGGGAGGTTGGCTATCCTAGTACGGTGGTATGTCGGAGATGGGTGTAGCAATGTGTAAGACATACCGTAGCCTCTTTCAGGCTGGGCTCAAGGTGGGTATCATGAGGCTTGGTCTATGAAAAACGTAAACTTTAGTAAATTAGTTAAATTATGTAGCTCTAGAAACTGCATTCATGGCCCTAAGGCCGCGAGAATCCTGGAGTCCCACTAATCCAACCAGGATATCGGACTTGTCTTACCTTAATGAAGGCGCTCTCCATAGTCCATTGCATCGGTTCTTCTAATTTATTATGAGCTGTATATATTAACGTATAGAGATCATACCTATCTGGTTTATGTAACTTCTAATCATAACATATAGAGAACCGCGCTCAGGAAAACTTTTTTAATCATGAAGTTTCATAGAAGCTCCCTAATACTTTGATAGGTTCACTGGAGGATAACGGTGAGTGTGGTGATAAGCATAGCTAAATAGAAACAAGTGCTCAACGTCCGACCAATCCTTTCTCAGGTATTTTTGAAGACGAGTTCTGCTGAATACATACATGTAGCCATTAGATCGTATAAACATGTACTACTTGTAGTGGGTCATGTAGATAAGTATGTATGTCATACGCATACACATTTATGTACCCGCGACGATCGAGGGAACATGGGCATGATGCTCGTTTCTTGTACAAAGAAATTTTGAGGGATATTCTGTGATTGAGGTACTTACAGATGAAAGTATCGTTGTATACATGTATAGCGGGTGATCTCAACACACTCAGAACGAAACCTCAACATAACTAGAATTAGGGGGGGAGATATTCAGAAAGTAAGGGGCATAAGGCTTTTTTCAAAAAGCTGATAGGTAGCATTAAATAATTAAGAGTTGCTCTAGTGAACCTCTTGAGTAGGTCAGTAAGAAGATCACGTAGCCATTGGGTGCATTATTTGAGGATATCTGGCTGTCTTTGTAGGTGGAGATTGTGAGAGAGAATCTGATACCACCTCTGATACGCTCCCGCGCGTGGAGGAGGGAGAAAGGAGAGCGAAATTGGGAGCAGAAGATCAACCATGTCCCCGTTGAGAGTAAGATGGCACAGAATAGGACTCTGAAGAGCCAAAACGTGCAACTGATATTGACCTATTTCTAGAGGGGATATTGGCACGTATACGCAGAGGCTCTCTAGCTCTGGGCTTAGAGTTTGAGAATATCGCCAGAGGGTCTTTCGCTCAGCTAAAGTAGCTGTTGTGTGGTTTCATTGAAATCTCTATTCTTGCTGGCCAAGTCTAATTGATTTGGGACAAAATTTGTTTCTTCAAGCACATAAATTAAAGCGGGATGGTATTGATCAAATTGCTTCTCCGCTGACAGATATACACAATATAGATAAAGGACAGAGGAAAGAGAAAGATCGGACAGTATGACAAGTGATGAAGAGTCGTCTGTTTGGCCCCATACACTCTTAAGTTTTCGGTAGGAAAAATTGCCTCTCTTTCTCACTCGATAGCTATGATGGGCACGGTAGGGAAAGGCATATATGGCTCGACTGATATCCAGGAAACATGCCACCCTTAATCAGAGCGCAGGGTATGAAACTCGAGGTAAGCGATCCTCAGTTTAGTAAGAAGAGAACCAAGTCATTAATATCTAGGTGAGAGGACTGGCTCCGAGTGAGCTGATACCAAATATGACAAGAAATCCCAAGGAGACCAAAACACCACATCTAGTACCCTGACAATCCTTCTAAACCCGATCGTATACAACCCTACTATATTCATTAGTCAAGAATTCATCTAAAGATTGAATTAAGATGATCAACAAACCTTGAACTTCCAGGCAACTTCTATTAACATCGATGGTGCCGCATGAAGAATTGCTTCCCGCTCAATTCTTGAGCTCTGGGGGTTCGATAACAAGATGGACAGGTTGACAAGCTTGCATCTCTGCATCCTGATTGTTTCTTTGTCTCATGATGCTCAAAGCCGCACAAGTGCCGAGGCCGATCATAGCTCCCCAAATGGTCAAGATGATGAGAATGATGAAGATACTGACAATGAGAATGATAATGTGGTTTCCGAGCATTATGATTGAACAAAGAGGGTAGTGGTAGTGGGTTATTTGTTAAACAGTCAAGGATATTCGAGGATCGAGTGTGTGTTGCAGTGGTTTTAGTTCTGGAATGGTGGGATGGTGGGGGTCGTGGAAGGTCACTGTGAGCAGTGTTGCTGCGCAACTAAGTGCGCATGTGCCACTGACAGCAGGTTATGCTGTGCACCTGAGGCTCTGCGCGACGAGGCTCCGGAGCATTGGGACCTTGGGGGTCAAACCTACAAGCATCAGGTGCTAGCTCCTACACCATTGGCCTCTTCGATTATCAGTTCTCCACGGATTAATATCTACTTCAACCCGCAAATTTGGTCCAGCATGCAAGATCAGCGTGACCGAGTGATATTCTATGAAGACCTTGTTCCTTCCCTTACTACTAAGTTTTGTCTAGAAGGGTATCATTCCAAGCAGTTTTCACACTTAAAATGGTCGAGTTATTGAGCTCAGGCACCAAAATCCAGACTTGAATGCCTACGGCAGGAGCTTCCTAGATGACGCTACATAACCTCACAATCACGAGCGAGTGAGCTAGAAGGAGATTTCTATATATGGAGGGACGCGCCCTAGGGATGCTGGCTAAAAAGAACTGAATACATGTACCCATCAACCTCAGAGGCCAGATTGCACTGTCAGTCAGGCTCGGGAAGCAATCTCAGGAATTTGGGGGTTAGATAGAGTGTGCTGTATATGAAGCCACCGGGCTAAAACAGCTATATCCTGTTTCGAAGAAGGACGAGACTCACCAGAAGACAAAGAGGGTCTGTAGGAATGAAAAATGGTGCCTAGAGCTTGTATCAAACGGTTCGATTAGCTGAAATATTGTATGTATGGTCTTTCGTTAGTGATCCGGATTCGTCGTCACCCGAAGAGACTATAATAAAGTGTGGAGGCGCTATCTGTAGCTCTAGGCGACTATATATACATGTATATATGACTGTTCACTCTGATAACAAAATAAGATTATTCATACATGTAAGTATGTAGGTTGTATGCGTATGGTAAAGCTACTACATGTGGTTTTTGTAGGCATCGGAACTCATTATATATGATAGAAACAAAACTTTGGAGAGCCTCTATGTTTAGGTTTATGCTACACCCGGCTATAAAAGGTGTTTAGATGAGCGGATGGTTTTGCTCCCAAGTACCCAAGAGAGTAGTTCTCAATTCAAAGTAAAGCGAAGTGCACAATAAGCCGCCGTTCTACTCTCTTAATTACCTTTAGGCCATTTCTAGTCCCCCTCTGGTCTTTTTTCTCCTCTTTATCCCATTTGCTCCTCCGCTCTTTCTCCTTCTCACATCCCACCCACTCTTTTACCCCATATCTATCTAGTATTTCATCCGCTCTTTCATTTTCTTCTCCCACTTTCTTCTCTCATTTTTTTCTCTCATCCGCTCCATTAAACGGGATCATTTACTTCAAGTCCATTCCTCAAACAAACCTTTGCCAAAGCCCACAATCTTTACATAACAGGTATTTCAACCCAACTTCCAGAATTCAACGGCCTTCTCCGTTCCCCTCTAACGATGTTTTTACCCTGTTTTATCTTCACTGCTCCCGTTCAATGATTACCACTGACACCTCTAGGATTAGAAATGGCACCACTACCCCCTACCTACCAAAACCCAGCCATCGAGCCCAGTCCAAAACTCGTTTCCAGTGGCTTGGCTTTCGTTTTTGTCTTTGTTGGACTGTTTCTCATCACCTGCATCACGAGTACCATCTACTATTATTTCATCAGGTGCAAGAACTGGAACGAGTTCAAAATCAAGATCAAAAAACAATGGAGAAACGTCAAGTTGTTTTTCTGCTGCAAGTATGTCAGACATGTAAGCATGCCTCCGCCACCCCTTCCCACCCTATTTGATCTTATCTGCGGGGGGAGGGGGGGGGGGGCTTGAGCAACTAGCTAACATACCCAATTCCCGTAGCCTAGTCACCCGGAGAACGATTGCCATCTCTTCACCGGACCTGACCCGCTGTCGGGAAGGCCGAACTGGGCTGCCCAAAACCCCTCCGGCAACGCCCCGGGCGAGAATGAGAACAGGGACAGAATGGTTAGGGCGGGTATCACCATGACCAGGTGAATATGCGGCATCGTGTGGGATATATCTCCTCGCTCTCTAACTAGGGAGGCTGGGCACTATAATTTTCATTTTCTGCCTTTCCTTTAACGGGAGCTTTGCAATTCGCTAGCCGTTGGCGTCAATATTATATGGAATTTCTTTGTGTATCTCGAGTAGCCTCATGTGAGGCTGCTATTATGGCTGATAGTAATGAGACATCAACCATTCTCCGTTGCAAGTGTTGAAGTGTTCTTCTTTCCTCAGGGGTCTGTTAGCACCTGAGCATGTAAAGGGTAGAGAGGTCTTCGTGCATACACATGCAATTAGACTCATTGGATAACGGGGACCCGTTGCTAAGTTGGTTATTAGAAGGCTCTATTGCCTTATATATTAGTGAAGGGAGTCGCTTGGTGGATATTAGGGAAGTAGATCATGGAATATCACTCGGTAAACAACAACTTATCTTCTTATTGATTGATTGATTGATACTTCATACATGCACCCTCTCTTTTTATCAAATCCCTTAAAGCATCCATATTAACCTATATACAAGTAAAAAAAAAATGGACTAGGTTCTAAAATTTATCTACTTGAACTAATTCTCACGATAAGGGATAAAAGGAACTTATTCAAACATTTATTCAAATATATATGAGGGAAAACATCGTGAAGACCTTTTCCCATTGTACTCTACCCGCCCCCACCCCCACCCTCCCCCTTTACTCATGGCTCGATCCCCTTTTCTGCTCGGTCATTGCTCGCATCCGAATCATCGAAGCCCGACTCTCGAAGAGCCTTAGCTGACTGTCCCAGCAGTCAGCGTCTCTCCACCTCTTCCCCAGTGTTTCGAGCTCGACGGACTCGCACGGGTCCGGCAGGAAGGTGTATACGGCCGAATCGAACCCTTTCCTACTCCCAAGAGTGAGCTTGGACCCCAATGCCGTCCCCACCGAGGCCATATAAAGGAGGGCCATCCTGGAAGCCTGCCCGTTTGTGGCGGTGCCGGGGGTGTTAGGATTGTCCATCACCTCGCAGAGCTCGATGGCTGGCCTGATAGTATTGCTCTGCTTGCGGACGAGCGCCATAAGCCTCTGTCTAGTGACCCACCTGGGAAGGCCGGTGATCATCAGGCACCTGGTAGCCCCTTCTTCCCGAATACTCCTGAGGATATTCTCCTTGATGTCCTCGTCACCGCCCTTTTTGCCCGGAATGACCTCGGCGAAGCTGCGAGGGATATGGATGGAGCGCCCGGGGACTACTCCACCTCCCCAGCAGATGCCGCCGTTTCGGTTGACAAACTCCCGGTAGCGGCCTGCAGCTTCCCAGGAGATGAAGTACATGCCGACGACCTTTCGGGCCTCGCCGTCCTGAAAATCGACACGCTCCAGGGCTCCACCCCCAAGGTGTGTAAAAAGCTCAGCGAGCGTAAGATCCGGAGGGAGATTCCTGATCAGAATCCCGCGACCATGGGGCGGCACACGCGGAACAAATGGCGCGGCCGAGGCAGAGAGGGCCGAGGCGGCGGGGTCAGGGCAAAATTTGCAGAAGCCGGAGAAGGTAGGGACAGTCGAGCCTTCCACGGGGGCTATAAAGGTTTCCATTCCGGAAGGGGCGCCCCAGAGTCGGTCTCCCGAGCGGTATAACTGCTTCCTAAGGCCCTGGGGGCTGCTGCATACTTGTAGGGGTACCAGCTCAGGCTCTTCGAGTCCAGCAGTGGCAGGAGTCAGATCAATGGTAGTGTTCTGCTCTAAGTTGATGATTTCATTGACTGGGACCTTTTTTCGGTGAACAAGCCGGTTCCAAGCCGCCGCCGGAAAGTCGCTGACCCTCAATGGCCGCTCGAACCCACCGGTTAATGTGAGCCATGCCGGATCGAGGCTGGAAACTAGCCTGAGCACGGTGGGGGCATCCAGGGCAATTAGAAGCTTCGTACTTGCCCTCCCGTAGAGACCCTCTAGTAGGTCAACAACCTTTGACTGGAGGTCTAGCTGTTGGCGGAAGGTAAACGTTAGCGGCCTCGAGACCAGCGCGTCGAACCTGTCATATATAGGGTCTCGTATGGTGGTCGAGGATGCCGTGGGGCTGTTGTTTGGGGTATTAGAGTTCACAAACTGGTTCTGCCAGTGCCATACGTGTATAACCGGGTCTATGGTCTCTTGAATGTGGTCGGGAAGATCTGGGAAATCTTCTCGGTCTTCAGGCTGGGCTCTGCGTGCTTGGCTTTGGTGTAGGCAAGAGCTAACTGTAGGCTGCAGTTGTCCTTTGGTGGCGGAGGAGCTGACATGGGAAGGAGTGAATATAGCAGTATCCAAGCTGCGGGTATTTGAGGTTTTATAGTTGGTCTTATCTAATTCTTCGTTGCCCATATCAGTGGGTTTTACAGAACCAGACTTGCCAGAAAAGTGTCCAATAATGCTCTCGCCGCAGACATCAAATGGCGCGCTCTCGCCCCCCCGATCACTATTGGCTCTATCATGAATATTGATGTTTTCCAAGGGTGGTGGGATTTCGGCGCAGGCGTAAGAACTATTGATGCTTATGTTGGTATAAGTATCTACCGCAATTCCACGTTCATCTTTGACTTCGGGAACATTAGAAACGATTAGTCTCTCGGAGAATGGTAAAGGTTCAGTCGATATATTTAGACCCTTATCTCCATCAATGTTTCGACTATAATTAAATTGCGTTTCTGGATGTAAGATTTCGTCGTTCTTATCATTGCTCGCTGTTGTGTTCTTTAATCCATGAATGTTTTGACTAGAAATAGATTTGTTGCCCTCATCTCCAATACCATTATTATAGTAGTATTCCTTGAGTAACCTCATTGTTCCCTCTGTGATCTTTGGCCTTTCAGAGTTCTGTAAGGATTGAGACGATATATTAATATTGGTGTGACTAGTTCTTTCTGTAGTTTGCTTGAACTCAGGTCTGTGAACACCCTGACTAGCTTCGCCTATCTTGTTGAGGTTGAGGGACCTTGCTTTTCTCGCCAGAATAGTATTCCTTCCAGAAAACCCTGTAACTTTAGTTGGTGTATAATTTGAACTATTTTGTGAGTTTTCTGCAGGTTTAGTTTGCCTGGCTCCATCAATAATTTGGTTGGAATTTGTTTTCTGATGATCCTGTCCAGTGGAGCTGCCAATAGCGGTGTATATATAATTTTGGTTAAGTGAAATGACCCGCGCCTGAGTCATGTGAAAGAATTGAGTGTCGGTGTGAGTGTCCGCCGTAAATTCGTCCTCTATCTGGGGAGTGTTTCTGCAAACACTAGACTTGTTGGAATTGTGTTTACTGGAGCAA
Organism: Morchella sp. 2016-72; assembly: GCA_024713865.1. Taxonomy (NCBI): domain Eukaryota; kingdom Fungi; phylum Ascomycota; class Pezizomycetes; order Pezizales; family Morchellaceae; genus Morchella; species Morchella sp. 2016-72. The sequence goes on along the minus strand of JAMJEY010000026.1, from coordinate 283,847 downwards.
AGAGATCGCTGTTGATTCCGTGTAAATGACTTATAGATGCCGTTGGTATGAGAATCCACCAGAAATTCATCTTTCATCATCGGGCTCTTTCTAGAATTACTGAACTGGTGTCTAAATCCGCCGTTTTTATCAATCACTTTATCTTTTTTAAGCTTGGGCCGAACTTCAAAGACACCCGAGGAGGTTTTATCTTTAGTTTGCGTTATAACTGAAAGCCCCATTACATCTGGGAGGGTAGTGATTAGAGCTTTAGCTTGAGTTTTGGAGTTACTTTTACCAGTAGACAACTTGTCGGATCTTTGATAGGCACCAGCGTCTTTACTCCCTACAACACCCCGGCCTTCTGAGGTGATAGATGTAAGTTGCGCAGAGATTTGGCCTAGTGAAGTAGAACCATCCCTCCATGTGGAAGCCGATGCCTCCCTTTTGAAGCCATACTTGTTTTTCTTGCCAGTATTAAACTTAGCGGGTCCACGTCTAGAATTTCCATTGCCAGATCTTTCTTCCAGTGGCCTAATCATGAGCTCCACCACCCTAGACTTATCCGTCGGTTCCCAGAACCCGAACTTTGGAGTGCCAGCACTAATTCGAGTAGCAACACTAGAAACGTCCTCACTCTTAGCTTTAGTTGCTGTAGTAGAAGCATCTTCCCCAGCGTTTCCAGGATCAATCATCGTAAAACCAATCCCGTTGAAATCCACCGGAACAGCACGGTTCCCCGCCATGCCGCTGCTAATATGTACCAATACAGGTTGTACCCAAAAGGCCTAGTCTGTCTGGTGATTGGGAGAGGAGGGGGGAGGTGGGGTGGGGGGCTCGTGTAACGATGGTTATGACGGAAAATGGGACGTCGACGGAAATTAGATGAATTGGGGGAGAAACGTGGAGCGTGGGGAACAACTCTAGATGAATGAGAGGCTCTTATGAGTACAATTTGTAGGTCACATGAGGCGCTAAGGCTCTACCGGTATGCTCTGGCTGGTATCAATTGCATTGTTTATAATTTATTTGGTGTGGGGGCCTTGATCATTGTAGGCTTTCGGCCATCCAGGATGGGTGATGTATAGGGTAAGCGTATATTTCTCAACAGCAGCTGGGATACATGTGTCTGAGAAAATCTACGTACTTACATGTATCTACTACGAACACTCCAGCATCTATCTAAGAATAATGGATTACACTAGTGATTCTGTAAGGATACGGTATCGATGCGGTATCGATAGGGTATTCTAGTTACGATGCTGGTTTGAACCGGTATCCTTGACTGAATATCATAGCCCCACGGTTACATTTTTACCCCATTTCCGAGACTGTATTCATGCTGTCTAGATTCTAAAAATTGTCTATTTATTCGGTAAAAGAGTGAACCCAGAAGGGATCGTGCACTCAGGTACCTCCTTTAGAATCGGAGTTTTCAGGTACTGATCGGGATTCTGCATGCACAAGCACCATTATGCATGTACATGTACTTAACGAATTTTACATGTATACATTACATGCATGTATACAAGTTTCCACAATGGTAGCAATTGGCTCCGCTTGTCATGAGTGCGTAAGTCAGTGAAGAAACTGTTTAGTGCAGCCTCTATCCTATATTGTACCCTTATCAGCAGGTTATGTCTGAACCTTGTTTAATGTATCCAGGGATGCCTTTCTCGCCCATGGGAGACCTTTACCAAGTGGACAGGATACCAGAACAGGGTCTATGTATAAAAGTACACTAAATATTCTGGGAAATGTTGTAGGAATCGCACGGTATGGTCAAGGGCATCGTTGCAAACTAGTACACCGGCCATATCCAACGAGTGATATATTATGACGCAAATGAACGACAAATAGTGAAGGGAATTCTATTAATTTCTAGCTTTGGTTAGCCATATACTTCATACCTTCAAGCTTAAATTTGCCGTATGCTTGGTTTGGGTGAAGGGGGCTTGCCAGGTCCATGCCCTCAAAAACCTGTTTCCGCACACACAGTCAGGTCCACACAAGAGCCACACTGTTTCCCCCTCTCCTTCCCCCCTTCTTTTCTCCCCGCTCGTCACCCCACAAGCCTATCAATATCGTCTGGTTCATCACAAATCTCCCCCCCCCCCCCTTCCGCCTAACTTCATTGCCCATCAATTTTCTTTCCGGAGCAGGACATGTCAGGCCATACGGGGAAAGGGAACAAGTACACGACTCAACGCCGTAGAAATCGTGATAACCGCTCAGCATACGGTGCTCCAGGAGTTACTCCTCCAGTTGGCAATTATCCAGGCATTGCTTTCGTTCCATCTGCCCCTTCCGCCATTCAAAAGTTTCTTCACCCATCTGAAACAAATTCTCCTGCACAGGCTTCCACCACCTCCAATAAAGAGTCGCCAAACAAACATCCCATTACCACCCTCAAGCGTAGGCTATCAGCCCAATTGAAGGAAATTACTGCAATCGGATCATCCGGGGAAAGGTTGCTGAAGGATATTGTGAAAGAGATGGTAAATAACCCGCTAGATCAAAAGGAAGAAACACCTAATGATTCTCCAATTGTTTCTCCACCGTTGAATCATAACATCTCGTACCATCCCTTTGGGTCAAAAATCTTTGTCAATTACTGGAAAGCTCCAGAGTTGCCTGCGGAGGATGAGAAGTGGCCGGATTTCAGCATCAAAAACAACAATATCCTGGGTAAGTTCTTTGTGCTCAGTCTTTACTCTTCGGAAATCTGCTAACATGTGTGAAAACTTAAGACACACCATTTCTAGAAAGGCCTGACATGTTGCCTGACGAATTGTTCGAGTATATGAATGCAAAGCCCCCTACACCAGTCAAGCCTGAACCTGAAGCGAAGGCTGCTGCGCATTCCAGAGCGTTCAAGCTGCAGCCTCTTGTCAATCCGCTGTTGCAAAAGCCTTCTCGTCCATCACCGAAGAAGTCCAGCGAGATGGTACGCCTTGCACGCTCAAGCTCCTGGAAACCTCCGCCGCCATTTATCCCAGGCGTACCGTTTCAGCCAACTAAGCGCAACTCCGTTGATGAGAACCTTCCTCCCTTAAAATCTGGGAGAGAACATGAAAATACTCAAGATAGCTCTGTGCAAGCCGTTGGGGGAGAACACGGAAATACCCAAAAAGGCTCCGTGCAGACGGGCGGTATTAATCCAGATATGTGGCATACAAATACAAATCCATCCACTCAGGCAGTCCAAACGCATATACACCAAGATTCATACTTCAACCCACCAATTTCAGAGATTTCGAGGAGTTCAATGGCCTTCAAACCTGCGGAAGCCTCTAGCCTTGCGATTATGCAGCTCCACCAGTCAACAAGTCGCGCCCACTCGGCATTAACGGCCAGAGCTAGTAATCAAGGCTTCCAGTCGGAGCCACGCGTCTCCGTAAACCAGGATTTAAATAATGACATGCGCTATCCCATGCAAGCGTCATCTGGTTATCACCCTACATTGATACAATCTCAAGGCTCAGTAAACTCTCGCCTTGAGCACAACTTTCATCATGCCAGTGCCGCTGGAAACCCAGCCTTACATTCTTCAAGGCACAGATCAGCCCCCTCAAATGCGCCGCAGTTGCTCAATTCCCCCCGAGGCATCTACATCCGTGGGTTGCCATCAAATATAACTTCGAGCCAGCTTTTGGCAAATATCCGGGGTGGTGCCATCGACAGCTTCACCATCTACCCTGTCGATGAGAACAAGTTTGACGCCGCAGTCTTCTTTATCTCAAGTGAATCTGCTAAAGCATACAAGCAATTTACCAACAACGTTGGGGGTATTTGGTGGAATCCGAAAGAGCATCCAATCTCCTTCCCCTCTTTCGTAGCATTCATTGGGCCTGAAGGCTGCGGATATGATCGTCTCCCGGAGGCGGTGCGAAGGCCCGTCGAGAGAGAGGGGGCAACGAGATGCATCGTTGCTTATGGGATCCCTGAGATCCTAAGCATCGACGGCATCTTCCAGAGGCTCCAAAGGGCTTTCTACCCACACAAAGCCGATATCGAGTCTTACAGCGATACAATGGCAATGGTGACACCTTTGGGGATCGAGAAACAGAGAGCATCGCTCTTCAACTTCACCAGTATCTCAATGGCCCTTGCAGCTCGGAAGTATTTCCTCGAAACGCCTATGTTCCAAGGCGTGATTATCCATTTCGCTCACGACGAGTGTGCGGGACCTACGAGCGAGCTGTCCGCTAAGTGGAATAGACAGCTTCATGCCTCGAAAGTGATGCGTCCCTCAAGGCGCGACCTGCATGGAGAATTCGCTCTTGGGATGAACGAGATGGCTGGTCGAAATGATGGAGCTGGAGGGGTGGGGAGGAGATTTTAAGCAATATATGCTTATCGTGCTTCCTGGCAAGCTGTAAACCCTTCCCCTGATACCTGAAATCCCCTTTATGTTTCTCCGCATCAAGCATGTACGAGTTAATATTGTTGTACCAGCTTTTTTGTGAATGGCTTGTTAAAAAAGGTTCCTATAAGTATTCTTTTCTTCCCTTATTTTTCTTCTCAGTTCTTACAATAATTTTCTTTTGTTTTCGTCAATCTGTCTTCTCCGGACTCCCCTATATTTTCTTCAGATGGTCTACTTCTTTTATTGTACATTTCCCACCCAGCATGTTACGCTTATTGCAAACACACAAGCTTCTTTCTTTCTCTCTGACGTCTTGCGGCTGACCATCTTCCTACTGATTACTGTCATTTTTGTTTCCGTGTGTGCAGATCTTTTCCTATAGGTATTGAGCTGCGGTGGTGGGGGTTTATATTTCTTAGGGCAGACTAAAACCGGTGCATATGTATTTACTAGCAAGCTACATGTACATTGTAATATTTGTGGGGTGGGACGGAGAGTAGGGATGAAGACCAATTTTCTTCCCTGAGGCAGGTTGTGCAATTGTGGTGCACGCAGGTAAAGAACCTTAATTCAATTTGAAGCTAGCAGAGCTCAGTCTACACACATACATGTAAAGTACTTAAGTCAAATAATATAATGCCACAATAGAAAAATCGAGAAACCTATCAGTTAAGCCTTTTCACGACTTGGACAGCATGGTATTATTGACTACTTACTTGCTAATTATAACTTCACCATCCATCAATCCATCCCCACTTTATAGCTTCATCAACCATAATTTTATCTTAATAATTACCTTGTCATCAAGCGCAGAACAAGCAGTCAATCCGAGAGAGATTGAAAGAAATTCCCCCTAGATATAGGAGGTTAATTCGTGGGAAAACATGCACTTAGCTAAAGGGGAGCAGGGTAACCACTAAACTTTAATAACAGCTCCAACTTTCGGTTGGCTTCTTTGGTCTGGGAGGTGTCGACTACGTACCGTACGCACAGCAGTTGGAAGTCTCAAAATAAATCGGATATGATGATTACAAACTCGAGCTGTTGGATCCTGGGATATTCTGCTCTAAAAAGAACCGCTTCTGGCCAACTGGAACATCTTCCTTCGCGGGGGCTACGAGTGTCGAGGAGCCTGGCAAAAGGTTCTGGCCATTGCATTGGCATTGATATCATGCACTGATCAGCAGCAGCTTTGAAGGCCTGGTATCACTATATACCAACCGAAAGTTGGTAGACGGTACGTTTTATCCCCTCATCCAATCTTAGATTATTATTAACTGCGATTATCTCACAATATAGCGGAAGAAGCTCTATACGCCTGCGTGTCAACCACAACAGGCCTGGTAATAGTGGATAGGTTTCCTGCAACAAGTTGTAGGTTCCATATGAACCTTCTATCCTGCCGTATATCCCATGACCCTGAGAAAAAGCACTGGGTAATTATAAAATAACTGAAATGACAGCAGTTAGTAGAGCGGTTAAATAAGGAAATGGCTAATTAGCTACTAGGAAGCCGAGCCTAACATTCTAACTAGGTACGAGAATATCCATAGCTCTAAGGCTCTGAGATATTGCTAGAAAATACAGAAAGGGCCGATAAAACAACACTCGTGCTCACCAAATACCTAAATTGATTCTACTTCACATAATTAACCTCGTCAAGCACCAAGTCCAAAGCTCATTCAAACCAAACCTCTAGGTATACTGAGTCGGCAGGTACTCTTCAATCACCACGGCTTCAAGACGGCGAATCTCAGCCCTGGCAAGATCTATTTCCTCGCTAAGTCTTCTATGCGCTTCTTTCAGCTCGGCCCACTTCCCATTTTGCTCAGCGAGGTCGACAGTCGAGTATGTTTTCGTCGGAAAGCCAGCGCTGTGCACATGGTGTACTCCAGCAACGAGGCGGCTATGAAGAACATAGGAAGATGCGGTACTAATAGATCTGAGCTCAGAGGTGACCGTCGTGCGTTCGTTCAGAGCTTCTGAGAGTCTTTTATACAGAGCGGTCAGTGCGAGTGTTCGTCTCCTTTTCTCTGCAGCAGCGGTCAGGGATCTTTTGATCATGTTCGATTGGTTTAAAAATTAAATTATGGGTGGAAAAACTACTATTTAGTTAGTCCTATCCTTCCGGAAGTAGATCAACGCCTAGAACTCACACCGGGAGAGATCAGTTTAGCAAGGTGAAAAGAAATCACTGAAATGACTGTTATATCGGCCCCGGAAATCGAGCTTGATCTTTGAAACACTTCACTGTTAGGGGACCCCGTACCAAGGGTGGCAGACCCAAGACTTTACTTACGAACAAAAGTGCTCTTGTTGGTGTCTGTTCATGGATGTGATGGTCTGTAGGTATATGTGCAAGGAGAGCCCCCCCCCCCTTCTCTGGGGGGGGGGGGGGTACTCTGTATATCTTAGGGTTAAATTACGTCAACTTGGTGCGCGAAACGGAGATTTTCGATTGGATTGGTGTGGTCCGTAACTCAACAGAATTGTGATCAAGCGAGAAGTGCTTTTATAGCATTCATGCTCCTCAAAGAACTCGCAAAAGCCTTTTTATAGTGGATTTTCGGGAAGTTAACCAGGGCCATCTCATAGATCGAAGTAGCTAAAGTTATTTGCTACAACATTTCAAACCTTCAATCGGTTGGATTCGGTCTTTGCCGACAAAAGTTTACCAACAAAAGGAATCATGATGGGTCAAAGGCGAAAGGATTAGGTCACATGAGTGTATCCCCGGAGTCGTTTTGGCGTTCCTAGAGGCCCTGGTGACAGATGGCAATAGTTACGGGAAACGAGCACAAACAGCCCATAAGAGGGAAAGGCGGCCACACTAGTACATGTAGTCTACATGTAGCGAACACAGTAACAATGGGGACTATACTACAAGCAGCCACGAGTAACTCTAACCAATCATGTTCCGCCCAGGACTTGACCTCGGAGGGATCAGATTGAATAGAATGCACTTCCCTCGGGTGGCACTCTTATTAGCTGAGAAGGTTCTGAGTTCTGTAAATACATGTATTTGCTGTGGCACTATGCCTAAGTGAGAGTTACACTTGTGGGCAAGGCCCTAGGCCTCACGTGCTAAATCGCTTTGATAGTAGTAGAATGCCAAGACTTAGTAAAGACTCTGGCGCTAGATGTGAGGTCCCTCGGCATGCTCTCTCATCGATTGAATCTAGGGTTAAGTGCATAGTTCTCATTAAGATTCCTAGAAAATTGTAGCTGTATTTATATTCATGGCTGAATTTGATCTCCCTGATATTATTGAAAAAAAGCAAACATGCGCGAGTGATGGGATGTGAGGCAGGGTGTTTGTTACCCGGCTTCATTCAAATTCCAAAAACTCCCCGCGCGCCGATACCATCGATATATGAAAAAGGGGGTGGATTTGTTGTTTTACTTAACATTGGTGGAGCTTTGCTCTACCAATGCATGTCTTAAAAAAGACATGTTTTTTCTGAATAGAAAAAATTAAACAATAAAGCAGTTTGATAGCCTAAATAAAAGCTAAAAGTCACATGTACACGTGTTACTTACTATCTTATGTTCACCTTATACTTCACGCTCTTAAATAGCTTGGTGCCCTTGTGACGTCAACCGGTCTCCATTCTTCGCGGTAGACATGTACAGTCAAATAATTAAATACCTACATGTATACCTAAGCAAGCGTCCCCGCTGCATGCATGTATGAAGTACATGTATCAAGCAAGCGTTCCCATCTGCAAACTATCCCATCTACCCTATCCACAAGCACCCACCGAAATGTGTACCGTCACCCCAACCATCTATTGCTGTGGTAAGTCCGCTACTCTTTCTGGAAGGACCTTCGAGAGCTAACACGCCCTAGAATATCGCAGGAAGAATTTCTTCCCTTGCCACTCGTGGATCGAAACGTACGGCCCATTGGGGATGAAGTGTCCATACTATCAAGAGGAAGACATCCTTCATACCGATTATCCATGCAAAAGTACGTTATGTAGAGTTTCGAATTAGGTGTAGGTGCTAGTGCTGACGAGTAGGTGTAGGGTCGTCTTGTAAATGGGCTTCTCAGAGAAGGAAGTGCAAGAACTGCTATGATTCTTGAGAGCGGAGGTGGAGCGTTGGTAATCCGCTGGCCGGTGATGGGTTTTAGTTGCTATGGTGGAAAAATGGACTGTATAGCCCTGGTTTCACCTTTTTTCTTTTCTCCCCTTCAGCAGAAGAGTTCCAAGCTTCTGTCTACATAGGTCTTGAGCTAGACTCTCAAGGAGGTTAGTAATAGGTAGCTATTACTGACGCTATATATCTACGCTCCAGATTCTTGGTGAAATAGCTACAAATAGGTCTAGAGAAGCCAGGAATGGAGCTGAGATCTGTAATAGTTCTTGAGCCGCGGTTGTCTGTGCTATAGGTTTCAGGGTTTGAGGGGTACATGTGGCTAGTTCCTCTGCCTTTTTAAACACGAGTTTTTTTTTTTTGAGAGGCGTTTTTCCACACGAAACTATACCAACGATATTAACATTTTTTGTAGTAGGTAGTACAGAGCATAGAGTCGGGGTTCCTGGCCCTAATTAGAGTAAACCAGCCGTTCCTTTCTTCTCTACCTACAAGATTAAATACATGTACATGCAGGTATACGTATGGTTACATGTACACGTTACAGTAAACGCTGTGCAAATTCTACTCAAGCAGAGCCCACACACACTAGGGCGGGGTAAAAAGCCCGACTACTACATACATCATAATACATGTACGCTTCCGCTATCCCTTCACTCATCTCTCTCACGAAGACACCAGCCACGCTAACCCACTCAATCTGGCTCGACCTGTCGTTCGCCTGAAACACCGATCACACGTACGTATAATCCGGCCACCAGGCACCTGGAACCCACCATACTGCCCCCCAGGCCTTTCCTCTAGATCTTCATTCAGACTTTTCATACTGTATGCAATACCTGTCAGTTCTGAACTGGTCTAAATCGCAGAATCCTCAAGACGCAGCTGGTAGGCTGCCTTATTCTCAGAGATGATCAAAAAACAGCATTGGGTCGATCTTTACGGATAATCAAAACGATCTAGGGCATAACTGAGTTTATTTCTAGTCATCCTACCGGTGCTCGTTACCCCTTCTAAACTCCTACAAAGAACCAACACACATCAACGGCCTTGCTCCCGTCTAGATCCTTCCAGCTTGCCAAAACAATAATAAACCTTATTCTAGACTAAAAAAGCACCGGTCTAGTCGGGAGCAAGTAGCGCATTCACGGAAACAGTTCCTCGGGTATTTTACCGCCACCGTCCCTGAGAGTCGAATCAGCTCCCTTCGCCCTGGGCGCGAACCGCTACCAACAAGCACTTTCTTGAGGCAGCTTCAAATATGGGTGTCCTTCCGTGAGTATCACTAACTTTTGAAGAATTGAATAATAGCTTGGTCTAGCTAGTGACTCTAGAGGTTTGGCCTGTTCACCCGCCTTGCTATAGTTTTACGGCGGGGGGTGCAGTATATAGGCTGTTGAGAACCCGGCGAAGCTAATCTTTATCTTTTCTAATGTATTTTAGCGAGTTTCTACAAGGTTGGGATACCTGTTATCCCTCGGTGATGGGGAGAAAGGATTTCGACCTCTGTTGAGCCGCCCGGAACACCTCGCCCCAAACTCAACAATCAAAGCCCTGACATGGGCGACCAAGACGAGGTTATGGGTTTCAAGGGGGAACAATTGTCAAGCGCTAGCTAAGATCACGGAGTACTGAAAACATTATGATGTCAATGGACTTTCCTATCTCTAGGATCGAAACGTGAGGACGGAACCGGCAATTCGAAAACCCCTCTGGGAGGGGGGGATAACGAAAGGGGACGAGGATTCAGGTTATAAGCACGGAGAAAGACTAGCTTTTCTTAATGAGAAAAAATCTTCTAAAGTCTTGACAGTTGGTGACTTTTTGGAAGTTGTGTGCATTGGAAGTGAGATGCATTTGTGAGCTGTTTAGTAGGGGACTAAAACTAATTGATAGCGTCAGAAATAGGTTCATACGAGCTTCGTCAGTGGAAGCAATGTGATTTGCTCTATAGGAACCTCGACACGCCATTCTAGACTATTCACCTATTTATGCCTGGTACATAAAGGGCGGTGGTGAACATGCCTTTTGGCCAATGACTGATATGCAAATATAGTTTGAAGCCCCCCCTCCCCACCCAGAATTTGGAGCTGCCGTGTTGCCAACGGGGGGTTTAATGCAATGTAACGAGTTTGTGATGGAGATTGTTTTTGAGGCTTACCGCGCGGCGAGTGTGATCCGGTGAATGTGAGCATGGATTTACAATCTAGAATTAAGGTTTCGAAATTAGCCAGTGCGAGCATGATATGGAAATAAGGGGCCGAGGGAAAGTCGCGAGAGCAAAAACGCTTCTTATAATTGTCCCAAATTCCATTCCCTGTGTGTGAAACATCACCAGCATTACCCCCCGAGTGCGACACAGTGCATCACTCGCTTATTTGAGCTTTATCTGTTGGGTTTATAGGTGTGAGCATTGGAAATTACATCCGGGCTGTAATAGTTGTGTCACTACTGCCTCTCCTCTGTACAAAGGTAAATATTGTTATCCTCCCGTTAGAGAATATACCCGCATACCGTTCCTTACAGAATATTACAAGGCACATAAAAGCTGCATCTATGTAGCACTGGCGCGGCTATGCAGGATAACTAACCTACGGATGGGACCCAGTACTCATCGGGTACACCGCCGCCGCGCGGGGCTCTTGTTCCGTCCGCTTCGAGACTCTTGGAGTAGGCCCGAAAATAGAGTCGGGTTTGTGGTCGTAGTTTACGGGTATGGTGTCGCTGAGGTTCACGTAGCACGTGTGGTTGAGCTGTAGCCCCGCCTCGCCCACTTTGTGCTGCTCTACTGGGCATGAGGACTGATTGGGAGGTTGTGGAAGATGGGGGGGGGGGGAGGAGTATAGATTATGTAGGCCCTGTTTCTGCTCAATATGTGGGTTAGGTTGGCTTGGAGTGTTGTGGGGATGGCCGGGACCGCAGGGTCAGCTATAAAATACATGTAGTTGTTGTGTGGGGTGTGGGTGTGACTGCTTGTCGCTACATGTAGCTGGGGGTAGTTCTGTGGTGGTGAACACCGTTTGCGTAACTCCGTGTATACCTTTCTAGACGGACAAAAAAAGAAATGGGCAGACCTCTCTCTTCCCTCCCCGATGCGAGATAGGCACTCAACTTCTAAGTCCGCTGTTGCGACTACTACTTGCTACAAAGAGGGGAGGGATCACTCGCTCCCCCCCCCCCCTCTCATTACAGTGCCGTTATTTGATCACCTACTACATGCACATACAGTTTCCCCCTTCCCTACCTACTCGGGAAACGGCGGCGGCGGCGGCAGGCAGGCAGAGCCCGCTCTACAGGGAGGTTTTAGAAAGTACGCACTGGGATATGTGACAGCCGTGCATGCTGGGGCCGTTTTAAATGTAGGTTGTAAACCACTGTACATGGAGGGACAGCACTCCATACCCGGGGTGTGGGCAGCTGCTGGAAGGTCGATTGTCGGTCGGTCGTGACTATGGTGGTGGTGAGTCCGCCTAGGATATATTTGAGGGGAGAGGAGTAGATGGAGACTTTGGCCGGTCGGAGGGGATATGGCATATATAGCAGATATATGTAGTTTGTCTAGAGGGGGTCGAGGAGGGTGGGGTGTTCTGCGGTGTATAGGTGTACATGTAGTGATAATAGAGTAAGACATGATAAACCCAACCCGCCACAAGAGGAGCCGCGTGTCCTGGACGACACTCGACGGGCTTCGTTCTGGCGACATATACAATTGCAAGCATCTCAGGCGAGGAAGGGTACCTTTTTAAATCCTATTTTTAGTGTATCAAGTGTATCAATGCCTTGGCAAGATCGACGTAAGGCCCGGATCGCTACTATGCACTCCGGACGTCCGGGGGGCGGGCGGGCGGGTTCCTGCAGCAGGCAACACGCAATCAATCAAGGGTAAAAGGGGGGGGGGGGTTCATATTGGCTTGATCGCCTCTATCGACATCACAAAGATAATAATGTATTGGACGGAACCCGCTGGGTGGTTGATTTTGATCGACCAGGTCTGTGCTGCGGGGGGGGTGAGAGGTTGAGATTGTTTGTTTGGCGCTACTTTAGTGGTTGGTCCTTGAGTCTCCTCTTGTAGGGCTAGGTGGGGGTCGGGAGGGATAATTAAGACAAACATGGCATCTCTTGTTTGCCTTTGATCCAATCTTCTTCTCCTTCTTCTACCGTTGTGTAGTAGCGACAACCAAGATTTGATACCCTGCACTTACTAGTGGATAGGACGGTATGAAAGCTTAGGGACAGACAGACAGGGTACGGGATGGGGAATCTGGGGATCTGCTCTGTAGCTCGGTAGCTAAACCAGCCAACCAGATGGATGGCAGCATATTTATATTTGTAGCTGATGTCAGATCATCTAGAGTAGCATAAGAAAGTGGATAGGCACTCTACAGAACACCAGAACAGACAGAGCAGAACGGGCATAGCAGAACAGAGCAGGCAGAGCAGAACAGAACAGACAGAGCAGAGCAGAACAGACACAAGGGGTCAACGTGGTACATGGAAAAAGGGAATGATGAGAATATCGGGTTAGTACGTGTACGTACATATTCATTTACTCAGTCGGAGATCCACGCGTATAATTAACCGAGCCAGGATCGCCATCATCATCTCGGAGTAATGAAAATCAAATTATCCTTCTTCTCATTCTTCTTCTTCCTTTTCTTTTTTCCTTTTTCCTTTTTCCTTCTTTCTTCTCCCATTCATCTAACCAAGTACCTACATACCTTGCCCGCTTATATCCTCCTCTGCCTATCACACTGCAGTCGATACAGATACATACACCCAACCCAATTCACCCTCCCCCCTTCGCCGTTGCCCTTTCTTTTACTTCTGAAAAAAAAAAAATAAAAAAAAAAATTCATACAGGGTTAGGGTCACTCGCATTAAATTGATACGTCACGTTCTGTTGAGCCGCAACACCACGACAGTCAAAGGCCCGATCACGAGTTCCGCCTCGAGGTCCACGGGTTCGCGTCTCTCTCCAACTGCGACTTCTACTAAGCTCATACACACACAACTATCTACCCCCCCCGAACAATGAGCACAGTACGTCTTCCTCCGAGTTCCTCTCTTCCCACCACAAGCAACTTAACTTTCCTCCCCCCAACTGATCACTTCCTGCTAGACAAAAGGAACACTGTACCTCCAGCGCCTAGAACAGGCGCGGTGTAACGGCCGCTGGGAAGATATCCCCGAGCTTGCGAGAAAAGTTCAGAAACATGCACCGGGTCGGAAATGTACACATATACACACCCTATCCTTGCCTATCCCCCCCGTCCAACAAGGCAGAGACTGACTCAGAACGCCAGGTCTTGCTTTGACAGCAGCCACAGAGGCAAAGATCCATCAACTACTTCCACCGCCATCACCTCATGAGTCGCCATCGACAATCGTCTCGTATATTGTGTCGTTGGACGCGCTGCAAGACACTCTACAGCAGGAGTTGGATAGCACCCCGGAGGTCGTGACAAGGCTGCCGTCGCCTGCGGGCGGTGGGGCGAGCCCGAGCACAACGGCGGATGATATAGTTGATGCGCGGGTGACGATCGCCTGGGCCTGCATGCTGAAGGGGGAGTGGGAGGACGTGATCAGGGTCATTCCGGCAGTCCGAGAAGTGTCGGAGGAGTTTGTGGGCACGGGAAAGCCGAAGGATGGGTACATTGAGATTGCGAGGATAAAGTCGTTGGTTTTACAAGGTGCGTAGAAGTGGTGATGAAGAGTAGCCTGGGCCAAGATTTCTCTTTTTCTGTGGGGCGCACTGTTCCATGGTGTGCCGGAATGTAATATCTGGCCTGGCTGGACGATCTCGGGGGTTTGTTTAGTGGCTCTGTCGAACCACCGGAGATGGTTCAGACGGCAGGTATGGACAGTAGTGGATGGTGGGGGAGTCTATTTTGGAAGGCTTCGTGGTGTTGACTCGAATCTATAGGAATCGCACTATCACATACAAACCCAAAGGACCTCTCGCTTCCACTACAGCTGTATAGAACCGCAATTCGCCAGGCGGCCACTCTTCCCACGGGCCTGCGTGCATCACCGTCAACTACAGTTTGGACTGAGCGCGCACTCTCCCATGCTGCACTCATGACATATCGATGCTGGGCGGAGAATAATTGCCCAGACGTTCCTATACCCCCGGCAACTATTTGCCATATTACTCCACGGAAGCATGAGGAGCCCCGAGGCGAGTGGAAAACGGATTCGGAGCAAGCTACACCGTCACCAACGCCCTCTGTGGAGGATGAAGAATCAATACGTGCGGCGGCAATCGGGAAGTCACTGGTTGACGAAGCGACCGTGTCGGCCGCATTTAAAGCGTTTCACAGATTTATTTCCGACCTTCCAATTCAGAAACAGCCAACTATTACATCGCCTAGCCAGGGAAGTGACCCGCTCAAAGATGCAGAAAGACGGGAAGTATACCGCCATCATTTTCGTTTTCTTTCAGTGTTATTATTACCACCTACTCACCCAGATGCGCCCTATCCCCGGATACTCCCTAACGGCTCTGAAAATACCTCCTCGGTGTCCTTAATTTCTCCTGCTCAGCCCGCTGGCACGCCTTCTCAAGTCCGCAATGAGTTGGGTTTGGTGCAAACTATTTATGAAGCCTACTTATTGCACACGCATTCCTTTCCGGCTGCCGACACCTTTCATCAACCGATTGGCGAATTCGTTGATATCGTCTGCCAAAACTGGCGCGTCTCTGGTGGGTCAGGTCTCGACGCCGAGGCTGTTAGTGAGTGTCTATACCGCGCCGCCACAAAGACGTTTCACTCGCCGCGGATCTTGAGGAACTTGTTTTATGTGCTCACAACCATGGGGAACCTGTCTGATGCTGTACTTTCGCTCGATACATACCTAGATCTGAGTGAGAATGCGGCCGAGAGGATTGCAAAGGGGAAAATTGAGAAGGATATTGATTCGCCCTCTCTAGTTCTTACGACTGCGGTCGATGGGATCAGGATGCTTATAAAATACCTCGGCGAGGGCGCAAAGGCGTTGAAGATCGCCGGGCGATGCGAGAAGTGGGTGCGCGATTGGAAGGTGAAGGATGCTTTGGTTCTGGGGATCGTATATCGGGGTATTGGAATTGCGAATGCGGCGTGGGCGCGGCAGACGGTCATGGGGGAGGAGAGAAGCAAGATTCTCGGGTTCGCAAAGAAGGCCTTTGAGAAGAGCTTGAAGAATGACCCAGATGATGTGGACGCTTATTACGGTGTCGCAATTGTTCATGCCGACCTTGGTGATGCCGCTGCTGCGGTAAAGAATTTACGCAAGGCGTTGAAACGAACGGGGAATTCTAGTAAAGAACGAGGGAGGAAGGCCGCGGTGGGACATACTCTCTCAGTTTTACTCTCTGCGCAGGATGAGTTTGAAGAGGCAGAAAAGATATGCGCGAAGGCTTTGATTCTACTGTCCCCGTCGGACCCTACAACATTGAGCGTTGATGAAAAAACGCTTGCACTAGAGCTGCAGATGACAAGAATGGCCCTTCTAGAGGCTACTTTAGGGCCACTGTCTGCTGTTGGGAGCGCTGAAGCTCTGTTAACCCTCTATAGCCGTCTTTTCCCTCCCCCCCTTGTCCCGCTTCCGTCTCAATTTTCCCCGGACCCTCCGTCGACTGCTAAATCCAGCCGTAGGCCCTCCACCGCTTCCCGTATCAGCAGAATGTTTACCATAAAGCCCGCGTATGAGAAGCAATATTCCATCTCTGCTAATGACCTCTCCGCATCACCAGCGCCGCTTGGATGTCTCCCTCCTACACGCCCTGGAACTGGTAGACCTGACTCAAGTCTGTCACAGTCAGTCCGAGTCCGCCAGAAATCTAGTCATCGCGGCCCACCGAAGATTCGGATCACGGCAACTGAGCCGATAGAGAGCATTCCGCCATCACTGGCGGAGATCCAAGCTGCGGAAAGGAGCCGTAAGGGTAGGAGGTATTCGGTGAGTGGTGGGACAATAAGAAGATCAAAAAGTGTCAAAAGCACATACTCGGTGGTTGGGACAAGCATAGAAGACGATATTCCCCCTTTGCCTAGTAGCACTGAGATCTCATCGCCGGCAACACCAACAAGCAGTGGAGGGGACGAAAAGAAAGACGGCGTAATGTTTAACGTCCTCAAGAGCAAGCTCCAGCGAGTCCACAGTAACGGTACCTTCTCCCCCAGCGGTAGCTTCACCCCCAGCCGTACCGGCACCAGCGCAACATTCACCGGCAACGGGAGCGGCACCTTCACGCCCAAGACCACCGGAACCGCCACCCCAGTCTCCGTCTACGACGAAAAGCCACAAAAGAACCTCCCCAACAACCTCCCCCGCTCCGCCCTCCCAAACCCAATCGCACCCGTCCCAAGCTCAGAAATCCCCGCCCGTACCATCTCCCGCCCATCATATCTCCCCGAGCCCGTCCTACAAGAGGCCGCCGAGCGCCGCCGCTCCGAAGACACCCTCCGCGCAATATGGCTTTTCATGGCCGCCCTGTACCGCCACTGCGGTTGGGCCAGCGACGCCCGCGACGCCGTCGAGGAAGCAGCGCTCATCGGCGCCCCGAACTCCATCGACGCCCCCAAGGAGGGTGGCTTCGGCACGCGCGTGGGCACATGGGGTGGCTGGGGCGAGATGCAAGGCGAAGCCGCCGTCCACGTAGAGCGAGGGCTGCAAGCGCTCGAGGCCAAAGATGTTGCTGCCGCACAGTGCCACTACGAGGCTGCCCTGGCGGTCGACATAAACTGTCCCGCGGCCGTTGTGGGGCTCTCGAAGCTCCTGTTGGGACTTGCTCCCGTGGCGGACGAGGAAGAGGAGGCGGTCCCGGCTACGGTACGGAAGGAGGTCGTACCGTTGAAGTCGCTGGGGGAGCTGGAGGATGAGGCGGTCGTGAGGGTGGCGAGGCAGGGGAGGGCTGTGACGCTGCTGAAGGCGTGTACGGAGAGTCCGAGGGGGTGGAACTGCGCGGAGGCTTGGTACTGCCTGGCGGAGGCGCTGGAGAGGGAGGGGGATGTGGCGGGTGCGAAGGGGGCGCTGTGGAGAGTGGTGGGGATTGAGGATGCGAGTGGGGTGAGGGAGCGGAGGGTGGAGGTGCTGTAGTTGGAGGGGGGGTTTGGGTCTAGTTGTGGGTTGGGAGTTTTAGATGGGAGTTTTTTTATTTTTATTTTTTGTTTAGTTTTTTTTTTTCTTTCTTATCTTTATTTTCTTTTGTGTTTTTGTTTCTCTGCCCCCCCCCCCCCTCTTTTTATCTTATCTTCTTTTTCTCTTTACAGTTTTTAACAAATGCTGCAGTTAGGTAATTAGGTTAATCTATATATTGGGAATAAACGGGCTAAAGGGTTTTGCGCGGTGCGCGGTGTCTGCCTTTTTTTTTTTTTTTAATTCACTTTGCTCTACTCTACCCATTTACGTTTTTTTTTTTTGTAGAATAAGATAATAGAGCACTCTTTCTTTTTAAGTAGTTTGTTGCCCTTTGCCCTTGCTCTATCTATCTAGGCCAGGGGGCCTTGGTGTTTGTTTTGGGCGCGGGTTTGGTCGGTCGTGTATACATACATACATGGCGGTTTCGGCGGGGGTTGTGTATGCAATTGACTACATGTAACTGCCTTGGGGTGGACTATAAACAAACAAAAAAAAAAAAAACGACCGCCCCAGGACCCCGGGGGGGGGGGGGTATGTGCGGCCATTGCTAGCTGATCATGATATAAAGATCCTGTTTGGCTACTACATGTAGCTGCTTAACTGGTGCCTTCCCCCAGCTGGTGTTGCTGCTGTCCAGTAGTCTGTGCCAGTAGAGCGGGTTTTTAGGTTAGTTCCCTCTATTGTATTCCATGTGGGGGCCGGCAGACGAAGGGGTAGCGGTTGTGGTTGTGAATCAAGAGGCTGAGCTTGCGATGGGCGGGCTGCAGCGCTGGTTTCGGTGTATGGTTGGGTAAGCTAGCTCAGGTAGCTAGCTGTGGAGATGGTGGGTTTGAGTTGGGGGGACGGAATTAAAGCGTGGAGGGGGAGTGTTGCGGGGTATGTACTTGGAGGGTGCTTTGGGAGGGGGGCGGTGAGGGGTGGATTAGAGAGGTGGTTTGTGCTTCATGGGATATCACTCGGGTTGGTGGGGGCGCACATTTTAGCACGCTAGTGGTTGGAGATGGGGATTTGTCGGAGGAGCTAGGTTTAAGCTAGTTCACGGTCGATTGAGTCCAGCTAGCTACATGTAGATATGGTGCGGTAAATGTGTCGAAAGTAATTTTACCACCACCAACAGGAAACCTTCGTAAGTATTGGCACTAATTAGTATAGATAGCGCAGCATAGAGATTGAATTTCAGTGCTTATACCACCGGTGGTAAACTATTTTATCATCGGTGGTGAAATTACTTTTGGCACATTTACCGCTCCATATACAGTACATACTGGGCTTGTGCAGTACTGCAGTATCCAAAGTAATTTTTTCGCTTATTCGTCATTGCGCTGAGTTCATGTATCTGAAAAGGAAGCTTGAGAATTAAGCAGCAGAGAGATCTGCTTGCTCTCCTGAGCATGTATACCTGTAAAGCATACAAGCCTAAGCTTAAGTACGTACTACAGCCCACCAGACTTAAATATAAAACCATACAGAACCACAACCACTAGTTAGATCCGAGTGTATTAAAGTCACAGTCATCCCTACGCCCAAAGACAACTATACCCTGCTTTAACTCCCATGGAAATGATGGTGGTTGGTGGACCCGTGGGAGAGAGTGAGGTCGGTCGTTGCTATCGCGAGAGACCGCAAGCACTTGCATTCAACTAGCAGGGGTTTCCAAGGCCTAACAAAACGACCTCTGAAACGGAGTTTACAAGGGTGAAAACTCCGTTTTGGCCTGTTTCCAGTTGCAAACGGGCCCTTAGGTTACTTTTAACAGCGTAATTAAAAGCAGGGTCCTGGAGTTATTCTACTTGAGTTGACTGTATACATACTTAGATGTACTTGGGTGTGAGGGTAAGTGATCAGAACTGCTCGGGAGAGCCTCTAGTTGGCCTGGAGTGCCAAGTTGGCCCCACCTTAGACTTATATCAACCATGTGCCCCAAGAGACTTAAGAGGCCAAAACATGCTCAATTTTACTGCTGCCTGCTGAAGGGTATCTCTACACAGTCAAATTTATACAGAGAAGGTGCTGATAGAATGAGATCTTGGAAAAGTTCTGATGACTTTCGATAGGAACTCTTGGCAGGTCCTACCACAGTAATTCTTCTCAGCGGACGGTTACACAGTCGTCGAAGTTGCCTTTTACAGCCAGATTAGACTAGAACAAGTAACAATGTCAATGTGAGTGTCCGGTATTGGCCCAGCCTGCCGCACTCATGCGGGGCTCGAGCCAGCTCACCACGACGAAGAAGAGGCTCTATCGACTCCGATAGCTACTTGTAGTATCTACCTCTACCTAGCATCGACAATATCAAAGACCCTTTGACGGCATATTCACCCAGAGCGAGCTTGCCACCGGCGAAGCAGCGATTACTCCGGCTTGATGTATTTCAGTGCATACGACTCGGCTCTCCCTTTTTCCGTCGAACTCTTACTAATACAATCAATAACAGTGTTTATAATGTTTCTAGCACATCTCAAGGTGGTGAGAGGTCTACGGCCGGCCAAGAAGCTGAGTCTTAGGGATGACTCTGGCCTGGAAAATGAGTACAAACATGAACGAACTATTATAGTCAGATTCGAACAATTGGCTACAAACAACACCCCCAGCCCAAAGCAGGAGGCAGAAATGCCCGAGAGTTCACCGAGATTCCCGGCTAGTGCCGTTAGGAGGCTTCCTTCCGGGAGTTCTGAGTCTTATAAGTTAGAAACCGATTTCCATGATGACCATGTAGTGCACAGGACGTATAGATGGGAAGATGCAAGTAGTAAGAGGGTTTGGATAACATCGACATGGAGGCGTCTGAGGATCATTGGGTCTGGGGCAAGTGGTGAAGTTTGGCTCGAGAGGGGCGAGACTCCAACGGAACTTAGGGCCGTCAAACAACTGCGCCGACGGTTAAAGCCGGATTTCACTAGAGAGCTATTGGCTTTAGTTAAACTGAGAGATGTAAGCGTCCCGGAAGAATCTGTGTGCAGGTGCCAAAGGGACAAAATTCCAACAGGAGCGTTCACGCTATTTGTTTACTATTTCATACATTTTCACACTGACAAATTACTAATTTGATACAACAATTTAGCATGCCCACTTATTTGTACAACTTTTCGGCTGGTACGAAAACAGGGATAGTATATTCCTTGCAATGGAATATATTGAGCACGGAAACCTAGCAGAATATATCAAGAGCCAAAAGGCGCTCATGGAGTACGAGGTGAAGGAAATCACAAAACAAATTTTAGAGGGACTAAGTGTTATTCACAGAAAGGGAATTTGCCACCGTGACCTGAAACCTGAGGTGATCTTACTCCCAATTATCCATAATATATACTTAAGATCGTTCATATTCCATTGTCTTATATACAGAAGAGCTAAGACAGTGGACTTTGGACGATACTAGTTGCGCAGACACTGATTTAAATATTTGATAGAATATCCTAATGGCCTCAAGGAACCCTATTTGGGTTAAGATCTCCGACTTTGGGGTATCCAAGCGGACGAAAGATACTTTCCTACGAACTAGGTGCGGAACAGATGGCTACCTTGCTCCCGAACTCTTGGGGATATTTCCGGGACGAAATATGTATACCTATGCGCTTGACATATGGTCATTAGGTTGCATGGCCTATGAAATGTTTACCTCGCTCAAGCCGTTTCATGAGCTGGAGATCAACGACGAGACAGGAATATATAGTTGTATAGTGGAACCAGGCGAACAGTCTATAATTGACATGAAATCGCTTATCGAGTACTGCAAAGGGGCTATAGATTTTCCAACTCAATCACTAGAAAATCCCGGTGTGAGTAAAGAGGGGGTAATATTTATCACAAAGCTTTTGATTGCAGTTCCGGAAAAACGGGAGACTGCAGACACTGCCCTCAAAGATCCATGGCTTCAAGGGTATAGCGATCACTGGCTTCGGACTCTAGAAGATGAGTTCTTGAAGATTGGGGTGCATCTAGATTCGGCGAGGAAAGAAGACCTACTATTGAGAGATGCCTATAAGGCAGACATCAAACAATGTCTGCTAAACACGCCAGAGAACATGTTACCACCACTGTTGATCAAATCCGTAAGAGGAGGATATAACGCGGCTGCCACTATGCTCCTGCAATGCCGGGTCCACGAAATGCTTGGGCCAACAGCTCGACGAAAGTTGTTCGAAGCAGTAGTAGAGGCCGGATATCTCGAAACAATGAGATTACTTTTATATTACAGAATGGACACTAATGTTCGTATCTCTACGCACGATCAGACAGTTCTGGAATGGCTTTTGAGCACTGAGCGCTTCGATATGGTTGGGATTCTTCTGGAAAACCAACGCGATAAAGCCCGAACAGTCTTGCAAGCCGCAGCAGAGACTAGTCACATCAATGCCGTTCAACTTCTCTTAGGAAAGAACGCCAACGTGAACGAACCAGCCGCAGAAAATGGAGGCCGAACAGCGCTACAAGCAGCTGCTGGGGCGGGACACGTACCCATCGTGGCCCTTTTGTTGGATAGTAATGCCGATGTGAATGCCGCAGCAGCAACAGAAAACGGCAGAACAGCGCTACAGGCGGCTGCAGAAGGTGGACATGAGGAAATCGTCATGCTATTATTGGAACATGGGGCCGACGCGGACGCTGAAGCTGGATCATATAATGGTCTGACAGCCCTCGAAGCTGCAAGTTCTTGTGGAAATTCCCGAATTTTAAAGTCTATTCAAGGTAACCAACTAGACCCTTAAGCCCTAGATTTTTAAGGAATTCTAACAGTCGTATTCAAGAATCATTGGAAAATACTTCATTCAATTACTAAAACAGAGTCGAGCATGTTTTGCATCATCCCGGGAAATTTGGTTCAATTGTCCACACACCAGCGTGCTCGGCCAACACCTCTCTATACATGTCTGCACAGTAACTTCAATCTCTCACGAAAACCAAATCAGAACACAATGAGCGCGATGGACGATTTGACGGATATAGTGCTTGGGTACTGGTAACTAAAGATCTTTTTCTTTCCATTTCTATCTCATCTTATTCCTATATGACTCTTTATATGTATACATTCTTGGTCGATTGTGGCTATGATGCCATAAAGGTAGATTTATTTAATCCACATCCATGGACCTGTACACCCGACCCCAATTACAATTACAACAAAAGATTTCTTTTTCCTCTCCCTCTTTTTAGCCATGCGCACAAGAAGGTAAAAGAAACTCTCAATATGTTATTTCTTCCCAATCAAGCCTGTATTATTTCAAACCAACGGACCAAGCCAAAAACCCTCCCTGTAAATATTATCTAGTATATATATATTTCACGTGTACTTGCGGTGAAATTTAGTATTGTCTCTCTTGCACGATAGCAACCGACCTCACCATAATAGTTCAGGTGGGATATAATTATTTTTGGGTGGAGAAATGGCCGTGGCTTGACTTTGATACCTCGCTAGTGATTGTGATTTTGTAGGGTCTCAAGTCTGGTGGGGATGGTTTCCAGTGCAGTAATAGTAATTGGGACAATACTTAATTTCACCCAAAGTACATATCCATAATATGCAGACCCTCCTTCATCCAGTTCCGGGTAATCCAAACACCGAATATCACTCGCTGAGCACTAGCGCAATACTTAATATAGTTTAGGGCCTTACGAAGGGCAACAACGTGCACTCAATCTCAAACGAAAACAACCCTACCCAGGGCAGAGGGCCGGGGCTTATACCCGTCGAGACCAAAAACTCACACCTAGAGTTAACTACGCATACTGCGGTATGGCAGTCCTTTCAACTGACTGGCTTCAGATACCTCAAGCATGCCCGACAAAACTCAAGCTCCGTAAGTACATGTACCCACAACCAACCGTTTCTGGCAGCTGTTGAGAGCAGAGGACCCCCCCCCCCCCCTACAAGCAACACATACACTTTCCTAGTAACTCTTCATGATCTAGCTACATGTATGTACCAAATAGGGTGAAACCCCCCCCACGTATGTACCCCCAACCGCCATATTTCTCTCTACTCGCGTTCTCCGCATTGATAGACTGTCTTTACCGCCGTTTTTACGTTAGTACTTACTGATACCGGTGCAGTTGATAAATGATGAGTGAGTTGTGATATTCCGCGCCTTTATAAGATACGGTACGATCTCGGAGGTCGTCCACCGATTCTAGATACGGGTTGAAAGCAGGAGAGTGTGGGTCAATCAAACAGAATACACACTGCATATTTGACGGCTCAGCGGCTACATGTAGTTACCTACATGTAGCTAAGCATACATCAATGATCAATCTAAAGTCAGCGGCCACTTCAGTCTTCACAAACTACATATATACAACACAGGAACAGACACAAATGAACGAAGAAGAGTTACTTTAATTTTTATCATTATGTAGACTACCAAGCTAATTTTTCCCCACAGTTTTTTTTTTCGTAAGAGTCATTCCATCCGTTCCGCTCACATAAAACCTCATTCACATCCCAACCCCGAGTAAAGATGAATAAAATTACGCACAGAAGATGTCACGAGCAGGCCGGTAAGCTACAAGACAAGCAATAACGTCGATACCATCCCAATAAATAAAAAGTACGCCGAAAAAAGGGCTGGGTATGGTGTTTTAAGCCTTCTTCATTTGCCTCTTGGCAGCCTTCCTTCCCTCCTTCTCACGCTCCTTCTCAAGGAACTTCTTTTGGTCCTCGGCGCTCATACTCCTCAGCTTCTCCTCGCGTTCCCTTTTCTTTTCCTCATCACGCTTCATCATGCGCTCCTCGGCCTTTTCCTCATCAGCGATCTTCTGAAGCTTGCGGATCTCCTCCTCACGAACGGACTTGACCTTTCGGAGAACCTCGGGGCGGAAGTGGGCGGTGAGGACAAGATGATCAACGAGACGGATGAAAGCAGACAAAAGTGCAGGTACGGCGGCAGCAGACTTCTCAGAGGAGGGAAGAGTGAGTTTGAGGGTGATACGCTTCTTGGGGACAGTTTCCTTGAGTCTATAGATATTGTTAGGCCAAGAATCCTGAAGGGACATTTTGGGGAATCTTACTCCATGGGCTTGTCAACAGGCTGGTCGGTGACGATCAAGTACTCTAAAACATCCTGGCATTCGGTAACTGCGTCCTTCAGCTCCTTGAACAAAACGGTATCGCCAATCTCCTTGCTCTCGCTCATGACCGCAAGCCAGCTCGGGAGGCCTTCCCAGTCTTTGGTAGTTGTCAAAGAAAGATCATAACGCTCGTCGCGCCATCTCTTCATGTCACGCTTGTTTACGAGGGCCCAGACGAAATTGTCGAATTTGCTATTGTGCCCACCGCCCTGCTTCCCGGCATCCTGTCCATCGAAGGGTGAGATTGTGATGGTAGCAGTGTCAGCCGGGGCAGGAACGCTATCGAGGAAGAATGAGAACAAGTTTTCGCCGATCCAGGCAACGGGGTTGTTACGGCGCTGAAGAGTGAGAGTAGTATGCATAAAGGCAATGTTCTGGCGTCCGGAAGCATATGAGATGAACTCAAGTGCATGGTTTTCCTTGATGGCCAATTCAGGGTTGAATTCCTTTTCGACACCTATTTCACTAAGAGGGCTAGTGTTGAGGGTGTTTGCCCTCCCAAGCGAATCAAAGCCAACACATGCAAACTCTTGCGTCAAGACCGGTGTGACAGAAGAAATAAATTTCTTTGCGATCGCTCGGTTGCGACGGGTACCCCAGACATGAGTACCGATGACGAAGAGCAAAAGGAGCCCTACGTAGCCTTCAAACTTGAAGTCGCTGAGCTCAGCGCGCTCCCACACTGCGTACCAAGGGCCAGTAGATACTGGGAGACCGGTTGGCGAAGATGCAATTGATGATAGAGGGGACACAGATGCGGCAGCAACGGGGGAGGGCGTTGCCACAGATGGGGTTGCGAAGTCTGCGAAGTCTAATGTGGGGTTAGCTTAAGGCCAGATTACTATCCACAAAGAACGAATTGAAGTAGAATACTGCCCCATGAGATGGGCCGCCGAACTAAGGATTCAAACATACCATCATCAGACGCAGCCACAGGAGCCTGATTCTTTTCACCAAAGAATGAATTAATGAATTCCGCCATGATTAAAATGTCCCAATTGCAAAAAGCCTAGGAAGGAGGACCTCTATCGAGGAGAAGGGAGAAAGAGGAACGAAGAGGATGGAGAGCAGAAGGGGAGAAAGGAGAACGGGAAATGGTTGGGTTAGTTGAACAGAAAGGTGGAAGATAGAAGAATCTAACAGGGATTCCGCCCAGGTATCGCTCTAACCAGGAGGTGAGGTCTGTCCTTTCCCCAGGTTCAGAGTTTTAACCGGGGAAAGTGTTGAGCCGCCAACCCCCACATTGGGAACTTAACCGAGTAAGAGTATCTGTGGCGCTACCAAACTCAAATCCAGCACTGTGGCCATCAGCTAAAATTGCGTGTGCCAGAGACATGGTCAATGCATCCAGCTTCAACAACAGCAGATGCCACAAACAGAATGTTTTGGGAGCACAATGTGGAATGTCCAGTGTGAACGAGAATCCCCTCTATAGATACCTAACACACCCAGAATGACCAAACTCGCTATCAGTTAAAAGGAAAAAGAAAATTATATTTGAGACCTTATTACGGTTTATATACTCAAATCACTAATAAAAACTGATCAGTGTTATCCAATTTCGTCACTTCGCCAAATATTCAGTCCAATCCCCAAGTCTGTTTCAGTTTCTTGGTCTATCCAAAACGAAAAAGAGACCCCCATACTCCCTCTACTTTCCCAAGACTTTATTAAGGTCCATGTTCTTTTATGGCACCTGTAAACACCCCGTTCCAGAACTGAACCCCATCCGCGAATCTAATTTCAATATCTATGTCCTGCGGCACTACAGTCACAAGCGCAAAAAGAATTATATCGATCATTTACATAGTACGGGACTTAAAAACCGCCTCTATTCACTCACTATCTGCTATACAAAGAACGCCCCTATTTCCTCCTACGCCCCTTCTACCGTCATTTAGAAAAAGGTCTTTTTTCCCTATACGCCAACACACAATTAGCACTCAGCACCCTTTCCCTCCTTAACACCCCACATCCCACCCCGCCATCCCACCAACAATACACACACCCCAAAAAAACTTGATACCGGGACAACTTACGGCGACCATCCTCGACATTCCCCACACACTGCCGCTGACACCGAGGCCCAAGATCATGAAGTAGGGAGTGAGCAAGTACTTGCTCTTGGGGGTCTATTCCACGCACCCACAACCATCCATTAGCCCATGCCCAGAGGCGGAGGAAAAAAAGTGAACACGAACCTTAACCCACTGGCGCCACCCATCGCCATTCTGGAAGAGGCGCTGGTAGTGCTGAACGCGGTTGACGCGGTTGATAAAACTATTTTTCCCTCCCCACCATCTAGTTAGCCCACTTTCCACTCCTTCCATCCTCCTCCTACAGCTGGGGGGAGGGGTAATGCGTACGCCATTGCGAGAGGAATATGTGCTGTGTATTCTGCTAAGAGTGGAGATGCGGAAAGTTGCGATGATGTTGATTGGAATTGGCGATTGTGGTTCGATCAGGATAAGAATCGGATGGTTCGGTCGTCGGCCGGGTTCTTCCCCCCACCCTGCCATGCCCGGTGGTGGCTGACTCAGCAGCTCTTTATCACATCTAGGGTCGGCTCTGTATTAGTATCTATCGCAACCGCGAGAGAGAGCGCTTGTACACACCACAGCACGGCACGGCACGGGCAAGAACAGTGCAAAGATGAGTTTCTACTTCGCCATCGTCGGTACCAAGGATAACCCGCTCTACGAAGCCGAGTTCGGCACCTCCAAGCAAGGCGGAGATGGGGTCGCGCGCGTACGTTCTACCTACTACAGGAGAGGAGAGAAGGAGTGGCCGCTGGATGCTAACTCGAAGGTGGGGGAGGGAGAAAGTAGTTCCGTGAGGAGCAGCGCCCAATGAACCAGTTCATTGTGCACTCGTCGCTCGACATCATCGAGGAGGTGCAGTGGGCGAGTAGCACCATGTACATGAAGTGCGTTGACCGCTTCAACAACCTGTTTGTGTCGTGCTTCCTGACCGCTGGCAGTATGGCTCCTCCCTATTTTTTTCTTTTTCCCTTTCTTTCTTCTTCTTGGTTTTTGTGTCTGTCTATATACAGCAGCCATCCAGAGCCAGCTACATACATTTCAGCTGCACAATGCGCAGCAGGGGCTGACGATGGCATTGTGCGTATAACGGAGCAGATATCAAGTTCCTCCTCCTCCACGACACCAAAGCCGACGACGCCATCCGCCAGTTCTTCACGGACGCGTACGAGCTGTATACAAAGACGCTCATGAATCCGTTCTACGAGGTTGACATGCGCATCGTGAGTCTCGTCTTTGACGCGCGCATCCGCAATGCCGCAAAGAAGTATCTGTAGACGTAAATGTAGCTACCACTGGCGTTATGGAGCTTTTGGTTTTTTTTCCTTTCTTTGTTCTTTGGTTTGCTTTCTTTTTTTTAAATATATATATTATGCAGCTTTTTTTTTTTTTTTAAGAAAGAGATTGTGGAAGCTGCCTGGTATTTCCGAAATGATTGATATCTGAAGCAGCATGTGGCGGCCCTTGCATAAGGCCCTCTTCTAGACTCTAGCCCAGCAGAGGGGTATGTAGAGTGATGTATCATGTTGGCCTAGTAGCTACCAGCAACGTGGGAGGGACTCCTTCCCAGGTCACGGTGTCTGCTACTTCGAATCAAATCAAATGCACGTTATCGTGGCCGTCGCTGTCACGGCGTCCGTCACGCTGTATTGCCACAATTCCTCCCCTCGAGGTTCGCATATGGGGCCGGGCGGCCCTCACGATTCACAAATACTGGTTGCATAACCTTTGAGCCTCAGGCTTTAGGTTTCAGAACGGGGCGTCCTGGTGGGCCCTGCATTGACGTAGCTAGCTGGCAGGGCATGGTGGAGCAGACTAGGTAGCACACACGCACACAAACCGCCCTTGGACAGGATCTCGGTACCGAGTGACGGTGTGGCCGTGGTGTTTTAAATTGCCCCTCCTCCAGACGTCATTCATTAAAGGGTCCTGTATCCCTATATCACGTACTCTGGTAGGTACATACAATCTAATAGGTGGATGCAAGGGGGGAGGAGGGGAAGACCAGGTCTTAGATACATAGGGTCACAATCGAAGAACGTGCTAAAGGCCCAGGGTAAAGTTCATGCGGCTCAGTGGATCGATACTTCCCTCTTTTCCTTCTCCCTTGCTCCCTTGAGGCTCAATAGGGAATCGTATCCAAATTACATAGAGTACCTAAATGTAGGTTATGCATCCTTTCTCTATTTCTACCTATTTGCACCCCTGCCAAGTGGTACCGACGTTACCTTCGTAACCCCAGCAACCATCAACAAACAAACCGGCACACACATCGACACATCCTTCCATTCATCCATCTAACCAACCTCCTGCATTTGACGAAAACACGAGCAACACACGAGGAGGAGCAGGAGCATCAACGTCTGCATTCCCCCCACCAGAAACCTTCAACCTCATACACCACCCACCCCCCATTCTTCACGATATCACGATAACGATCGGATTCTTTCACGTACCTAAGACAAGTGCCCCTCCCATACCCCCCTAGCTACATTCCGAGCCAATCATGGCACCTGTACTCTCCACCCTATCCGGTCGTAGCCCCGATGGCTCCCTCTCTCAGCTTATGGCCCGTGTCGATGACGATGTCTCCAATCTCGCCGCCCGAGCCCTTTCGGCATTCCACGATCTCCTCTCAAACGACAGTCCTCTCTCGGCCCGTTCCGATCTAGCTCCCCGCTCCGGTCTCGAACCACGCAGTAGTCCCTATGTCCATCCCAAATCCATGAGCGCTGGTGTGCTCGTTATCTTCTCACTCCTCGGCGCCTCGATCGGCCTTCTAGCCATTTGGCTCTTCGTTATGAAGGGCGGCTTCATATGGAAGCCCACCGATTGGGAAGACTACAAATCCTCTGTTCTGCGTCGTCCCGGTGAACGCCCCGACGACGCAATCACTGTCTTCTCTGACGGATCAACACGCCGCGCTGGTGGTAGCACTGCTGGCGCGCGAACGGTCGTCCTCGGCGAGCTCGACACTACGTACACCAAGTCACACGTCCACAAGACATTTGGACCCCGCCCGATGGGGAAGAAGAAGACGTCGGTGTGGGGTACGGGCGAGGGCAGCATCTGGGGACGGTTGCGCGGCGGTGGTCTAAACGATAACGACACGGTAGTTATGCGCGAAAAGGAGATGCGGCAGGTCAGCAATCCGCACAGCTTTGTTGATAAGCAGGAGCCTGCACGACCCAGAGGCTGGAAGCCGGAGGACTCGGACCTCTCGGGTTATCCGGACCTAAGTCGCGGTGAGACGACAGTGCGCCACCCGGCAAAGGTGCGGCATTCAAAGTCGAGGGCGGCAGCGGCGGCGCCTGCAAGTAGGGCTGGTCGAGTCAAGTCAACACGGACACACAAGCCCCAGAAGCCCCCCCCGCAGCCAAGGAGAATCCCGACGCCCGAGGAGGAGTATACAAGCTCAGATACCTCGTCGGAGAGTGAAACCGAGAGTGAAACGGATAGTGACGATGACAGCATCGACCAGAGCCAGCTTGGGATGGCGAAGGGTAATAAGAGTTATGCTCACCCGTTGCCAATGGAGAATATCTTGGCCGGAAGGTCGCAGGGCCCGATTGAGCGCAATGGAGGTGGTGCGGGCGGAACCTACGGCAGTGGTGTGCCAGTTGGCCACTTGGTGCCCGTTGGAAGCAGGGCCGTTGTCCATGGCGGTAGCAGAGAGATGGTGAGGGGTGGTAAGGGATATAGGAAGGGGAGTGAGGGGAGCCTGTCGAGCATGGATAGCATTGGCAGCAGCAGAGTTTAATTAGCTGACAATCTTACGACTAATGAGGGAATGGGTTTCTTTTGTATGGCGAGATTGATATCCTCCTGTGTTTTTATTATTTCTTTCGGGTCAAACGAGGCTGTTTTTCTCTTTTTTCTTTTTTTTTCTTTGCTCTGAATGTGAACATATCATTAGCTTGGCATTTATACCTTTTTCTGCTTTTCTTTGTGTCTTTTACTTCGGGCTTATGGGGCAGGCGGGTTTATTTCCTTAGCTATGTATCTATCAGTGGGGGGGAGGGGGTCGATACCAAAAATAAATGCAATATATGACTTCGCTCATGCTTGCAGGGATCCCTTTCTTAGGCTAGCGTTGGACGAGTGAGAGCCTATGAAGCGAGAATAAAGCTCTTCAGGGATTGTGTACGTTACGTAGGGATGCATAGAGGTAACAACCAATCGAAGCAATATACAAACAATAACAGTGCCCGGAAACCCGGATGAGGAGGGATACCGAGTAATAGGTTACCTCGATATATTCCTGGAGACTTGTTATTCCCCGCCTAAGTTTGTCTGCACGGGCGTGTAGGCCTATATCATGCAGGTTGAGGGCATATACTTTACATGTACTAGTACTTTCCTGACGTTTGGAAAATGGACCACTATTGCATACCATACTAAATTCTGGACTTGGCGCGTATTTGTACGGCATGCAATAGCGGTCATTTTCCCAAACGTCAGGAAACTACGAGTAGTACCTACATGTAGTTATCGAACCCCTGTAAGTTATTAAAACGATGACTCCGATAATAGTGAGGCGTCTCCGCACAGATCCCTTACCTCCTTGACAAGCTATCAATCAATCAATCCGCTCTCTATTATATATGAGGGGCCATAAGTAATTGATAGCTGAAATGGGTTGGTGGAATTGCGGTCTGGATCTAATGCATGCCAAACATAACGATAGATGTACTAGTCGTGGATGACAAGTGGTCTCTACTCGCATCTCTGGCAGAATTAGTTGATGTAACGTAACCTTAGTTTCAAAATTGGAAAGCCGGCGTCAGTATCTCTGGCCGTCGCTTCACATTCAGAGCACATGAGTACGCAGATGGTGTTTTTAAGCTTCCTAATTCGTTACTGGACGGACGGGAGAATGGAAGACCGCCTTTTAATTCCGTGTGCATGTCGGTACTTCGATAAATACCTACCATATATTATATTACATGTGCGTATATTGTAGACTTACTGTAACCACAACCCCCCCCATTGAGGTCCCGAGTCCTCCTACAGCTGCAGAAACAATTTATACCCTAATTATAATTTCACTCCCTTATATTAGCAAAGTGTTCGACAACGGATATGGTAAGCGGTTTCGTAAACGGCTGATGCAATTTGCTAGGTGACAATGACCACAAACCAGTTACAATTAATCCTAAGAAGAGTTATCACCAATAACCACTCGTTTTTGAGGAGGATAGGGTTCATGCCGCTTCTTGCCTTCTTGTATGACTGGCGATACTGATGCGGTCGATCCCTTTCCGTTGGGGTCATTGTTCCCT
The DNA here is from genome assembly GCA_024713865.1 of Morchella sp. 2016-72. Lineage (NCBI taxonomy): Eukaryota > Fungi > Ascomycota > Pezizomycetes > Pezizales > Morchellaceae > Morchella > Morchella sp. 2016-72. Next base: position 251,892 of record JAMJEY010000026.1, on the reverse strand, counting down.
GGCTGGCAGGGTTTTCACCTCCGAATATGCAAATTGTAGTCCAATCCTGGATAAACCCTCTGATGGTATCCGGTACCTAGCGTTTAGGGTGAAAACAAGTTTCTTTGCTTTTCTCAGTACGAGGTTTATGCATTTAGCTAGAAAAAAATCCTGAGTGCGTAAATTAAATACACGTACATGTAGTTGAAAGTACACCACACCACCAGCTGGTTACATGTATCTTATAAGATCCAGGAATGTATAAAGTACATTGTATGCAGTTAAACCCATTTGGTATATTGATGAACGCCACCTGACGAACCAGGCAAAGCGAACCAATGGGGCCAGATGAGCATATTTTCCTACATATCGAAATGTGGGGTAATGCAGGGGCGCTGCTCACCGATCATGCAGTTGAACCGATGGGATGCGCAAAGGCGTTGTAATAAGCAAAGCTTACTTCTGAGCTAGCCCTGTGTTCTCGGCGGTCCTGCATTTGCATCAGGAAGGGAAGGGACACAAGGCTGAACGCCGGGAGGGCATGTCTTACAGACTTATAATTAACATGATGTTGTTCTGCCCCTCCAGCGAGAGTGCAATTCAGATTACGCTGACTTCCCCCTAGCGAGAGTGCAATCCAGATTACACTGACTTCCCCAGATCTTGTCAAACTGATTGTGAATACATACACCCCTATTTAAACTTCCTCTTGGGAAGCCCAGAACCCACCAGATGGTATTATTCTAGCTCAACACTGACGCCCCTGTGTTTCTTCCGATGATGGAAACTCTTCAACCTTATAGGGCATCAGCAGATAAGACGCTAGTCGTAAGAGTGCCGTATATATACGCATGGTCCGCCCTGGATCATGATCATCAAACACAAAACGATATAATATCTCAACCCGCTTCAAGCATGAACTCCGAGTCTGTGCTGAATCCGGACAATAGACTCGTCTGGTAAGAACCAGCACGGCCGGCGAGGGTGGATGACTCCTTGAATACGCACATGTACTCGTAGATGAATCCTTAGGCAGACAAGGCGTAGAGGTACGCTGAGAAGAACACTTACTAACGTGGTGTGTTGTACATATCAGACCCTTAACGTTACAATGAACCGCTCCGGGGTCGACGTCTTTCCGGGGTAACTTAGCTTACATTTCATTAATTGGCTCTATTACTACCCCAAACGAACGACTGTGGTGTTTAATTCACGCGGTATCACTCGGTATTAAAGATCTGACCTCCCACTTCCAAGCTAGAGTACAGCACGATGCTAGGTAATACCTAAGTGTGTATGACACGCTTCTTTCTACAGATGGGACTCACGACTGATTCTATATTTACCTAACCAAGATTCACTCGTACTCGGTTTTTCCAATGCGGCGACTTGTAGTCAATACAGGGGGCTGAACACGCACGCAATAGGTACCATCACACTTGAATCAAAAAGTAATTAACGGATTTCAAAACCGAAGGAGTATCAGAATCACAGTTTCAACAACGCGCCTGCTGCATATACCAGATGACAACTCATGACTATGTCCGGCACGTTTTATTCTTTGAACCTATGAGTAATTGTTTACGGAGTATTTTTTTATCTGCCTATCCTACTATGTACGACCCACGCCCCCCACCTAAATACGAAGGAATAAAACTTGTTATTTCTTGATATCTACTGATAGCCGCACGACACGAAATGGAAACCCATTGTCCATAAAATTTACCTAGGGGCGGTAATTATCTTTCTAACTGCATCTCTTTTACCCGGAAATGCATAAAAAAAGATGTTTCAGGCAGGATCGAAACAATTTTGCTCCCAACAACCCTCATGAGTCCTTCCTATCAGATGGCTTCTGGCAGATTCTCTCTGTAGACATATGGTTGCCATCCTCGGTATTCCCAGCAGAGATGATGCAACTGAATGAAGGAACAATTGGATTATCCTTAAGTCCGATCCGAATCTGGGTAAAGAACTGAGCGTGTTAGCCTTGGCATGCTGCGCTGATGTCTACCTCGGTACTTGGGGCTGAAAAACTGCATAGGTAGTTGCGTATGAAACATCTCATGTATTAGTATCTTGACTGCATATTACTTACATAAGGCCTTGGTCGTTTGGGCGATAGCATAGATAATACAGATCACATGGGCTCATCAAGTTGAGTGATGCATGCAGGTTGAGGGAAGCTATTCTTGAATAGGCTCTCCAGAGGAGAAAAGGTATGTTCTCTACCGCCATCACTCGAAAAAATTGGCTATGCATATGAGACCAAAATTGCTATAAGCAGACCTGATCTACGCCCTTCAACCAATCGTGAAGGAGGTAATTCCTAGAGATAGCAATTTTTCGAGTTTTTGCGGTCCTCTACTCAGGCTTCATAATTTCCCTGATATAGAGTGAATAGCCACAGTCACGCAGGATCCACCAGGCATTCTAGCTCTGGCATCTAAAAAAGAATTATTGCTACACATTGTAAGCAAAGAAGAAGGGGATGAACTCGCTAGAGCACGAGTATTGTAGACATCCTTTCTTTGATTAATTCCTGATTGAGCAACCCCCGGCCCAATCGGTCTATTACTTCAGTTTCTGGCTTCGGTACCAGTGCATTGCCATCTCGGACTCTCGGTAATACACAAAAGCAAATGGAGCAGGGAGATCAGGTATCTATTCAATTCTCTATCTAACGGTAATGTTAGTGTCACCGTCGATGAATCAGGACCCGTTTAAAAACACTAGATCTGCACCGTGTCATAAAATCTACGGGTAGTCGAATTACTGCATGATTGCCCAAGGCAAGAACCAGTGAAGTACACAGGGATCTTCTTACCCGATGTCTATATATCAAACGTATCAAAAACATTTGGACGCAAATTATAATAGAAATTCGAGAGTGATGGAGCAGAAAAGTTGGTCGGAGACGAAGGGGATCGAAGGCAGCTACAGTTTTTGATAAGTTGCGAGAGTAGCAGCATGTGTAGCAGTGCAAGGTGGAACTGTTTCGTTTTAGGAATGTCTGCCCGGAACCTGCGCATGCTGGACGTCCAGGCCTACGTACTCTACCTACATCGAAACCCTCGTGGAGGATACAAAATTGAATCGACAACTACGTATTAATGCCCCTTACGGCGCTAGATACATACATGTACTTGGAGCTTGCGGGACAAAACTCGCACATAGGCAAGGAAATCGCACAAATCGATAAGCTGCATGTATATGTAGGTTCACACATGTGTAGGGGGTACATCTATAGACACCTACCTACTGCTGTTGTAACCACGACCACTATCTATAGACTTACCCCTACAACCGTAGTACAGCAAAATCGGTCACTGGTGCGGCTAGAGCGCAGGATTTGCGGCTCTGCTATACAATACTAATACTATAGTATACCTTCAGTTTCATTTCTAATATTGTGTTGTGGAGAAATTAATTGAACCTATCTATTATCCGGAGTTGAGTCAGAAGTCCTTATCCCGGCTCCTGCTGCTGCACTGTCACGCTGTAACTAACAAGCTTGATCCTAGTATCCTAGCATCCATGAACATACGTCGAGTAGGCTCTAAATGATGATGAAATCCAATTTAGAACTCTCTGCTCAGATCCTCAGTCCTTTTCCGATTGCAAACTAATGGTTCCATTGAATTGTCTGTTCCAGCTGTCCATGCCACAGACAGAAACTCGGTCAATTGCATACACGAGCGACAAAGGTGTGATAAGCAAATAAATAACTACCAGTCATCAACACTTTATCTGGCGTGAACCCTGGCTAGGGAAAGTACTGATGTCACACTTATCTGGATTTCAGCCTTGCGTCGAATAGGGACTAGCTAAATATGCACAAATAGATTGCACCGTGAGTCACTCTCTCTCCTTCTCCAGAAAAATGGACAGACATGCATACATGTATGTATGTAGCTAGAGTCCCTCTCTTCCAGTGACCTCAATAAAGAACACACACCCAAACACAGTTCTTGAAATTCCTTAGTTGGGATACATACCAAACATTGCTGTCATTTTAGCAAAATCAGTACAGTATTACGCCTTGGGATCGAGGGACCCGGTCTATCCAGACCCTGTCAGTTAATCTATTCGCTGTTTCCAGAAGGGTTCCGTGATAGGATGTTATCATGCAGCGATAACCATAAAAATAGAGTAATATTCATGCTCGAGGGATGGGTGACCAGTCTCGCATATGTAAGTCGCATTTTTTAAGTCACGGCCGGCATTTGGGGAGCAAGTGCCACAGCGAATACCATCACCCCTCCATTATTGCATACGAAAGTAATGTGAATATAACTCGAGGCCCTCCCCTCCTCATTACTCTCACTCACTCACTCCTCATCAGCCAGCTCCTCCATCCCCACAATCTTAGGAAACCAATTCGAAAGAAAAATTTAAACGTCTTCATACAAGATAACCATTATCATCATGTCTACCTCCTCTACCGGTACCTCCGCTCAGCCAGTGCCTCTTGCCCCCATCAACACTCAGAGACCTCGCTTAGACTCGATTGGCATGGGATCTCCGACATCACTTATGTCAGGCTACTCCACCGACCGCGAGTTCCCAGGCGATACCTTCCCCCAAATCTCAGAAGAGGCACCCTCAATAGCCACTTCGTCCGCCCCTCTCGTCACGGGACAGAGACAAAACACCGACCGCCCCCAGCTTCACTACGTACAGACCAACAGCTCCCGCAAGAGTACCGAGTCTGTTGATTCCCAGGGGAGACCCCTGAAATTCCACGAGTTCAGCCGTGGACGTCATAGCACCGCATGGCTCTTCAACAACTTCTCATTTAGACAGACGTTTGGGAAGTTGGTCAATACCAAACACTAAGAGGCCTTCTTTGGCTGTGGGTGCGGTAATGATACGATAGTGTACGAGCATGTAACGATATGACGACGCCAACGACCGTTTGATATGGTGCTACGCATAAGTGGAGTTTTGTGAATTTTTATTTGGGATAATGTTTTACGATCGCTTTTGGGTTTCTTCTCTTTTTTTTTTTCTCGCGCTAGGGTATTACGCTTGAGTTGTATGATTTTGATATGATATGGGTTATTTGAGTACTTAGGGTGTGGCATTTTTTTTTCTCTTGTCGCTTTTCCTTTATCATGTGGTACCCCCGGGATTTGGGGGGGGGGGGGGAGATCGCGGTACGATGCCTAAACGGCGTTTCATTTGTTTGAGGAGGGTGATAAAGCTCAATTGGCTAGAATCGCAGGTTAAACTGTTGTTTCTCAATTAAAACAATATTTCCCAATCATAATCTCTCACCCCCCACAATCTCGCATGCGTGTTAAATCAGAACAGGCCAAACCCAAGATCCCCAATACTAGTTGCTCTCTCTCGTCCCCACCCTAGAACACAGACAGTATATGAGGTATATGCAGCTCCCAACCGTGTTGTGCGTACTCCATCAGTCAACATGTCTTTAAAGCACCCAATGCATTTCGCACATCCACGCTCGCTCGCTACAGCGCCCATACCATATGTGGGGAAAGGAAAGCGAACAGCATGTGCACGACCCATTCATATGTACCCTACCGGCATTGAATGAGGTATTGTGTCATCCCGTCCAATCCATAGTAACTAGTAAAAACTAGGACGATAAAATGAGCACACATGAACACGTTGCCCGCCCCCCCCCCCCCGGTTTCCCGGTCTCTAATTTCTCCCCGCTGGCTTTGGTGTGATGCCTGCATATATCGATATACTTTGGATTCATATCAGGGTTCTTAAGCTTACGTTGACTTACGCGTTCCTCGGTTGAACTGAGCTCTCAGGTTTTCGCCCAACTTTTTCTTTTTTTCTTTTTTTACTGTTTTTGTGTGACATGGTTTTTCCGGTATACTCCATCCAGAGAAGGTACTCCGCGCTTAATTGGAGCCCAGTCCAGTTTTTGGCAGAGCTCCGGGACAGATGACAAGTAGAAATGACGACGGGATGTTACTTTACACGATGCAAGGGACATAGCATCATTGGGACATTCCATAGCATGACGATGAATGAACAAGAGGATCCCTCAAGGCGCTTATTCCAGCCAGTAGACTTCAGATAGAAGAATGATGCACACGATTTTTTATATTTGAAGCTCAGTCAGTGGAGTGCCAGGATAGTTAGAGTAGAAGTAGTGACTACACACGTATAACTTTGCATGTGGCATGGTAAGAGGTGCCACGCAACGTGCTCACAGAGCTCAGTCGTAGAATAGAGTACATGTACCTATCTAGCTAGAGTATCGAGAATTGATATTATTAGTACAGTCTACAGGGATCTACAGGCCATCAGTCTTTATGGTTATTATCACTCAGAAAAAATTCGATACGGCTCCATTCCAGGGCCCAGGGTAGGTAGGTGTTGCAGGATTTAACAGAGGTAGATAGAGTACTTACTTGTACATGCCTACCCCCCTACATTATTGCGGGGAATAGCGAGTGCCCGTTTAAACTGAGTTCTAGTGGTAGCGATGGTTGGCTGCTTGAGTGCATACACGTTACATAACTACCTCCGGAGTCAGTCAATCAGTTGGGAAATTACCGGGGGTCCATACAGGTTATTTATTAACTACATGTAGAGTACATATGAAGTGAGAGAGGCCCAGGTCCGTGAGAGCTTATCAGGAAAGTTACGCGAGCATACCATGTATGTACTACGCGTAGAGATACCTTAAAAACGACGATCCAATATGATATGAATCTGCAAATGATTCCGGTACCACCTTTTACCGGGATCCACCATAGCATGGAAGGATCGAGCAAGACGTTATCTAATCTTCAAACAGAAACTTAGTCGGTGTGTTTCATAACCCAGACATCGTAAGTCAATAGGCCCTTTGCGCAAAAGACTCGAGAGTCTTTCTCTACTTGTGTGATTGGTTGGTGGGAGGATTGGCACCAATCAGGTTACCGGGAAAAGACTCTGGAGTCTTTTGCGCAAAGACCTAATAATTAAATTAATTTTAATTCGATTTACCGCATCGGTCATGACTGTACCTAACAGATGAAACATTGCGTTCCGCATGCACCAAATCCGATAACCAGTGTCATCGGTAGTTGAAATTGTAGATGTTTAATATTCGATCGTCTGGGAGTATTGTTGTTGTGCTTATTAACCGCTATTTGTGTTCAATACCCATTTGGCAATTAAGGGCCCTGTTAGCGGGATCACGGCATGAGCTGAGCGTCCCCACGGCTAGAATAGACTATTAATGCAATGATTATTTCGACACCTCTGCTAGTCTCGGCCAATATAAATTATAAGCCCTTACTATCACATTCCCATGGAGAAGGTAAAGGAACACTAGCATCGACCCAACCAGGCGGGTAGACTTTGATCAAGGTCATTTCTTATTAGACGTCCATATAACATTTAACACATATCAGCAATGTGCTCGGACCTCGTAAGGAATTAATACGCATATCACACACTTGCATAAGGCCAGAAGATTCGATCTTGCATTTTTTCCCTCGCCAACCGCTCTGAAAAGTTGAATATGTATGTTTTTTGCAGACCCAGCGAAGTGGTAGCGACACTACCCTGGGTTGACCTGTTGACTGGCGGTATGATAGCTATCTCTAGTGAATATCGAAACACAACACATGATCAGTAGTGGGTGAAATTATGTCTCTATTGGATGTATTGCACCTACGCATGTGCTACTGAATTTCACCAAGGTGCCATCGATGAACGCCGGCGCCTTGCCAATCGGTTTCACCTCGTGCAAAAAGACATAACCCGTCGCTGTTGTATCCCGGGAAGTTTGGAAGGTTAGATGAGGAAAGAGTCTCCTGTCGAATTAGATGCTTCTCATTTTGATGTATCACTCACATGCATCCCATGCAATATGTAGTCATGTGATATCACTCGATGTAAAACAATCGCAGTTCTAGATTATGCTTCCGATTCTCCTGCCGTAGAGGGCTGGGGATAGCTGATGATCAATTTAATCGGCATGAGACCCAATTTGCGATTAAGGGATTGATTGGGGACTTCCATGGTAAGTGCCCCAACACCTGTTGGCAATATCCCTTCTCGTGCCCAGAGTCAGAACCGGACCGGCCAGAAGTCACTATTCGTGTCCTATATCCCTCATTACGATTACTAAACAGACCGCCGAAAATACCGTGTAACATGGGTTGCCGAGCAGAGCACTGCATTGTGGTTGGTGTTTACATCGGTCGGTCATCACTGTATCATATGTACCTGGGTATATACAATGCCAGGTCAGCAAAACTCTACCAGGTTCTTAGCTGTTTGACCAAGTGAAAACTAGGATAAAATGAAAAAGACAGGGACGCTTATTTGTGTGCGACTTACCACAGTTTTCTTGTCAGCGTCAAACAGGTGGGGGGTGTCGGTTCGCTAGAAGATTAATCTCGGTCTAGGCGGTGATTCGTAGGGGGGCGGTGAAAATGGCCCCGCCGGTTGGTGGAGACGGGCACAACTTGCACTCTTTCTTTGTATAGGCATGGTTGAGAGGTTACCTCACACTATGATTCCGGAGTACGTAAACATGACCCTTTCGAGAACATCTTGGCGCCAGTTAACCACATTGTATCTCACACTGCATGCACTGTACCTAGGTGCTGATACAATGCGCTGGGGTGAATTTAAGGCCCAAGCCCTAAATCTAATACAGAAATCTTCGTTAGTTACCGTCTACTGTAGTCTACTGTGAAGCCCCTGTGAAGTCCCCAACCTTCATGTTTGGTCCATCTAACACCACATCTGTACTTGTATAGGCGAGTTCTCTTTCATTTCAGCCTTTTGGTACATTTTCTGCCCCCTTATTAAACATAGTGAACAATTTCTGTCTTCTTATGGTCACGCATCGAGTGATTCACTGTGATCTACTATCACCCACAATGATTGACATAAAACTTATTGAAAACCTCCCTATAGTAGGGATCCGTATTACCAACGCCAGGTCCGTCGGTAAGAATGAGCCAGTAGAAATACACCAAGGCCGCTTTTTCTTTCTTTTCTTTCTCTTTTCTTTTTTGATACCCCGGTTTATCGGTCATGATCAAGTCTCTCGAGTGATACTACGTGACCACGGTTCCCAATAAGGTAGAAAATAATGTCAGATCTCTCGAGCTTCGTATTTAAGGGACGTAAGTGAGATATATATTAGAAAGAGATGAAAGAGGGCTGGTAACTTTCTTTGAAAACATTATAACTGGTCTACGGTACCCCCGCCCGAGGAGCCCCGCAGCTAAACCATACCGCATCTCTACAAAAAAAAGAGCAGCATATGCCCTAGCCTCATGGAAAAATCCACATAGGCTAGGCCTCATGAGACTCAAAAGGAGATTACGTTTGTTCATGTGGCGGTCGCTCAAATAAGGTTTATCACATCCGAGTGATAATTTATGACCCCAAATCGATTAGTTGTCGGTCTTAGTGCATGTAGATCACCAGATCCGACAACAAGCAACGCATGATACCCAGACACCGTTTAGAGCGTGTTCGATTTTCAATTCAATTGCACTATAGCGATTGTATATCTAGCTGCGTGTATTTACATGCAGAGACTTTGTCATAGAGACCAAGTGCTAGTAAGATATCATAAGAGGTTACATGTGTGTACAAAACACATTATAACGTCCGCATCTATCAAAGATGAAGACCTAGCCTCATCTTGCAGATATTATATATCCCAAAGAGTAATTAGGGAGATTTCTTCTTTCTCGTTTTCACTGCCTCCACCATCAACCAATCAATTATTATCGCCAAAAGAGAGCTAAAATCCTAGCGTGCAAAGACACGGAATAATAGTCCTAGTTATAAAGGTGTGAAAATTGTCCTACAGTTGACACGTGGTTTCGTTAGCTATGTACTTGGATGTTGGGGGGTGTGTGTGTGTGTGAGGGGGGGGGGGGGGACTCACAGACACATAGCAAAAGCCCTCGAAAAAAATGATAGCAAATTAAGCCAGAGTGCAAACCCGCCGATTAGGCCTCAGTAGAGCTCATATATCTCCATCACCGTCTCCAGATCCAGGCTGTCAAAATCAACTCTGATATTCTCGACCAGGTCCCTCACAAACCCAGCCCACTCCTGCAAATTGACACCCTCTTCCCTCTCCATCTCTAACCTTGCAACGACATGCGTGAGCACCTTCTGCCTCACCCACAGGTCCTCATCTCTCACCAGCGGTGGCTGGTTCCAGATGGTAAACAGGCATACGCGCTCCCAGATACTTCCCCTACATCCTAGATGGACGAATTGGTTAAACTCCTGGCTGCAATGCATCGTGCGCGACATCAAGAAAGTGTCCAGCATCTCGACGGGATCCGCACGCGCGCGGCTCCCAAACGCCTTCAAACACTCCCAGCGGAAACGGTACTGGAGTAGCCAAGTGATGTAGAATAGTCTCTGAGGGAACAGCTCGCCGGGCTCCGCGCCGAGGAAGTGCCGGAGTGTCGGCGCGGGGGGGTGTAGCTGGCGGGCCCTACCCCATGTCCAGCTGCGTTTGGATTGGCGGAACGAACGCTGCATAGATTGCTGATAGGTGTTTATGTAGAGGTTGCGGCAACTCTCAAACCAACGCTGGTTTGCGATGAGGTTGCGGAGGTCACGGTCGTGGAGGACGAATGGGGAGCTGAGGTCATGGACGACGGAGGTGTAGTTGGGGGTATGGTCGGTGGGGTCGGTGTTACGTTGCCAGATTAGTAGTTCGACCCCTTCGTCCCAGGAATCACTGAGGAGGGTACGAGCGAAGCGGTTGAGGAGGGTAGTTTTATGGTGAGGGAATAGGTGGTAGATAAAGGGGGAGGTGAGGACGAAGGAGTAGAGGTCCTGAGCGTCCTCGATTTCGAACATGATGATGATGATGATGTCTGCGGGAAGCCATTGGAAGTTGGCTCCAGATCCGCTGCTGGCTTTGGCAACAGGAGTTGGCGTTGGCTGGAAGAGGTTTTGGAGTGATTTGAGCTTCGGGAGGGAAATACTGGGCTTTAGAGCCTTCAACTCCTGAAGAGAAAGGCTGGGTTTTAATGCTTTCATCTTCTCAAGAACAACACCGGGCTTGAGTGTTTCCATCCTTTCAGTCAGTGATGAATTAGAGATTTTCATTGGAATTTAGTGATGGATATAGAGAATTGATGTTGACAAATTAGATGTTTTTGTTGGAATTTGGTGATGGATAGAATTGATGTTGATGGAGAGAAAGTTGTGTAGAAAGAGGTTCGTGAGTGAACAACTATAGATTACCATTATGCCAAGAACTCAATCTGTTGCTATATACGGACGAATCTGCTCGAATACTGCCACCAAAGCTGTTTAGTCCATAATACTATCTCAAAACATACTAGTGGAAAGTTTAAAAGTTTGTAGGTGGGGGTGGAGGGGCAGGACTAGCTAGTACTACATATACGGTTGCTCATATCATAGGGGGCTCTATGAAGACTACTGTATCAAAAGTGGGGCGGAATCCTACCATAGGGCTACGGAATTTAGTCACGAATACCGAACCTAACTGCCATTATAGGAAGAATACTGTACCAATATCGTATTCCTACGGTATTACTATCGCGTTCACGGCTTTTTTTGGTACCTGATATTGTGGTCGAGCTGGGAGCCCTATCTAGAGCAGGATTCTTGCAGATTTGAGTTAACATTGAGCTGTCAGGTTATGTCAGCGAGTGATGTACTGTGACTAACCGGCGATATTTTATGATTAGCTGGCTGTTACAGCGCCATATATCCAATAGCATTTATTTACTCTGCCGTGCCATGAATCTAAGCTAAACTCACAACTTCAGGCACACACTGGAGGCCGACGAGCGCGCCGATCATTGATGCCTACTAAAAGAAAACCTAACCCTTCCAAGACCACAAAAAACATGATCCCTGATTGGCTTACTAAGTTATCCAAGGTGAAACTCATGAGACTGCGCGTGCTAGGATTCGTGCGTAGGTGACTGATTTCCTAGTTGATAACCCTGGTGGTCAGTGTGATGTTTTTCTACTGTTATTAACTGGTGTGCACTTTTCGGCAAAGTATTAATGGGCGGCGGGCTTGGAAACTTCAGGGAAGGGGTGGTGAGTCAACTAAGGTTCTAGTAACGGTGTTAATATAACTCTAGATCTATAGGCAGGTTTTTGGTGGTACGTGGCTTCTAAATGATATGATAATTATAAGGCGTATACGGGCGTCGAGGCATATTCCAGAGCGCTCTATACGGGTACTCGTTTTGTGATATCAGCGTCGATCACTAGTATCTTTTAATAAGTATGGTAGGGGGGTCTGAGTTTGGCATGCGCGGTAAGGTTGTGGGTGCTAATGGACGGGCTGAGAAACCAAGGGAATTCCATTAAACTATTCACTACTAAGTTTTTCGTCACCTGCGATCACCTGATAGAGAACTAGGTGTATTTTTTATATCTCTATCCTTGTTTTTGTTTCCTCTCCTTCCTTTTCATATGTGACGAACAGGAGCTGTGAATCTCATACCTAAGACGGAAGGCTACGTTCAGGGATGCTATAAACCAATGATTGAGGAACTAAAACCGTTGAGTCACTCATTATCACTCGTGAGTGCGCACCACTACCAACAATTTCGAAATGTGTTCAGATACACCGCCCCGGTACTTTTGCAACTTGGCCTGTTTAATTCGTGACCGTAGAGCTAAGTCCATTGACTCCTTATTCGACAGTAAATCAGGTTCACAAACTCTTTCCGCTCCGTGATCAATGCCATCCATCAAGCCCTGCATGAAGCGCGCATGGCAGTACGTTCTACGGCTCCGCACAAGAAACTTCAGGACTTGATGTCACCTAGTTCATGAATTCAAGATTAAATACCCCTATTTACTACTACGAGCTAGCTCTTGGTGCTTATGCCTACATGTATTAATTGCGCGCGATAGCGCCTCACATGCCTGTGGAGGCTAGGGGATCACCTGATACAAAGCCGGTACAAATGACTTAAGTGGCTTGGCTAGCGAGCTATATAGTGAAACTACATGTAGAGCGCGAAACACTTGCGCCGGAAGGCGAACGACGTTGATGTCATCCCGTTTTTTTTCTTTCCCGGGGATGTGAAATTATCAGTATCACAGTATGAGTATGCCTCACCAAAACAGTCTCAGAGGGATCCTGTGACTTTTAGAGCCGGGTCACAATTATTTGTTTGTGCTAAACGAACAATCACTATAGCTGCACTACAGGTAGTTGACAGGCGTTTGAACAGAGGAGCTTACGCTGACAGGAAACAGTGTTTCGTGGTACAGTGTCAGTAGCCCCTGTTAATCAATCAGTAGGGTGTTCTTTGTGGATGAGTGTGGTTACTGCGCTATTTGTTTCCAGGGCCTGAAAACTTTTACCTAACATAATTCCAACACTGAGTATACCTCCCCCGGTGAGCAAACAACACTTTTATATTCAAATTAGGCCGTGAGTCAAAAGACCATCAGATACTGAATAATTCTTGATCAGCCTCTCAGTAAACTTCACTTGAGTTCGGTCAATATCAGACGCAGCCTTAGCAAACGACAAGGCTGAGACCCGAGTGATTCCCCATGCACGTCCCCTTCACTCTCCGCCCCAGCTCCAACCTCATACCCCGCTAAGACAGTGTCTGTGTCTATGTCTTAGACAAATGCGGGGATTGGGGGTGGAGGGTGCGGTATTAATCATGATGGACACATGCAAGTGGGTTTGGAGATTAGAAAGATTGGGAAATCATCTACACTCCATTCCTCTCTTTTGGAATATTGTGAGTTAATCTTGATAGGGATCACCATTGGCGGAGAGCTAAAGGTGGATAGTTGAAACATCTGGTATCACTCGCCTGTTTCTGCGCGCGGCGATGCCACGATGGAACAAGACATTCAGAAACAGCGGTACCGTGATAGCTTGTGGTTTATTCCCTATTGAGAAGGTGCCAATTAATGAATCTCACGATCTGTCGCCCCATCGAGCCTACACACTGATAATCAATCAACAACCACCATATGTCTCAGCGGCGCTCTCTCTCTCTTCAGCCCATACAGCGAGACAGTTGATAGACTCACTTATCTCTCCACAGTTCCACCACATAAACCACCGTCGCACGGTTCAAGTACACTGTTTTGTTGCCCTGGTCTTGTCTGGCTATGGTTAGCGAATTGAAAAACGAAAGAAAAAAAAAAAAAAAAAAAAAAAAAGACATACGATCAGCACTGCAGTGAGTATGTATGTATGCTTACTTTTCAGAACCCCTCTCTCACTCGCTCTATTATGGCTTCACCGCACTTCCTGAGCGCCACCAACAAATCTCTTTGTGTCTCTTCTGGACTTCAGCTCGCCACCATGTAAATTCATGTAGATTTTTGGGAACTGTGGCGCAGCGGCGAATTGAGAACACGACGCGCGCGTTGATTGACATGCCGAGTTCCTAAGCCTCCCCCGTCCTTTAATCGGTGCGACGGGACACAGGAATACATATGCAAGTATGGGCTGGTACTCGAGAGGACAGTATGCTACACAAAAGCTGCTCTGCCCTATCTACCTGTACATGTAGACAAAACAAATAATTCAAAAAAAGTAGAGAAATAAAAAAAAGAAAGAAGAAAGGAAAAGGAGAAGAAGGAGAAGAAGAAGGAGAAGAATAAAAAAAGAACTCATTAGTATTACCAGGCATAGTCTATGTATGTACGTATGGTATGCAGTATGTATATTGATTGTACGGACGTACGTACTCTGCCCTAAATAAAGAAGGAAAAATAAAATAGCGATGTAATTTCTATCGGAGATCTACATCTGGGCAGCAAGGACAAGGAAGGATGATTACAAGGACAAGGTCACGCATGGCTTCATACATCTATCGACTATCTCTGTTCGGAAGATAGCGGTGGTAGTTGTGGTTGCGGGTTGCGGTGGACCGTAGTGGTGGGCACATTGAACCCTCTTCCCCGTCAATATGTGCAGTACTGCAGCTTGTACGCCAACCAGTAGCGTACTACCCTACCCATACCCATAGCCCACACACATGCATAAGTATGTATTTACCTTCAACCCAATCCAATCATATATTCCTCACCCCAAAGTACCACACCCTGGAACCCTACACCTACTCTACGAGTACTACACTCCGCATCACCCGAACACGGGCAGCCCACGGGCAGCCCACGGGCACGGACACAAGAGTGGACCGGTCCCTCCTGCCTGCTTTGCTTCTTCACATGTGGGCCCTTCTACCCTACATACGCTCCCTCCCTCCCTCACTTCAAAATACTCCATACCACCACTTACCTTAATACCTTACCTTACCCGAGCTAGCCTACCCAGACTAAACTGCTTAGAGCATGTAATGAAGTCACTGCAAGGTACGGATTTATACTCCGATGCAAAGAGATCACAGGCGCGCTTTTTTATCTTCGTGTTTTATCTTGCGCCTCGCCCCGCAGCATGCGGAGGAATGGGTGAGCGGGTGAGTGTGCGAGTTAGCTAGTGAGCGAGTGAGTAAGTACGCAAGACTAAGATGGGGACGTCATTGAGGGTGCTACTTTTTTGGGTGCGCAGGGAATGAAGGGAGGGTAGGGGGTGAGGGAGGGAGGGAGGGAGGGAGGGAGGGAGAGATGGGTGGATGCGAGTGGAGAGATTGAAATGGGTCGGCCCGATCGATGGGGGCGGGGAATGAAACTTTGGTGAATCGTGGAGTAGTATGCTATGTATATGTAGGTAGGGTAGAGATATACATGTATGTCCGTATCTAGGCATGCATTTTACCAAGTACATGTAGTAGATTTATGCAGCAACAGAATCGGCGAGTGTACTCTACGTTAGCTACATGCTACATGCTGTTGATTCCAGAAGTGGCTACATACATGCTTTTTACTTCTCTACAAGAGGAAAATGTAGAAGAGTGCAGTATTATTATTATGTAGGGACATATAGGCAGAGCAACCCTTTCCTGCTGCATGCTGAAATAATGAAATCTTGTACCACTCACTCACTGCTACAACGTGCTCTTGTCTACTATATCTAGATATAGTAACTTATCTACAATCTATATAGCCATCTCTCTGGTAAGTAGGTACATGTAGAGTAGGTACATACATGTATTTTTACAAACTGGTGGTAGAGCAGTGATAGATTGCTATCACCAGCATATGTACGGTGAGCTATGTACATGTATGTGCTCGCCGACATACATGTTTCTGTCCCCGGTTCTCAGTTCGAGTGGCTCGAACAAGATGTATGTGGAGTTCCTCCCCCCCCCCCCCTTCCCCACGATACACTACATACACAGACAAATCTAGCCTCTGGTCTCGCTTGGAAGAAATCAAATCCATCCTGCTGCACATGCAGCGAACTCAAAATTCAACTCAAGATTAAAGCTAAAAGTATGTGCTGAGTTACCGGAAAGTATGCAGCTCCAACCCAACCCAACCCGACCCAACCCAACCCAACCCTACTTCTCGTTTCAAAAGTTTAAACTGCAGTCCCGGGTCGCTTTGATTGACACCCCCTACTAGATTGTCTCCTATCAGTCCCGTCAGTCCCGTCAGACCTGTCAGTCTATTGCTCACTCGGTCTGTCTATCAGTCAATTGGTCATAAGAAGTCAAGCAAATAGCAAGGATAGACAGACCATTTACCTACCAACTCTAGTCTAGATGGCCTACTCTACTTTAGCAGTCCTAGACACCGGCAAACCTCCCCCGACCAATCAGACTATTACCCATAAACCTCCATGGCGGGGTTGGGGTTGTGACAACCTCACGATAGTAAGGTGTCCACAGTAAAACCTTCATGAGGGGCCAACAAAAAAAACAAATCTGATAGGTAAACAAACGAGCGAATAGATTCACTTCCCTGCCCTGCCCTATCTGGGCTGCCCAGCCACCAGATGGAGGATGATGATCACACGTGTCTGAGCCATATCTGGCTCTACTAAGACGAGCTCTTCCCCACCATTGCCTTTCCTTTTACAATAATTTGCTTCTTGCACTTGCGGCTCCACACTAAGGAAAAGAAAGTAAGCGAAGCGAGATCGAGAGCCCTACTCGAGTGATCCTCTGTGAACTCGATAGCAGTCAGTCGAGAAGTAAGAAAGTAGTCAGTCGGGTGCTATGTATAATCCCCGACCGGCCCCTCCCTCCATCGTCCATTCTCCGCCCCTCCCAACTTAGCACTACTACCCTCCTTACCTAGCTACCCCGCTCCGCCGGTGAAATCGGTTTCTATGCTTGTGTCGCACGATATCTACCTGACCTGACCACCCCCTCCCCTTAGCCTGCGAGATAGCTGGTACTCGCACAAATAAAATTTATAAAGTGAATAAAAAATAATAAATAAAGGGAGTAATGAAATATGAAAAGTTAGAAGATCCATATGTGGAGAGCGAATCAAAACCTTCCCTTTTTCGATACACAGCTTGCACCCCGGGCGGCGCATGGGCGATGGTTTTGTTTTATCCACTATGCCTCCTGGTGGATAAAAAGAAAGCTGGCTTGAAGCTTCAGCAGCAGCAGTACATAGTAGCTACAGCAGCCCATACGTCTCCCAACCAAAACATCGGATTCTCAGCTCTCCTGCATAAACACAGCATTTCCCACCCACCCACAAAGAGCTGTTTTGTGGGGTAAAATCATTACTCTCCTTAACCAACTGACAGTACATCTCATCGCGGCTGTCGAGAAAACAAAAAACAAATTAAAATGGTGCAACGCACACCCGCAACCTTTTCGGTTCTAAGTAGCCGGATTGGGAGCTATTGCACTTCAGCTGTCTGACCCCACAGCTTTGGTATTTTGCGTCATGTCAGAATGAAGAAGCCTTCTCGAAGCTGCGAGAAACTCTCCCTATCTACATTAGTATCTCTATCTATCCATCCAGGTGAGATCAAGAGGTAAGATGGTTTGTCACAAACCCCCATAAGCAGGGTGTTGTATGATAGCGATTGCTACAATTTCCACGATCGTCAACAAGTCTATCGCATATAGCGACCTGATGTAGGACATACAGAATACGAGCAATCAAGGAGAAGTGAGAAATTAGAAGAAGCAATTCGGGATATGTTACCAGTCTCACGATAGTATAGCCTTGAGTTCCGTAAACTTCCTTTATCGTGTCGGTAGTAAATCATGATATCAAAAATAATTTTCATAGCAGCTGATAGTAGCAACGTGATTATTGCAGTCGGTCAAATTGACCAACAATGGGCAGGCTGAGGAATTCTGTTATTACGCGTGCCCTGGGCCTGAAGATCAGGGCATGCCAATCAGGGCGCTTGCTGGAAGGATTTGAAATCCGAGATAGTTACGCGTGATCGGTTGGACTAGAAATCAACTTTCAAAATCTTGATTTACAATTTTTCTGAAGCTCCGAGCTAGAGTTGGTAGAAGGAGGTAGATACAAACGTACAGAGGGAGAAGTGATAATATAATGAATAGTTCTGGGGGGCCATTTCTTCAGAGTTTAGGGTGAGTGAACCTATGGAAAGAAACATTCCGGGGGTTCCGGTGAATAGTAACTTTGCATACCTACCCGCATGGACCAATTTATGCCGTCAGACCTCTCGGAGCTTTTTTACATCATGGCGAAGCAGTTAGCTGAGTTTTGGGCTACTATTTTGTTTTGATGCAGTAGTAGTTCATGGTATCCAATCGTTGTGAGCCCGCGATGATGCGACTCGGTAGCCTGCCGAAAGTAG
This sequence comes from Morchella sp. 2016-72, assembly GCA_024713865.1. Classification (NCBI taxonomy): domain Eukaryota; kingdom Fungi; phylum Ascomycota; class Pezizomycetes; order Pezizales; family Morchellaceae; genus Morchella; species Morchella sp. 2016-72. The sequence goes on along the minus strand of JAMJEY010000026.1, from coordinate 233,264 downwards.
ATACGGCTGACGCCCAGTAAAAAACTTTGGATGAAAATTCGTAAAATCTTGGGTCACCCTAGGCTAGCGAATCCAGACCAGGGAGGGGTATTATTAGTAGAATCTATGATGATCGAGCTGGGGATGGGGGAAGAGATTCCCTAATTCAAGGAGGTGCCGTATGACTTCTTTGGGCTTTTCACATTAGCTTGCGTTTTATCGCCTTGTGAGAGAGCAAAGCCTTGGGGAAAAAGAAATAAAAATTGATCCTTGATTCGGCTGTGTGGCGGAGGCTGCTGGATGGACGAATATTTTTCCCTTGAGTTTATTGTGATATATCGATATGATCAGATCGCGGAGTAGGTACATGAACCCTGGCGAAACGAACAATTTCTACTTGTGTGGGGGGCGGGAAAACGGTTTCCGCGTGCCCTTTGACTATAGCGATGGAGTCGATAGATTACAAAACTCTCATTGATTATACAACCTCGTTTTCTGCATTTTAGGGGATGAACATTGGCATAGTTATTTGGCGGGACTGAGGGCGAAAAGACAGAGAAAGGGGATATGGTGACCCTACATGTACTTTATGCATGGTGGGTAACACCTGACTGGTTTACGGACACGCCAAGTGAAGATCATGTTGCAAAGAGCCTCCATTACTGATAGACCTCAAGCTAAGACGGGCAAACTGATTTCACTAAAAATCGGAATTCATTGTTTCAATTCTCAGTTCATCCATTAGACCTCAGGGCTCGGCGTGTCCTTGCTGCGGCTAGCTGTTACTTGCTAATGAAAAAAAGAAAAAAAGAAAAGGTAGTGGTGATAGTGAACAACAAGGCAGGGGAGGGAGGAGGGATGTGGACGGAGGTACGTACAGACAGAGGATGCCAATAACGTATGGCCTTTCCATGCAATTTGTTTGGGTGAGCTGCTCTGGTGATTTTCCGATCCGAGCTGTCCACCACTTTTCATATCCCGAAAAAGGCAAGCCCCCTCTCTATCTGTCCTGTACTAGCTACCACTACATCTAGTCAGCCCAACATCTGTTTCTACTAAGGTGGATTTGTTATCCGTAAGAGGCTATGACGTCGTAAGTTCTTCTTGTCCACTCACAAGCATCATCACCACCACCACCACCACCACCACCCATAATCACACACACTGCTCCAAGGTCAGATTCTCTCTGCCAGCCTGACGCCTCAATAGAAGATGGGACGAAACAATTCATAAAAGAAAATAAATCAATGAAGGGAACTCGAGGAAAAGAGAGAATGCATGAGAAAAAGAGACTTGTGGGAACATGACCGTTTGGCTCTTTTATATGATCATGTACTAACTTATCTGGCATGGTGTGAAGTATCATCTACATATGTCAGTCGTGATCTTTTTCGCAAATGACGCGGTACAAGGTGTACTTGTAAGTACATACTCATTTCGCCTATGTGAGTGAGGCTGACGCACTTTAGAGAGAGACTGAGCTAACTCTTTATTCACTATCAAGTAAATGAGTTCCCAGATAATTCCTGCTCTCCGGCACGGCGCAAGGCGCGCGTTCGCTGATTTCTAGTGGAGAATATACACACACTCATCAATTATTTACGGCAGCACGGCTACCCACCGATTGCTTCGTAAACGAATCAGATGAAAAATAAATAAAAATAAACATAGGCAAGCACGGAACACTAGCTGATGTATAGCTTGGGAATATTTGTCAAGTATTTGCTCGAAAGCTCGACCGGCCAAGACATTTGTGATGCCTAGGCCTGGAGGGGTTAATTGATAATTCACATCGAAACTGCAGGGAATGGATGAACGACTCGATATTGAAGGGCTGATTGAAGAAATTATATTGGATCATCTTTCCGACCGCCGTGCATCATGCAGATCGGCCCTGATATCCAACAGGCGAGCGAATGGAGCTTCAGCGGGAGTGTTGAGAAGTAACGCGCATAGTGTATCCTGGAGACCCACCACAACGGTTGCAATCCGGGGGGTACTCATCCTAAACAGGCCCTCCACCTCTAGCCCCAACAAAGTAAAGAGGGACAAATTTCGAATGGCATAGAGGCATTTCTCTCACTAGTAGTATATGATTCAGTCATAGCGGTGTATGAGTGCGTACGAAGGTGAGAGAATAGGTAATGAAACAGAATGAAGAGACGAAGCCACAATACGGAACGGCGAGCCTTCGATCTCATACACCGCCTTGATTCTGTGTCAACCGGTACCTTTCATGTCGGGGGTGCGCGTATTAGAATCATGTTTATTTCTTTTCTGCTGCCTTCCAGTCACAACGAGTCAACCAGTCAGGTAGGTCAGCCGGCGTAGTCAAGCAAAGAGTGGGAAACCCCCCCCCCCCCCCAAATAATCCATGTCCACTACATATCCTCGAACATCAATCAACCTCGGACAGGGAAGATATAAAGGAGTGATCATCCCTCCCCCTACATACCCACGCGATATATTCTGTGAGATCGCCCGGTCGTTTTTATTTATTTTGTCATTTTCATCCCCCCTCTGACCTCTCATTACTATCCTAGATCAGTTCTTGCACTGCACACATTGTTCGAACCGTACTGTACTACTTCATTCATCCCACATATTTCGGGAATTTATTCTCTTATCTCGGCAAATCTGCAAGTCAATTTTTTATATTTTTTTCTCTTTACTACTAGTCAAGGAGAAGTCTGTTTTTTCTTAGGTCAAACATAAACTCCATAAAATCCCCTTCACCCCGTAATTTTCCTTTCAGTGTTTTCATATCCCCATTCCTCAATCCTCTGCCCCCGTGAGAACCGGGTCATCGAACGCATTGCCAAAAAGCCGATCATTTGACCTGGCCATAAATACATACATACATACTACTGCCACCATCAATCAAGAAGGTCGAAGTACCAAGACATCAACGGGAGGAAGCATATATACCCCGCATCATCACAAGTCTTCTGAAAGACTTAAAGAATACCGTAATGGGAGGTTTATCATATCGGACCTCATCTCCTCCGACGCCCTCCCTCGCCCCTCAGGACTTCGAAGAGGAGGATCCTGTACCCCTCCTACTCCTCGACGACGACGACGACGTTAGTGATTTGTCGGCGGGTATAGATTCATTCTCACCCCCAGAAAGCCCAAAATTCAACGCAGATGACAATATGGGGCAATACCTGTCGATCACTTCATTTCCACCGTTAAATATCGGCCTGTCCGCCTTCTCAACACAAAAGAAGGCATCACCAAAGACAGCTATGAAGTCCACGTCCGCTCTAGTGAAACCCTCAAAATCCTCCTTAAGCACTGGAGGCAAGCTAAAGAAGCTCGTACGCTTCTTGGAACATGTCGAGATCCTCCCATCTCAGAGTTCATCTTTCTCGCCTCATTACACATACGAGGACGATGAAGACGATGCCGGTTTCCGTCCTTCCAACAAAAAGCAGCGCACACGATCACCTCCCAATGACTATGAGGACAATATCTCAAATGACCCAGCAATAAGTTCAGGCCTAGGCCGAGCTGGATCTCCAAATAGATCACCAAACAGATCGCCAAACCGCTCTCCTAATAGCTCGTCAAAGCACCTCCCAATACCCAATATTGAGGTAGACAACGACTATCTCTCACCGCCACAAGAGTTCTATTTTTCGTACTCTCCCCCCTCCTCGCCACCCTCATGGCGTATCCCACCATCAAGCCTTATCGGTAGACAGCCACATGTACAGGAGCCACCACGAGTGCGCTCGCCGCGTCAGGCGGGCGAAGAGATCGATCTGATGGCTCATGGCGACAAGGCGGCGCGGGACAGTGGGATCTACATGGACTACTCGGAGGATTCCGACTCGGAGCGCCACAGTGGACAGCTTCCGTCACCGCCGTCATCACCACATCCACCCACAATTCATCCCGTTATTGCAAGAAAGATGTGGCCACATGGGGAGATCAGGTTCGAGGACCAATGGGGGAGGCGGTTGGTTCCTGCGGGTAATAAAGATAGCTTTAGGTTTGACCTTTGGCCGGTTGAGGAGGATGTTCACGGAGAAGGTGCCGGTGCGAACACAAAAGGTGCTTGGGTTGGAAGATTCAGGGGGATGAGTCGAGACTAAAGGACACACAATAAAGGGATGGATATCACTGTGGTTGTGGTTGTGGTGAAATATTTGGTACTTTTCAGGAGGAGATACATGGCCGTTGCTTGCTAGCTAGAGCTACTGCTTCCTTTCTAGACCACCGATTGGTTGGTTGGTTATCAACCACTTATATTATAAACACAGAAGACCATCACGGATTTAGTTGTTCTTTCTTTCTTCCTCTTCTCTTCTTTATTCTCTATGCGTTTGTCTTTACGGTTTTGCGTTTACTTACATTCTTGTCTATTGTTTTTGATCTCTATTTCTTTTTTTTATTTCCCCAGAATTTTGTTTGCCTATTTCTAGTTTTTGTCTTTGCATGCTTGGTGTTATTTTTCTCTTCCGGTTTTGAGGGTTCGGAGATACTATTAGGAACGGCTTTAACGACCTGTTATTTTTTTGTGTCGTTTGAGAACTATCCGGGTGGTCTGTGAGTTTCGGTGTTATAAGGATTTGGGTACATTTTTTTCTATATATATATATATATTTTTCTCGATAAACTAGTCTTTTTCTTCTTTTTTATCTCTTCCGTTTTCGTTGGCGTCTCACGTATCTCATATCTATTTCTTGGGCTTTTTTTCTTCTCTTTGATCTATCAAGTCGATCGAATTTTTCTCCCACCCTCCTTAATTTGTGCTGCCCTGTTGCGTTGATTCGGGCAGAATTTTTTTTTTGTTACCCACCTGGGAATCGAAGTCACAATGTTAGCTAGCTATTTACCGATATTTTTGGTCTATATGCAAGGGCTGTTAATACTACTGAGTTTGAAAGAAAAATAACCTTGCTACCGTTTCCACGCACAAAGATAGAGAAAAACTTTTATAAGGCGGAGACAATTTCCGTGCCATCGTGAGTGGAATAAGTAATCACATGTACATGTAGAGAAATACCCTTGCAACGCCCTCGCATACTCGATCGCTCGTGATGGGTCACGGCCAGGACAGGACAGCATACCGTCCCGGAGTGCCATCTTCGATCACTCATAAAAAAGCACTTTGTAAGGGCAAGAAGGGTAGTGAAACACCCAAGAGCTGCCCCAGTACTCGTTCTTCCCTGCTGATCTGCGCCGCATAAAAATTTTCATCCGAGTTCAAGCCCCGTCCGTGCTAAAAGCACAGCTCAGTATCTGTATCCTCGTCTCTTGGACAACTGTAAATCATGTCGGTACGAGTGATGTGGCGTGATGGTTGCGCTCGCGGGATCACTATTGGCCTGTGCGTGTGCACTTTGACGGGCTGTAACGGTTTTGACAAAAGGAAGGAAATAAATAATGAGGAGGGAAAAAACAAGTATTGCAATATAAACCGACCGAAGCGAGCCAACAATTGCAAAGGACGGCCATGGGTCACAGGAGCACAAAGCCCCACAACTAAGTATGTGAGCGGTGTTATAGAGCACAAGATAACAACCACAGCCGCGGAACGTGCCGTAGTTTAGGGCCTAGCGATATCTGAGCGACATTTAAAGATAGGGAGAGTAGGGCAAAACTGGTAAACTACACTTAGCCAAAGAGGCCGAGTCATGTCGCCGGATACTACCGACGCCCTCATGAGTTTCTATTCGACATGTAATGTCGCTAATTGGTTGGTGATATCCAAGGAATGAGTCTCAAGAGTCGCACTCATTTCGCGGCCCCGGGATTGTTTTCTAGGCTGTCCCCTAATTGGTGTGAACTTATTGATATGTATGTACCCGTAGTTGTGGGCGCTGGGGTATCGATGTCTTCCCCACAGTTTCTGTGATAATTAGTAAGTCTTTGATCAAGGCAACTGCAGTAGTATCTTTTGTCGTTCCCTGGTCCTGGGCCCACTTACTCACTCAGGCCACCCCTATATTTTCTAGGCGCCGCGTTCAATTCAGTCTTTCAAGTACCAAGGAGCCGGACCTCCCTCGAGTTATTATTCAGAAAAGTACCCCCCTCCTCGCTTGGGTTTCTCTTCCTTTTTTTTTCTCTCCCTGTTGCTGATAGCCTTGGAACTCTATGTGGAATTGGCGCTAGACGCGGGTAGGGAAAATTAAATAGAAGGACGCTAGTTGATTATCCCATGTAATGCCATGGTATGAGCAACAGCCAGTCAGAATCCAGAACCGCATACCTGCGGGTCACAGTATGACAGTTGTGAAGGGTAAGAAAGTAAGACCCGCTAGTAGCCGTCCAACTTTCTCTCAAACTCTTAATTACAGTGCGTCATATTATTGATTGCCTTCTGGTCAATTCTCTCGCTGAAACGCCTCTGTATTGTTCCGAATCCGAATGTAACTACGTAGTGTCAGCAAGAGAAAGATTCTGTGCGAATGACAGCACGGTACGGCATTTAATAACGGTAAGAAACGACGTTGGGAACGACCAATCATGCACCCTACCAGATTCGGGTTAGAAGGGGGGGTGGATGCGGTATTGATCCTGGTTATCTAAAGCTTTCTTGGCGCTGATAGAATTTTTTATCTTATCCATCTTATCTCACCTACATTTAGGGGTATCTGTACCAGTCGAATACGAGCAAGAATACAGCGTAAGCCACTTCAAATGAATGCTAGTTTCTGTGGCTTACGCCGTGGAGAGCGTGATTGCCACTGGTCTCTTTCAGTGGAATAAAACACACATAGAATATCTGCCGACAGAACAGCCGCGGAGGAGGGAGATCGATACTCGACTGGTATATCGAGGCCATTGCCCAGCACTGGGAGATAACAATCATATAGGTAGTGTATGTGTAGATGTGATAGTACTTAGGCGGCAATCATACACTTGCTCATATAAATTGCACCACGGGTAGTACTGTTAACGGGTGTTTTCTTGGGGAATTTTGGCTCACCTTAAGCTTAGTAGGTTTCTATCCTCTCAGCTATCAGTTGACGACCTCCCCTTTCTTCCGCGGCGGTCATAATCACTCCAGGTTTGACGACTAGAGAGATTAATTAAGGTCCAGCAAGACTAGAAATGTGAATAGTGAGCGAGTAAGATCCTAAGGGCTCGGGCAATGTATACACCTATAGCTACATGTATATATTGTATACTAGGGGTGATGATGAGCATGCAATGTCTCCAACTCAGACCCAATGCTGATGACGCGGCACTACATGTAGCACCCGTTGTGTTATCAACTGACTGTAAACTACGCGTATGTGCAGTACATGCAGTTCTCTTAACTTTCTTGCAGCCCTGAATGCACATCCGGTGGAGCCAATTAACAGGCCGATCCCCCCTGCTGGGAAACGGAAAAGTCAGACAACAACACCAAGCTCATTTTGCGGGTTCGATTCATGTTCATCCCAACCCTCGCACTCGCACCCTATCCGCTTTGTGACGCTCGGACGGGCGGGCACCTAAGCACGATGACTTGTTCACTTTGCACAAAAGACTCCAGAGTCTTTTTCTACTTGTGTGATTGGTTGATGGGAGTTATAGGCACCAATCATGTTACTGTAGAAAGACTCTGGAGTCTTTTGCCCAAAGGGCCTGGTCCTAGGCCGGTCAGTATGTATTTAGATCTACGCCACTAATCTCACAGATCCACAGTAAACAATGTTAAGTCATCACATAACTTTTAATCAAATGATTCGTCAAAGATTATTACTGGATCGGCCGATCCCAAAACGCCTCTCCCCAAACGTCTTTCGAAAATGGAATTGAAAATGCAATCTCACCTACTCTTGCGGCTGGATTGGGGCCTCATACAAAAAGGTAATCTATCTATATACTATATATGCTAAAAAAAGTAGAGAGCTCTTGCTAGCTACTAGACTGCTCGCCACGGTGATTTGGGCGGCTCCAAACCAGAGGATCTGCCTATCTAGTACCAGTTACGGTGGGGTTCCGGATCTGCAGTCGATCATCGGAAGAACAACGGTGTCGGGATGTGAAATTTGGGCGGGCCCGGAGAAGGGTATTTGACTGTTTTGAAGGCTTCACCGCACGGTACCCACTATCGATACGAAACTATGGCTTTTCTCCATGTTTAACAAATTTGACCTGTGCCGCTGTATTCGGGAGGTAACTCCGTTGAAAATGATTGGATATCGATATTGAGACACGTCTAAGGTGTCCACAGATGGATTAAAGTGGTCATGGTCATGAGATGGATTACTGGAGACACAAATGACGAAGCACAAAAATATGAAAACATGAACATGCCCCTCATATCGGACCTGTAAAAATGGAAACTCCCTAATAACTTTAGGACAGTGATTGGTATTTCCCGGGGGACAGTGTGCTGGGTCCCAAATGCTGTTGGTATGTGTTTGGAGAAGGATTTGACTTCCGCGGGATCCTCAACTTTTAGCTTCAAGTACAGGCCAATTGTACTAATACCCTGTCTCGGTGGGCTGCTTGTTAAATGATTACAGTCTCGGAAATGGGAGTAAAAATGTACCCGTGGGGCTACGGTATTGAGTCAAGGATACCGGTTTAAACCAGCATCGTAAGTATAATACCATATCGATACCGCATCAATACCGTACTCTTACAGAATCACTAGAGTAATGACTGGGATACGGTAGTCAATTTCTGCCCATTCCCGGTACTGTAGTATCACTATCTAACACAAAGCTACCTGCTATGTCTATAAATTTATCGCAGTATAAATCGGCTCGAATAGCTCCTGTTCAGGCTAAGACATAGGTGGGTTCTGCAATTGTAACATCAATCTACCCACATAGAACAAATACCTTTGACTAGCTATATTGGCCCGCTTCGGGGTCCCTCAGCGCTACATAAGTGGGGAGATTTTGTTTCCTGAGCTCGAGTTATACAACAGGTTCCGTCTGACTCTGCATATACTGCGTGTGATGGTTTCGGCGGATATTTTGACATAAACCACGGGTCGAAGCTAATCCTGGGTTCTCTGCGCATAGCGGGGTGATTTCTAAGAAAAAGAAAATATCCGCGATGATCGGACCAGTCGAGATTGATATTGCTTATCTTACTTACCACCTTTAATTTCACAAATATTATTTAGTTCGCAGAAATTCTAATAGTTTACGGAGCTCTTACTGCAAGTGATGATTCATTCTAGGACAAATCCTCAGGTGCAGTTATGGAATATTCCGCCCACGAGTGTTGAATTGTCTTTACGGCACATTCAGGAAACAGGCAAAAGTATCGGGTGAACTCCCATCCCGACTCAACCTTCTGAGGAAACAAAAAGTTTTAATTGCCCTGCTGCTAGAGAAATCTGATACTAAGTAAGGTTAACCTGCATTGCTGTCTAGCGGGATTCTCCGCTGATCGTACGCCGCGAAGCGAATCTTTAATAAATTCCACGGCAAATTTTTAGGATCTCGTTTTTAATGCAACAATGGACCCTTTAAAGCTTACACTTTTTCAATTATGACCAAGGGTAGAACCTCCTGGGCCCTATGGCGCTTTTATTGACGATTTAGCCAGTGGAATTCTGTTTCGGTATCGCAACACCGAATACATGCATGCACTAAATACATACATACTTATTTTTAACACCGTTCTATTTAGGTTTCTTTGTTTCTGGCTGGGCTTGATTTAAATTCACAACGGCTTGACCCACGGACCCTTTTTTAAGAATCTCTTTCTTGGTATGACAAATCTCAGAACACCGTCATTAGCCCGCTCAAAAATGATCATTGCCAGTACGCACCCAAGTGATGTCACGAACTGTACCTGGGCTTAAGAGCGCAAAGATCCGCCAGAATATACAGATTCCATACCACTACTCGTATCGGATTTAAACGGCAATATCTACTCGAGCGTTAATTAAGTCCTGCGAATCTTGGCAGAACCTACCTCACAAAACTTCTCGGGACCCGAGCGTCCTCTATTTCTGAAAAAATTGCACTTTCCTCTTCAGTCAAAAAAAAAAAAACGGAGGGATATGTTCGGATTTATTTTAGAGGGGCCATTATTACATTATGCAGCTTGGTGAGTCGTTAGCTGCATGAACCCATCCATTAGAGGACTTCCCGTGAACATAGAACATGTCATATCGCCCAACAGATCAGATTCAGATGCTCGGGGAAAATAGAATAGGGGGTCTATTATCTTATTGTAGATCTCCCTCGCTCGAGAGCTCTATTACTACTAATCTTTCTATAGAGAAACCCCTTATTAGCACAAGAGCTAGTGCCAAAGGATGCCTAGTTTATATTGGGAACTGGAAATTGCGGGGCGCTTACAGAAACCTGGTCTATTCAAAAACTATTGGATTAGCTATTCCGATAGAACACGTTCTATCGCTTACGAGAAACCCTCCATTTAGTATAAGACTATTATCTTGTTGCCTAAGCTCGCTCGCCGCGTATCTACATATGATCGAGACAGTGTTATTTGCAATAAACACCACTGAAATATACTGGGTATTACATTTCGTTCGAGCACAATTATCTCTGTCACTCACGGGACATTCCTCGACACGTGATAAGTTGGTTCACAGAAGGTCACTCGATTAGAACTGCGGTTGACATACCGTTATTCTGCGATTTTGTTTAGCTCAAGATGGGGAGGGATACAAACAAGGGATTATAGAAGCTACCGTCGCTTATACCATCAAGAAAAATAATTCCTGTGTAATTTAATGTTTATTATATATCTTAGAGTACACTTATGCTTCCTTTAATTGCTTGACTACATGCACTATTTACTATACACCCAGGCCCCATGGTCTGAGTTATTTGGGAGTATATGTAAATATATCTAGTGAAAGTACCTTATATATTTCATGTTAATATATTTCTATATAAGGTGATATGTAATAGGATTCCATTAGGTGCGTACCACATGCTGCCTATATAAGCTTCAAACAATTAATGGCACAACGTCATGTCCTGCACATGTACACCGGCGCAACCCACATATTATAAATCCGTTGGAGCTACAAAAGACTTATGGTGGGGATCTATCGGGGGGGAATTGGGATTTGACGATTTAACTATATAAATTCCCACAACTGAGTTTAGGTGTGATTACTAATCTTCACACATTATCACTCGTTATATTGGTCTGCCCAAGGTTGAAGGGCCTTTTCAGCTGGGAGGTGGAAACCCGAGGCCTGGGTGGTATGTGGAGCTCGACTTCACTCCTACTTGACTTTTATTTAGGCAGTTTCTGGCCTTAACCGGTACGCGGCCCCCCCGCCAGGTTGTGGGGATGGAATTGGAGTAGAAGCGCGCCGGGGGGGGGTGGTATACGTAGCAGATCCGAAGCCATAAGGTCACTATAGTTCTCTGCCCTACTCGCTCTGTGGTATCTAGGTGCCTTGAGGCCCCTCTGCCTTTAATTCAAGTGAGCCGGGGATGTTTTTCGCTCCTGGTAGGATAACTACTTTACCTCCCACCCACACACATCCATAAGTAAACTAGGTAGGGGACCAAGATGGCTTCAAAAGCTGCCCTTTCTGTCTGTAGTTGAAGTGGTTTGTTGTGGGCTAGGGTTAGGGTTAGGGCCCTTCGTATTTGGTGGAGATGGGGCTAGAGATGCGTAGTGGCAGCCATGGACCTTATTCTGCGCGCTTTGTAGAGAAGAGGGCGCGCGGGGGGGGGGGGGGATGGAGCGCGCTGTATTATCTGGAGCCGAAAGAGGATCAAGGGGGTTCGGCCCTTTTATACGAATAGAGTGGGTTAATACGTTAGTCACGGATAACCGACGCTGTCCTATATGCGTGTACACACCTACATGTAGTAAGGGCAAGTAGCAGAGAGGACAGTTGGCGTAAGGTTAAGGCGCTGGCTAGATGTACATAATTTAGTATTTATGGAGTAGCATTACATGTAGTTCCGCCGGAGCATCTCCTGATGCTGCTGGCTCACGAGCCATAGCCTGCCGGGAATATATACATTACATGTATGTATACTGTATATACATGTACTTTCATCTACATATCTTGGCGTGGCTTGGTTACGGGGCTTTGGATTTCGAAGAAATCTCTTTTCGCTGCGTGTAACTACATCTCACCCTCAGGGGAAAGAAGCCATTCCCCGCTGCACACGCAGCAAAGAACCCATCTCTCTGCTTACACGTACGTACGACCTACCATGCATCCCTTTACCCGGCACCAAAGCACCCCAGCATCAAGACCCAAGATCTAGCTACCATCGCCCTTGATCTAATTGTCATAGGTACTATCTTTTCTACGGTGCGGAGGAACTGAAGGGGGCTACATACGTTTAATTATCCGTCATGGGTGCACAGCCAGCAAGAAATCTAACTAGGGCGGGGGGAATAGCAAATAGCGGGCCATGCCCCGGGCCGTTTGGCTGCCCCCACGCAGCACTTTAAAATTCTTCCTTGCGGCCGTTGGCAGTCGGCACAGGCCTTCCATAGTGCAGCCTCAGACACTTTATGTCCTACGGGTCTACAAACACGCTTACACGTATAGCCCCTGTGAATTAGGTGAGGGAGTTGGTTACTTATAAACGCCGGTACTGATATTAGAGTTTGAAGGCGGTTTCAGGTATTGTCAATCCCACAGTAACTCAACGCTCTCAATCGTAAAGCGCTAGGCTATCGCGTTAGGGGTAGTTTTTCAGCAAAAGCTGCCCGTCTACCTAATACACTTCCATTCATAGGACCATGACCCGGGAAAGGTTTGGTCGGGCCGTCCTCAAACAATGTATTTGTTATATCAGGGATTTGCCAGGAGTTTTGGGTTCTTTGTGACTACAAAGACGGCTCTGGGCTCGCAGTTAACAGACTCGGCCCCGGCCCTATATCCGGAGGTCAAGGGTCTTGCTAAAGCTATCGGCCCCCTTGAAGGGGGGACAAAGAGGGTCATATACTATCACTCGGTGCTTGACATGGCGCGATGGTGAGACCCCGGGAAAATTTAAGGGACAGAGTAAAGATATATCGGGGTTGCTGACCTGCTTGGTTACTTCTGGCGAGTCGCTTTGGCCACATCGTGGTATGGACAAGCTTAGATGATCGTCAGCGTCAGATGTAAATTTGTTAATGTCTATTGGGGGAGCAGCTTCCTGGCTGCCCTTAACCAACCCAGGGAGCGCCAATCTATTATTTCATATTCTTGGGGCAGAAAAAGATTTCAGGCAACAATGAATGCAGTTTGGTGGAGCTAAATAGGAGATCTGCGGCCGGCGGTCGGCTACCTATATGTACCTAGAGGACCGTTCATTTATTAGCCTCGCCCCATCAAATACAAGGGAGAAATATATGAAGGCATCAAATGTACTGCAGCTGGCGGTGCTTATTGCTTATTTTAAAATTTAGCTGGGTAGATGTTTAGTAAGTACTCCACCCCATACAATTGATGACTCAAAAAAAAAAAAAAGTACTTCACCCCTCCTCTCTACAAGCTTGAGGATGCGAACATTGGCGTGCGCGCAGAACGAGTCTCAAGGCTGAGAGGCCGGATACTACTGCTGCTACTGCTGCGCTAGGGGCTGATTGACTGAGAAATTCCAAAGTTGCAGATAAGGGGGTGATGGTGGTGTGTAGGGTTCGTGTTTGAAAAGCTTCGATTAGAAATCCTCTGCTGGGGGTGCTGGGGGTAGGAGCTGCTGTGACTGTTTTCTAGATAGCCGGTTGAATACGATACGAAGTTCGCAGAATTAAGCTCTGCCAAGACCACTAGCGTCTCAAAATAACTACATCATCAGTCTACATGTACATGTATTGTACAAGCGAGTCATAATCCCTCACTCGCCCCCCCTTAACCGACCAACGACACTCCTGATCTCCAACCCGTTCAATATATTTGTGGATCATTAATCGCACAACCAGATACATAGCCACACTGTACAGTGCACTCAATCTTATCCATCCCAGCGGGTGTTGCGTAATGTTCTATCTACTTGACTCCTTTCAATCTTACCCGGCGGCGTCGGCCCCCGAAGCGCCCGAGCGCCGAGCTGGTTGACCGACCTCGGGGCCGAGACCAGTTACAGGGCCCCGAACAGCATATAGCGCGTGGCAGATTTTTTATGGCTTAAGCCTTCTAGGCTAGGAGAGGGTTGTTTGGTAGCGAGTAGTACGTGGAACCGGGCTGTGTCTTGGTTCCTAGGCTGTAAGATAGTAGTCTGGTGGGGCTGTTTATGCTTATTTGGGAATTTTGTGGATCCTGAATGGGAGGCTTGGGAGTTGGGAGAAAGGTAATCCTTAAATCAGACATGGGGCGGGACGGTGTATAAAGATCTATGGGAGTCCTGTCCGGGAGAAAGGGAAAAAAAAAAGAAGAAAAGATATCGACGCAATATACAATCACAATTACGGCCTACACTGGTTAACCAGCTACTACTTAGATATTAATTATTCGATTTTGATCAGACTAATATTTTTAGGGCTTGTCTTTGTTTAATTTTTTCCTTTCGATAATGGGTTCAGATATGGTGGAAACGTTTTCAAATATTATGGCACGAGCAACACCTCCCGGCGTTACGCCCAACTACTGGCGTGGAAAGACCGCCAGCACTACTCTCGCCATCGTCTTTGCCGCCCTCTTTGGCGCCGGCGCAATTGCACACACTTACCAACTCGTCCGCTACCGCGCCTGGTACTTTAGCGTCTTCGTGATGGGTGCATACAGTACGTCCGCACTGCATACCCCCAATATAAAATCCATATAGACGTAGACTAATATTCAAATCCAGTGATGAGCATTGGCTACATCTTCCGTGTCATCTCCATCAACGATGACACAAATCTTACCCCTTTCGTCGTCCAACTTCTCTTCATCCTCCTGCCGCCCTCCCTCTACGCCGCCACAATCTACATGATCTACGGGCGAATCGTGCTCCTAGTCAACGCTGCCCACCTCTCGCTCATCCGTCCCACCTGGGTGACCAAGGTCTTCGTCTGCAGCGACTTCTTCGCCTTCGTCATCCAAGCCGGCGGCGGCGCCCTCCTCACCGTCGACGGCAAGGAGAATCTCGGAAAGAACATCCTCCTGGTGGGTCTCTACGTGCAGCTCGCCTCCTTCGCATTCTTCCTCATCATCTCGTCCGTGTTCTACTTCCGCGTCTCTAAGGCAGGTATCGACGACCGGAAGTATGGAAGGTACCACTGGACGACGATGCTGAAGATACTGTATTTTGCGGCAGCCTTCATCATCATGAGATGTGTGTTTAGGCTCATCGAGTACTCGGCGGACCGTACGTCGAGCGTGCAGAAGAATGAGGTGTGGGCGTATTGTCTGGATGCGGTGCCGATGCTGATGGTGCAGTGTGTGTTCAATGTGGTACATGGAGGGATGGTACTTCCGAGGGCGGAGACCGGAGAGAAGGCCAGGATCACGAGTGTGGGGGGGAGTCAGTATGAGTTGTCGCGGACGGAGTCTGTGTAGGTTTCTTTTGTTGTGGGGGAGCGCGGGAGAGGGGCCGGGGCTATTTCGGTTTTCTTTTGTTTTGAGGGGGTTAGGTTCTTTTTTGGTTGGTCGTTGAATTCGTTTCCTTGCATAACAGCAGCCCCCCCCCCCCCCTTTCTGTCTCCCTTTCGTTTTCCCTTTATTTTTTTATTATTTTTATTATTATTACTATTCTGTTTTGCTTTGAGAAGCGGAGTTTTTGGTTTTGGGAGCGGTGATTATTTCAAATCATTTGGGAATTCCAATAGTGTTTGGTTGGTGTGATAAAATACTAGGGAGCTAGCTTAGAAGCACGATACCTTTACTTAGACGGCAATTATTATAAGTTCAATCATTCCCACCTCTCTCAGTCCGATTAATTAACGCGCGCTCCCCGGGGCTGTGTTGAACAGGATAAAACAGTAGAGCAGTACTTCGACCCCGAAGTTGATTTATAGATCTATATAGATCGATACTGGCCATACCAGCCTCCCTGTGCATATGATACATCGCATTTGGAACCAATCCCTATCAGTGTTGTAATAATTAATTTCTGTTAATGTTCATTAACTTATCGATATCATCCATGCCAGTATGATATGGATAGAGTATATGCGCTGTATGTGCTCAGATGAAATGTACCTGCATGCAGCACCTGCTCCTCATATATAGAGTGCTGGAAATGATCAGTAATCTGTTCCGTGTGGTATATGACGGGCTGCACAGCCTACCTGTTTGAACTTGTCGGGCCTTGGGCTCCGATATATTCCCTCGGGAGGTCGAGACAGGGGATGTTGGTTCGTGGGGTATATATATGTTGGCCTAAGAAGGGTTGTAGGGTTGTAGGGTTGTAGGGTGGATGTACCGCAGCTGGGTGGTACGTAGCACTAGTGCAGTTGGATGGTGTAGGTTTCTCTGATGCAGTGTAGGTCGTTCTGAAGCTCGGGATAGGTGAGTTGGTGGTAACTGTCTTGCAAAGTGAGGGGGAGTTTGAATTAAGTCTGAGGTTGCAATTGAGGGGCTAGAGTGTGGGGGCTAGCTTAGCTGTGTATTCCTCGCGCAATGCATGGATGCTAACACATACGAACGGATTGAAGTGGGGGATAGTACTACATGTGGTATGGGTCCTAAGGGTCGAGCAGTTAATTAGTTCGTGTAGCTCTCCCTAAACGGTAGTATCATTGTTAACATTAGGAGGAGTACCTACACTTTGCGTCTTTGACTGGGTGACGCTCTTTCATGAACAATCACTCGGTATTGGCAGGCAATAAATATCACGTGACCATCAACGCCAAGTCATATAAACAGCCTCTTATGTTAACTTTACTAAACTTAAGCTATAAAAGAAAAGCTAGTTTGATTTTTATTTGAATGGATTGATGAAGAGAGCAGTAT
Source organism: Morchella sp. 2016-72 (assembly GCA_024713865.1). NCBI lineage: Eukaryota > Fungi > Ascomycota > Pezizomycetes > Pezizales > Morchellaceae > Morchella > Morchella sp. 2016-72. Next base: position 216,502 of record JAMJEY010000026.1, on the reverse strand, counting down.
ATACATTTGTTTTGTACTCGTTGAACTTGCTATACATGTACATGTACCTACATTTAGTTACAATACCATGCAAGGCTGCGCCGCCGGTTAAGAGCCTTAACGTGAGATCTTCCGAGAATCGATCTGTTTATTTCGAGGGGGATAAGCATCAGGCACGGCATCCAGACCTCTTACTTTCGAAGGTTCCCGGACTTTAGTGGAAACACTCAACATCGCCCCCGATAAATTCGACCACGGTTAATCGATGTCGGCCTTGAGATCACCCTTTGATTTCAACAGCTCCAGGCTAGACGCATCGTTCTATCCCAACGAAATTGTGGTGCATGGGGCGGATAGGCCTGGAGTTGAGGCATGGAGACAGGTGGGAGTAGCTGGAAAGGGGGCATATGGAAGGGTATATATTCAGGAGAAAGTGCGCCCTCAGAATCATCCAAGTCAATTAAGGGCCGTCAAAAGCATACCATGGGACTCCATGTTGCTAGCGACACAAGGGGGATCTTCTCAGGAACTAAACGCGCTCTTGAGGCTGAAGAATGTAAGTGGCGTTGATTATATCCGATGAATTACCATTCTAAAAGCACAGTAGCATGATAAACATTTTGTAAAGTTTTTGGGTTGGTACGCCAATACCAATAATATATTCTACATTATGGAGTATATTGAGGGCGGGGACCTTTATTTCCACATGACTAGAAACCGCGTTAAGGCAAAGGAAGATGCAAGAGAGATTACTAGACAAATTTTGGAAGGACTTGTGATTCTACACGACCAGAATATCTGCCATCGTGATTTAAAGCCTCAGGTGTGATCCCTCAAACCCTAACTCCCTACTACATGTAGCTTTCTCAACAAGGCACTAGGTAACTGCCCACGTATTTTGCGCGGTCCTTCTCCTACCAACAGACATATTACAACTACTAGTGCTTGGCCTAACATCAATGATAGAATATTCTTGTTGCCTCTGCCGAACCAATTTGGGTCAAAATTGCCGACTTCGGGGTCGCGAAGTATCTAGTGGAAGGAACTGCCCCAAGAACAGGACATGGCACGGATGGGTACCGCGCTCCTGAGATACTCAGGGTTTTGCCTAGAGAGTTACAGCGAAGAACACAGGTCGGTTATGCTTTAGATATATGGTCCCTAGGTGCCATGATATATGAGCTCTGGACGTCTCATGCACCTTTCTCCGATACAGGCGGGCCTGGCAATGACTCCGAAAGAATGACAGGCGTCATTACAGAGCAATCATTTACCCCATGTATTGATTATGGATACTTCACGAAGTTTTGCCATGGCGAGGTTGAGTTCCCGGTAGAGCCGTTATTTAAATCGGGAGTAGGCCCGGAGGGGGTAGAATTTATCAAGGGTTTATTAATCCCAAATCCTCAAAACCGGCCAACACCGCTGAGCGCGCTGCGGAGCCCACTTTTATCCAACTGGATTGGAGGTGCGATTGGGGAGTTTTTGAGGATGGGCGTGGATTTGGATCTTAGACATGTCCAGCGAGATCATTTCATAGGAGGGCAAGGAAGTGTCGACTTTATACATTGTCTTCCAACTTCAGCAAGGGAGAAAGTTCCACTTCTCCTCGACGAAGCAATGTCTAGAGGCTACATATCAGCTACTTCAGCTCTCCTAGGGATTCCAAACGGCAAACCGATGGATCCCTTAACTAACGATATCTACCCAAAAGCCTTTGAACGAGCTATCGAACTCCAAAACATTGGTTTGGTTAGTTTGTTCTTGAAAGGCTTAGCTTTTACAGTTGACATGGCGGGAAGCAACAACGCGGGAGGGAAATTGAATTTGGCAGCTCTAAAGGGGGAAAGCGAGCCAGGTAGAGAGAACTATCGATTAGTGTTTATAAGGGCTATAATATTGGGCCTTCAAAATGTGGTCGAACTGCTTCTAAAGGTAAATCTTAGCTACCTTGTCAATCCCGAGTTCGAAAGTTCTGGGGGGTACTCCAACTCCATATCCTTACGTTTAGCATCTCAAGCTGGTCATATCGACATTGTCAGACTTTTCCTCAAAGCTGGGGTCGATGTTAACGCCCGAGTCCAAATAATTGGTCTGCGTTGGACCACAGCCAAGCCTCTCCTCGAAGCTATGAACAAAGTTTACACCACAACTGGGGAAACTTGTGGTCAAACAGCCCTACAGGTCGCAGCTTGGGACGGACATATCGATATAGTCAAGCTTCTCCTCGAAGCTGGTGCTGATGTTAACGCTCAACCTGAGGGAAATTGTGGTCTTACAGCCTTGCAGGCCGCAGCTGGGGGTGGACATATCGACATAGTCAAGCTCCTCCTCGGAACCGGGGCCGATGTTGACGCTCCAGCTGAGGTGTTTGATGGTCGAACAGCCTTACAGGCCGCGGCTCAGGGCGGACATATCGATATAGTCAAGGTTCTCCTCGGGGCTGGTGCCGATGTTAACGCTCTACTTACGAGGTTTTCTGGTCTTAGAGCCTTGCAGGCCGCAGCTTGGGGCGGACATATCGATATAGTCAAGGTTCTCCTCGAGGCTGGTGCCGATGTTAACGCTCTACCTGCGGAAAATTTTGGTCTTACAGCCTTGCAGGCCGCAGCTGAGGGTGGACATATCGATATAGTCAAGCTTCTCCTCGAGGCTGGTGCCAATGTTAACGCTTCACCTACGAGGCAGGCTGGTCAAACAGCCTTACAGGCCGCAGCTCGGGGCGGACATATCGATATGGTCAAACTCCTCCTCGAAGCTGGGGGCGATGCTAGAGCACCAGCTGCGAGGTACTCTGGTCAAACAGCCTTAGAAGCCGCAGCTAAGGGTGGGCATATCGACATAGCCAAACTCCTCCTCGAAGCCGGTGCCGGTGTTAACGCTCTACATACGGAGTTTTCTGGTCTTAGAGCCTTACAGGCCGCAGCTGGGGGCGGACATATCAACATAGTTAAGCTTCTCCTCGAGGCTAGTGCCGATGTTAACGCTCTACCTTCCAAATATTCTGGTCCCTTACAGGCCGCAGCTGAGGGTGGGCATATCGACATAGCCAAACTCCTCCTCGAAGCTGGTGCCGATGTTAACGCTCTACCCTCGCGGCACCCTGGTCGAACAGCCTTACAGGCCGCAGCTTGGGGCGGCCATATCGATATAGTCAAGGTTCTCCTCGAGGCTGGTGCCGATGTTAACGCTCTACATGCGAGGTGTTCTGAAACAGCCTTACAGGCCGCAGCTTGGGACGGACATATCGATATAGTCAAGGTTCTCCTCGGGGCTGGGGCTGATGTTAACGCCCTATCTAAGGGAGATTCTGGTCTCACAGCCTTACAGGTCGCGGCAGGGGGTGGACATATCGGCGTAGTTAAACTTTTCCTCGAAGCTGGAGCCGATGTTAAAACGCCAGCTAAGACATGGTCTGGTCAGACAGCCTTAGGTGCCGCGGCTGAGGGTAGGCATATCGACATTGTCAGACTCCTCCTCGAAGCTGGCGCCGATGTTAACGCTCCACTTTCGGAAAGCCGTGGTCGAACAGCTTTGCAGGCCGCAGCTAAGGGTGGGCATATCGACATTGTCAAACTCCTCCTCGAAGCTGGTGCCGATGTTAACGCTCTACCTGCGGAAAATGGTGGTCGAACAGCTTTACAGGCCGCGGCTGAGCGCGGATCTATCGGTATAGTCAAGCTTCTCCTCGGAGCTGGGGCCGATGTTGACGTTCCAGCTGGGGTATGGTCTGGTCGAACAGCCTTACAGGCCGCGGCAGGGGGCGGACATATCGGCGTAGTTAAACTCTTCCTCGAAGCTGGGGCCGATGTTAACGCTCCACCTTCGGAGAGCTATGGTCAAACAGCTTTACGGGCCGCAGTTGGGGGTGAACATATCGGCGTAGTCAAGCTTCTCCTCGAAGCTGGTGCCGATGTTAACGCTCCAGCTGCGGAATCCTCTGGTCGAACAGCCTTAGCGGCCGCAGCTAATGGTGGGCATATCGACATTGTCAAACTCCTCCTCAAAGCTGGTGCCGATGTCAAAACGCCAGCTAAGACATGGTCTAACGAAGGAGCCTTAGATGCCGCGGTTGGGGGTGGGCATATCGACATTGTCAAACTCCTCCTCGAAGCTGGGGCCGATTTTAGTCGGGCAGCCTTAGAGGTCGCGGCAATGCACGGTCATATCGGCATAGTTAAATTCATCCTCAAAGCTAGTGCCAATGTCAAAACGCCAGCTAAGACATGGTCTGGCCAAGCAGCCTTAGTTCTCGCGGCTGAGTATGGGCTTCTCGACATTGTCAAGCTTCTCCTCGGAGCTGGGGCCGATGTTGACCCTCCAGCTCAGATACTGTCTAGTCGAACAGCCTTACAGGCCGCGGCCCCCAGCTCAAATACCAGCGTAGTTAAACTCCTCCTCGAAGCTGGGGCCGATGTTAACGCTCCACCTGTGAGACTCTCTTGTCCTACAGCCTTGCAGGCCGCGGTTGAGGATGAGAATATGGACATAGTCGAACTTCTCCTCGAAGCTGGTGCCGATGTTAACGCTCCACCACACAAAGCCTTGCGGGCCGCAGTTAAGGATGGGAATATGGACATAGTCAAACTTCTCCTCGAAGCTGGTGCCGATGTTAACGCTCTGCCTGCGTCTGGTCAAACAGCCTTGCAGGCCGCGGTTGAGGATAGAGATATCAACATAGTCGAACTTCTCCTCGAAGCTGGTGCCGATGTTAACGCTCTGCCTGCGTCTGGTCAAACAGCCTTGCAGGCCGCGGTTGAGGATAGAGATATCAACATAGTCGAACTTCTCCTCGAAGCTGGTGCCGATGTTAACGCTCCACCTGCGTCATCCTCTGGTCAAACAGCCTTGCAGGCTGCAGTTGAGGGGGAAAATATAAATATAGACATAGTCAAACTTCTCCTCGAAGCTGGTGCCTACGTTAGCGCTAAGGAATCGTTCAAACTAGGTAGGGCCTTGGAGGCGACTCGGTGGTACCCCGTTGTTCCAAAGAAAATTATGTCTACCCCAATGAGGCGGCCACGGTGAATTTTAATGGTTTACCAAATGTTAGTACACCTCCTCATTCATGCCGTGACCTCCTCAAATTACCAGTCAGGCAGATGTTAATGCTCTGCCCCCAGTCTACGCTACGAATCCCCAGCCTGTAATATCTCAGCTTCTCAGCACATCTACGGTCCAGCGCACAGTACCGGAGATAAGACTTTTACCACGCTCCTCTAGACAACCTACAAAATTGTGTTTCGGTTTACGTATTCCTTTTCATTTATATTTGCATTGGGCCTAGGAGTCATAGTCACGATCATATTCGCAGGGACGGTGTTTTCGGGCAAAAATGTTTACCTTGCAGATCTTATTTTCTACTTTAGGTCTCAGGGCCGCCAGTTCTCTTTATTTATTTATTGGTTGAATGCTTCATATATCTCCTGTTGCCGTTTTTCTTCTCATTAGGATAGGTGTCTGTACATATATATTTATTTTGGAGTTCTTGAGATGTGCGCGGTTAAGTATCGAATCCCATATCACCCTTCGCAACGGTTCTTTCCTCGTGGAAAGGCCTTAAGGGCATACTCCATCTTCGTGAAGGACAAGTACTTTTGATAGGGGTCAATGGAGGGAGTGTAAGTGTGCTTCTACGGATCCGTATTTTTTTTTTGTCTATGATAGCCTATCTACCGAGTTCTATAACCAGAAGCCGGCCCGCAGGAATACGACCGCCGCAGACCATGACCGCGCGGGCGGTCTGCTATAATGAACCTCTGCATAATAGGTAAAGAGCCGATACGGCCGACAGATAACCATGCAGTTTCGTACACCTGGGTCGTATTACAAGTAGTGGCGTCGACTGCATCAAGCACCCCGGGTATAAAATGTACATCTTTCCCCGGTTCTCCACACCCATACAGATATCCCTAGCCGATAATCTCCACGGCATATGTACTTATGTATGTATAACTCTCTGCGGCCGGCATGGTACCACTAGACCGTCTCATGCTTAACAGCTCCCCAGCCATAGTTGAAAGAGAAAAAAAAACACTCCCGGCCGGGCCTAGTCCAGAAATTATAGGGCGCTGTAGTCCATAGAGTGTGATCCCTGCCTGATTAGTATGCACGCTATGTTGGGCAAATACTGCTCGTTGGTAACATCCTAATAGTTGGCGATGTTGTAGCACGGAATCGGTGGAAGGGTAGCAGATTGTCGTGCCTGTCACGGCGTGTTCCTATTGCTGGAACCCTTCCTCTGGTTCGCTCTGAATTCGTGAAGATGGGCCGCTGTTATTTATTTCTAATATTTTTCTGTGTGTGCAGAGAGTCTGTGGTCGTTGGTCAATTAGTTAGCGGATACGAGAAGTTACGATAATAGTTTTTTATAGGTCTAGGTGAGTGGGGTCCTGTGTCTACCTCGGGTTTAAAGTATCTCGCGGCCATCTCTAAATAAGAAGGCACTCGGGTTGGGGATATCCGTCTTTTTTTTGATGATGGCCACAAAAAATAGACATGAGCTATATCGTATTGTAGCATCCACGGAGCTAGGGGTCAATCCGTTTTGGGTTAGTGCCCGCACGAGACGACACCCGAGACACTTGAAACATCCTTAAAATAACCTCAATACTCCTGCTAATGTAGAGTTGGGTTTGGAGGTTGGGGTATGCTATCCTTTTTACTCGCATGTTCCCCAAGAACCTTCACCTGACCCGGTGGCTCAATTGGTCAAATACCTTCGCGAAAAACTCTTGGCAAAGAAGCGCGGGTAGTAGGCGTTACTAGGCAAGCGACTACATACATGTACTTATGTAAGCCCTGCCCCCTCTAACTACATCCCATCCCCCCCACCACCCAGCCTGATAGCGACACCCAGAGCTAACACTACGGGTCAAACCATCGCATCACGCAATATTCTACAATATCGACTACTCCTTTTAAGCCTGTCGGACGTATGTTCTGCTAGCCGAATCCTCGAGAAGCAGGTGTGTCGCCTGGGACTGACGAATATCTCACCTCTCAGGAATATGAATCCCGGGACATTATCGAGTAGTTTGAGAATCTCGACTGAAAGGATAGGCTGCTGAATTCATGGTGGAAGTCCTTGCACTGGCGCGGGAAGGGTACCTCGCCAGCTGCGAGCAAAGCCTGCGATTCGATTCGCGCCAAGGTGAGCCCCCCCCCCCCCTCGAAGCCATGTTTCTTCCTCGTAGGGCATCATATGATCTGCGGGTCCGTATGGTGTTAATGGTGCGCCTAGCCCGGTGGGGTCTTCGTTCTCTGCTAACCCCTGTCACGTCCCCCGCCGCTCCAATTAAAGGATCAAGATAGGGTGCGCGCTAGGTATCTCTTCAGCACACGAAAGCACCCTGGCGTAGGCAAGGTCACCATCCAAAAACTCAATCGGTGCTCGTTCAACATCAACACTACTTCCCCTGGTCTCGATACTCCTACCACCCGCCCCCTAAAAAGAAGGACGGCTACCGCCCTCACTTCACGGCCGTCAAAGAGGAGAGCAACCCAGGCGAGGAAGGGTTATAGGCGTGGTGAAGGTAATTAATCCTCAATTTTCTGTGTGCACTCTAACTCAATTCCACCATGGGAAGCGCTTGTCCCTCTTTCAAAAACGGCTCGCCGGCGTCGAGTCACCCTGGATCTTGAACCCCAAAAAATCTTCCGTCGAAGACAGACTTGGCCAGTATGTCGCGAGAAATAACCTGCAAGGATCGCCCATTCGTCCATTCCCGATACCCGCGATCCGGACCTTATGGCATTATTCGATGATGGGGAATTGGAGACGGTTATGGGGGTGGTACAAGAGCTCCCGGAGCCCGATGGCGCGCTGAGAGATTATTTGGACTTGTTTTTGAATGTGAGTTTGTATGTTGATTTATCTTTGCCAGACCGACCTTGGGGTTGGGACCGGAGGTGAGTCACCGGCTGCGGTCTCTTTCTGTGCTTATGCCTGATGAGTGGGAAGCTCTCCAATGCAACACTCTGGGCCCAACAACGCTATTGACTCTGAATACAGTGATGATGATGGTGATGATGCATGAGATAATGACATTTACGACCTCCCTCGTAAAGAGGCGGTCCAATCGAGATAGTCTATAGTAGAATGCAATGTGGAGCCTTCACGGACGTGCTTCATATGGAATAAATTGTGATTACTGCCCGCACAACTTATCTAAACTTGATGTGCTTATTTTGGGTGAACCCTTGCACGAAAAAGAGCCTTACACCCAGATAGTGATAAAACAGCCACTTTTGATGGAAAAAACGCTCATAAACCCCCAAACATATAGAGTACAGTCGTCCGCCGACATAACGAATGCCAAAAAAGCCACATATTTGCTATAACGGACGGTAATTCGAATCCAAAAACCTTGGAATATGCACGTTCGTTATATCGGCGCGCGGACCACTGTACCAACCCTCCCCGCAAGAACGGCCCAGTAACCGGATGGATCCCCGCGCTCAGGTGCTCGTATCGCAATCTGTACCGCTCCTGTCAAGCTGAGGTTAAATTTCAAAGCCGGGGCAACTGACAAGGTACCCCTGTTTCCAGGGTGTCTATAGTATAGGTACTCCACCTATACTACAGGAGGAGCCGTTCTTTCAGCTCGGTAATCGATCTTGCAGATGTATTTCTAGACCACACAGGGGGGCCTCAGACCGCCATAACAGCGGCGGACGGTTCGCTGGCTTTATCCGTGGTGGTGGTGGTGGCGGCGGTGGTTGTGGTTGTGATTGTTATACATACAGACGGGAACGGATCCCTCCCTACCTACTCTATCCATGTCACCCACCGATCTGGTCGGGAGTTCACTCAATATAAGCATTTCCAAAAGTGTTGAGGTCCTGTGATGGTTACATGTGATATAAACTTAATTGCTCTACATGTACTATACTCTATAGTGGATGCAATGTGGATTTACCTCTGTATGTAGGTACCTCTCTCGTTCGAGGATTCTTTCGCACCCATGCTGAAACTCCGTATCGACTTTTGAAATGGAAGGCTAGCTAGCTAGGGCTGGTGGGCTCTGGGAACTTGGATCCTTCGTATGTAGCAGGGTACGGTTTCCTGTACCTCGGCAGCAAAGAAGCTTCTGAGGGTCTTGTGGGCATCGATCCACTGTCTCTCAGGTTGTCAAGCTCCCCACGAGCTATGTAAGCAAGGCAAGCTGCATGCACCGTCCCGAAAGGCAATACCTGTCCGCCTTCACCAGCCAATGATCTCCGCAGATGAGCCGGGGTAAGAGGGCCTGCCAAGGTTCTATGGTTTGCGCGGCAGGCTGTGCAGAGCTATTAATATATACTTACTTACATACTGACTAGAAGTCCTGGCTATCCCCAACTTCGACACTCTACACACACACACCCCTCCCCCCCACACCCCCCCTCTATCAACTTCAACGGTCATCATTGCGACTTCTGGAAGATATAGAGTCTCTGAAAACCCCCACCCGTCAGGAAATCTCTTCTATTCTCGTTACCATGCTCATAACACCACCTGCCACAGCCACAGTGGCCCCGATTCTCACTCTACCAGATGAACTTCTCCTCGTGCTATCAGAACACCTCGATGTTACCTCACTGCACTCACTCACACTCACTAACCGCCGCATCTCAGCACTTTCTAACCCCGCTCTGAAAGCAGCTGCAGTCCGCAGCGGTGTCAACGGCAATCCAGCACTCATCATAGCAGCAAAGCACGGATGTCTTGATCTCGCCCGCCTCGCACTCACCCACGGCAGTAACGCATCATTAACAGACGCACATGGCCAGACCCCACTCCACTGGGCCTCAATGGCTGGCCATGCACCAATCATCCGGCTGCTCCTTGAGCACGGTGCGAAACCACGGGTCCTCAACGCCACCGGAGCCGGCGTCACACCTTTATACTGCGCTGTAAAGAACGGCCACTATGAAGCTATCGACACTCTCCTCTCGTTTCAATACGGAGCCCTCGTCACGGGCGCGGGCAAGGACGAAAACGGCGCAACGATCCTTCACTGGGCGGCGGTGCGCAACCCGCATATCATCCAGCGACTGGTGCAGTGTGCACGGTTGTACAAAGATGTGGGGTTCGACATCAATATCGTGGATAGGTTCGGCGAGACGCCGGTGCATTGGGCAGCGAGATCGGGGCAGTACCGTACTATACGGGCGCTGGTCGGAGTTGGCGCAAAGGTCGATATGGTGAGTAGCCTGGGAAAGACACCTCTCCATGTGGTATTCGAAGGAACGCCGCACGAGAAGACAGTGGAGGCACTGCTGAAGGGCGGAGCAGGGATAAATGTGGAAGGGCCCTCCCGGGAGACAGCGCTACACATGGCGGTGAAATCGGCGGTGTGCGCGCCCAGCGTCGTTATCTACATGGTTGAGCATGGGGCATCAATATCGGCACGGACAGACACTGGGGAGACGGCGCTTCATCTGGCGGCGGTGCGGGGCAACGAACTGGTTTCGTGGTATCTCATCGATAATAAAGCCGATATCGACGCCATGGACTACCGCCAGAAGACGCCACTGCACTGCGTGGTCGATGTCGGGCTCGGATTCTGGAGAAACCCTATCGTCAATCTGCTGCTGGAGAAGGGCGCAAATGTTAAGCTCGAAGACATGAATGGGGAGACGGTCATCGATGCTGCGATGAGGCCGGACTCGAAGCTGGAGGAGTGGGAGCGTGATAAGGTGAGGCAGGTGTACCCGAGTGCTGCGTGGTATGTTCCGGCGGAATATACGGAGCCGCAGGTTCTTCCGCCGAGGCAGACAAGGTGAGAATTCCTTTTTACTTTTTCTTGTTTTTGTTTCTTCCCACGTGGCCTAGGTTTGTGCTAACAAGTGAAATCTATGCAGCACACCAACGGAACCAACGTCGCCCTGGAAGGTATTTGAGAAGGAGAGCATGAAGAAGGAGGCTAGGTCGAGCCTGGAAACTGTAAAGAAGCTGTTCAAGGCTTCTAGGGCTTCGAGGTATCGCATGTCCAGAACGTCCTAGGGCAGAATTTTTATTTTTATTTTAGGGCTTAATATCCATTCATAGGCGTTTGTTTCTGGCTTTTTTTGTATATTATTTAGGGTTTTATTTGTTGTCTTGCGCCTGGTGGTCAATTTTAGTCTCGACTTATTATATAATTATAACTTATGCTTTCTTTATCTCACTACACTGCGTCGTAATGTTTTGGGGTATGTTGATGGTTGTGCAGCATTGAAAAGCTAGGTGTGGTGATTGGAATCCCGGGGATGGCGATAGGTACATAGTACTTATGTGGCTACTCCAGTGAAGTGTCTCCCCCGAGGTGCCGCTTTTCTGCAAAAATTCTGACAATTTAACAAGGCCAATATTTTTTACCAGGATTCGGATACCAGTGCCCACACCCGCCACATTTTCAGGGCTCTTTAAGATACGTATACTATTACGTCTCTGCTACGCCGGTTGTTGCAGACAAACACCAATTCAGGAACTGGTACATGGAGAGTTGGATATACATCCTGGGACCGACTGTGGTACTCTAGATTGGGTATATACAGACATCGAGACAACTAAGAGAATCAAGGAGTTTCCCAACCCCCAAACCAACTTCAATTAACAGATTCGGTGTATCTTGCTCGGTGTCTGGTAGGGGCTTACAGTAGCATGAGTTGCCCAGCCGGTGTCGCGCTGCAGAGGAAGGTGTATATGGCACGGCCCCGCGGCCAGTCGCGGTTGTTTCCAGTCTAGCAATGTCCCTCCAATAGCTTCATTCGGGGTGGGAAGATTTTGTCACTGCTGTTTGCTTTTCATGGCGGTGCGACACGATTGGGGCCGTTTGCGCCAGGGGTTCAGAGAGCACACTAAGCGCAGAGTATGTGTCTTTTGCCCCAACGTCCCCGTCCTCTGCGGCGAGATTAAGGGTCTCTGCAGGCAGAGCGGTGAAATCAGCGGTTGGCATAATTGTTTTGTGGGCTTAAAACTGGGCACTGGGTTTCTATCTTCTTTTGGTGGGTTTGAGGCTTGGTTTTTATCACTGATCAGGGCCGTGGGGTGTGGCTTGTATTGGCGTGTGAGGATATGTATCGGTGGTATCGGTGGATCCTCCTATCCCCTACACCACACGCCGCACCGGCCGTTTGGCGCCTATTGTATGTTTCCTCTATGGGTCTAGCCGCCTCGGGAGTATTCTAGCATTGGTTCTTACTGTGCTACCTACGGGAAGACTAATAAGGTGGCCCTCCTATTGATTCGTGTGGCGGATTTTTAGCCGTAGCTTATATCTAGATCACGTACCTATCCAGCTGCCACCCTAAAGTATTAGACAGCATCCAAGTATGTACCGGATTATGGGATACTGACAAAGGTTGCGGGTGATGGGTTATATTGGAGGAAGAATATTGCAAATATTCCTGGAGGGGCCTCTAATTCTCGAAGATAGCTGGGACTGTTTCTCGGGCCCTCAGAGCTTGTTTGCCACATACTGTATATACGATCTGTTTGTTAGGAAGATAAAGTTTCATGCATCTCCCCATAATATACGCAAGTACCCATGCTCTCTACTGTATTGTACATACAACGGGCCTAAACATCGTATATATATACTGTATATATAGTATTTTTTTTTTTAGTTCATTAATTGCATGCGGCCTCTCGGCTATTGAAATTGGTCAACACGGCTAAAAGATCGGCAGTATGGGAAAGAGCTATGGGTAACTTCTAAGCGGAGTGTCATTATTTGATCTCTTTGCGCTTTAAATGACAACTTAAAACCGTTCACTAGTATACTCTTGGCTTTAAAGGAAGGATAATTAGATCGAGGGTTATTATGAGCGCAAATCTTGTAAAACTACATGTAAACTACTTGCACCTAGAGCTCAATTGACTACCATGCATGATGGCATTAGCTATAACTATAAAAAAAAACCGAAAAAACCATCAATTTCTACAAACTATAGGTTCCAAATAATATCACGGGGTGTAACATGGCTTAACCATATACTGACGAGTCATTTCTCGATAGTTGAATGTGTATCAATTCCTTCAATTCGATACAAAAAAACTGGCCAACCCTGTGAACGCCCGAGATCACCAGAAAGCAAGCACCCAAACACCCTCCCCCGAGAACTCCAGTTTAATTCACATCACCGGCCCACACCGTGCCGCAAAGGTCCAGAAACAGCCGCCCGTATCCGCACATAAAACAATGTCCCCCTAGATCCCGCCCCCGGCCCTCCGGTTCGTAGGCTCTATGCTAAGCAGTGGCTTAAGCATCACAGGCTCCTCACCTTTGCGGGGTTCAAGGTATGTATCCAGTACCGAAAACGCCGGCCTTAGAGCCATAAGCTTGGCATCTTCCCCGATAAACCTAATCCTGATGTGCCTACGGTGCGCCACGAAATCATAGGCTCTAATGGCTGACTTTGGCGCAGGGAGAAGCGTGATGATTATTATGAGCGCGATGAGGGGCAGACCAGTGAGGAGGGAAAATATAACGAGTGGGGTTGCAGAGACTTTCATAATGGTAGTGTGGGTGCCTGTGCGAGTTTTATGGTTTGGCGGTGATACTCGGCAAGGTGGCGTTGTGACGAAGGTGAGGTGTCTATGCGAGTGGTTTTGATGTGGTGGATGTGGTTGGACTGGCCGCTGAATATATCGTGCAACGACAGCGCAAGGAGAAACCCTAACCCTTCGCAGAACGTAGATAGAATTAATGGGGCGGGACTTCTCCCGTTGGCTTCAATCCGAGATTGCTATTTGGACGTACATCAAAGACTCTTGTTGACCAAGCATATATGTGGCCCAGAGGCCTAGGGGGGATGTTATGTGCAAGTGAAGTAAGGACAAATATGAATGACGTAGTTGCATATGTAGCTAATTAAATTTTCTTCCATCTATGGTGTCTACATATATACGCAGCTTTAAAGATACTCACAACATAATGGCATCCATCCCTTATTCTCGTTCTCAGAGGTTGTCATTCATAAAATATAGCAATCTAAATAATAAACCGAGTGACGGCGTGTGATGCGAGTGATTGGCTGTGAGTATTTCGAGCATTGAGCTAATAGTGCCGATATATACTAATGTATATGTTTTTAGATGGATGAGCTATCCCAATAGCCATGAATCTAGAGCATACCGACGAATTTTCTAGCTTGCTTTGGTTATAAGTCTCCGCATATGAGTTTTGCTACGTTTTGGGATACACTGAGTCTAAAATACGTGCTATGAGAGGTAATATCAGGTATTGCAGGTATACTACTCCAGCCCTACCATCAACATCTACTATACTACTTGACACATTTAAAAAGATTCATATAGGGCTAGCTACTCTCGCATTTATATTCGCTAATATCACTAACTAACTACTAATTTAGGAGTAACCTAGAATGATAGCTATGCTAAGGCTCCTCATATAGTGGAAAACTCTCCATTGATCTAATCCATCGCTCAAGCACGTACGTAACTTGTCTTTCACTCTAACAATCCTCAAGACCCTAATATTTTGATAACTCCGACTAGGAAGCGTATATCTTTCACCGTGGCTGGGTTACAACGGAGCGTCGCTAGAAAAAAGCGCCCGTTAGCTTACAACACCAGCCGTCATACGCCAATCGATTAATTGGTTTAGTACAGTCTTCTGGCTATCATACGCTACCATACGTTCGTTAGCGAATTTAAGACCAAACTAGTAGAGCTGTCCTCTAAGCCTTTTATTAGCAGCTTAAAAAGAGTGTAGTTGAGTACTAACTTAATACAAATCAACCTGAGTCAGGAGGTATTAAAATTCAGACCTTATAGCACCAATCAACTAACCTGGTGAATTAACAACAAAGAAAAATCTACTACCTGTCTTGGGTCGAGTGACGGCCTGTGAGGCGAGTGATCTTTTGTGACACAATGCTCCCGAGGCAACAAAGCCACGAGACACGCAATGTTATATATAAGATCTAGAGGAAATATTGAGTGCTGATTGCCATATATAGTCTTCCGATGTTAGAAATATACTTTACAGCCGCTTCAGGCCTAAGGGTAACGGTGAACTCGGAACAACGAAAAACGTGTACAGCAGACGGGTCACTCAATCTCAATATTGAGTGTCACTTTTCAATAGTTAACAACCGGCCTCCCAATACTCATGTCCAGCCTCCCCATCACTACAAAAGCGACTGCGCATCATGTCCCAGAAGAATATGGTGTTTGAATTTGGTACCAGCTGGTCTATATTAATACACATTCGTTGGCCCCAAGACTTACAACCGCCACCCACTCTAGTTGATCTGCATAGTATAGGACCTATAGTTTGTTGTTATATTTGCCGGGCACAGGCTATAACTATTGAAAAATCGGTGATGACGAGGAGTTGTTATTTTTGTATCCTCGAAACACACTAGAGTAAAGAGAAAGAGTGAGAGGGGGAAGGAAGGAGCCGTATAAATACACACAGGAGCCCCCTCCACAACTGCACAGTCTCAAGGCGCAGAAAACAACAACGATCCAACTCTCTTCCAACAATACCAGACTCAATAGGAACCAAACTTACTGGGGTGGGGCCCCTGTTTGGTCTTTTTTTTGATCTCTACAGAACCTGGCAAGTCTAGTCTCAGCCTCTACGAGGCGGATCTTTGCGTTGATCAAGTCTAATTCAAGCCTACGACCTTTGAGGATCCGGAGTTTCCGTTCCTCAGAGCCATCTGAAGTCTCCGGATCTGAGCATGGGCGTTTCTTGATACCAGGTTAGATACTATAAATCAAAGGATTTGCATTTTGGGAGTTACTCTTCTCTTCATAACTTCTGGTGGTGTAGCAGCCTTTGTCTTGACATCCTCTCTGGTCAACCCGGCCTCCTCGGCGAAGGGTGCGGCCGTAGTCAAGATTTCGCGCCCCTTCAAATCCTGCACAAGGTTTTCTGGATGCTTGTTAGACACTTTTTTCGGTATGCTACTATGGAGGCGTAAACTATGTATCTTCTCTGCCTTGCTGATCAATCTTTCCGCGCCTGCCTTGAGCGTGGCCCCCTTAAGGCTGGTGGCTCCTCCCTTCTTGGTGAGTTCCGCTGTTTGTCTTAAGTCTCCGACCTTCTCAGATTCAACCAGTTTCTGTGCAGATGTTATTGAACCCACAGATTTCACGGTTTCAGCAGTCCTAACACCCTTCCTACTAAGAATCACAGGCGGCTCAACTACCACTTCAATATTATCCGCCTTGGGGGTATCGCCGTTTAGCTCTTGTATGAGGTTCCAAACAGGCTGCAACCTGGCAACTGCATCTAGATGCTCACGGTGAGTTAGCCAAACTCCATGAATAACAATTTACTTTGATGTTTACCCTTATGTTCCTTTGTAAACTGTTTTTCGTTCCCGGGCTTCAAGCTAACAAGATACTGAAGCCTGGCGTTACTGAGCTTAGAGTCGACAGCGTCCATATACGGGCCCATAAACTTCTCTTCGAATTTTATTTTGCTCGGGAAAGCGATCTTGACAAGCTTTGCCAGTGCGTCTCGATGGGTCATTGCGGACCGCCCAGTGTCATCTGTACGCCTCCAGATACAAAGACGAATTTCGGGGTGTTCAAGGAGTGTGGTGAGGAGATGATGGAAGAGAGAGCTGTTGTGAGAATTCCAATTTAGTTTTGGCATTGATTCGGGCATATCGTAGATAAGATGCAATAAGGGTTCCTTTTCTCTCTCCAGTCTCTCCAGTTGATATTGACGCGTTCTGAAGTTGGCAATTGCTTACTGCTGATAATCTGGTAATCACGTGACGCACGTTCTGTGGGGTCGCTCTGTGATCCTGGAGCCCGGTTGGGCTTCTTTTATAGTACAAAGCCAAGAATAATATAAAAAAATAGAAAGACCCGGTATGCCACCAAGGTTCAACAACGTCTATTGAATTTACCAGAGATGCAATTCTATACGTTCACTAACTCTAACTACATGTACCCCTATTTCGATCCTACTAACCAGCAGACCTACCACCACGTGATGTCTAAATTGATTGCGGGCTACTTCTCTGCCCTACACTAGATTACCCTGTGATTATTTATTAGTCGCTCTCAACCGAAGACAAAGTACTCCAGTGGAGCCCTATAAATCCCAGATATGGCTATATCTACTAACATAACCTGTCGATATGAAGATGAGAGGTCTCTGCGTTATCAAGCCTCCCTAGATTTCAGCTAGCGAGAAATTCTACATTGCGGAAGATGTGTCCTGGGTCGCAACACAATTGAGGCCTCTTCCCTTGATGTTCGTGCCCAGACCACTAATCAATATTGCGCACAAGATCTGGCGGTACATATTCGCTTTCCAGAGGATTATTTAGCTATCGATATCAGAGTAGCTCATATTGCTACTTAAAGCAAAGTGGCGGCTTCTAACCCACCGGAAAAGCTATTACTGTTTATTGGTATGTACAGCTTTTCTTTGCCTGTACCTCCTCACGCGATTCTTGTTAGCGGGGTGTTTCGGATTTCTCAATCATATATGAAGATGCATTGAACAAGCTCTGTAGCTTTCATTGATCATGAGCCTATCTTGCAGCGGGGGAAATACTTATACATGTAGCAATAACTGCGCACCATTAACTAATCCCCATCCTTTAGGTTATAGGTCTTATTACGTATTTTTTTCTAACTCCCTATTTACTCAACTAGATCTTTCTAGATCAAATCAAGTGACTCTCAATATTACAGGACCTGTCAAGGTCTACTGTGCCGGCAGGCTGCGGCTGTGAAACCGAGAACACAATGCCTTGCTTTAATCAGTGGAATGATATGGTCAACTTTGTGCTTACGGCCTAAACTACTTAGGTGTCGTCAGAGGGTAATCCTTCTCTAGTTGAATTTCGAGGTGCTCGAAACGTATTAATTTTACTATGTTCTAGTAAATCGGTTTCGTGGTGGCAGGTGCGATTTGGAGGAAAGTTAGGGCTTTATGCTCTAACCACATCATAACACCCTACATCTCATTTCTGCCAACCCAGTCCAAGGCCTATTGTCGCCGGGTTCTCTAGTGGTCACGGTATAGAATTGATCCTCACGTGCACGTACTTTATCGACGCTCTCCCATGAACTAAAGCTATGTGTACGCAGTAAGCACTAGAGGGTAAACCAAAAGCACCTTCCCTGGCCCCCACGGTGTAAGAATGTTGTTCGAGTCGAGCCCCAACGTTTCGCCTATAGCTACCCTGAATCATTGGCTAGGGACGCCTACTCTACCTTGCTGCCCTTGATAGAGTGCGGCATATCTGTGGATCCTGCAGGCCTGCCACGATTATGCAGGTACGTCGGAAACCCACTCAGCCTTAAACCATAGTGCAAAATTAAAAGTATAGTATCTCCAACACTCTTAGTCTTAGCGCTAGGCTACTAGGTATTGCCGGGTGCCACAAGT
This sequence comes from Morchella sp. 2016-72, assembly GCA_024713865.1. Classification (NCBI taxonomy): domain Eukaryota; kingdom Fungi; phylum Ascomycota; class Pezizomycetes; order Pezizales; family Morchellaceae; genus Morchella; species Morchella sp. 2016-72. The sequence goes on along the minus strand of JAMJEY010000026.1, from coordinate 198,167 downwards.
AAGCGAACATTGGGAGAGCAACCACCAAAACCACCTAGTAAGTCGAAAATTTCAAAGTAGCGCTGTTGATGTGACACTTGAGCTAAACATATTATCACTAACAGGGAGTCTATCTATAAAGTTGTCATCTTCAACTTCCTGGCGGTTGTTGAGTAACAGTTATCTGAAGTTGCGTTCCCATACAAATTTTGGTTGCAATGAGAATGTTCGCTTACTTATGAAAACCGACAATACATACAGTCGTGCCTCACTATGCTAGCTACTTAGATAGCCAAAATTCGCCAACTCTCGTACGAGATAACAACTTAATTGTGCGATAGAATTTCCAGAGAACATTGTACGGGACAGCAAGGGACCCGGCATACTGAGTCCCGCCATAGCGAGGCCTAGGTGCGACTGTATACATATGCGCTGGCAGAATTGTAGAGAGGTATTACATGTATTACGCAAAAAAAGAAAAAGAAAAAAACTCATGCTTGGTACGGACACATTCCACTCGGCCTAACCGAGTAGCAATCATACCTTGAGAAAACAGTAGACCAGGTCAATGTTGGTTATAATTGTGGCGCATGAATTGAAGCCAAGCATTCCACAGTCAAGAACGGGCAACTCCCCACGTCGCTCCAATGGAGCATACTAGGTATGATGCAGGTCTAAATATATATGCACGAATTGACTGTGAGCCAAGGCTTAGAAAACCCAAAATTATATTTTGCATTCTTCGGCGATGGCGAATGTAGTTACATACATTTTGTAACTTAGTATCTTAGTGCCCCCCCGGGGCCCCCATGGCATTCTTTCAGAAATTAAAGGTTCTAACAAATTAGGCCTAACTCAGTCAGCCAACCAGTTATCTAGTCGGTAGGCTCAGAACCCGATGGGGCATCAAGTAGATGAAAAAGTTGGCACTAGTTCCTAATTAATTACCTTGCCTTCATGATCATACAGGATCGGATCGATATTCATTACAAGATTATGTATGGCAGTATTGGAATGCATTTACCACACTATGTATGTACGCTCTTTCAGATCTATCAGCGGAATCTCCGGTAAACAGAGGATGAGAACCTAGAAATCAGCCCCCGAAACCACAAACGGGTACAATGTAGCTAAGCCGCAAGTATCCTTCTCCTGCGGCCCATGCGCCATGACTGACGTACATGGGATACTTTGAACCAACTCAAAGTCCACTAACCTTAATTGAGGGCCAAATGTACACCATGAACATGAAAGCAATCCAGTATAAATCACTAGGTATCCAGCACCTCGATCACCTCCTCATCCACCTCATCCTCCCTTCATTGCGAGCCCCGGATATCAGTATTCAGTTTTCAGCCTTCCACCATTACGAACTAGAAATATATACAAAGCCAACAAAAATGATTTCCACCACCATGTTCTCCTATGCTATTGCCCTATTCACTCTCTTCGCTGCGGTGACTGCGCAACAATCCACCGGTACAAACTACACCCTCTATCAACAATTTGTGGACGACATCCCAAGCTGTCACAGAGATTGCCAGTCATTAGATAACCAGGTCATCAGTGAGGTCTGCGGAGATGATTTCGAATGTGCTTGCGAACAGTCCATCCGGATCGAAGACCCCTCCGATGATCCTGCGGGAGCGCCAAGGTCGCAAGCCTGTATCGAGGCATGCCCTGAGAGCGAAGATGCCACTTTTACACAGGCCCTTGGCGACCTCTTTTTATCCTGTTTACCTTTTATAAGTAAGCAATTCCTCCTCCTACCCTATTGTAAAAACCCGAATGCTAAACCCTGCAAACAATAGTTGAGAACCCAACCGCCTACAACACAACCTCAGAGTTTCTCTGCGAGACTGGCTACGCGACCAACTGTAATAATTCCAGCACCAACTCCAGCACCAACAGCACCACCAGCCCTGGATCACCAAATGTTGAGTTTCAGGCCGAGAATGGAGCGAGCTCGTTGCTGATGAGCTCGTTCTTGATTGTGGCCATTCCGGTGGCTCTTGTGCTCTTTTAGAGGATCAATGTGGGTATTGGTATGAACGAGCTAGAGGGGCTCTTATAGAGATAGATGATGGTTTAAGTGCTGTACTGTTATAGGGGATTAGGATTCGGTCATTTGTATTTTTGTATTTTCTTGCGTTTTAATAATTAAGTCTTTTATTGTGCCGAGAATTATAAACCTTGTTTGAATTAGTAGTATGCTATGCCTTTTTTTATATGCAATGTTCTCACCTAAAGCCCTACTCTCCGGCCGAGATATGCTAGTCGAAAATAGATCGATATCGATCATTGGTGACTGGTGTTATGGGGCACAGATGTATCTCTAGCACCATGTTTAAATGGCAGAAAATCCGTTTTCTAATCTCGCGGTTCCAAAAACAACTCACCACCAATCTTTGCTAAGGGCCCTTCACCCTGTACCACCCTCACTCCGCCTATATATAAATCAAATATCTAGTAATATATCAGCAACTCGAAAAGAAATACCAGCTTCCAATTCTCCCAGAGTGGAGAGCAGACTTACTGCAAAATTGTGTTAGTGACGGAGTGATTGAGCGACTGGGAAGTGCTATTTCTCTCAAGATCATTAGAGTCTTTCAGTGCAACCCTGCAAGCCGTTTTAAAAGTGAAAGGTAAATTCATGCAGCCAAGAGTCCACCCTATACATATATATACAAACAAGGCGTAGATGTAGACCTTACAGCTGCATGCTGAGAAATACTTGAGGACCGAAGATTCTACACTGTGTGTGTATTTCTGATAAAGTGACTTATCAGCTGCAATGGCGGCGCAGGCTTGGCTGCATGAGTTTCCCTCCCACTTTGAAAATGGTTTTTTGCTGGCACATACTCCGTTTCCCTGCTCAGCGAGATCCCTACTCAGCGAGATTCACATACAAATATTTCTTGGCTGCAGGCTCGGCGGCCAGGTTATACGCGGTGGAGGACCACGATTCTCGGTCAATAGGGATCTCGCTAAGCAGGGGAACGGAGTACCATAAGAACCTGAAAATGCAGGTGCTGATATTTGTATGGCCAAGACAATTCTCCTTACAAATTATCCCTGCCTTTGTCACTTGGTGGATAGCGGGTACAGAGAATCAACCACACACGCTATAATGTGTTGTTCAGCCGGGCTACATGTAGTTAATACTGTGATCAAGGTAGCTGTAATTTATCACGACAGGGGGCTGCCTGGGCGGTCTGGATCATGTGTATCGTACTACTCTGCCTCCTAGGTATATATATATATAGGTACTCTAGAGTAAAAAATATAGGTATATACCGTATGCCTAGATGCATGTCTGCCCCTTGAAGGTTTAGCCCTACGAGTCAAATACCGATATTATAGTTATAATCTTGACGTGACGCCAAATAGCCCTTAATAACGTATAAAGGTGATTAATTATTTGATAAGAGAGATAACAGGATCTAGGTATTAAGTATTAGCGCTTTTTATGGGGGGGGTCAGCGCTTACCATTAACAACCTAAGGCATAATTTATGTACATGTAGTTGGCTTTTAAACGTCCCACGATTCTTAAAACCGCCGAGGGGTGGCAGAAGTGACAGATTAGGAGTGATTGCTAGCTAGATCTAGAGTCCCAGGTCATATGCTTGTTTGGTTACATAAACTGTGGATAACGACGGAGACTGCTATGTACTTCGGGTGTACCTAGGGTAAGTGAGAAGACACCCCTGCTGAGGTTGCGTGAAGGGTGTCTTCCCACTTACCTCCACCTGAAGTTTAGCTCCTTCCTGGAGGTTATTCTTAATATTAGGCTCAGTTAGGGTTAGGGTTATGTGTTTTTTGTTTAATTGGCTATGACAATAGGGTTAGGTAATATTTACACGTAGCGAGAACATCGAAAGTTTCATTAGGTAATTTAAAATTCCTCTGTTCAAGCGATCACGATTCGCCCAATAGAGTAATTTCTTTCTTTCCTACTGTGTATCACAACATGCGTGTCAATTTATGAGCCTAGTACCGCAAAAGCTCAACGGGGCCGGACTGAGACCGCAGGGTGAATACTACTCTCTTATTTTTCGAAGGGGTGTTGATTATCAAATGAGCCTCAATCACAACCACCAAAAGAGTAAGTTTTTGTGGTTCTAACCAGTGAGAGTACAGTACTCTAGCCCAGCCCCGCTCGCTATTGTCGAGTTTTTACGGTAATACGGGACCCGGCCGCCGTAACACTTGCGAGTTTACATTCAAGCAAGGTTAATTACCCAATTTATTAGGGGACTCTAGATACCCCTTCAAATACCCTAAGCTTTGATAGGATGTCCTAATTAGGGAAGCAGGTAGCCTATGCGTTACAGGCAGACAGCTGTAATTGTTATACTTGCCAATTTTTAAGTTTAGGGAGAGTTGTATTTTCATCGCAAACTTGAAGATCTGGCAAGCAAGAGTTGTTGAGGTATATTATGTAGTGGAACCAGCCGCCAAGATACCGTAGTTTGTTTCTATTAGCCTGGAGTTTAGAGCCGTTTGAGTGCATAGATTCTCACTCGATAACACGTGGTTCAGTCGTTGCTGCGCGGGCCAGCCAATGGTTGGCTACCAGGTAAGCCAACGACACCCCACCAACCTCACCATCGACCTTTATCCAGCTAGACGTGAACAATAAACAGACACCCAAACTTCTAATCCTTTTCACAATTGGCCGCCGCCCGTTATCGAGGAATAAACCGTCATATCGAATTAAGGCCCCGATCCCCTCCCAGCTAGAGGTCCGAACGCATATCTTTCTATCTAGGCGCTCTTGATCAATAAACCCACACTGACTGGTACTAATCGGTCACTATTCTCAATTCTCGTTGCTCTAAAATACCCGAGAATCTCACCATAGTTCGATTTCTAAGAGCCCGTCGAGGGATTATCTACTCAGTTTGAGAGGGATAAACAGCCCCATTCATCACCAATAAGCTAAAATCCAAAACACATCCCGTATCTCCAAAAACACCATTCTGGAAACCTAACTCCTGCAATACCCCAACTGGACTCCAGGACGATTTAAAACCGAACCTCCCACAGACCATGTGACGGCCACAGACTCGTGAGATCATAGACCTCAAACTCCGCCACCACTCCACATTATAACTGCCCAATGGCGCACCGGCCATCTAGATGAGACGGGGCGACTTCAGTTAATACCCCGCATTTCCTGAAACGCTTGTCCTTGGCAACACAACCATGACACCACGCTCATTGAGGTAGTTGGGTATACTGATAGACACACTTGCACAAAAGCCGATATAAAACCCCTCTTCCCCGTCTCTCAGGATCCCTTCATCAGCTCTCGCTCTTTACTCTACAATACTCACTAGAGCTGATCAACCTCCAAAGCCTGCAGTGCAGACAATAATTAATTCTTCTATCTTCTTCTCCATCGCCCGCCTCGTCCTCGAGCGCCACCCTCGCCTTCCTCGTCCCCAACCACGAGGCATTTAAAGCGAGATGCGGTAAACAAATAAACCACCACCATTGACCTTCGCACTGGGCGATGTTGTCGGAATAACAAGAAAATAACCAAGTGCATTCGCTGGCGAAAACGATTGGGGAGTTAGTTGGGTGGGAGGGAGGAGATCCGGATGGAGGGTTTGTTACTTGATGTTGGTGTTTAGTGTTTTTTTGTGAATTAATAACTTCTTCTTCTTTCTCCCGTTAGTTTTCGTGTTTGGGGTGATTAGTTTTTTTTTCTCTTCTTCCTCTTCTTTTCTTCTTCTTGTTCTTCTTGTTCTTGTTCTTGTTCTTCTTCCTGGTTGGTTTCCTGATGGATTACTTTGGGTTTTAGTGTGCTGAGTGGAGTGGAGTGGAGTGGGGTGGGGTGGGGTCGCGTTTGAGTCGATTTGAGTTGAAGTCTGGGTTTGTTTGTTCTTCCTTTTTGCTTTTCTTCTCTTTTCTTTGACTGGAGTTTACAGGCGTCTGGTTTTTGATCTAGTACTTGTTTTGGTTTTTGATTCTTGATTTTCGTTTTTACTTTTTTGGTATTGGGTATTTTTTATGCTTGCTGTTTGATACGTTCTACTTTGGACCCTGGTGGGCCTTGTTTGGTATTTGCATTTTTTTTTTTTTTTTTTTTTTTTTAAAAAAAATTCCCAACTAAGCGATTTCTGCATCCTCCACATTGCATTGCGCTATGCTACGCTGTGCAATGCGGGGGATGTCAAGTTGGGACCGGGAGCGGGGGCCGGGGGGGAGGGGGTTGTTTGCGGATAGTCCTTAGTTTTTAGTTTCAATTGAGCGATTATATCACCCACTTAGGGTCACTCGAGCGCCAATCTGTAGCAGAGCATCTCTCGCGTGAATTGAGATACGTGCATGTAGCATCATGTATATCCCGCGCTCAATCTTAAAGGTGATTGCGACAAAAACATCAAGTTACGTATCATGTTCAACCAAGTGCCCAAAGCATGACCCACGCTCCAAGCCCTGCTGGCGGCCAATAATAAGGCGGCCTGCCTACCCCGACGGGTGTTGCTTCCAAGCATAGTCAACCATTGTGCCTACATATAGGTCTATATGCCCGGTACACACATATGTGACTATTTGACCCCAGGCTTGGTGATGTCGTTTCCTGGAAGGATAAGATTCTCACTGCTAAAATTTCCTTGTTGCAAGATCTCCATTGGCCATTGCACTTCAGGGCAACAACCTCACCAAATCTGGGGGGCCCCGAATCTGCAAATTTCACCAGGGCAGGGAATAACTAAATCTGTTACGTATTCTTTACTTACCCCTTGGACCGACGTATGAGACATTTGGAGAATCTCTCCCATGCATAAACCTGCGACGCGAACTTCGTGCGTGGCACATCTAGGGTATTCTAGAGACTGCTCTGCTTACCCGGACTTATTTACAGCTAGAATTTCGGCGGACCCTCCAAACGTCCTATGCGTCCAAGAAATGATACATCATTCAAATTACAAAATTGCCAAGACTATCGGATACGAGTGATGGTTTATGATCCAACCCCCCTCATCTACATACGTAGGCTCAATAGTAAATTAATAATTTCGTACTCCCCTCATGGCATCAAGGGTATTGCTGGGGGCGGGAAACTCGATCATTGACTGCGCTGCTGATTCTGCTGTATACCCTATCTACAGACTCTACATGTACAAACTACACCTTAACGTAAATAGCATGCATCCCATGTATGCCTACCCAAATACAACCAGGGGTAGTGGCAGCCGCCAATATTATCAGTCGTATTTTTGAATATTTGGCAAGTAGACGTCCCTGTGCCTCACAACCTAGACTTGCACAAAGACCGAGTGACAATCCATGATCGGGCTCGGCCTCGGGACCCGGCTGTAACTCTATTGTAATCGATCGGCCGCGGGGTTGGAGTTGTTTCAAACTGCACTTGCTCACTCACCCACCCACTCTCTCCCTCATTCCCGCGAAAAACACCTTCTCGCGCGAGCTGGGCCGCACACCCTGCATAAAAATATCTATGCGGTTACCCCTGAACCTCAATATATGCAGGTACGCCCATGGCCGGAATAAAATTGTAATGTGAAGTACATAAGCAGGAAACAAAAGTATGACACATAGAAACGAAAGTGCATTTGCACATGATAGTCCTCGCTTTAATCCACGAAAGCGAGCACGGAAAGTAGAAACGAGTAAATGAAAGAACAGAACGAAACTGGAAAAAAAAGAAAAAGAGATCCCACTGAAAAACCCCGGATACCCACCCTACCATACCCTACTCGAACCCCTAAAATGCGAAGAAAAAAGGGAAAAGAAAAAATAAGAAAAACATAATAAACAATCCCTTCTCTAGAATGCCTGTCGGGGCTTCCTGATCAGATGAAAAACAAGATAAAGGTAAAAGGAAAATAAAAGAAATCCCTCTGCACGATATTTACAACCCACCAATTACCTATTTACCGGCCAAAGCAGCAGTAGTATTCAAAGCCTATAGCTAGGCCGTCGACGGCGCCCTAACAAAATACTCCGAAGCCGGTCTCTGCGGCGGCAGCAGCCTCTTCATCTCATAGACGGTAACATTTGTATTCTTCGCACACGTCTCAATAGCCTGTGTCGAAATCCATGTCTGCCGCACATGAGACTCCATATTCCTCAATATCGTCCTGCCCCGGCCGTAGCCACAAGATTAGCAACTAGAACTAAAAATCACTCTAGAAAAAACTTCTATTTATAGGTAGTCATGTGAAAACATACTCATGGTCCATTCCCAGAGCCAATTCAAAGATCTCCCTAACCCTTCCAAATCTACTCAGTTCCGCCATCACACCCCGCTCTTTCAGCGGCCACACGAGGCTCTGAAGCATCCCACGTACACCCCCGTAGGCGGGCTCGATACCGCTCCTAAGTTCCTCTAGGCTCCGGGCATACTCGCGGAGAGGCTCATCAATGGTTGAATTGAGTTTCTGCAGCGCGGGGGACTCCTGGACGGAGTCCGTGTACTCCTGGAGGGCGAGGGTGAATTGCTGGAGGAGGTGGAGCTCTAGGAGTAGATGTGAACGGGAAAGATGCGCACGGTGGACACTGGTGAAGTAGGTGTAGAGGAGAGAGAGAAGCTTGGAGAAGGCGTATATTATTATCAGGGCAGAGGCTGCAATCGAGAGAATTTCAGTCATGGTTTGTGTTGGGTTTTATAACGTTATGTGTTTCGGGAAAGTTTGAATTATGTGTGTTGTAACTGTCAGGTACGTGGGTATGGCCGTTCGTTATGAGGAAGGAGGGGGGGGGGTGTGGTAGAGGAAGTAAGCAGGTACATATGCGACTTCTTGGGGGGGCACTCAGTGCAGCCTTGTTAAGGCTCACACAACGCGTGAGTACAGACGTTTGTGTTTATCCCGATGATGCAAAGTTGTCGCATTCTTTTTTTTTTCCCACGGACCTTTTGCGCGCTTATGGTGTCCCGGGCCCGATCGAACGTTTAAAGGGTATTCCTCTGTCTCGCTGTCTCTCTCTGTTTTTGATATCGCCGTCACTGACTACATGCATGTATCTACTGTTCTGAGGGAATGAGAGGGGAGAGTGAGAAAAGAATTATTAAATTGGAACATCGATGATCACGGGAGAGTACGTGCGCGTGTTGTTTGTGTCTTTATTTTTATTTTAATCACCTTTTTTATTCTATCTTCTCCCCTTTTTTTTATTTTTTTCTCGCGGCGGTACTTTGTTGTGTTCTGTTTTAAACATGACCGCTGCTGTTTCTGTAGATGTGCATCCCCCATCCCCCCATCTTGTTCCCAAGACGGCGGCTACCCCCCCATGTGTGACATGAGTACGCACAGACCTTTCGAATCCAAGAAACTGTATTCTTGCCACGAAGGGGGCGGGGGAAGAAAACTGATTGGTCAATGACCCTGCCGTTTTTACCATATTGTTTAGATCAGGAACAAAAAAAAAACCCCTGATTGCGAGTGATAGCTCATGAGCATTTGTAGGCACAAGTGGGTGAGTGAAGGTACATACGTACTTTTACGAGGTAGGGGGCGTTGTCTATTATATTATTCTTACCCTACTCACCATATAATATAGTATTCTCATGCTATTATTTCGGATGTTTGTTCTATATACCTCACAACGGGACAGTGTTAAAGATCCCAGTCGCTCGAGAGCCCGAGAGCCCGGTAACAGGATTTTCGTAAGGGAACCGACATCGGTCGTGGAGAATGGGAGTGTGGAGTGCTTTTCTTTGGACCCATGGCGGGCTCCATTGCAAAAGACACCACTATTCGCACGGCACGGTGGCCCCCACGAGTCGTGACGGATTGATGTACAAGTGCACGTCCGTTCCCGGATAAGTAAAATACCGGGAGAAAGATAAAGAAGAAGAACGGCTTTGCCCGTTGATTCAATCCGTGGAAGCGATTAGAACAAATGTTTATGTGTGATCCGCTCGTGGCCGTTTCGCTGTTTGGAACAGTGGGCAGAGGAATGTGTGATGCCATATGCTGCATGGAAATAGCGTACTAAAGAAATCAATGGACGGATGATTCCTTAGACATTGTCTCAATATAAATCACGGTCACGAATATAAAGGTGAACTGAAGTCGAACGAGTTGGGGACTGATAGGGATTGAGAGGTGGGATGCCGTTGAGCCGAAAAGGATAGCAGCGGCTACGCACTAGATGACTGGCGCAGCCCTACGGAGTGCAGCGTAGTTACAGGCACGAGACAAGTAAGTTGTAAGACATGCAACAGTTTCCAACCAACGTCCTAATACACAGCCAGCCGGGAAGAAATCCCATCTGAGACCCAACACTCAAGCTCTCCCTTATAGAACCTCCCAATTTCCGTCACCCATCCCACAGTACTCACTTGTTTGTTGTTTGTTTGTTGGGCTCCCTAATAATTACCACAACGCGACAAGATCTACATCCACTGGTTCATTCTGTTTTTAGCCTATCCTAGCTACTCTATGGAGCTTTAGAGTAGGCATCTCCCGTCACGTTGGGTGCGAGATCGTCATTTCCACGTTTTTGTTTTTTTGGCTCATCCCTCTACGCGCTTAACCTGTCACCACATCGATCATGACGGGTTAGGAGGTTCTACTAATTAGGGTGGTCTCACTTCTAGTTATCGCGGTATTACTTGCCTGCCTGTTCCCCCAACAGCGCCAAACCACCACCACCACCACCACCACCACCACCATTTGATATATTATACCTGGCCTCCTGCCTAGCTACTAATGAGCTCAAATCAGGTATGTCTATTAATCTATTATTGGGAGCGTCATCTCCACGTATTTTTAATAGACACGGGTCCCCATATATAGGGAGAATCATATATATGTCGAACTACAATACCAGTTACTCATTTATAACCAGCGGTTTGAGCCCTGCTGGCTACATGATATAAGCTGACCTTGGAATCTCCAGTGGAATTTGGAGTAGGGAGATGAGGAGGCGATGCGTATAGTTGGATCAAAACGTCTACCAGAGAAGCGGAGATAATTAGTCATGTGGGGAGTGATCATCTTGCGATCGAAGGGATGTAGTTCTCGCTACGAACGGCTGAGGCTGAGGTTAAAGTTGAGATTAGGGTTCATACTCCTCACTCAAGCTTGTTGGTAATTGACGTAATCTGAGAGTGTACAGGGAAATGTCTGCCTATGTTTCTAATCTAATATCGACATGTTTCTGATCAAGAAACAAACCCAAACATGTCTCTCAGTAATATCGGCCCTTTCCCTCAATCAAATATTCCCGTGCTATTCAAGTCACCCGCCAAGAACTCTCAGTCAAAGGGGGGGGAGCACTTGGAAGTAATCCTAATGGTATGACCCCTGTCCTCCAGCCCTTCAAGAAAGTTCGATATGGCCTCCAAGCTCCTCATCTCTCTTTTTGGAACTCTCTACTCGAGCCAAATATCCGGACTACATGACGCTTGACTCATTTAGTAGGTAAGTCGGACATGGGCTTGCGTGATTAGGGTGTGTTGAAGCTAGGCAGTAACCCAGGCATTGTGTCCCGGATTTCTCATGAGGGTATGTTGGTCTTAAGCTTAGGGAGAAGCGTGGGGGTCGTTTGAGAAGCTTCTGTGTTTTCTTAAATTTCTAGGGGCTGGGGTTTGGGTTGATGTTTTTGCGTGCATGTATCCGCGGCCGAAAGATTATATGATGATAGTGCAGGCTGGTTGTGAGGAACCGCTGAAAATACATCTAGTCATCTTCACAAACTAAGATTTTATATATTTGTATGTATATCTCTACTAAAGAATCAAGCAGACCCTAGAAAAGAGTTTGAAAAAATACAGGCTAACCATGCAGCTCCAGTTGAGCAGTAATCCCCAAATCCATAAAAACATGAATGCGGTCGAGGACTGAAAATATTGTTCAAGTGCCCCTAGACTTTTAGTCTCGGCGACACTAGTAGTAGAGCCAAGGTATATGTACATGTAGCTACCCCGATATGTTGTCATCATCGCTGCTTATAACTCGATTAACCCAATTTCCAAAAAAAATCTCCCAAAATCTCTCATTACCACCACTAATTGCTACATCAATTGCCGTGTGCCCCCTCTTGTCCACAATATTTATATCAATGCCACCATCAATAAGTATTGGAATAACCTCCCCCTGATTAAGTTTACCTTCAGCTGCCCAATGAAGGGCTGTTTTCCCTTCAAGGTCCACAGCGTTTATGTCCGCCGCTTTCTTGAGAAGAAATTGTACTAACGCCTTGTGATCAAATTTTGCAGCGTGGTGTAAAGGAGTGTCATCTGTGCTGCCTTTAGCAGACACGTGATATTCATTATCAAAGAGTTTCTGAGCAACTAGCTTGTGTCCATAACTACATGCTAGATGTAGTCCGGACACAAGGTGGCCGAGGTCGTATGGATATCTAAGATAATAATCCGCATCATCACCACCAAAGAACGCATGGATAAACGTTACCACCGGGATCATGCGATTTGAGCTTTGGATAAGTTTCAAGAGACTCTCTTCAGATTCATATTCATCACAGTCCTTCAAGTGGTGTCGAATATGAGTTGCCGCATATACGATGAGTGGATGGGACTCAACAAGAGCCTTCCCCATCTCGATTTCTTCGTCCATATCATCGCAATCAAAATCCCATACTTCAATGTCATAGAATTTATCGAAAGAAAGATACGTGCAACATACTACTCCAATATTTGGTTTTGTGTGGATGGCGATAGAATTCTCCTCGAGGTACTCTTGAACAGTGTAATGTGCGAACCGAGCAATGTTTGTATCCTCATCAATAGTAACTAAGCCACAGCAGACTTCGAGTAAAGTCGGCTTATCGGGTAAATCCGGTTTGTCAAGCTCATATCGGCCAGGTTCTACAGAGACAGCTATTTGGAGGTCCTCAACTGTCAAAAGCGCCCTAGCGCCCATTAACCAGTAGAATACCCTCATGGCCAAATTAGTAGCATCTGTACCCTGTCGGTTGATTTCCTGTATTACCCTATCATATGTTGGGCTTAGAGGCTTTATTCCTGCGGAGGAAGCCTCTATTTTATCGAGTGCCATAAGAATTTGTTTGGGGGAGGTCTGCTGGCATAGATATTCAATATGGAATCGGACGAGCAGGAACCTACACCCGCGGTAAATATCAAAAGAGGTTATTAGAGCTCTGGGAGTAGTACCTACATTCCCTTTGCACATGCGGATAATTGATCTATTATCCTTTCCTTGCATTTGGCCTCCTCGATAAGACGTCGTGCTCTCCGATTTTCGTTGATTGTTTCCTCAACAAACTTCTTGATATCTCCCTCCTGAGCATAAATCTCGATTTTTTCCGCGTCAGAAAGGCTGCCTTGAATGTCTTCCGGATATGGCCGGCTGGTGAAAAAAAGACTGATGCCGTCCTCCATACCCAGGCGCTCAAATAACGGAAGTAGCTCCCTTCGTTGATATTCCTCGTGGCATTCATCAAGAGCATCAAATATGAGGAATGTTCTTGAAAATGACTTTCGCAGCGCCGAAAGACTTGCGTACAGCTCCTTCAGCGCGGGTCTCTTTTTATTGGGTTGAAGCTTGTCGTATAGAGACTCAGGGGAGATATTGCAACCGGCGGGCAAATTGCCTTAGGAGACTCGCAAAGACATTAGTGGGGCTTTGTTGGCTTTGTGCGTTGTAATCGAAATATATGTATGCAACGCAATAGTCTTCTTTCTGTGATAGAGCTTCTAAATGGTCTATCACAAGAGAACTAGTAAATATTCAATGTTTAGCTATGAAATTATACATCAAATTGGATGTCCGAACCTTATGAATGTTTTTCCAGCCCCCGCTAAGCTGCGTCAGATCCGTCCGCTTCTGCTAATTCCTATGGGCGAATAGTAGTACTTACGTATACCATAACCACAAAGCTTATTCGACTCCTGCTTCATCCACTTTTGAAAGCCTGGGAGCTGCAGGACCCAATCGCCTGTATTTTCCCGTCTTTTATTTGAAACTTCCGTATGGCGAGTATCAAATGGGCCTGGATATAGCCACTCCAGAACTTTCTCGCGCTTTTCCACTAAATAACAATCATCAATACAACACGCTGGATTTATTAGAAATGAAAGTTTACTCACTTAAACGATTCTCCTCCTGAATTTCAGAGTTCGACTTGATTCTATCTTTAAGATTGCGCAGTGTAACGTTTGTGTCATGAACAACAGTATATATATTCTGGGTAGTAATATCAATAACATCTGCAACATGTTTCGTTTCATATGCCACACGTCTACTATCCCGAACAACGTTGTCTGTCCTCTGAACAACAATGTCCATAGACCGAACATCAGCTTTAAGTGATTTTGTGAGGGCTCTATACCTCATTAGCACCACAACCGGAAGGGCCCAGTATCCCGGGTCCACATACAGTTGGTCCACGCTCATTGCAAAGTAAAATGCGCTCTTATATCGTTCTATCCGCGAAATATGCTGCATTGTTTCGGCTTCTTTGAACGGCCATGTCAAACTGTCTATTAACCCCTTTAGTCCGTCTCTATTGCCCAACTTTGATTGAAGCTCGGTGAGATGCTTAGTGCACCCCTCGATAGGCCCGCCTGGCTCGTTGAGTTGTCGGATTGCGGGTGAGTGCTGGGTGCCGGGTTTTTCAATATGACTCTGGAGATTTGTAAGAGTCCTAGCGAGAGAGCTGAGCTCATACACAAGGTCGTTGTAGTCCTTCGATGCCCGGGCTACTCCACCTATGTAGTCATAGCCCATCGCCGTCAGTTTCCCGGTAAACTGTATCAGGCCAACGATGTTTGCTGCGAGCCCAAAGGCCTCGAGTGCCATAGCTACAAGCTATCTAGCACTCTCTGATATGTGGGTAGATTGATGAACTTTAGTCGTTGGAGATTACCGACTTAATTCTCGGAAGTGGGGAGGTGAGGTTGTTCATACAGCCTTGTCTCTTGTGCGACCAGTGGTGCATGTGTATAAACTCTTACGCGCATCTAAAACCCTCGAACCAGTTACATACATACATGTATCAATCCCATCCCTCCCACCGGCACTGCAATAACCGCATTTCTATTCACTCGATTGACAAGTAGCCTAGTATGCCAAGCCCGCTTAGTAACACCATGTATCCTGAAAGTCTTCAATGTGATGCAACGGCGACAAAGCACCACAATCTCACAGCTACTAGCCACCATGCCCAAAGGTTGGAAGTAATTTATGTAGATTTAATTGCATCGGACAGAGCTATAGAATAGTATGTACGTGAAAACAAAAACGGAAAAGGTTAACTGGGTGGTGGTCGCTACACTAGAGTATTGAACTCGTTGGCCATGGATCGGAGCTTTAAGGATCCCCGGGGTACATTACGTTACCCTGAGTGTGTTTGTCTTTAAAACACACATGTAGTACAGGAAGACTTCTATGAAGAAGTAATTACAATTCGACACCATATATAACCATCGTAACGATACAGCATATTACATGGATCCAACTTTCGTCGAAATCACACCATTTACTTAAGACGTGAGTGTAGCTTTTTACACTACCTAGCGCACTACTCCCATACCATTATCTCCCTGCCCTGAGATGATAATCAAGCCTTGCCTTTCTCCTGCTCAAGAACCAACCGAGCGCCCATCTCCTGTAGTACAAACTTTTGAATTTTCCCACTAGCTGTCTTCGGATACCCGTCCACAAAAAAGACGTATTTTGGCACTAGATACCCACAAATTTAGCACTCTATATTAAGGCTTTTATCTACCAGTATAAAGGGGCGCAAACCTAGATGATTTGACAGTTTCTCTCTAACCCAGTCCCTCACCTCATCAGGCGTAATTTCTTTTGATTCCTCCTTCCTTACAAATACAGCAACCACCTCGCCGTATCTATCGTCCTTCAAACCAACAACTGAGGCTTCGATAACAGATGGGTGGGCAAGGAGGCAGTTTTCGATCTCCAGAGGATGCTATTAAATGTCCTATTAGCCGTGCCAACATCATTGCGATGCAATAAGGTCCAGGAGAGGCTGTACAATATTTTCTCCACCCCGGATGATAAGATCTTTTAGTCTTCCTGTTATCTAGGATTATTTTAGGGTACCTACTCATTGGATGTGACGGCGATGATACTTACCTTTATGTAACCTTCTTCATCCATCTCAGCTTCATCCCCCGTCTATAGTTGATCTAGGTCAGCAAGTGATTTCAGCCTAGCAGTATCAAAAAAGAACAGAGATACTTGCGTGCATCCAAACATTTCCCTTCTCATCTTGCATCATTACTTCAGCAGTTCGAACTGGGTCGTTCCAGTAGCCCTTTTGCACAAGATAGCCTGAAACCACAAGTTCGCCCTTCTCGCCAACCGGAAGTATCTTGTTGCGATCATTTGCAGACACTATTTTCGCCCTACAAGAGTTTAGCTACCCCCCTACATATGAACATAGGTAAATACTCACTCAACATGGGGTAGAAGCCGCCCAACGCTATCAACCCGCTTGATTAAGGGATCATCTGTCGTCGTCATTGCGGAAACCGGTGATGTCTCTGTCATTCTACAACACCTTTAGAAAACGTTCCACAATTTGTAGAGAGTGCCTCACCCGTAGCATATAGCTGGATTCCACGTCACTTAGTCAATCTGATATCAAAATATTTCCCAGATAGGCAGGGCATACTTAATTCCGTCAAATTCAACGTCGAATGTAACTTTTTCATCAGTTCCGTCGGAATGCTACTCCCCGCAGCTATACCCGTGCGAAGATACTGAAATCCCTCATATGGTACCTCGCCGCGCTGTAGTAGTTCTAGTTCCGCTGTAAACATGGTTGGGACGCCATAGAGGGCGGTGCATTTCTCTTCCTGGACTGCTTTTAGAGTGAGGAGGGGGTCGAAAGACTCCGAAGGGAATACGATTGCCGAGCCTGGCCACATTAAAGTCACATTAGATGTGAGCTATTGACCGGGGAAAGAGGCTCACCATGGGTAGCGGTCGCCATGTAGCCCAAGACACATCCGAAACAACTATATTCCATGAGTATATTCGTTTCTATAGCTGCTCTATGTGTTTACTCACTGGAATAACGGCGGTGGACAGCACACGATATCCTTATTTGTGAGTAACATACGGTCACCAATACTATTACCATTATTCAGAATCCCTATATGAGTCAGGCAAGCTGCTTTCGGCATTGAAGTCGTTCTTAAGCACCCCCATCATATAAGTAAACGTGGTACATCAATTAATAGCCTGGTAAACTCACCCGCTCGTAAACTGAATGTTTACTATATCACTCGGGTCCAGCCCCTCGTCGCTCAAAGTACCACGGCCAGTGCCATCTTCGAGAGTATCTTTAAACACCTTGAACGCCTTAAACCTTGATGGGTCGACCCGTCCATATGAATTATCAACCATGAGAACATTCTTGAGCGACGGCACAGTCTCCGACTCAATGGACGTCTCTAATGATGGAAAGAGCTGCTGAAATAGTGGTACATTTGACCTTGGAGGTTTTCGGGGAAGGTTTGTTTCTAACGATATTATCAGGTGCGATGTATCAAGATGTTTTAACGCTGAAACGACCTGGTTGGAATTGAACGATGGATTCAGAGGGACCTTTCTACAACGTCAGAATATCACTCCAGGGCACCAATTACTTGATCTGAGCTTAACCAGTATAGCGCCAAGCTTAAAGATTGCATAAGTCGCAATCGCAAACTCGGTGTTATTTCCCAGCGAAACAGCAACGCGATCTCCCTTCTTTACACCAATGTTCGCAAGGCCATGTGCAAGCGCCGTCGATTGTGTGTGTAGATCATCATACGAGAGCCTGACGTTCTGATGTTTCGATATCACGCTATCCAGATAGGCAGTCAGCACCAAATACCAGCAGAGAGTCGGGGGATAGGAGGGCAAACGCTGGCGAATCACCGTATTTAGATGCAATACTGGCGATATGACTTCCAATTGTTTGCTTCAATAGCGGAGGCTACTTGAATCAGTTTTGTTAATTCTAGCTACTAGGGGAACCTCTTACCTCGGATGGACCTCGGTAATGGCTCTGCGTTAGGAGGGTTCTCGAGCTTGAGCTTCGGATGGCTGCGATTGAGCGAGCTCGGAAAGTCCTGAGGATATGTGTCGTGAGCTTCATATTTGGTGTAAGATTCTTAGATTGTAAAAGCAAAGTATTGGTATATATGTGGATAAGGAGGTATACAGCAGGTTTTGGTGATTAATAAATCCTTAACAATTCGGAATATCGAGTGGGGAGGCACACATACTGAGCATCAGCCTGAAGAGCTACCCTGGGGAGGCTGCTCGGCAACCCTGCAGTGGAGGAGTGGGGTAATCTGGGGTGCCCGGAGATTGCCGTGCGCATGTACCAGATCTGCGACTTGGGTGCAACCATGGTAAGAGCCGAGTGATAGATTGTGATGGGTATTCACCAGTTGCTTTTGTTCTAGTATACTAACCCTGCGCTTAAAATACATCTCTACTCTAGTCATAAGTCCTCCTCTTCCCTTAGTATGCTAAGTGAATACTTACATGTAGCACATATACTGCCTTCTCGGTGCCTGCCGTAGGTACGTAGCCAGCCGTATGTTGGAGCAGATTAATCCCCGAATTTTAATGTGTTAATTCTCAGTGACTGAGAAAATATAATGTCTGACAGCCTACTGGAGTTCTATTACACGGTTTCTTGCAGGCTACATTTTTTTTCTCCCATCCCAAGTAAGGGTAGCGCCAAGCTATCCATAATGGGAATTACGTACCAGCAGCGCCGTCTCTCCTTGAATAATAAATACCACACCTAAACTGAGGATCCGAAGATGGTCGGCCACTTAACCCAACCTCCGCCTTCACCTCAGCTACCACTACCGTTTGGAACTACCCTCTCAAGTTCTTTCTCGGTATTGGTTGGGGGAGGTAGTGACGACTTTCACGGCCCTCCGACACGTATAAAATATCAAAACTGCGTCTATGCACTTTATGTTGTGGTAGCATCATTGAGTTTCTCGCTCGGGTACAGATGCCATTACCCCGCCCTGGATGATGGGATATATGGCCACAATGCGGTTTGACGGATGCTTGGCAGATTAGACACATGTAGTCGTCATACATGTGCAAGCCCGGTTTCAAGGATGAGATGGTAGAAGCTATGGCTGTAATGATATACCTCACAACCAATGATATCAGGGATGTTGATCCCTGGATTAATTGGTCTTCTACGTTCCACTGGGGCCAGTCACTCATGTGTTGTACATTGACGGGATCGTGGTTTCGAGCTTGGTGACGGAGATCTGTGGGCTTTCTTTGCTTTTACTCCCCAGAGTAGGGAGATCTTGGGGTAAGACCGATTTCATATCGCTGATATCTTTGGGTCTTCCTAGGGGCTGTGTTCCTGGGGCCTAGGCTTCGCAGTTTGGCGTTCATAGGCATCGGATGCATGAGGGGTTTATTGGGTGGCAGGTATTGATAGAGGATCGCGTTGCTGCCAGCGTTTAAAGCTTTCGTCGGTTACCTCTTTTTTTCCTTTTCCGCAACCACACTAGCTACCCTCCTCAGGCTTAAAGTATACCGCGTCTCTGGGGGACTTATAACTAAATGAATTAAAGCATAGATACAAGGTTGATGGGGGCGATGAAGTAGAGGAGAAGTGTTGGGAAAAAATAAAATACATGAATAATACTTCAGTAACGAGGCCGGTGTACTGTTGTCTATATAGATTTCCGTCATTAGGGGTTTGTGTCCTTTTATGACTTATCTTTTTGGGACCCTCCGGTGCTAGTAGGTGCTTTGAATTTACAATTAGCAAACTGAGCTGAGAGTTCTAGATTGCTTATTCCCAATGGATTCACTCGGCCAATGTGAATAATAGGTTTAGACAAACAACCAAAATTGCCAAGATGAGCAAATAAATGTATGCAAAGCTTACAGCTGCTTAGGACCGGCGTAGTAATGGGCGGGTATCCACTTATCGGGCCAGATTGTGAGACCTTGGTCGGGGCTTCACCGGCCAGAACATGATCCCATCCTACTGGGTTTTCGCAAATGGAGCCAGCTCCATTTTCCGGTAACCTGATTGATGCCGATCCAATAGCCTGCCAATCAGATAGAGCTGGCTCCATCTGCGCAAAGTCTCTAATATGGAATCCAAGGCGAGAGCTGATATCGGATGCAAGTTTCCTGGCCGGTTTATTCAATTGGTAGTTTGAACACTGGCAATGTCGAGTCCTGGTGCCTATTGCATTCTAGAGAAAGAATTGAAAATTGAGGGTTAGGGCCAATTATGTAGGTGTCTGGTGCTGTACCACCTGACTGGCCTATCCTCCACCTCATGAAACAAAAGCCCTACTGCTCAAGCTGATATGGAGCAGCTGATGCTCTGCTCAGATTGAGCTTTTGAGCTGCAGCTGAGCATAAAAAAGAAAGAAGATTGAATGACAATCCTGATAGGCTACTCCGGCCAGTATTCGGTTTTATTGGCCGATATTTTATGTGTTTCTAGATATTATTTTCTGTGATTTTCAGAACGGCGACGTGTGTCATATGTACTCTGAGCAGGGCCCTCGTAGCGAGTTACATACAATCCGTAAATGAATACAGGGTTAGGGTTTAGGTGGTTTGGTGGTGGTATTGGTCAGTGGGCCTCGTCTAGTCAGGTCGTAAACTCTATCATACACACCACCCCTCCGTGCGCCAATCGGCGAATGTGCCTAATGGGATGTTATTGGTTGAGACGTTCATCTCGCATCGCTTTTTTAGCACCATCACCGGTGAGTGTTTAAAAGTAGGCATCGAGCACGTGAGATATATATAGCTAGATGGATCCATCATTGGTGTAGGTAGATGTTCTCTCGATCCTGCCCTTTTTCGTATCGAGAAGAAGCCTCAAGATTAGGACCCCCGGATGAATGTGAAAAACAAGCTCTTCTAGTGAATGCTTGTCCCGGCACTAGCGGGCTTGGAACTGCATTAGCGAGGACAAGGGTTTGTGACGGAGTGGTCTCCGTGTGTCTAAGAGCGGAGGAGTGAATGGAGGAGAGCAGAGGGGGAGAGAGAAGAGGGGGGGCCCCCGTTGGTGGAGGGGGGGAAGAGAAAAGACCCGTGCATACATGCATCCAGACAGACAGACTGACAGACAGGAGGGGTAGCGCTCACACTCACACTCACACTCACTCACACTCACACACACACATCTTCACATCTTTCCAGTGGATCCACAACCAGGTAAAACACTCCGCCATGCCAGATCAACGCGTTCTCCCGGAAAAGTCACCTGCTACCGCGAATTATCCTGATTCTGATGCTCGTACTGCCCATGCTAATAATACAAATACTAACTCTCCCTCATCATCCCGCCTGAAGCTAAGCCTTGTCATCATCGTGCCTGCCCTTGCGGTTCTTATACTATCCGCGCTACTGCCAATGCTGCTAGACAACACGGGGGAGAAGAGGTCGGCCTTACTAGCTTCGGAACAGTCTGCACATAGTATTAGTAGTAAAGGTGTTAATAGTGGTAGTCTACTTCTTACTTCATCTTCTTTGTCTTCTTCTACCCCTCCTTCTTCCTCTCTTCCTTCTTCTCTTAAATCTCATTCTTCCCATTCTACTACTTCACTATCGTCATCTTCCCCTTCCGTGAAACCCCACACCATTGAACAATACAACCTAAATAACAACAATAACAATAACAACAACGGCTACAACAACGATACCTCAGCCATGACTTCCACTTCTGTTGTCGTTGCTGCCACGGCCCATGATGACCTAAATCATGTTCCAAGTCTCCCTCCCACAACAAACCTCAGTTATCTAGCCGAAGGTGCCGCAAACGTTATCTATCGTCTATCCTCACCCCCAGGTGCACCACAGTATCCTAACCAGCTTCTCCGTCTTCGAAAGGCCCTTCCCAGCGCACAGCCAAATAAGTTAGCCTATGCTCACCTTCTTCACACCTTTCATCCACTCTTTCCAGACCATCTCCTACTCCCCACCAGTCTGATCCGCATCCCCTCCTCGATCTTGATCCGAGAGAATGCAGCGCTCCGTGCAATGGAGGAACAGAACAAGCGATCTCCCAAGAGACAGGGCCTCTATCTAGAGGAGGTAGACGAGGAATTTGGGTTCCTGATAATGGACATGTCGCCGCACCCTATGCCCACACCTCCGTCGTCACCCAGATTCCTATCACGAGTATTTTCTCTACTGCCTGGGCGCCGTAGCAAGCGTTCAAGTGACCCCGATTTGTCCCTCCCTGCGCACGCACAGCGGACGAGACAACTCCTCATAGAGTTCAAGCCGAAATGGGTTCTGCAGTCACGGTCAGCGCCTGACTCATGGCGACGGTGCCGTACTTGTGCCCTGCGTGTTTCCAAGCACCAAAAAAACAACTTTTGTCCGCTGGACCTATCATCAGGCGAGGAGACGAGGGTCCGACGCGCGGTACAGTATATTATCCCTGCAAAACAGCCCTCCAACCTCGTTCTGGCCCCAGGAGTCACATGGACGGCGACGCAGAAAATTATTGCCGACCGGATAGTACGGTATCTGTTGGAGGGCGACCTAATGACGTCGCTGAAGAAATTGAACAAGGATCTCGATCCGTATGGGCCTTTGGCTATTCAGACGATGAGCCAAGAGCACAAGGAGAATTTTGTGAGCGCAATGACAGTCAGGGATCTGACCATCTTTTTACGGATTGATCTTGACTTGAAGGAGGGGGACAAGAAGGCTGTGGAGGCACGGATCGGAGACTTGGACCTGAAGACGGGAGACGCGGGAAAATGGAACTATTGGTCGGGTGTGGAGAAGACATTACGGGAAGGGGGGTACTATGCTGGCACTGAGGAGGGCGCCGAGGAGAATGGGGTTTGGTGTAAGCTATAGGGACTGACTGGCCTTTCTTCCTACAAGAGAAACAATTTTTTTTTTTTTTACTCTAGGTTTTGGGGGCAACTTCGCGATTCTATCATTTCTTTTCTTCCTGTTCGGCTTTCACGATGATGATAATGATGGAGTTTTTTCTTCTGCTTGGGTGCAATTGGGTTGTTTTATCACTACTAGTTGGTTGGAGCGGCTACGTATACTATTGTTATTACTACCACTTACTCTTTACTAGTGTTACTTGTGGACGCGGTGATGGTTTTGTGGCCGGGCTAACTAAGGATTGGCCGGGGGAAAAATATGAGTAATGATAATCATGAGCATTCACTTTGTTATGGGCTTTTTTCTTGGTGCTTGCGTATTGTATGTCTTGGGTGCAGCTTGGTTGCGAGAGCTCCGGTGGTCCCGGCGCGGCAGCGAGCTAAGAGATCTAGGGCTTTTCCCCCCTTGATGGCCCCAGTAAAAGAAGAGCGAGAAAAAAAGCGACTACAAGGTTTGTGGAGCGGAGTAGCGAATGATATTATTAGAGGACTCAGCCAGATCTCGTTCCTGAGATGGCGGCGCAGGGACGGGGCTTGGCTTTTCGATAAGGTTGCACCGGCCACAGAACTATCCCCCCCCTCCTAACCACCTGCACCATTATAGCACATTACTCTACGTACTCTAGCTGTTTTCTGGTGGTGTAGAGTGGGTAGGGATGTGGAACCCGGTCGTTGGGTGTTCGGCACATCAGGCAGCCTTACTTACACATCGCAGGAAGTAATCAGCCTCACGTCGATGGGTATATGTGGATAATGGGCCACAGTAAAACTAATCTGTGTCTGTGTCTATATATATCTTGTAGCTACATGTACTAATACATACAAGTATGTACCTACGTAGACGCCGTTCTCCTCTACCATGACTCTCGAGAATCCTAGTGTTAAGATGGGTATACATGTATATATGCCTGGTAGACGTGACAGCATGATGGTCAATGCTTTTTAAGCTTATTGTTAAGGTGTAGAGTATATGAAGTTAGGTGGGGACCGAAATGGTAGGGTTAGGGTTTGATCATGAGCAGAGCTGTACCGTAAGACAGCTTTCAGTGGAGTAGGTGCTGCCTACATGTAGCTACGATTCGAACCCAACTAGGTGGTATATGGTACCATCTTGGTGTTGGAGATTCTGCAGCGAGGGATAGTAATGCTAGATCTTGCAGTGTTGAGCAGACGTGGCTGTTTCTTCTCCTGGGTAACAGTGTAGTTAGGATTTGGGTTTACCAATGTGTAGCTAGCGCCACGGCCCAGATGTAGGTACAGGTTTAAGCAAAAGCTTGTCACCGCTCTTCTGCTTTTTAGGTATCAGTTTCCTCTCCATCTACTAAATACTAAAGCGCGTCATATCCTTTAGAATCGAGCCTATACATATTTCTGGGGGTTTTGTCGCAAGGTCGTCTTAGCCTGATGTTTGAGTAATAAAACGCACCCCCCGATACCTCCTCGCCCTAGCCGTACCACTACCGGTAGCACTGGGATGCGGGTAAAAGCTCGGTATCCCCAACTGACAACAGTGCCTAGCCGATAATATGATTCCAGAGCCATGGGTGTTGAGGTACATATCTCTACGGTGTGTACCTTCTGGCACTAAAGATTGTATCTCCAATCTGTAGACATGGGAGGGGTGTCCTGCATCACCATATGCATGCATGTTGAGTAACAACGCCTATGTTCATCCACACCTCGCTCATGACTCCAACATCGCCTCATCTCACCCTAAAGAGTTTGCAAACATGGACCTACCCTACGAGTTATCGGAGCAAATAATCTCCTATCTCACCCCGCGAGACCTAGTTTCAATGTGCCTAGTCCATTCATCACATTTGAAATCTGCAAGGAAATTCCTCTACCGCGAGGTTTCTGCACCACTCTCACTTGCTGGTATCCAACGGTTCCTCGAAATCTCCCGGGACCCCACACTTTCCCCCTTGGTCCATACCTTTAGATACCCAACACATGTTGCGGTTTTGATTAAAGATCTTCGTGGGGACCAACCCGGCTTACCCGATCAAACGCCGGTTTTGGGGGACAATTCTGCCAATATTGTCTTACGCAAAGAAATACCAGAGGAGTACCTTGAGCTTGTGGAAGCAAACAATAGAGAGTGCCAGGAGTAGCGCAGACTGTTGTTTTCAAGTGAGCACGAGAAGATAATCAAGGAGGCGGTGAGAAACCTGCCAAACCTCACAGGACTGAGTCTACAGTTTGGTTGCTTCAAGGTCAAAAAGGTGTTGCAGCCCTTGGTGAAAGCGGCTTGGTGTGATAAATTCAATGGGATTTCGGGTGAGGGTAGCTGCATCTCTCGCTCGACGTTCGACTCGGGACCAGAATTCCTGCCAAGTGTACAAAAAATCCTCTCCGAAATCCTTTTCTATCCCAAAATACCAGTCAATACTGTCTATCTGGGGGGGGGGGGGGTCAGGGACTCTCCCAAGATTTTGGCTCGACCTCCCTCCGGGTGAGAAGCGTTTGCGGCTCACGCGGGCGTTGAGGGACACGAGGACTCTTCGCCTCCAAATTGACCCGGTCATAGGACCAATGCATATAGGGACTTTCTGTTTCCCGCCCGTGGGGTTTTTTGGGGGGTTAGCGGGGCTTCGGAAGCTTAGTATAGTCGCTACCCACCCAACTCAACAGATCCCAGGTCCTCCCTTACTTCCCCTCATATTGGATTTTATAGAACCAGGATACAAAGTCCATACCCTTGAACTGGAAGGTATTCGAATCTACGCCTGTAACATACTGAGGCTCTATAAAACGGTTCGCAGTACTTTGAAGTTCTTGGTTCTGCGACGAATCTGTTTGTACCGTAGAGGCTGGAAGGAGTTTATGGAGGACTTGAAAGAAACGGCAAAAACGAGTCCTCGGCTCGAGGGTTGTGAGATTGAAGATATTTATGAGCCGTTTGAGCGGTCCCTTCGCCCCTCACCAGGGACTAAGGGGTTTAGGAAATTGCCTTGTGAACAGGTGAAGGGTATGGTCGACTATCTTTTGAGTAGGGAGGACCACATGTCTGTACTTGATTAGCAGACTTCCAATGCTAGCAGTTATGTGACTGAGTTTTAAATGAGCTCATGTACCGCCGGGTTCACAGAGGCGGGATATAAAGGTTGGTCTTACTATATATCTTTTTGGATAGATACATGTACAGTCGCGGACACTCAAAACCGACCCTCAGTTATATTGTTGTAGAGGCTATGTGTAAGTGATTTTTTGTTTGTTTCGAAATACCTTCAGGACGTAATAGAGCTATTCCTGGATAGGTGTTGTGGTGTTGTGTGGTGTTGAAAGCCAGCGGGTGAAGGATAGTTTGATGGCCGGATTTTCTTGTCTTGGTTGAAGGGGGAGCTCTTGGTCATGTATGCGCCATGCAGTATGAATCTTACTCAGCACTTTAACTTTAGTTGCGGAACGGTGGAAGTAATTCTGAGCACCCAAGCAGAACCACCCCACCAGAGAGTGCTCAACAGTTTCAGCGAACAAGCAAGCAAGCAACAATCGTTGCGACAACCATGTTCAGACTCCTCAGCCGCCAAGCAGTCAAGGCTATCCCCAGGCCTTTTCGTCTCTTCAGTGGTACCGCATCACGCCATGTCCATAGCATGGAAGCCCCGTATACTGGTCCTCCGAGTTACGATACAATCGCTCGGCGGTTCTCCTCCTCCGAGGTCGATCCGCAGTCCTATTTCACCCGCAAGCACCAGCAAGAGGCTAAAGAGCGTGGTGAATACATTGATATCCATGATATCGGTGGCGTGGATCCGGAAGATTATGATGTCTTGATTTCGGACGTTAATGATGAGAAGTTGCGGAGTGAAGTTGCGGAGGTGGTGGGGCTACCATACCATGCGGAGGCAACGAAGGAAGATGCCAGCAAGGCGATGGAAATCGGGGACTGCTATATATTCGGGCGGAAGTTTCGGGCAATATTCCCAGTGGTGGTTGGTAATGGTACCCGGGCCCATTGGGCTTTCTTTATCGTGGACACTGGATCGCCATTGACGTACCTTTCCGCCCAGGTAGGCGCTCCTACCTAGTCTCGATGCCACTGCTACCTCTGAATAGGAAGCCTGCTAAGTAGTCTAGACGAGCGACCTCTTTGATGTTTCAGAGGAAAGCGAGCCGAATCTTATCAAAATCGGTGGACACCAAACCCCAGTCTATAGGTCGCCTACCAGCTCAGGTTTTACCGAACTTAATCTTCTTGGCATGGACTTCCACCATTATTATAATATTTATCAGGTGAATGACTTTAAGAAGCGCAGAGCTAGATTGTACTTTGGCCAAAAGTGGAAGATGATTCAGTTTGAGCTCTAGGAGGACAGGCGATTTTTTTTTCTTTCGGAGATGGAATATTGATACTACTTAGTGGGGGACCCCTTGAGCGAAGCGAAAGAGGGGGGCGTAGCCAAAGCGGGTGGAAAGGGTAGTAGGTATCCACTTGAGACCCCCGGCTTTTATGTCACGGACGGCCAGAACCCCGCCCTAAAGCGATACGGAACCTCACCTCCCACCTCACCTCATCTCATCTCACCTCATAACCATATCTCTCTTCGGCACAAGGGTAAAAGGTATAAGGTACATGTACACAAGTAAGGCACACGCTCGGTAGCCCGAAACGAAAGACAAGCAGACACATGTACATTCCAGCCACCTGAAGATATGCAATGTAGCTTAATTGATCAGACTGGAATGTCATTCTTGCAACAACATCACGTCCCATCACTCGTCCACCTACCAGCCCCCAACCCCGCGCTTCCACCCGTACTCTAGATCACGCACGGGGGTCGACTTGGCACCACCCAAGACACTGTTAATTGGCAAGGGCCCAACAACAGCAAAAGGCCCGCGCCGGGCACGTGAACGGATCGCGTTAGGTTTTGGATCTGGGCATGTGGTGATCGTGATCATATATCTTTTTTTTTTTTTTGATCATCGCGCCGGAGAGATTCACGTACATACCGAGATATCTGCTTTAGAGTAGGTATAGCTATAGTAGCTACATGTAGCTAGCTAGCTATGTATATAGAGTAGCTACTCTACTCTACAAGAGCCTAAAAAAACAAATACAGGTACAAATTACACTTTACATACCGCATCCCCACGCGTCTTCTTCGCCGTCGTCCCATCATTAGAGTCTCCCGAGACCTAAACCCGTAGCAATAGCTACAATACCAAAGAAAGAGAGAAAAAACAGAAGAAACATAAAACCCCCAATCCCCAATTAACACCAAACAAGCAAAGAGACAAAGAGACAAACAAGCAACGTCCATACCAGCCTACATGAGCATTCCCGCCAGCAGGGCCGCCGGGACCGCAACAAGCAGCGACCCAGCCCACGCCGCCCGGCCTGCCGCCGCGCCAGCCTGCGCAGGCGAGTTTGACGCGGTGCTTGAAGGCGTCTCCGTAGCCGTGCCTGTGCCGGTGGTGCTGTTGCTGGTGGTGGTGGTGGCCATTGACCCGCTGCTGCTGCCGCCCGTCGACGAGGCCGCCGCACTGCTGCCTGTAGCGGTGGTCATGCCCGACATTGAGGACATCGCGCTGGACGTAGAGTTGTTGTTTGAATTCTCACCTACCCAGAACTTATTTTAGCCCCACACTCGCAAGAGAGAGGGAGAGGGGGGGGGGGGGAATGTATATATAAACAACTTACCAGTGAGGTACGGGACACAGCTGGTCGCCATCTCGAGACTCACTTTTATGAGGTCGTCCTGGTCGTCCTTCGAGCAGCCCAGGGTGCAAGCGGCGTCGCTGCTGCTGGCGTTCATGGAATCGCTGGCTGTGCAGACACACTCGAGGTTGTTGCTTGCCGAGTCGCATTGCTTTTTCACGGCGGCGATGGTGTCGGCGTTGCAGTCCTTGATGCAGGTGGGGAGGTCGTCGAAGAAGTCATTGCCGTTGGTGTAGGTGCCGGAGACTGAGACAACAGCGGCGGCGAGGAGGCTGAGGGCGAGGGTAATGGTCGAGGAGCGCATCTTCAATTTTGGTTGTTTGGTTCTGGGGGGGGATCGAGGGTGGGGTGTGGTATATAGGTAATTGCTTTGTTACCTGAAGGTTTTCAAATCGATCAGACGTGGAGAAGTGCAGAATTGGAAGATGAGTGGGTGTGTGCACGTAGGCTCGTATATATATATACATTTCCCACTCGCTCCCCTTCCCATCCCTCCCCCGTTCTCCATGCCCCCTCCCCCCTCAAGGAGGCATCGTGGTACCATTGGAATTCTGGTAGTAGAGGCGTATATACAGGGGGGGGGGGGGGCACTTCTGCTACTCTGCAATATGTAGGTTACTTCAGGCGAGGGAGAGGCTGGCTGGCCAGGCCAGATCTGATGGATGGGTTCCACATTCTTTGCACACACACGGCACATGCACCCGCGGGGTGTGATCATGATCATACTCGGGGCAGGTAAATACATGTAGTACCGGACAATGCAAGTTTTGTCTCTGCAGTGGTTCTCGCCTAGTATGCGCACCCATTGGTGAACCAGAGACCTTTATTGTCCGGTACTTTTCACCTGCCCCGAGTATGTACATAAAATAAAATAAAAAAAAAAGGTCTAGCTTGAGACGGGACGAGACAGGCCAGCTTCGCGAATCCGGCTTGTTCGGCACATGTATCTTGTCTCGTCTACCATGATAGATATCGATCCTAGTTTCCGGTATACTGACCGGGGTTGGGGCTGGGACCGAATCAAACCTGCATTCTGTGTAAATTTTGTATACTTGTGAGTGTGACAACTGACGGTTTTCCTGACATATGCATTTATTCTATTACTCCCTGGTAATAAGCCAGGCCAGGGAAGTCTTTGGAAAATATCTATAATCCAGGGGCAATTAATAGATGCGGCGTTGTAATTACTGGTTCGCTTCACAGCCTTGCGGCTCGAAGGTGGTGGTGAGGTATTGATCCTTGCATACGCATACATATATCTATTAGATGTGTCTAACCACACCTAGATCCCAGCCGCGCAAAGCTTATGCTGTAAGGGGGAATATATTAATATCATGACCCAATCCATTCAGTAAGGGCTGTCTTGTAGAAACCTACACACACGCGTGCATGTCGAGCCCGAGTCCATGATCCCAAAATGTTAGAGTAGACCATGCTAATAGAGGGTGGATTAGCGGCGGTGCATGGCGGGGGAGAGTATAATACCATGGCCAGGCCTCAATCTAGATTGTCAATAATATAGATCATGTAGTCACGATCTATACCGCGCAAATATATTCCTGCATCACGGATCAATGTGTAGCTCGCGAAAACATGGCTTACTGGTATCATAACCTTACTGAATAGGAGATCATGAGAGGGTACGGGGCGCAAAGAAGGAAGTTACCCACGTGGATTCATGAAGTAGTCAATAATAGTACATGTAGATAAACCAAACGTGTACCTTACATACTGGCAGCGACTCCTGATGGAAGTGGCCACCACCTACAACTCTTGACATCTCCAGTGCCAGGGAACCTGGCCTGCTTCTAGAGAACCGAGCGACATGTGGCCCGCCGGAGAACCTAACCAGAAGCTTACTTCTTGGAACATGCACATACACACTCACTCACTGCCAAGGCCATGCCACTGGGCGAGACATGAGTTGAGCCGGAGAGACAGGATGCAGACATGACACATCCCGTCAACGCGCCGAAACAACCTCCTCTGGGGTATGTAATAGCAGAAATGTCTAAGCTCATGTTCGATAAAGGGAGATACGAGATCTAGACACGACGGCCGCATTGTACGGGAAATATGGCAAGGCTTCCCTACACTAGCTCTAAGTATGATGATTAGTAATATCTTTTCATACAGCTACGTTTTCTTCCCGTACTTGGCGGAACAATAACAGTGGTGTATGCAGCATATATGCATGTGTGTAGGTATGGTATACGAGTGATAATTCATGATTAGTGGTCGTAAGATTTTTGTTTTTTTGTTTACATCATTAATTGTATCATTGGTGGTATGAACTCTACCTGGGGCTCGCGGTGTGTCATATACGGGGGTTGGTGGTTCTGGAGGCAGTAATAAACCCCAAAACTTCCTTCTATTGCTGCCGCAATGTTTATGCCGTGGCCCATTCGGGCGGTCGGTTTTCTACAACTACATGTATCTATGATAGCAAGCCATTTTGCTCCAACTCCCCCCCGAAAACTCGGGCAAAAAGGTAAAGGCCGCCCAAGATAGCCACTTTAAATGTGCGCGCATGGATAGTTGAACTGATCTCCCGTACCTCCCCAGCTTCCATACAGCTATCAAGCCACACCTTAATCTCTATCCCTGCCAGCCTCGATCTTCCCAGTCACCCTAATTAATCAACCTCTCTCCACGCCATCTCTGATCTGCACGCCAGGGGTATTGGACTGTATTCCCTGTGCCAGGATGTTGGAGAACAGAGCTACTATACAACAAGAGAATCACCTGAGGGGGGGGTTCTAGCTTGGGGGATATCTTTTACGGCGGCCTGTGATAGTATTTTGAGCTCTATACAGCCTATTAATATTCCTGGAGGGCTTGATTTTCTTATATTATGCGAACTTTGAAGGGAAATTAAGGGTAAGACTCGGGTGTCGGCCCCGAACAAAAACACCGACTGGGTGTTTTCGAGTGATGTTTCATGATCATAATATTATGTCTATCAAAGTGGCGGTGCAGACATATATAGCAACTAGAGGGTTGGGGCTCCGCCATCTCATGGAATCTTTCTCGCGGTTCCATCGATTGGTAACTGCAGTAGTATATATAGAAATGGACCAATTTAGTGGCGTACGGCGAGTAGTTGCGATCCGCGAGGTGAAAGCCAACAAATCTGCAATCCTGTTGGTGGTTTTCATAGGTGGCTAATACCACCGGAGTTTCTTAGTTAACATAGAGGGGGATGATCTTTTCGCCCTCGGATGTATACCTAGTCCCGCGTGCTTCAAGGGATGAGTTGAGGTTGTGGTGGTTGTAATCGGCGCCCTTTCCTAGTTAGAGCATCAATCCTGAGATGGCACAAAGCTCTAGGAGGGAAGTATAGGTTGAGAATTGCAAAAGATATTGCTAGATGGATCTTGATCCTCAGGTTGTAGGAGACTGTAAAGAGATTCTGTGGAGCAGGTATGAATATCTTTGGCCTGGTCGTGGTCCTTTGAGGGTATAAAAAAGATCTAAGAGATACTCAAAGGGGAGGAAGGTGCCTAGAAAATCGGTAGTAGGCATCACGTAATCAAAAGGGGGGGGGGGTGTTTTAACATTTACAAGTTGAGAACCGTATATACCGGCCTAAGATCGCTGCATTGGATAGAGCAACAGAGGGGAGTGAAGTGGAATGGAGGGGGGACGGGTACGTGGGGGGCGGGGTGGGTATATCCACGATAACTCGGACGATATCTTTCTCCTTTTTTGTCAACAGACTCAGAACTGCCTAGCAGCAAAACGCCTAGAGCATCATCTCCAGCCAGTGGTTAGTTCCTTATGGCTCTGACCCAGCGTTCGCAATTTGTACTGCTCGAAGCTGCTATTGTCTGAGTATTGTAAGGCCCAAGTAGCCGTTGTTTTGTGGGGGTGCTTCGGTCTACAATATAGCCGTGTACGCTTCCTTCTCCGACCTTGTGGTGGTGGTGGTGGTGGTTCTCGAAATGGGTAGATCTGGATTTCAGCCGGGTTGGGTCTAGCCATAGTTTGAATTTCACTGAAAGTTGAAAGAATACTGTGTACCGAAATAATTAGTTGCTAGTTGTAATTATGATGGTGCGCTGTTGATGGTGCCCCGCTGTTGATGGCGATGGTGGTTGAGATGTCTGTTGGTCCGCGAGGTATCCTTTCAGTTTGCCTATTATCTGATAGCGACGGGGACTACGGTTGGGACTGTCAAGTTAAAAAAGAGTTTCCTGCCGGGGTTCGCACTTAAGTGCCACTAGATACTATATACCTGCAGGCGAGGTGTTATTAGTTCTTACTTTAATAATGATGAAAGTACTGGAAGGACATGCACCAGTGGTGTTGACCAAATGTGTAGTAATTGTTCGGCTGCCGAGAAGATATAAGTACATGTATGTAGTAGAGGCTTGGCAGGTTTTATAGCAAATTGGTGCGGCAGAATTCCCATTCGTGAGCCAAGCCTCGCCATACCTCTCCACCGCTCTTGCGCCGCCGATAGCCGTTCTTAGGAGGAGGTATGGCTCGAGAAGCTATGGAGGGCAGGTGTGTAAACTTCGGCGTTTGCAGCCAATCAGTCTACAGAAATTGGGAGATCTACTCCCATAATTGTACTAGCGCGTAGCCTAACAGTCTAATTTCCATACAAAAAAGATCCCTCTGAGGTTTACACACCCACCCTCTATGCCTTCTCGCGCCATAAGTGATTAGAATCTGATAAGTGAATGTTGCGGTGTATTCGTCTTATCAGATTCTAATCACTTTTCGCTCCACCCTCGAACAAACCTAACCCTGCACCATAATAAAACGGATAACATGCTATTAGGTTCGACCACGCACCCCAGAGTGAGCAGCCCCGGAACTTGAAACTCTCTAGATTTATACAAGGCTTATTTCTGAGCCCGCAGCTGTTTGGCCTATATTTATCTGCCAAGCTAAGTTATGGATGACCAAGACACATTGGTAACAAGCATATCGATTACAAAGATGACTACTGGTGTTGACGGAACAAGCCAGAAGAGAGACAGCCAAGTTTTGCCAACACCCAGTACCCGTGAACGACAGTAGGTACTTACTTCTCTACTTAGCTGCTGCTCCATTTTCCCGGTCCAGTTAAGCCTCACTCAGACGCGCGTTTGTGATGTACTTTGGTCTAGTCTACATAAATAACGAAAATCGGGGGCTTTTTAGGCCGCTGGTGATCAGCCCTGCCATGCAACGCAATGTCAGAGTCATAGATAATCCCCGATTAGTAGTGTTGCTACCGAGCAAACAAATACAACAACATTACAGTAGCATTGGGTTAAGGTTTTTACCCAGACATGTAGCAGGAAGGGTAGAGAGGGATTTGATATGTATCGAGCATTAAAAATCTAGGCCACTATCTAAAGTATGGTGGTCCGTGTTTGCACCTTTTCAGCTAGTCGGTCAATGATTATTATTACAGTTTGGCGAATCGGGCAATTAGGTGCTTGGCACCTTAGCTTAGCCGCAGCATCACTGGCAGGCCACTTTCATTCGCCGTGCATGGCCGGGAGTTTCGGGGTAGTGGTTCGGAGGTCCGGGGGGTTCGGCTCCGATACGGAGGGCCCGGACTCGCAGCTCCGAGGTCGAATGGTTCGTTGGTTAATTTGTTACTCACTGACCAAGTGTTATGGGGGTTCTCCTCACACCCGAGTTCTTTGAGCACAGTAGTAAACTAGACTTTTGGCCGTCAGCAAGTCGATACATCATACTAGCGTTTCCAACTACTACTGTTATTTGTGGATTGTGACTGTGTATTGCCCTTTTTCCTCGGTATCTGGATCATTGCGAGAGAACTGGGTCGTTATAATCCCGATAAGGAGGGTATACTACTAATTAGTCCCCGCGAGACGTAAGGATGCGCAAATAATTTTTGATTATAGTAACCGTTTCAGCCTTAGTACAGGGAGGGACAACGCCCAATTTGGACAGCATGGTTTTTTATCGGCATGGCTGAGCAAAACTCCATGCACTGTAAGTGTAATGAATACATCAGATCTGCAGTTTAGTAGAGAGTAACTCCTAGCCCCCCACTATGACTGCTTCTCAAGTACATGTATATAAACCCGTCTATTCCTCCTCTCAAGCTCTATCTCTCGACACCACTCTCCAACACCCCCAGAATCAAAGAGCAATAATTGCCTGTCATGATTCTCTCTACTTTAGCACTTACCCTTAGCCTCTCGGCCCTCGTCGCCTCTGCGCCTACTTCCTTGAACAGCAGTACTACCGAATTTCCTACCATTGATCTAGGCTATGCTGTCTATCGTGCCACCTCCTACAATGTAGCTCTACCACCCTCCTAACTCCCTTTTTTTCTCTCTACTAACGGAACCGTCAGGAATCCTACGATGCCTACACCTTTTCCAACATTCGTTTTGCCGCCCCTCCCACAGGATCCCTCCGCTTCGCCCCCCCACAAGCTCCTCTGGAGAACCGCAGCGAAATCCAAGACGGGAGCATTGGGGGCACCTGTCCCCAAGGGCAGCCCGCCTACTCTGGCAGCGACCTGACTACCAAAGTGGGAGTTAGTGAGGACTGTCTTTTCCTTGACGTCATTGTCCCGCGCAAGGTCCTAGAGGGCGATTGCGGCGAGGTTCCGGTGTTGGTGTGGTAGGTTTTGCCCGTGGTACAAGTGTTGGAGATATAGGCTGATTGTCTACTTACTAATGCCTGCAGGTTTTTCGGGGGTGGCTACGTGCTGGGGCATAAAACGCAGCAAGGAGATCCAATTAATTTCCTTACAGAATCCCCCAGCCCTGTCGTGTACGTCGCGCCAAACTACCGTCTCGGCGCGTTCGGATGGCTCGCTGGCCCAAGCTTCACTCTCGAGGACAACACAACCCCCAACGCTGGGCTCTACGACCAGAGATTTGCACTAAAGTGGGTCCAGGACAACATCCACCTTTTCGGGGGTTCCAAGGATGAAGTCACCGTGATGGGCAGTTCGGCAGGCGCTGGTTCAATCATGCATCAGATCTCAGCCTACGGTGGTGCTGGCGAGAAGCTGTTCAATAAGGCTATTCCTATTGGACCCGGATTCTTCCCCAGCGGCGGACATTCGGATGCCGAGAGTGGCTATCTGGCCTTGCAGAAGGCGACCGGATGTATATTTGCCCGCTCTCGCTAAAGCTCGTCAATTACTAATACTCTTGTTACTCCCCAGGTACCGGTCAGGGAATTGAGTGCCTCCGAGCGGTTCCTTCAGAGCAGCTTCAGCAGGCCAACAAGGATATCATTCGCGGTGCTGCACCCCCTGGCTTTGGCTTCGGCCCCGCCGTGGATGGTGATCTTGTGCCGGATATTCCCTCCTACCTTTTTGCGCAGGGCCACATCCAGAAGGACGTCAAGATCCTAGTAGCTGATGATATCAACGAGGTTTGTCTACTCCCTACCCCGCAGCGCAGGCCTCCCCCGGCACATCCCATCTGAACTGCTCTAACATTGTATTATCTAAAAAACTAGGGCGCCTCGTTTGTCGGAAACGCCACTACATTTGACGAGAGCTCGGTCACCAGTATTTTCCCTGGAATCACCAATGCAACCATCGCCGATATTCTAGCCCTCTACCCACCGCCCAGTGCCACTACCCCTTACAAGACCCAGCGGGAGCGGCTCATCAAGATCACCGCCGACTCTGGCTTCGACTGCAACCGATGGGCCATGTCGAATGCTCTGCCCGAAAACACATACAACCTCGTCACCGCCATCCAGCCGGGAACCCACGGGACGTGGTCTGTGCTGCTGTTCAACGAGATCCCCGGAGCGAGCGCCGTCGTTGATAGGGATATCCTGCTGGCGACGAGGAGGTTCGTCATGAACTTTGTGGTCGGCGGGACCCCGAATGAGCTCTCTGCGAGCCAGGGGGGGAGTGGAAGCGGTGTCGGGCCAGAGCAGATCGAGTGGCCGGCATTCGGTCAGGAGGGGTTGGGGCTTGTTGTTTATGGCGCAAACATGACTGTCGTCTCTGCCAATGACGACCAGGAGGTTTGCGAGTGGTGGAGCAAGGCACTGTACTTGGATTAGGGGCAGCTCTGCTCGATTTAATTTTGTAATTTCTTGAGGCCGTTGTGCCTCTTTAATAGTCACTCCGAATAGAAGGGATTTTATCTTAGCGCGAGTGACAGCCTGTGAGTAGTGTAATTATTTAAACCGCGTTTGGATCTTTCACGAAATCGAGTCACAAGTAGGAGATTTTAGCGAGGAGATGACATTTATTTTCCCCGCGGGCGGCACTGCCACGGACACCGGTACATACAAGCACCACGACCCAAAACATTCCAAAAGTGCTGATCCCCACTACATGTAACCAGGGCCCTAGACCGGGCCGGTAGACCCCCGGCGACCCGCCGCCAACCCAGCCCAACCTCTCGACAGTCCTACCCGCCAAAGATAACGTTAGCACCACACCCCCCAGAAACACACACACAAAAAAAAGGAGCAGAGGCAGTCAGAAGTAAAAGCTCTCAGCAAACCCCGAGGGGGCTTATGAATTTTCAGTGTATTGTCTTTACATCATCATCCTGCGCGGCTGGGGATAGACAGTGGGGGGGGGGGCTTACGGTTTGCTCGGTGGTAGTGGTATGTTGCTCGGTGGTATGTTGTTGGCGGAAGAGAGGAGAGGAGGAGGGGAGAGAGGAGAGGAAAAAAATTTGGGGTGGTGGTGCGCGGGCTTGGCAGGTACCCACCCACCCGCTGACCTCATCTTGCCTGTTCGGGTAGGGCAAGAGTTGGCGGACTAGCCCCACACCCGTAGTGCGGCTGACCCTAACCCTAGTGGGAAAAATCGTTGGGGCGGGTGCGGGGGAAATGATCAGTACGCGGTTTTTTCTACCAACCTGCGCGGCGGGCGGTAGTTCTCACGTCCGATAGGTGTGTAGTTGTTTAGCTGGGTCGCTGTGCGTACATGCGTAGTTCGCCTGGACGTATGGGCTGGGTGTATTCGGGATTGGTGCTTATGGCTCTAAAGATCTATGGATTACGCGGTACTGCAGCTTTAAGCCTGGGGGGGGGGGGCCGTCTCATATGTGGTGCCTCCCTCAACCTGTGTGTGTGTGTCTACAACACTCCCCTCTCAAAGGATACATGGCATAACCCCCCTCCGCGCTAGACAACAGACTTGCGCCTGAGCTCTCGCGGGCATTGAGGTGGCGGGGTTGGGGTGTAGTGCTAGATAGTAGTCGGGGGTCGGGCGGGCTTGATAGACCCACAAGTTTATCAAGTTTCATAGTAAGACCTGCTGGACCGCGGAAGTAGTGGAAAGAAGTCTTACAAATTTATTGGTATTATATTACAACTATAGCTAAAACCTAACAAAGGGGGAACCACCTACTCCCTCCGAACCTTATAAGTAACCCTCGGGAGGACCCTCCCCACGACCGCCGCAACCCCACACCTGACCATCTCCGCGCCCACAGCCTCCACATCCTTATACGCCTCCGGCGCCTCCTCCCACACCAGCTCGCGATCATCACACACGACGCACCCGGCGGCCCCCGCCCCCTTCCCGACCTGTGCATCGCCACGATACTTGCGCGCGATGCCCACGCGCGCCCTAGCACGGGACATGACCCTGCCGGCGCCATGGGCCAGCGAGAGCGCGTTGCGCGCGCCGTACCCCGACGCGGCCGTGAGCAGCGGGCGCAGCAACAGCGTGGGCGTGCCGCGCGAGCCGGGGAGCGGGAGGAACGGCGTTTCGGGCGTGGCCGGCGCGGCGCCCTTGCGGTGGATGTAGACGGTTGTTGTGGGCGCGGCGGGGGGCCACGGCGTGGGGGTTACGTTGTTGTGGTGGATGTCGAGGGCCTTGCGGCGCTGGATCTCGGCGTGGCAGGCGGCGATGTCGAGGGTGGTGGTGGTGGTGGTGGCGGTGTCCCAGGGGGGGGAGGAGGGCTCGAGGCAGCGCAGGAAGCGCAGCGCGATGAGGTCCCGCGAGTGTTGCGCCCATGTGCAGGCTGCGTTGTGCTGCGCGAGGTAGGAGACGGCCTTGGGGTCCCCGGCGGGGAGCGAGACGTCGGCCTCGGTGGTGGAGAACTGGGAGAGCACGTGTTGGCCGTAGCCGCGGGAGCCGGAGTGGACGAGGAGGATGACCTCCCCGGGGGTGAACGGGGGCGTGTAGGGCTCTCCGCCCGCGCCGTCGTCATACGGCATGATCTCGTCCACGACCTGGAGCTCCGCAAAGTGGTTCCCCGCGCCAATGGTACCCAGATACCTATCCCACTCGGGGCCGACGCTCGCCGACGCCCCCCCCGCGTTCCCACAGCGCAGCCACTCGGCGCGGTCCTCGGGGCCGCGCCACTCGCCCTCCAGCCCCACCAGGTTCGCGGCAACCCTCCTGGCGCCCGCCGCGTCGCACAGCTTCTCCGCGCGCAGCGCCGTGCGGTACCAGCTCATGCCGCAGCCAATGTCGCCGCCAATCAGCGGCGGGTGGATGTAACCGTCCGAGACGAAGGCGCAGCCGATGGGGAAGCGCGTGCCCGGGTGGAGGTCTGGCAGGCCCACGGCGGCAATGATGCCGGGGAGCTTGGCGCACTCGTCGAGCTGCGAGAGCGACACGGGGTCCAGGGCGAGCGCGGAGGTGATTGTGTGTGCTGTGCAGGCCGGGCTCGTGTTTGGGGGCGGGGGGGGCTTGTGGGTGCCGCCCACGTAGTCCTCGCCGGAGGAGACGAGCAGCGAGAGGTCGTCTTTGAGGTGGTGCTGGATGTCGGCCGAGGTGAAGAGCTCGTGGCCGCCGCGCAGGAAGAGGCGGGTGGGCTTTTTGATGCGCAGTTTGGCCTTTGCGGTGGTGAAGACTGCGGTGAGGGGGTCGGAGGCGGGGGGGAGGAGCAGCGGGCAGCGGGTGGTCTGCGTGGTGTTTGAGATGAGGGTGAGGCGTGTTGCGGGCATTTTGGCTGGGTGTTGTGGGCTGAGGCGAAGCTGAGGAGAGCCTTATATGGAGGGAAAGCTTAGCTGTATATTAGTTATTATTATAGTGTGACTCAGTTGCTTGAGTCAGAGCCTCACTCTTGGCGCGGAGGTCTCGGCCAATCAGAATATAATAATGATTATAATTAACTATAATCACGTCTTTGCAGCTGAATACGGTGGTGAGTTCTGATATACGAGCCGTAGTCAGAGGTTGACCGGGCAGCAATATCATCCGGCGACCTTTCCTGAGACGGTGCGTCTTTCTATATCACTCATAACTAATCAGCAGTGTGCGGCTGGCTGGCGGTATACCGGTAGTCCGAGCAGTAACCATAAGATACATCCACTCCGCCCGGTCTGCCACACAGGAGCGTCCGACCGAGGATACGCCGGGAAACACCCGCATGCATCTATAAGTGCAAGTGCAAGTGTAAGTGTACCTAAAAGGCCACACACCGCACCCCCCCCCCGCGCGCCGCTAAATCCTACCAACCCCGGGTGAGAAAGCACACCACCAATCCACTAGTCCGGAGTATGTACCTACCACACACACACAAACACGGGCCCGGACAGTAGACCCGCACACACACAAACGGCCCCCGCCCGTGCACCCCAAACACCCCTCTTGGCTGTGAGTCACGTCACGTACCAGCACCGACCGGGCGGATCACGGGTAATCACTCGACCCGACCCGGCCGTCAACCAACCGGTGCACGGGTCGAGACTACATGTATCTCCACCCCGTTTCGCTTCGCTTCGTGAGTAGCAGATTAAAACGTCTGGTACCCCCGCCGCTCGTGGTGGCATACACCGGTCCCGCGCCCCCATGCGTACACCCGGGCCGGCCTGCGGGTGGGATACAAGGGGGATGTGCGTGCTGTTGGCTGGGGCGTGGGGTGGGGTGGAGTGGGTGGGCCCTCTCATGTCAGTTGCAATTGCATACATAAAGCCGCCAACAGATTAACCCACCAGGGGGGGGGGGGGGTTCAGCCTTTTCTGCTGCCGCTGGCGGGGGGTCAGACCGTAGGTGTTGGGTGCGCCGGACGAGTGAGAATCTGTGATGGCACTGGGGAAATGATC
Source organism: Morchella sp. 2016-72 (assembly GCA_024713865.1). NCBI lineage: Eukaryota > Fungi > Ascomycota > Pezizomycetes > Pezizales > Morchellaceae > Morchella > Morchella sp. 2016-72. Next base: position 157,693 of record JAMJEY010000026.1, on the reverse strand, counting down.
GAGTTTACCACAAAACACAACTCCCACCACCACCACCGCCCGAAGGGTACTTTTACTTTTTTTCTATAATCTATTTTTTAGGCGGTTTGGGAATTAATTCTACTTTTTGTATACTGTACAATATATACGCCCCCCACCCCCGATATGATAACTACATACATACACATATCCCAAGCTCAATCCCTCCTCCACGGGCCTCCACGGCCAGCTCTAGTCCTAGTTCTGGTGGTCGTCGCCGTTATTGTTGCCGACGCGGGGGACGAAGTGGTGGAGGCCTGTTTCGTCACCAGGGTTGTCGTCGCACTCGCGGTCGTAGACGTTGCCTTTGACGATGAAGTCGACGTCTTTGCCGACGACGACGACGCTGAAGTTGACGTCTTTGCCGACGACGACGAAGCTTTCGCCGACGACGTTGACGCCCCCGTCGATGCAGCAGTGCTAGTGGCCTGCGCGGCCGCCACCGACGCCGTCCCCCACAGCGCCGCCGGCGTATACACGGGGATCGACTGCGTGGTCCCGTATCCCGCCACGCCCCACGCAGGGCTCGTAGGGCTGGTGTATCCCGACATTGTAGTTGTGATGGTGACGGTGCTGGCGAACGCGGTAGGGGTGGCGCCGCTGGCCAGCTCCCTCGCGCAGTACCCCGTTCCGTAGACATTGTTGCACTGCAGCACCACGCGGTCCTTGTTGACGGTCCACATGCCAAAGTCCTCCAGCGTGATGTTTGTCAGCGGCACCACGTCCGAGCCCCTGATGACGATGGGCCCCCTGTTGATCCCGTTGTTGACGGTGCCCGTCCAGTTGCGGAACACCAGGTCCGAGAGCGCAATGGCGCCCGTGTTGGGCGTCGTGTGCGAGTACCAGTACTGGTCAATGTCGAGCGCGTAGGTGGTGTCGTACGCCCAAAAGTCCTCAAACACGCTGTTGCGCACGTATCCCACTGCGCCGGTGCCGCCGGGCCACGTCTTGATCATGAGCATCTGCGTGCACTGGTAGACGTTGATGCGGCGCATATGGATGTACTCTATCTCGGCGCCGCTGCCGCCGGCGTCCAGCGAGCCGATGGACATGCCGCCGGACTGGTTGCAGAAGATGTCCTCGATGAGGACGTTCTTTGATGGCGTCTTGACGCTGATGCACTCGTCGCGGTTGGTGACCTCTATGTGGTGGAGGTAGCAGTTTGAGTCGCAGATGAGGTCGACGCCGTCGAGGCCGCCCTTGTCGCCGCCGCGCACGGTGATGTGGTAGGTTTCCATGTTTACGGCGTTGTTGTGGATGAGGTGGAAGGTGGGCGCGTCGATGAGCAGCAGGTCGTGCACCGAGTAGGCGCTGCAGTTCATGAAGCGCAGCAGACGGGCGTTCTGGGAGGAGCCCGACTGCCGCACTTGGTACCCGTTGCCCTGGATCGCGCCCTTGCCGTTGCTGGAGTACATCTCAAAGTCGCTGGCGCGCTTGATGACGATGGCATTGCCATTGAAGCTGCCCGTCACGTCGAGCGTGATGAGGCCGTCGAGGCGGAAGGCCCACTTTGTGCCCGCGTTGAGGACTACGCCGGTAGACACTGCGGGGGGGGTGTTAGCTTCCAAACGAACAAATGCATCAATGGCAGAGATATATAATTAACGTACTCATGTAGTTCCCCTCGGGGACGTAGAGCGTTGCCCCGCCGCCGGCGGCAGTGACGCAGGCAAACGCCTTTGTGATTGCGGGGCCGAGGTCAGTGGCGCCGTCAGCCACGCCGCCGTAGTTGAGGACATTGCAGATTGTTGTTTTTGCGGAGAGGGCGGTGGTGGGGCCGACGGGGGTGTCGGTGAGGAGCTGGGCGAGGGCCACGGGGGCCAGGGTGAGCAGTGAGAGGGCTGTCTGGAGACGCATGGTGTATATATATATATATAGACGCTGCACTGCAGGTCTAGAAAAAAGGGAAAAAAAAGAGTGTGTGAAGGGAAAGGAAAGGAAGGGAAGGAATGAAGAATCAATCCAGCTGCTATGAGAGAGAACAGACAAACGAACGAATTGATAGGAAAGGTAGGACAGGACAGAGTAGAGTAGACGGTGCCCTTTATATTCCCACGCGCTCGGGTCCCCCACTTGATCTAGCGCTAGGTATTTAATCTAAGCGCGACAGACAGGGCATGGTAATTAAGTATTGCGTCTATTAAGGGCCTTGATAGTTTGACTTTATTTTGTGCTGTTCCTGATCGACGCAGGGGTCACAAACACCGACTGTTTCGTGTAGAGGATATTAGTACGTATACAGAACAGAACCCTGCACGGGCAAGGGTGCGAATAGGAGAGAGGACCTGCCTCGGTTAAACCATGGCCTTTCTCTGGAGTATAGTATACAAGTACATGTAGTTAGTGGGAGTGTGTGTATCGATCCGTGGTTTGTATAGATGCTTATATCAATTGTATCGGCGAGTGTTGTAGGAGATTAAAGCTTGTGTGGGGAGAGAGAGAGAGAGAGAGGGAGGGAGAGGGAGGGAGAAAGAACTATGAGGGGGGAGACAGATGAGTAAGGTACCGACCGTGGGTTGTGTATACGTATATATGAGCATGAGTACATGTATTTGAATAAGAGTAGATTGCTACTTCAGACGGGTGCTGGCGCTGGGCATGGGATTTCTTTACATGTATATAGGCACTCTCCTATAACTCACTGCGAGTACACAAGTTGCATGTACTCAGGATCTAGGGGGATCACTACAATATATACAGTACATGTATGTTGTATGTACTCTTCTGCACTATCTAAACGAACAGGTCTGTGTTTCACCCCACAGGCCATCTCCGCAGCAGCGAAGCGGATCACAGCTGGTCACTCGCCGCCCGATTGCCCACGATTTGAGATTTGGAGGGATATAGACAATACGTACGATACCCCTGACCTGAGCACAGAAGAGGTGTCTTGTATATATGCCCATATATATAAAATGCCACGGTTGACTGTATACTACTCGGAGGCACCACATATCACACGAAAGAGAAAGCTCAGCTTGGACCAAATTATTAAATGCATTAATACTCTAGTTACTAGACTAGAGCATGCATACTTGGCCCTTGGACTATGGAGATTTTTCCCTGCGAGGGCCCAGAGATTGTATATATAAGTAAATAGTATACTTATATATACCACATCGAGGACCACGCACCACCTATTTCAACCCGGCTACTCCCTCATCTTGAGGGTAACCTTACTAAAGGACCTCCTGATCCTCTTCACCAGCCTCCTAAACCCCACGCCCCTCCTCCTCCTCGCCCCCCCATCCACCACAGGCCCCGCCGCACCCACGACCCCCTCCTCCCCTCCTCCTCCTCCTCCTCCTCCCCTCCCCCCCTCCTCCTCCCCTCCTCCACCTCCACCTCCTCCTCCTCCTCCACCTTCTTCTCCCCCACCGTCAACCCCCCGAACTCGGCCACCGGCCAGGTCCCCCCGACACCCATCTCCTTCTTCACAACCTTAACCCTCCCATCCACCCTCCACCCGCCCACCTCCTCGCGGCGCATCATCTTCAAGCCCCCCGGCGCAGACGCAATCCTCCTGCCCCTGCCCCTCGCGGGCGGCGTCGGCGTCTCCGGCATCTGCGCCAGCCGGGGGATGCGCGAGAGCCCCGGATGCTCGCGGTACCTGTTCCTCATGGCGGCGGCGGTAAGGTTGGCCGGGAAGAGCACGCGCGAGACGGGCAGCGACGGCGGGTGGATGCGCGTGTACGGGATGTGCAGCGGCGTGGTGGGCGCTGTTGGGAGCGGCAGGCGCGAGGCGTAGGTGCTACTGGGGCTGGAGCTGCTCATCGTTTTTGGTTGTGTGTGTGTGCTGGTTTGGTTGTGGTTGGAATACATGTTGCTTGGTTGGTGGTTGATGGGCGCTTTTTATGAAGCGTGTTTCAAGATATGTTGGGTGGGGGGGTTGAAAGCTTGTTTGTTGTGGTGGGGAAGGAGGAGGGTTGAAAAAGTGCGGCTCGGTGTTGGTTGAAATATCAGCCCGGCGGGGTTGTCGGGGCGGTGTTGCATCATGGGACATCACTCGGCCGGCGGGCCGGCAGATTTAAACAATACGTTATGTAGACCCCTTTACCAAAAGTGACGGCCACACAGAGTACAAAAGCAAACTGATACGAATGGAATTCTCAGCTATGCAAAAATAAGTATCTCTGCTGATGCCCGCCCCCGACGCCCTCCCTTGGCGGTTGCACCATACCCCATAAAGCGCATCAAGGAGTAGTGAGCCAACCCGAACTCGGACCCTCCCTATCCCTTACATATAGCGGGGCCTAGCCGCGTACTGGGTAGCTAGCTGGCCTAATATATCGCCGCCCGGACGATCGATCGAGCGAGCTGGGTGGAAGCACACGTATATATATATATAACGTACAGCAGAGCTAGAGACCAGTCTTCCCCGCGCGCCAGTTATATCCAGCATGCACCGGGGCTCCTCCGCTACCTCTAGGCACCTGCGTTCGTACGTACTAGCGCGGGGTTCGGTGCCTGTTCGGGACGAGGGCTTGGGCTGGGCTGGGCTGTGGTAGAATAGTATGGTGTGTCGAACTTGTTAGGCTTGGGCTCTTGTGAGTGGATATAGATATATTTCTCTTTCAACGTTGTATTGCTGATAGTATGGTACTCCAAAAAGGCTCGACTTGAGCTTAAGGGGAATCCGCGCGCGAGGTACTATACTCTAATTTGAAAGCCCTAGCTCTCTGGGCCGGCCTAGCACTACGTACAAATTCCTTAAGATCGTGCACACCTCTCTAGCTATAGCTACAGTCCCCCGTGTGTGTATATCCACGTTTCTAAGAACAGATATTGGTGTGTACTCTTTGCGTGTAAGAATATGGAGGACCTTTTTTTTTAATTTGTCAGGACCCACTAAGAGCATGATTAATTGCTTATTGGACTTTTTTAAATTTATGAGGAGCACGTCTATAGCTACCTAATTTGTGCTCCCGGTATATATATAATATATATAAACTCGAAGCCGGCGCGAGGAGCCTCGGTATAGAGTATAATAGTACATAGCGAGTAGTAGCTATCATGGATATGCATGCATGCTAGTAGACCCTTTGCACTGGATGCCACCAGCTCGTCTCTTGGCGTTATGTGGATTTTTACTGATTTTCGATCGGGAGCCAGCCAGATGTTGCTTGCCACCCGGTGATCAGCAGTACTCATGATCACTTTTTAATTTGGGGAGACAGCTAGGTGTAGTTACATCTGCGGAAGAATCGTCGCGGGGGGGCCCGGGGGGGGGGTCGTCATTTGCAGTTGGTCAATATTCTATATATTGTACAAAGAATAGAAGGAGTGGAGGTCGGCTCGATCTAGGCTATGATTAATTCCTGATATATGCCAAGTCTGTCAAAAAGGGCGGCTACGGGTCCAGCAGCATAACTTATAAAGGGTCTATTGTTGGGGCCGGTGTAAGAATCCAGTATGGAAAAACGGAGTGAAAACACTACCGTAGGACTACGGGATTTAGTGATGAATACCGAATTAGACTGGTATTGGAGTGGGGTACTATCCCTCATTACTAGCGTATTGGAGGGAATCGAATGCCGTAGTGATCCCACCCCATGGCCAACTCTTGTAGAAGTACTCACTATATTCGATATAGTGATATAAAGTTACAATTTCCCAGTTCCCAAGTGCCATTTTAGTAGCTTCTTCTCTCGGGCACGTACTTCGTATAAGGATATTTTACTATAATTATACATATATTCTGGTCCCGACCATATATATCCTTATCCCTTAAGCTGTCAGTGAAATGCTGACCCCCAGGGAAAAAACGGAGAGTTAATTGATTGTTGTCTTTGGCTAACAGGTCTTACTACCTCCGTTATAGGGGGCCAGCAATATTAATATTAACAGCTTATAATTAAGAGATAGTGAGAGTGTCCAATTTGTCCGGGACGACTCGTACGTTCAGATCAACCAATATATTGCATGGTATATATTGCTAATACTATCCCCACTACCATCACCACTACCACCACCGACGCCCGCCCCTCCTCCGTCCCGCCCGCCACCCGAGGTCTCAAACAACAGTCCCCACCACAATAACAGCAATAACAACTATCACCGCTGCGCGCATCACATCTCATAAACCTCGCAGATAACCACAATCCCCTGGTCAGGCGGCGGGATACCCCGCGATCTGCAACGCATAATGTCTCAACCCACCCTTGCGAAACCCGGTGACTGGGTCCCGCTGTGGCAGCGCAGGCCGGTCTGTTCCAGCGGGTACCGCCCGTTCTCGAAAGAACAACCCGGGCCCAAGGCCCAAATCTAGGCCGTCTAATTGGTTGCTTTGCGTCTTGCCACCACCTATTGCTCTGTTAAACTCGGGCTCTTATTTGAGATTTTGCGGTACTCTGTGGGGGTTGTTGGCACCATCCGAGTATGAACAACGTAATCGTGGTTCTGTGCAGAGACAGGAAAAAAAAAATGGAAAAAAAAATATCCGGGGTACGTGGGGGCCAGGCAGACCGCGTGCTGCAGCTGCAGCTGGGCTGGACTGGCTCCGAGGATGGAATATAAGAGTGCTAGATACATTTAGGTAGATAGCTGGGGTGATTGATTGGGCGTGCAAGGAAGGTTTAGTGGAGTTGGGTCGTGTATCGGGGTCGGAGCGCGCAGGAAGGGGAGGGAGTGGCTGGCTGACTGGCTTGCTGCTGGCTTTTAGTCGGAGTGTGTTGTGGCCTGTGTGTGCATGAGCTACTAATCAGTAGCTTTGGCCAGACCCGGGGCTGGGGTATATTATTGCTGCGGGCAATATGCACTGGCTGGCCGGTAGTATATTCGGAGGCTTTTTCCTGGCGGAGAAAGCTGGTGGATCCGGAACGATATGCAATTAGGTTTTTTAATGACTACGCCCGGCCGGGACAGCCAGAGGTTTGGTATCGCTGTGGCGGGATTAAATACCCTTCTATTGGGGGTACATACCAACTAGGACATACTGTACCGGTCAATGAGGTTGGGACATTCCGCCATTTCTGACAGCCGTTGGATTTGGTACAAGCAGATTCTGACTAATTTTATGTTGGTACATACAGGATGCCTCTGACTGCATATTAGGACAAAATTCTCATGACTTCCAGTTCTGATTATTTCCCACAATCTTACATTGTGCTATCTTAGAAAATTATCTTACTTATATTTCATTAGTAGAGCCTCTGGACTACTCATTCTGACCTATGACAATCAAATTTGGGACAAGACAAAATATTTCTGACCAATTTGGGTATTACCAAAACCCTTCAAAGTCTCTGAGAGAATGGGTTTTTTTGGGACAATCTCTAGCTCCTCTGACACCTGACGTATCAACCTCATTGACCGGTACAGTAGACAGAAGGGGGGGCCGACCGAAAGGGTGGTGCCCTTATAGTAAGCTTTGGCCGGCTGTGTACAACAGTATCGATAGCGCTGGCTATCTACACGCTTACCAGCAAAAGAACCAGAAAATCCAAGTAACGGAAACAGGTGTTATTTGTATGAGAACGGTACCACTCCATACAAATTATCTATGCCCCGAGAAACTGCATTTTTTGGTTCTTATGCTGGTAAGCGTGTAGAACTACTCAGCTGCGGCTAGAGTGGAGGAATACTTGCAGGAAAATGCTGATATAATATCGGTCAAGTACGGTGTAATGGGAATTAGGGGAGCTATAGACAACTCCATGTCATGCAAGGAGTATGCAGGAATATGTTCCTGCTGCAGGATGTCTAGTGTGTTCTCCTTCTGGAAACTCAAAGCTACTACACATAGCTAGCTAGCTAGTAACACGGTCATCATGATCACTACTACACTAACTAGTGCCGTTATACATAAGCTTTTTCATGATAGTTTTATAAAAACTTTCGACGCACGATACTGTATGAATTATCTTGTCAGCTATATTATATACAGATAAAAGCAACGGCTGTTGTCGTATCATGAGGATCGGCCTATAGCTAGCCAGCGCCGTTATGGCAAAGATATGCTTTCATTTATAATTACTACATATAGGGGCTATATAACCAGAACCAAGTCATGGTTATCAGCTTCAGTTTGAGGGGTCCCAAATTGCGAAATAGGGCCGGATTAAACTGCAGAGTTGAGGGCACAGAGGGCTAGCTAGAAATATAGAGTTTCATTCGTCTAAGGGATAGCTTTCAGGTCAATTCCCCTAGTGCTAAGACATATCACGTATTGGTGCCAGATATCTATATCGAAATCCAATTTCCTTCATTCTCTCGTTGACCTTTTCCCGGTCTGCAAGGCCGAGAATATAATTCGAAGCTCCAGGAAAATAACTTCAGGCACCGGAGCTGGTCTACTTCGAGACTAAGTGATCTCGTCTCTAGGTCAATTGGATCGGGCTACCGTTAAGATTCTCCCCTTAACCCTTCCTTCACCGGGTAGAGTTCCTGGAACGTTCAAGTCCAAGATATCGTTACCTAGAGATGTAGTTCAGTTTCTCTGGTATAAGGTACAGCTTTAAGCTTTCATCAACAATGTATTTCTGTCATGTGATTGATTAGTGGCTTGATTCCGGTAGCCGGAAATACCAATTGGGGCTACAAGACAGTCACTGCAGTCAAAGGGGGGGGGTTGATTTCAGTGAGCTGGCAGTTTTTTTTTTATTCTTAGCTCAATATCCATCGCCGTTAGACTTACCTTCTTTCTTTTCATTACCTCCCTCAGATACATGATCGAAGCGACAGCCAACCTTCCCATAATCCCCCCGCGAGCCCAGATCTCTCATGACCATGGTGTGAGAAGTAGAGTGGGTATCGACTACAGTGCAATACTACAAAGCACCGCTTCGCATGGAGGCCACATACTCGTCTACCAGCATAAGAACCAGAAAATGCAATTACTCAGGGGAAAGGATAATTTGTATGGAGTAGCGATGATCTCTCCTACAAATCATTCCTATTCCGTCACTTGCGTTTTCTGGTACTTATGCTATGCTAGTAGACGAGTAGCTAGTATAACCGCACAGGACGTTGAACTGCTGCAGCATTCGTAGCCACAGTGGCACCGGCCTCACACGATTGCAGTTAGTTCAACCAGACCCTAGCTAACAAGATTCCGGAAAATAGTTTCTCCCCGCCAGATACTGCTACCCAAGCTGCCAGATAAGGTGTGGCAAGATATGTGCCTATCAAGATGTCTTGCAGGAAATCCTCAATACCGGTAATTCGATCGAATCCAATACATATCACAGAATCCGGTTTAGAAGTTGTCAAACGACGTCACCCAAGCTTTGGTGATGTACCTTACCAAGATCTAACTTATTCCTAGATAATAGGGCTAGTATGGAAGTGGTTTAAGCTTTTGAGCGAAATTGGGACTGCAGTCCCGGAATTTGACAACAGTATCGTTATTCGAATAGAATGATATGGCATTTCCTCTACTTGGCCTTGGTAGCTGTACCTGAGGGATTAGTATTTGATCTGGCAGATGGGCAGAAGGCGATAGAATCACAGCTTATCACTCGTATGATCGGCACGGAATTTCGGGTTTCGCTTTCACTAAAATCTTTTCTAGGAAAACCCACACCTACCCAGATCCCCCCTCCCACCCCGCCTCTCACTTTCCACTGTCTATCGTCAGGATTTTCATTCATTCACTATTTGTGATGATGGCCTGACGTTTGCCTTGCCAAGACTTCTATGATCCCTTGTCTCGGAAAACCTGTTTCTAGCTAAGCTATCCTGTCACCCATCACCTCTGCCCGTATATAGCCTCACCGGGGATGTTCCCCCTACCCAGCTCAAGAAAAGACCCCTTCGCCCTGCGTTTTCTGCCCCGATTTCCGAGGTGTGTATCCCTTGGCAGGCATCCTTTTTTTTTTTTTTTTTTTTCAACGGAACTCCAGCCCGGCGAAAGGGCGAAGCACATTTTTTTCGGGGGAAGAAAGGTTGGGGAGATACGCGTAGGGCGGAGAGAGAGAAGGGCTTACGGCGGTTGCCACCCGACCTGATTCGGTGTGGCGCTGGCCAGCAACCCATTTTGGGATTAAAGTGGAAGTGATCTTCACGCAGAAGCCGAACATTGCGACTTTATCAATTGTCGATTATCAACAACCACCACTGAAGGAGGGATGGGGATTGACTCTGACCACGCACAACAAGGATCCCCATGGATTTTCTAAACACCCCAAGCTTGTGGCTCATCACTTCACGTACAAATTTAAAAACATCGTCCTACATCCTCCATTACGCACATCACTCACCTTAGTGGTAATGAGTGGGGTGCAAACGTCTCCACCCACCGGGGTAAAGTCTTGGGCATGTCTTTATATCGCACTCTTTCACACCTGGTACAAAGATATCCCGGGAAAGGGTTCATTTACAGGCACGGATAATGGCATCTTCACTGTCTTCCATTCCGTCCCCCATCCCCGATCTGGTATCACAATCCCGGGAGATAGATAACCTAATTGAATCTATTAGAATACTGCTACCTGGTTGGCCGGAGCCTTTGCTAATTGTCTTTGCGGTGGCGGTGCTCGCGACTACACGGGGTATGCAGACCAAGGGGGAGGAGGGCATCTAGCTCCAGTTCATACGCCACTGTCGGAACTCCCAACCGCTGCCATACGAAAGAGACACCGACCATCGAGGATCGCAAGCGATACTACAAGAGACTTGCCGACAAATGACTCTTATCTGACGACAAGGTTGACAACTATTATATCGACATAACGCAACACGATGCCAATTGGGTGACATGCGTTGAGTCTGGGTCGACAAACCCGGTGGATTCAGGACCAGGGGGACCGTAGAGGAGCGATAGGCAGTGAGCTGGGTGATGGTAGTGCCCACCATCAGTCTCCTGTATCCCGTGTCAATAGATGTGGAACCCTCACGGAGGCAGCAGGGAGGGAAAGGGGAGGTTGAGGGCAAATATAGAATTCGGTAACTATACTCAAATATATGCAAAGGCTTACCAGAGGATGGCATCTGGTCTAACAGGCGCAAAATTAAGGTTGAACAGATTTTTACCCCCCAATAAAATTACTAGTAAAACTTCTCCCCGGTGTGAGGTATCAACTGAGTACTTAAGGAAAAAAACTGACATAAAACACCAAAGAAATGGTAACGAACCCTCTATGCCGTCTAGAAAACACCAACGAAGATGCTCGTAGCCCATATGATTGAAATGACAATGTATCCTTCTTCTTTTCTTCTTCTTTTCTTCTGCCCAGTACTTCTCTCATATACCCTCCCACCTCTGCCTCACCCACCATCACCGTTTCCACCAGTATCACTATCTCTTTTTGACCCAGTACTTCTTTGTACCCGCTTCTCCTCCATCTCTTTTCCCCATAATTCCAAAACTGCTTCCTTGTCTCTGTCTCTAAGAGCCCTTTCTATCTCCTCTGTCAAGTCTAAAAGCCCATCATATATTTCTTGTTTCCTGCTTTCCCACTGCTCTTCTTCCTCTCTATCCCCCTCTACATCCCACGAGTCCTTCCTTCGTGACATTTCATCCTTAAGCGCGTCCTTTAATTCCTTCGTTAACGTTTCTATGCGATCGTAGCGACCCTTCCTCTGTTCTTTACTCAAACGTCTCGACTTTTGAGTTGTTGGTTTTTTCGGGTTTACGTTTGGAGGAGTTGGAGGTGGACCGGAGCTTGATGAACCCTTACTGGGCGTAGCACTGTAGCGACCTGGAGGAGGTTCCATAGGAGAACATCGATCCCTATATCGACAACCGCAGAGAGAAACCCAGAAGAACCGTGTGTTCAACAGGGAATCTATTCCAAGGACTCGATTGTTGGGAGAAATGAGCTAACTCTGTCGAAGTTTGGGGTTGTGGGGAGGGGGTTTGTGGCGCAGTCCCACAGTTTTCAGAGCGATGTAGCGAGGGCTAATGGCCTGTGTACGTACTCAGAGAAAGTCCCACGGCCAGGTCGAAGGGGTATGGCAAGCAAAGCCTTATATTCCGTGAGGATCTTCTCTTCCGCCCGCTGGAGGAGTCTCCAGAACGCGAAAAAAGCGGCTCGGAAGGGTAGAAGTTGACGGAGGGTGCTTGACGGTTCTGCAGCCTCGTTCTTCAAAGAGTGCCAGCTTGTTCATGGGGGTACACCCCCGTTACGCCACTGCTGATTGGACGGAAAGGCTGTCCGGGGCCCATTTTTGCTTGAACTTTCTCATTCGCCACTTTACCCGGCCGATTTCTAACCTTTTTTCCCCTTTCGCATTCCCTTTTCCCAAAATGGAGTTAGAAACAGCAGATTATTATTGCGGGGAACCCCGCCGCCCATAGTCTGAAGGCTCGGCGGATAACTAGCATATTCCCAAGTGTGGATGGTATAAGAAGGCCCCTAACTATACCCTGTACTTCAGACTATTGTTTTCTAGTTTGCGTTGAAGAAGGTCCATCTTCGAAGATGGTGTTTCCAAAGCGTTGAAGCGAAAACACCGTGGGGAGTTGGTTACGAAGTTACGAAAGGATACTAACACCAAATCTGCTACATTCTCCGTCTACATCACTCCAAAACCGAGAGGCTCGTGAGCAAACCCTTAAAGCCGTTCATACATGAGAATCGGAGGTTTGAAAACACAAAAGCAAATACAAAACCCAGTAAACAGCGGCATTGACTACGGGAGAGGTACGATCCCGAAACGGTACGGAGACGAGGTTGCTGCCCATGCAATAGTAATATGTATATATCATAGATTATGGTGCTTGCGTGGACACCGCTCGGTGGCCACTTCATAAATATCTTGGTTGCATACGCTGTGTGGTGCTGCTGCCTCTTGCAGCAGACCGGTCGTTACTCCACAGGTGTCCTCAATCCTAAAAAGTGATCAAAATATCATTTCACTCGGAGATAATTTGCCACCGAACCAACCATCTCCCATATCTATATCATTTTTTTACCTAGCTACATGTAGTTTCACCTGACTTGGTAGGGCGAGACCCTGGAAATCATAACCCCCCTCTCCGCCCTACCCGACGCTTACGCAGGGAAGAGGAAAAAAAACATCACACCCTGCATATAAAAAAACTACCATTCCAGCGGGTATAAATGCCCAACCAAAGCAAGGGATCTGGTACCCCCAACAGGCCCAAGACACGTTAATTACCTTCGAGTGAGGGCTCATGACCCGGGAAAATCCGGTAATACAAATACCCCATCAATAGATCGGCAATGTATTTTACCAGATATTGAATCCCTTACTTAAGCATTACATTCAACCCTAAATAAGCATGAACGTTTGGGCAGGGGTTGCGTTAGTTACGGGGTTTCTCGAGTTGAACCTACATGTAGTTACCTACCCTACACCCTGCCTCGGAATCTTTGGGTCAATTCACAGCTGAAATTCGTATACGTAGACCTACCCTACACGGAGCAACTATCTTTAAGCGATCCGATCGGGGATCGACTTTGTAAATTTGAAACCGGATACTGTTGCATGAAGGATGGAGAAAATACATGAGGTGTTGGTTGATAGGATTGGTTGAAGTTGAGGAAATGATTTTATGAAAGCTGACAAGGGAAGGGGGAAAAAAAAAAAATGGCGAGGTAGTGGCGAAAGGGTATGTGGCTCGTGCGTGGAGATCATCGGCTTTAGACTTGATTGGGTTTAATTGTCTTTGCCACAGTTGTGGATGATGGACAGTGTAACTTGGAGCAGAAGAGTTGGTTTGGTTTTATTCGCATAATAGAGCGTTTTGGCAACCAACTTCTGAGTCTAAATTTTTAGTTCTTGGCGACCGGTTTTTGGTGTGGATAGACCGCCAAGCTCAAAATTTGAGCTCAAAATTTGGGGATTTGTGTGTTGCCAAAACGCTCTAATAGAGCGTATTTACCAAGTGTCAAAACCCACAATTTACACTTTGCCATATTAAAAGGTGGGTTGCCGAAACTGTCAATTCTGACTAGGCCCACAGGTGGGGGATGTAGGATATGCCTGGATATGTTTACTATACTGTGTGTAGTTCATATCCATCCAGCGTATTTTACAGTAAGCGTGAAGAATTATTTATCAATGGGGTTTTTCCTATCATCCTTCCTGATGTAGTTAATTAGGTAACTGAGGGGAAGTGTCAATTTTGCCTCTCGCAACCGTCATTCTTAAAGTGTCAATTGTCGAATTTGACACTTGGTAAATACGCTCTAATATGGCTGACTATATTTTGTTGTGGCGTTTTCGCTTCCAGGCGGGTGGTAACTAGGGTTGTTGTGGTAGGAAGTGGACCCTGAATCCTATCACGTGGAGATAGGGTATAATAATAGCACAGTTGTTACAACCTACTTGTGTAGTTATTAACGTCCGGTATAGCCGGATTCGATGTGACCCATATTACATACTTATAGATAGGGGAAATTTCGGAAGTTTGCGTAATTGATTAGAATACTTAATTTCTCGGTGGTTATAGAGGTAGATTCGCTTTTTATATCTACGTACATACAGTCGGCCTACATTGCATCTCTAAGTACCAAGGGATTGATTGAACATGCTAGAACCAAAATTCATTTATATGACACGGCCTTGGTTGTAAATGCCAGCAGATCAGATTCAGAGCTTCCACTAGGCCAGACTAAGAGGAGCTAGATATACTCGAGGCTTAGGGACACGATAAAACCTTGGCCGCTTATATTAACCCTTCCCCACTTTTATTTCTGTAAAAACCGGATCCAGATCGAAGCTACCATCTCACCATAAGCCTCTGTGGTGTTCAATCACCCCCATACATGCCGCTGGCCGGCCATTGGCTTCACCTTACACGCAGCTTGATAATCTCTATCTAGTCAGAGTTCCGAGTAGGTCCAATGAGCAGTCCCTCAAACAGTCTCTCAAATGCAAGTTTTAGGAACTATAAACTGACTCGTGTGGTACGATAATATAATCTTCCCTACTCTTCTCATTCCTGTACGAAACGAGAGAAACCATGATCTGACCACTAGGGATTGTGTCCAAAGGTAATTACGACCAGAAATAGATCACACAAATTTCATGTAAATTCGTAAAACGGAGGAATAGTAGCTTTTCGAGTCTCTAGGAGTAATCCACGCTTCTTGAACAATAGGACCTGCTTAAGAAAATTCGCATCTGGAATTCCCCGAGGTATACCATTGTTTCATAATGCTAAGAGCATTACATGTAAGTATAGAGATAGGTAGTGTAACTGAGATAGAAACAAACACCCTTTTACTTTCGGCTCCAGATTTATCCCCTTTCACTACGGAGGCTTGACCGGAAGGCGTATTCTAGGAGGTGGGGGCGGGGACGGTACTGGCTCCCCGCTGATCAGGTTAATCAAGGTAAAAAATCTCCAAAGACACACATGGCCCTATTGGCATATCATGTATTCTCATACTTTCCGAGGAGCAAACACTTAAGTTGAACATAATCTACAAGGCTACAGATAAACCCACCCTCTCAACTCCGCTCCCATATCTTTCACCTCAAATTCAACAAATCCAGCATTCCCGACCTGATATTTGGGAGATACTATGTATTGGATTACACGCCCCGCCAGAGAGTTTTCTAAGAGACTTTTATATACTTCATATTTCCAATAAGTCATAATAAAACTTGGGGCTACGGGCTGAGGCTTGGGAGGAAGGGTGGGTTAATCCAATAGAACAATAGCACTGAAATTCTCTAGGCATATAATCGATCAGACTTGTGGCAGCCACGATGTCACTAAACATTACGCAACCGCCTAGCTAGTACATCAACATAGCCAGCTATTTCTGTGTATTTGTTGTGGCACGAGGACTCTCTTTATAATATACATACAAATGTTTACATAACCCATAATCTTGGTTCTGTTAATACCGATAAAATTCAATGGCTTTCTAATAATATAAACAGCTACTAACTATGTATATAAGTTAAGTAAGTTCCATATATCTGCTGTAACAACCATGGGCGCCTAACTAGGATATATGATTTAATGAATATAATATAGAAAAGTGTAAAGTTGAATCGAGTGTCGGAAAGCAATCATCTTTTGTCCCTGATTAATTTCGCCCTCCTCGCCTCCTCTCCTACTCCGCCCACCTTTTTTCGCCTTTTCCACTTTTTCTCTCTTTTGTCTCGTCTCTCATGGCTTAGCACTCATGCTCACAGCCAGGGAGATAATAGCCCTCTATTCGTAAACACCTCATTTTGTGTCCATGTTTCGCAGAGATCGATCCCAATTCATATATAGTAATTATCAAGAAATGTTTCACCTCGCGATTTTACAAGGATAAAAAACTCAGCCTCACTAACCGGAGGAGCGGGAGCTTTCGCAAAACAGATGTATCACCAAATGGGCCCTGCCGTAATCATTACGAGTATCTAATCGGCCGATCGCAGGTTTCCAGATATTACCATTTCAGACGATAGCCAGTCCTGCACCACTAACCAATGGATCAATTTTCCTGGATAGGTAGCGGGTATATATGGTATCATAATCCAACTCCTAGTTAGAGTCCCCCAGAACTAGAAACCCCTTCAAAAGAATCAAAGTATAATAATACTCAGCCTTCTTCCTAGAGCTCATGATACCAAATTAATTCGTAGGGCCCTTGCCTTGGTGTTAGATGCATATTATCGCTCCCACGGACGATATTGTATTAAATTTCGCGACCTAGTCCGTGCCATTACTAGAGCCGGCAACTTTCCAATAGGCGGGGAGTAATGAGTGCAATGCAATCAAGAGTGATTTCCCAAACAGCTATTGTATAACGTTTAAGGTAGGCCACGAATTTGGCAGGACTTATCCATGAGAGCGATCCGTCGCTGTGGATCAGGGCTATCTTCATGCCCCAAATATCCGTATTGGGCCCCGATACATATCAGCTAAATGTGCAAGTGCAATACGGTAGTAGAAAGAGAACGGGAGTACGACTGCATATGCTTGGAATATTTTCATATGTCCGTTAGTAAAGCCTACCTGGGTTAGGGTTATGTATCGAGTGATATCTTATGACTAAGTAATTCTAGAATGTTCTAAAAATTATTTTTCAGAGGAATGAGCTCAGTCTTCAAGAGTTGACCTATAGGTGATTCCAGTGGGCTTGAATGATTACGTATTTACTATGTGAACATTACTACAGGTACGCACTCCTTGCTACGGATACAGGCCTTCTACGGGAAGCATTATATTAATGATATATATTTCTATATGGACCGTCTTACATTTGAGTGCTGATTCCTTTTCGTGGCAGGTCACTCCATGCCGTGATCAAGCTAAGGGGATTGAGTCGAAAATACTCTATGTAAGGAAGGCCCGATCATGATGATATATGGAAAGCGATAGATGGACACAGCACTAATGGTAAAATGGAGCTTATTAACAGCATGATATACTTGAGATATACATCTTTAAGCCTATAATTCAGTTTACAGGGGTTTGTTGATTAATTCCCGCCTCTCCCGCCCATCAAATTGCGCATGAAGGTTTACACGCGTAAACACAACATAATATATAACTACAGGTATGTATATATATCTAAGTTAATTAAGTACGAAGCTTAATTCTAATTAATAACACAAACAAGGTGACACTTGACCTTATACTACCAATACCGGCGCGGTGCGCACAAGTGGTGAGCTTAGGAGAAATTAAAGGCTGATCAGGTAACTTCCTTATCGACAGAGACGAACTTCAACCCAGTATGCTGCCACGCCAGATTATGGAGATAGAAAGACTGGACCTTTATGGAAGGAAAAGGGGAGGGGGGGGGTAAGATCCCGGATTAGACAGGATGATAGTGATGAGGATATTTAGAAAGGGAGATTCAAGTTAAAATGTTGGAGATCCTTGCAGGGTGAATGGTGAGGCTCGAGATAGGGAGTGCACCAGGCTGGCTAGTGTTGGGGAAGGAAGATAAGGGATATTTATTTATTTTATTTTTATTTTTATTTTATTTATTTACTATGGAGGAAAATTACTACGTCACTCCATATATAGCTGGTATAGGGGAGGGGGCGACTGCCATAACCTACGGGTTGCATGTAAGTATCAAATAAGTGACGCTTGGCCAGTCACGTCAGTCATGGGAAGTCACTCGTTTGTTCTATAACACCTCCGACTGGCTGGTAGTTGTGCTCAGGTATGATTTCTATAGACACTGTGAAGGAGTATAGTTTAGGAGACGATATGAGGGCTTTTGTAAAAAAAAAAATAGTATAGTAAGAGATAGTAAGTACATACGTGTATGGACATCTAGGGGAGGTGTATATGAATGATATAAAACAATATATATATGTACTTCAGAACGCATACGGCCTAATCGCAGTACCACAATACAGTTGTATATAATTAAATGGAGTTGATATATTCTTACTTGATGCCACTACATGTAGTAGTACCGGATCGGCGCGCGAGATTAATTAAACAGTGCTAGATCTAATTACCTGGGGACATGGATGTAGGGGAAAAATACTGGCTTCAAGGTGGGGTTACTGTTATAACTTGCTTAGAGTTTTCATGAGTTCAGTAATCAAAATCATCAATAACCCGCCATCTCGTAACTTGTACTGTCCCCGCAACAATAAATTTCTCCCATAAGTCAGTCGTTCAGGTATTGCATGTATTCTCCCACAGCAAATCAGGTGATAAAATAGTTAGTCGATGCATCTCCCAACACAAAATTGATTGACATTACTATTTTTTAAACTTTCATCATATAAAAACGATACATTTCCACTCCCCAGCGCTATCCCCGCTACCACCCTAATATTATATCTGATAAACGAATCAATACCCAAAAAAACTAAAGGCAAACCTAGATATATCGAATTCTTAATAAGGCCCTGTACCCCCTATCTCATCACAACAAACGCCAAAACCTCTAAGTGACTGGGTAGCTTTGCTGCTGCGTATTCGATACTTGGTAGGACTTTCTCTAGTCTAATCCCTCAATTCGCGTTCCGTGTGAACAGGTATTGAACCATGGGTTCCACCTAAACGGATCTTATCTTATCTTATCTTTCCCGCGCGCTTCCAAGTTCTGGATTTGGCCATCATGACTCGGCCCGGATATTGCAAACAAGAAATTGCACCGGCAAACAACCCTAGCCCACCAAACCAAACTCAAACTAAGGCTGGTAGGACCCGGGCGATAGATACCGAAAAGGAAACAGCACTTGCCAGCACATTAACAACCCTTAAACGCTCAGAGCCAGATGCTTCATTGCGTCGGAAGGAGTCCCTTGCCGGGTCCTCTCCCAGGTGAATGAATTTAAAGATTATTAATGCGATCTCTGGAAATGAAAAGGCATGTAGTAGTCGGGAAAGAAGGATTAATATTCATGGCATTGGGGGGATTTGGGGGCGGAGGCCCGGATTACGGGTTCCTTCTGAATGAAATAAGCCAAATGAGAGCCGCAGAGCCACGGGAAACACCCCAGCCTTCGGGATGGTATCCATCGTGAACCTGGATCGGAGGGGGTTGCAGTTATCGGCGCTGATTTCTCCGGAGGTGCTCAATTTGCATGCTATTCGTCAAAGATAAACCTCGTACTCATTCCTGCACCCATCCCCCCCACTGGTGGAAATACATGTGGCCGATCTGAAATCCTTCACGTGTAAAGGCTGCTTTTGTGGGGTGCGTAGGCTTGCTTGTGGGGTTCCTCCAGCGCTGTGCAGGAGAGATGTCGATAGGTATGTCTCTTGGCATCCGTCTTTTGTGTACTCAATCGCTCTGGCTTCCGTCATATTCTGATCATGGGGGAAAGTAGGTAAGTAAGTAAGGTAAGAAGTATGTATGTATGTGGGGAGAATAGAGCCCAAGGTGAACAATGGGTGGATGGCAGATATGATACCTTCTATATGTACCTACACCTGTGAAAAAGAGATAAACGGAACAACACGGTGTTTGGAATGTAGTAAAGCTCGGGGGAAGCTATGGTGCTACATGCATGATAACAGCCCAATCAAGGGAGTCGTTGCGAGCTGCATCCTCCCAACCCGTCCCGGGTGGGGGTTTTTGGGTATTCGGGCCATGGGTCACTCTTCAACGCATTCCCTGCTAGGATCTGGGTTATTTCGGAACTTTTCTGGAGATGGCACGGAAGAACTTGGACCTTCTCTTTTTCCATTTGCGCCACAGGTACGTACCTACTCTAGAGTAAGACTTTGAGTGCTACACTGCTTACTCAGGAGGAACGGGGTGTTTCTTTGGTCCACTGGCGCTGCTGAGAATCACCTCCACGATAACATAAGTTTGGCATAAAGGAAGAAGTGGTTGAGGAAAACAATTTGCAAAGACGGATGATCGGGCCATCGATTCTGCCAGTTGGCGGATCATTTAGGTTTAGCGTGTTTACAAATGCATGTACTCGCATATTGCAGTATGCCAGTGTGAGATAGAAAAAAGGAAACATGGTATTGAGCGGCAGTTCCAATTAATTGTTTCTTCATGTCCTTACTTTTTTTTTTTCTCTCTCCCACTCGTAATTGGAATTGCAGTTACGAATTACGATTGATGTTAACGAATTTAAGATGTGCACGCTGAATCATGAATGAAGTGGCATTACTAGGTCAATCGAGGAGGAATTGACACATTGTTTAGGTGCCCTGCCCTTCCCCAGCTGCTCCCGGGGCCTGGTCTGACGCGAAGAGTAACAAGAGCCGCACTTAAAACGGCGTGTCAGAGCCTTGTGTTTCGTGATGGCTGCCATCACCCTCAGGGTTACTCAACTGATGGTGGTGATGATGAGATCTGGGTGGTTTCTCACTGGGCAGCCACGAAGGATGGCCAACGAAGACCGTTAAAAAGATGTGTCCCTGGTGCCAGTCCCGTATCAAGCGAAACGGGGCGCGCATGTGGGCGATGATGATGATGATGGTGGTGATGATGGTTCCCGGGGACAGTACTAGTAATTCACTGAGCGCAGGCTGCTGCGCAGCTGCCCAACCAGATGTTTGATAGGAAGGACGGACACTCAACCAACCATAACAACGGGTTGGTGTGGCTAGGGCTCTGACAACAAAACGTACAGGGATTATCTTAATACGGGTGGGTTGGTTCATCTAGACTCTAGCCGGACGGAGCCTTTTGCAATATTTCCTGGGTCCACGAAGTCTTGCTCTCCGCACCCTCCGAGGCCGAACATCGTCCAATTGAGACTATTCCGGAGGATCCTTTCTTTAACTTTTCTATGGAACGATTTGCTCATTCACCACATGCTTTTGTGTCCGCCATCCCTTTTCTTGCTGCCTTCGTTCCATCCCTACGAGTCCTACTTTACCAAGAACGAATTTAACCAACCAACTACCTTGGCTCCCGTTGTCGCTTGCCCCTGCTTGGTACCGTTTACTGCATGCGCAAATCGCTCCCTTGACCACCCTCTTCAACGATAGGCTGTTTCCCCGTTGTCACTCGCAGGAGCGTGTGCCTACGTGTTCTCGCTTGGGGGGGTTGGAAAGGGCCGCCAGCTGTAGACGTCCACGCTACAGAGCTGCACTCCAGTGCTTTTGTAGCCTATTGCACAAATCCGAATCGAGAATTGTACCTCAATCCCGGCATATCATTTCCTCTTTGCTTTTTTTGTTGCTTGAACGCACATCGAGAAAAGCACTTTAGTGCCTTGTTACATACATACATCTCGGAGGAAGAGCGCCCACTGTCTTCCACCCCCGGGTAGAGAAGGGGACATAGGGATAGGAGGATAGGAGGAAGAGAGAGATACATACAGAGGAAAAGAGATAGAGGAATTGAATCTGAATCTAAAAGAGAAAATCAGCTTAACCTCATTCACTCGAATCAACTCTTGCCGCCTTTATCACGTTCGTTCCCGTTCGTTCGTTCGTTCGTTCATACGCTCGTCCGTTCGTTCACAAACTCCCCCTTAAAAACGAGTAAAAAACAATAATTTGTTTTCATCGAACTCGAGTCCCGTTCATTCACTCGGCAATCGAGACCGCAGTGGGTGTCTGACGTCGTCGTTCCTTCTTCCTCGAATACTACCTACCATTCTATTGCTCCCATTTCGAGCGAACCACGTCAATCGGTCAGATCAGCCTGCCTCTCTCTATCTCAATAGACTGTCTGTCTCCAAGAAGAAGGAAGATTTGAGCGCGTTCACTATTACTGGTACCACTCTGCCAGCCTACCTACTGCCCACCCACACACCCACTTATTACAATCTTTACCCTTTACCCTTCCTGGGAATATATATCCTCGTGGACGTTTCGCCTTCCTTCTCTCCGCCAAAAAAAAAAAGAGGAGTCTCTCTCCCCCGCTATTCCCTGAGCCGAGATAACTGTGTTTCTCGGTCCTTTCATAATCACAAGCCATCACCCACACCAACACTTGCCAATCTATTATTATCCGTCACCCATCCCCGTAATTCACTACTACTAGTACTAGTACTGCTGCCATCGATCTCCTCTTTTCTTTCTTTCTCCTCCCTCCTCCCTCTTCCTTCTTCACATACTCTTCTACTGGGTTCTATCTTGCCTGATTTTTTGTAACCCTTTCCCATTTTATTATTTTTCCACCTACACATATTTCTTACACATCACCTACCTACTACCACCACCTCCTCTCTCAACGGGATACCGCCCCTCCCTTTCACCCCCCCCCCCACCATGTTCGATCAGCTATTCTCGCGGTCGAGGGCTGCCGACACTGGCGGTGTTGTTCATAGTGATGGTTCCGCCGATATGCCCATAAGCAACTGTATTTCTGGCGAGCTGGGCGGCGTAGGAATGTCCATTGGGTATAGCACATATTCTTCCCTCCCACCCCCCTCGAGTGCCCCCACAATCATAACAATCGTGACGGCTAAAACGATTCATGAGGATTGCGCGAGCGACAGCTTGATCTCCGTCGTTCCCACTAGATCAGAACCTGACGACACCCCCGCCCCGGCAAGCACCGGAAGATTCTCGGCGAGCAGCTTCCTGGCTGCTATATTCGGCATCGGCATTGCACTGAGCTTTTGGACACCAAAGAATCTATGGGTTTTCATTGGTGGATTCGGACTACGCAGGGAAAAGAGAAAACAAAGGGAACGAAAGCAGAGGTCAATTGGTGCAGCAGCGGCAGCGCGTGAGGCAGTTACAAACGGTGGAGAGCAGGTGGGTCAGAGGGACAAGGGCAAGGCACGAGCGATTGAAGTCGTGGAGGATGATGATGTGGGCGAGAGTTCTAGAAGTTCCAAGACAGAACGAACGCCACTCCTGCTTGAGGCTTCGTACGAAGCAAAAACACCAAAAACACCAACAAGTTCCACCAAAGTCGGCACACGTGACTCGGGTGTTGGCCTGACCAATGCCGAGGAGAGCCGAGCAACACGCTCGGTAGAGCAACAACAACCCCCAATAAAGCATCCCGAGCCGGTATTACCAAAATCACCAGAACCAGAGATCATGGAAGATGAGATGCTTGAAACTATCGACGAAGCTGAAGAGGCCGAGCCATTATCTCCC
Organism: Morchella sp. 2016-72; assembly: GCA_024713865.1. Classification (NCBI taxonomy): domain Eukaryota; kingdom Fungi; phylum Ascomycota; class Pezizomycetes; order Pezizales; family Morchellaceae; genus Morchella; species Morchella sp. 2016-72. The sequence continues at coordinate 134,316 of JAMJEY010000026.1, read as the reverse complement.
ATATTGGAGCATCCGCCGGTGAATGACACATGGACATTCGCGGACAAGCCATCACCCACTCCCAGTGTAAGAGCTGAGTCACCAGCCCCGCAGGTTGAGACAGGGTCGATGGTGATAGTTCCCGCAGTGGTGCACGATCCAGATGCTTGCCCGTACGAGCAGCGAACGCTTTCGGTTGAAGCCCTCTCTAGATCTGCTGTTGCTGGCCCCCCGGTCACCAGCGGAGAAGGGTACAGAGAATCCCGCTCGCTCACTCCCACTGGGAAGCCACGTTCAGTTGCATCAACCAGGGCCCCATCTCTGAGCCGCGAGGTTTCTGTCGAGCCGGAACCAAAGGTTGAGGCAGAGGTTGTGGCTCCTATCAAGGCTCCCGTCAAGGTTGCTGTGGAACAAGTAGTGAGGGCTGGTCCTTCAGCTCCCGAGGTTGCTATGGAGGCTCCCAAGCGTGAGATTGAGGTATTTAGGGTTGACGAGGTTATTGAAGCACCCAAGAGTGTGGAGGTTGATGCCCCTAAACCGGAGGTCCCTCAAGTTGAAGAAGCCGTGATCTCCAAGATTGAAGACTCTGCCGCCTCTAAGACCACAAGGGCAGTACTAGAGGCTGAGGAGGTTAAAGCTGTTGAGGATACTGTAGTCCCCAAGATCGAAGAGATTGAAGCCCCTAAGCCTAAGGATATCGAAGCTCTCGAGGTTCCTAACCCCTTCGAAGCTGAAGTTCTCAAGCCCAAGGAGACCGAAGCACCTAAGGTGGAGGCACCTAAGGTGGAAATTCCCGCCGTTGAAACCCCCGTCCTTGAAGCCCCCATTGTTACAGCCCCAGTCATTAAAGCTCCCATTGTTGAGGCCCCCATTGTTGAGGCCCCCATTGTTGAGGCCCCCATTGTTGAAGCTCCCATTGTTGAAGCTCCCGTTGCTGAAGCCCCCGTTGTCGCGGCCCCTATTGTTGAAGCTCCTGTCGCCGGGGCCTCAATCGTCGAAGCTCCAGTTGCCGAGGCCCCCAAAGTCGAAGCTCCCAAGGACGAGGTCCTCGTTGAAGCCCCAGTCCAGGACCCGGTCCAGGCCCCCGCCGAAGCCCTCAAGGTGGAGGCTCCCAAGGCTCAGGAGATTATCGAGGAGCCAAAGGAAGAGATACAATCCACTTCGGTAGCCATCCCCAATCCCCCCCCTGAGATTGGCCTTATTCCCCCGACCCCCGCCCCTGCCAGTGGGTTTGCAGCGGAGGTCAAGGCACTCCGCACAAGAAAGGCCGAGGCAGAGGATGAGACCGAAGAAATTGAAGCTGACATCACCTTGGTCAAGGCACCTACCCACCGTAAGTCCTTTAGCAGCTCAACAGAAGCCCGTCCTAAGCTCGCCGAGGTTCCTGAGCCCGCCAGTGCAAAGCTAGAGGTTGAACCCAAGGGCAAGGACAAGGCTGATGATGACCTTTCATTCATCGAGCACCCAACCACCGCCTCCCCAGATCAAATATCCCTCAACAGCGAGGAGAAAGACGACAAAGAAGGGTCACAACCAGATGCCACTGCCGAGGAAAACACCCGCCGCCCTAGATCAGGCAAACCCCCCAGTGTGGCTGGAGACGACAAGTCAACCAGGTCCGAGTCAGGACCTAGTAGAAAACAATCTCTCCGCCGCATGACTGGTATCGGATCCCATAGCAGGGCTCCATCAGTCGACTCCAACAAAAAGGATTCTTCCCTCAGGCGATCATTGACAAATGTCTTCCCGGGAAAGAAGAAGCGCGAGAACTCAGCATCGTCTTCGCAGGCCAAGTTAGGTGAGCTTACGCCCCCACCTACTCCCCCGGAGCCATTGGCATCGTCCGATGGTGCTGTTGCGGCAAGACCGGAGTCCAGGCGCTCCGAGAAAGAGAAATCCTCAATGTCCCGAGGAATGAGCTGGAGCAACACAATGAATAAGCTGTCCTCCAAGGAGAAGCGAGAACAAGCAGCTAAGCAGTCTTCAGACGTTGAGGCTGCCGCCGGAAACGATGCCACAGCCGCGACCGCAGTCGCCTCATCCTCCGCCGCTCTAGAGGTTCCCACTGCAACTACCGCAGCGGACCCTACCCCAGCCGAGCCCGTCAAGCGCTCAAACGCATCCATCAAATCCCACAAGGACGGTCGTCCACAAACGTCAGACGGGAAAAGCGTCAATGACGACGGCCGACCAAGCAAGCTTCCCCGCCGCCCAACATGGGCCTTCGGAAAGAGGAGGTCGACTCAGAACCTTAGCGAGGCCAAGTCCTCTTCCTCCGCCGCCCCTAGCCAGACTAGTCTCCACGCCCCCAGCAAGAGCGAAGAGACCCCACAGATACCCGCAGCTGAGGCCACTGACCCAGTCGATAAGGGTAAGGGTGTAGACAGGGTTGCTGCCCCTGTCGCCGTAGAGGCGCCTAAGGCTCCCGAGCCGGCTCCCGAGTCGGCCCCGGAGGTTCCTGCCACCCAGACAAAGGCCGTTGATGCACCAGCTCCTACCGAGCAGGAGCAGAAGGCGATCGTTGACAGTGAGACTGCTGCTGCCGCGGCCGCCGTTGCTGCTGAGCAGAAACCAGCGCCAAGACCCATGCTGAAGAGCAGGGTGACATCAATAATGGCTTGGGGACGTAAGAAGAAATAGATAACGGTGGAGGACAGCAGAGACTTTCATTATTGAAATTGATTATCTTACGACAGAGTGTGAATTTCTTTTCACCCGGTGCGGTGGTGTACAGTATTCCGGACTTTCCCCTTTTTCTTTTCTTCTTATTTGGGTTTAAACATGTTTTTATTCTTTATTTTTATATGCATGGGTGATGGTATGCGGGCAGAATCTTATTAGCATGCGGATATGATTATTGGGATTTTTTTTTTGTTCTTTTCTCTTTTCAGCGTTTGCATTCGTTTGGCATTCGGAGTTAAATTTTTTATCATTTTTTATCATTTTATTCTTATTTTCTTCCCTTATCACGTCCTCATGGCCGAATCACTTTTCTTTACGAGGGATGTTTTGCGATTTTATTCCTTAAGATAGGCGAGGAGACGAAGAAAGTCATATTTTGATGCTACCATTAAAATGGGGACTTTTCATACCCTTTTTTTTTCCCCCCCCCCCCCCCCCAAACCCGATCTATACCTCTTCAGCAAAGAAAAAAAAGTGAACATTTTCAAAACCAGTAGTTAACCAGTTTTTCTCCGTCTCTTTTTTTTTTTTTTTTTTTTTTTTGCTTTGTTTTCGAGACCTTGAGAAATGAAGGGGATGGATGACAGAGGAAATTATGAAATGAAATGTACTACTAGTTCCAAGCGATCCCTGGATAGAGTATCACGTGTACTTACAGGATATATAATTTAAGATAATGGCTATGACATAAAAGGGTCCAAGGACCAGGTAGATATCAATTACAACTAGATCGCGGATCTGGATCGGCCCTGAGATTGACGAACCAGCTACATGCGAGGCAGAGGCTGCCGCATACAATTCAGGGTCCTACTCTAGGCTGGTGTATATGCAATGCCACGGGGCAGAACCTCAAACGGTACCTACATTGGCGAGTTGAGTGGGCGTAAACTGTCAATGTTGCGTACATACACTTAGAGTAGGCAGAGGAGATGAGGCGGTAATAATCATGAAAGACACGGGGTAGAAACAGCAGGATCTGTAACTAGACCGGTCGATCAGGCACCCGCATGTGTGTGCTACATGTATGTATGTAGATGCGTTGACTAGCGGGGAATGTAAAGCTGGCCTGTTTGGGCCCTATCAGCTTTTGAGGTTAAGTATCCGTGGTTTTGGTTTTGGGATTCAGCCCCCAGTATGGAGGTGCCGTGTGAAATGGATAATCAAAGTCAAACTGGATATGGGAAATTACTCATCTTACGACAGCGTTAGTGTGGGGAAGAGAGGACGAGTGATATTGTGTGCTGGATATTGAGGCTAGTGATTTCTTACTCCCATGCGTTTGAGAGACTCGTGCAAACTCGTAAGTATTGGGGGGTAGCTCTCAAGTCCACAACTTCACTGAGTGTGTATTGCATGAGAGTGATATGTGGTCCCGATTATAATTGGATGTTGGTTCAGCCAATCGGCTGGCCCAATGAGAGAAGGGCTTGGCTAAGCAGATTAGTCATTTAGGGGTTGGACGATCATTCTTACCGCGCGTCAACATAATTATATAATTACTTGTTCATAGTTAAGTAGATAATGGCAGTATGTACCTCGGATATTAGGGGTACTGTGGAGAGGGAATTTTTGAATTGGTTGGTGGCCTTATAAATTTTCATCTCGGAGTTGGGCCACGAAAACAGTCGTGGCTTCAACACAACGTTAGCATTAGTTAATAATGTCGACTGAGACTTTCTTAGTTAGAAAGCCCAGTGGGTGTTAACTGAATTATGTTTGTCACCTAGATTATATATAGTAAGCTAGGGCCAAAGGCGCAGCAAACCACAGATCACAGCGTTGAAAGTGCAAGCCATGCGATGCTGCAACTTATATATGTGGCACCTTTTCATCGCCGGCTCTAACTAATGTATATATATTTGTGATCCCGCACATATACTCAGGGCCGTGAAATTGGTGCACTGATCCCAGCTTGAGGCAACACCAAATTTAAAGGTATCGAAAACGTATAGAATAGAAGGTCTACATTTGATTGTAAGATTTGATGCGAATCGAATCGAATGTCTCCTAGATCTTAGCTTCGATTCGTTTATAAATTATAAACTGACCATGAGTTGGTTTCACAGCTTTTGCCGGTTGTTTGAACGCGACATAAGTATTGTAGGGTGACAAAAGTTTCCGTGATTCTGTAAAAGGGTGGTTCATGAACCAACTATAACTTGGCAGCCACAAGAGATATAACGGAGATATTAGTATTATTAGAGAGTTCAAGGTCAATAGAACATAGTATCTGGGCTAAAGTCCCTATTGCTAGTTTTTCGGGTTAGACTTTTAGGAAGTTTCTGCTGGTTGCTATGCAGAAATCACGAGAACTTTTGTCACCTTACAATATATATAAACTCAAATTTAGTTATAAGTACTTAACGTCCCATTATTAACCCTATTTATCAGAGTTTGGCGCATTGCGACTCTAGGGGCTCCCCGGCTGAAATCCTTTTTTTATAGCTATAACTAACTCAGTGTAGTTGCAAATGTGCGGGCTCTCTGGCAGTTTTAATGAGCATAGCTATTATGCCCTCTATCATCAGTCACCTATAATATAAAAACGGGGTAAATTCATTACCATAGGACTACGTTACAGAATTCAGCGACGAATACAAAATCAGTTCGGAATTAGAGGAAGAATACAATATCAATACCGTATTAACGCTTTTTTTAGTACTTTAGTCAGTATACAGGATCTTAACTTATAATTATCGAGCTAAATTAAATATCATAAGCAGATCTAGACTAGGCTACACGTACCATTATCAAAATTTCAATATACAATATCCCCTGTATTGCTAAACTGCCCGCCGGTCGTTAGGCCTGGGCAGCCAGTTCAAATTTTTGCTATATGTATGGATAGAGTATACGTGTCGAAGGTAAATGCGAAGGATCTGATAAGAGAATCTTGCTGTGTTTATCTTATCAGATTCTCGGTATTCATGGTCAACCCCGGGCCCGAGACTCTACTGCTGATGATCACGATAAAAGATAACAGCCTTGGCACGACTAGACCGCACCAGTCGCCCCTCTCCTCGAATACGTACGCCAATGTATGTACCTACCTAAGTAGATACAGCCGTGAAAACAAGATCCACTCGGTCGTGGGAATGAGCTAAATGAAAATCGTCCTACCATGGCCACTGGAACAAGAAAAAGGCGCCCGAACTTCTTGTATGAGCTCAAACTACATGTAGCTTCCGGATCTGTACGTATAGGCATATCGAAAATAGGTAGGCTTACCAAACGTCGGCAGAGAATTAAAGCTCAGGACAGTTGTTTAGTATGCGCGCGTTATTCTGGCATCTTTGGGTTCGCTGTCCAAGTTTCTACATTTTCGACTTACTGTACGGGACCACGACACCGGCGCACAAAGCCATGCATATGTTACAGCCTGCCATTGGGGCAAAAAAATAAGATCTCTCAGAGCGTCTGGTCCCATGGCGATGACACCACTGTTATTGGACCGATTATCCAGGAAAAATATATGTGTGTGCGATATGGATTGTGGATTGCATGCCTATCCGAATCATTCCTGGACGCCTTGATACACAAAAAATATCAGAAGCACACTGAGAATACGATTATCAGGCGCAGGCAGTTCTAGTACGTCAAAGCTTTAGATCCGATTTATTCATCTGATTGTCAATCGTGTAAGATATCACCAACCAGCCGTTTTCGGAATTGAACATCTTGAAACAGTTTTGAAACCGCCGACCTGAATCAAATGTGGCAGCCTTCTTTATTAAGATGCTAGCTTCATGCCGATATCAGTATCAATACGGATACTCTCTCTTGGAAAAAATGTCTGAGTTACCATTTTTTGGGGGGGGTAAAATAGTGAATGACTTAGAAACAACGTTCTTATTATCTGCAATCCGGCGATTATAATGAACCTGGTGTATATATTCGTCAGTACTCTTGATCTAGGGTAAGTTTAACGATTTTGTCCACCAATTATAATTACATAGTTCGCGGACAACAGACTAATTTGTAGTAAGACGCGGTATTCAGTGCCGAAGACCCCGGAGGTACAGCAACCGAGGTAGGGAGCTCCAAGCCGGCGATTAAGAATCTCGGGAACCCTTGGTACGGGTGAAGGATTTAACGAGTACTACATGTAGTCTCCTAGTTAGGCCGCGAAGCAAGATCCTCGGAGCTCATATAAACCCTGTCCATCTAATTTTTAAAAAATGGGAGCTGTCGTACGTGAGCTATATTCATGCGCTGACTCTACCTAATTTCTTCTAGTTTACTAGGAAAGAGCTGGTGGGCGCTATAGATGAGAGAAATGCGTAGTAAACATTACTGAGAACTATATCTAGAGTTAATTAATTATGGATCGAACATCAGGTGCCAGTTTGGCTACATACATACATGTACAGCCCCGTTCGAAAAGTCCTGGCACCCCCGGGTCAAAAGTACGAGGGTGCTTCTTCTATTTTCTAATTCCCCCATTACTGTGACTATAATAACAGAGAGCTACAATATCTTCATTACGGCCATACCTATCAATTTTGAGTATGCGCAGGAGAAATGGTTGTTGGTGGGTTAGAATTCATAAACAGACACAATATAGTAGGGTGCCAGGACTTTTCGAACAGGGCTGTACTTACATACTAAGGATCATATGAAAAGTATATATACCACGAGATCTTTAAAAATGGGGGACTTGAGTTTGCTGATTGTCTTTCCTGAGCAGCTTTTAAAATCACCAATTTTATGTAGTACTTTCTTTCAAAAGCCATAGGTGATTGTTGCTTTGACTCAGACCCAATGAGGCTTAGGTTGCCCTTGAGTCAACTCTAGAGGCACAGATAGTACAGTAAGAGTGTGGGACTGAAGATGCTCTGGCCTGAGGCTGATGGCTGATAATACTAGGTGCACCCTATCTAGTCTGTAGGTACACATTCCTGCAATTGATTGATTGATTAGTACCCCATACATACATATATTCCTGCAATTGATAGTCTGTCTCAAACATTTGTTCTCTGGCCGAGGGCTTTACATATCGAATTTTCACATTGAGCTAACCCATCAGCTTGCTTTGTTACACCACACTACAAATTCCCCGCTCTGCCCCAGTGACGTCGGCACTATTTTCAAATAATGGCACATCACCCCGCAATCATCAACTGGAACTACTATTATCGTACGCACTATTTACACAATGGCATCAAGCTCAAAGTCTACCGTGACCATTGGCACGCCCATCAGGGCGACTGCCGACTTCTGCCTACTCCCCGTAAGTGATCTGGTTCCGGCCTACAATGGAAACCTATTAACAGAAGCTACAGATCGGAACCTCTAATGCATCAGTGTCCAGACAGATCGCCGACGTCCAGGTTCTCATGAAGAACAGCGGACTGAACTACAGCATGCACAGCGCCGGGACTACAGTGGGTATGTTCACTCAGCGCGAATACCTGAGACCGCATCCGGAGCTCTTTTAACGAAGAAAATGTGGAAAAGAGGGTACCTGGGATGAAGTTACGAGGGTGATTGGGCAGGCCCATTCAATGCTGCACGAGCAAGGCATCGTCAGAGTCCACACAGATATCCGTATTGGGAGTAGGTAAGCAAAACTCGTCACCCCATACGATTATTTTTTCCCTCATTATTAACGGACCGTTGAGCACAGGACGGATAAAACAGAAAATTTCAGGGACAAAGTGACAGCAGTGGAGAACCATCTCGCGAAAGATGCTGAAGCTGCCCAATGAAAATTTCAAGGACGAGGTATGTCATTAAGTTGAGATATATACTTGCCTGCTCGAATGTACGTACGTACCCGGAGCTAGATATTGCATAATTACATATGGGCAGTATATCTTTCGGGCCTTCTATCGATCTTTTTTCTAAAAAAAAAAAAAAAAAAAAAAAAAAGAGAGAGAGAGAGAGAGAGAGAGAGAAATGAAGAAAAGCGAGCGCGATTGTGAAGACTAAAAGCCCTCCAGGCCTTGGCCATATTGTCCCTCACCCCACCGGTCATAGGGAGAACACCAAAACCGAAGTCCTCCCCATGAATGCTCAATGCTTATTTATTATGCGGGGAGCGGAATGCTGTAATAGACCCTAGCTCTGAACCTCCGCCCCCTCCAACATTTCTGAATGAATGGAAAAGAAGGATAGAATTCGAAACTTGACCGAGATGTGCACTGCAGCGGGAGAAATAGAAAGAACAGCTGTGTGACGCGCACTTATTGCGTCGTCGTCCTTCAATTGTCGAACGTCTTTTGCATCTTCTTCCCTTTCCCCTCTATTGTTTTGTATATTATTGGGTGAGCATGAGGGGTGAAAAATATTGTGATCGATAAACCGAATGATCAAGACAAAAAAAAAAGCAGGAAAGCAATTCATGCCGCAGATCAGAGACGAAACAGACAGAAACGATATTTGAGGTACTACAACACAGGGAAAGCCTTGTGTGGATAAGGCTACCCTCTCTACTGTACCCCTACATCTCCTCTTTCTCCACCTCCAAAAAACAAAGGTTTACATATAACGGCTCCCCCAATGGCATGGGGCCTGCAGGGATCACAAATTTACCTAGACCGCCAATCGAAACCTGTACGGGTGGGTAAGGTGATACGCGCAAATCCTGTGGTATAAATAAGGGTGGTTGGAGAACCTGGTCTGACCGACGAGGCGAACGTACTTTCCTTGCTTGAACATCTTTGGCTGGCTGAATAAAAGGTCGACACGATCCACCACCTGTGCTCTGACCACCTGATACACCTGCCCGTTAAATTACTACCTCCCAACGAATATTCTATCCTACCACTTATCTCCCCTCCATTCCATCCACGACAACCTACAACCAACAAACTACTCCTCTCTCTTCCCGCCACCATCCGAAACAAGACTTTACGTACGTACTTGAATAGTGTTAACATCATCAATTCATAAGGTTAGCGTTGTTCTATCTTTTTCGAATTCCATGAGCTGACGTAAACCCTAGATACAACTCTCAGAAGAGAAAGGGCAGCCGCAAGAAAGCGTGAAACTCTGCACCTCTTATAAACTGGTGAGCTCTCAGACCAGATAGAAAGAGAAAGAGAAGAGAAGAAATCTTCCACGAATGATCTTACCCCAAAATGGATTGCGGGCCTCACTACTTCACAAGACATAAAATGAAAGAAAGAAAGAAAGCTGAATTTTTGCCAGCTTATCAGCATCGGCGAAAAACTCTATAGGAAAGAAATCTGGGTCGAAAAAAAAAGGAAAAAAAGTTGCCCAGAAACGAGAGGGATAAGCCAAAGCAGACGGGAAACAACACAAACATGGCTTCAGGCCGGCGACTACGCACCCGCAGTAGCAGCGGCGTACCAGCGTCACAACAGCAACAACTTTCAGACTGCGGTCATGATCGGTCTCAGCTGGATCTTAGCGGTGATCGCGATCTTCCTTGCAAGGTCTGCTGGTCCAACCGCGAGATCCTCATCCAGCGGCTCATCGAGCCCTTCGAGCACGCGTTGGAAACTCTTCAGGATGAGAGAGCCAGCGGCTCGGCAAACAGCACCCCTGAACGTGGGGTGGTAGTATCATCGGGAGATGTTCCTGCTGGTGGCAGGCCCCGAAGTTTGAGGCGGAGAGCGGGGAAAAAAAGGACAAGGAGTGCTTCCCCGACGGCGGCGACAACACCGATGGGAAGTGATGGGGAGGATTCGAATTTGTTGGGTCCCGGGGGTCTGGGTGCTGTTAGGCCGGAAGAGGAAGACTGCATTCACGTGCAGGATATCAGCGTCGTAACGGTGCAGAGACCCCCAAAGAAGCGGAGTAAATCTCCCCCCGATGAAAGCAAGAGCACGAAGATCGCAGCTTTGGAGCCACAGAAAATAAGCACGAACATCATCCCCCCAATAAAAGGGAGAAATACGACAGCAACCACCGAAAAATTGCAAGAAAACCCTTCACCACCTGTAGATTGTGCAGCAACGAAATTGCCGAAATTGCCAGAAAAAATACCATCCACACCCCCAGCACTGGCCACAAAACTACCGAAACAGAAACAACAGAGAACTTCACAAGTGCAGCCCACAAAAAAGGGCCAACAAACCCTGCTTTCGTTTTTCTCCAAATCTGCCGAAGGCGCAACGGTAAAAACCGAAGAGACGATTGCTACAAAGCCAGTGACTATTTTTAGTGCAGGAGGGAATAGTAGCGGGCCGAAAAAGAAGGATGTAGGAACTCCAAAGGCGAGTGAAGAAATCGTGGTTCGGACATGCACGACAGCATCACCACCACCCCCGCCACCCCCGCCACCATCGGGAAGAGTAGGGACTCGGAAGAGCGCCCGAGAAGTAACAGTGAAATCCCGAGAGACCATCAACTACAGGGAGGATTCAGATTCAGATATAGATCTTGAATAATGAAGATTTAAACTTGAAAATATCAGGGCATGGGCGCGCGCAGGTACGTCGGGTGTTTTTTCGCATCTCTCTACGCCATATTCAGGATTGCTAAGTTTTCTGCCCCCAAGGTTGAGAAAACAATTTAGATACAGGACCACTCTCTTTAAAATTCCGATGGTTAATGAGAATTCAAAGTAGCGGCGTTTTTTTTTTTTTTTTTTTTTTTGGAAAAGGGGAGGCTGACATCTATTATATCTGGGGAGTTTTTTTTTTTTTTTTTAATTTCTTGGTGGAGGATATGGTAAATTTTCTGTCCGCTTGGTCAACGATCCATGTTAATTTGCTTCACAAGGAGCTAGGCTGACCGTAGATATTGAAACTGCTCAGATGCTGAAAATTCCCCTTACACATAGGGTCTTTTCTTATTTTCGTAGACATACACTCTCTTAGAATCGATCTCATGAATCTTCGGGGTGTGGAAACGGAGCTGTTGGTAATGCAAAGTTCCATGTAAGTAGCACAACGGCTACAAGGAGAATCAACGATATGGCATTTTTACCGGTGAGTCTCTAGTGGCAAATATGGAGTATACCATCCATTATACAGTTTTAGCATGTAAAGTTGTACGGTTCGTACATGTAGGTTCTATACTCTGTTACCGTAAGGCGGGGATTTCCTCGCGGTTGTAAATCTCTCCCAACTGCCTTTGTCTTCCTCGCTTCTTGCACCAAGCGTTGGGTGCTGTCGCTCCAGCACTAGTAATAAGGCTATCTAAGCTTAGGCCCTACCCAGATCTCAGTTTCCTCATGGTACAGTACTTACCCCAAATCCGTGAGCCTTTTGCCGCATCCCCCATCCCCTCCCTGATATGACGTGACCGCTCAGGATCAATAAGTATACTCTCCCCCGCACGTCTCCTCTACCTTAAAACTCCTCCCGCGTCCACCACCTAAGAAGAGCAAGAGTTGAGGAATAGACCCTTCTCATAAACAAAGACAATACATCAAGATGTCAGCAATTGGCGGCGCAGCAGGTAAAGAAGGTCTCCGAAGAGGTGCCAGAAGAGACCCAGAGCTATATGTAATCTAGCCCATCCCACCCGACCCCAAAGAACTGATCACCCGGGGCCCAATACAGCATACTGGTATTAACGAAAATAAAGGTCTTATTCGCTCTCATGTGCGGGGCTTTTGCGCTGGCTGGATACAACTTTTGTAAACCACCTTGCTCATGCTTAGATTAAAAGCAGTTAACTAACTAAACACCCTCATCATAGCAAGGAATCCAACTATGTCCACTTCACAGGAGCCCCGCATCAACATGGTACCTGATTCTGCTCCCTGGAAAGATGATGACATCGAGAATTCAGATAAAAATAACTATAAGTGCGGTTTCCTCCGCCCCCATATAGACCTCTAAAAAAGGGACAGGGCTAAGCTGTGTTGCTCATAGTATAAGAAGGGCTAACAAATTGCGCATTGAATTAGATACAAGTATCATCCAAACGCGGACTACAGGAAGCCTCCAAAGAACGCGCCGAGTGCGCTACATTCTGTCATTTTGCCAAACGTAACATTGTCAAAGGTTTGTTCTTCCTCTTACTCCGATCGGGGCGGTGCTCTTGGAGAGACTAGGTGTAAGTAAGGCAGGCACAAAAGTACTAATGTTTAAGGATGGACAGAGGTTACATGAGAAGTACAATAAGTACGGAAAGGATAACTACTAGGACGTGGCCATACATAAAAGTGCATGTACTTTTGTGTATTGCAAGAGGTTGAGTGCAGATCTTGGAATAACTACATGTAAATTACACAATTAGCTGCGATTATGGATTCGGGGATATATTGCTCGGTTTTTCAGAATTGTCTAAATCGATTGGGAACCGGTACCGGTGGTTCGGAACCCTAACCCATACTTCAACCTCATATATACCAGTCCTAAGAGCAACGGTCAAATTATTGTGTACTAACGAGACTACATACGTCTTATCCTCTATTTAGGGTGAATAAACTCGGTAGAAAAAGAAGATCCCACAGACGTGTGGGTGGGATTTATGAATACGTATCTTGACCTCAAAACCAATCCATGTCTCCATTCCCTACTAAACCTGTCTAATTAAACAAGAAACACAACCATACAAAGTACAGATCCTATGATCCATACCTTCCATATCTGTTCTTTCACATCAGAGAGCTTAGAGGATAAGATTTATTGGTATGGCATGATAGAGTACTATCTGGTATCCTGGTTGGGACCCAAAGGCTTAGGATTCACATCTTTCAATGGGAATTCAACCATAATATGAAATAGATAAACCCCATAGAAAATAGTACTCAATATAGTGGCTTTTTGCCCATCATCGGCCTCTCCGCTGTGAAGATATCATGAGTTTATGCATAAGGCAAGGCCGGGCACTGTCTAAGATGCGTGTAAACATGTACTTAGTAACTGACAAGTACATGTAAGTACATGCATACTTTGGACATGCTTAAGTTACCACGTGGCCAATGATACTAAATACGAGCAGAGACTATATGTACATACTCCCTTTGCCCCCTTTCTCATAATTAGGTGTATGATAGGCTATTGCCACCATTCCCGAAATTTGGTGAGCAAAGTATCACTATAGTATGAGGAAACAGGATGGAATCACTACCATAGTACAGAATTTAGTGACAAACATATTGGCGGGAATACCATAGTGATCCCAGCCCCTTTTTCATAATGTAGTGTCAGTACTAGTACATCCGGGTGGGACAACTATATCTGGTGTTATATATGGTTACATAAAATATCTTTGTTGTGCTATTGTCAAGCTGATCAACCAGGCCTCGTAACTTTCACTTTTACGCGTAACTGCAGGCAATTAAAAACTTGGTGCCATATTTCGAGTGATATTTGGTGATCAAGCCACATGCCCACACCTAAACAAGACCCCTAGCTACATAGTTAATTCACCTTGATATCATACTACTCCGTTGACTCCTAGTTGCCCTGACCTAGAAATTCTTATTCATCCAATGTCGAGTAGGATAGGGCATCGATAAGTCAATTAATACATGCAACGAGCTCCGGCCATACAGTACTGGTGTCGCGACCAACATCAAAGCTAGACCCAGTCGACTTTTCCCGTCTTTGTTTCCGGCTACTATATAGCTCTATTTGCTTCAATTCGACCTATATGGACCACACGCATCTCCAACTTTGGGCATAGTGGCCAGTAGCTGCCGTTGAGTGAATGCATGCAGATTCCGGGACGTTCTTGCAGAATCACGAACTTCTCTTCTAAGATTGTGTACGCACATATGTTATGGAGAAACATCATTTTATCACGAACTCGCCTTTGATTGCTTTGGAGAAAGACTAGAGAGAATGCTGCGGCTATGTGTAGCCATTATTATTAGGATGGCTTTTACTAAGTCTTGGGGTATATATATACGTCTTAATCAATATAAGGCGGTAAGCTTACTGTAGTTAGGCCCCGGCACATGTACATGTAAGCTAGAACTCATGGTAGCGTAGGTATAGATGATTTCATGTAGATCGTAGTACTTTAAATTCCATGACTTCCTTTAATTACCTATTTCAGTTTCGCGTTTAATTGGTGCTCAGGGTCTGAGCTTCTGGAGGCCTCGGGTACAAGCCCATAAGTGATAGATAGTAGGATTTTAGATCTTTCCTCTACCCTGTCCACCTGAAGGGTGCTACCTACGGATCATAGCTCGGTGTCAAAATCAAGAGCGCGAGTATATATTTCGAATCCCTGACACTAGAGGTACCGCCACGTATAGCACCTAGTAAATACTCTCAAATCCAAATATTGGCTCCTCAATTGGCTCTCCCGACCTTTCCCCCCTATCTGGTTCACCATCCTTATCATCTCCCCGCTTGAATACATCGACAACGCAGTCTACTACTCTCATCAACCTATTCTGCTTCGTCTTCCTTTTTCGACTCGCTTTCTCAACGCCCTCTCTGCCCTGTTCATCTGTTTCATCACCACTATTCTCCAGCTCCGACTCAGTATCAGCATGAATTGGAGGAATAACTCTCCACTCACCCAACGTATTATCATAGTATGCATCCTTCCGCCCACAAGCACCATCGCCAGTAATTAACCCCCGTCTACGAGGTTTCTTAAGACATGCTAGCGATGACTCATCGAGGTGCTCTCGGAAAACACTCTGATAAACCACAGGTTGAGTAGGACAGCTGGGTTGAGGGTTAAAATTGAGGCTGTTAGATAATAACAAGGGTTCTCGATCACTAGGAGCTAGACTTTTGCTATTCTCTGTGGATAGTATACCGCCAATGTCCTCCGGCGGAGAATTAGAAGAGCTGTCGGAGTTATAGTCGGGGCCGTACCCGGACCGGATATGGCGCCAGATGGAGCTCGGGGTTCTTTGCGGGTATTGTTTCTCTGGAAGTCTTCCCAGGGTAGGATGGTGTAACAAGGCCGTACAGGAAGAATCTTTTGGAGCTTCCGGGCTCTGAGGTTGCTGTTCTGCTGGAATTCGTTGGTGGTGATTGGGGGAACCAGGAAGACTGGGTTGTGTGACTGTACTTGGACCTTGTCCTTGCAAGCGTTGCCGACGCGGGGAGAGTGGCGGGGGGTTAGTATACCCATCTTCGATCTCACGCCAGACATCTGAAGGGGTACGACGGGTAGGAGAGAGTGTTGGAATGGTCGGTACTGGGAGAGGGGTCTGATTTGCCATTTTGTGATTTTTTGCGATGATTTAAAATATGGTTTGATGGTATACGTAAGGTATTTGAGCAGGTAATGATACGAGGATGATAGAGCGAGAGGACGACTAATTATATGTCCGGATAATACTTTGATACTAGCTTCAAACTTCTCTATTCAGGAAAACTTGAAAAAAGTGGAGATGAAATTCTTGCAGTCTTCTGTACCTGACACTTAAATTTTATCAAGACCACACCACAATCATAATTTCCAACCTCACTAATTATAGCAACTGTTTCTGGCATTTCATCTGGAGATATGATATTGTTCTTGAATAGTTATCAATTAATTAAGGGCAGTATGCTTATGGTTCCAATTCTTCAGAGATGGTTTCTGGAGATACTACACTATACTCGTGTATGTCTACATGTAGTAATATTGCAGTATAAGATGTGTATAGTGAGTTGCTACCAAGGTTATAAATACGAGGTACCTGTCGAGACCTTGAAAGTTAATAAATGTATGTAAGTACTTATATACAATGTCTCTTCTTTTTTTATGTTAATAATATCTTAACGGAGTTGTACTTAATCTATTTATATGAAACCTCTGGATCCGCGAGCAGAGATTTGGCGGGAGATCATGATATCTGTATCTCCACATGTAAGAAGGTCTTTTTGTGGCTGGTATACCTAAACCATCAGTTTTGTGGAGGTCTGGCCTATTTTGTCGCTGCGTGTAGTGGTTTCGGGACATGTCATGTTACAGGGTCTTTGTTTGGGCGTGGGGGGCGATTCCACTACCAACTGATAATATAAAGAATACCTTACGTCCCCCAACTCAAACCCTAGCTGACACCAAGACTACATCAACCAACTTCCTCAACAACACATGCAAACACAAGCACTTCCCCACCACCACACCAAACAAGAGCCACAAAAGATGGAACCTAAGATACCTCATTTCAACAAAAGCCCCCGCCCGGGCCCGGACCCTTGCGGCGATGAACATCCAGAACCCTTTGTTAAACACGGGAAGGCTTTGCCCGATACCTGGCTTGCACCTAGAGACAATAACGAGAAGCCTGGACAGGGGGCTCAACTAGCGAGGATAGCTTCCCAGATCGGACCCAAGGCTTCCGCCCAGGCACAATCTGAGAAACTCGAGAGGGGGAGTGGGGAGAGATCTGCGTTTGGGTTCGGTTCTGGATCGCAGGCCGAGAAAAAGCGCAAAGACAAGGGAGAAAACACGGTGAAGGCTAACCGGAACAAACTAGAGGCTTTGGCTCTAGCTAGAGCAGAATATAAAGAGATTCGGGAAAGACTCAAGAGAAGGGCTATAGAGAAGGAAAAGGATGCGGTCAAGAAAACCGCAAAGGAGGATGCTCAGCATAGTTTCGAGAGCCTGCCATTAGGACATATACAAAATGAGCCAGAAAGCGCAAAATCAGGGGACAATAAAGCAAACCCAATCATCATCTTGGATCCAGCCACTGAAGCATTAGAAGAGGGGAATGCTAAGGTCGCAAAGGGAGTTAACGTCACTGAGGAGGCGGGTGCCGTTGATGCCCCTCTATCACTTACAGCAGAGCAAGAGCTTGAGGGGCTTGTGAATCAGGTGGATGCCAAGCTGGTCTACTCACGCTTTAAAGATGTGGAGGGGGGTGGGGGTAGCGATGTGCATGTGCAAGTTATTTTGCTGTGGAGAGGACGTCAAAAGATTGTAGGGCATGCGTGGGAGATAAGTGAAGAGTGCGTTTCCCCAACAAAATATTTGACGCGTGACATACTGACCACGGCTTGGGAATAGGGCTGCAGGTCGAGTGGCTGCAAAAAAACTCTTGAGCGACCAATGCTTTTTTCAGGTGTTGGGCCGTATGAGGCTAGTTATGATTAAAAAGGTTCAGGCGGATGGGAAAGCCCCGATGGCAAAGCATTCGGCTGCCTATTTCAAACAACAGTACTTACCATTGGTTCCGTCACCTCTTAGGGCCGGTGAAAAAGTTTTAGGGGTAGCAGATCCTGCTGCCTGCCTAATGAAGGGGGGTACATCTTCCAACATGGAGGATATCGTGATTGAAACTGAGATATTGAACCATGAGGATCCTTCGTTCAAATCCACCAGAACGCCGGTTGTCAAGTCTCACACTTTAGAGTTGAAAGAGCGAGTTTGTGGAACTGATCCTGCCATCACCCCCAAATCCCAGGCAGGCCTGGGACAACAATCTCGGGGTGCCTCTATTTAACAAAATCTCCTACACCTGCATATAATCAACTGGATGCAAACAAAGTCACAAATTTGCTAAGAGTAACAAGAACAAGAGCCTTTTTGGGGAAACACTCTTGTAGATAATAGCACCTTTACTCAACTAAGCTACTTCCAGAGGGATCATCTTAAAAGAGTACTTCGATGTAGTAGTGTTTGGATGTGGTAGTGGTAGTTACGGTGCGGTGCGGGTTGGAGTACAGTATTGCCTTCCACCAGACCTCGTGCCTCGATTCAGTGTGACCATATTTCTCATGTTAATTAGCGCGGAACATGTCAGGCTTCCATTCGGCCCGGAAAGGCTTGAATAAGGGCATACGCGTCTTGCTTTGCGGCCAAATTCTTAAGAGTCTCTGGTCTCCTAGGAACTGTGACGGCGGGGGTTGTGCACGCACGCACAGGGGATGCCACTTATATTAACAATACTATATCATTTATAAAATTAGTTTGTGGGGGGGGGGGGTCGGAGCACGATTCATACCTGTAGATGTATGTACTTTTCAGAAAGAAAAGGGAATGAAAAAGGCCATGTTACCTAGGTAGCTGCAACACCTTTTATATGAATGTACACAATTCTTAGCAAAAATAGTATTCAGTGCTGACTCTTATATGGGGGATTAGGGATCATTTTACCACCAGTGGTGAAAATAATACCATCATTTATGCCAAAAGGGGCTATATAATGCTAATATATACGAACATTGTCTCCTGTGGGGAATTTCACCAATAGTGGGGAACTTTCAGTGTTGGTATTAATGTCCGTTGTAGTACTATTGCGCAGCATAAAACTGAAATTCAGCGTTTATACTGGCACAACGACTGAAGTTCGGTGCTTATACCACCGGTAGTAAATAATTTACTACCATTGGTAAAATTACTTTGGGCACATTTATCGCTCCATACCACTCCATAATATTTAACCGCTTCCTACGCCTCTTAGGGTTAATGTCACTCAAAAACAAGCCAATATAGTGTAACGTACGTGCAACTATTAATCGTACACATATATAGCAAAAGGTGAATAGGTGTAAAAAATAAAAAAAAAAAAAATAGTAAAACCCTCATCGCCTCTACCTCCACCACCTCATCACCAATATATGAAATTCCGAGCAGGCAGGAGAGTGGTGGTTACCCCCCCCCCCCCTGCATGTATGTGTTTGCTGCAAATGACCAACCCATCACAAAGCTACTTTTCCATTCCCGAAGAGGATAAGGGCCTCTCTATTAACTGGGGGCCCAGATTCTCCACCCTCGCTGAAACGGCACTCTATCTAACTACGGCTTGCTTCGGTAAACCGCTCGGTGAAGTCCGAGATTGTCTTGCCATGTGCGCATTGTGGGGAGTAGTGCTTGGGCAGGGGCCTTGGTAGGGAATACTGTGTAGTTGCATGCGCCTTGGCGTGGAAATGACTTGATGGTAGGAATACTGAGATCGAGAGAAGCAATTATATTGGGATCGGGAGCTGGAGGCGATCTTGGAGCTATGTGAGCATCTAGATTAGCCGGATTTTCAGATTAGGACCTCTGGCCGGCGTCTTTTACATGTGGCACCGAGTTTAGGTCAAACCGCGTATAAAATCGCAGGTTCAAAAGTCAAGCCGGCAGCAATTTTTGTGGGCTTGACATCTGACGTGCGCTGTTTACAGCTTGCCTTAATCCCAGTTCCCAAGTTCTGTACTATTCATGTAATATACATGCACCGGAAACAGCGCCGCATATATATATGCTGGCATGGACAATGTGAGAAAACACCAGTTAATACTTCAAGTCCCCGAGCCTACCCCGTCCCGAGCCGCAAGTATAAGGAGGATTCTCAGTTGAATTAAGCTACTAACCACTGAAGCCCAGTAGAAAAGCAGACAGGAAGAGTAGAAGATGAGTGTTAGACGATGCATCGATGACTGATAGTACACCAGTAATGGAGACAATCGCCCGGCCGGGGCTCCATGTAAACGTAACGGTGGCTAGCCGGTCGTTAGGCCGGTAATATATTACCCTGTCTTTCTTTTATATACTATCTTGCGACGTGGCTCAAGGTCCATAACGTATTAATACATACCCACATACCATCTTGCTTCTACTGCCACAAGTGTAAATATGCGAGTAGATTTAATTAAGATTTATTCTCTTATTACTATGGTCTATTTTTTCTTCCTTTTCCTCTTTCTTGGGGGATGCATGTACTCACATCCTACCTCTACATGTAATTAATGAAGTAAACAAAAAAAAAACATCTTACCTCTACAAGTGTCATTCTAAAGGTGCAATATATATCGGTTTGTCTATATTCCCCTGAGTTTCTGCCGGGTGCAGCCTGCTGCAGTTACCATTGATGACCGGCATTTTGGCATAAATCATGATCCAGAGAGACCGATGCGCCGACTCTGACATGACGCTAGCTATACATTACGAGTAAGAACTGGTTAACTAGGTTGTATACTACCCCCACTTCGTTTATGGTATGGACCTCGGCCGATATTCCTGAAATCATTTCGATAGCTAGTATGCGTATACCTATACCTATAACCCTGATTTTAGATTCCTAATCGTAAAGCTGAAGTGCTTCTCGAGCATTAGTGCCAGGGTTGTAGGCTACGATCATGTGCTATCACTCGCACTAACACCAACTCTTCAATGACAATTCGGCCCGTCTCTCCATCTTTACTCACACAGAATATAGACCAGAGGATCCTTTGATTTTGGCAAATAAATTAAGTATGAGCTGACCCCACAACAAGGCTGACTAGTGGTGTTGGCTCTGCTATGCCCGGGGTGTCTGTTGACCGTGTTCATATATACTTCAGGAATAAGATTTACCCGGTAGGTTGATATGTGGCTAGAATGTTAACAGACTTGTTGGCTGCATAAAACTTTCCACTCTCTCTCTTTGGAGTTAAGCAAATTGCAAGAGTACTATGATGTCGATTTTATGAGAAAAGTATTATTGACGTCGCGAAAGCGTGAGAGGCCGAGTAATGCTATCGTAAACTCTAGGAGTCACATAAGGGGCAGCTCAGTGCACTGGGGCCAGCCAGCCTATGTCATATGTCAAATCCCTTACCCCTGCGTTGCTCCAAGGATAAGTAAGCTTTTTTCCTTTCTTCCAAGGCTGCATACTGATAGAGAGAGTTATTGTATAGGAGTCAAATGTCTGGATTGTTCGGATGAATAATTCAGTATCCTAGTTGGAGGGGCGTCTAACATGCATGGGGCCAAGACGCGTAAGCTTTTGTGGCCCTTGCATAATTCCCGATCTAAAACATGCTTGAACATCTTGTGGTACATCCTTGTTTCTGAAACGGCCTTGGAGGGTATATTATATTGTATAAAGTGTTGAATGGCTAAATCAGCCAATAGTATTTCATGCAAAGGTCATCTCGTAGCTTGCCTCATAGGCATGGTATGCGAAGAAAGCGTGTCCTTTCTCCAGGGAACTTGACAACGCGTAATTAAGAGCGAATTCAGAAGGCATGACTGAATCTGAGGTGCATGATGGTGGTAAAATGGATAACTTGCAGTGGATGCTTAATTCCCGGGGGTTTACCTGTTTATCCTCCTACACGTACCTCGCTGATGGTCGTGGGGAAGGGCAGACAAGCAATCTACACAAATTTAAGCATATCTTGGCGCCGCGTGTTCTCGGATGCTGCCATTCCCTGTAGTTCCGACGGAGCTACAGCACCACATCTCTCTCTTGCAAAACCACGGCATACTGGTTGTGAGTACTTACATGTACTTGCCAGACGTTTTGTAATTTAGACAAAACTAAAACTCGGGGAGAGAGCATATACTGGATCACGTGCGTGAACCCGTTTGTGTTTCGTTCCTTGGACTGACTGGTGTAATAGAATGGCCGATGTCCAGCGTATTTTGGCGTACTAAAGATCCGAAAATAAGTTACAAACAGCTTCCTAGATCTATCTAACAAAAGAAACAACAATAAGAACCATCTGCATATACATACGTGTGATGTCTTCAATTCACATAGTCCTTAAAATGGGGTCCATCTTTAGTTCGCATCCGAGAAGCCCCAAATACAGCTGCCCTATTGTGGTTTATCTACCAGGATAGGGTAAATCCGAACAATGTTACCATCGTTTCATGATCTTTATTCCAAAAAAAATGATGGCACCATCCTATAACGGATGATCAAGACATTCGTCCCGGCGGATCCATTTAATAATCTATGGTGTTAGTAGTAGCTGGGGATTTGGGGTTGGGGGTGGGGTTCTGAAAGCTTTAGCTCCTGTCGGTGAAGCTTAACGGATCCCAACTATCAAGTTTTTTGTTACGGGGATAGGGAGTAGTTTTCCTGTTTTACTCAGCCAGGGGGGGTTAGGTGAAATTTTAGTGGAGAAACACCTCTGCGGCTGGTATTTCATGGGAGGGTGGATAGGAATATACACGGTGACCTGGGGAATAATTGAGCAAGTGGATAAGGCAAAGCTCTGAGGGTTCTCCATTCATAACGGGTATATAAAGGCCAACTGCCTGCCCTAGATCACCATTAGAATCAAAATCAGCATTAGCTACAGCGTCAACTTTGATCTTCTTATACATCCTAATCCCGATCACTCACTCTCTCAAAATGGTAAACCCAGCGATGCTCATCACAGGAATTCTCGCCCTTGCCTCTGTAGCCCTCGGCCACGGCGCTGCAGAGACCGAAACTGGTCTTGTGGCTCGCAACGCTCATGTTGTTAACGCTCGCCGTTCTCTCGAGGCCTGCCAGAACAAGCTCAAGGCACGCCATGTCGAAAGTAGACGCAAGATTAAGCGTGATGCTTTCGTCAAACGCTACCAAAAGCAGAACCAAAAGCGTGCCGCTACAGCCACCGCAGTCGCTGCAGCGACCACTGTGGACCCATTCAACGGCGCTATCCCAACCTGTATTTTGGCCCCTGAGGAAGAGGTCGGCCCCTACTGTAAGAAAATGAATTCTAATAGATGGCTACTTTCCATGTATACTAACGTAGGTTAGACTTGTCGGGCGAATTGATCAGAGACGATATACGTGAGGATGAGCCTGGTGTGGACCTGCTCCTTGATGTCCAGGTTTTTGATGTTTCCACCTGCGAGGTGATCCCTAATGTCATGCTTGATTTCTGGTCATGCAACTCCACCGGTGTTTACTCTGGTTTCTCCGCTGAAAACACTTTGGTTAGTTCTCTCTACGAATCTCCCAATCTAAGCTTTGACCTAACTGTGATACTCACCTAGGGGGAGACACAACTCCGTGGTCTTGTTGAATCTGATGCCGATGGCATTGTTCAAGTGCTCACCAAGTTCCCCGGTCACTACGGGGGGTATGCTTCCCATCCCTTACGAACCTGTTACCACTTGCATGACTAATCAGTTAAACAGACGTGCGACCCATCTCCATCTCATTGCACATATCGACGGCACCATCTCCTCCACTGGTACCTACAGCGGCGGCACGATTCCTCATATCGGCCAGGTCTTTTTCGAGCAGGATCTTATCACTGAGGTTGAAGCGACTTCTCCATACAACACCAACACAGTTGCTATCACACTCAACTCCGTAGACCGTGTCTTCACGGAGCAGGCTTCGGTCACGGCCGGCTACTCCGATGTCGTCACTATTAAGAAGCTGGGATCCTCACTTTCTGACGGATTATTGGGATACATCTCAATCGGTCTAGATCTCACAGCAAACAAGAGTACTGGAACTGGAACTGGAACTGGAACTGGAACTGGAACTGGAACTGGAACTGGAACCGGAACTGGAGCTGGGACTGGAACTGGAGCCGGTGGTGCCCCAACTGGTGGCCAAGTTGCCCCTCGTTCTTAGTCGTATTGTGTGCAACCCGACGTGGGGATGCGAGGAGATCTCTGGAAGATCAGTATTTGTAGATTGGAAG
Organism: Morchella sp. 2016-72; assembly: GCA_024713865.1. Taxonomy (NCBI): domain Eukaryota; kingdom Fungi; phylum Ascomycota; class Pezizomycetes; order Pezizales; family Morchellaceae; genus Morchella; species Morchella sp. 2016-72. The sequence goes on along the minus strand of JAMJEY010000026.1, from coordinate 110,482 downwards.
ATTGCGACATATATGGAATTAGTTTTAGTTTTTGTTTAGTCTTTGTTTGAAATAAAAGTTTCCTTGGCCAGGAAGATATATATCAATATCTAGATTGAAAGATGTGAGGACGGGTGGTGAGGTAATACGTGTTTTGAGTTGGGACTAAAAGACGACAGCATCAGGGACTACAGTCGGCTTTGGAATAACGACAAGACTGGTGGGTGATGAGTAGGGGTGTCTAGGACATTGAAACAATGGTGTCTAGGACGATATCGAGTGTCATGATTGGCTGGAATCTGTAGTTTGCGGTTCGTCATGATTGCTCTCGAAGCAACTGTAATCCCGTTCTAAGTAATTAACGCTTTATATAGCACTGGACTTGGCGGCCTTTTAGGAGCGGGAACCGTAGAGATGATTTATATATATATAGTTTGGGCTTCTGACATATAGGAAATCCGGTAACAAATATCTTTGAGGTAGATATCCTTGGCACAACTGCACTAGGCAACCAACCCTGTCAAGCGGCGATCACCGTTTAACCCGAGACACTTTCAGCCCTAAATGCGCCACTATTCCCTGCATAAACTATTTCCCGAGCTTCCCGGCTGAACTCTATTAGGTGGCGTACCTCGGACGAAATGCCGGGATTCGCATTTGTGAGACTACCTAGAATTATTTTCCTGAATGCGGTTTCGGAAAATGACTTCGTAAATTCTAAAAGTAGTTGAAGTTCCGAATATTAACGCTAAGTGAAATAAACTCCGAACTAATAAATCCTGACATCATCCGTGTAGCCTCTCCCGTTAAAATCAACCTCCTCTCTGAACTCAATTTCCGGCCTGAAATCCTCCACAGCTTCAATAACCGCCTCATCCCTGGAAACTTCGTTCTCAACTCTAACCTCATCGTCGTAAATTCTCTCTTCTTCCCTGTAGACTGCTCCCTCCACCGCAGCCTCAGTCTCATAGAACGCCCCCTCAACTCTATCTTCATCTCTGTATATATCATTTTCGATTCTCTGCTCTTCCATGTATGCCACGTCCTCTATCATTTGACCCAGCCCCGGTTGCTGATATCCTCCGCGCTCTATTTCCAATAAATCAGTTTAGATTCCCGCAAACCTTGAGATAATGAATTTGCTTACGGTAAACTAGCTCTCCATTGATATTGGCAATCCTTTCGTCCAGCCACAGGCCACAGATATCTTCCATCCCGCTTTCTCTAATCAGGACGGCCTCAAGCCTTCGTCCACCCCCAGCCAGGTTGACGTTGACGGCGGTGTTAAAGAAACCGGCGCTGTCCCATACAAGAGTTCCTATGACGGTCCTCAGTAAGCACTTAAGTGTTTGGGAGTTGGCAGTAAGGGAGAGTTAGAAGTCACCATTGATGTTTCCAATGTAGTCGTTGAGATCAATAGCGGAGCGTACCCATTCTCCGTATGAGTTGAGGCATTCTGCCTCGAGAATGCGCCCATCTATGAGGTTATGGTATTGTGTGGTTTCGCTAAAAGACATGGTGTGGATGTTTTTGTATAAATGTAGCGTGTGTAGGTGGGATATATGAATAATGTAGAAGCTCGAATGTCATAACTATAGGGCCATGGGCTCCAGTTTATATACCCTCCTGTTCTCCAGGGGAGATAGCTACGCAGCTCGGCACTTGGTGCCGCACAGTACTTGAGAACTTCACATGGCGGAGCTGAAAAACGGCCCAGAACAAGGGACCATAGACATAATAGACATGGTGCTAAAGAATCAAGCCTTGATCTTCAACGGATTGATTACCGGGCCCTGGCTGCACCCTGGAACTCAAGTTTTGTCTGTTCCCCATGACGTCCCTCAAATTCATGGCTTTCCAGCACGATTGGCCATGGAAAATTACTACAGAATACACAGCCCACTCTTACGTATCCGGAAGTTCGGTTCTACCCCTCAAAGCTCAGATAACATAACGAGATATTTTAGCTGCGGAAATCGGCAACTACCTTACGGTAAGCCAATCATGGATCATCACTCGGGTACACTAGGCTCAAAGCGGTTAGATCCACGGGAGGTCGGCAGTATTGCGAAAAGAAAACTTAGCAGAGAGGGATAATCGATGTTTGGACGCATCAAATGTTTGAGACTGCGAAGGGATTAGATGGAAGACATCTGTGCTGAAGGGGCCAAGCCCCATACATCTGCCGACTGGCTTTAAGCTATTAACAGATCGGCTGTGACCCGGATTAATACGATATCTGTGGCCATTAGGGGATGTGAGCCTAATGACATGACGTAACTACATGTATTTGGACCGTGAGCCAACCTCTTTACACGCAAAGTTCATAGATTCATTGTGAAAGAGCGCGACTCTTGCTAGAAAATACATCTCCATCCCTTAAAGATCTGCCAGTACGCCCTCCGTAACAGCCGAGGGCGGGTCGGTGGATATCGGAGTGATAATGACGGGCAAGGATAGTTGGTTGGTCAATATGTCGGATAGCAGAGCTTTATGTGTAGTACCTGTTGTGTCGTGTTGTAAGTTGCAATAGAGTTATAGGAATACATACATGTACTTACATATGTAGCTACTTAGTGCAAGATGGACCCAAGCTGATATCGGCCCATAATAATACAAATCAATACCCATCCCTCACGCGGTTGCTTTGTTCTTAAATCACTGTGGCTGTTTCTATATTGTCTGCCAACCCAGAGCCACATATACATCAAGCGACTGCCCACCCAGGCAAGGCTTATTACTACGTGTAGTATTGTTAGGCCACCTAACAGAGAGTAACATTATAATCTCTTTATATGTGTGTGTAGTTCAACGTGGGCAAACACGAAAAAAGGGATACCATATTATTCCACTGCGAGAGACTAGTGGCAATCACGCTCTCCACGGCGTAAGTCACAGAAACTAGCATTCGTTTGAAGTGGCTTACGCTGTAATCTTGCCCGAAGAAACCGGTCTCCACTGGTGGAATAAGACGGTGGATGACTCATATCCACTCTTTTGAAGGATATGTATGTAGGTACATGTACTATAGTTTAACGGATTTCCTATAGCGTTAAGTGAATGCAGGCTTTCTTTAGCCATAGCAATAGTAGGCGACTACACAAATTACACATTTTTCCGCGAACTGTTTGTGTTCCCTCAGCTCTGGGCGTATATCAAGTTAACCTGACAGAAAGGACCGGGGTTGTGGCTTAATTCCTTTGTCTTTCTTTCTATGCACTCCCTTCTTCGAATGTCAACATACTTATTATGGTAGCTTCTAGATGTGGGAATATTACTTCACCATCGCCAGCGACACTTTCTCGCCTACAGTGTATGCCATGGTTTAACCCAGGATTTTGTTTTACTTTCAAGTGAAGCTTGAGCTCTCTATTCTCATATATTTTTATTTTATTATGACCATTGCAGATACCCAGGTTTTAACCCTAACCCACATCTGGGCTTTCAAGTTTTCCCGCAATGTCGAGCCCAACAAACGGTATAGGGAATACTTATATAGCTGCAGTAAAGTATGAAAATCAACTGCTTCAAGTTTACCATTGAGTGAGTTTGTAAAATTGTTTACCGTGGTAAAAACCATGGAACCAGCTATGGCTTTCGATTCTATTCAATCCCCACCATAGCATCAATATTAAAAGCAAACCATTCGATAGGATAGTTATAAAAATTACTAAGGCTCGAACCTCCAATCACCAGCTCAATATGACTGACAACAACAGACCCCGCACTCCGAACGAAGAAGAGATCGCCGCCGTCCTCGCCGACGCCCGCGCTAGCGACCCCAGCTACTCTTACTCGGACTATTACTACATTGGCACTAGCGGTGATCCCGAACCTCAAACTAAGACAGGCGCCAGTGGCCCCTCAAATCTAGTACCTATCCCCACAAACGCCCTGAATACACCTGAAGATTTTGAAGGTGGTGATGTAGCGATGTACCATCACAGCGAAGACAATACATGGCGCGCCTACCCGCCCGCGGAAGGGACACATATTACCGAGTTACCCGAGATCGAGAGGGTATCCGGAGAATTACCGGAAGTAACTATGGAGAGGAAAAGGGATCGTCTAAGGGCTCGAGGAATCAGGATCATCAAGAGGGTGAAGAATTGGTCTGTCGCACTGGAAGGAGCGCCTCCTAAGGTGAGTCGGGTAACAAGAATTAGGAGGAAGTTGACGATGCATAGATTGAGGTTAGATGATGGTTTGGAGTGGGATTAGAAGCCATACAAGGCTTAGCAGGAGGCTGGTGGCGCATAGGTTGAAGCTAGAAGCGATAATAGAAGTTTAGATCTACTTAGATAGTGATAGTCGTGACAATGGTAGTCGATTAACCTCAATGATCCTGGAAGTCTCATGTGTATAGTCCGATCTCCCGGAATTTCAGTCCCCGCCTACAGGCAGCCGAAACGGCGTGTACGTAGTACGCGATGCAAAACTACAACATTAAAGGAATCAATATGTTTAAACAGCGCCGACGTGGAGAAGGTCGGTGCAAATCTAGGGCTACGGTACCTGATGGAGGTGATCTATATCTAGATGAAGGACGGAGGATATCAATTGGGGTGGGGAGAGCTATAAGCATTGAAATAGAATCTAGGGTCTAAACAATAGACTTTGAGCCTCTCCTTTAGCTACCTACATGTATTCAGAGCGCCGCCTCCCTCAACTAGCTAACCTATAGACATACATCTCCATCTTTGCTTTACTTAGGAATCCGAGATCGAGACCGTTATAGGTATGGTGTACCCATCATGAGAAGAGCGCCAAGTCCTTAATAACTTTACAACCGGGATAGATACAGTCGCTTGCGAGAACTTGTGGATTAAGGCAGGGTTGGTTGGGGGTAGTGTGTAAAAATGGCCTATTGCAACGGAGTATCGATAGGGTACAGGACTATCGCATGGAAAGATCAAATTGTCAAATTCGCGACCAGCCAGGCGATAGTCGTTGCAACAGACTGCCCTGGCTTATTCCACAGCTTTTCGAAAGCGACTGTATCTATCTAGGTGGTAGCTGGATGATATGATAAGGAAAGCCTGTATGAAGACGAATTTTTAATTTTCCCGCAGCGGAGTTTCATCCATTTATATTATTTTTCGTATCTTCATTTTGACGAGTATATATATCAGGAGCTGGAAAAATTCGCTTGCAGGTTCGAGAATTTCAACCCTACACCCCAAGGTTCAACCAACGATTTTATCAGGTTTCTTGTATCATACACATATATAATATAACGTATATATTCTTTTAAAGAGATATTGAATTCATCATTGGCACGGGAATCATATTGAGAAGTCATTATTGCGGTTATCAGTTTAAAAATCTAGGCTGGAGCTAAACACCCTTTGTCGCATTATTGGGTATATATAGCAGGCCGTTGGGAAATCTTGTTGCTAGATCTATAGATCTATAGAACAGTACCTCTAAAAATAATATCGTGGATTTTCCTATTATTAAAATATTGGCCAAACATTATGATATTCTAGTGTTGCAGGGCGATTAGTCTATCAGTAAAATACTGACTTCTGCGTGCGTTAAGATTTTTTCCTTTTGTTCTGTTATATATATTGTTTGCAGTTTGTCGTTTGCAGTCTCTACCCCACGTAATGAATCAGCATATGCATCTAAAATGTATCATTTCATAATAGAGCGTATTGGCCACACTCATATTTTCAAATTTTGAGTTCAAATTTCGAGCTCTTGGCGGGCTATCCACACCAAAAAACCAGTCGCCAAGAACTAAATATTTAGACTCAGAAGTTGTTGGCCAATACGCTAATGCATCAGTCTAATCAGGACATGGAAAATTTCCTGGAAAAAAAGAAAACTGTCAGAGAATTGAACCTCAATCATTATACTAGATTACTGAAAAGCTAATCTATTACGCCATGTTATAAATTGATATGATTTCAACCATTTCGGGCTTGCTAGCTATTGACTATTCACAGCTAAAGTAAATTTAAATTTGTTGGTGTCATCAGTAAATTCGTTGCTGTGATGCATTTATTGTGGTGGTAGAGAGTTAAGGCCCAGCTACAGTAGCGCTAGGAGAGGAAGATTTACGCTGCCTCAGTGATGAGGTGAGCTTCTGCCATAGCCTCCAGGTTGAACGCATGTATGAAGTATAAATAAATAAATAAGATAAGCTACTCCCCAAATTTTTAAGTCTGCCCCTTTTTGTACTGGGTGTTGCGGTTGCAACGCAACCAAATGTTAGGTACCAAAAGGGACAGACTTAAAATTTTGGCGAGTAGTAGGGTGAAGAAGCAAATTTTACCGGCAGATCTTGTTATCTCCCCTATCGGGTGGCCGTGGTAGATCTTCCATACGAACTTAGTTCCTCCATATATTGTAAGGGGGGTACGCGTACGGGTTAGCATCGACAGACTAAGGGATAAAACCTATGATTTACAACGTTGTACTTTAAGGGAACTCTCCCCCGTTTCTCTATCTTGCCTCTTGCAGCTCGAACTCTGTAAATCACAGATGTAGAGCCTGACTTGGTACTGGTAAGGCCCAGACGCTCTCGTAATCCTCGTAATCACCAAACCTTGGGGATGCTACAATAATTGAGCATATATTGAAACTCAAGATATGAAACCTCTTGTATTTTCCTGCTGTAGTTGTACTACAAAGCGGGGCTGGGAGTTTCCAATAACTGCAGGACCGAGGGTCATGATCTGTATACATTTTAAACCGAGATCTAGTTTTAGGGTTTATCGAGTGATAAATTATGACAGGCTCAGGTTATCACGTGATTCCCAATCAAACTGAAACCATAGAGTTTGCAATTAGTGGCGTGGCTGAGTACCAAGCTTTATGCCTCAATCCGGCTAATAGGGATTTTGAAACAGGTGATATAGCCGGTGGTCGAGTAACGTCATGCCCTGAATGCTCAGGTAACACAGGTGCCTTACTTCTCTACTTTAGTTCTGCGTGCCTCTTTATTGGAACCGACCTTACCTGCACCTTCTCCGCCAAAAGCTTGATAACGCTGAGAATTCTATATTTGCCCATCTCGCGGGCCGTGGGGGAGGGGGGGGGATGAGGCCTGACATGCGTAAGGCTGGTTAGTAAACTCTCTCAATTTTCGCCACTTATGATCCATTGGATTGGCCTATCTTCTCTAATCCCCCGACCCATCTACGAAGAGGCAAGGAAAGATTTCATTTTGCAGCGCTAATCCAAATCATACGACATCACTCATTGTTTCCAAGCAACAGGTTACAATCATTTGTTTTTGTTGTTGGTTTTATTAATTCATAACAGGTACAATTAAAAGCCTTCACCCTTAAGTGAATTTCCAACCCGAGAGATAGAAAAGCACGAATTTACAACATGCAATTCGGACCTGTAAGGCACCCTCAAACAAGTCTATGCTGACTAGTGCCCTGTGGTTAACGCGGCTTCATAGGTACTTCTCGCGTGAGCACTAAGATCAATTCAGGGTTAGCAAGTTTCATGCAACAATACCACAAAGACTGGCTTGATTGATCTTATAAACCAATGATTTATGTTAAGTATTGTATCATTGCATTTGCGGCTAGGGCATATAGATGCTGATGGAACTTACTACTTGCTAGTGACCTCGGCGACTCTTGGGCAGGCAAAATTGCGATCCCAAACATTCCCGCCGACACTATATAGGACCAGAAACTTGTTATTCTTGCAGTGGCAGATCATGGCCCAAAACCCTTTCGACCCGTGGCAATTTGTTTTTTGACTGCCCAAAGGACAGCCCTGTGCCGTATCGGATTGGTAAAAGTTGATAATGCCGAGGAATTGGTTCTTTAGACCGCGCAATATATCAACCTCAGATTGATCCTTTTCGTTCTTGAACCCAAAGGTCTCTACCCGCTTTACACAGTTTTGACTCAAGAGATCAATCAGGTAATCCCTCAGGCCGTTTTCGTTTATGTTTGGGTGTTCGAAGCTCAATAATCCCATCGATTCGGAAATAAGCTCAATCCCAAAAGGGCTCCGCGGTGTTTGGCTGTTGTATTGTTGCGTTTCGGCGCTTGCCACAAACTTTCGGAACTTTTCCGGAGACTCTGTCTCAATTAACCGCGACTCATAATATGGGGGTTTGATGACTTGAATGTAGAACAATTCTAGAAGGTTCCCTTTTCGCAAGAAATTCTCGTATGGTTTGAAGATCGTCTTGCAGCTAAGAAGGGCATGATATAAATCTTGTGGGTTTGATTCGTATATCCCGTGTCTCTGGGATTGTCCATTCAATTTTATATTCAGATTCTTCTGGATACCCGGCGACTTTAGGTAGAATAGGATACGTTCAAGTACTTGGATGTCAAGCCTCAAAATATTGCATGTGGTTTGCTGCTGCTTCCAATCTCACTACAATTAGTAGGAAACCTCTATCTCGCCTTTCAGCATCAAGAATCGCTCACGTTTTGGTAATTTGAGCCCTCCAACACCTCGCTGTGAGACCTCATTGCTGCAATTTTATGGGTGGCTGGAGAGAAGTGGAACTGTCTGAGTTCAGTGATAGTGCTTCCTGGATCACGCTCACTATGCTGGGTTTGACTTCTTTAATAAAGACCCACCTTTTCAGCGGTGTGTTATCGATATCTGGCCGGCTATGTATTAGATGCTAAGATCTATCAGCTAATATATTGACGCCCAAAACAAAGAATAAGAGCTAGGATCTGGTGATACCTCAGGTTTGCTTAGGATTGAAATAATATATTTGTGCGTTTCTTGTGTGTTTCTTAGCAATTTTTATGGCTCAATCCGAGAAATTCCTATCTATAATTGGTTATAGATAGCCTGAAACTGGAATCTTGTGAAGAACAAAGAAACCCGGTTAATTTTGGTATCTGGCACAATATTTACTTACGGACCTACGCCCTCGTTGTCGATCTTCAGGCTTAAAGAACCTCTTGATCTAGTCGCTAAATAGCTTTAGAAACTGGTTTGATCTACCTTCGACTCCCATGGTTCCTTCTACAGGGGTGTGTGTGTGTGACTCGAATTAAGATCCACGTTTCACTAGATTCAGCGCTGCTAATCAATTCATGCTTGCGTTCGTTAATGCGTGAGGATAGGCACAGCAGCACAGCACCTACCTAGGCACCTACCCAAGAAGGAGATGTTTCAAGGCATTTTCGTAACAAGTAGTCCCGTGCAGTTACGATTACTTTTTCAGCTTGTCTGTCATGCGTAGAGCCTTTAAATTGTAGCCCGGAAAATAAGAAACGAAATCTGCGTGAGAAGACGCCGCCTAGTTTTGTGTTAAGACCAAAGTTCGCAATCATTACACACGGGCTAGCTATCAAGGACCCTTGGGTCGTCAGTAGCCAAGTGGCACAAAAACCCCGAGCCATCCGACATTAGGAAGCTGGTTAATGCGAAAAGATTGTAATATCAAACTGGTAGTATGAACTTGCGGTATACACCGGTAAGTCTCAGCGGCTATGTTTCTTCTCTTCTACTCAGCATCCCGCAATCAAGAGTAACTGCGTTAGAAATTCACAGAGTGGGGTTTGGTTAGGCTAGGGCGGTAAAGCTTCCCGGGCGTATCGTGGTGAAGTACGTGGGGTGCGTTGTTAAGGCTGGTTCACGATTTCGAATCAGGAATCCAGGTCGAATTGGAGATGATGACTGAAGTCTCGTTTTGCTTAAAAACCCTGGAGGACTGACATGTAAGATTACCGCCACTCCTTATTCTTGGGAGCCTTTGTTCGGGCACTATGTGGCCCCGCCTCTGGTCGGCGTCCTTTGCTAGCCGTACAGTGATAACTTGAATTTGGGGGATTCATGGGTGCTCGTTTCTTCGTTTTGTAGTTAATGAAACGGCTCTACTCTGCAAATCTTACTCATAATCCTTTTTCCACCGACTATATCTATCCTGCATATAATCCTAACAATAGAGCCTAGGAAATAATATTTGGGGGAACATAACGTAACATTTACAATACAATCCGGTCCTACACAGTAGAAATGGAAGCTTAAGGAGATTACTAGTCTGGGACCAGCGGGATAGATACAATAGCGCTTACTTCCTGAGATACAAGCTCCCCGTCTACAGAAAAGGCGATCCGTATTCATTCTCCCTTGCTGAGAATAACTTCGTGGCGACGAGGATCCGTGCACTGTCTCATCGACATGATCAATATACTCTCCTGCCGATATCTGCTGGTGAGACAACAGCAAGCCAAAATAAGGAGGGGCATCACCGGAGCACCGCCACGTGACTAGAGATCAGTACTGGTACAAGCGAGTTAAGCGCATGAATAGCTTGGGACCTTCACCTCTGGGGTAGAATTTTGTAGCTCTAAAAAGGTTTGCTAACGTTTCTTCGAGGTATGTGTGAGATAAGACATAGGCGCAAGACTGAAACGGTTTCCTTAATCTGATAGCTGCCGCCAGGAATCCTCGTGCTGATGAGGGTATACATCAAATAAGGGTAAATAGGGTGGCTATGAGGAAATACTGAGCGCCAATACTGAAACCAAATCAGACATGTCATGTCTTACGACGTGTTCAGTACCTAAAACTAGAGTTACATGTACATGTATGTACTTTGCCTTTCAGCGAAGAAGTTCTCTTTCTCGCCTTGGTCCCCCCGGGGGGGGGGGGGTGTTCGGCCACGCTGGCTAGTTATCTTAAAGTGAAAGGCTGCTGACGAGGCTAAATTAGATACAGAGAGTGGTTTGAAAAGAAGCCATAAAAAATTCAAGCACACGTGAGTAGATAACGGACCCGATTTAAGTCCTGTGGGCAAAGCAGACAAACACGTCGTTAGTAAAAAAGCTTTGGGGGATACACATTGGAGCATGTAACCTCTAATATATTATTATATCTAAACAAATAAACCGGGAGCTCTGGAGCTAGAATCATTTAGCAAAAGTTGCGTTTTGGGGAGACGTAGAACGTACCTTAAATTGGTGAACTCTGTGCTATAACCGTGAAGACCAAGGGGAAAACACAAAATTTAGATTGCTAGGGGTATCAAGTTTCTCCCTAGTGTAAATCCTTAGAAGGGATGAAGGAACAAAGGTTAAAGGTGCGATAAAGTATGTATATAGTAAATTCATCACCAAAAAGGTGAGCGGTTCGTATGTACATGTAACTTAGGGGGTACTGGGTTTTAGTATCCATAATACGGGATATAATTCCTGTACCTTGATAGGGTATAAGTGATTAGAGGGTGTTTATAGTTGTGTCATTTAAGATTGTCGCCAAGTGAGTCGGAACTGAGAGAATTTATATTGGGATGCTCAAAGATACATTGTAAGCTGCCCCATGTACCAGCTCTATACTGCTACTAGTTTGCCTTTTCTCTCTTTATGATTAACTAATTCGTGCTCATATAGACATCCTAATCAAAGTAATCCCCTTTAGAAGCAGCCTAAGTACTACTACATGTAGTCTATAATTTCATGTCAGAAATCTCTTAAAGTGAAATTCCCGGGCCATCACGCCACTAGATCGCCTCACAAGCTCGCACTAGCACTAACAGTTACCCCTTCGGCGTTTATCTTGAACCAAAATTGTCCGGTCCCGCCGTTGGCTTCGCTGACGGCCCTCTGTAAGCCTCCACCAAGCCCCACGGTATCCGAGAACCCCACAAAACTTCCTCCTCCACCCTGACCAGACCAGAAATGTCGTAGCACAATTTTAACATTGATAAATGTTGTCCATGGTGCAGGTAGTGCATTCCTCAAATAGGGCCTTTCTAGAGGGCCCTTTTCCTCTGCTGTGGGCCACCCGCTGCGCAATGCTGATTGCGCATCCGGATCGCCGCCCCGCCACCCTGAAAGTCCAAGACTTGTAACTACTACATAGGCGTCCAGAACTCCGGCCACATCCCGCAGCTCATGAACGACACTCTCATACCGTTCCCGAAGATCAATCCAATCCGGGTGCCCCTGTGATAACATCACGGCGTGATAATCATTCCAACGATCACGCCATATGAAGCTCGAGATGCCGTCGACGAGGATACTATCGATGCGGCGCTCGGAGGATTGGTGCTCGGCAGTATAGAGATATGATTTCAGAGACTGAATTGTGAGAAGGAGCTGTGCAGAGGATGTCGGGCGAAAGATGTGTACGTGTGAAAGTGCAATTTTGAGCAAGCCGTAGAGCCCACCGCTGGACATAGACAGAGCCTGGAGGTTCTGTTTTGCATATCCCCACATTACCTCATATAGCCTATTGACAGAGAACTGCGACTTGCAGTCAATTATCACAACTGCGCGACCCTTTCCTCCAACTCGGGATGGGAGGATTGCAATGGCGCAGATGAGGTATAAAAGGTGGGTTTTTCCGCAAGACCCACGGGATGTGAGTTCGATTACGGGGAGATGAAGACGTTTTGGAAGGGTTTTTTGAGCAGCTGTTAAGGATGGGTTGAGAATTGGGTTAATTAATGCGTCAATGGCAGGAATTTGAAGGAGATCTCGATTGGGGTGGTCTTTGAGACGTTTACTATTCATGAACTGCGACTATGTTAGGCCCGAGTGTTTGTAGACTAGACACTAGGTACTTACAGAAATAAGCGACTGGCGGCTGATTTTCCCAGAAAAGGCCGGAGAGGTGAACAGGGACGTATTTACAACATCTGGTAAATTTAGGGCACACATGATAACAACTAGTTGAATTGGGGTGCAGGAGCGGTTGCGACACCTTGGAGGTTAGAAGGAACGAGGAGACTGGTTGAATGAAGGTTCAAGCACTGACGCTCAGCCTAATACTAAGTCATTGTTTGCGGTACGTCGTTGCTCTCGAAGCAACTGAACCTTTCCACGATGTATATATTACTTTAGGTACAGTACTGTATTTTGTTTCGCTGTAGGTACAAGTACTATACAAGCCACACATTTATAATTTACTGCTCGTGATCTATCCCTTAGTCTGTCAATGCTGACCCCCCTATAATAGAGGAATTAAATTTGTATTGAAGATCTATTATTTGATAAGGGGATCTGTTAGTAAAGCCACACAAAATTTGCTTCTTCTGGGGAGGTCAGCATTTTACCGACAGACGAAGGGATACAATAAACAGGTATATCTAGAGTAACATACATGTACCATACTAATAATGACATTACGTCTCGCGATCGGGTATGTAGCTAGGCAGACAATTGTTTGTATTCTTTTCTTTTTTAAAAAAAAATATAATAGGCTTTTCTCGTAGGCATACATACAGCCATTACAAAAAGCCATATGTAAATGATTCATGCACGTAGTTTTGGTTGGGACTGTTTACTTCAACATTTGGGCCACAAATCGCTGTTTCGGCGTAACACCAAACAAAAAGTAAAGACCTTGACTACATGTATGTGTGCCTCAGCCACAGCTGGGATAAAACACAACCCAATTTATGGAATTAACCTTTCCCGTCCCTACCGGAGGCTTTCTCCCACTGATCACGCAAACTGCCGGTACGCCGGATGAATAAAAGTCGCAGGTAAAGTCTGAGGTAACTTGTATGTAGAAGAACAAATATATCCCCTGTCAAATAAAAACAAAGTAGGAATAGCGCGACTTGGCGCAAAGAGCAGGAAATGCAATTGCACTGATTGGTGGTAATCAGAATCTTTCTAAATCTTTATATACATACCCCGCAGGGGCCAGCAACGCCCGTACATAGGCACCCCCGTACCTCTTCGCCGTCGTTCCATACCTTCCCAAACCTGACATCGAAATACGTCCGGTGCTTTCGCCTACGATGAACCCCGCAAGACTATCATTGACAACACTGCGTGTTGCAGTCAGGAGTTCGCATCGTCATGTACAACGTCGGGGACTTGCTACCCTTTCGAGTGAGCCAGTTAATGTTGTTGCTGAACCAAAGCCGTCTTCATTCTCGCCCCTTCGGGATGCCCTTGCTGCGAAAGAACCTAGAAACAATTGGACAAAGGCCGAGATTGAGAGTATATACAACACTGGCACCTTAGAATTGGCTTTTTCTGCAGTAAGTATTCCCATCTTCCGATGCAGGAAATGAGTTAGAAAAATCTAACTCATCTGTGAGTGTGGGTAGGCAACAATCCACCGCCGGTTTCATAACCCGTCCTCTATCCAGATGTGCACGCTTATGAACATCAAAACCGGTGGTTGCAGTGAAGACTGCTCATACTGTTCCCAGTCTTCCCGCTACGATACCGGTCTCAAAGCCACCAAGCTCTCCGGCGTCGAGGCCGTCCTCGAGGCCGCCAAAATCGCCAAGGAAAATGGTAGCACCCGGTTTTGTATGGGCGCAGCATGGAGAGACATGCGGGGTCGCAAGACAAACTTGAAGAGAATCAAGGAGATGGTTTCTGGTGTTAGGGCGATGGATATGGAGGTGTGCGTTACGTTAGGAATGATTGATGATGAACAGGCGAAGGAGTTGAAAGAGGCTGGACTGACAGCCTATAATCACAACATCGATACTTCGAGGGAGCACTATCCTAAAGTTATCACTACTCGCACCTATGACGAACGTCTGGGCACTATCTCGAATGTTCGCGATGCCGGAATTAGTGTGTGTACAGGTGGTATTTTAGGACTGGGAGAAACGCAGGAGGACCATGTTTCTTTTCTTTACACTTTAGCAACTATGCCCTCACACCCCGAGTCATTGCCGATTAACTCTTTGGTTCCGATCAAGGGCACACCTCTCGGAGACACTAAGCCGCTACCTTTCACATCAATTCTCAAGACGATATCAACCGCCCGTTGCATTATGCCAACTAGTATCATCAGACTGGCCGCAGGTAGAATAACAATGTCCGAAGAGCAGCAAGCTCTCTGCTTTATGGCCGGGGCAAATGCTATTTTCACCGGCGAGAAGATGTTGACTACCGACTGTAGCGGCTGGGATGAAGATAAGGCGATGTTTGATAGGTGGGGTCTTCGTCCGATGAAGAGCTTTATGAAGGACGAAATCACGGCACCCTAGTGCCCGCCGGTGCGCTGGGGGCCTTAGATATAGGCGACCAGGAGAAGCTTGACGTATTTCCTTGAGATCTTGGATTAATTTGGCTTTATTTCATTGATTATTATAAATCTTGTTGTGATATGAAATGGCAATAGACTTACTGAATGGTGAAACATGCTTTTCGTGCAAGTGGTCATTATTTTACCTTTACCGAATCGCAAAACAATTCCTAAGTAGCCAGAGTTGATTGAACCCTGCGGAATATGGAGGCTGTAAGAGGAGCTTAGTGCGATTTAAAAGTTATGATCAGATCGAAGGCTAGCCCGAACGGACGGCCCCCATGTGCACGATTGAGCCTCCCACGAGAATTGTTGATTCCAGTGTGTATAGAGAATGTCTAACTCTAGGTAAGTATATGTAAGTATATCCTATCGGGAGTAGCTATAGTGTACTTGCCCTAGCTATATTTTGGGTTCTATACGAGTTCACCACCCAACGAGCGCAGCACCCAAATCTCCCTTGCAGCTTTAGCGGCCATCTGTTGCGTGTGAAAGGACCTTACACTCGGTAGGTGGTGAACTCGCTTGGTAGGGAATGAGGTTATGTAGGATATTGGGGGGGGGGGGGTTTGATCATGGTGGGCGTAGGTTGTATTGGATTTATGACGTTGCCGGAGATCAACGACAGCAATAGTGTGCTCTCAGCTACAAATTACTCGTACATACAGTCGCAGCTCAATACACCGGAACTCGTTACCTCAGATATATCCGTATCCTGCTATCCCGTGTGAAATTAGAGCAGATATTGGAATCTTGGCAATCCGGCATCTCGACCAAGCTAGTCATAATTCACGTGATGGTACATGCATGGGGCTAACCGGGTAGAGTAAAGCTCGTACCCCCAAACAAGAGTTACAACTGCGCAACTGTTGAAGTACTTCAATACATGTAACCTGCCTTGACGTCCAAATGATCCCTACAGTACATGTAGCTAGACAAAGCGATATGGACAGGTCGTCAGTAACTTATCCCCTCTCTCAAGCACCCACGAACAACTACAACATAACGGTGACTAACATAACAGCTGCCAGGATCAACACCAAAAAAACCAATGCCATGTCGACAATATTGAAGGCTTCAAGAGAGTATCCCAGTCACCAATGCCCCCATCTAAGTGCCCTCCAGGGTTAGAAGTACTAGCGTCTTCACCACCACAGCGATCCAGGTCATCATTGCGCTCGACGCCGAAGCCGCGGCAAAGGATACCAGCACAGAGCTCAGGAAAGAGGAAAGGCTTCTACAATGATATAGATCCAGATCTTTTCGCATTAACGGGGGCTAACGAGAGGAATGGGTCCAAGAAGAAGCCGAAGAGAGGATTATTGGCTAAAGACACCCCCCCGACCCCCAGGGGGGCTGGTGGAAGGGTTATTGAGAATGATATAGCGTCGGGACCGATAGAGAAAGATAAACGTTTGCCAGTGCCAATACCAACAAGAACACAGGGGCCTTCCGAGTTTCCTACATCAAGCGCACAAGTCCAATCACGTAAGACGAGAGGCTTCGCTGTAGACCCTGATCTCCTTGCCGCCGCCTCTCCGGTGAAGGCGAAGGAGAAGTTACAGCGATCAACAGGGTGGAGGGCACCTGTATCAGAGGTATCGCCTACAGTATCTTTCCAAGCCACTCAACGGGCGTTTAGACATAAACAAATACTCAGCGATGATATCGTTCCCGAAACGTCTCCACCGCCTTCCTCACCGCCTCCAACTCATATCATGCCTTTACCGGATAATGATGCCCAAATTTCAATCATAGACTTGATAGAGGACTATGTCTCGCCCCGAAAATCGAAACATCACCATCTCAAGACCGAAGGCCTGGATATTCTCCATTCGGATATCGATATCACGTCGTCACCCCCTCTATCATGTTACCATCCTTCCGTACCTGATCACACCGACGACCTCTCAGATTCCGTTCCTGACCCAGATTTTATGACCCCTGATGATCCTGGAACCCCACTGCCGATGCACAAGCGCCTTCTCAAAGAACTGAAACAACAAACACCGGCGACACCTGCCTCTCAAACACCCCGTCTAGGATATTTAAACATTCACGACCTCCAAAAATCTGTCGTTGTGCCCAAGGCTGACCCCCCACGTCCTTCACACCCACAATACCGCTATTTCAGCCCTGGGGGTCTTGCGGATACGTTAACGGGATGGAGGGGTGAACTTCATGGCACTTCCATCTTTAAACAAAGAGTACAGCCGCGGGGTATAGAGTACATTATCACTGTCTTTGAAGCGGTTCAAGATGGAGATATAATACTTATTAAGGGAAATGGGGAGGAAGGTGTTGTGAAGGTCATCATCTCGGGTTCGGCGAGAACAAGGTCTCAAATCTCTGTAGGGCAGGTGGTGAAGTACGGGAGGCCATGGGTAGTAGTGAACTTGCTCGGGAAAGGGCTGTGGAAGTGTTTAATGGGGAATATAGAAGTGCAAGAAATGGATGGAGATATAAACATGGGTGAATAGAGTCTTACTGTCGTTTGCTAATTTGTGTCGTGTGTACGGATATCGTAGCTAGAAATAATATGGAACATCCATTCTATAATAATGGTGAACGTCTCAAGGTGAGTGAAGGACTACTGGTCAATTATCGGCCCCCTTCGTCATTGGCCAGAAAACTATACACATGTACATATGTAGAAATACAGAAGTTTGGATGGCCGTTGTAACGAAGTTTTATGAGAATACTATATAAAGTTAGAATTAGAAACTTGAAAGATCACTTCGAAAAAACACATCATACATACCTGGAAAGTTGGCTCAAAATTCTAGAATTCCCTGAGCTCCATCTTGAGATAACTCCTAACGCCTCTTTAGGTGGTGGGGTCTTTGTCTAACACTGATTGAGTAGTTAATTGGTTTGTATCACTAAACATGGGTACTTTGGCTGTAAAAGGTATCGCATGGTAGGATAAAATGGTCAAATTCGCGACCTGGTCTGTGCTGGATGTTGACGCTGATAATTACTGTTCTTGGAAATCATGTGATATCAGATTCAGATTTGCGGAACTATGAATGATAGGTCACAAAACAGGACTGGCAGAGAACATATTTACAGAGCGAGCAAGAATAGTATGATGTAGGGGCTCGCTTTCGCCTGTGTCCTTCTCTTCTCAACCTCAACCGGCAGCGTTCACACTCCCTTCTCTTACTAATACGTACTTTGACATGATTCAGGCCGGCAACAGGTAGGGGTAGATCAGTTATTCCATATGTTAGACTATATCTTAACGCTGTAGTTTTTCTTTCATACCAACGGGCCCTAGTCCTAAATTCCCCATATTTTTTAAGTAGTTGCCCAGCCACTAAAAGACGGAAATTTTACAGTTCGTCACCGCAGCAAGTCCAATAAGAAAACTATTTACAACCACGCCCAACAACCAAAAGAATAGAAAGAACCAATTACGCCGCTACTAATTGGGTAAAAGAATGCGCAATTGATCGCCAATATCAACTCTCCTCGCGTAGTTGTAATCATCGATAAGTCTGGAATTGGAATATTCATTTTACGATTATCGCGCTTGTCTTTGCCACACGCTTTGGGCGCGCGCGACGCTTCAAACGAAAGAACCTTCTCATTCAAATCACGAACGGTAGATGGGGACGTGATATGATTGTTATCTGCATCATTGCCAAGACTAACTCTTCACTACCGGTAACCATACCTCCAGAAACAGTATTCCAGGGAATATTTTTGTTGGTGTTATCGCACTTTCTTTAGAAATCGATCGACCTGCCTGTACTCATCTGTACCACGCACCTATTCCTAATCTTCAAGTTTCATAAATAGTTGTCTTGCATACTGAATAGGTTGTCCATATAAATAACAAAATGGTATTGACGGAGAGAAGGCGGCAAGTTGATGACGACAGCAGTTGGTGCAGAGATACCAATCGAATTGCGGTAGGTTTGGGATAGCTCGCTATACCATTAACTCTGGAATGAAATCGCCAGTTGAGGTGATATCCACGATCGCAGATAAGAAAGACTTTATATCCCGGTGATTGGTTTATTAGGCGATTCGAACTATATGTTTCTCTGGCCCTCCAAATCTTATCATCATTTCATCAACTGTCACCGATGCTGAAGGAAGATAGTACTTCATACAGCTTTCCGCGTTTTAGAACTCAACGGCTCAAGCTTCCTACCACTCACCCTCTCCAACCGCAAATACGCAAGTATCGCTGATTTGAAAGAACCTATTATTTCCATTGATTTAGATACGGTCCTTCCATTCCCAAGACACGCAGTCTAACACCAGATCGCTTCTCCACAAATCTGGGTGTTTGCATCGGTACACCCCATGCAATCAAAAGTTAGGAAAACCCGCAATTCCTTGGTAGTAACAGGCTTCCACTTCCTCCTAAGAGAATAAACTGAAGTATCATTTGCCCCTCGCATATTGGCATAGGCATTGGTATTCTGAGCTAATGATTCTAGTATCTCGTTGGTCCAAAAAAGCTCAAAGATATCCAGGGGCGACTCCGTTCCATCGGATAGTAATGCTTCTGCCTCATGGAAAACCCTTGACATAGGCTCGTACGCATCTGTGCCGGCACTAGCATATCGAAGAGGTGTTTGTTGCAGTTCACCCAAAGGGTTCCGGACTGCTGCCATAGTTGAAAGATTCTCGCGATCAGAACTCGATGAAGAAATGGCGTCAGACCGAGACAACTTCTGAAACAGCTTGGCTGGCAGCACGGACCAGGTCGCGAATTTGACCATTTTATCCTACCATGCGATAATCTACAAAAATTTATGGCATGTATGTAAAGTATGAAGTATAAATAAGTAAGTATGGTGCCGCGCTCCTTAAAGGTGACACAAATTGCATCGCGAATAACTTTTTAACCAGGCAAGATATCAAAAATCTATGTGATCAAATTGTAGATATAGGTATGATAAAAATTTTGATCACATAGATTCTTGATATCTTGTCTGGTTGAAAAGTTATTCATGGTGCCATTTACCTATTTTTGTATGTAAAAGGCGCCAAGACTTGGTAAAGTGGAACAGTATTATATTCATTTATACCCTACATGGCAAACATAAAGCCAAGATCCGCATAAAGTGGCTGGAACCTAATGCTCTTATTGGTCCACAAGCACCCGGAGTGGCTAAGATTGTTCCAGCTGAGATACTGGCATGTCACCTTTAAGCCGCGCCGCACCATACTACATCTAAATTTATGTAAGTACATGCTATTTCTCGTTGACTCTGGCAGTTCATCTGAGTAAAAAACACCCTCTACTCACTCGTCGGTGTTCGGCCACTTCCTTCTAGCTTTTCCAGGGTTAGGGTTTTTCAATCGTAGTTAGCAGCAGTGCCTGGGATCCCGGCGTGGATCGGGCCATCTGCCGTGGATGGGTGGCACCCTACAGGCCCGTCTTTGCCAAGGATTTTCACCTGACCGCTCTCTCCAAAGGACTTGTGCTTGAAATTTTCTAATAAGACCCGGAATGAGACATTTAAATACGCATAAAATAAAAAGAGACTAAAAGAGAAATAAAAAGTGTGGGGGTGCGTTATGTGAGGGCTATCTCAAAGAAACCCTGGGCCAGATATCTCTGATCAAAAACTGGTGGAGATATGTATGTATGCTATGGTGCTGATTGCCCAATACAAAATTTGGGTGGGAGTTTCTAACCCGACTGTTCCTTCAGGAGTTTTCAAGCAAATTTCTCTCTAAACTTAGTGGTTCTTCGGATTTTGCTGGTCGCCAGGCGACTGTCTTCTGCGCCTGACAGGGTTCCCGCGTTATTTCCTTCACCAATTGTTGTGGGCTGTGGTTGTTGTTACGGGCGTGGTTTGTTTTGTTTTGGGAGGGTGAATTAGAGATACCTACATACATATACCTACGTGTAGAGTATGCTCCATCTATCCTAATTACATGTATGATATTATATGTGTTGCTAGACCCTTGATTCTGGTTGACCTGCGATGGTCCCTGCACCGCCATCTCATCTCCATCTCAACGGGCATCGTGACATTTGCACCGCCACCTGTGCCACAAATGGAACCGTGCTGGACCTGGCGGGCGGGGGGTCAACCCCTATTCTGCATTCTGCACCCCGCGTGGTTCATCGTTTCGGTGGGTCGATCTGTAGTAGGCAGGTCGAGGTGAGATTAAAGCCAGAGCATAGACAAACAGCAGGGCGCCCATACTTTACAATCCATATCAATACTACATGTACCTCTGCTCTACTACATGTACCTACTTACCTTACCAGCTTGACCTTACACCGAGTCTTCAGTCTACTACAGTCCGTTCGTTCGTTCGTTCCCCCTCCCCCCCTCAACTCACCTATACGCTCATTCTAAGGAGAAAGGGAAAAAAAAAAATACACTGGATGTCACTCTTTTAACACATCGCTCCCTTAAACTCGCCCCTCCCCCGGCTCGATCGATCGCTTTGCACCTACCTACTTCCACACACCCACCCACCCACCTGCAACACAGGAGGTACTGTCAGCATAGGAAGAATGCCATCACCATATGCCCTTCTGGGAACCCTCGCCGTTGGGGTCCTTCCCCTAACCCATGCTCTCTTCTCTCTTAATTCAACCTTCACCTCAAATGGTATAACGATTGTCAACCAGACGTTCAACGGGATAATCCCCTCTGGCGTCCTCTCGGACAAATGCGCATCAGCCTACTCTGCACCATTGAACTGCTCAAATTCTCTCATGTTTGTCGGGCCAGACTCGGTAAATTATACCTCGATCACTAAGGATATCCCGTCTACAGCATACCACGCGCTCTATAAAGATGTGTGCACAGAACCCTGCTATAACTCGTTGGCGTCGTGGAGGACTACGGTGCAGGCAGATTGCTCGGCGGATTTCGATACCTTGTTCTCAGCTATGTATAACGATTACACAGACCCAGAAGCGATCTTGAACGAGTCGGGACTAGCTGTGCCTGGAGCGGGTTCCGGCGCAAGTACGTTTGGGTTTGTTTACCGGGATGGGGAGGCCGAGTGGCTAGATTGGATGTTTTGGGAGAAGTGTATAAGAGATCTGTGAGTGTACCTAGTCGGTAGTGCGCGGGTAAGAGGGCTAATAGGCGCGGATGGTAGTAATTCGACAGAGTATTGCACGCTCACTGAGTTAGATGTGGATGTAGCAGTATGGCCGTCCATTGAGGCGTCACGCTTTTCACACTTGTCGAAAGAAGAGGCTATCGCGAGGAACCAGACGTTTTGTAACGAAGCCACATGCTTCATGCAGTCCGAGCTCCTATATACCATTATCACAGGCGAATTTCAAGGAAACAACGCCACACAGGGAGATGTGATTGCTGTTATACATGATGTATGCCCGAATCTTAATGTCACATCGTCCTTTCCATTTCTCCAGCTGGGATCCATGTACCCATTCGACGATGCGGAGAAGAAGGTTTCCACCACTGGTGTCACCACAACTTCCACACGCGGTGCCGACGGGATTACAGACCTGACTATGGCGAATTCGACAGGTACCAGCGGATCCTCGCTGGCCATGTCGACGCCCTCTACGATGCTACTGCATCTAATCTGTTTAATTACGATTGCTGGAGTATCACTTTTATTGTAAAGCAGTCATCAACTGTCATAGCTCACTACGAGTTTGGAGTATTCATTTTCTTGTGTAATTCTTTCTATTCTTAATGTGGAGTAATGTAATTGATACCCAGCACTACCGAGTTAGCTCAGCAATGACTAACAGCAAACCCTTCATTTCTCATTTGGTATCCCAAAAGTTTCAAAGCAAAGTCTCTCTCTAAATATCCCTTCATATATCGCTATGTTCTATACCAATTGCTCGGGGGATTACCAAGAAACCCCGAGAGTCACATCTGTAGTTCATCGGTTAGCATTATAGGCGCAAATAGGATAGGCTAACCGTACGTCTATACCCACGTGCAAGGCCAGCATTGATTCTGATATTCCGCCAAACTGGAAACCGTTTGGGGATGTATGTCGTGCCTTTATCCTGCCATAGTTAGTAGTTATTTTAGTCTTCTTGCATTTCAACCTATACAATGCTCAATGCGCTTTGGTAGTTAAAATTTCTTCCTGCATCAAATCTGGGGTGACATTCTTGCAATCATTGGTGCCGAGATTCACACTACCACATGATACCCCAACATTTCCATTGTCTTCATATATATACACCCGTGTCCAACAAGTCCTGCGACAGTAAGACAACGCGATAGCAGCACATGTAATTCAGCACTACTCAACCATATTTGATTCAATGAGTTTGAAGCTAAAACAATAGAAAACAGTGGAGGGGTTTTTTTATATCCCTAAATATTGAGAAAATCTCGGGATTATTGATTGAATAATGCACCTTCAAATTAGAAACCCTAAAATGTCAATTTGACACAGGACATGTAATTTACAATTTCACAACCACACAAAGCGATTTTTTTGAACTTTTAATTTCTATAGAAAGATTATAAACTAGTATATGTTGGATAGAAATATTTTGTTTATTCAATATGTCAATATATAGATATTCATTGATTTGCATATATCAAATTTACAGGATTTCTTTAATATTGTACCATAAAATAAATATTGTGCCCCAAATTCCATAGATGCATATTTTCAATCTCTACTGGACCAGAGTTAATAACTATCTTGTTTTAATCAAATTGATTCCATGGTTGTTGGTTGGGGGATGTTTTATAATATTGCTGTGGTGCCATGTCGCAGGACTTGTTGGACACAGCTGTACATGCATGCCCCACTACATAGGACGAACGGGGCCCGCATATAGGTTCAGTAGCGGCCAACTAAGTAATTCCATGTTAGAAGATATAGCAGCAGGGTAAGTATTATTTATTACACTGACCAATACCGGTGAGAGCTTACCCGTCTCGAATCATTTGGTAAATTCGCTGATCCCATGTGATAGAGCGTCGATCCAGGCCTGGGTGATCCCGCATAATTATACACATGCCAGTCAAATCTTTAATCTAAATATTTTTAGACGGTATACTGACGTGTGTGAAGCAATCTGGTGACTATCTTTGTAGGCTCCTTTGATAATTGCAGGCCAGCGGGTTCGGGGGCCGTCAATTGCCCCTTTACGGCCAGATTATTATACCTCTAAACTAACAAATTAGAGAACGTATTCGAGAAACTATATTAGAATCTGCCCAACATGACTAAAAATGTTGCCTTGATACATCACTTGCGAAGTAAATAGATCCAGAAGACTCTAGCTCTCAGTATATTTATCTAACGTATATAACGCTGATTCCTGTCAGCAATGTCCCATTCATTTATAGTTACATTATCAACCAAAAGAAGTACACACTAATAAGCCCCATCATCAAAAGTCAACGCAATCGTTCTAGGCCGGTTGCGAGTAGATAGGTGCTCCTTATATATTGTACGTTGCCTGGTCGTGGTCTTGCCCCAACTGGCGTTTGTGGTTCCCATGTTAGATGTGTTAGGGATGCACACTGTATCTTCTATACCTAGGTTGACAGCTAGCTCTACAGCGTCCAGGCCGGCTATCGCCATAAACCTATACTATGAGCAAAAATGGGAGGAACCACTGATTACTGGAAATCGCCACCCTTACGGGGCCCACAGCGGTTACTGTGTGTATCCCTGGTTCCCAGATCATCAGGGAGCCTTACTGTGGGGGGTATAGGAGGCAAAAAGGAGAATGATAAGGGACAAAATGAATATAAAGTAGTACCCGAAAGCTATATTTATCCCAATACGGTATCGATAGTGTTGCCTGGCGATGCAGATTGAAAGAAACGGTGTATCTAAATATCGATATATTAAGTCGACTTGTAGATACATGTTTTACGAGCGGAAGGCCGCGCGCGGGTTTACCGTGTATGTATACACGGGCGCTGTACAGCTGGGGGTTTTTATACACGCGTGGATGTTTGAATTCAGA
This sequence comes from Morchella sp. 2016-72, assembly GCA_024713865.1. Taxonomy (NCBI): domain Eukaryota; kingdom Fungi; phylum Ascomycota; class Pezizomycetes; order Pezizales; family Morchellaceae; genus Morchella; species Morchella sp. 2016-72. The sequence goes on along the minus strand of JAMJEY010000026.1, from coordinate 85,629 downwards.
ATGTCGGAAACATGAGGGGACGGTGGAGGCAGCGAGCTGTTATGTTATAATTATCGATTACGTTCTGATAAATGGAGAAACTGGGCCCCTAAAACCTTATACATGTGACCTAACTACATGTACTTACTAACATCATGTAGTATACGAAGATTTATTGCTACATACATGTACTTAAGTAAGATGCAGGTAATAATACATTAGGCTAGTTCCTGGCCCTCTTGCACCAGAGTGTGGCCCTTACAGGGTGATTGGACTGTAGTCTGCCAATACATGCGCCCACGACCACGAAAATGTAGTTTATTGCTCCCGGGCTTAATTTATCTTTCTAACATGTAATCTAGGCCGGCCCGGTCAAACGAGTCGGTAAAGAATAAAGTAGTTATTGTTTAATTCCCATAGCCAGATTTGAAGTCGAAATCGAGATACATACATGTACTTACATACATATATACATATGTACATCTTGTATGTACTTGTAATTACTTGATTATACATGTATATATGTGTGTTACTGTGCGTTGTTCGAAGTTCAAATGGGAGTTAGAAATCTACAAAGACAAATCCTCCAGAGTTCGAGTGATTGCTCGTGCTTCAAAATACATCACGGAAAGTCACTCGGGTGTATTGAGTATTGAAACTTGTATGTATGGATTTGATTGCACGTGTAGCCCCGTTACAACATGAGGCTAATTTGTCAGGATGGATCCATGTGTGCACGCGTGTAGCCTAAGGGCAACCACGCCATCATCAGTGCACCATCGTCCGGCCATGGCCCGGTAAACTGTGGTATCAAATATAAGATCTTTGTTCTCCTTCACTTCTAAGCTGTAAGTTAGCCTAAATACCACTCATTCACATGAAACATGTTTTCCCTATAAACAACTACAAATGAAGTATAACTAATCGAAGAAACCAGATCCTCCCACGGGAATATACTTTCATCTTTTCAGCAGAGGTTTCGTGAATTTCTTTTATTCCTAATTATAAATCCCTTTTTATCACGGCTTCCATTGCGCCGTTTACCATATTCTCGTCTAGGGGGGTAGATAAACACCCAACAGCCAGAAGGTTGACTTGAGTATTCCCCTGAATCGACGGTCCTGATAAGGGAAGTTATATAGGCTAGGGAATTACTAAAAGCATGCTAGCATGATCGACAGCTTAGACGATATACCGATATATCTCCCAATTTAACTATGGGCCTAAATACTACAACTACATGCTACCTTTCTAGGAGTAGGGGGAATATGAACACTCCCACTTAAAAGTGAGCTGTTTCAAGAGACGTGACCTCAGGAGGTGACTTTATTTATTTATTTTGCTATTTGGTCAAGATCTCGGAGTAAACAATATCCCCAAACGATTGTCCTTAAAAAAAACCATAACCCACAAAAGAAAAACGCCAAGACTGTCAAGCCCGCCCACAATCAAACACCAAACTCAACGCAAAAACAAAGAACGAAATATACAAAAATCTAAATAAAAAACCGATGGGATCGTCCCTCTTTCTTGAGCAGAACGAACTATACTAAGCCAATCTGGAGTCTGGCGCGTCTTTCCCATCGAGTAAGACCGCCTCCCATTCCCCCGACGGCCTATATACCGGGGGTTCGATCGGGGGTTCCGGGGGGGGCAACGTCAAGAAGTTACTATAATTTTGATACGGCCCCCCGGCCGCTGGAGATGTGCTTCTGTTTTCCTGGTCTGAAGTGTAGGCAGGAGCCGGAGGGCGCATAGGGCCATTGTATGTTGAGTTTGCTCTCCGCTTTGAGGCATTGTGAAGGCGGATCCCTAAGCTAGCTGAGAGGATAAATTGGATGCTAGTGCGAGATGTTAGCAGGGAGGCAAGCGGGAGCTAAAGGATAGACCGACATGCAGAGAATACTAAGGAGGAGGTTGACTTTGTAGAGTGTAATTAACCAGTATTTCTCCCCCCAACCACCTTGGGAGTTAATAAATGTTCCCACAAACGCAGAGCCAATTATCCAGCCGACGGCCATCAGGAAGTCCCAGAAGACGACCAACTTGATACTGAGTCTGTGGCAGCAATAGGTAACAAGGGAGATAACGCATGACAAGAATGAAAGTGCTGACTAGTTATTTTGCCTTCCAAATCAGCTTTCAACTCATGAGCAGAGACCAGGACAGAGATATTACTAACCACGCCCAGAAGAATGTACAAGGGAAAGAAGTTTTGCATAGTCTCCATCGTCGCATTCCCCAGCACAACCACCTCCGTATCTCCTTCAAATCCCCGCCATACATGATCCTCGGTCAGTGTTGAAATCAAAATAAACACTGAGAGCGCAAGCACAAGAGCACAAGTAATTATCTGAATCACCCGGATGATGAGCCACCCGCAGGAACGATTATTGGAGATAACCTTTTCCATCTCGCGGTAAGAAGCCGTTGATATATCAGTGGTTCCACTACTGGAGCGCTCGAGAGGTTTGGTGTACATTGTGTTAAATATTAGCACAATGTTCTAGGGAGGTTTTTAGAAAAGTTGGACTTCAGTTTGGCTTTACTCTGGGGACGCTGGATCCGGGTACTACATATATCCTTTGGCTATACCGCCTAAGAGGGCATGAATTCCCAGCACAGGTAAAACCTTAAACCCGAATAACTGCGGAGCGGCACATTTGCTTCTTTGAATTCGGGTACCATCCAATAGGCTTCCGCAGCTGTCTCAGAAATTATCCCGACAAATAGAGACTTTTCAACTGAGAAGCCTGTATGGCACGCGGTAACAACCAAGTAAAAGGGCTTTAGTTTAAGGTAAGATCTCGATAGGTGGTACATACATGCGAGTTGGGAGTCTACTAACAGTCTCGCTCTTCTCAGCCATGTTACTATTTTTAGAAACAGATGGTTGCACAGCCGGTAGTAACGTGTTAAAAAGCAACTGCTTCAACGTTTGGCTCGTATCTACAGAATCGCGATAAGTTCATTCAAGGTCCGATGGATAAGACGGGAAGGCCAGTGATGTCTACGTACTATCTACAGATGTGTATGTAGATACAGTACGGATAATCCTGTGAGTCAAGGACATTCATGAAACTCATGTGGTTTTGCTAACGTCCTGAGTTAACGTTCTTACCACTCTTAGAAAGTTGGCTTGAAGGTGGAAGAACCTGCAGTCTGCTCTCCCAGTCGGTATAAGATCGAGCCTAGCTATATATAACATTTTCGGTCTTCCACCAGACTGGCCTGCATAGCAAGAATAAATGACACCTATTGGCTAGATGACTGTGTTTCTGCCCCAAACTCTCTAGATACATACCACTCAAAGAAGTCCCTGCTAAATGGGCACCTAAATGACATCTTATTCAATAAAATAATTGCTACTAAGAATAGCATCTCGCCAAGCCTCCCCACAAATGGGCTGGAGAAAGTGCAAAAATTCCCCCCCCCCACCTAAAGAAATATTATCAGCCGATGCCATATGTGTAAAGCCATTCAGCTTCAGGTGATAAGTTATGTGATTGCGAGGGGCTCTTTTTTGCTTGAGTCATGTGATATCACTCACTTACCGTGGTTGCCTCAGGGCTAGGGTTGGGCGAGCAAAGGGGCCACCCTAGCTCCCCGCTCATTGTAGATATTGGACTCATATATGCAAACCTCTAGATACTCGCCCCAAGCCAAAAAAACTAGACTGACAACACTTACAAAGCATAGATAAATCCAGGCTTTGAGGATAGCTACATTATCGATTTCTTTTTCTAATAGATCATTGTACTGAGTATAATATACCGTTCTATGTAAAGGTCAGATTTAAGCTTGTATATAAGTGTAATTATAAAAAGGTCGGTTAATTCTGCACACACGCTATCTCAGCTAGCTAATGCAATGTAATGTAACGAGTGACTAGCAATCGTGTATACCTTTTCAAGCCTGAACTACGTACGATTCTAGCCTGTGGATACCGTTGATCTAAGGGATCTCCGATCATTGGCACTAGTATTAAACTGGGGTCCTGGTGCTCGAACTCCGATTCTTACGCTGACCACCTCTTCGGGTCCATAAACCCAAATTTTAAGCCCGGCCGACGTTCAAACGTATCACGATTGCACGGCAGTTTAATACCCTAAATCCATGACCGAGGCCACGTGTGTGTAATCACATTTGAGCTTAAAATTCTGGTGTCAACTGCATCTGGGAAAGGTGCTTGGCGTGGGGGTTCTATGCATATGTGAGAGGGCACGATCAGGCTTTAGACGTTAATCAAATTCACTTCCTGCAGCCATTATCCCTTGGACGGATGAAATCCTCTTTCAGCTATTCCTAGCCCTTTGTGGTAACTGATGCTAATTTTTCATTGGCTCTATTGTTACTCTCATACGTAAAAACAAAATCAGTTACTTTACTAAGTGCGTGCACGGTCCATGTCGCGAATTTGGGATTTCATCCGTCCAAGGGATAAGTCAACCTCAGGCTTATAAAACTATCCCATTTGTTCTATAAGGACGTGCGTAAAGGGTAAGGAAGTGTAGGTTAATCCACGGATATGGTGCAAAGACTAGATAAAAGAGAGTTTTTCACTAACCCGGACTTATCAACACTCAAACGATTCCCCTGGAATTAATATTCTTAGTTCTTAACTCACGCGAAAGCCACAGCAAGCCACCGGAATTTTAGCAGGCTATGACAAATTTTCTAGAGCCAACAATTAAGGGCCCGTTCGGACCGGCACGGATTATATTGATGGATTATTCCAAAGTGTCGATTATCAATGAGTGGGTGAAATAATTCAAATAAGCAGAACTTGAGGATAATCTCACACCAGTACACCGCAATGTCGCGACTGCCACAGCTGAGAAACTTGGTGTCATTGGGGAGAAGAGAAAATAAACACCTTTCAAGCTAATTATTTTCTTGGCAGATTATTTGAATAAGCAGAAGTTAGAGAATATAGATTATTCACTCCCCCGAACACCTCTACTTATTACAATAATCCAAAACTCTATAATCTGTCGGATTATCGTGATTATCAGACTGTCCGAACGGGCCCTAAGCTCTTTGGGTTTGAAGATATACGACTGGTCGTTAATCTAGTGAATGGACTTATATATAGGAGTAGGGCTTACGCATTCAATTGCAAGAGATAGCATTTTGGATACAGTATACCCAGTCGTTAATTAAAAGGTTGGAATTTTTTGATAAGCGCTTGGTTGCAACGGCATCCGACGACTTAGTTAACGCGCGGGTATATCGATGGGAGTTTGGGTGAAATTAATTGCACGCTTATACATAAACTGCTACGGGCGCTAGGAGCTCGAGTAATAACGAGTCAAGAGTCTAGACAACTCGATCAATTGAGCAACAAATACGATCATGAAAAAGAGGATTACTATATTTCCATCAAAATACCAAGGGCTCCAATGATACTTCTAGATTAAATACAATATATAGCCAATGTGTAGCTTTGCCTGAAATAGAATCGATTTGAAAACACCCGGTACTCTAATCCGTTGAAAGGGAATCCAACCGAATCACCAGACATCACTCGAATTGTCCCGGAGGGATTTGTACTGGACATTGATTGAATTTATCAAACAGGTGCGATTAATTCACAAAACGGCTTTATTTATTAGGTGCGCATCCAATGCTACCGGCTACAGTGTGTTTCCAGACTTGACTGTTCAATAAGATTAAAAAGAACACATGAATAATGATAAATTAGTACTTGCAGGCCCAGCATATTCGAGAACCACCCATATATAGTTAAACAAAGGTTAATTGACCCGCAAATTCTAGTTCACTGCAAAAACTCTATTGTCTTAAAAGCCTGTTTATCTCACATTCCATTTTTTCAAGGTAATACTAATCCTTTAACCACGTAAAATTTGATCAGACCTATTTCTCCAGGCCCCAACAGACATCCCCAAAAATCCGCAGCAGAATTAACTAACAAAACAGATGTTTATAATTGGCAGACCGAGATCATCAAAACTTTATTTCAATATTTCCCTGTTTGCATAGTACTACATGTAGGACTTGAGCCTAACTTAGTTTCTAGGGTGCACCCTCCAAACGGGCTCCAGTCCTTTCTGCCAATAGCTAGATAATACGGGCCAAGTTCACGGTAAGTGAGAGCCTACATGTATAAAAAAAAAGGCGGATTTCACTTTTATATATATAGCAACTACCCCCAAAAAAGAGATGTAATAAAAATCTGATACTAGCCCAAAATCCCACCAACGATATTCAAATAGCAAAGGCTAGGCTTAATTAGCCCCACCAGTCCATCAATTACGTTTCAGGTTGTTAGTTTCTAGTGTTTTAACCGGAGCTTTTTTTGATACGTAGGTCTAGAGCTGAGTTGATCCCACGACATTCTGCTAACCAATTACCTACATGCTCTATTAGAATTAGGCATATAGGCTCCTATGATATATGCGGGACTAGCTTGACTTTCTCCCCTTCAGGGAGGTGGGATGAGACAAGAATAGTACTAGCTATTATCACTCGATGGCGGGCGTGATGCCTCTCTGACAGTGGCCTGGGTTCTGAACCACTAGTAGAATTTACTTAGGCGACGCCAACACATAGTTACTGCGAGTGCTGCCGTCAGGCAAGATCCGACTTCACCCCATGAGGGACCTACACCCATGGCCACGAGTTCAAAGTTAAGTACGTCATCTCTACAACCGGTAGTTTAGTGGTTAACATGCCTTGATATGAAAGGAAAAGGGCTGTGAACGTGAGGTAGTCTCTATCCCAGGCTTTTCACCGCCAATTTCCAGTTGCGTGCTATATGTTAAAATAGGATAAGCATGAGCTATACTAATTGTGGGAATAGCTAAGACTCTAACTGGGACACCATCATTTCCTTTGACCGTTACTTCCCCATGGCCACCAGCCTAAATTTGAAGGCAACGGGTGAATATTGTATGTAGCTACTTAGTTCTACATGTTTTGGCTAAAAAGAAACTCACGTACCTTCACAGAACCTTACCTCACCATCTTGCTCTGCTTTATAATCCATCCTTCCCATAAGCCGGCACCCGCCCTGCCCACTCTTCAAAAGGTGGTAATCCTATGGTAAATAGCTTCAGATGTTGATGAGTAGCAACTACTAAGTACATGCAACTACCAAAAGCTATACATTCTGATAGCACTAGCGGGTACACGGAAGGTGCACCCAGTGGACTTGACATCGACTAGATAGCCAACCTTCGAACCAGTAATGTAGAATAATCCCTCCAAGTGCAGCCAGCGATGCTCCCTCGACTCGTTTCTAATTCCCCAAACACCAGGCCTATCTTCCAAAAACTATGCATCACAGCCCTAGACCCCTCGCCTTAACTGGAAGCATCCATTGAGAGGGCCTAATCAAGCTCACACACTTCGCCATACCCTAACTAGGAACAGCGGAATGAGAACTGTTGATGCATGCGCACCTATATATACATATATATTTCTAGAGTACTGTGACCTTTCCTGGGATCCGGACAAGACCGAGGTGGATAATATCTAGTGAGTATATAGATATAGCGAGTATACGTATAGAATGTGCGATTTAATAAACATGATTGGCCGAGTTTGAGGGGTTTTTATTTTTATTCCCCCCTGGGGGGAGGGGGGCCGGGGTCGGCCTCTAACAAACCTTTTTGGGTCAGTAAGTTTGATGTTTCAACATCTTTTAAGTTAACTAAACCTAGTAGCAGGTGTGCAAATATATGCTATAGGGTACCTTGCCTTTCTGCAATCTTGAGTGGGTGAAGAGGTATTGTTTAAGCCATATCACTAACTTCCTGCTCTGGCCAAAGACCGGGATGTGCCCGTATTATACCCTGACATCTTGACTCCTGAGAATAAGGTTCAGGTAGTATACATGTCAACTGAAATACATGTACCTACACAATACATCCGGGATAGATATATATATAGAGTAGGCTTCGAGAGGGTCATAGTCCCCAGTTCTTATACTTACCCCCATCCCCTACATACGCACACATACTACCAGGCCGTAACTGCGCTCATGACCTGGATGTCAAAACTAGCTTATTATAGGCCAATAGTATACCGCCATTACTCGAAAAATTGGCTATGTATATGAGATCGAAATTGCTATAAGCAGACCTGATCTACGCCCTTCAACCAATCGTGAAGGAGGTAATCCCTGGACGGAGATAGCCAATTTTTCGAGTTTTTGCGGTATATAAAGACCACTTGAGCCTTGACCTGGGTCCAGGGGCTCGGCGGTAGTGCAACCCTCTACCCCGCCCCACCCCCCTCCCCCCGGGGTAGAATTCTTCCCACCCAACGCTGGTACCAAGTCCTTATGCACTTTAATCTGGATCTCAGACCTAAATTCTGACATTCCAGTACTGTAACGCTCTTGAGCTTGTTTTGGCGTGAAATGCCGACCAGCTGAATTGTGCGGGGGCCAAAATGCGACCACTAATATATACTAAGGACGGCTTATGAGCTAGTTATTTCATCTGAATTGATCTCGATCTGTTCTGGCTCATCCATGATCTAGGGCGAATAGAATACTACCTACACTGACAACGGTGATGTCCTGGATCACCGTATATAATATAGGGTTTGAAAGTTAAGCTTAAGTTGCACGTACGCTGTATGTACTGTCCGGACATTTTGCTCCGAAGAGATGGTCGAAGACGTTACACGCATCCTTCCAGATATTCAAATGCATTCCATCCAGGAACGCATGCTTTCTCACCAACATAAAAACGCCCTACCCGCAACAAGGCTGATTTTAAGTTTCCCAACCCGAATCAAGTTTCCTGTTATGTACGCCTCTACATGCTCTATCTATGCTGACAAAATGCAGTCATACGGACTCATACCAACTTGTCTCATCTGCAGGGATGATGTCGATATGTAATATCTCCCGGCAGGCTGAGAGCTGTTTAGAAATGTATATCTGCAAATCTGCTGCCTTGGCATTTGTTTTATTTGAAATCTCAGCTCAACTATTGCCATATCCGGACGTATGACAATAGCAGGTTTGAATAAACTGAAGTGTGAACCAGATTCTGAGTAGGTCTCAGCCTCCCGGGCGTTATACATACATAGAGTATGCACCTAGCATACATGTAATTCATTTGTTCACGTCACTTGCAAGTACCCTGCCCGAACACATGAAGGTAAAGTACCATAGCCAGCTATAGCTATAGCTTATAAAATACATGTTATATGTTTTCATTGTACCATTTCGCTTGCGATAAGTCTATTCTACACCGGGTTATAGATGCATCCGAGGCCCAGCAACTAGGTTTAACTCATAAAGTACCCCCCCCCCTTACCTCAGGAGACTTTAAAGAACCCCGGCCGGATATTTGACAAGCAATTGTCCGGCAACAACCGGTTACAGGTCTTGGCATCGGCAAGTGACCAAGGTGACACCGAATTTTGGGGGCTTCGGGGCTGGCCATGGATTTACTAAATCAAATGCCGCAAAACTAGCTTTGTCTTCACCGGTGAGAGTGAGCGGGTATTGTGATAGACGGTGCACGCGGATGCTGTCTGATAGACGTCTTTAATACGTGCAATTATACATGTGTGTAGCTTAGAGTACAGTGTTAATATAATGATAGATCTACATGCAATATGTTATTAATATTACGGTTGTGCGGCGGACGGTCATATAGCTATTGATACTAATCCAAAGTACGAGGAATGATGATTATCATTACCCACCCAGTATAGCCAATCAGACTGCCCGGATGCAGTAATATACCCGAGTAATTATAAGATTTGTGATCCGTCATCTGTCATCACTCGTAAGGTGGGGTGGGCAGTAACTGCCAGGACAGGTACACTATCTATAAGGCTACTAGTATTTTCAGATGCTAAATCTAAATACTCGCGAGGTAATAGAGAGCGTTACTAATATCGATCGTGACAGAAATTCTTGATATTGGAGATCTTCTTCTAATATAGCTATGTGCTTAATTAAAGCATCCAACTTTCCAAAAGGTTAACCGCTTTAAAATACTCTATTCAGACCTCGGGTGATATTTATGGGGCCATCTCCCATATTCGGATGACCTCAGGGTTCCTTTCAATCACGTTATTCAGAAACCATATGTACATGTATATTATCAATATATTGGCTTGGCAACGGACGCTACCAAGAACCGCCCCCGGCTTCTGGTTGGATGGAATGTTGCAGAACCGTTGTCTCAGAGGAATAGTCAACAAGGCTCCGATATCAGCATCAGCTTCACTTCATCATCTGCCATAGGAAGCGACAGAAAAGTGTATATAAACTCCCTCGGACACCCTCTCAAGTGTTTTCTTCACCATCTTCACCACAATCCGGCATCAAGATATATACCAATACCTTTAGCTCTCAATAATATCAACCATGAAGTTCACCAACCCCCTGATTGCCTCTGTCCTCCTCCTTGCCTCTCAGGCCGCTGCCCAATGCCGCGTCTTCAGTTTCCAGATTGCCAACTCACCCTACACGGAACTCAATGGCCTTTTCCTTCAGAACTACAATGGTGACGCAGTCATCAACGCTCCTACCGCAACAGTAGTCACCGCCTTCTGGGACGATGTCGCTCCCGTAGAGCTCAAGGCAAATGGTATCAATGGTGATGATGCTGACAACTTTTTCTTGATCCCAATTGGGACCGCTGGGGTTGAGCAGCTGGCATTTGGGGACTTTGCAATCGCAGAGGTAGGAATAATAATATATCAAATGTCGGAGAATGTGCAACTAACAGCTGTGGATAGGCACGTTTCTCGGACTGGGCTATCATTGATGACATCCTTACCTACAGTGAGGCGCCCGACAGGTTTTACGCTTCCCCATACGGCGCGGTTGAGGGTGCTTACACTGTAAGCCGTCCCGGATACTTCTTTCCTATTTTTCGGCGACTGTACTAATACCTCTGTTTACAGATTCGCTGGGTTCCTGACGGAGTCATTACCACCACTGATAGCTTTCCGGTTGACTTGCTGTTGACTTGCCCGTAAATCTTGGTTCATGACAATGATGACTATGATGGGTTGATGCGACGACGACCGATGTTGCGGAAAGGCTTTTTGTAAACGGAGAGGAGTTTGTTAGCTTATATATAGGCGGACTATGGATGTGTAGTTATACTTGTAGTTGTGGAATTTTAACTTTAAATACAAATTTATCAACCCAGTGGCTTGCGAGACCGAGAAGATTAGATTGTGGTTGTAAAAATAAAATATGTGGAGTATGGCCATGAGATTCTAAAGAAGATGGAACTGATTTATATATTTGGGTGTTCCAGTAAAGGGAGACGGGTAGTCGATCGAGCTGGAGATGGAAAGATCTTAAGAATAATGTATGCTTGTGTAAGAAAACACAAGGTATAAAATTATGTAAGAATTGTATCTAGCCACATCTAAGCACTCCCATTGCCAAGTACATGTACAATACATGGAGTATATGGCACGTAGACACATTAGTAAGTATGTGCCTAGCAGAAAAGCTCTCAGATGGAGTACACAAACTTTGAAGGGGTCTAGAGTTGAGTCGAACGTATGAAGAGGTTCAATCGAGATCATGTCACTCCGTGTATGCACATGTTATACATGCATGGGTGGTCGCGACGTTGGTTGGCGAGTGCTAGTTTATGATCAAGCCACAGCCCGATTGATTGATTGATACTTCATACATGCATGCAGCCCGTAGGCTAAGGCAAAACCTTTCCTCCCACTCTCCGGAGGCAGGGTAAAATTTTCCTCCCCAAGTTGCAAAAAACAAAAAGAAAACCCTCCGCAACACTAGCCAACCATATGCGCTCACTGTCTCGAGCCTCATCATTCACATGGTAAGCCCCCAAAAGAAAAGAAAGCTCAGACTGTTACAATTTCAAAGCTCGCCACTCCTCCTCCTTTCCCAAACAACTTCACCCCGTTCACAAATTGTCTCTGATATGGAAGGATCCTAAAATCGAATTCTGTCTCGTATATCTGGAAGTAGCCTGTTCGTGTCCGCGCCTGGTAGTTTCTCATTTCCCCCAAGTCTGTCTCTCTCGCGAATCTCCCCATCAGCAAGACTTGATTTGTCTCCTGAGGTCTCCTGAGCCTCAGGAGATCCAAAATGTATCCAATAGTGTCAGGAGACTCTCCTGAGACTTGGGAGACTGTTGGGAGACTGCAGTCAGAAGTTGAGTTTGCTGATGCCTGGCACCGGGAGAATTAAAAAGGCCGTCTTCTCGCTGTGTTTGTACCACGCCCATTCCTTCAGGGTATATTTCTCTTGTGGGTTTGCTTCGTTCCACTTCTCTCTTCCCTGACTCATGTACTGTAGTCTTATGCTGTCGCTTGGTATCGCAGTGATGTTTATTGTCTTCTTTCCTCCTGCTGCTGCTGCTACCAAGCCTGGGTGGGGCTTAGAACTCGGGTGTGAGGGAGCCGATGTTCTTTGCCTCTCGGGGGGAGTCGGGGTTGTTTCCAGTCTGATAAGCCACAGCCCGACATTTTGAATCCCTCGTGCTCATGTATGTCGCAAGCCCCCGAGTGTCTTCCCGAATGCCCCCCGCCACCCACAGATACTGGCCTGGCTGCCAGCTAACAAGCTACATGCAGTCATTGTATTTGCACTAGCTATCCTCATCGCGATCGACCCTCTCCCAGATCTTAACCTTCTCCCTCGCCATCAGTAATGCTGAGTACTACCTGCGCTGCCCCATCACTCTTAAGTTGTTACAACTGCTATATGCTAATAACTACCCTCCAGGACTAAAACTCGTCGGTGCACCTGGAGCGACATACTGACAAGTACTTAAAATGTGGGACCGAGAATTAATGAACGAAGGACCAGCACAATACGCCGTCCATATATATATATACCCGACCAAATACCCGAGCAGCGAGAAACACCAAAAGAAAGGGCGGGATGATATGCTTTCAAGCAGTGACACTAGTCCCAGTCATTGCGAGTGGGCTATGTACCGGAAACCCGAGCATATTATCAGCTCCAAAAATTGTTGGAGATAGCTCTACGGTCCGGGGGTGTCTTTAATTTTTAATCCTGTCTATGCTCCTTCCTCCCCGCCCCACAAAGCATGTGAAAAAAAAAACCCTTCTAATTTATTTGGCGATATTTTTGACAGACAGATTTGCTCTCATAGAGAATTTAAGTAACGAACTCCTGGACGGTCGCGAACAGGATAATTAAACGAGTGATATCGCATGAATCCCCCACAGATAACCCCAGCCCATGCAGCAGATGAGACCCGGAAGCAGATGGAGTGGTTTACTCATTACCTTATTGGTCTATTCATACATGTTTTAGAGCAACATGCCATACATTAATGAGTAAGTGTAGACACCACCTTAATCTTATCAACTTTTATAAATACACGTTTCTGATCAAACACCAGTCACAAAAGAAAATCCATTTTAAGCCAAATAAAGAGAATATAAAACACCGAAATCCATGCAGGCTCCCTACAAATAACTACAAGAACAGAAGAACGAGAAGGAAGGAAACAAAGAAAGAGAAAAAACAAAAACGCCCCCTACCAGATACATAACCCATGTAACTACATATATACTAATAACTAATACCTCTCCCCTGCCGCCAGCGCTTCCCAGCTCCCCAACCTTGCCTCCAGCGACGAACTTCCCATCCCGATCCTCAGGACTTCCGGGATTACCATCGCCTTTTTTGCTTCCGGAATAGCTATCGCCTCCTCCACCTCCGGGGCTACCACCACTTCCTTCTCCTCTGAGGCTGCCATCACCTTCATCGCCTCCAGGATTGCCATCACCTCCTTTGCCTTGAGTGACGAGGCCTCCGGTTTAACCTTCAGCTCTCCCGAAATTTCAGCCACTCCCTCCCCCTCCGGAATTTCCGTCACCTTCTTATCGTCTGGGGCGGCCATCACCTTCATCGCTTCCAGGACTGCCACCACTTTCTTCGCCTCGACCAACAAGCTCTTCGGCCCGACTCTCAGAGGCTCCGGGATTTCAATTATATTTTTTGTCTCTGGGATTGTCGTCACTTTCTTAGCCCCCTGAATTTCTGTCGCCACCCCCGGAACATTATCAGATTCCCTTTTCTCTACCTCCTGCTTCTCCTCCACCACAAAGTCTGTCACCTTTTTCCAATCAGGCCATCCCGTCACCAACGGCGGAATATTGGGCAATGGCTTCTCAATCGCTGGTTCAGGTGTGGGTGGGCGGTAAGGTTTATACACGGTCTTCTCCGTCGGCGGTAGGGGTGCCTTTCGGGTGGGCTCCGGTATATGCACCGGAACCGGTGTGGTTGAGGGGGTGGGGGCTGTGATGGTCAGGGTCGGCATCGTGCCCTGCGTCTGCTTGGGCGACGTACCACCAACCACGATGGCCGGTACCTCAGCAGGACGCACCTTCTTAGGTGATGAGGCGGTGGTGGCGACGAGCTCCAGTGACAGAGGGACAATTTCAACCGGGAGTTCCTGTGGCGGTGAAGCGGTATTCTGGATACCCCAACTACGTTTTCGACCTGCTGGGATAATCTCGATAATCTTAGGTCGACCGGTGCCGATGCTGATGATCTTCTCTTTGGGCATGTACTGTTTTTTGCTCGGGATGCGTTTTACGCCAGTGCCACGGCTATTGACGCGGAAGATGCGCTGGCTGTGGGGACGGCGGGCGGACTGCTGGATGTATTGGTTTGGGTTGGGGTGAGGGTGAAACGTAGGCGGAGAGATAGGCGTAGATGGGGGTTCTGTGGTCTTTGGGCTGAGTGATGCAGTTGCCTTTGGCACTGGCTGGTCCTTTGGGGGTGTGGGAGGAGAGCGGGGGGGAGATTTTGTGTCATGTTGTCTCTCTGGGGTACAGGATCTTGACGCTCTCGGGGAAGTATAAGAGGTTGGAGCATTATAGGGCACATATGTCGACTTTGGGTGCTCATTTGCCTCCTCAAATTCTGCAATCGTCACCAACGCTGGCTTCCCCGGCCCTGCCGCGCCCCGAGGGTTCAGCGTCCACGACCGCCTCCGATACGACGCTGCCATGCTCTCATTGACCGCAAACTGATCTGGAGAATACACAGGCTCCATCGGGAGCTGTTTATCTGCCAACAGGCGTGGGGCGGTACTCCCGCCCCTTGATACAGAAATCGGGCCTTCGCCCTGTGCCCTGCGGTATTCCTCGTCTAGCCTCGGCGCCCTCGAGAACCGTCGCGGGTTTGCAACGGGGATATCATCGTCCGCGAAGCCAGTCGGCTGTTCGGGGGTGCTGCGCTTGGTGAGTGAGAACCTGTGCTTCTTCTTTAGCTTCTGCGGCTTAACGCTCTCGGGCGTCCACTCGACGCGCGCTGCTTCTTTGCAAAACACATCCATGATGCGGGAGCTCCTCATGATTATTGAATAGATATGCGGGGCAAAGTGAATTAGGGTTTCTATGTAGGGCTGGGAAAAGAAAAGGAAAAAGAAAAGAGGAAACAAACGTACTGCTTGTGGTGATAGGTGTAGTCTTTCTGCGAGTCTAACGGCCTGTGATCAACGCTGGCTGGCGACATATTTAAAAAGAGTAAATTTGACGGTCCGTGTCTGTTAGAGTATGGGTAATGAATGGTATGTTGTAGGCTTGTGTGCTTTTTTTTTCTTCTGGCTGAGGGGGTGCGGGGCGGAGTTCCTGACTTGCGCCTGTACTGGCTTTGAGAGTGAATAGATCTTGCTGCGGATGACAGTGGCAGCTACATAACTCTCTAGAGGCTACATATCCAAGTAGTTAAGCCCTCCGCAGATGTCTCACCGGGGAGGGCGCACAGTTTACAGGAAACACTGGCCCCCTGCGTGCTCTGGCAGTATCCCGGAGTTAAGGTCTTTGCAGATTTATGCCAATGTCCACAGGCTATCGAAAGTACGTAGTGTTCAAGTAAAGGGCCATACCGACATACCGATTTCGTATCTGATACACACGCCGGTCAAACACGAGCCGGCCGGTGGGCTGTGCGTGTGCTGCTAATCTCGTGGATAGAGGGTACCCGTATGAAGCAGAAAGAAAGAGAGATCTCGCTTTGGTCAGCACTTCTGTAATCGATGATTGAAGTGCATATTTTTATGATATGCGGTTGTCAAAAATAGATTTGCATTCCTGTCTCCCCGAAAGAGAAGTGTGTGCATGTGTCGCCTAGCCGATCCTGGCAACGTAGATGGGTGTGACAAGCACAGGGCTGAAGCTAAGCTTTTTTGTGTGTCTGTGTAAAGACAGATCTGGAGATGGAATGTGTGCCCCTTTGATTCCTACACATACCAGCGAGTACTGCATGTGCTGTTACTTACATGTGGTGATCCTCAACCTCGCTGAAGGTACACACATGTCTCGTAGGAATGCGGGAAATGTCGGCTAAATACATCATACATGGCTGCCATGGTGAGCATGGCGTGGGAAGTCTACACATACCCCCCCTATATTCTCCGGGGGCTGGAATAGCAGCTTGTATGCCCACTTGTGCATATATGATGACAGCACCGCCACCAAGGCCTCACGGATGAGTACAGAGCGAGCGAGAGTTACTTACATGTAGCTATTATCTGCAAAGAAAGGCTTGCTCATGGATCTTGAGGGCGAGTCTGATTCGAGGCGTACCCGATGACTTAAACCCGACACGATGTGCACAGGAAGTTCTTGTCTTGGTAGCACTGCGCTGTGGTATGTGCCGGAAGAATTTATTTCCTAGCTTAACGCACTCGTTTGGTTCGTAGCTCTTCTGTTGCTGGAGAGCTAGAGATTACCACTGTATCCTCCCTCGCGCGCAGCGTTTACTGCCTATCTATATAACTGCGTGCAAGAACTGTCCTCACATTATATACGAGTGATTAGTACAGAAAGTGGCTGCTCCCTAAATCCTCGGTTCGCTTACAGCAGCGAGTGAGCAGCCATGAGCCAAGACCGACTGAGCAAGAATAGATATCGGTACCTAGTGGACGCGCAGGATTAACCCCCCTTGATTGTGTGGCTCGTGGTATATAGATGCTTAAATAAGGACTGACAACGAGGCCCCCCTCGGGGTATCAGCGATTGACCATGGGTTAGAGATTCCTGTCATCGACCCTGTGCAATACTAGCCCGGTGTGCGTGGCTGATCTGGCAGGCTGCGGTGGCCCTCATGCCGTCTTCTAGCTGGTACGTTGTAAGCACTCGAGTTCTGGATGTCCGTGGAGAAGGTATCAGCTTGCTACGTGTAGT
Source organism: Morchella sp. 2016-72 (assembly GCA_024713865.1). NCBI lineage: Eukaryota > Fungi > Ascomycota > Pezizomycetes > Pezizales > Morchellaceae > Morchella > Morchella sp. 2016-72. Next base: position 68,487 of record JAMJEY010000026.1, on the reverse strand, counting down.
TACTTACATAGTGCGAAAAAAGGGGATGTCCTTGGTGCCGTAGTGGTAAATGATTATAGGACTTACTGTAGGACAACCGCTTTGAAAGCAATGCTGTCTTCTAGAGATGGCTATATCCATTTCAAATTTCTACATATATATAATTCTATATATTATTTTTGGTGAGATACGTGTCTTACTTGAATATCATTCTTATTTCAATACATAGTACTGCAGCATTCTCAACAATACATATCTTATAGGAGCTAGTAGCCCTCCAGTAGTAATATCCATTTTTCCATTTAGCAAGTAGAGCCTTGGAAACCGCTAGATCATGGAAATAGGTTTTACAGGCGCTTTAGCTGGTGGGGTTCCTGAAAATATCGTAGGTACATGTATGTGTGCTAAAAACTATGGTGATAATTAAAGTAATATCTGAAGTTGAGAATGATTGCTTCTATTGATGATAATGAGAGGGAGAGGAGGTTTCAACCTACCTCTCTCGATATATGTAAGTACAGTTCCCTCTTAGTAGCCAACTATTCTCTACGTTCTTGCCACCTATCTCCATGCTTAATAATATATCTTAGTGGTATCGCAAAGTGGACTATCATGATAATGGCTGGGTTGGTGGCTCCATAATCCTAAGTACTATCAAGAGTTTACGATAACCGAAGTGGTGTCTGCCAGTGTACCCGAATATCTCTGACTGTAGGGATGCAGATACCAAGTACATAGTACCTCAGTAGGTCCGTACAGCTGTAATCTGTACACCTAACCTCTAGAAATCATAAGTAACACCCGGGCCCTAGTATAATATACGCGGCCTAGCATTAGGTTCTGTACCGGCGCTGTGGTAGCACTACCACATTCTTGTGAATATTATCACAATCATAATGCAGATACACTACCATAGCACTACAGACTGTATCAAACAAAATATTTACGACGAAAACAGCATGTATAGCTTCTCAACTCTTATTACAACTTGAAAAATGCAGACGTATATCAGCACCAGACCAAAATGCCACATTCACCTAGGTGTAGTACTCGTGCCACCACGCTACAGCATCAAGAACACCCCGATTTTTGGTTTATGTACTTATGTGTCGCATCTCGATATGTCGAACCTTGGGTTGGCCTGCGGGGGAGGCGCTGGCTAGGTTCGAGCACCTCTGGATTTCCCTCCCTCGACACCCACGACCAGCGAGGGGGCACAGACAAGGAGCATCTCAAGAGACAGGATGAAGCAGTGCATGCGGCGTTGAGCTAGGGGAACAAAAAAAATCTAGTCTCGGGGCTTTTTCGGGCCTCGTAACACAAAGCCCTGGAGATCGTCCCTGCAGTGTAAGATATATACCCATAGTGTTTGTAAATGAATCTATAGTAAAAGACAAGACGCCGATCTGAGTAACTGCTGTATGCTGTAATTCCTAGTGTGCGCTGTGCATATATAGTAATACATGTAGTTATTGACTTGTACGAAGCTTTGTAACTTCTAGTTACAGGGCCAAAGTTGCCCTCTAGAGACCCAGATTCCCTACGTATTCATAATTTCCGATGCCAGGGGCAATGGCTCAGTTGCCTAAAGGAAATAATGGGATATTTTTGTTTTTGTGCGTGCAGTCTTAGACTATGGCCTATCCCCTAACAAAAGACAAACTATCAGCCCCTGAAAATACAAAACCGAGCCTATTCAAGGCAAAGGAAATTTGATTCCGCAGCGAAGAAGAAAAAAATTAATCCTTCTATATATAATTGCGGCAAGTTTACCGTACTAGTACTCAGTTGCATGTCATCAGGAATAACCCGGCGGATAGTTAGAGCCCTACAGCACCCCGCGCCCTACAAATTCAGTTGATCAACAATTTCTGGTACCGATACAGTATCCTCCCCTGAGAGCACGGCAACGTCTATGGGTAACACTGCTAATTGAAAAGCCATACGGGCCTGATCTAATTAAATAATGCGCGCTAGTAGCCGGGCTACATCTGAAGTAGTGAATGTCTCAAGCTGTCTCGAGACTCTTCCACCATGCAACTCCCAAGCCAGGGTTAGGGTTTGGTAGAAGACTCCCGCTGGGGATTTTTTTTTGCTTAATCCATTAATTGTACACTCCCACTGGGGAGGATTTCAGGACCGGGGAGGAAAGTGCAAGGCAGGACAGGACCTGGCTCGTCTTGTCTCGTGCCCGTCGCGGGTTTGGATATGACACTTCGTCAGAGTTCCGCCTTCTTTAAAAAGGGCCGTACTCGTTAAAAGTGATGATAATGGGTTCGGAAGTCGAGTAGGACAATCGAAGGCGTAATGGTAGTGAGTTTTGTCTAATTCACTCTCAAGTTGGCCCCTGTATCCGATTTGTTGTAGACTCTATTGATCAATCTTTCCCAGCCTATCGTACGTTCCCGGTGGAATACCGGGGAACCAGCGCCATATACTCAGTGGCGCACTACTGGTAGAGCCCGGGGAAGGTTGCGGCCCGGGTGGGGTGGCAGAGCGTGTTTGGTGACAACTAATGATGTAAACAAAAAAAAAAAGCGTGTTTGGTGGATTGCAATCATGGACTGTCACTCGGCGCTGTCGGGCGCACAGCCGGTTTCGGACTCGGGTAGCCCCGTCCGTCCGTCCGACGTCAGATATTGACATAAAGCCTAAACCCATCCATCCACGCATCCCCGCACCCCGCGAGGGGGGGCATCGCCATAAGTGCATATGTGTATATATTAGCGCGGGGTGCATGCGTCGGAGTTTCGCGCACCGAGGTTGGGGGGGTTGTCGGTTAAAATAGAGTTTAAATTGCACCGACGTCGCTTGTTTTGCGTGTCAATGTGGAGGCGGTGGTGGAGTGTAAGTACATGTACATGTATTTATAGCTGTTGTGCCTCGGGGGGTATTGCGTAGGGTATATGCATGTATCGCTTAGTTGCGCCCGTCCTGGTGGTGGGATGGGATGGGCAGCTAGTGGATGCAGGAACCGCAGGGCCCTGCCGGCGGTTGGTAATACAGGCACAGAAGTAGGAAGTGTGTGCCGCAGTGAATGGTGTACACACAGCAAGTGCAGTCCTTACTCCCATCATTGCATGCACGTATACTCTACAATGGGTATATCTCATCCTTTACTCTGCTACCAGCGATGTTCTTCTTCTTCTCTTCCATCCATCCCTCATCTCTTTCCCTCTTCCATCCCCCTCTCGTATAGTAGCCACCTTCTCTGCATCTCTGCATCTCTTCATCTCTTCATCTCTTCCCTTCCTTCCTGGATACACCCCTCACTCCTCCCCTCATCTCTTCATGGATACACCCCTCACTCTGGATACACCCCTCACTCTGGATACACCCCTCATCCCTCTGGTACTCATCCTCCATCCACCCCCGTCAACCCCACATTAACATTAGGCAGAATACCTAATTACATCTTCTACACATATCAGCATGGACCATCTCTTATTCAAATCCCCCTGCATACTCCATCTACTACCCCCGGCTCTTTGTCCGTAGCGCTACCCTCCGGTCCGCATTGGTCCGAGCTCTGGATGCTGGTCCCGTCCCTCTGCCTTCCACTCCACCTGTGCCTCCTCCCTGCTACTGGCGCGCGATAGACATTTGCCGAACACTCACTACCACTGCCATCCCAGGGGTGCTTTTTTTTCATTAATTGCATCTGGTCGTTAGGCTATGGCAATATCCCAGGGGTGCTCCTAAGAGGAATGCTGCATTGTGGGTATATAGGATGGCGCTCTCTCCCCTCCCACACAACAAATATCCACATTCCACTCTCCCTGCTAGACTGCCAGCTTGGGTCGATCGACTGGAAACCAGGAAAATACAAACAACAACATGCTGTCGCTCAATTCCTTGGTGGTGCTCTGCGCGCTGCTCGTGCAGTCGGCCATGGGCGTCTACGTCTTCTCGGTCTTTACCTCCACCAGCGAGAGTATGTCCCCCCAATCTGTGCGCCATGTGCACACCTAGACTAACCCGCACTGCCAGGCAACATGTACATCTACACCTCTGACGACGCCCTCAACTTTAACCTCCTCAAAGGGCCCGCCTACGTTCGTCTCTCCACTCCCCTCTCCGCAACCCTTGTACTGACCCAATTAGACCCCCGCCACCGGCCTCATCCGCGACCCCAGCATCATCCGCCACACCGACAACGACTACTACGCCTCCTACACCACAAACTGGGAAGGCCGCGACTTTGCCATCACCCGCTCCTCAAACCTTCTCAACTGGACCCTGCACACAACCGTCCCCGTTCCAAACACCCTCATCACTCGCACCTGGGCGCCAGAGATCTTCCAGGACCCGCACACGGGCAAGACAAACATCATCGTCTCCCTCGGCCAGACCCTCTCCACCTTCAACGCATACCTCTACACCGCCGCCGACGACTCGCTGACCTCATGGACCGGGCCCGTACAAATGCAGGGTATCGGCCCAAACTACATCGACACCTTTGTCGTCTGGGACGAGGAGAGCGGCCTCTACCATGCCTACACCAAGAACGAGTCGACCAAGTACCTCGAGCACGCCACCGCCGCTAACCTCGCCGGCCCATGGACGTTTGTGCAGACTGGTATGTCCCTCACAACCCTATCCCCTGTAACACTCTAACAAGCAAACAGGCAACTTTGCTGGCTTTGGCCGCGCAGAGGGACCCTGCATCACGACGCTCGAGGATGGCACCTACCGCCTCTTTGCCGACGGATACGACAGCGGAAAGTACATTTACAGCGACAGCTGGGACCTGTACACGTGGAGCGCGTACCAGGAGGTGCCGAACGGCCTGTCGGGCTTTATCAGACACGGAACCGTGAGGAACATGGGCGATGGACCCCTATGATAGAGCTGTACCTAGGGCGGGGGTTGTATTTGTTGTGTGTATGTATTGTATTTTATTGTATACAGTTTTGCAAAAAAGAATTGATATGAGGGGGCTTGTAATTGCAAAGGCCATGCCAAGACCGAGTGATGGGTTGTGATTAATTGTCGACGGGACATGGGCGGTGTGATATATCTCAACTCCGAAGGGGTGTACATGTATCTGCACGGATCCGTGGGGCTTGATTCTAAACTCGCCTTGGTTCGGACCTGTGTACAACGGGGATAGTGGACTAACGGTAGCGGCTGACTGAGGGCGATCGCGAGCTTTGGGGTGTCAGGTCAGGTTTAACGGGCCTATTATGATATAACCCCCCCGCGCAAAGTAGTCAGGTCACGCATGTTGCAACCCCGTATTGTAAATTCTGGGCGCAAGTTGGACTAGACTGACGTAGTTAATACTGGGAGGCTTTGCAAAATTCATTTGTTATCAATACATCAACAATGTGGTCTGGACCGTTGGCATAGCAAACAGCAAGTAACAAGCATAATGTAGCTAGCAAAGAAGAGGAAGGAGCAAAAGAGGAAGAAAAGAAAACAATTTCTCGTAACGACACCCCCCCTCCCCTCATCACACATCCACCGCACAATCACACCGAGAACGGTAGCCAGCCCTCTACAAGCCCGTCGTCTGCAGTTTTTTGCCATTAGTTACTTGCTCACGGGAAAAGGGATGTAAGGGGCTTACCGAGCTTTGTCACGACCGCCCAGGAGGGGAGGTGGGTGATGAGCTCCTCGAACGCGGGGATGTTGCTCTTGTCGTTGACGTCGCTCCACAGGCAGATGAGCCTTCCCTCCAGAGTTCCCCTCGAGGCGCTGTCGGCCGTTGCGTCTGCGACGATGGGGCTGTCAGGAGTGGCCCCCCATGTGAGCTCCACGTCCCACCCGCGCCCCCATTCCCTGCTCCAGAGGCGCAGCTGTCGCGAGCCTAGCGGCAGGATAGGGTTCCCGAGCCTCAGGGACCGCTTCGTGGGGTCGTCGCGGCCGTTGCGAACCTCGACGTCCGTGATGTTCCTGTTGTCAAACATGATCCTGCAGGCCCTCGTGTTTGCGCCCGCGAGCGAGACCAGCGCCTTCCCGTCCTCGAGCTTTGTGATGTTGTGCGAGAGCCATGTGGCGGCGGCGGTGTGGGGGGTCCCCGGCACGACGTTGGGCGGCGGGCCGGTCCACGAGCAGCGCAGTTGTGTCTTGTAGCGCTCCAACTCGGTCTCGGGGCCGCAGCGGAGGTTTCCGCCCCTCCCCGCGCTGGGGATGAAGCCTGAGATTGCGCGCTCGACAAAGTCGGGGTGGCCGATCAGGTGGACTTGGTTCTGGCCGGTGCGGAGGTCGACGGTCTGTTTGAAGAAGAGCTTTATGCGCGCGTTGTGGGAGAAGGGGAATGCGGCGAGGTTGTAGATGCCGGTGCCGGCGAGGATCACGAGGAGCACCACCGTGACATGGTAGGTGACGCGGTGGAGGAACGGTGCGGTGGGGAGAAGGAGGATGGTGGAGAAGACCGCAATGATCATATATGGTACCGCAGTGTTCCCGCCGTCGCAGCCAGTCTGCTCCAGCGCTGCAGTCAGGAGGAGGGAGATCTGCCCGGCGAAGATGATCTGTAGTGGGACTGCCGCAAGGAACTGCGGGATCCACGTCCAGGTCGGTAGGTCTTTGCTCCAGCTTTCTTCGGCCCCGTAGATGTTCTCATCCTTTGGTGTCACGATGCTGGAGCGGACGTGTCGGAAGGTAGCAGAGGTGCCACCGGTTCTTCGGAAAAGGGGGGTGGTCTCGGTGCTGGCCGAATTATCGTCTTGCACAGCAGCAGCACCTTGGGCTGGTCCGGAGTTTGACGATCCTGCATGACCTCCTGAAGAACGCAGCAACGGCTCCGTTTCGTTGTCTGATTTTGGCCTATCTTTCCGTCCCAATACGTTCAAGTCATAGAGGGTGATGCAGGAAGCCAGGAACGCGCCAAGGTAGAAGATGGGGACCCAATAACCACTGGCCAAACCCACACCAGAAGAACTGCCATATGCCACTGCAATCATGCCGATAAACCAGAAGGCGAACATCTCGATACAAGCATATCCTCGGGCGAGCGCGGTTGGCCTGATTGCATCTGCCCCCCGAAGAACTAGCCAGGAAACAGTCCATGAGACAGCCAAGGTAGTTGCCCACACAGAGTCAGAGGATGAGTACACAATCATCGGATTGACCTTGTGGATTAACAAAGCAGCAATCATGGAGAGGCCACTTGAAAGCAGAAGTGCAGCTGGAAATCGAAAAATTCCACGAAATGTAGGAAACTTGCCACGGCTGATATAGACTCCCCCAGCGACTACACATGATGGGATGATTATCAAAGTGACGGCCCAGGCGAATAAGGTCTCCAAATCAAACACCGCCATTGTTTGGCCAAAAACTGTTACACGTGAGTTTAGAGCTTGGAGAAAGAAGTCACTGGATACGTACGGTCAAACCAAACACCCGGTTTGCCCTTTCCTGGGCCGCCGTCCTTGTCAAACTCACTGCTATCGTCATCAACCATGGCACGTAGGGTGTAAAGAGAGCCTCCTAGCATATGCCAGACAGAGCGTTTGCTGGCTGTCGAATGGGGATATAGTCAGCGAGGGAGGGCATATAGTTGCAGGTTGACCTTACTATGCTTCATGTCATCATCCATGTTATGATAGCGACTCCTTGGTCTATAAAAGGCCACATCGAGACCCCTCATACCGAGATACCGGTGAAAGAATGAATTATCTGTATCGCTCCTAACCGAAACACTTTAATGAGCCTCTCGTTTAAAGCTAATACGCCCTGGTGGAAGACGAACCGAACCAATCCCAGTTTCCATCCATCGTTACTTATTGCTGTCCCGAATGGTCTTTTTCCCTTTTGATAAAACTTTGTAACCGCAGAATCATTCGACCTAAATAGTGTAGCTCTTCCACCAGCACCAGCGCCTTCCAGATTCAAGAGCATATCTAAAACCAAGACAACAAGTTAGTAATGAATGCGGGCGCGTCACGAATGATACTAGAAGGGGGAGAGGCAACTTACGGGGAAGCCGTCCAAGAGGATGCGCGGCAAATGCGTGTGCGCCATGCTGTTTTTTATGTTAATGCTTAGAATGGCGAGGGTAAGATCGGGGCCAGCTAGTTACCAAGCCATCTTCCTCTCCATTGTTGAACAATGCAATGAGCCCCCTCTGTAGCCTCTTTCCGCCTTTCGCCTCCGAGCGAGTGAACGATTTGACGATTTGCAGCATAGAGACAATACCCACTCCATCATCGGTAGCGCCTGATTTTCGAGGCTCGTATCAGCCATTAAACTGGGATTTATGGCCATTTGGAAACATACCAGGTGCAGTGGAAACACTGTCATAATGGGCATTGACGAGCGCAGGGGAGAGCTCCGATGCAGGTCTTTCACCGTGTATGTAAACTATGATGTTCGTGCCTTCAAAATACACCTACGCGAGCTATTAATAAAGGTGTTGGGCAGAGTGTTGTTGAACTTACAGTACTGCCGAGTCTATCTTGAAAAAACGTAGCGTTGCTCCCACCCATCGAGTCCGCGCCGTCATTGATAAGCTCTACCGTACCATCATATCGGTCCCCAAGTGGTGCCATATCACTCCCGTTGAAACCACGAACGCCATTGTCGGAGAGGATCTGTTGAATCCGTGTTAGCAGATATTGTCTAATGCCGTCGTTCGATCTGCTGTTGTACGGATGGTGGGTTCTTGTCAGGAACTCAAGGTCCTTGAACGCCTCATCAACACTAACACCCCAATGATCTAGTTCACTACGTGATGCGACACCAGGAACTCGACGATCGGTCCAGATCAATGCGGTAAAGAGACTGAGGTACGTGACAAGGGTGAAAACTGTGACAGGCAGGGGATGAAAAGCGATGGTTGATTTTGTGCACAGGTCGGTAATGCTCGTGATAGTGGAGTGGAGGAATGCTCTGGTGCGGGCAGGCCACGGGCGGGGGGGGTCTGTTTCCATCTCAGTTCGCGGGGAAATATAGGCCGCAGTGGGGTGTAATTGGGTTATTCAAGATGCTGTGAGTGTTGCTCCCCTAAGCATTGTAAAAGTATTCAACCAGCATAACTTATTATCTGAGTTAATGGTACGCGCGGTTATAACATAGTCCAGATTGCAATCCACCTAAACCCCTTCTGAATCTAACGCTGTGGGGCTAGTGATGGGAAGCCTGAAAAGGGCAAGCGAGGTCTTGGTATTATTAGTCAGCACGGCGCTTAGCGCTTGCTGCCTTGATTACGTGTTCTTAGTTCTTTCCTATTGGCTCGTTTCCTTTTGTTTCTCTCGATACATCATCATCATAATAAATATCATCATGGTTCATAGTTCGAGCAGTCATCGTCTCGAATAGCGAACTATCTAAACTTCTTCCACCTATCATCATATATCTATCAAGTCTCCTAACACGCACTAAGCCACAACGCCTAGCTAGGACTAAAAGTGACCCCGTCTCTCTCTATCCAGTGATTGGTGCTTGGCTGTGCATGAGATCAAAATTACCGCCAGCAGACATGATCTACCCCGTTAATCCAATCGTTCAGCTGACCGAAGGCAGCCTATTTTCGAGTTTTTGCGGTACTCATATCTTTGCCCTGTTGTCACTCACTGCGCACGCGGCGCACGTAATAGATCTAAGAGCAGTGTTGGCTGTAAAAGGCCCCGATCGCCTCCGTGATATTTTTCAGCTCTGCGAAACTGTCCCTTGGCAACCGTCCGTATGAACTGGGGTTTTGCGGTAATCCAGTTCCTTCTCAAGATATTGTCGACTGCAACAAACTTCCAGTTTATATCGAGGGGGTTATTATGGATCTATCCTCAAATATAGGACATAAATCAAGCCATCAGCGCGGAGAGGGTTCTGTTCAACGCCCTTCTGCTTCACTAATTGGTCCGCCTAACTCTTTACTGGAGGTGCGGGGTACTGCTGTCAAGTATGTCTAACCTACCTCCTCTCCATTTCTCGCCCGATCTAACATGAAAGCTTTATTAGTGGAGAAGAGCATCATATAGGAAATTCCGTGGCTATAGTCCCCTCCGACCACGGAGGGGAAACGGCAGCCAGTACTGATATAGCTATTGGGTACGGCTATGGAAACATGATATGAAATAAAATGGGACTAACATTATTTCATAGTACTATGTCTTCAGCTCTGTGGAGCCAGGCTGTAGGTAAGCTAGGAGCGGGAGACCTAGAGACTATTTCTGGGCCGAGGGACAATATTGATCTAGTCAAATGTTTCATTGGGGAGGTGGAGGAGAAACAGAAGCAATGCGATAAAAAGAGGTGGTTTTATACTAACAATAAAGGGGAAAATGTGTTTATACTTGATATGCTTTTAACACAGCTCAACAAATATGCGAAGATAGGCGATCTTGCTGTTCAGCATAATCCCGCTATTGTATCACTGGCGTGGTCAGGTTTCAGATTGCTTTTGCAGGTGTGTTGCGACAAAATCTCAAGGCTTAGGCCCCCCAAAGATTCACTAACTTACTCAAATCTTTAGGTTGCGACGGATTACACGGATGATATGTAGGCGTCTTCGGAAAGCTTGGAATACCTACTGCACATATTGTTCTGCTGCGACTTTTATGAAAAAATGTACTGTAGAACGGATCTTCCTACAGCCCAAGCTCTTAGCACGTCTCTTGTGGAACTATATGCTTCTGTCCTGAGATATCTTTGCTGCGTCAAAAGATTCCTCAGCAAGAGGACTGCAGGTTGGTTATCGACTGAGCTGTTTTTATGAGATAGGGGTCGTACTGAAGCAAATTTTTTACTCAGGCCGTGTGCGTAAGAGCTCTGTCTCGAAGTTGAAGATACCGCTGGAGGATATTAAGGGGAAGGAAAGTATAGTATTATCATACGTCGACATTGCAGAGAAAGAAGGTTTGTGTAAATGTGTTTCCTTCAAGCTGGTATGAATCTAGATTATAACTTTTCATGATATTTAGCATCGGCAATAGAGCGAACCGGTACGGATTGCTACACTCTTAAGCTATTCACTCGATGGGTTTTCTAACAAGTTGAATATTGGACAGAGCGTAAGGAAGAAAGGGAGATGTTGAAGAAACAACTAGAGGAAATAAAGAAACCCCTTGATAATATTGGAGACGTAGTAGAAAAGGTATATGAGGCAATGGAAGGCAAGTGGCCAACATATATTGCCTTATCTGATATACATGTTGTACTAACGTACATCACAACAGAAGAGAGAAAATTAAAGATTTTGAGCTGGTTATCGGACATCAAGTTTATTGATCATCACCATCTTGCGAAGGAACGCCGCCAGGCGGGTACTGGGCAATGGTTGAAGGAAAATGAAGCTTTTAATCAGTGGAGGAATTCCAAATCATCTTCCCTCCTCTGGCTACGCGGAGACGGTGTGTTTAGCCTTTTCTCCTCCTTTCTCCTTTCTCCCCCTTTCCCTCCATTACTCATGGTGTTTCGTTGCTAAAATGCAGTAATCTACCTCTTAGCGGGATATGGAAAAACTACTTTAGTGTAAGTATAACCCTCGAGGTTCTTGCACGCAAGACTTTAATTAACTCTTTGTACGTGTAGCTCCTTCATTATCGACGAATTACAAACTGAAGCCGAAGCCAACGAAATCGTTTTAGCCTACTTTTATTGTAATTACAAGGAAGATAACCGAAGGAGGCCAGACACGGTTTTAAGCACTCTCGTCAAACAGTTTTGTCTCAAAAGCTGCGGAAACTCGAATCTTGTCCCAATGCTTGTCTCATCACTATATGAGGGACGCGAACGTCACGGTCACTCATCCGGTCAGCTACGGTGTCAGGAAAGCGCCGATCTTATTATAAAGCTATCGAAAGTGTACCATCAAGTTACTATTATAGTCGATGCTCTGGACGAATGCCATCAAAATACACGGAGCGATTTGTTCTTATCCCTCGAGTCAATAGTAAGATCGGGAAGCAATGTGAAGGTATTTTTGGCAAGCCGATTTGAGCAAGACATAGCGCGTATGTTCGATCGCAAGGGCTACAAACATCATTATATTCAGGCATCGGACAACACTAAGGATATCAATGATTATATTGACCTACAACTCGATAACCGTTGCGACCCACAAAAGTGCGGGACCGGGGAGCTCCTGCTTGGCGGCGAGGTTGATGATGAGCTAAAGGAGGAGATTAGCCGGACACTTAAAGAAGAGGCTAATGGAATGTATGTATCTTTCCGGGTCACCCTAATTCATTTGAATACTTCACTGGGCTCACACGATAAATGCCAGGTTCATGTGGGTGAATCTACAGATATTGTCTTTGTGCGAGGAGCCAACTGCCGGTTGTGTCCGAGAAGCACTTAGAAAGCTACCAAAGGATTTAAAAGAAACGTATGACCGGATCATAGAGCGTACCAATGCGAGACAAAACTGCGGCCTTATTGCCAGGTCGGTGCTGAATTGGCTGCTCTACGCCCAGGAGCCGTGCTCGCTTCAAACAGTTCTTCAAGCTCTTGCTGTGGGTCCCGGAGAAAATAAGTTTGACCGAGATTTTCTTAAGTTAAATCTGTCTCTAGTACTTGATTATTGTAAAAACCTTGTTGTTGATGATAAAAACACTCAGAACCTCCGGTTCGCTCACTTTTCGGTACAGGAGTACCTATACATGAATCAGGAACTTGGGGGTCAGTCTATGAACCATACCGCCATGGCGGAGATCTGCCTAAAAGTACTTCTACACCATCGCCCAGGGTCCAAAATCGGTCACGCCATAGGAAATCTTAAGGAATACGCAATCAAGCATTGGGCGGCGCACTTGCGACTATCAGGATCTCCCCCCCAGTCAAGCCTTTTGTATGAAAGTTGTATAGAGTTCTTAAAGCCATCGACGGCTTATAAGGAATGGGTTTCTACGATGGAAGAGGGAGGCGCTCCTTTTAGGGCTTCTAGCACTGGTCTCGTTTCTCCATTTTGGGTAGCGTGTTATTATAGACTTTACGATTTTTTGAGCATTGAGATGCGCAACAAGGAGATTTTGAATGAGCCCAATCTAGAGGGATGGACACCACTGTTATGGGCGGCTGAGAAAGGTCACGACAAGGTGGTTGAACTACTTTTGCAGGATAGCCGCACAGATGTTAATTTATCGACATACGGGGAAAAACGGACGCCGCTCTTAATAGCAGCGGAGAAGGGCCACGACAAGATTGTAAAACTGCTTTTGCAGGATAGCCGCGCAGATGTTAATCTATCGACATACGGGGACAAACGGACGCCGCTCTTAATGGCAGCGGAAAAGGGCCACGACAAGGTAGTAAACCTGCTTTTGCAGGATAAGCGTACAGATGTCAACAAAACAGATGCGGACTGGACACTACTCTCATGGGCGGCGGGGATTTACAGGGCGCTGGGCTCATTTGCGGCAGGGAGGGGCCAAGACGATGTGGTTTATCATAAAAGCCGGCGCCAGGAAGGCCGGACACCGCTTTTCGTTGCGGTGGCGGGCGGCCACGGCAAGGTAGTAGAAGTACTACTGCAAAATAGCCACACAGATGTCAACAAAGCGAACAAGAACAGCGAGGCACCACTCTCATTGGCGGTGGGGGAGAACTGCTACAAGATGGTAGAACTGCTTCTGCAGGATAGCCGCACAGATGTCAACAAAGCGAGCAAGAACAGCGAGACACCACTCTCATGGGCGGTGGGGGAGAACCACTACAAGATGGTAGAACTGCTTCTGCAAAATAGCCGCACAGATGTCAACAAAGCGAACAAGAACAGCGAGACACCACTCTCATTGGCGGTGGGGGAGAACTGCTATAAGATGGTAGAACTGCTTCTGCAGGATAGCCGCACAAATGTCAACATTGCGGACGAGGACAAACGGACACTAATCTCATTGGCGGCAGGGAACGGTTATGACGAAGTGGTGGAACTGCTTCTGCGGGATAGCCGTGTCGATGTCAACAGAGCGGACAAGGACAAGCGAACACCCCTCTCATGGGTGGCAGGGAACGGTCAAGACATGGCGGTGGAACTGCTTCTGCGGGATAGCCATGTCGATGTCAACAGAGCGGACAAGGATATCTGGGTGCCACTCTCATGGGCGGCAGGGAATGGTCATGACAAGGTGGTGAAACTGCTCTTGCAGGATGGCCGCATAGATGTTAGCATAGCGGACAGGCTCGGCCGGACGATACTCATGGGCGGCAGGGAACGGTCACGCCAAGGTGGTGGAACCCATTTTGCAGGATGGCCGCACAGATGCCAACACCGCGGACAAGGACAAGTGGACACCCCTCTCATGGGCGGCAGTGAACGGTCACGCCAAGGTGGTGGAGCTGCTTCTGAGGGATAGCCGCACAGATGTCAACATCGCGGACAGGCACAAGCGGACACTCCTCTCATGGGCGGCAGGGCACGGTTACGACAAGGTGGTGGAGCTGCTTCTGAGGGATAGCCACACAGATGTCAACATCGCGGACAGGCGCGAGTGGACACCCCTCTCATGGGCGGCATGGCACGGTCACGACAAGGTGGTGGAGCTGCTTCTGAGGGATAGCCGCACAGATGGCGGACGAGGGCGAGGGTGGTGGAGCTGCCTCTGCAGGATAGCCGCGTAGGTTTCAATCGGGCAGATTCTAATGGCCAGACACCAGTCCTGTAGGAGCAAGGACCGGATTACACCATAGAATTGTTGTGCAACTATTGGTAGCAGCAAATAAAAACAATCCAACGTAGCCCACCAGGGGGTCATCGAGCACCGGCCAGGGGAGCATAGTTCTAGGCTGGTATCTTACACTTTACCAGTTATGGAGGGACAATTTGAGGAACAAGAGCTCGAGGATGGGGGGGTTAAATTTTGTAAATTTGTATTTTCGTTTGAGAGAAGTTAGGAATTATAGTGTACTAGGATCTAGTCGTGATTTTAGGGGGTCTATGCTTTTCTTTCCGTTTCTTTATGTCTACATGTATTTACATACTTATGTTTGGCAATGCACGGTTCATGATCAACTGAGCTAGCAAGTTACTTTGATGCAAGTACTATACAGCGGTGGGTATGTACATGTAATAAGTGATGGAACACACCGATACCTGTTTTGACAATTGGTTTTTGTGCCTCAGGGCGTCCCATCACTTATATTATTACCTATCGCCGTACTTACATGTAACGCTGTTACATGTATTACTATACAGGAAGCGACTCTCGATCAAGAATTCTGTCCCCACTCCGGCTTTAAGACGACCGGTAGACTAGACTCTGGGCATGCATCCTTCAATTAACAGTGGCATGACCTAGGCGGAATACATACCTGTATTCCTAGATAACAGCTATGGGCAGGGCCGTCTAGTTTTATATACACGTGGATATTAATATCAGGATAGGTCCGGTGGTCTTTGAAGTACATACATGTATTTCTCCAAGCTCAAGCTCCTACCATGAGAGTCTGCAGTGTAATGAGGTGGGGGGTGGTCGGTGTGCGGGTCTCTGGCCCCAGCAATATAATAGTACAAGTACTCACTTACTTATTAGGTACATACTTCGTGTACCTACTACGTACATGTGTGTGTGAAGCGTAGGTACATGTACTAATACCTTAAGAACATGTATTGTATTCAATTCCATTACATGTACTTACATGTAGTACTAGTGCGGACACTTGACAATTCAGGATTACATAAGTGAGGACCGAGTACGCACTCATGCATGAGTGAGTGCTTGATCTCCAGGTGGGTCAGAACTACATGTATCTATCTAGACCTTCATATCCCCCGTTCAGGAGCCCTCACAGCTGTTCAGCCGAAATTAACAGACTGAATATCTACAAGGAAGGTATGACTCGCCTAGCAGACCTTTTCGAAAACGATTCCTTGGTGCCCGCCGGGCATAGCGGGGTGGTATGATCATGAATTATCACTCGGTCACGGTGACACTAGGCTTCAATATCCTCTAATGTTCTAGTATTACGCGTCCTATGGATATAGGGGTGATATTTTGTTGTCTTAAGCGGAGGGAATGGGAGCTCATGATACTCTTGCCTCGATCGTTCACCAATACTAGCTACAGCATATTATTTTTCGGATAAACCGCTCTTGCCAGTATGAGACGAAAGAGCCTACCTCAAATCATGTGATAGTATAGTCATCTCGTTTATTGCTGGGTCTAATAACTAAGTAATTAATTGCTTGTCTCTTTAAATGGTAACCTTTCGGTACTCCATTACCTAAGGGGGTGCATTGCAAGCATACAAGAAAAAATAGTTGATTGAGACGGCTAGACACAGTACATCTCTGCCCCACCCCCCGTATTCTTTCCCCTCCTCTGGGTAATTACCGACCGCATCTGCATGAGCCAGGTAGCTACGTAGGGTACATGTAGAGTACTATTTCAATACGCGAAAGCAATTAGTCGCCGGTAACGAGCCTGTCCTGAGTAACATGGGTCTGTGGTGTACATGTACAATGCATTTGGGGGTGGGTGATCAGAGGAGGGGACGGGGCACTTGACACCTTCCAGCCGGGAATGATGTGTCTGAGGAAGGGGATGCCTAAACCCTGTTACCAAATTCTCGTGAACGGCGACTCCAAGAGGACGGTTAATTGGATTCGACCTGGGTGCTGGAATACTAATAGAATTCGAACGCCCACACCCGATAGTTCAGGGCCGTAGCTCTATCCGGTGAAACATATTCCTAACTTCACAAGCAAGAGCTACCCTCACATTCATCCCACCACACCACCGAGCTAGACCCTCCTACCTTCTACCCGCTCCATAATGCCCAACCCCTCCCAGATTCCCGCCTTAGAATCTTCCACCCACAGCGCCTCACTTGTATCAATGGTCGTCAAGCGTTGTATTATTGCTTTTGATTTGTTGGCGGTGGGTGTTGGCCGTCAGGTTTTGCTCGTATTTGTTGGTTGTCCGCTGTGCATGTGGGGTGACAGTGGAGCTTTGTGTGTCAGTATGTGATGAGTTTGGATGGAGCTTCTAAGCACTAGATAAGTAACTATTAAACCATTCCTACCACACATCATGTAGACAGTAACACATAATATGTATCTACAGCCGACCATATATACACGCAAAGAACAATCTACACCGGAGAGTGGCATAACTGCAGTTCACGTCGCGGAACGCAGAGGGCCAAGAGACTCTATTCTAGGCGGAATTGGGACTATTTGGAGGGGGTGACGGCGGCTGGTGGTCTAGCTGTTTGAAGGGCCTGTTGCAACAAGGTCGGTGGGGATTTGGGCGTTGGTGGATATATCGGTGGTTTTTTAATCCCTAGCTAGACTGAATAGCTATAGCTATATATTATCCCCCCGTGCGTAGCAACCGGGTTTGGGTGTAAAATTGAACCCGAATAAAATTGGTATTTTCAGTGTGGCAACCAATGGACACCCAACCCCCTTCACCCCCCCCTTATGATATCATCAATGATGTAGGCAATAATGAAGATTAAGTTGGGCATATCTATATGAGTTCTAGGCTGTTTTTTCGAGTTTAAAAAGATCATGAATTCACCCTTATTCCCACATACAAATTCAACTTCATCCATTGCCTCTTTGTGACGGAGTAGCCCGGATGACGGAAGACGATAATGATGATGCAGAAGGACTCGAGGAACACAGCCAACAATGAGGATACCGATGAAGACAGAAATCTTGCCGGGCGGACACAAGCACAGGCACCGGCGAAGACAAAGGCAGAGGCAAAGCTCCGGGCAGGAACAAGGACAAGGGCAGAGAGAGTGAGGATCGGATGGACCTCAACGAGAACGATGATGATAACTACGATAGATCCCGAAGTTAAGTTCTGGGATCTCAGGGACTATGATTCGAGAATAGGAGTTATATTCCTAGATGTCGAGAAGACAGGAAGACGAGACAGAGAGAAAAGAAAGAAAGAACTAAAGAAACGATTCACCCCCTCTATTTAACATATTCCTCCGCTAGTCCATTATGACTCATATCTCCATCCACAGAACCCCATAGAAACCCACCGTAACCACACCTCGTATTCCTCCCCACCATCTCTTCTATTTACATTACGAATCCATCACGCCATAGAACCTCCTGGAAACTTATGACGTCACCATCTCCCCACCTCCGTCCATCCTCGCCTAACAATCCCTCTTCGGTCGCAACCTGCTTCCTCTTACCGAACTGTCGGAACTGATGCCAAGACGCTGAGATATACTTTATAAAATGTCAGAGAGAGCCCTCAGATCCCGTCATCTTGATGTCTCTTATGTTTCTATTGGTTCTGATGATGAAGCTAGTCCTTTCAATGCCCCAATCTCCTCCAAAAAGACAAAAAAGATCCCTAAATCCTCGGTCATGAAAAATCACTTGGCAGTTT
Organism: Morchella sp. 2016-72; assembly: GCA_024713865.1. Classification (NCBI taxonomy): domain Eukaryota; kingdom Fungi; phylum Ascomycota; class Pezizomycetes; order Pezizales; family Morchellaceae; genus Morchella; species Morchella sp. 2016-72. Next base: position 50,263 of record JAMJEY010000026.1, on the reverse strand, counting down.
CGAAAAAGAAAGAACCTTCCTCTTGTCCCGGCGTCTTGGCATCGGCTCCGACAGTCCGGTAAGAGGAAGCAAGTTACGACGGAAGAGGGATTGTTAGGCGAGGATGGACGGAGGTGGGAAGGTAGTGACGTCATAAGATTCCAGGGGGTTCCATGGCGTGATGGATTTGTAATGAAAATAGAAGAGATGGTGGGGAGGAATACGAAGTGTGGTTACGGCAGAATTCTATGGGTTTCTCTGAACGAAGGTATGAGTCATAGCGGCCTAGTGGAGGAAGGTGTTAAATAGAGTGGGGGGGGTCTTCTCTTTAGTTCTTTTTTTCTTTTCTCTCTGTCTCGTCTTTCTGTTATCTAGATACATAGGAATACACTCCTATCCTCGTCATAGTTCCTGAGATCCCAGAACCTCGTTTCGGGATCTATCCTAGTCACCATCATCGTTCTCGTTGAGGTCCATCCGATCCTCACTCTCTCTGCCCTTGTCCTTATCCCTGCCCGAAGCTTTGCCTCTGCCTTTGCCTTCGCCGGTGCCTGTGCTGGTGCCCACCTGGCGATATCTCTGTCTTCGTCGGTGCCCTCGTTGTTTGGCTGTGTTCCTCGAGTCCTTTTGCGTCATCATTGTCGTCTTCTCTGTGTCCGGGTTACTCCGTCACACCTCTACATCAGCATTTGACCCAGCTTCCTTGCCAAATGCACAGTGGTTTGAACCTTTGATACACCAACGCCCTCTACACAAGGCCTACAATAAGTTGCCGCCTGCATTGGGCAATCTTGACATCATTGAACCTATAAATATCTTCCAGTTATTTTTTACTGATGATCTATTTGCGGCCACTTCTATCAACACCAACCATTATGCTATGCAAAAGAGAGCGAGAAAAGGCTCCAGAGATATAGGAGGTCGGGCATGGAGAGATACTACATCTAAAGATATTAAGTGCTGGCTTGGAATTGTCATATATATGGGAATTGTGGGTCTACCTGCAGTGAGAGATTATTGGCCAACAGATGGGCTACTATCTTCGCATGATATATGCAATTACATGAGTCTGATACATTGGGAGGACATAAAAAGTAATCTACATATTGCTTCACCAGATGCAGCTACCCATGACTCTACCGGAAAAAAACTCTGGCATCAAAAAATTGATCCTCTCCTCAACCAAGTTAGATTTGCTGCTCAGTCTTACCGGATTCCTTCCTCGAACATTGCAATCGATGAGGCAATTATTAGATATACAGGTTGATCCTCAGATACCTATAAGACACCTTTCAAACCTATACCTCAAGGACTTAAGTTTCACTGCGCTGCAGATCATGGTTACATCTTTGATTTCCATCCAACATCGAACAAATACGGTCCTGATTCATTCTCCGAGTCAACAATCTCCGAGCACTTAAGCGATACGAATTCCTTGATTTTACAAATGACGTCACGACTACCTCATAACCATTCATTCAATCTCTATATGGATAATTACTATACAAATCTCCCTATAGTTTCCCTTCTCCGGAGAAAGGGAATAGGTGCATGTGGCACTGTGCGTACCACCTCTAAAAACTATTCCTCTGAACTCATTGTTCCGAAAAATGCTCTTTCTCAACTTCCATATCATTACCGAGCAGGGGTTGTCAAGAGTGGGGTTGCAACAATGCTATGGATAGCTAATGCACCTGTATCTATGATGACCAGTATCCATCATTTAAAAGGTAGAAAATCGGAGGTCATCAAAGAGCGGCTGAAACTGGGAACGAAGAGCACTAACTCTGCTGGGGTTAAATGAGCTCAGGTATTTACCGAGGGACAGTGGAAGGCTATGCTCAATATACCTGTCTGTATTGACGATTATAATTACCATATGGGTGGTGTTGATATTGCAGATCAATATCGTGCCTACTATGATACTCAAATTATATCAAGAAGAACTTGGTTTCCTATTTTCTTTTGGTGTATAGACACGGCATTAGTTGATTCTTTTATTATATTCAATGACCTCGCCGTACCTATCAGTCATAAGAAATTTAGACTACAGGTTGCTTGGAGTCTGGTATTGAATAGCATTACAAGAGATCAAAAAAAGCGGAAATTTGGTCATCTGGAGGACAAAGCACATAGCCTTACAGATTCTCCTACTAGTAAATCCCTCTATATTACCAAGCGAAAGGGTCTACCCATACCCGCCGCTTCTGGACAGCATTTACCTATACAGCTTGAAGGGAGGTTACGCTGTATCTGGTGTAGGTGGAATAGATCATTGGAGGAGGGGTCTAGGGGCCCACAAGCTCCACAGACCATCTGGAAATGCGAGTCTTGTGGCCATGCTCTATGTCTAAATGATAAGCGGAATTGTTTTTACATGTACCATAAACACCAAGAAAAGTAGACCTGTTGTGGTGGTGATATTTTATTTTTCATCATGGTTGTCACCCTGTAATTCAGGTTCGAAATCGAACCCTACCCGCTACGCACGGGGGGATAAGACCAAGGATTAGAAGTACAACTACTCCAAACGCGGCACCTCCTAAGGCATGACTCCCAAATCTGGAGTCTCCAAAATCTCCATATGCATATCCCACGGCGCCTCCTATCTTTGATTCCACCTCACACATCCATTCCTCTCGTTGCTCGTGAGCCATTTCTGACTTAAGTAGCGGACCAGCATCGGTAGTAATTGGCTCAGAGGCCGCTTGCGAGGTCTCCTCCGGGACCTCCTTACCGCGATAGTACACGATATACTTGCTTGGGTAACTAGGACGACACAGGGAGGCCGCAAGATTGACAAACGACATCATGATGTAAGGTATAGCTGTTAATGCGTATGCGGCGTAGCCGAACTTCAGAAACTGGCCTCCACTTGCTTCATAAAGCCCATAAGACCCGTAGATTATCTGGACGATAGCCGCAAGGGATTTCAACACGCTGTAATTGGAAGAAAGCTCGTTTCCGGCGTTCCCGCCGACTATTGGATGTACCGTGAAATTAGCTGGTACATTGAAATATTCGTAGGTACTCTAATAATGTGGCCGCTACTCTTTAGATTTTCTGATGTATTTAATATATATGGAGGCCACTCACCTTAGAATTCCACTTGAGAAGGCTCATGACACTCCGATCTTCTACGAGAGGATATTGACCATGTATATTGTAAAGCCGGGGCGAGAATACATATCCCCTTGACGGTCATGTTAGCATACCTACTGGTGAGCTGTTAGAGGTAAATATGTAGGCTACCTGCCTACATGTACTTACCCAGAGGTCTGGTAATTCCCTGGAACAATCATGCACAAAGCGTCCGAGAGGGTTGCTCTTTGCAGGTGGTTCTTGCCCCTCAATATTGCAAAATTAAATATGTCGCCAAGTGTAATCGTTATGTTTGCATATGGCATCAATATCGCAATAAAACATTCGCACAGTGTTACAATTACACCGCTACCAGGCTCTGTTATAACTGTAAAAGCATGGAGTACGTAGTTGATCAAGAAGAACCTGGCAACGTCTGTCCAGTGGCTGTCCCGGCAGACGAGATCCCCTTTGCTCGCATGTACTGTTACATTAGAGGGGACAAACATGTCAAGAGATCTAGGAGTTTAGTTGCGTTGAAATACCGTTTCAAACAACTGAGCCACAAGGATAGAGAGGGATTGGGGCATGTTTTTTGGGGGCCGAATATAAAAGAGTCTTTTTGCCAGCGGCCGCAAGAGTCGTTATACGTTAACACTCAATTGAAATACCCAGGGCTCATGCAGGGCGCGTATCATATATCGCTTTTTGAATGCCATGCTTATGCACGGCCAAATAAGTACTTAGAATACCAATCGGCCTTAGAATTATCCTGTGCGGGTATTCCTCATACCATGCAGGCCAGGGCCGAATGCATGCGCCAAAGTCTTGGGTATTTCAATTTAGTGTTATTAATTAACGACTCTTGCGGTCGTTAGCTATATAAAAGACTCTAATAAATAGACAGCGTGAAGTGAGGAGAACAGGGGAAGTATTATCCCGGAAGTCATGCTTTATATTCTGTGGATTGAAAATTCAGCTATAGAGGTATACATGTATCTAGAGTAGGTTAATTAATTACAGGTGATCTGCGCGTCCCGTAGCTAAAGGGCCGGCCGCGGGGTTTCTGATACTCACAGGCATCGTCTCGTGCACCACCCCATCAACTGTTTAAAAACAATTTGGACTAGCTTCAACCTTTAATCGTCATATGTATGTACTTGAGGTGAGAATAGGTTTCAGCCAAATTGTGCTGTTGCTACACAAAAGTGGTGGTGGAAACTTATTCTCGCAGCAACTATTAATTGATTCTCCCAAAATAGTACTTCTTCATGCATGGAAGTGGGACTGTGCAAGCCATAGTGTACAGTAGGTAATAATATAAGTAGTGGAACACGGTGATACCTGTTTTGGTAAAACGCCACTAACACCTGGTGTTTGTACTCTCAGGGCGTTCATCACTTATTGCCCCTAGCTATCTCTGTATATCTGTCGTGTATCCTGTACTGATTTCTAAGGAAGGCCTTAGTTCTAAATCCTTTGATACAAGATAATTCCTAACGTACCGTATCATTCCATATAGAACCAGGTGAGCTGATTTTATCAAGATTTAGATCAGTTTGATGAACATATATACATGTATCTTCCCACTAAATCACATCCCGCCAGCAATACAAGATGAATCGACTCGTTCGTAGTTGTCACCAACTACATTCACAAGAGGTCATCCTGTACTAACTTGCTCGCGCCTATTATTATTTCACTCGGGTAAAATGCCGTTTGAGAGTTCTATTTTTTAGAAGCCTGAGGCTGTAGCCTCCGCACGGAGAAGTCCTCGAAACTTGATGACTCATATCCCTTTGTCTGTCATTTCTCTGCCGGAACGCAGGTTTTGTAAGCCATTGGAAGCCCGGGTGGCAGATCCATTGGAGGTTGATCAAGATGCAAGGTTTGGTAAGGGGATCTTCTCTTATTTAACAGTTATACGCCAAACCTATATATCAATGTATTATTTGCTTAAACAAATCTCTTGACACTACAGGGCTGTGCACCAGGGTTATCCACCGACCCCTCAATCCTGGCGGGTTTTGAGTCAAGGATTCCGGGCGTGCGTGGTTGTGAACATTTCTACAATAATGGGAATGTAAACCTGCCGTTTTTTCGATGTTGACATTACTTTTTGGTGCAGCCCACCGGTTCTCAAGAAACGGTACCGAATGATTTATCAGCCAACAGTATCTCTTCCTGTCCACTGATTCCATACTCTTTTGGTGCTTCCAATCCGACACTGTGGGAATATTTCTTTGTTTCTATATTATGATATCGCACCTTTACTGGAAAAATTTTCTTAGTGAGGTCTTTGCCGTCCGCAGAGTGAGGTCCAGTAGGTCGCTTAAAAGCGAGATTCAAGTATATTGCATTCCCGCTATTCCAATCATGGATCTCAAATTTCCTAAAGTCCGATTCCCGCCCGTATTGCAGAGGTTGCAGTCAACTGCCCCTTAAGCTCTAGAGCAATATCACAATATTAGTAGCGTTCCAAAAACATACACAACTCTTCAAGGAAAGACTCATATGGAAACCAGACCTAAGTGTTTTAGAATTGGCATCTTTTACACAATTAATGAGGGGGCCGTGCAGCACATCTGGGCATTTGCACCGGCGAGCTCCGTGATGAATACCGCATCGCAGAACAAGAGTAAGCAGTGGTTTATAGCCGCCCTCCCCTGAACTACCCAAGTCTGAAGACCTTGTGGTGCTGGTATCAAGTACACGGGGATGTATCATCCACTATCGCTCGGTGGCTTTTGCCTTATGCTCTGACACGTGCGATCCATTGCGCAATCTCGCAAATAGCACCTGGAATTGAAAGAGAATTATTGCTGGCGCTATAATAAAGAATGTCTAGAGCTATATTATGGCCACAGCTTGGATACCTCACAGCTTCGCCCTCCGCAACATAGTTATAGGCGCACCCCGCCACTGGTCGGATGAATGTTCCCAAATTCAAAGCCTCGACCACTCCAGGACCCGGGTTTGAAGATGCTGATAAGGCTTTCCTGTATATGTTAAACTCTCTGATATCCATCTGTTCGAGACAAATACGACTTGGGATCTCTCCCGGAAGGAAGCAAGACGCAACACTGCTCGTACCTAGACAGTACCATGAAATTCCCTATTATTGAATTCAGTCCAACATCGAGCCACATGCGCGGCCAACCAGGGACGGAGACGGCCAGAATGTGCCTCAGAGGGGGGAGGGTGGCCTATCATAGCCGGACAAAGATCAAACCGTCATCGGAGTTGTATAGTCGTTCAAGAGTGGTCGTAAACTCCGTGCTCGCACTCCGTAGATCAAGCCTTGTAAGATGTACCGGGGCCCCCTTCCAAACCGATGCTACGCAGCATAATAACCCAATACGCCATAGTCGACCGGCCCCGCCGCTGGTACCGAGACGTGTAATCCCGAGTATAATAGTACCGGACTTGTACACACAGCGTGTTGTGATTAGAGAAACGACGTAGTGCGTTTATAGTTACCGGCGGCTTAGTACCAATACTACATGTATCCCAAGATCCGCGCGGGCCCGGTCACTCCTAGTAATAGTCATAAATTATCACTCGGTCATTAGCTAAGCCTTTATGTTGTAATTGGCAGTGCACGTTTGGCCGGAGATATGTGTCCCGTGTACCTAGATACCACTCTTTTAATCGCACATTGAACGGTCGCTATATCGGACGAGCGGGCGGGGAAGCTATCTGACCCGTCCGAAACAAGGTCACCACGCACGGCATTCTAATCTAGACCTACCCTATCGACCGCTCCACCGCTAAACGTCTAGCATATCTACGTACACATTCACCGCCCAATGATACTTTTCCTTTGTCATTTAACATAATGCTTAGATTTAACACCGAGGGGAGAGATATATACTACGCTCTGGGCCGGGTTAATTCGGTCGGTACGTACCGGGAGAGCGGGTTTCGATACAAGGAACTCTCACCTGCACTGAAACAAGGACTGACACATTGAGAGGCTATAGTTCAATTAGAGGCTTTTCCTCATGTCACCCAAGCTAGATCCAGTGATCAATCCTTCAACAGGGAACTACATGTATGGATAGATCGATCCCGGAAGGCCAGTGCGTGGCGAAGAAATCTGCTGTCGGTTTTCATGGTAGATTTTCAAAGCAAGAATCCCGATATATATAGATATATTGATGTAGTGCAGGGAATGGAAATAGGCACTCAGATCTGGGTTGTGAATCAATTCATTTGTCAAATAATACATCACAATACAAAAGCCCTTTATTTGGGGTAACATCTTCCTCCCTTGAAGCTAGCATTCCATAAATTCGAAGGACTATTCTTAATAAGAAAGTACATTGGTTTCCCTAAAAGGTTCAACTCCCTAGTAATCCATATGCAGATAGTCCATTCTCCATCTGAACCTCTCCATGTCACCGTCGAGCGGTACCGCTTTTATATTCATACAGCCTGGCCGTTGCGAATTACCCCCAAGTGCGGCGGACCAATCCTTCCTTGCGCAATTTGACAATCTTCCCATCACAATTGGCGGCATTCTGTCACAAATACCAAACAGCTGTCAGCAGTCATTCTACGAAAGGCAACGTAAATGTGTATGTGTCTGCTAACCTCGGATGCATGATGCCCTCCTCGACGACCCACATCTGCTCGGGAAGTGGTGGCGACTGGAGCGGGCGAAGATAAACCTCGCATTCATCCATACCACCCCAACCAGGCTGGAGGGTAAGGCATTTCTCCTCGCCCCTATCATCTACCGAGCTGATAGTCACAGGCCCACGATCACCGCCACCGGCGGAACGTATTTTCCAGTTCCGCTCCTGTCCGTCTCCAGCGACTGCGTTGTCGCCGTAAGAGGTGAGGCAGTTGTTCTCCCCGCAGATGATTCTGGCAATTCCTGCTGGTGCGGACATATCTGGGATAATTTGAGGTAATTGAAGGGATAAGATGTATAGGTGGTAGAATGCTACAATGTATTCAGAAGAGGAGTGATGATTTCGATGATGGTGGAGTGTTGAGGAACCGTGGGGAGGAAGGGGTTGATATAGGATTTTTCTAGAGAGAGAGAGTGAGTGAGTGAGAACCTGTGAAGATGAGTGGCTTGGCGTAACGTTACCAGGTGAGGGGGGGAGGTCTTCAGTGCGGGGATATCTGCAGAGAGATCCTCGTGGATACATGTATGTCTGAGCTCAGCTCCGAATTAATTAATAACCATTAGCTATAGGTATCCAAAAGAACAGGCAATGTCTAAGCTTCCTACTGTACGTAGAGAGTATGTATATGTACACAGGTTTTGTTTATCCTGGCTTGCAGTAGTGCCATTGAAGTATCATTCAAGTGTGGCTATACGCCGATCGCGGGCCGACGCCTGGCCCGTGGAGTGGAGCGTCGGTCTAGCTACATGTATATACAGAGCACCACCTTAGATCGTACATATTATATACATTTCAACTGATGGTCAATGAGATCTTTGATTTCACTATAATAATATATATACTACATGTAGCTACCTGTAGCTAGGAAGTGATGGAACGCTGCTAAATTATAAAGTCGGCGTAGGCTTTCGGAGCATATCATGAGAATTGTCTTAGCGAGATGCACGACACTCGGCGCCAATCTTCGGCTAATCGGATGATTCTCTGATCAACCGAGATCGAGACCCCATGGCCAGATGTCCCTGAATTACTAACCGTAGATCACTGGCTCTGCTGGGGTGTCGTGCAGGATACCAAAATACCGCTAGTCAATCAGGGAAACTCACCCTACCCGAGTATAAGTGACCCGGTATTGGTTTGTAGCTATATACATACGGTATGTAAAATAACCTACCATCACAATTCCAAGGGGAGTTGATTGCAATTGTGGAGTACAGTGTGTACTCGGCCGGGTACCGCAATATTAAGAACAGTGACAAAACGGGGATTATTTGTATCTTGGTTCTAAATGCTACACCATGGGTGCATGTTTTAGTGCTGTCTCACCCCAGACGATCTCCTTGGGGCCTCCAAGATTCACGCAGCTTGGCACAAAACCAGCTCATATGAGATCATCTACATTTACCTTGAGGAGAAAAGGGGTTTGACACTAGACCTCTTCATGGTGCAACGACGGCCAAGAACGTCGAAAACGAGCATAGAGGCTTCAAGGAAAATCAGCAGAGGTGCTTGTTTTGGTTGTGCTACGGAGAATTCTATCCATTATTGTTTTTATCAATTTGCCTTGTACTGATCGCTTCGGTTAATCTTAAGGTCCTTAGACGTTGTACTTTACTGTGCTCAGGCCCTCATGAGAACCATACCCCCATGAAGAAGATAGGTTTCTCATCCGAGCTTTTGATACAATTAACTCCGAACATCACCAAAAAGTAACTATCACGGAAAAGTAGAAAAATATCTTCCGGCTCTGTCTCTCTGATTGAGCTTGAAATCTCGAACAATATGTTATAATACTTTTTTTTTTTTACCCAATCAGGGGTTGAAGCATCAGAATCGTGGATAGAAGACCACACCCAATTATTGGCGCTGGCCAATCAGAAGAAGGCTGGGCACGAGACAGGTCCTAAGTACTCGCTAGTACTACGGGGGTAGGGGAAGTCGCCAGAACTGCGCCGGCCATGGTTGCAATCCCTACCCCCGTAGTACGTGAGATCACGACGATCCATCTGGGCTGTGTGAGTCGTATGTGATTCAGTCATGTGAAGGAATTTTGCTAGTAGCAATCAAATTGTGCTGCATGATCGACAAATTCGATGGGGCTGGAGGGGGGGCAGGGAAGTACTACCTACAAATGAAAACCTGGCGCGTACTGTCAATTACACCTCGGCAATTATACTGTGAAACCACTGGCCTAGTATAGCTTGCATAGCACATCACCATATGCCCTGATTTGAGTTCAACTACATATACCCACATTGATTCTCGATATAAGTGAACAAGGCGTAGATCATGACGCATATTGATAGCACTCTTCTCACTCGGAGTACAAGGGTCGGTTATCTTACCTCGTTGGACTTTGAGCCATATATACAGGGATTAAGTCAGCCTCGATGGACTAAACCCTCGTATTTCCACGAGGATCGACTACGAGGCGCCAGAGTCAAGTTGGAAGTTATGAATTATGCATTATAATCATTATTGCCTCACCCTGGGCCTGCTTCTGAGTTGGTTATGTGTATAGCGAGCGAAGTGGAGGCCAGGTCAAAGACATGCAGGGCCAACCAGCTGGATAAGTGGAGAGGTGATAGTAACATCGCAATGTTAAAGATCAAGATACTAACACAGGCAGTATTTATAACCAGATTAGGATCAGTGACGAGAGATGACCGATCAGATAAATCCTTAACCTGGAAATCTATTAGCATTAAATTGGGGTTGGGTATATACAGTCCGTGGTCCAATCGCCCTATAGCTATAGCTTATATATATATATAAGTATACCCTTTATAAAGGTAATTACCTTATAGAGGTATGGGTTCTCCGGCTAAAACAGCCCTCGTATACAAATTCTCCTTGTCCATAAGAGGGGGTACACTCCCTATAAGGGTGCGACTTCGTGCCAGCTTTATATATACCCTTATATGGCGATTCGATAGTATATCCGCAAGCCCTACGAACCTCTCGGGTGAAATCACTACATAGGACTACGGAATTTAGTGATTGGAGGAAGAGTACTGTATATATACGTAAAGTCCCTACCCAAGTATATTACCACAATTAACACAACAGAAGTAAAAAAAACTTTACCCTTGGGAGAGGCCTTTTGCACGTTTTTGAATTACTAAGAAGGGGTGGTTGAGGTGTAATAGGATATTTTGGTGGAGAACCCCGTTACTAGGTAGATTTTGTATGGGGTTTCACCATTCAACTACTTTCCGGCCTTCACGAGAACTTTTGGGTAGGCCTAGGGGCTTTACCAATACCGTATTCTTACGGTATTACGTACTACATGTAGTTTATTGACGGGAATACAGTAAGTGATCGGTCCCGCCCCTCTTTTCCCTGTGGTACAAAAAAAAACTGTGGTTTAATTAAACCACTGCTGGACATAGTAGATAAAAAAAAATAGAGTTTAATTAAACCATAAAGTTGTTTATTTAAACCACCCAGGGGTTTAATTAAACCATAATGTTGTTTATTTAAACCACCCAGGGGTTTAATTAAACCATAATGTTGTTTATTTAAACCATCCAGGGGTTTAATTAAACCACAAAGTTGTTTACTTAAACCACACATTGCCTGCTTGATATTGATAAAAAAAACCGGACCCTAGGTGGATTGAACCTCTGCTATCATGAGAACTTTATTTGGCACTATCCAAACATTTACCCATTAAGCTATTATACTACTTCATGTCTGTAAACCATATTTTGCGAAATTCTTATTATGCTGGTAATGGTTGCCCCATATAATTTTGGACTTAGAAAAAAAAAAAAAAAAAAAAAAAGCGATGGGGGAGGTAGATTTTTGTGTTTGAGATGAAGTATTAAATTATTTGTGGTTTAATTAAACAACTGTGGTTTAATTAAACAACTATGGTTTAATTAAACACTTTTGTGGTTTATTTAAACAACTTTATGGTTTAAGTCAAACCACACGGGCGGGCCGCTTGTACCATAGGGTTTTTGTACCGAGGACTTCCCGTAGGCGGTCGCGATAGAAGCTGTTCTAATCCGGGGTTGCAACGGATAGAACATAGGGTTTCTATTGTCTATCGTTAGAACCCCCCCCCCTCGGGGGTTCTACCTGTTTTGCTCCCTCTATGATTTCTATTGCTCGTCGCAATGATCATATATATGAGTCTGATCCCTGTACCTTCTAGTGGGCTACTGGAATAGTGATTGAATAGAACGGGAGACCACCTTTTGGTTGCTCCTATCCTATTGGATAGGAGAGAGATAGGGATAGAGCAGCTTCTACGGGAGGCCGGTCCTCGGCCATGCATGTATCATACAATGTAGCCCTAACCCCAAAGTATGCCGCCAGATCACCAACACCATAAAGTAACTAAAGAGATCTGGAGTGATTATTGTATGTAACTATGACGTGGCCTGTAGATCCCACATATCACTATGCCTGTATGTAGTATCTCGTCTGGAATAGAGAGACTTTGTTTGTCGGTATTCCCATATACGACGTACATAGTTTGATCTGCATGCAGCTCAGTACCCAGTACCCCGATTGAACAACTGTACAATATTCTTAAATTATTGTATATAGTACAGCCACCTCTCTATATGATTATGGGTAGATGTCATCCTTATAACGAGAGGTGGGTGTAATATCTAACACCCCCGAACTCCCCCTAGAACAAACAAAAATAATCGAAGAAGCAGAACGCTATGAAACTGATCAACGATAAACAACTATTTAGCCCCCAAAGCTATCCTCCCTTCATCCTTATTCTCGTTATCAATTTGATAATATCTTTCCCCTATCGTTCACAGTTTGTCACGGCCAGAGAAATGCATGAATTCGAAATCTTATATTTATTATTGATAAGCGTCATTAAGTACCTTAAATAAATGCGATTGATCCCCCCCCCCCAAAAAAAAAAAAAAAAAAAAGAACTAATACCCCATTTTATCCACATCCTGTGTCTACGCTAAGGTTAGTATCTGATCTCTACAATTGCGCTCACCAATCCCTACAGGGTGTGTTAAATATGATACCGACTCATGAACCATCACTCGCTCACATATGGTCACTCGATCATTTACAGTCACTCGTTGGGCCGATGATCATATATACTTACCCACCACCGGTAGTCACTCGCATTGATGATCCTAGTGGGTGGTGACTTCGAGGATAAAAAGTAGTAGCACTTAATTAGTGAGCGGAGAAACCGTGCGTTTTGAGACGTCAAATACGTAAGTCCACACAGTTCAATATATCAAAAGGCAGGCTAGACCTATATAAATTGTAGGATTATTGAGTATATTATTCTGAATACAATTCCATCAGTCAAGGCTAGAATTTGTATCGTTTAAATTTCTCAATATACACACGGCGGAACTACTAGAAACCCCCACTTTAAGACATATATACTTCAAGAGTTAAACTCTCAGGCAGCGTAGGTAACGGGCCCGTACAGGACTGATTGCGCTGTCTTACATGGACTGGTGTAGTCGGGCGTCCATATGGAGTTGACTGAAGTCGGGCTTTAGTCGACATAGACTCGACGCTCATCATATGCCAGGTGTGCTGGATGCATGGGAGGGCGGCTTGGGGGGCCGCTCTCCCCCGAGGGGAGGAGGGGGGGCGAGCAGCTCCACTTTCCCTTTGTAGTCCTTTCTTCACCATCACTGTATATCACCACCATACCACGTACCACGTACCACTACTAGTACTGTTACCTTCTAAATAAACACCACGCCACGCACCTATCCGCCCAATTCAATATAAAATGGAGAATCACCTTAGACCCGGCGTTGCGATCCCCACTATCAGCGTCAATGGCGCCCCCTCGCACTGGGCCACAACGTGCACACCAACGTCGCTGCCTGATCGATCGCGATCCTTCGCTATAACAAACACGGGGTGGTGCGTCCTGCCCGCCGACCAATTTAATATCCTTTGGCCTGCATGTACTGATCATACTCGAGGATGGCGACGATGCAATGATGGCTTGCACGCTCGCCGATGATGGCAATGTCGTGCTAAAACGGAGGGAGCAGCCACCGAGTGAAGAGTAGCTGTGGACATTGCATGGACGAGGGGAAGAGTATACTAGGGAGGTGGTTTCCTTTCATTATTTTTTAATACAGACTACAGAAGTGGGATTTATTTACGGATGCTGATATGGATCATGGCGGGGTGGTACATGAAGGGAAGGCTACAAAGTGTCGCCAGGAGGAACTGAGCATGGCCGTCGATCGCAGGGCGCGCATGTGCCAATGCCTTTGATTATGTTTAATGTGTCTGCAACCCCAAAGGATGTGGGTGCCGAGAGGTTCAAGTGGAGAGTTTTTTTAGTAAAATTATCACATCATCTTATATAATTCTGCTTTCTATAATATGCATGCGGGTTTGTGTCTATTGCAATTGTACCGTAAAATCGGTACCTGCTTGGGTCGATTGGGAAATTAATCTCCTATATGAGCCAGGATAGTGTAACTGACCTTATAAGAAGAGGAGATAAAAGAGCTCGTGGCCGAAAGAAAGGTTGTATGAAGAAAAGTGATAACTATGGAAAGTGTGCTGCTAATTTGGTCTGGACGAAAAGTATGTAGAGCATTACCCGATTCTTCTTCATGGATTAACGTTAGCCTTCCCATATCCACCGCCACCGACCGTTATCATAGAAATACCGGACTCCATAAACAATTAAAGGTCCTAAAATATCTCAAAACCCACCCTTAGTTAAGTTGTTCTAGATTAGGCTATGGGGAAGTTGTTTTTTATTCATTTCGAAATCCCTTCTGTAGGGCTGTTAATTGGGGGTAGGTAACAGAACTACATATTTTACAGAAGGACTTTCTTCCTGGACAGGTGTTGTGGTGTTGAAAGCCAGTGGGTGAAGGATAGTTTGATGGTCGGTTCTGTGTGTCCGCCACTGTACATGTATTGGTATGGTTAGATTCCCTGAGTAACTCCGGTGTCAAGGGTACATACTATAAAAATCATCCGCTGCGATAAGCGGCACCCGGCGTATCATCCCTGCTTGGCGTTAACTCTGATAAGCGATCGTCAGACCCGACAGCTTGGAAGCGACATTTCTCATACGGTTAGGGTTGAGTAGGATGACTCATACATTAGTCACCCCACGATCGCTTAAATCCCCACTCTCCCCCCTCCTCCCAACACAACATACACGTCCATCTCCATCTCCACCCATCATGGTAAATCTTCCCCCCCCCCCCCTAAATCATACCCTCTTACATCTCCATAACTAACACCCCCCTCCCCTGCTTTTCCCTGCAGCCACTCCCCAAAAACCCTCCAGTCCGGGCTAGCGAGCTCCCCGAGCGATGCAGAACCTACCTCGAAGAAACCCCTTACTCGGAATGGAGTTTTATTGATTTCTGGGACGGCGATGAACACCTTCTCTCAGGGTGTGGGGATATTTGGCTGCGAGCTTTACAGAAAGTTATCGACACCACAGATGACAAGAATAAGTCTCTTGCTGCTGGGTTGATGAAGGTCAAGTACAAGAACGTATGTATGCATCACGTTGACTTTGATTCACAATAGCACAACCACATCGCCGCTAGGGCACAGATGGCCTTCACGGTCGGTCAGTCTGGGGTTAAGCCTGCGTGGCATCCATAAGCATACGTCCCTGCTAGGGCACAGATGGCCTTCACGGTCGGTCGGTCTGGAGTTAAGCCTACCCGGCATCCTTGCGTATATTCCGCTTGGGCACAGATGGCCTTCACGGTCGGTCGGTCTGGAGTTAAGCCTGCGTGGCATCCATAAGCATACGTCCCTGCTAGGGCACAGATGGCCTTCACGGTCGGTCGGTCTGGAGTTAAGCCTACCCGGCATCCTTCCGTGCATGATCCCGCTGGGGCGTAGAGGGCCTTCCCCAGCGGGATTGGTGGTTGTGTTCGCTGATTTTTCTCTAGCGCGAACACCTACCGGAATCGTCTCGGAACAAGGGGACCAAGTCCAAGGGGAGTAGCAAAAAACGCAAAAAGGGCCCGAAGGTTCATTATTCCGTTCCCCGAGATTGTCCACTACTAACATCCGTTGATCAATCCAGCCCCCAGTGTACGAAAGCTCACAAGAAATAACACCCGTCGCGGATCCGCCGAATCGCTACCCAAAGCGTCGTAAATCCCGTGAGCAGCCCCCAACGTACGAAAGCTCGCAAGAAGCAACACCCGTCGCGGATCCCCCGAATCCATACTCGAAGCGTCGCAAATCCCGTGAGCAACAACGCCGAGAATTATCGGTAGACCAGAAATGGGTTCTTCCGAGTGGCCGATTTGTGGAGGATGTTCTTTTGGAGTGGGCGCAGTCGCAGGCGGATAAGGCTAGACAGTTGAAACAGGTGCCAAAAGAGATGTATGCACATTCGCTCATACTAGATGTGGATGATCCGGATATACAGAAGCTCTTCGGGGAGGACTGGGACTCTATCGTTTCGCTGCTATTACCGCTTCCAGAGGCTGGTGATTCTCTAACGTCGTTCATGCACGAATTTGTTGATGTAGGTTGACATGCACGTGCTAGCCGCCTGACTCAATGCTGACAATGTAGGTCAAAACCACTGCCGACCTCCGCGACCGTCTCGAAAGCACTTTATACAAACCTCCTGGCGAGCCTTACTCCCGCGAGAAGCATGGCGACCAAGCCTGGGTTCATTCAGTCCTCACCTCCTTGTATGTGTGCCAGTCCTGTATTACTACTACCACTGACCTCAAGTCAGACTTGTCCTTTACGAGCTCGACCATATGTCATGCAAGGGGAATCTCGAGGCTTGGTTCCAAATCAACATCTGGGGCCCAATCTTCGATCGTTGTTTCCAATATATTCCTAAAATGTCTATTGCACGGTACTTCCCACCCCCCACCAGTTTATATCGCGCACTGACCCGCTCCTCCCAGCTCCGAATCTCAATCTCCTAGCAACTGCCGCCGAAAGAACTCAAACAAGCCCAGCACACAGGACCCAGTTAGTTCAAACCTGGCTGACCCAACTAACCTCGCTACAAAGGACACAATAAACTCAGACCGAAGGAGCCTAACTTCTGAGCGTAAAGTCACAGCCAATAAATACGACGGCCTCATCACCCATAATTCAATCGAATACGGCGCCGTAGAAGACAGTAGAAAGTTCCAGGAGGAGACCGCAAGAAAGTGGATTTCGGACTCGTTGAAGCTTGCAAAGGTACTGCATGATCAGATGAGATGTTTGGAGGACAAGGTTAAACACGACAGAGAGGCTCTGGGAAAATTTCAGTGCGTGGGGTTTGTGACGGCAGGTAAGTCAATACTCACGCGAGGTTAGGGGGGGCAGAGTTTTTTAAGTATTGTCGCAGGGTTACATTGCCGGGGCCTGTATCTACAGTATGGGAAGGGTCATGTGAGTCTTTTACGACGAAGTAAGAAGTGTGAGGTCCCGGTGGATGTTTCACCAATGGCTGATCTTATTGCTGTGCTTGTTGTGGTTTGGCAGATAAGGGTAGGCTCTATTACCGTCCCCATTGTATCATGCTGGGTTCTGTCCCAAGTACTGATCTTCATCTTGGCAGGAAACTGTACGGAGGTCTATTCATAACCTGGAGGAGTTTTTAGAAAGTCACACAGAAATGCTATTTCAGGCGGCAGTAAAGCAGCCGCCTCCTATACCGGCTATACTACCGGCTTGTTTTGATACAGATGCGGAGCTTTGAGGGCCTTTCTTTGTTAGTTTATACGACACTTTTTGGGCGTTGGGATGTACTTTTTTTTTGGCGTATGGCTATTTTGTTTATAATTCAAAGCTCCAACTCTGACGGTATTAATCAAGCGTTTGCGTCCCACTGCGAAAAAGCCCTTCTTCAAAGCAATATGCCTTCCCTTCAATGTAGAGAGGCTCTTTGTCACTCTGTACTCATTCGCGGCCATGGGAAACCCACCTGAACGTTAACAGTAGTTCACAGGGCTAGGGCTGGGGGCAAGGGGTATATATGGTGCCGGTCGTGATAAACCTACACCATCCGTGTTCAAAACCTCCCTTATGCCAAACATATCATACCCCCAAAATATAAGGTAGAGAAAAAAATTGAAATGACCAATCCGTAGAAAATCACTAGGGCTACAGAGTGGTCATTTTTATTTCTCACTCTTCCAAAATCCTGAGGCACTGATAGGTTTACAAGTTTGGGTGTGCTGGGTAGGCGGATCTCAAAACCACACCCGAGACCGCGGTTTTGGTAATTTATTTATTTGAAAACACATATGTTGTATGTAAAAAAGATGTCTCCTGTTCAAAAAACCTTAGATGTCCAAATAAATCGTTTTTTGACCTGACCTAATGGCGGTTACGGCCTACTGTACAGGAGTGCCAACAGTTGCTCCGGCCTGGTGATCGGCGGCGGGCGACGGGTCAATTTTTGCCAAGGGTTGGTTGACTGCGAGATTTGGCAAAGCAATCATTGGCATTCCTTGGCATTCCTTGGCAAGCTAGTTGAGCCGTAATTCTTTCAACTACCAGACTCCCTGGTACATCAAGTATGAACTCACGGTAAGAATTACAGATAACTGGCAACCCAACTCCGTTAGCAAAAGTAGATGGTTCAATTAGATCATCATCATGCACGTAGCTGTCTATCTCCTTTGGAAGTGTTGAGGTTGATGGGAGTTAGTTGTGAGGCTGGTAATGTGTGCGGCTGCGACTTTGAGCTCAAATGAAGTAATACCTAAGGTTGAGAGCAATTACTAGCGATGATGATGAGAGAGGGGAGGTTTCAACCTGCTCCTCTCGATCTAAGTACAGTTCTTTCTCAGTAAACAATTATCTTCTACGTTCTTTGCCACATATCTCTTATCCCTATTAGGGCTCCATGCTTATTAATACATCTTTAGTGGTATCGTAAAGTAGATTACCACATTAAGGACCATGCGTATAGCATAGCCTGATCGCATGAGCAGCACTATTGAGGGCTTTACTCATGGATCAAGAGGATTTGGTAGATGCAGAAACTATTTACCTCTCTATTTGTACGTATGGGTTCGAATGCAGGCTTCAGGCCGCTGAGCTTACGTTGTCTAGGGTCAGGAGTCTCGAGTGAGAGCCTGTGATATATACTTGTACTTGGGGTGAAATTAAGTATTGTCCCAACCGCGCTGGCAACCATGCTATCGCGAGAGACAATACTTAATTTCACCGCAAGTATGGCTCAAGATATATACATGTACTGTAGGTGCCTAACTACGCGCGGCGTCGCATCACATAATTGTAAGCATCGAAGGTGTGGGGTGTGGCGTACTATATATACACTATCGCGGGCACAGTAGGTTCTTACCGTATGGCGGAAGTGGGATAGCAGCACCGTGCACGAGGGCCGCGAGTGACATTCTATGATGCATGGAATACGGGTGATACCTGGTGACTGCACAATCTATCCGCGCTAAACAGTTATTTAACCCCCTGCTTAACTCATTACCTGTATGCAAGCTTACAATTATGACACACCACTCTATTCCCAGAACGCCCTCCTTCCAACTCAATAAATAAAGGAAATAAAATGAAAAGAAAAGAAAAGAAAATGCACCTTGTCTCTTCCTCAACACTGGCCGGCCTGGCGCGCTCACTATCTCGAGCCTCATCATTCACCAGGCAAGCACCCCTTAGGAATTTCTTATCTCATATCCATTCTCATGTCCATACAGTCCACCCCAAATGCCCCTTCCTTGACTTGGAAAGATCCTGTAGCATCCAATGTCTTCACTAAGCAGTTATTTATTTATTCATTTATACTTCATCCCCCCCAAAAAACAAATAAATAAAACAAAAACAAAAGGAAAATAGAAATATGTCACTCACTTGCCAACTTGGCGCGCTCACCGTCTCGAGCCTCATCTTTCACTAGGCAAGTAATTTCCTCCCTGGTGGGGAGAGGGGATAAAACAAATATCCTAGTCAATTTTCAAATATGGCCGTCTCCGACTCCCATTCCAATTCTTTGTTTAGTCCGTGGAATCACCAAAATTTCAAGTCAAGGACACGGAGAATAAGATTGATTCCGGAGAGGTTCCGTTGACCGTGGCACTACTGGAAAGATTGGGCCACTCTGAAGACAAAGATGAGCTGGATTCCGATAAAGTTAGAACTTATCTAAAGGAGAATCTCAACTGGCGTAACATCCAGGTTTGTCTACCGCTCCCTTCCACACATATCGTGCGCATTATTGACCAAGATAGGCCAACGGCACACCCGCTGACTTGGAGGAGGGGGGGGGTTCGTAGTCTCAGTATAGGGAATCTTGGCCAAGGTGGCCGGTCCCGGTAGGCCCATGCACGGTGGCCCTGGGGTGCCCGTGAAAAGATTTCCCCACCCGCCAATCTGAAATGTGTGCACATTTAGCCAAAGAACCACTGGATTAACGTAGCATCACAGCGCGGTTAATATAGTAGCTAATAACGGTATGCGTAGTGGTAAACTGGTGACTCAAGGCTCCCCGAGGCCTGCAGGAATGTTTTATGTGACTACCATTATATCAGGTTTTCGTGGGGGTTAGGTAGAGAGTAGTTATGGCTGCATGCATGTATGAAGTATCAATCAATCAATCTAGAGAGTAGTTATTGTGAGTGATACTTCATGATGCTATTTGAGAAGGCGAATGATATCTCATGATTGGATTGAAAGTGAGTGATTGTTCATGATTAGACTGAAAGATGAGTGATTATTTATGATTGGAAGATATATGACAAGGATTAGTTAAGTCGAGTATATCCATTGAATGTAGATCTTAATATTTTCCTTGTTGAACACAGCCGAACAAGTTTCTCAGACTAGTTGCCATTCTAACAAAACTACATGTATGTACTTCTACGATGTGTAACCATACTATCCTGCTGTCTGGCCGGTTGGGGGGGGGGGTGCGCGGGTACCTTGCCCCGACTGAAACAGCAAACCCTCAAGCCTTAAGAATAATGTGTCATCTTCCATTCGCCGATGACAAGTAGAACGGCCAAGTGAATTTCAAAAAATAAGCCACATAGTATTTTGCAAAGGTCGGAGGCGCAGTCCAGAGCTGAAATGAAAGCAGAGGAGGGCGTAAACATGAGGTTGAGGTTTTAGGAAAGTGAATGCTTCAGAAGGAAGCAGCAAAGGTATACAAGGAAAGGGGGGGTTAGGTAAAACAAAGGAAAACCATAATGCTTTACGTAGGAAATAGCCAAGTTTAGTTCACAATGGCCGGGTTTAGAGGGGGGTTTTCCTAACCATTAAGGTTTGCCTTTCCTATACCAAGTGGCTAGGAACCAAGGTAGCCAAATGGCCTCGTTTAGAAAATCTTGCGCTGTGTATGGAGTCACTCATGTTAGATGGTCTGATGTTTTATATATCTATAATGAGAGGTGTTCCCCGCCTACCAAGGTATTTCCCGGGTGTTCGTGGATTGCCAATTTCTGAGCCACAACCGGGGCTATACTAGGACTGTCTGACAAGGTTGCTGGTATCTTGTATAATTTTTATCTTTCGCTATTGATGCTTTGGATAGTTTGAGGTATGAACCGTTTGCCATCGCATGAGGTATATATATACATGTATCATTGTGGGCTAAGTCTAAAAATGCGATAGAAACTTAACTATAACCATATACTTGACTATATTAATACAAAGACTCAAGACTATATATAAAACCGCCAACTCTCTCCATACTTACTCTCTAAGACACATCTCGCCTTCCCCCCCCCCCCCCCCCTTTCGTCCTCGCCGGGATTCCCCGGCTCCGGCCCCGCCCCGATGATATCTTCCACAGCTTTGTCTCATCTTACAAGTATGTACCTATCACACCTTCCACTTATTCTCTAACAATCCCTTCTCCGCCTCTAAAACAAGCTAAGCATCACCTTCAGATATTGTACCGCGTACACATGCTCACCCCCACACCCCACCTCCAGCCCCAATGTCCCTCCATCCTTCGCCGATCCTCGTAGTTCCCTACTTCCACCACCTTTCACCGCCACAACAGCATCGGAGGTATTATGATACCCAACCACCAAGTACACGCTCCTTGGATTGCGTCCTATATATAGGGGCCCCCTCGCCTCGCTATCGGCCCATACCTTTGCGAACCAGCTGTTGCTGTTATCCATGGAGTAAGTATGTGCTCCAGTCACAGATATAGGAAAAGACAATCGGTCTAGGTGCGGTAGTAGCGGTGTCTTTCATGCGAGGCGTGTGCGAAGCGTATCAATACTCGAGGAGGGAAAGGTACTGTATTTCTTTAATGAGGAGGTTAAGGGTTCGGGAGAAGCACAGTCAGTCAGCAGTTACAATGCTTATATATGCAACATATGTAGTCATATTGATAGCGATAGAAGGCAGGTAGGAGTCCTGTATTATCCATCAGGGCGGACAATCCTTGTGTGCTAGCCTCGAGAACTTGCAGGTAGAGCTCTTGGCTGCAACACAGGATTGATATGACCGAATTGGAGAAGGTTATGAAGAAAATATAGCTTTCATTCGAAGGGACACGCCCAAACCTACACTGGAGAAGTCCATTCCCCCCACCGATGCCACACTGCCCTCTCTCTATAAGCCGTAGTATCCCAAGTCCGGTCAAGCGTCAAGACGCTACTAACTACAGGCCCATACTCTGCTCCTTCTTACGGGATACAGACTACCAGTCAGGAACCCAGAAAGTCATTGTTTCAATCCAGCCCGCATCCTCCGGTCTAGTACCTACATGCCATCCCAGCTCCAATCTCCACCGCCACGGGTTTGTCGCGTAGGCAACCGAGACCATCACCCTACCTGGCCCCGCCTCCTCCCACGCAAAGAAGCACAGCCGCGGCTTCCAGCCGTTCCGGCCTGTCTCAGTAGCGTCCCAGGAAATGAAGATCCTGTGGGGGTCGGACGCCTCGCCGACGCTTATCCGGCGCAGGTGCTGGCCGGCGGGGTTGAGCGTGGGGACATGGATGATGAACCGGTTTATCCAGCCGCCAGGTTCCAGGGAGCTCCAGCCGACCATGTCACGGCGCGGATCGCGAGCCCCGCCGACGTAGAGCATACTGGTTGAAAGGGTTGCCTACCCCGCATTGTCAGTAATCCTCCTCGTGAGAATCAGGCTACCGGGGGCTGTTACGCGCAGGATCATACTCTGGGGGATTCCGCGCTCTGTCTCCGCCGTATTGTGGCGGCCGGGCTCACCACCAGTGGTGGGAGAGTGCTGCCGTTGTACACTATCACCGCTCACCTGCCGACCAACGAATCAATCAAACCCCCGTATTTATCTGGGGGGGGGGGGGCTACGAACCACCGGCTCATGGTCGACCAACGCCCTGACAAGGTGGCGGAGGCATGGGAAGTCGCTCATGGCCGTGGCATCGCGAAGACGAATTGGTAGTAGTAGCTGGCTATTTTTCCACTCTATCAGCCATGGCAGCAGGGCGGGCGGGCGGGGCTAGTTGAGGATGGGGTAGAGTCCATGAAAATACAGGGTTAGCAGGGCCGCGGTGCAATATATATAGAACGTAACTTATCGTGTCTCTCACGAAGCTGTACACGCAGCTCGCCCATCTCCGCCAGTATTTGGCCGAGTGTATTCTGTACTTCGTTTTGCAATGTGGCGCCATCGTGCGGGGCAATATTCGGGGTGGATGGGGTTTCTTTCATTCTGAGACTCCCGTCGAGGTGCTGGGCGACGAGAGCGGGGTTGTGTAGTTGGACTGATGTGCTATGATCCCTCAAAAAAAGCAAATAATTTAGGGTGTCACTGCAGTACGCCATGTCTCGCAGCTCAACAACTTTGGGAAGTAGAGCTCACAAGTACTATCTAGTATACGGCTACTAATACTATGCTACAATTCAAAGCAACGTAACGTTCCCAGAGATGCACCTTGCAGAATGAACACATAGAGCGGGTTTTGGTGGCCCTTTTTCCCCGTTCGTAATATCATTTAAAACGACTTTCCCTCCACCAGAATATTGACATTTCCCACGCAAATGATCTACCGCCCGAAAAACCACCCTCACGACGACCTTACTGAATATTCTAGAAACACATTCCCACGGCGAGTAACAAATCAAGGCTCCATTTGTTAATCTGCTCTCCGTCCCTAAAAGCAAGTTTCCGGCTAATTCCTAGCTCCCATAACCACCGATATTCGTACTAGAGAGTGAGCTTTAATTAATTAATCCCAATTATTGCAGGCCGAGATGCTAAACGCCGTAGAAGACGTGCCCAGAGGACTACAGAAAATATGCAGCCAAGAACATTGGTCCTTTACCGGCCCCGGGCGCCAAGACTGTGGGTGATTGATCGACTCGGGAGGTGCCATAGCCCCCTGTCGGTGTGGGGTAGTTGAGGCTCTGCGGGGTGCAGGTGAGATGCCGGCGCTGAAACGCGGGCCGGATTACGATCGGGTAGCTAGTGAATATACCACCATGCCGTACTCACCGAGACGGAGTAAAGAGAGTATATATAAAGAACCCATCCTAATCACATTTATATGTGGGGACGGGCGCCTGCATCCATCATCCATACCATATCGCAGGTTTGCAGGCCGTCGTGATCCACACCCATATATATATCGATCTCGATCCAAGCCGGAGGTGAGATTGTAGATATCACATCAAACAGTGCTGGTATTGTAGCAGGCGACTCTAAGATCGAACTTCTAGGGGGTGCGCCAGAAAAAAAAAGGATCTTTACTCATAATAACTGGTTAACAAACACTAGTGGAGATGAGAAGAGAAGGATTACATGTAAGAAAGCGTTGATGTGTGTTAAAGTCCCGGTCCTCTCGTTTTCTTTTTTTCCTTCATTCCCCCCCCAATATCTTAACACCGTTTATTATACCACCACCTATAACCCTAACTATAACCCTAACCCCTCCTACTGAACAGTTTAGGAGATTGATTTCTTCCATTGTGCTTTCAGCGTGGATTGCCTCTCCCCTTGTAATTGCCCGTCTTGGACCGCTATATTGTTTCCTTCTGGAATATCCTGTGTACTGTGTCTCGTGACTAGATCTGGGCTCGGGGTGGGAAGTTATAGACTAGATACAAGATATATACCTGTCCGCCTTCTGTAATATTACCCTAGCTGAACTAATGTAGGCTCTATCGTTAGGGTAGTCACCAGGAAGCATCCGGGAACGGGAGCTCTAAGGCTAGGAAAGAAGCGGAACAGAACCGCAGATCCCACAAGGATAGTCCCGCCGTATCTCGCGGTGATCACACTCTCTACTAACTATCAAAGTGAATCGGGAAATGAATCGTGAAATGAATCGTGCGAGTAAATGGATCAAATGTGACATATAATAAGGCATCAAATAACTATGGGAAAACGAATCAGTAAGTGAATCTTAAGTTCATTCTGTCACTTAAGTTCACACATTTCCCATCTAATTCTCAAAAAAAGAAAAATGTTGATCTTGATGAGAGTTGAACTCTCACTATCTTGAATCTTTAGCCTAGATCTTATCACTTCCGCAAATACTTCATATAATAACATTAAGAGAAAGTAGTAAGAAAGGATTATTGATTGATAATGGATCAGTAAATGAATCAGGTAAGGGAATCAAGTAAATGGATCAAGGAAATGAATCACAGTTTTTATTGCAATTAACGTCGCCCGGAAACGAATCACTTGATCCATTTCCCAAAAACTGCTTCAGTGGGAAACGAATCACTTGATCCGTTTCCAAAGCTGGTAGTGACTCTGACAGGGCTGACCGATGGAATACACGCCCGGGACAGATTTCATCACGAGAATTCCTGAAACCAGGGTAATGTATGTAAGAAAAAGGTAGAAGGTAATTTTAGATGAAATATAGTTACCTCGAACTCGGTAAATATCACTAGGCTATCAAGGGAACTAATTCTGTTTATTGATGAAGTGATCCCAAGCCAAACCACACCACACTGATAGATAAACCAAGCATCTCTGAAATAGCCCTACTGGTCAATTAAGATGACCCCTTCACCATCTGCATTTTGATATGATAACCCCTTGAGAAATCATTGACCGCATGCGGGGATGGAGGAAGTTGACAGCAGCCCGAGTATCTGCACCAAATTGACACCTAGATGAACGACTAAGTCTGCAACCAAACTAACACCCAGGGCATTATAAAATACTAGGCAGGTATATACGTATGCAGGCGGCTCAAGGTGAAGTTGGCGCTACTTGAAGTGGCGGCCGCAGCGAAAGTTCCCCGAGTGATAATGTGTGACTACAGCAACTGTCGCTGTTGGAAAATTCATGCACCTTCCAGGTGGACATGTATAGATAATTCTACCACCCTGCCCGCAAAGATATACAAATCGCAACTCCTTTTTAAAGGTCTGGCAACCCGCGGATATATTTCTCTAGGGTGCGTGGATACCTATGGAAAGAAAACAACGCCACCAAAACACCTGGAAACAACTAGTTTTCCGAATGGGTTGCTGCACCCTTATTAGTCTCCTCTTATACAGCTCCTCTGCTATATAGATATTGCCGGAGTCATCAAAGCCTTCTCCGTTCCCGTATTTCAATACTTCCTTACTCAGGGACTATAGCTCCATATACACCTATGTTCGATGTAATGACCCCCTTGGTGCCCATATGGGGCTAATAATAAACTCGTTCCGAATCATGGGCAGCTCTGCCTCCGTACAGAATATCTGATCTACTCACACTCAGGAAGCTATCTCTAACAGCGCACTCAGCTTATAAGACACCGGGTCATAGGCCATGGTGAACTTTTTATCCATGTGCAGTGCATCGGGGGGCTAGCAAACTGAAATAAAACAGCACACCACTGCTTTGGATCCGTTCGGACACAAACCGGGGGTCTCTCGTGCTTTTTCATTAGGAGAGTGATATGCTTGAGGAATCAATGGATCGGCGTGAGCAATCTTAAACCCCCCGTCTAGGAGCTAGGAAGGTGGATGATGTAGTAGTCAATATCTTATATTTATATATCCTCATAGATGCTACCCCGCCTCTTCTGCCTCTTCCACCTTCACCTCTACCTCTTCCACTTGGCTCCACCGCCCTCCACAACTCTAAGTCACTCCAGCTTCCGGGTACTGCTCCACATTAAGTACATGTATACAGCCCTGTTCGAAAAGTCCTGGCACCCTACTATATTGTGTCTGTTTATGAATTCTAACCACCAACAACCATTTCTCCTACGCATACTCAGAAATTGTTAGGTATGGCCACGACGAAGATATTGTAGCTCTTTGTTACATTCACAGTAATGGGAGAATTAGAAAATAGGAGAAACACCCTCGCGCTTTTGACCCGAGGGTGCCAGGACTTTTCGAACGGGGCTATACATATATAGATCTTTTTAACTAGCTTATATACCGTAAGACTCGAAAAAATTGGCTCTAGGATTGGTTGAAGGGCGGAGGTCTGCTTATAGCGATTTTGATCTCATATGCATAGCCAATCTACTGAGATAATATAACACCATTTTCCGGCGCCTGGGTACGTCACTAGCCCTTGAATCAATGTTCCTGTGTTCTCCGCGTCAAGAGTTTAAGAATATATGGTCTAGGACTGAGAGGGCCGGGCCACAGAGAGTTTATACACAGAGAATTATCGACATGCATGTATATTATGATTTAATACGACTAGTGGATGTCTCATAGCTCTGAAAGCAACTATATGATTATATTCAGCAATAAAGAGTCTGATCTACATGTATAGTTCTTGTTCAAAGGTCCTGGGACAAGGCAGCCGCGAGTTGCCACGGGGCCCGTCCCGGGACTCCTGACACGGAGGCACACCTCCCCGACCCCAAAGTGCATACAGCGCCACATCACGGCCCCTCACAGGTACCGGACCCACCAAGCGTCATCACACCCGCCCCCCTCAATTGTTTAAGCCTTTCCGACACCACTACCATTTCTACACACCCACCCGGCCCCGATACTCCGCCAGTAGCTCCTCCATCTCCGCCGCCCGCGCGCCCTTTACATCCTTCTCCTCCAGCACCGGCACTTGTGCCCCCGCTTCCAGCAGAGACCTTACCGTCTCCACATGGCCTCCCAGCATGGCCCTCATCAGCGGCGAGGGGCCTCCGCAATCCATACCATCACTGGGCACTTGAGGGAGCTCTAGAATCTTCATGACCACGCCCGTACAGCCCAGTGCAGCAGCCTGGCCCAGTAGTTTCAGCGCGCGATCGTAGTCGGACTTGGAGGCCGGAACCCGACAGCAGCCGCCGTTGCAGTGGTAGCACATGACAAAGCCGGACACGACGCCCGTGGCGGCGGCGGTGAAGCGCGCCATGCAGACCTTGTCGAGGAGCGCGTGGAAGGCACGGCAGGCGGCAGAGAGGTCGCAGAGCGGGCGGGGGGGGAGGTGGTCCGCGATCATGAGCAGGAGCTCGGCCGGGAGCCTAGAGAGGTAGGGGTGGCATGGGGATGGCATGGTTAGGTAGGAGGGGGGTCGGGTTTGCGTCATATGTCTTTTTGGAGGGGTTCTGCTAGCCTTTTGGTGGAGCGGTATGGGCAGGAAAGGCGGTGATGGTGAGCTCAAGGAGATGTCAGGTTTCGAGGTGGAGAAGGAGGTGAAGGAGGCAGGAGCGGAGAGGTGAGGAGGCAGCCGGGTGGAGTTTATATCGCCGGAGTGGGCATACTCAGCGGCGGGGCGCCTGACAAGGCTGTGGACAAGCTTAAAGCGCACTGTCGTGGTGGATAAAGATTGGTTGTTATTTACTGACTTGAGAATCCGACAATTTGGTCAAAGCTGATATTCTTGTATGCCTAGAGTTCCGTGATAACTGTTATAGTCCCCACAGGGCGGGGCTGAGTGGATGCATGTACTTGGGTGTGTACCAAAGTTATCAGAACTCGACGACAATTGGTTGGGAATGTGAGTGTGACAGGCTGGGGCTGGTAAGACCTGCCAAGGGTTCCTATCCTGAATTGGGGGAAAATTTATCTACCAGTACCTGCTCTATGCTATTTGGGTACAAATCTGACTGTGTAGAGATAACCTTCAGCAGGCAGCAGTAAAATTGGGGACTAAGTTTTTGCCTCTTAAGTTTCTTGGTTGGTACCGCAGAGTCTCAGGAGTAACGAATCGAACTGGACTGGTCAAATGCCTGTTGAGCCTCAATCTGACAGAGCCGAAGCTTTTAGCTGTCTTGACCAATAGGTAAGTGGTATTCCAGCCCAGTCCAATTTGTTATTCCTGAGATTCTGCGGTATGTCCAGGGTGGGGCAAACTTGGCACTCCAGGCCAACTACAAGTTTCTCCCGGCGGTTCTACCAACCAGGAGCAGTTCTGATCACTTACCCTCACACCAAATTACTTACTTTTAGAGGGTGCGCACATGATATATCGGGACTCTTCGCACACCTGGCGAGTCATGGGTAAATGATATTGACGCCGAGCTAGAAATTTGTATGGTGGAAAGAAGATATTCGAAGACACCCCTTGTGAGTTACAGCCATACATGTAAACACATATATATATGCTTGTAAAGGTTTCCCAGTCCATAAACACCATTCGTAAGGTCCTGGGTGTTCGAGTCCGCAACAGCAGAAAAAGCTGTTCCTAGTCTGCAAGGCATAATCCTAGTTCTATAATCAAAGTACCTAATCTGTCTATACCAGTTGCAAGATTATTATTACATGATTCTTAAACCTCGAGCTCCTGATCATCTTGTATATCTTCAAACAATCGTTTCTGTCTCCATGTCTGACTAGTACTATAATGCTTAATTCTATAAGGTTGAGATCCGGTGACTGGAGAGGTACGTAAGGGATAGTATCAATTTCATTTACTCTATATTCTCTCTGGATTTATTTGATATCTCAAGGATATTGTCATCTAGCCATATATATATACGAGTTCAACCATTACTTACATTATAGGCCGCTGGACTCCATGATACTGCATTCCCTCGCGCGAAAAAAACTGGCCTTTGCCACCTCCGGCACTTGCTTAAAATACGAGCCTGTAGCTACTGCAGCTGGCTACCAAGATGTGGTCTTCCACCTCCAGAAGAGCCTTAATTACCCGCACCCGATATTTCTACCTAAGTTCAACCCTCGTGATCGACCTGAGCGACCCACCTGTAGCTAGTAGGGCTTCGAATAAAATATTTATTTTGAATTTGGGTATAGGTTTCCCACATACAGGCAGAGAGTGTGGTATGAGCCAGGTTTCTTTCTGTTCACATTCTGCAATCTAAATTTCTACAAGAAGTCACCCAGCGAGGTACCTTACCTGCCAGGCAAATGAAGGGGAAATAGCCATATTAAAGCGTCCTAGATGCCTGGAATACTTGACCAATTGATTATCTAATACCGGCCGAAGGCCGGAGACCACTTGTCTTGATATAAATGTAGTGCCTTGATATATCTTTGTATATCCCAGAAAAAGCAAGTACATAGTTCAAGTCATATGCATTCAACGGGAGGCTATAACCTCCGCCTATATTTTCGTGGGGGCGGCAACTGGTTCAGTGTCAAAGTGAGCTTTGAGACGGACCTTACCCCCAAATTCATATTTTCACTGATTCAGGAACGCCTCCATTCCATCTACTCAAATATCTTTCTACTCTGGTAGGGTACAGCCCCACCTCGCCATCTCTTGTGATTTGATATCTTGTACGCCAGGTCACTTACAGTCTCACATATTTGCTATATAGCTGCGAGGGTTGGGAAAGGGGGCGGGGGGTTTAATGGGCAGTCTTCTCTCTGAGGAGGGCGGCGTCTTGGGGGGTCAAAGGATAATATAGGTGGAGGAGGTGAGATAAGAGGCCTCCATCACTCCTCCAATCAGAGATATATAGAGCACGATAAGCCGAGCAGAAGCTCTACCTTGACGGACGAATCAGAAACCAGCGCCCGTCTGCTGCGCCTGGGGCGCAGCAAGACGACACCCCATCCTCGCTCTCGATGATCAGCGTGGCTGAGACAGTATAATATGTAAGGCATGTACTCGCGACAGGTAACAAGTACCCGAAAATGCATGTCCCAATCTGCAGTTTCTATTGGAGTACAAGTCAAAAATGCAGCAAAAACTTGCAGCTGCATATTCGGGTACTTGTTACCTGTCGCGAGTATTTTTACCATTGCATCAAATGTCAATGATGTAGCTTTAGCCAATGACGCTGACATTGAAAACGACAGGTCCCGAATTGAGATTTACATATCTCCGCGCCCCCCCCCCCCCGGGGCCCCCACTGCACCCCGCCGGTGATTTGTTCTGCGGACGACTGGGGGTCACAACTAAAGCCCAATAAACATGCTGTAGAGAGTGCGGATTGTGCGGTCTAGCCAGAGGTTGTTCTATAATATTTGGACAGCAGCTACTTGTGCGCTAGTTGGGTTTGGAATTTTAAGTTCATCTCATACATTTTAGATTAAGAGATATCGGTACACGACAGCTCTTCGTTCCCACCCCCTCCCCCGCTCCACTCTGCCCTGCCTCCACCAAGTGTAGATGCTTAGCTACATGTAAACATGTAACCTTCCCCGGTCCTGTCCCTGCTAGGCCCGGAGAAGTTCTGGCGGAAATAAAAATGAAATTTACGCAACAAACTAAAAACCAAAGCTTCTAATATAACCAAATATTTCCACCAGCGACTACCCAATCATCACGTTAAATCACCACCAACGATCCAGCCAGTTCCGCATGAAGCACTGTGTGCTGAGCCTAGGACAATAATTGGACATAAGGAAGAACAGTTAAATCATGAGACCAAAATAAAAAAACGAAACACTGACAGGTAAAGAAAACAATAGGTTAGGGATAGATATGCGGCGCCGCCCTCTGGTACTTGTACGGCCGCTGAGCTTTCGGAACTCTTGATATTCTAGTAGCCTCCCCTCCCCTTTCCATTCCTCATCCGTCCGCGTTTGGCATTCCTCTCTAACGTGTTGCTGTCGAGGCCCCCCACACTCTCTGGGACACCATCTCCGAATGTCGGTAGAATACTGACTGGATTTTGTCCTGCCGCTGCTGCCGCTGCTGCTCCCCCTTTTTTCTCCTCCGCTCCTTTCCTCTCCCCTCCCCCTTTCCTGTCCCCTCCTCCTTTCCTCTCCCCCCCTACTTTCTTCTCCTCTCCTCCTTTTTTCTCTTCTCCCTTTTTCTCCCGCACCTCGTAGTCCTTGATACGCAGCGTCCCCCCAAACGCAGTTACCTCGCGCGGGATCGTCGCAAGAGGATAGAACGTGAGCAACGCAACCTTCGGGGAAAACATGCGGGGCTTGCAAACGAGCAATTTCTCGATTTCAGGATTATTTTTCACCATCTCGGCGAAGAGCTCTTTTGAATCGGTGGGCTCGCGTGGGTATATCACCTTGAGCACCTTTTGGGGGGTTTCTTTGGTAGCGTGTGCTTCTTGTGCTGGCTTGCGCTCGTTCGCCGCCGGGACTGTTTTATTTTGCGCTTTTTTGTTTTGTGCTTTTTTGTTTTGCGCCGGTGTCGGTGGCTGTGCCGGGGCGCGGCGCTGCCGGTTCACTTGCTGAGCGTGGATGGGATTTGAGGGCCCGGAATCGACAACGTTACTGTTACTGTTACCGTCGGCGAATCCTACCACCGCATCCCTCACTGTATCCTTCACCCAATTGATCGCATTGGTGACTGATGTCTGCGCTGGCCCCCGGGTCCCGTCCGCTCTTGTCTGGGTGCCGAACCCTTTCCCTCTCCCCCCTCCTCCCTCGCTGCCCTCCCCACACCGGCGCCCGGCGGCCGCATCGATCAGCTTTTTGGAAAGGTGCGTCTCGTGGATAACGTCCCCGTCCGGCTGGACCCAGTCCGGGAGTCTGAGACGCTGAAGCGCGCTGTTGTACGTGCGCTGTAGCACATCCCTCGATATGATGTAGACCTCCTGATCCGGCAGTTTCTGTCTGGCCAGTCCCTCACTCACCGTCCTCTGGGTCTCAGATATGAATTCGTCCCGACACTTTGCATACAGCGCCGGGTTGTCCTCGGCCCGCGTATAGTCGCCGTACTCCTTCATGGAGTTGAGGATATGCATGTCCGCCTTTGACCGTACGATGAATGTTGGAATCTGGAACCTCGCGCAGTCCTCGACAATGCGCACGTCAATCTCCTCGAACCGGTCACCGATCGCGAGGACCACCAGGTCAAACACAAACAGGCCCTGGCGGACAAAGTAGTCGTGGTGGGGGATGCGCTGCGTACCGGCGCCCGGGACATCGTACCAAACCATCCACTGGCGAGGCGGCGTGGTTCCCGGGTCCGGATATCGCCCAATCTCGAGGGTCGTCTCTGTCGTGCCCGCCTTTGCGGCACCGAGCTCCTTATTGCGCAGGTTACGGAAAGCGTTAATGAGCGACGACTTTCCGGAGCCCGCCCTACCGACGATGCCAAAGTGGAAGTTGTTGCGGTCGTACTGGGTTCTCTGCATGGCGTCCTGGAATTCCTCCCTGGTGGGCCACCGCAGGGGGCCAAACACCCCGCCGCCGCCTCCGCCGCCCGCTCCCTGTTCCTGCTTGTCTCGCTTCTCTTTCGCCTCCTTCTGCTCCTGCTCCATAATCTCGAGATTCTGTAGTCTTCTTGTCAGCTCCCGGGTCTCCCTTTCGAGTTTCTGGAGCGCAATCCTCGCATCCTCCTCTTTCCGCCGAGCTTCCTCCTCTATGGCCTTTTTCTCATCTATGGCTCTCTGACGTTCCGCCCTCAATCTCACACGCTCTTCAGCCGCTTCCCGCTCCAGCCTCATCATTTCATAATTCGCGGCCGCCTCCCGCACCTCCCGCGCCGCCAACGCCCTAGCACGCGATAGCTCCCTCTCCTGTCGCGTTCTTTCCGCGTCCGAATACTGCACGGCTGCCTCGCGCGCCTCCCGGGCCTCTCGAGACGCTTTTATTCTGGCACGCACCGCCTCCGACTCCTGTCGCTTCTTTTCCGCCTCGAGTGCCCTAGCACGCTCTGCGGCCGCGTCCTGCTCCGCCTTCACTCTATTACGCTCCAATACCGCCGCCCTCGCCCTAGCACGCTGTACCTCCTCCTCCTGCCGCTTCCTCTGCACCTCCATCGCTTGTAGTCTTTTCCGCGATTCCTCCAGCTTCGCCGCGCACCGCTCGCGCTCACGTTCTTCGGCCGCCTGGCGCGCTTGGTACTCGTGGTGGCGCCTGATATTAGAGACTGTTTCGTTCTCCTTGCTAGGGCCCCTGAGGAATACGCCGATAGCGATAGCAGTCGATAATGCAACAGCGCCGAGAATGAGGGAGGCCATGTGGGGGGGTAGTATCTCTGGAGCCGTGTGGGTTAGCACTTTCTAGTTGGGGGGTGATTGGGAGAGGGACGCGGACCGTCAGAGATGGGGGGATATTCCTGTTTCCCCTCGATGGCGGTGGGCGGGTGATGGGTGTGTATATATATTTATTATATATATACCTGGGAGGAAAGAAGGAGGTGTGGGAAGGGGGGAGGGGGAGGATGTCCTCTGTGTGTGTTGTGTTGATAATGGAGTAGAGAGAGAGAAGGAGCTGAGGAGAGCTGAGATGGAGGCTTAGGGGCAATACCCGACTGGGAAGTGAGGCCAGATTTTCAGGCAAACCACTTTGAACGACCAGTAATCTCCCCCTTTTCGCCCTGGGACCAGATTGAGCGGTGGCGGCGGGAACATAGGTGGCGCGGTTGCAGAAGATGAGACACGGCCCACATACATGTAGGTACACATACATGTAGGTACACATACTGTAGGTATTATAGTCTAGGCTGGTAAGGTAAGAAGATTATCGTACTGTAGAAACAATATAGAGGTGTCCTAGTGGCTCATAGATAGCCTCGTGTCTGCAATTAATATGCAATTATTAACTTTGTCTCGCGCTGTGGGGAGAAATACTACAGGATTTATTACCAGTGCCAACGTCAACAACATTTGTCGGATTCTAGCTGGTGATCTGGCTCAGGCCAAGACTAGGCCCAACTTTGTTGTTGTTTCATGCGTGTGGGCATCTCAAGAGGGAGGGTATATTCTATTGATCTATACGCTCAACCTCCGAAAGCGCCTGGCTTAAATGTTTAATATCACAGGGCACGAGTATGCACATCTCTCGGTTCTGTCTCCTCCCTTTTATCTCTTGGACATATGAAATCGCCAGATAGGCAGCCCAGACCGTGCATGCACTGAGTTGGGTATATTCGTTACTCTTAATGGTTGATAATGACGATAGAGCCAATCAAGAATGGCTTTTACCTAGTTGCTTTACAGTCACTTTCGAAAAGCTGTGGAATAGGTCAGGGTAGTCTGTACAGGACCATCGCCTGACTGGTCGTGAATTTGACAATTTCTGATAGTCCGTTGCAATAGGCCGTTTTTACACAGGTTTTCGCAAGCGACTGTAAGCTTTTATTAGCTCAAAGCTTCATCTGTCCAACGAGCAGCGTAGTACATATTCCAAGCTCGTTCCCACCGCGAAGCCTGAGTAAGGATTCATCACCAGGGGACTGAGATATATATCTTGGTGTTCGCGGTGGTATATATATAGATTCTTTTCTCAAACCCTCATGTAGCATTTGGTCACCGTAGATATCGTCATCGATATATATGGTCACTCAGAGGCCTTGTAGAAGCCTCGAGTTCATTGAGCTGATCCGGAAAACTAATTATCAGACACGGTTTATACTAGACTAGGGCTAGGGCCAGGTACGGACATGCAGTTATATAAGCTCGTGGTGGTGGAGCCATTGGTGGAGGAGCGAGTCGACAGGCGGCGAAGGGGGCTTTTAGCTTTGGTGTGGGGGGTGTATTTGGCTGCCTGTGCGGGGTGTTTGGGCTGTTTTTATTTTTAGGGGGGGGGGGTTGGCCGCCCGGTCATTTGCTAATTATCTGGTGGAATGCGGCCCTAGCTGCGAGCCCAGTTGGATAGGCATTTCCCCCTGGTGTAGGTATATGTTTCCTAGAATACAAACGCATTTACCGGGGTCGATTGGACAAAAGGTACGTCTCACCCTTAAGGTGTCTCCGGATAGATGAGCCAGACGAGTAATATGAGCTAGATTAATCGGGTGTTTGAAAGTAATTTTCGCTGTCTTCGTGATCCATGCACGACGAGTTAACCAAGTATTCGAAGGACTCGCTCACCCCCACCCCGCACCCTTTGAGAGGTCTGGACCCAAGAATGACAGTAACCGTATTATACACAATTCTCACCCAACGCACGCACCCTTGTGAGGAAAAGATTTCCACCAGGATCGGTGCTTGCGGCGGTTCTTTGGTTTATCAGCTGGGCGCCGGTTTTGTAGGATAATTTGGAAGAACAGTAGTTCAGTTCAGTTTTGTCTTCTCAATATTCAGTTAGGTTTTTGGCTTTGTGAGAGCCGGTTTTGTGTACAAAATATGAACACCTTATCTGACCCTGAAGATCTTTGTTGTCTGTCTATTGACAGGCTAGACCTTGAAACGGTTCCGATTCGGCCGGTCTAGCTGAAGGACATCTCTACCCAGCCCACCCCAGCTTAGCTCAGCCCTATACAGAAAGCGGGCGCCGATTACAATCGTTAAAACACTGAGTCCACAGCAGCACACCTCAAGCAATACAAAGCCATAGGAGTGTGGCCATGGCGCGATTCCCGGCCCCACTATCGAATAACCACTACACCACCACCACTGAATCCTCTCCGCCCACAGATACAGTAATCTACAGAGGCCTACACCACATATTCATCTCCACACACCCCATCAAGGGTACCGCCATCTTTATTCGGGCACCTCTAAAGTGGACTCTCACCAGAGTTTGGCGTCGGCCATAGTGTGGCAGGGAGCAAAGATTGCTTACAATATTTAATGCCACTTCCCCTACCTCCTTATAGGCTAGTAAGGGTATATAGTGCTATACCAAGGTTGTCTTTGAACATGCGAATAACCAGCCATATCAGCGTCAATGATAATTCCTGGAGAAGTTATAAGCTGGCCACGGGGCTGTCGAGCTCCCTCGCTAACACTCTCCGCGGGGGGCTTTGGTGTTTAGCAGGAGCAGTGTCAACCGGAGACTGTTAATACCATTTCCGAACTTAGCAATAGATAATTCCGGATAACTGATTACCCGTATACCACTTGCTCTTTCACAGTCGTTCCTTCGAAAGCAATTGACGGCGCCCCCCCCCCCCCCGGCCGCGCTAGAGGAGCACTTCACGCTGCGTGTCGCACTCTCGCTGTCTGACTCGTGGTAGATCAAACGGAGTTACTTTAGCCTTTGGTTCAAGAGCGCAGAATGTAGTGGAATTAGACTGTGATGTGGGAAGTTACTTTGGTGGCAGTGATGGATGCGTCATTTTTTTAATTATCTATGTGGATCTGCACCTCAGTCTCGTCTCACACTAGTCTAACGCGTACAGTCGAAGTGCCCCAATTGTCTGTTCACCAAATCCTCCTTACAGGCGGTCCTCATACCTCGGGACTAGCCGCCTATGGTTAGGCCCACGGAATCGTGCCGTGGTCATAGGCTATCACTCGATCATGATTTAGCACTCGACAATACCCGTCAATGGTACCGGGGGGGGTTTTTTTTCCGACCTAATTCGGTCACCATTCCACATGGTAGAATAATAATGTTTTTACGCCGGCAGATGTTGTGCTGATATTGGAAGTATTACTGGAGTTTTGTCCCTAGCGTATCTTTTTGCGTTATCGTTGTTGTCTTGTCAAGATTGGTGACTATACTGGGACTAGGAGTAGATCTGCACATAGGCAAGCACCACGGTTATGAACCAGACCAGGCGGAATTTAGGTCTAGAACCAATGCTAGTACTAACCCCGATTTACACTCAGCCTTAGCCCTCCCTGTCTTATGTCCCATGAAGCGGACAGGCCCGGGAGTCAATGATCAAGCATAAACAGGTACCTATCCATGACACCAGGACTTTAGGTTAGTATAGTAGGAGTTTAGTATATGCGTTATTATAAAGGGTCAAGTGAGGCGAGTAGGAGGAGGTGTGATGGGGTTTAAGGTGCCGCGCCCGTGACCTTAAAGGTGGCATATTGGTTGGTTGATACTTTATATATGCATGCAGCTTAAAGGTGACATAACATCTTAATATGGGAAGATATCAAAAATCTATAAGAGAAAGTTATAGGTATAACGGTAAATATCTTACATTTCGTAGGTTTTTTGTATCTTGTCTAGTTGAAAAGTTATTAGCGATGCCATTAACCTATTTTTGTATGTGTAGAGTGCCAAGAATCGGTGAACTGGAACAGTGTTATCCCTTAGCTGTCAGTTGCTGCCCCCTATAATACTATAACAGGGGCAGAGGTTTGTATAGGAGATCAGCTATCTGGTAAGGCAGATAACAAGATCTGTTGCTAACCCTTGCTCCTTCTGGGGGGGACAGCATTTACTGACAATCTAAGGGATGATACCCATTTATCCCCCTTCATTACAGAATTGCAGCTAAGGTGTGGTTTCCGGCCATATTTAAAAGTGGCTGGTGGGCTACCATGCTCTAATTGGTTTAAGAGCATTAGGTGTAGCTAGTATCGTCCCAGCTGAGATACCGACATGCCGCCTCTAAGACGCGCACCACACTCGAAGTGCTATATATACCGTAGTACGGCACGCAAGTTCGGCTACACTCAAGTTTGAGGGTATGCTAAAGTTGGGGAATTGCCGAACAAGCATTATTTGGGTACTGTAGTTGATTGCAACGTGGAGTTCCACTTCCCCCAACTTCGGTACACAAATACGAGTATAAGGTGTGTTGTTGACAAGGATGGATTGTTATAAGTTAGCCCTCAACCTGCCTTATTAGGCCTAGCTCGTTCCTTGAAAGGGATTGATTGGCGCGTGTGGAGCGCTAATTAGGCAGCCAACATTTATAAGCGGCGCGGCTATATGTTTGTGCGATTGGTGGCTTGGCAATCACGTGGTTCTCTTGGCGGAGAGTATAGGCGGGCTCAGTCTCCTCTTTCTTTTGTTTGTCGTCAACAATATCATCATTCACAATCATTCACAATCGTTCTAGGGTAAAGTTTCTTCCTTCGAGCTAGTGGATCGTGAAATAGTGAAACCTCCATCCCTCCACCTATAATCTAAAATCCCCTTTGACGTTCAGCCTACAGCGTGGTACTTTGTTGCTTGTGCCAAGACTGGCCCGTTTGGTGCCCCCCGCCATATAACAAACCTCTATGTGCTGGTCTTCTTTTACCAATTCATAGGCATACTTTAATAAGAAGTATCCCATCGAAAAATGCCAACTTGATTATCTCGTGGCTAAGGGGCAGAAATGAGCCCCGGGTAGACAGCTCCACCACTCACTAGGACATTCCCCTCTTGCATGCAGACAGTTAATATAATCTTTAGTGGTTGAGAATTGGTACGGAAGTCGGTTGGGTCGTAGATCCCCTTCTTATTATGTAAACTGTCCGGGTTGGGGGGGGGAGGGGGGTGCTTGGTGAGGAGTGGAGCCGTATATTTCCTTTAATGGCTAGTTCCTGATTGGATTCACTGTTAAAGATTGCTTGTTTTTATGGTGGTTGTACTCGGGTTAGTTAAGAGGAATTTTGATATTCACCGCTGTGGTAAATGCCGATGATTCGGCTATATCTCGCCCTAACTGCAAATTGAATCCCGCTTGCATACTCTCATGTTCAGGTTCTATTTGCGTACCGACTACCAGTACTATATCAAGATTCTTTATCCCCGCTGCGAGTCAGATAGCTTAGGTTGGTGGGAGGTGTGCCCACCTAAAGTTGGGAGAGCTTTGTCATACTAACGTGTTTCACCGGGAAAGCAA
The DNA here is from genome assembly GCA_024713865.1 of Morchella sp. 2016-72. NCBI lineage: Eukaryota > Fungi > Ascomycota > Pezizomycetes > Pezizales > Morchellaceae > Morchella > Morchella sp. 2016-72. The sequence goes on along the minus strand of JAMJEY010000026.1, from coordinate 10,900 downwards.
TCATCACCGGGTAAGCAATCAACTATGACAACAGGACTTTAAAAATTTCGGATTTTGAGGCTGGAGCAAATTAAGTGTCTAGAAACACCCTTGAGATGTCTTTTGAATTTGCTAAAGTTGAGTGTTGAAGGATGGTTGTCATAATACATAATTTCTTCCCCTCCTTTTGGGTCTTTTGAAAGTACCCCCACCACACTATCCTAAGTAATTATCACCCAAAAACAACAAAAAGTACTTCCAACATATTTGGCTTCGTATTAGACTGAACTTCAGTCCTACCATCCTTCATCAACGGGGCCCGATTGCTTTCCCGGTGACGATCGCTTTCCCAGGGAAACACGTTAATCGACTCTATACTAGGATTCTAACTTTCTATTATATGTTGGGCATCATCGCCGGGCTTGGAGATCCTACATTGAGCCCTACACGCATCGTGGGTCGTGTAACTCCGGTTGCGATTGCTAGGGGTCAACGTGCGTTTGCTTGTCTGATAGTTGATGCAGTCAAGGCAGGTTGCTTGATTGGAGATTTTCAGTCCTGCCTGCTTTCTACTCTCAAAGTGAAATGGAAACCCCTGCGGCTAGGATTTGGCTCTGGGCGCGTAGGCCTGCAGTCCTATCGGCGGGTGGAGCATCTTGTAGGTGTAGGCTGACAAATCTAGTCGCCCATGGTGCCTCAGCAAACCCCTAGGTGGCAACGACTAAACTGGCCCTCACCTGTTCTCCGGAATCCTATGAACGGCTGTACTGGAAGACGGATTACTAAACACTGAGTATTTATCATAAGCAGATGCAACTTCAGCTGATACGTTTGCTATTCAGTTGGAAGGTGGATGTTCGTGTCAGTTGAAAGCCCTTGGTTTATAAACCGATTCGCTAGCTTGGATCTTTGGGATATTTTCTATCCCGGGCAAGACCAAGATGAATACATAGCCCATAGGGGAGAATACTTGTTCATGGTGCAGACTACATTGTATGTAGTATATATTGTAAGATAGCTGTGGTGGTGAAGTTTCTCTCATTGGTAACTTAGTATTGCTTTCCTGTTAGTAATGGGCGTGGCTATGGCTCGTTTCATAGGCCGTTAAAACATATAGGTTCTCCGACTTCTCAAGAACACAGTGATAGACAAAATCGATAGTTTACAGCCCTAGATTTTTTCAGAAAGCAGTGAAATCAACAGGACTGAAGTATATATTCCCAATACCCCGATATTTAGAGGTTTCGGTGTTTCATCAAGTATTGTGGGGGCTGTAGGGCTCCCTGATTTTGCCGGGGCCCTGTGCGGGTCTTGGGTCTTGGCGGGATTTTCATGATCATCCAAGCAAAATGTTTTAGGATTACAGAGGTAATTAATTTTGGAGTCTAGGACCTTTGGGTGATATTTCTGGTGGTTAGTATGCATATAACAACTTCCTGCGTGTTATATCTTAGAACTATGGGCGACAATGCAATTTGAAAAAGGCGGATTCCAGTAGCGGTTTGTGGCGTGGTTTTGTTTCGTAATGATGACTTACCGGAAATTCTCGAGAAATCCACTATCCCCGCATCGCTAAATCTTAATTCCGGGTGAGAAAAAGTATGTATCTGCATGAACTCCTGGAGTTTAATTCGCCAATTCGCCTTGGTTCGGACTTACCACATACAAATACGGAGATAGTGGATTATTCGAGAATTAACGGTATGTCTGCGGTATGTCCCCAGGGTGTTGGAAGGTGATGCACATTTTGACTTGACAACGCTCAAGCTACGATATCTTATCCTAATACACCAGGGTCCGTGAATTCACACCACAGTACTGAACTTCTCTACCATGCCTAAGGATGCATGGTATTTGAGTAGAAAGTATCCGCTTTCCAGGTAAGAGGTCACGGCTAGGTAGCAAAAACAACCCAGAGAATTAGCATTTGTGCCAGACCTTTTTATTTTATTTTCTCATGTTCGTTCTCTGCGGTTTTGTATCACAGGAACATACAGAACTGGTATAGATAACTCACCTCACTAGGGGAGAACTGTATTAACAGATTAATTTAACAAACAAACAAAAACTAGAGGGATTGTCGGGATTAAGTAATAATTCTTTTCATGATAATATGACTCTTGACACCTAGGCTGAGCCCGCACCGGATGTGCCGACGTAGTCGTTTCGGATTTTGGGAGCGGGCTGAGGCTCAGGGCGGACGGTAGCTACCTCTCTTCCTTTTGGTGACTGGTAGGTGCTTGGGAGGTTCTCAGGGGTTCTTGGTCCTTGCTCTATCCATCCGGGACATTAATGGTTGGGACCGACAGGCATCAATGCCCGGGCTTGCATCTACGGCTGCTATCAGCAAGGAGCAGTGCTTCCTTACCATGTCATTGGTCTGGTATATCATTGAGGCTAGTTGAGGAATCTGTGTGACGTGTCTGGCGTGGTACTAGATGTAGTTGAACCTGATAAAGAGAATATAGTGAGGCAATTGATACTGTGGGCGGGATTCGCTTACAGTCGCTTTCGAAAAGCTGTGGAATAAGCCAGGGCAGTCTGTTGCAACGAACTATCGGTAGGGTACGGGACTATCGCCTGGCTGGTCGCGAATTTGACAATTTGATCTTTCCATGCGGTAGTCCTGTCCCCTATCGATAGTCCGTTGCAATAGGCCATTTTTACACACTACCCCAACCAACCCTGCCTTAATCGCAAGCGACTGTATTGGATGTGCAATGGTTTCTATACGTTGTTTCTTTTCCATGTCCATTGATTAATGGGTTTTATCATAACTCGTACTGTTATTTACTTTATATAACTTCTAAATAATAACAATCCAATCTGACTTTATATGTCATGAATTATGATATTGTAAGCTTTTGATACCGATGAACAGGCAGAGATTATCACTTATGCATTAGCGTGTCCTATCCAACTAATAATGTGAGAATTCTGGATCACGTCTAAGTATTTCAACGGCTGATAAACGTGGCAAACAGCTTACAAAAACTGAGACCTCATGATACTACCTAGAGAATCTCTACCTGTCTCAATCATCCGGGCGATAGGTGTATTTGGTTTCAAACTGCGCCCCCCCAAGACTTCAGCCCCCCCAAGACTTCAGCCCATCCGACAGGCACCTAATAATAGCTTTCGTTTTTCACCGGCGGAGTTCCGCTCTCAGACATCCATAGTAGGAATATGGATTTTTGGGTTATTTCCCCATTAGGCTTCCCCCTATCCACCTCATTTTGGTCAATACCTGGTGCCCAAAGTTTCACTGTTCCCATGGAGCTTGTTGTTTCCTGTGGGGTTCACTGTTGTGTTCCGTCGTAGGATATAAGAGACCTATTTCTAGTCTTTCTATGTATCAGCATAAATCTTATGAAAGATGAAAGTAAACGTGTCGGAATATACACCCTTGGATTTGCCAGTTGCCCGTCGAGAGCCTCAGCCAGACCGGAGCAGGGCTGAGATTTACCAATGATATACAACATTGCAGTCATTTTCTAATTCGACTCTGTGCTGCCTATTTAGTGATAGGAGCTGTGTTTAACAGCATGGGTCCTCAGACACTGGCCTAGTGGGTGAATGCCTTGGTTCTATTTATGCAGTTAGGCTTCCACTTTGTGTACCCCACATTTCCGGAAACGTTACATGTAGTTATCGGATGGAGCACCTGCTAAACTGGGTTTGGCTCTGACTGTGAATACTTCCTTTGGTGGTGATGATCTCCGCTTTTCCCCGACTGTTTAGCTGACGCTAATCCTAAATTACTCTCTGCTCTTTCAGCTCCCGACAAAATCGCGTTATGGCACTCTATTAATCTAACAGCACAAAATTTGTAATTGGCTGATTCGATCGGGGCTAACTCTTGGCGAGAAGGGCGCGATACGCGCCCCACAACAATTTCGTTCGTAGATAGGGGTAGCAGGTTTGAAGGTTTAATTTAATTCCCCCCAGGTATGTACTATACTAATAGCACGCCGGCCTTACCTGTCCGTCATCTTGGTACCACGGGAAGACATGTCGTCGAAGATTTTTCGCATCTCGGGCCTTCCTCTTCAAACTGACATCGACACGTTGCGGAACGCTCTTCATCTACAACAAGAGGGTATTAATCTAAAAGCAACAGTGTCTCCATGTTGTTCCGACCCTACTACAAAAGTCGCTATTGTGGAATTCCATCCCCACCCTCCATCTTACTTGAAGGATGTAGTTACCGGCAATAAAACGGATTACCAGATTCAGATGAATGACGAGTACGACTTGAATATCGACATGAACTTTTATGGGCTCACTCAATTATATGGCACCCCACATAAATCATATATTACTACAGAGTAGGACACTAATAATCTACCTGGCCCACTACCCTAATGCGGGAACGCAAGATCTAACATTATCCAAGTATTGTGGCAGTGACAGGCATTGCCGGCCATGCGTTTGGGTCGTGGCGAGGGAAAGGGGACTTACGACGAATGTGGTTGCAAGACTTTCTCAGAAAAGACTTACCGAATTGTAGAACCATGATCTTTGGTTACGACTCAAAGCTGGATAGCCCTGGAACGCATGAGATTGAGGATTACAGAGACAATCTCCTGACCGAATTAAAGAAAGCCAGAAGGTCAGAGGAAGTGAGTACCGCAAGTTTCACATTGGTTTAGATTCATTAGAGCAAAGGGGAGATTATGTCTTTTACAGGAGGATGGATTGTCGCACGTGGTTTCAGGTCGGGTAGTACCTCAGATCTCGAAGTGGAGGTTCCTGGAAGTTTACTGATCCTCGTCCCTCCACTATTCTCGTGTGTCACAGTTCACATAACCTCCGGTTATTTATTTGTCACAGTTCCAGCTGCCGTACCAGCTACAGAACAGGCGGCTAACAACTGATACTAATAGGAGCGCAACAGACCTATAATATTCATTGGTCATAGTTTTGGGGGAATCATTATTACACAGGTAGGTCTCTTTTAGGATGAAGAAAGAGATAGGAGATCCCCGGGAACGGTAACATAGGGTTGGATGAATAACTATATTACAAGGCTCTAGTAAAAGCTCAGGACTTGGGTGTGGACCCTGCTTCAGACCCAGATACTCATGCAATATATAAGTCAACCTACGCTACCATTTTTTTCGGCACTCCACATCGTGGTTTCAACGTTAAGAGTCTCACCAAACTGGTTGACAAGAGAAAATCGGGAGAAAGACTTGCACTCCTAAACTCGATTCAAACTGGCTCCGAGATATTAAAAGAGTGTTTAGAAAGATTTCTCACGTTTGCAGATCAGCTTAAAGTAGTGAGCTTCTATGAAATGATAAAATCACAAATGCCGGAAAAGGTAAGATTTGCGTGTGAAGTGGGGGTTTAGGCAAAGACTAATCAATATTTAGGTTGATACGGGGTACGAAAGGATAGGCCCATATGAACTTTCAGTTCCTAAAGAATCCGCTTTGCTTAACCTCTACGGGGTTGAAGTAGCTGTGGGTGTGAATAAGGACCACACACAACTCGTTAAATTTGATAATAAGCAATGTTCGGCTTACAGCGACACTATCGTTCATCTGAAAAGATTTGAGAGGGATATATCTCCACAGAAGACCGGTACTTAATTAAATCCTGGGACTGGTAACCGTTTCTCTGCCTTGAACTAACTTTTAGTTTTACAAGCCCCTCTCCCACATGCACAGGAATGGGTAGAGATAAGCCGGCATTGCTCCCAAGACACCTCCGGGGGTTTCATTGCCGCCTTTCACGCCATCGAGAGTCAAGACGTTGATCAGCTTGCTAAGTTATGTAAGTCAGATGTACTAAATATTAGAAACATCAACTTGAGGCATGACAACGATTCAACCTTACTTCACATAGCTATGTTGATGGGGGGTAAAAGCAGGGCCAAGATGGTTGAGTGGTTACTTTGGGCAGGTGCGGGTTGGATGGCCAAGAACAGGAGGGGAGTAACACCTTTTGTGCAGGTAGCAATGAAAGAGCCGAAGAACACTGTACGTGAGCTCTTACCACATTGGATGGACAAAAAAACTCTCGGAAAGGATCAAAGAGGATGGTCCCAACTACATGTTGCAGCAGCTTACGGCAATTCCCATGCGGTCGGAGTCTTGATTAATCTAGGGGTGGATATTGAAGCTAAGAACGATGACATGTCTACCCCACTTCATGAAGCCATTAGGAGCGGAAACATATACACGACGCAGGTGCTTTTAGCCTCTGGGGCAGTTATCGATGCAAGGAATATGAACGGTATGACAGCATTGGATATAGCGGCACATTATGGCAGGGAGGATCTAGCAAAGCTTCTACTCAATAATAAGGCGGATGTGACAGTGACTGATAACGAGAAATGGACACCACTTCATACAGCCTCCTCCAAAGGCCATGATTCTTTAGTGACGACATTGCTACAACACAAGGCGTCGATTGACGCAAAGGACTCGCAAGGCCAGACGCCTATCTATCTGACTGTAAAAAATGGACACCAAGAATTGAGTAGAAGGCTACTACACGAGGGTGCTAACCTGTCAGTCTCCGATAGCCAGGGGCGGACAGTTTTGCATTACGCAGCAATAACAGGAGATGATTATGTGACCCAGATATTGCTAGAAAATGGTGCGGATGCCATGGCAGCAGATAAGTCAGGGAAGACACCTTTACATTGCGCAGTCAAGAGTGGGCACAGTGGCGTGGGTAGGGTTCTTCTCGATCTAGGAACGGCGGATGTCGCCTCAGTCGACCACAAAAAACGCACACCGCTACATCACGCAGCAAGGAATGGTCATACTGGCTCGGTCAAGTTGCTTCTGCTATACAATGCGCCCATAGAATCAAAGGACATCCAGGGGTCAACACCACTCTTGCATGCTGCCAACTCTGGCCACGGCGCTACGGTCAAGATTCTTCTAGATAAAAAGGCGGATATCAACGCTAGGGACGATCAAGGGTGCAGTGCGCTTCATTTGTCGACAAAACAGGGACATTTGAAGGTGTCGATTCAGTTAGTTGATGAAGGCATAAAGGTGGATACGACTGATGTGAACGGCCAGACAGTATTGCAAATCGCGTATGAGGAGGGAAACGATGAGTTAATAAGAGTGCTGGAGAAGAGGGAGGTTTCTAGTAGTAGAGACCAGGTTTTCAGGGGGGAGGAAGGGGCTACAGAAAAGAAAGGAACAAGTCGAAGTAGAGGCATGGATATAGGGAAGGCATTTGTTGATGAGTTCGAGGCGGACGAAGATGACATCTCTGCCACAGTCTTTTACCTTTTGATTCCTGTTCTTGTGGTAGTAGCGTTGTTCACGGGGTAGTTTTTTTTTTGTTTACATCATTAATTGTATGTTCGTGGGGTAATCATATGTGGTAAGGCTGGTTGTATATAGGAATTAAATAGGTATGTAACTGGATACTCGATAAGCCGGGTCAGGGGTGGGGGCTGGGTGACCCAGTCGGCTGGTAGTATGCACCTTAGATTAGTGGAGAGATTACTGGGGGTGGGTAATGTACTGAGCTATAGGTAGCAGCTGGGGGGTATTGGAGTGCAGTTTGGTCTGACTGCGGTTTACTACAAGAATATGCAGTAGCGCCGGCTATGGAATTTCGGTTAATACCCTAGTAATGCGGTAATAATACAGTATTGGTATAGATATCTTATAAAGCCCGTTTAATTCGGTATTCTTGACTCAGTTGGGCGGTCCTATGGTGGTAAGTTCGCCCCGCTTTGTCATGCTGCGGTGATGCCCTTGGTCTCGTTCCTTCTCCATGTAAAACCCTCCACGTCCAATCATGAGCGCGAACCTGGCTGTGGATCCAGCGATCGCCTTTTTCCTTCATGGCTGTACTGGACCAGGTTAACTAACCCTGGCCAACAACCAAAACAATGCACCCCCCCAACTTCCGCTACTTGCCTTAGGGGTGGTATGACAGATCTAAGCTTCCCACTCAATCACCACCGAGTGCTAGAGATACTGGGCGTTGAATAATGTCATTGGTCCTTGGTTCCCCAATAGTTTGCAGAAGATAACCGTCATCTGTGAGTACGGGGGCCCCGGCTCAGCGCCACACTCAGTGCGGGGTAGTAGTATCTGCCCCCGATTGAACCTGTTCCTACTAGTTCTCACGTTGGGCTATGATTTAGGGAGCTACTCTAGTATCATTGCGAAATCATGGAGGGCAGAAATCTAGAACGGATTCAGCTCAAGGTGCTAGTGAGAGACTTGTTAAAGTCAAACAAGAAATAAAGAGCCCAAGCATGGGTGGGCCTCACGTCTAAGGGCGTCGGTTATATAGGGTTCAGGATAGGCAGCCCGGGGGATTCTCGGCAGGCTGGGCCGGGACTGGGATTTGTTTGATGGGATGGGCTGGGCAATGGAGACTCGGGATTTGGCCCGGGCGAAGTAGGTAGGCTCGGTCTCTAAAAGGTTTATATACTAATATGTCCTTGAAGAATACCTTCAATTTACTTTATATCCCTCTGTATATTTTGACTGTTACAGCATGGAACATGTAGAAGAACACTCGTAGTACCTAGTCATACTAGCCCGGGACTCAACTGGGCTATCTGCCTTACATCGAACTCTAGTTTGAGACTCTGACCTGGGCGAAGTGAATTTATGTATGCTTATGGCTAGGTGGGGAAGGGGGGCTGGGTTGGCTGGACGCTACTAACCTATGGGAAATGCCCTGTACATGTACCAGCGGCGGTGGTACAGAAAGATGTGGTGGGGGGAATATACTATATGAATATGAATCGATCCCTCATGGCAAAATTAATTGGGGCTGGACCTGTTTGCCACATTGGTTAGATTGAATAGTGTATGTATCTATACTAATACATTGCTCTGTTTGTAATATCTCTGATAAATAATACCTAACTGTAAAATCAAATAATTAAATGCACGTCTAGTAATGACTTATTACGTTCGTGAAAGCATTATAACTCCCCAATGACTCCGCCCACCACTTTAAAAGCCACATAGCGTGTTTCACCATGAAAGCAATCCACACCATGAAAGAAATCATCATGTGGGTCAATGATCCGCAAGTAAAGAACATTATTCTCGCACTTGACTACATGGTATTAATACTTAGGGCCCGTTTGGCAACAGGCCAAAACGGAGTTTTCACCCCTGTAAACCCCATTTCAACGATCTGTTTCTTAGGCCTTGATCCTTGCACACTCCGTTTTGTCTGGTTGCTAAATGGGCCTGTAGTGTTCTCTCCTATATGATAATTTTTGGCCGCTCAGGGAATCCCGTGAGCAAAAGCTGTAGTATGTCTCAAAGCTCCTGCCACTGACTATCGGTCAAGTGCTCTGGTTGAGAACTCCATCTAGTAGCCAACTAGTGCTCCTTGCTATGCTTCAAACCCACGAGTCTTAAGAACCCATAAGATGGGTCTAGTAGGACATTGAGATGCCTAGTATCCGCCTTGCGGTCGGCGTCAGCACGGTTGGCCTCGCGGCGCAAATGGTTGATCTTGCCAAACGAAGGCCTAGTTTGTCAGTGCGTCAGGCGTAAGCCACATCTGAATTGATTTCTTGGCGAAACCAGGCAGCTTTAGCAGACGAAGGGATAGTATATAGTTATAGTGTCTACCATCTCTGGGTAGTGAGAATCAGCTATTTTTTTTTTTAGAGAGAAAGTAAAAGAGAAGGTTGCATATTAACCATTCATACCTCAACTACCATCTCATAGGCGATCATGGAGCTATATGGCCTCTTTAACATAGTAACTCGACGGGGTCTGATAGCGGTGTGGGTGTGGTTAATGAGATTGATTAATGTCAACGAGATAGGGTAGATCTCTAGAAGGGTACCTAGGGTGGGTTGAAGGCAACCTCGCCTCTATCAAGTGTTCTAATCCCCTAACACAACACAATACAAGCCTAGCACCCCGATATAGCTAGCAGCGCAATGAACGGGAACGAAGGCTCCTCACCTTATTTCGCGAGGCGAAATAGATTTCAAGCGATATTCAAGGAACACAGCGTAGAACATATGTATACCGCTAGTGGGGAGGATGTTTTTATGGGTGATTTGAGTACTGAACAGTGGAGAAATATTCAATGCGTTGGCAAAGGCGCAGCTGGAAGCGTTTGGTTACAAGGCGAAAGATTATCTGGAAAGATGAGAGCGGTCAAGAAAGTTCCCCGTGACCAAACTTCAATGCGAGCTCTCTCGTGAACTTCGTTCCTTGATCGCGGTCAGGGATGCAAGTATGAAATTTAAACCTATATCCCATTCAATAGTCTGGTTACTAAGAAATCAGTGTGAGCACATTGTGGAATCTTTCGGCTGGTATCAAAGTGTTGATTTCTATTTCATAGCAATGGAATAAGCCAAACATGCTGATCTGAAACGGTACCTCATGGGTGTGTAAAGGGATATCTCAGAAGTCACTAAGATATGGCTAATGCTAAGCGATAGTTCTGTAGCTTTTAAACTTGTAATATTGTAGACCGGATTCCGTTCGCTTGAGAGGATGATGATTCCCCTAAGACTCCGGGAATCCTGCTAGCTATTTATACATGAAAGACTCCCTTAAACCTGATAACTCCTCCAATAGCAAAACTCCCCCAATGACTCCTTCACTGCTCCGGTTTCCTACGAGGTGGGGCAACCAAGGGTTCTACTGATCGAGGAAAGTAGTGATTGTTGAGTCGTAACCGAACCCCGCTCCTGGGCGTACGTCACTCTTCTATTGCGCCGGGACAATACCATTGTACTACCAGCACTGCATTCCCGAGCAATCTTGTAACAGAGTGGAACTAAGCTAGTGGTAAAATATGTCAAAGATATTATCACCCAGGTTAGTTAGGGTTAAGATAGGGTTAGTTAGGGTTAGTTAGGGTTAGTTAGGGTTAGTTAGGGTTAGTTAGGGTTAGTTAGGGTTAGTTAGGGTTAGTTAGGGTTAGTTAGGGTTAGTTA